>JAVUPR010000398.1:5642500-7080000 GCA_036785695.1 Gentiana straminea
GATTCAATTCCAAAGGACCATCCTTTGTCATCTCCCACTTTATAGGTGGTTGCATTTACAATATTAGTTTGCAAAAGTACACAAAGAAAAAGAGCCAACAGAGCAATTTGTTTAAACATCTGGAAATTTTTAATCATTTTACTTTTGCTTCAAATATTAAAAATTGATTTTGAGGAGTTTAAAGCAACACGATAAAGAAAAGCTTTGTGAACTTTTAGCTATAAGGTGTGGCCTTTTATAGATGTAAAAGTGGACCCTTATGCAAATAAAAATACAATGAATTAGTTGGTTACTCCGTCGTTTCTTTTTATCCGTCAAATTTTAGAATTTGTTGTGCTTTTATTTATCGGTCATTTCACATTTCTAATGCATAATTTATTATTGTTCCCTCCTTTACCAATAAAGTATTACATCTTCAATAAAAAAAATATTTCCAATACTAAAAACTCATTTACCAACAAAGTATTTACATCTCCAATAAAAAATACTTTTCCAATACAATAATTCATACACTTTAATCATTTTCTTAATCTGTTTGAATTTTCTCTCAGTGACATATAATAAGAAATGGAGGGAGTACAAGATTTAGGTCCGGAGTTTATATTTAGGCACACCACATTAAACTTACCAGTGCACTACACTTTACAATGCATTACATTGAATAAATATTTTAAAAATCGAATCTTAAATTAAAAGTCGATTTTTCGAATGTCGATTGTCCCGTTTGATCTTCAGAACATTGTCAAGATACAGTTTTTAAAAGATCGATTCGGTGTGGTGCAAAGTGTCGGGCACCGGTGAATTCGCGGTTTTGTAAATAAATGGTTTCAAGATATATAAAACATGTACATTCATTTTAAGACGTACATCTATTTGATTTGGATTTTTGGTTTTATAACATAAATGTCATAATGTGATTCAGTTTAAGATATCAATGAAATTTACTACTATTATTTATTTATCTTCATCTTACCATGAATCGATTATCGGTTCATTCACTTATAATTATTATGCAACTATTTGCATGTGTAATATGATAGTATTTATAACTTTCATCCTTACAATCGCCCCAAATTATAGCTGTTTTGAGTGTTTTTACAACGTATAAAGGTGAAATAGAGTGTTAAATTTGAAGTAGAAAATCCTATAATACAATTTTGACTATTATTAATAATCCAATAACTGTAAAATAATCAAAATTGTTGAAGTCATAATAAATTATCACTAGGATAAAATAATGTTTCTTTGATATTTTATAATTTCTTATCATATGAGGTAAAACAAAAAAGCTAGAAACTTATATTTTAAGACAAAGGGAATAACACGCAACGATTATTTAAACAGTGTGAAACTTATTTTTCGTTTTTCTATTTTGGAAAAGCGTGTGAAGCGTTTAAAAGGACTTATAATCTGAATGTTCGATATTATAATGTATAAATGGACATTCTAATACATTTTTGTCATTTTAGCGGAGAAGAAACCAAGGTAATAACTTTTGTTACTTGGTATTTACTCGCTTTGTTCCACAATAACGGAGGCAGTTGTAAAAAACACACAGATTATAAGACAAAAGTAATTATTTGTTCTGACTTTGAATAGATAAAGACTAGAATACGCTTTATTAAAAATGGAGAAAATAATGCTGGCATATTTAAGAGAGTGTATAGAAAAAGTAAAGAGATGGTAAAAATGAAAAAATGCATTAAATTTTGCATTGGAAAATGATCAACATCAATTATTTGAAACAATTTTTTTAAAACTAACTCATTTATTTTGGAACGGATGGAGTAAATGAAAAACCACCTTTATTTGTTCAGTTTTGTCTACGTCTGCTGAAATTCTGTATTTTTGAAAAAATGTCGTTTTCTATTGGAAAATATATTCGGCTTTGACTAGTAACAAAAAAATATCTACTTTTATCTCAAGGTCAATGTAAGCATTAATTACCAACAACTCAAGTTTGTTTGTCTTTTTCAAAAAAAAAAACTTTATTTTTTTAGGTGATACAAAATCAGAACTAAAAAGTAGTAAAAAAAAAATATAGACAAAAAATGTGAAGCTCCTATAAAACTGTGCAAAAAAAAATTAAAGAGAAAAAAAAACATAGAAAGAGAAAAGACAAAATACAGAGAAAGACGAAATGATTCTCTATATTTCATTATTCAAAAGTATACATGCATTTTCCATATAAAAACGTGTCGATGTATTTATAGTATAATTTGGGATGTGAATACAATAAATGAGTAAATTCATAATCTGTACAAAATCAATCACTATATATACACTATTAACATATATAGTAAGAAAAAGGAGTGTTGGATGCAAACATGATGGTCACACACTTCCGACATCAAAACTACCAGTTGAAATTTTAAAGCTGAAACAATCAGCTGAACTGATTCAGAGCCAAAACAGTCAGCTGAAGAGATTCAGAGGTGAAACGACAAATTTGAGCGATTCGACGAGATGCAGTTCAGAAATGATGTAGATTTTAGATTGTTGTACTTTTAATAGACGTTTACAGCTGTAACAGATTTTAACCATTTGTAACTAACTTAAGAGGTGTATCATTTATAAATTCTCCACCAACAACATTATGTAACCTAACTTGATCATTTTACTGAATAATGAGAATTCCACTTTTATTTTGCCTTGCAATTTTCAATTTCATAAGTTTCAACATGGTATCAGATCGTTGGCATGTGCTAATTCTGATGGTTTTTTTAAATAAGCTTGAGAATTTTCTTTGATTTTTTGTTATTAATTCATAGATACTTAAGAGTATTTGTGAACTTTCTTGGTAGAAGAAGTTCATGGTTGTTGTTTAAAGAATTTGCTTGGAGTTTTCTTTCTTGGATTTGTAGATATTCTTGTAGCTATGGCAGCGAAAAAGCAAGAATTATGTCCCTCCAATCTTTTTTATCTTCAGCCTAATGAAAATATTTTATTGGTGTTAGTCCAACCTTTGATGAATGGTAACAATTACCATGCCTGGAAGATGTCAATGGAAATTGCCTTGATAACAAATAACAAGTATGGGTTTTTCGATGGAACAATCAAGAAACCAGAAGTGAGTTCTGCTGATTTCCAAGCTTGAAGGAAATGTAATCGAAGACATGGATTGAACTCAATAGTGTAATTGAAGACATGGATCTTGAACTCAATGGATGTTAGGAACATTTTATTATGTGTTGATGATGGTCATACTAGCTGTTATAGCAAGCCTGAAATAAGTTAGAATTCTCTGTATAAGTCTTTACTTAGAGTCTGACATGTTGTATAAGTTGAGTCAGACAAGTATTGTACTAGTTGGTTGGATGGATAAGTAAAATAGATATCCGGCAGAGTGAAACCAGCCAAGTACCAGCAAAGAAGCATGAAGACATTATGGTCTGACTTATAACCAAGGAAGTCTGTGATGACATTGGATAAGTTCAAGTTATAATTCAAATGATGAAATACATTGTCAAATATGGTGTACACTAATCTCACCCAAATCAAGGATCAGTGAAGTACAAGAAGTACTTGAAAGATCAAAGAAAATAACAAAGCAGTAAACCGGCAGAGTGAATTGACTATCGGCAGAGTAAAGACAAAGCAGTGAAGGAAGATCTAAACAGCAGAGTCAGAAGGATCACTTAACCGTTTAGGGAACGGCCCAGTAAACTTCACTTGTTCAGATTTCAAATGATGAAGATCAAGCATTAAATGCACAATCAATCAAGGACGGATTTTCTGATAGACGTTTGAGAAAGAAATCTGATCACTGAAATCAAGGAGAATACAATTAAGGGGGAATCAAGAATTAAATCAAGGATTATTCTCCACATTAAATAGTCAATGGACGGAAATTCAAATCAAGGATTATCAAGGCTATAAATAGAAAGTATTGCCAGAAGAGAAAAACAAGATTGAATTTGATAAGAAACAAGCAGAAACTCTGTCAAAGTGCAAAGCCTTCTATCTATACATAAAGGGAACATCTAGAGATCAACTCAGCAATCAGAACATCAATTCCATATCAAGCTCTGAGATTGATCAACAAATCTGTGAATTCAATTCACATCAACTGAGGCAATTGAATCAGAGGAATCTGAGAAGGAGTTGCAACCTTTGTGATAGCTGCTGAAAGATTTGTTCTCAAGGAGCAGTGATGGAGACTGAGTCACTAAAGCTTTTGAAGCCAGGGAGTGATAGTCTTGCAGATTGTGAAGCTTGTGTAGCAAAGGACAATCGTGCTATTGTATCAGTGAAAACAAGAGTGAATTCCTCCAATCATCACTAAAGAAGAGTGGATTAAAGGATTACGCCTCCCTGAACCACTATAAACCTTTGTGTCCATTTACTTTCATCAATTTACTTTACATCACTTCATTGCATACTCTATATCTGTGATTGGATAATCTACTTTGAACCAACATTTAAAGAAGGGACTTATCCGCAGCCCAAAAGATTTTAAATATAAGAAAAGTTTTTGAAACTTCACTATAGTCATTCAACCCCCCTGACTACAGTTTTACCCTTCTCTGGGACCAACAATGGAGAACACAATTTCTCGGAGTTTGTTGTATTTTGGGAATGCCCAGGTCGTATGGAAGAATCTTGCCAATTGTTTTTTCAGTGTTGAAGCTTTTTGGCTTTATGATGTTCTTGAGGAAATCAACTCTTTAAAACAAGGGTTTGATTCTGTGAATCAGTATTTTACAAAGTTGATGACCCTTTAGGAAGAAATTAAGACCATTAGAACGAATCCTTCATGTACTTGTGAACCTTAGTGTCATTGCAATGCAATGAAAATCTTGTTGGATCATATGGAGCATGAACATGTGATGAGATTTCTGAAGGGGCTAGGAGAAGAGCTTGAGCCAATGGTGTCTCAAGCAATCTTGGTGGTCTTTTCTCCTAAAATTCAAAATGCATTTGAAATGGATATCAAGTTTGTGAGATAGAAGACATATACATCTAACAAGTTGAAAAGTCAAGATTCTACAATCTTGTTAGCATAAAGGACTGCTCCTAGCATGAATGACAAAGTTGATCCATCTTGGGTCAGATTTAGTCAGTTCAACAGAATGGATCAATCAAGAAGTCAGAACACTAATGATTTCAAGAATAAGAGTCTAAGAATTTCCAATGCACCTTTTGTGGATTCAATGAGCATAGTGAAGATAACTGCTACAAGAATCATTGTTGTCCACCTGGTTTCCAGACAAAGAACAGAGCTAATATGGTGGATTAGGAAAATCCAGACCAGTCTACTGGTGGGAAAGATCAAGAAGTTGTTAGATCAGGGTTTCAAGGTCTCACTTCACAATAGTTTGAAAGTCTACAGAATCTTCTTGAATTCCGATTCATCCATCCAATTAGTGAACCAGTTCCATGCATTGAATATTCATTTCAAACCTGGTCAGGGATCAGGTGACAATAGTTGGTAAAACATACGCAATGGATTCTGAACTGTGGATCCACAAATCATATTGTGTGTCTTCCACATTAAGTAATCATAAACCTATGGTTAACATAAGAGTATGATTACCTAATGACACCAATGTGCATGTGTCTCGTACTGGACTAGTTGTGATCATTCTGATCTAACTTTACATAATGTCCAATACATTCCTAGTTTCAGATTTAACTTGTTATCCTTGCCTGCTTTAACCTAGAGTTCAACTTTTGCAGCCATTTTTATTTCTGAAAAGTGTGTTTTGCAGGACAACAAGTAGAAAACAATGATTGGTTCTGTAAAATACATAAGGGACTTCACATCTTAATTCAGAAATTTGTTCCTAACTCTACTAGTGTTTTGTTTGCTGCACATCTTAATTGTGCAGCCATTTTTACTTCTGACAAGTGTGTTTTGCAGGACACAAGTAGAAAATAGTGATTGGTTCTGTAAAATACATAAGGGACTTCACATCTTAATTCAGAAATTTGTTCCTAACTCTACTAGTGTTTTGTTTGATGAATGGCAAATTTGATGAAGAAACCATTTCCTTTCAGCACGACTAATGTTAAATCTATTTTTGATCATATGCATATGGATATTTAAGGGCCTTTGAGGCATCCTACTGTAAATGGTCAACAATATTTTCTGATTATTGTGGATGATTTTTCTAGATTTACTCGGGTTTTCTTGATGAGATAGAAGTCTGAAACTTCTGAACTGATTAAATCATTTGTTAATCTTGTTTTTACTTGGTTTGGTAAGATTCTATAAGTGATTAGATCTAAAAGAGGAGCTGGATTTCTACTAATATACTTTTATGAGCATAATGGCATCATTCATCAAACTGCTTGTGTAAGTACACCTGAGCAAACTGGCATTGTTGAGATAAAACATCAACATATTCTAAACGTTGCAATGGTTTAAGAGTTCAATGTATTATACCAATTGAATATCGGGGTTATTGTTTGTTACATGATGTTAAACTGATAAATGCCACACCACCACCTTTATTAGAAGATAATACACCTTAAGCTATGTTGTTTGGTTCTAAACCAGATTATTCTATGTTTAAGGTGTTTGGTTGCTTTGGCTTCTCATGCACACTTCAATGATACAATACAAATTTTGAATCCATATGCAGAACATGTGTTTATCTTAGGACTTCAAACACTTTCAAGGGAGCTATTCTCTTAGATATTACTAACAAAGATATCTTTGTAGCTAGACACATTCAATTCCATGAGACTTATTTTCTTTTAGGGGAAAAAACCTTTTGCCCCCTTGTGGTTTATCAATTGAAGCCTTTACCTCCTCGTGGTTTCAAAATATACGGGTTACCTTCTTAGGGTTTGCCAGACAACCTAAGTTAACAATTCCGGTTGAAATAAAAGAATATTCTGCCGGAATATTCTTATTTTCCAATTATTTCCGATTCGGCTTGGTTTTTTTTTTTTTCTGATTCACCTTATTTTAATTGAACAAACGGATCTTTCCAATATTCATTTCAATCATTGAGCTTATGAAATCAAAGTAGTGATCTTTCCAATAGTTATTTTGGTCGTTCTTTGCAGGAATTATTTGCTTAGATCAAGGCTTTTTGGCATAAGAAAATCACACAAAATACGTGAATTATGTGTCATAAACTTTATTTAATATGCCATACATATAGATCTGTAATGCGGAATAAGCTTTAGCAGACATAAAACTTAATCAATAATTAAAACAAAGAATTAGGATCTTGTTTTTTGATTAAATTGCACAACACTTGCACAATGTTCTGTTTCCATGAAGAGTTACATATCCCTAATCGGAAGTAAGAAAATTTCCATCCATTGTCTTCGCTTGCCTTTTCGTCCGTAAGTAGGGATGAAAGGTACCTTATTAATAGTAAAGATTTTTTTTTAAAATTATCTTCGTAGTGATGACCTACATTTGTATCCATCTTCTCGCTCCCCAATCTGTCTCGATCTATTACACGATGATGATAATCCCTCCGGCGGCCACCACACAATTTTGGGAGCAAAGAATGAGTCTGTTTGTCCAATTGAAATATTAAATGCTATAATAAAAGGACTTTCGAAAAAACAAGGAGGGCAAACCGGGAATAATATGAAAAATAAGAACATTCCGGTGGAATATTCTTTTCTTTCAACCGGAATTGTTAACTTTGCTTTTGTGGCAAACCCTAAGAGGGTAAACCATATATTTTGAAACTATGATGGGGTAAAGGCTTTAATTGGCAAACCACGAGGGGGTAAAAGGTTTTTTTTCCCCTTTCTTTTATTCAAGTAGGTTCTTGGCAAAGCAAAATACCATGATGACATGCCATTACCTCTCTCTGTTTAGGACAACTATAAGGATCGGCTGAGTAATTAAGATGAGGAGTCTAGTGGAGGACCAGAGGTAGCTGAGCAGTCCACTAGAGGATCAAATCAAGTTTCTCATTAAAGTTCCCCTGTTCAGTTGAGGAGATCATCAAGAATTTAAAATCCCTCAAATTTTTATGAAAGTAGGTGCACACATTGTTCGAACCTCTAATTTGTGGCATCAATTTATGAGTCTAGATAGGTTATCAGCTGAATATTACAAATATGTATGCATCATTGTTGGTCCCTTGAAAAGACTTTTGTTAAGTTTAGAGGGGGGGGTGAATAAACTTAACACTTAAAACTTTTTCGGAGTTAGGAAAGACTCAACAGGGTGACTTGAACAGTCTGCTGACTATTAAGTCTAGTGAATCTGTTGCAGTGGAATATACTTAAATTAATCCTTTATACTTGTTGTTAAAAGATGATACTACGTATTGGATACTCAGTTGTGAAAGGTGCATGAAATCAGTAGCTAGTTCTGCAGGCTGATATGGATGACATGCAATAAAATAAAAGTGCAGAAAGTAAATGCAGTAAATAAAGTAAGGCATATTTTATAGTGGTTGCAGGTGGTGTAATCCTGTCAGTCCACTCTTTTCTTGTGATGTTGAAGGAAATTCACTAGAGTCTTTTAAGGTTGCTGTTACAAAAGTTCCTAAACTGTTTGTCCTTTTCCAATAACTATGGCTACAAACTGAATACTAAGAACCTGTAGGATTGCTGCTCCTAAGTACTCCAGTGGACCTTGAAGGGTAGGATCGCCTCTTCACCAGCTCCACCACAAAAACAACAGTTCTTGACACTTAGTAGTGATTCTATGTCTTCAGGTTTCTTCTTCAAAAGAAGGGATTGAATCAAGAAAGTGATTTTGCTTCAGTAAGATTTTGATCAGGATGATAAGATCAGCAACTTAAGATCTTCAAGTGTAGATACTAGATGATACTTGAATGCAATGACACTTGAAGAAAATTCTGGATTAGTATGAATGCTCAGTTCAGCAGGGTGTAATGCTCTTGATTGCTAGTAAGTTTGGTGTTTACTTTGATTCCAGAGGTCCTCTATTTATATATAGGTGAAAATCCCGTGCTTGAATTTGAATTTCAAATATGACCTTTATAGGATTTTCTGATTATTCCCCGAAATTCCTTCAGTTGTACTCCTCTATCAGTATGTCAATGTCCTTCTGACAGACAGATTGTCAACCAATGGTTTATTTCCATTTTGATTTGGCTCTGAATTCCTTACAACGTTTCTTCAATCTCCACCATTGATTAACTGACTAATCCAATGCTTGAAATTCATCCTTATCCATTTAATCAACCAAAAGTAATACTTGAAACAGATTAATCTAACTTATGTATACTCAGCAGGTGTCTGGTTCATGAGTCTGCTGATGAATATATTTGGTCAGCTGACTTATGGTCTATCGTGTTCTTGGTGAACACTCAGCTGAATGCTTTTCATGTAAATTTTAATTGTGAAGTTAGCGTACACTATTTTAAGTATAACTAATTCCCAATCATCACATTTCCTTATATGGAACTTAGACCTTCAATACAAGGTATATGTGATCAGTTTAGGCCATCAAAGACTTACCTAAATTCTGGTCCCATATCCGTGCCTTTTAAATCTTCATTACTATGTTTGAACCCTTAGCCTTCATTATTGAGTTTGAACCCTCAGCCTTCAATCCTCAGTAGGTCCTAGACACTCTACTGAACACCTTATCTAGATAGGCCTACGGAACAAGTCAGCTAACCCTCTTTACAGTGCTTGTTTGATAAAACCTATACAAAGATCAAACTCTAGTAAACATAAACATTCATTCTAGACATCTTTTTTCCTTTGCCCTATAACAGCTAGTGGCACTCATCATTAAAACTAAAATATGTCCAACAATTTCCCCCTTTTTAGTGATGATGCCAATACCCTCCTTACAGCAAAGCAAAAAGATAAAGACAATAAAAACAAAACAAACTTCATATATTTCATTAAGGTTCCAAACTTGTTGAAACATTATTACAACTAGATTCTGCATAAGATAAAATATGTAAAGTTTCTTGAACTAGTTCTTTTATTGATCTTTCTTCTTTTGATACTCCTTGATTTCTCTATGAATATCCAACATCCACTAATTTTCAATTCTACAGAAATCAATCCAAGTATGCAACATCTTCCACCACTTCCAAGCTTCAGCAATGGTCATCTGGATATCTTGCCAGTTGAATGCTACTCTCATGTACATCAGTTTGAATTCATCCAGAGAGACTTTTGCTGACATTCCCCTTAGTCTTTGTTCAACAGACTGTCCTTTTCCACCTCTTGAACCTCCTCTTGCAGTTGCTGTTGATCTCATAGATCTGATTCTTACTTTCCATAGTTTCAATCCTAGAAAAGAGTTTAATCCCTCCAAAAATGACATTTCATGGTACGGGTTTCTTCTTGCATTATGAACATTTTCAAACTTTTTCAGCAGATCATCAGTTAACTCAACTCTTCCAGGAGCAGGGGTTCTGTATGCAACAATCTCAGCTTCAAATCTTCTTTTTTGATAAACCATTGATGCTTCTTTGGCTTCCGCTGTCCTACATTCTTCCCTCATATTGACATCATAAATAAAATGGTTCAGTAGGCTTAGAACTCCTTCTTGAGTTGATATAAGATTATTTAGTTGAACTTCCATAATTTATGTTCTAGTGTCCACTGAAGTAATCCGGCCTTGTAGTGGTTGTTCCAGCAGATTCATCCACTCTAAAAACTTAGGATCATTTCTAGGTCAATTTCCTTTTCTTGTTAGACGACTCTTCTGCCTTTTACTTTTTGTGCTCTCCTTTCTGTGATTCTCTTTTCATCCGGTTCACTTCCTCCCCTTGGCAGTGCTTATATGCTACTTACATACATTCTTCCATCGATCTTGGGAGTTTGCTGTATAGCTTGGCGTAGAGCCTACCTTCCCGTAGTCCTGCTACAAAGAAGGCGATCAGAATGTGTTCGCCGGCCTTTTCACCTATGTGAATCATTCATTGAACCGCATTAGGAATTGCAGCACTATATCATCTTTCTTCTGTTTGAGTGTTAAGATGAGTAGCATTCCTCTGGAAGGGTTTGGCTGTGATAAAGGCGTTGAGAAACATCTTTCCCAGCATCTCAAATTTGGAGATCATCCTTGCGGGGATCTTCCGAAACCATTCACGAGCTCGGCCTGTTAGCACTGCTGGGAAGGCCTTAAACTTCATCTCGTCTGGAGCGTAGTCCAGATTCATGTGTGTCATGTATTGAAAGAGATGATCCTGTGGATACTTTGTTCCATCGCAAGGTTCTAACTTTGGTACTTTGAACCTTGCAGGTCAAGGATAATCGTCTATCTACTCGGTGAGTGGGGATATGAGGGAGAGGTCCGTAGATCTCTTGCCCAAGATAACGTCTAGGTCGGCTTTAGCAGCATCCATTACACGGGGGTCTACCAAATACTTCCCCTGATTTGAAGAGGATGAATGGTCGTCCTTCTTGGCTTGTTTAGGCTTTGGAGGGAGATGGGGTGTTTCCTCTTGAGACTCCTCTTCCTCATAATCATCATCTTCCTCCTGCAAATCTTCTTCAAGGAGATCTTCTTTAGCCATATCTTTATGCTCTTCATTGTCCTCTTCCAATGCGGCATCGAGGACTGCTTGTTTGGTGGTGTCATCTATAGCCACCGGCTGATCCACCAATGCCTAGTGGGCCGCGATGGGGACAACCTCCTCGTGCTCCTGATTATGATTGTTGGCGTTGAAGGCCGAGGCGTCATGGTCGTTATTGCCGTTTGCGGCTTGATTTCTGGTTGTCACCATTATTGTACTGAAGCGTTGAACAAAATTGCCAGTAAAAAGACCCTCAATCTAGTGCCAACTGACGATGCCAGAAATCGTCGGGTATTAATTTCGGGACCTTCTTATCCTAGTGACAATCTTCACAAGCTTTAAGAACACTAAAAACGATAAAGAGAGGGTAGTTTGTGTGAGGTTTATACTGGACTTGAGATGTTTTATCTCAAACTGCCTACGTATCCTGTGAATTAGTCTGGAATCATATGTTCGTAGTTCTTTAGGGATTGTTTATATAGAGGGGATTGTGCCCTAAGCCTGCATGGTTCGTGTCCTTGTTGGACTATGATTTCGTGTTCCCTAAGAAAGAGATAATTACGATTTAATCCCCTTAATTATGGGAGATAATCATGCTGATTTGATAATGGGATCAGAGCCTTTATGGCTCAGGATTCATTCCATATTTATCTGATTAATTTATGCACGTGGGAAATTTGGTTTGAGATAGACTCAGACCGACCTGTGAGGTCCGAGCTGAGTCGGCAGGTCTCTTGTACTTTGGCTGACCTGTAGAGGTCGGGGAGGATGGCCGAGCTGGGCTCAGCTCGGATTCTTGGGGCTTTGGCCCCTTAAGGTGGACTTTCTCGGTCTTTCTTTATTGTTGAATTGCTGTGGGGATGACACGTGGCGAGATGCTAATCCGACCTCCGTCACCATACCTACCAATGACACCACATAATTTACCTATTTTCAATCTTCTAAAAATAATTACACATTGGTCCATGAACTATTGAAAATACATAATTGTAACATTACCTAGGGCACCACACAATTTTCCCTCCAAAACCCTTGTTCTTCCCACATTCCTCAAATTTCATTATCTTCATACATATTATTTTCTTCATTCATCTCTTTCATTCCTACTTTGTTCATCTACTTTATTTTCGTTTTATCAAATCTTCACCACTAAAGCTTTCATCTTCTTTCATTTCTTCATCATCCAACAATATTTGTGTAGCTTTTTCATATACTCCAAAACAAAAGGATTTTTTTATCAAGTTTATGAAAACCCATATTATAGGGTTAATGTAAAGCAATTTTTGTGGGTTTCGAAGGTTGAAAAGGAGTTTCTTAACAATTATGGAGTCATCCAATGAAGTTTTGTTAATAGAAACATCCCATGAAGTGACATGGCAAGAAGAAGAGGAAATGAAGGTAATGAGCATGTTAATGCTTAGAAATTGTTGTTCTTTAAAAGCATAATCATGTGTATTAGTTGATAGCTTGTAGTCTCCTAGCATAAAGATACAAAAGATGAATAAAAAAACGTTTTTAACCATCTCGTATGTGAATTCCACTCTGCAAGGTTCGAATTCATGCATTTCAACAGTTGCAGAGTCGAAAATTGGTTCAGCAGTTTAAAACATGAAAATTGCATTCTTATTCGACTGTTGAAGAGTTGAAATTTACTTTCATTGATACACAGTCAAACAACCCAACATTGTTCAACTAGAACATAGTCGAATATGGATACTAACCTTGCATGGTCGATTTTTACGTACTACATTCTACTTCTTTGAAAGCATATGTTCATATGTTGGTCATAAAACCTTGTTTATGTACTATAGGTAGATGAGCAAATAACCCAATCTAACTTTATCTAAAATTCCTCATGTAGACGAAATAAGTGACGGTGTAAAAGAAGACGTACATGTGTGTGAATGTACCTAAAAAATTTCTTTCATTGTTATATACTTTGTTTTGTTGTATGGTTAGATTATAGAATTCCGGTTAAATAATGTAGGTTAAGGGTCAAGAAGCCCGGACTATTGATGAACAATATATCTTGCCAAGTGTTGGCGAATTAATCAAGAAGAAAGAAAACATGCTTTAGTTTATATATAGTGATCCCCATGTTGAAATCAAAGAAATCATACCAAACAAAGTTGATACTGAAAGTGTGAAAAAAATCATTGTACTTTTGTCATCATTTTGTATTTTAGTGGATACTTTGTATGTTAGTAGTGAATATGTATTCTGGTGATCATTTTGTTCTTTTGGTTCTCATTTATTATCATTGCATTGAAAACACAATGAGATGGGCCAAAACAACATGACTATTCAACTCTTACAGAGTCGAAAATGTTAATTTCGACCCCTGAAAAGTCGAAATTGCATATTTCAACCTCCACAAAGTGGAAAAGTGACTGTTCTTACTGACTTTTGATTTCAATTTTTACTTAGTTGAAATGTGCATTTCAATGTAAATAAGTGTAAAACACATACCAAGATCCTTTACCCCTTTCATAAGTTTGGTAAATATTGTTTAAACATGTGTTGGATTGATAACAAAGTGATTTGGGCCAAAACAACATGACCAGATAAGATTCAACCCTTAGAGAGTCGAAAATGGTAATTTCGACCTCCCAAGAGCCGAAAACGGTCATTTCGACCTCCCAAGAGTTGAAATTGCACATTTCAACCTCCACAAAGTCGCAAAGTGCACTGTTCATTTTGAATTTTTAAAAAGTTAGAGGCTAGTTTGTAATAAAATAAATCTGTATAAAATATTTTTTGTCTGAAAAACGTATTGTGTTGTATAATAAATGTGGTGCCCGAAGTAGACCTCTTATCCATAAAAATAATTAGTGTGGAAATTGACATTTTTTTATTTGGTGGGGTGTCGGTGGTAGATATAGCGTGGTGCAATTAACAACACCCATATAATAAATGAGGGGCAAAAAGGAGAAAAAATTGTAATAAATGTTCAATTGGTATTCTAAATGGAATTATATTATGAGACAAATTTAAAAAGCTTAACGGACTTACATTTTAGGATGGAGGTAGTAATATTGTAAGTTTAGCTTTTTGAATTTGTCTTATAATATAAATTCATTTAAAATATTAATGAAACATTTATTATATTTTTCTTTATTTTACCCTTAATTTATCATACATTCATCTACTTTACAACTATTACTGTAATGAGAGTCAAAAAGTATTCTAGTTTTTACCATTAAAATTAATGATACTTAACCACTTTCTAAATGTATGTGAAAATATATAAACGACTTAAAATGTTGGGACGGAGGTAGTAAAATTTTTCAACAATTCTCCAACAAATAATGAAACCGTAATGATCATTCAATTATGTTTAACAACAGACGAAAATATAATACATTACAATCAAATCGTAAAAATATTTGCTTAAATTATGAATTTAATTAGCGGTAATTGCAATCTTCATCTTCGCTTCACAGTGACGACCAATTCCATAGAGTAAGTAGGTTGTCCCTTTTGAAACTTAAATTGATCATTTCCTGTATCATACTTCTTGACTGTAGCCACACACTTCTTGTGGTTTTCCTCGTTTGCTACAATTACATTGTGGTATTCTAGAGAGTATTTGAACACTGCAAAACAATAAAAATAAATAAAAACAAAAACATGCATGACTGCACTTACAATAAATCAAAGAAGATAAATCCAAAACATTAAAGGATATGGGTAGAACGACCGGGGAAAATATTTTAAATTAGTCATGTAACTTGATCTAAAGTCTTGTATTTTCTTCGGTTTCAATTTCGATCCAATAACTTGTATTTCTTTTGCAATTTTAGTCTCCTGACATCAAAGGATGTTGATACAAAAATCTTTCCGGGTTTTTCTTATGTGTCATGGAAAAAAATTCATTTTTGATGCAAAAATCACACTTTAACATGAAAAATGATATAATCCATTAATTATGTTAAGTTTTTGGACAATTGTTTTTCCCGTGTTATAACATAAACAATCACACAGAAATAACAGAAACAAGAAGAACACATGATTTAACGTGGTTTCCGGCATTGTGCCGACTACTCCACGGACGGAAAAGAGATGTTTTATTATGCACTAAAATCTAGACGGATTACACTCTCTCTTTACAATGACTAATACAGTTGGTATTTATAGGCACATATCCTTAAACCCTAACCGCCAAGAATCTTTTTCGGATTGCCATAAATGCCCTAGATGTTGTGTCACTCTGCTGACACATCTCAGCTGATCATTGCCCGATGTAGAACTCAGCTGTATCCAAAACACTCTGCTAATCCACAGTAGACTATCCTCCGAGCGGACGCGATACGAGAAGAGAGCTCAGACCGACTTCCGTGAGATCGCGTACGAGAAGAAGAGCTCAGCATACTTCCCAGCTGACTTTCACAGACTTGGATACACTTCTCAGCAGGCCATCACTCTACTGATAATCAGATTAGTTCCACCAGATGTAGATTTTAAGTCAC
This sequence comes from Gentiana straminea, assembly GCA_036785695.1. Classification (NCBI taxonomy): domain Eukaryota; kingdom Viridiplantae; phylum Streptophyta; class Magnoliopsida; order Gentianales; family Gentianaceae; genus Gentiana; species Gentiana straminea. Next base: position 5,658,405 of record JAVUPR010000398.1, read on the forward strand.
TTAATTTGTTGACAAACCTCCACCTTGACTTGAACTCTCATACACAATCAACTAGATTGCATAAACAGATGTACTTCGTACCAGATGCATTCGTCAATGTCAGATGTACTGTAATAGATTACTCCTCTGAATCCACTCAACTGACCTGCCTTAAGCTGAGCTTCCAGATTTCAAGATTATAAGCTTTGAATATTCAGCAAGTCCAGACATAACTGAAACTTGTTCTATTGAACTGGTTTAGTGAACATATCAACAGGGTTTTCTTGGTGTTGATCTTCTGCACTACAACCCTCTTCTTATTCCTTAGAAAATGATACCTCACATCAATATGCTTGGTTCTCTCATGATGAACCTGATCCTTAGCTAGATAAATTGCACTCAAACTGTCACAATAAATCTCTTCTTGATCTTGATGTAGTGCCAAATCACTGAGTAGTCCCTTCAACCAGATACCCTCATTGGCTGCTTCAGTAAAAGCCATAAATTCGGCTTCAGTAGTTGATAAAGCCATTGTTTCCTGAAGAGTTGCTTTCCAGCTGACAACTAAATTCCCCAAAGTGAAAACATAACCAGTCATTGATTTTCTATTGTCCACATCACCTGTATAATCAACATCACAGTACCCTGTGATCAGACCTTGAGTATCACTTCCATAAATGAGACCAACATCAGCTGTCCCTCTAAGGTACCTGAACATTATTTTCACAGCTTTCCAGTGTTCCTTTCCAGGTTGAGGCATAAACCTGCTGACAACACTGACTGTCTGAGCCAGAGCAGGCCTAGTGCACACCATGGCATACATCATACTACCAACTGCACTAGTATAGGGAACTTTTGACATATACTCCTTCTCCTCTATTGATTGTGAAACATAAACAGACAAATGAATATTAGATGCCATAAGAGTATCTATTGGTTTTGCACCAGACATGCCAAATCTGGCAAATATCTTCTGTATATAACCCTGTTGAGACAAGAACAACTTCTTTTGACTCCTATCTCTCCAGATCTCCATCCCCAAAATCTTTTTGGTTGCACCCAAATCCTTCATTTCAAACTCAGGACTGAGAAGGTTCTTCAGATTTTGAATATAAGACTTCTTTTTAGTAGCTATCAACATATCATCCACATACAGAACAAGATAGATATTTGATCCATCTTTTAGCTGACTGTGATACACACAACAGTCATATGGACATCTGTTATAACCTAGCTGGATCATGTAACTGTCAAACCTTTTATACCAATGTCTAGGACCCTGCATCAGTCCATACAAGGACCTTTTCAACTTGCATGCAAAACCTTCATTTCCATGAACATGAAATCCCTCTTGTTGAGTCATGTATATCTCCTTATCTATCTCACCATGTAGAAAGTCTGTCTTCAGATCTAACTGCTCAAGTTTAAGATCCTGTTGTGCCACCATTACTGGTAACACTCTGATTGAAGTGTGTCTGACCACTGGTGAGAATCTCATCAAAGTCCACCCCTTCTTTCTGAGTGAACCCTCTTGCAACCAAACGTGCTTTATACTTGACCCTTTCTGCCTCAGTCATTCCTTCCTTCATTTTGAAGATCCACTTGCAAGTAACAACTCTCCTATCAGCTGGATGTTTAACTAAATCCTAAGTCCGATTCTTCAATAATGACTCCATTTCATCTCCCATGGCACCAAGCCATTGAGATGCTTCAGAACATGTCACTGCTTCCTGTTAGGAAATATGCGCGGGAACACAGCAAAATTCAAAATTTATTTCCTTTTAACAAGAACTGACTTCGTTTAAGCAATAAACAAATAAGCTAGTAGACGGTGGATACCTTGTTTGATTTAAAAGATCGATGCTTCGACCGTCTAAGGAGAGTAGCGATGCACGGAGCCGCCTAAGCATTTGGCCTCTACCGGTGATCCATATGAACAGCCCGCCAGAATCCACCATTGGATTGCTACTAGAAAAATCCGATTGCTAGACCGGCCTTTTCTCTCTCTCAAATCTCTCTCTAAGAAGCTCTCTATTTTTCACAAGAACTATTAGCTCTTGGAATTGTGATGTACAAAAGAGCTAGCCAAGACTCCCTTAAATAGGGTGTTGGGGCGCCACTTTGTATTCCCAATCTGATTGGGATTAATTTCTTAGTAGATTGAGGAGAAAGAAAACATTTTCCTAATAAAATTAGGAAAATCCCTTTGATTAATTTATCTCATTTAATATTCAATATCTTATATTAAATATATTTCCAAGATATATATATATATATATATATATATATATATATATATATATATATATATATATATATATATATATATCTTTATCTTATTACCATAAATCTATTTTCCAAAAAATCAATTAATATCTAATATTAATGTTATGATAATCTTATTAATTATAGGGAATATTAGATTTTAGTTCACTTTCCGCCCTGTACATAAATTTTAGTCTAGTTTGTATTTTATTGTTGATTTAAGGACAAAACATTTTCCTTTGGACTATTTTACCCCTTCTTTTAATCCTTTTCATTACGATTCCATAGTTGAAATTGCGGACAGATTTCATCCAGTAATGGAGGCGTCACCATAGGAGAGTGGAGGATATGGTGCTTCTCCACCTCTGGCGTCGCCTGGCGCTCCGATGCCCAGCGCAAATCCTCCTCCGCCTTTCCTTGTAAAAACTAGAATCTTTTCTGTTTGTTTCATTATATGATAGAAGTAGACTGACTATTTTGTGTGTGCATTAGTTGGCTGAATGTTTAAGTGTAGCAATTGAAAATTCGTTTTGTAAGCTTTCATAAAGAAAGAGGTGATTGAAACTTTATTCATTCGGCTTGAATCAAAAATTTCAATTTGTTGGGCATTCTTGAGCTTTTTGTTTGATAGACAGATTAGTGCAAGTTGTTCAACCCTCTTTTTGAATGAAGAAAGAACATAAGATCTTGTGTGGATATATGTAACGGTTTGCTCCCAAAACCCGAGCTTATTCTAGTTCCTCTTTTTATTGAACTCCCATTCTTCTACATTTTTGGTGTTCGAAATGAGTTCTGTATAAGTGGCTTGCAAAATTACGAGATCCTAAGTACTGTGCTGAGGCTTAAGGGTCAATTGGGAGTTTATGATTCTTGGCGATACTTGTACCAGAGGTTGCATGTGAGGATCCTTTTTTCTCCTTCTTTCTTGGTTATTCTTTATTTCCCATTTATTATTTAGACTTTTCTTTAATATAGTGTATTAGTGGGGTTGTTTCTGTTATGAGTAGTATTATCTTTGTATAAAGGTAGTTGCTCTGGAAACCGATGGTTTTTGCTTCCGGAGTGGAAGGGAGGCATGTGATGCAAATGCATTTTGTTTAATGATGAAGATCACATGGCCTATTTGATTAAATCATTGTTTTTGATTGAGCTTTGAGTTAAGATAGGACAGTTTGAGTGGTTGTAAACATGATCTAGTGTTGTTGTGGTATGATTAATTTAATAATACAGGGAAGACAATGAATACAACTTAGAGCCACAGGGATAATCTCAACTCACAATACTAAACATCTCCGTTAGATAACATGGTTCCACCTCTGTTTGGGACTCTACAAATTCCTTTGAACTTTTATTTCAACTAAGAGACGGACTTTCAAAAAAGTTGTTTTGTTATTTCATTGAGCCAGATATTGAGCTATTTTAAGGCTGTTCTTGAGTCGGTCTTCGGATGATATACCTAAATGGAGTAATGTCTTAAATGTATGACCCGGAACGAGTTCAGTTTGGAATCTAAGTCAACTATTGGCGTCGAGTTTGCCACTCGTACCATCTGCGTCGATGAAAAGGCTCTTCTTCAAAGAATTTGAGGTAAATTTTGGGTTTTTACAATAAATTGAGAAAAGGTTCTTATGATTTTTGGTTAAAGAGTGAAATTGAATCCTGTGAAGCATATATAGTAACTTGATGATTAAATTGGGTTCTCCGTTTCTTAGCTACACATAAGGTGATGAACGACTACAATCATGATTTGCTGAAGAGTTAGTCACAGGTGGGTGGTAGACGCCATTGCTAACATTGATGCTGGGTTTCATCTTCATGAAAGAATAAGTTTTTTTTCTTTTTTTTCCTTTCACAAGAAAAAATATATATTTTAGTGCTTATTAATCTAATGTTTGACCCGGTAGTAAAGCTTTTTGCTTGGATGCTGAAGTTCAATTGTAATGCTTTTTGCTTGGACGGCATCGGATTTACTACAATTGATTCGGCTCAATTTTCATTTGAAGGTGATTTTAGGTGTTATTTTGCTTTCTTTTTTATATTTGTTTTCAGCTGTTTGAGATTCCTTCAGATGATTGGATAATGATATTTGTAATTAGGTTTAAGCTGAAATAAATCTAAATCAAATTATTTTATGTTTTTTCTTCTTCCGTTAAGAATGATTCGAGGACTAATTGAATCAGGTGGACAATTGTGCTCTCATATACTATTTTCTTTGAATTCTGAAAATTTAGAATTCGAAGTTTTCATTATATCTAGTTTATTGGACAAAGAAAAAAAAACCGATTTACTAGAGTTTTAAGGTGCCTAACGGACTACAATCTGTGAAACTAAATTTTCCGGGTGGAAAGAAGATAAAGCAATTGTTTTTTATTTGAAACAACTTTTAAAGCATGTGCTTATGATTGTTCCTTTATTTTTCTGTTTTAGACATTTCAAGTGTCATAAATTATGAAAATTTGTGTATTGAGTCTGGAAATTCTGCAAATTCACGAATTGAGTCTGGGACCGTTCCTCGGGTAACTGGGGTTGAGGGGAATCCCAAGGCATGTATTGAAACTGCCATGGTAGATATTGAAGCTACCATTGTCAACTCTTTTGTTAACCATGGAGCTGAAACTAATAGTTCTGTTGAGAACACAAATAATGGTAAGTCTGTTGTGGTTGATAATATTGGTGATCCCACAGTTTAAGGGTTGGTTTAAGGATGCATCTATGATATTTTAAAGAAGATTGATTGTGTTGTTCACTTGGTTCATATCATTAAGCTTTCTAATACACTAGTTTGAGGGGTGTTACTGTTAATATCACTATGTATTCTTCGTAAAAGGTGTTATTGCAGGCATATTTGTCTTTATTTGGTTTTAATCTTTCTTTGCATTCCACTATTTGTTGTGGTGTGGTTTTGGCCTAAGTGATTGAAGGTTGTTGATTCAAATGGTGAGGCAATGTTGGTGTTTTTTTGCTTTTAGAAAAATGGAGGAGCCTAGATTCTCTATTGATGAGGCCGAGCTGCTGCTATTTAATGCATTTTCTGCTTCATACATCTTTCATGAAGTTTGATGTGTTACGGGTTTGAAGGATAAAGGTCTATTGATGTTAAAACATATTGCTTTGGTCTTCAACAACATGAAGAATGTTTTAGTTCCCCTGATATGATTTTTGATTATATTCAATAGTATTAGTCTTTTATTCTCTTGATTCCCAGGAGTTGCATCTCCATAATGCTTTGATAGATTGTTTCATTACGATATCTCGCATTTTTGGATAGATTGTTGTATTACGCAATGTTAATGGTGATATTTTGTCTGTTAATAAAATGTGTTATTGTTATTGTTTTACTGGGTTACTGTTACTGTGTTAGTGTAAACTCTGCGATAAAATTCGGCTTTCAAATATTACGTCAAAAAAGGAATCAAATGAGGTCTCAAAATGAAGATAAAAAAATATGAACTTTGGTGAAATAATTTTGATGATCGGTGTTATAAATCAAAAGTTACGGTCGTTTATAAGAAAAACGTTCCGGTTAATGCAAATATTTTTTCGGTTTTCAAAATTTACGTCGGAAGGATATCGTATTTGGGCTGAAATTAAAGAGCAAAAAAATATGAATTTTGGTGAAAAAATTTCGATGGTCGGAGTTTTGAATCAAAAGTTATGGGTATCTGAAAAAAACCAAACAAAAACAAAGCAGGATCAAACGGACCTGATGTACTCATGTACTTGAGGACGCGCGGCGCTGTGTGTAGGGGTAATTTTGTCCATGTCTAATTTTTTTTGTCCTTTTTACAACTAAAAAAGGAGTGTGTCCTATTTATTCATTTTGTAATATTTTTTGTCCTTTTCCCTCAATCCCTCTTAATTAAATTGCACAAACCCAAATGTATCATATATAAAAGAATATGACGTCCCTTTTTCCCCACAAAATTGGGATTTGAGATTCTCTTTAATTAATATAATACTATGATTAATTATTTTGCAAAATACTTGTATATCATATATATACATATTTCGAAATATATGTATCAATATACATATTTAATTAACACAATATTAATTTATCACCATAACCTTTATAGTCGTGAGATAAATTCCTTCCTTATTTGGTTATCATTTATAACCACATTTAATCCGAGTAGATGTTCTTGTGTGTGTGACCCGATAGGCTTCCGAATATGTTGGCCGTAGACACAAAGTGCAAAGTACGAAAATGCCCTTGATGCCTAAGGATCACGTGATAACATCTAGCAACACACGTGACCCCCAATCATCAGAAAAGTCAAATGCAATGACTACTACCTTTCATATGAAACAGTTACCGTGTAAATAGAATCCTATCGCTGTAATAATATCCATACGGTCGTACGTCGAGTGTCAAGCATCAACGACCGTATCTTATAATCTGGATATCATGCTCTCTCGAAGTAACTCATTTACTTCCACTTTGCAAAGATTCACGAGAGTAAGACATTCCTTATAAGAATGCCCGGATATTCACCCCTACTGATAGGGTACGCGATTTCCGGATGACCATACATGTATACTCCGCAAGCTTCAGTATCACACCCAATCACTACCGCATGATCACCCCATGGCTAAGGGAAACCTCAATAGTGTCAAAGCATGAAAATTCACACCGTGATGCCATGTAGACTCCGGTCCTATGGATAATTACACAACCGCCACATAGTGTGACACTTAACAGTGTAAGTGGGTCAGTCTAACGTATGCATTCTCTAACACACGTCCACGTACAGTACAAGTGTCTTTACACTTCGATAGACGAGATCTATCCCTGCCCTTAAAGACAGAATACATCTAATACGTGCTAGTCTGTTTATACTATCAATGCCCTATTTAATAGTACATCAGCCTAGAGACATTTAAGTATCAAACTTGTTAAAATGATTAGAGATCTCATCAACCATAATCACCTATCATGGTTTCTCTATCACAGTTTAATACTAAGGAAGTTATCATATAACAATTCATAATTGGTTCTTTAAAAGAACAAATATATGACAATAGAAAAGCCATTTAATATATGTATAAACATAAAGAAATAGTAGAAATGATCCGACCCGGTCGGATCCGGTCCAACCCGATTAGGTTTAGGACACTATTTCAACACTTCCCTATAAGTAGAAGGTTCAAAACCATCCACTTCTTCTGCAATTTGAAGTGCATATCCAACCATATCATGAAAACCATACCTCTTGGGAGGTATCCCAACATTTGATCTTCTAGCCCTGCTGACAGCTATACTCTGCTGAGCAATGTTCCCTGTTTGATGGCCTGTTGATCCTTGTTCAGTAGAATGGCTTGGATCAGACTCTGGTTCAGAAACCAGATCATATGAGTGCTGACTTGGATTGGCTGATTGTGGATATCAGCTGATTCCACTTGAAGTTCCACCTGTTTCTCAGACATCTCAGATTCAGCACTGGTTTCAGATTCAACAGACCTCCCCACTGATGAGTTAATCATAGAATTTTCATCAAAGACCACATCTCTACTGATTATGACCCTGGACTCTGCTGATGACCAAATTTTATAACTCTTAAATCCATCACCATACCTCACAAACACTCCCTTCTTGGCCTTTGGTTCCAGCTTCCCTTCATTCATATGATAGTAAAATGTGCTTCCAAAATCCCTTAGAACTGAGTAGTCAATAGGATTTCCTGACCACATCTCAAATGGTGTCTTGAGATTGGTCCCTGTGTGCGAGGACTCTTGTTGATTAAGTAGCATGTTGTGGTTACAGCCTCTGCCCAAAATCTTCTTTATAAACCAGCATTGGAGAGCATGCATCTTGCCCTCTCTAAAAGAGTTTGATTCATCCTTTCAGCTACACCATTCTGCTGAGGTGTATTCCTGACTGTACGATGTCTGGCAATACCCTTATCCTTACATACTGTCTCAAACTCTAACCAGAAGAATTCTAGACCATTATCTGTTCTGAGGCTTTTGATTTTCTTGCTTGTCTGATTTTCGACTAGAGCCTTCCACTGCTTGAAACTGTGGAATGCCTCACTTTTGTGTTTCATCATCACCACCCAAGTCATTCTTGAATTGTCATTTATGAATGACACAAAATATCTATGACCACCCAATGATAACACCTTTGGTGGACCCCATCAATTAGAGTGGATAAATCAAGTGATGCCTTTGTACTATGTGTGCCTGCTAAGAACTTGCTTTTATGTAGCTTCCCAAACACACAGTGCTCATAGAAGTCTAGATTCTTGACCTTATAATCCCCCAAGAAAACCCGTTGAAGAAAGAACTTGCATACCTCTTTAACCTATGTGACCAAGTCTCATGTGCCACAACTGAGTCTGCTGTGACTGATAAACTGCTGAGGATGCCACAGCAGCAGAGCCAGATACAGTAGAGCCTTGTAATATATACAAGGTTCCCTTCTTGATACATTTGAGGACCACAACTGAAACTTTGTAGACATTTAGCTCTCCACCTTCTCCCTTGAAATTGAACCCCTTGCTGTCCAGTAGACTAAGAGATACCAAATTCTTGGTCATCTGTGGAACATGTCTAACAACTTTCAGTGTGTAGAATCTACCATCCTCTGTCTTCAACTTGACTGAGCCAATTCCTAATATCTTGCAGACCTTGCTATTTGCCAAAGAAATATGACCACCATCTATTTGCTCATATATGGAAAACCACTCTCTGTAAGGACAAATATGATAGGATGCTCCAAAATCTAAGATCCAAAAATCAGCATGATGTGATGAATCCCCAAGAAATAGAACCAGATCCTCATCAGAATGCTCAGCAGCCACAACTGCTGTGCCAGAATTGCTCTCCTACTGGCTTCTCTTCTTTGGACAATTGGACTTCCAATGCCCCTGCTCTTTATAGTAATTACAGACATCTGTGGGCTCAGGACCTTTGGAACTACCCTTCTTGGATTTCTTTTCTATCCATGCCGTTTCCCACTACTGCTAACTACTAGTCCAGCAGCTTGATTGTCTGTCCCTGCTGCTTTGTGCCTCAGCTCCCTGGCATGCAAGGCTACCCTCACATCCTCTAAAGCCACTGTATCTTTCCCAACTATGATGGACCGCACAATGTTCTCATATGAACTTGGTAATGACACCAACAGGATTATGGCTGCATTTTCATCGTCAATTTTAACATCAATATTCCTGAGATCAAGTAATATTGTGATCATCTGATCCAGATGTTTCCTCAGCAGACATCCTTCATGCATCCTCAGACTAAACAGTCTCTGCTTCAGCAAGAACTTGTTGGTTAATGACTTAGTCATATACAGGCTTTCAAGCTTTGCCTATAACTTGGCTGTTGTGTCTTCCTCAACAATTTCAGTGATAACATCATCAAATAAGCACAACATGATGGTTGAATGTGCTTTCTCTTCCAGACTGTCAGAATCTGCTGAACTGGCATCTCTTTTACCGGATAAAAGAGTCCATAGTCCTTGTTGTTTCAACAAGGCCCGCATCTTGATTTGCCACGGACTAAAACTGTTTGTTCTTGTAAATTTGTCGATTTTTACGTTAACTGCAGACATCCTTCTTGCCAAAGATCACAACTTTTATCACATAGTCCTAGCATTGGTGAAGGTCTTTGTGAAGATAAAGGTTGTCAATACAGATGATTCCCCGAACCTTGCTCGGATACCAATTTGTTATAATAGGATAGGGAATCCAGATACAAGATAGACGATTAATAGATGCAATCTAACATAAACAATCTCACAGAAATAATAGAAAAAGAAGAACATATGATTTAACATGGTTTCCGGCGTTGTGCCGACTACTCCACGGATAGAAAAGAGATATTTTATTATGCACTGAAATCCAGACGGATTACACTCTCTCTCTACAATGACCAATACAGTTGGTATTTATAGGCACATATCCCTAAACCCTAACCACCAAGAATCTTTGCCGGATTGCCATAAATGCCCCAGATGTTGTGTCACTCTGCTGACACAACTCAGCTAATCATTGCCCCGATGTAGAACTCAAATGTATCCAAAACACTCTGCTGTTCTGCAGCAGACTATCCTCCAGTAGATTGACCTTCAGCAGACTGCTGATACAGAAGAAAGCTCAGCAGACTTCCCAGCTGACTTTCACAGACTTGGATACACTTTTCAACTGGCCATCACTCTACTGATAATCACATTAGTTCCACCATATGTAGAGTTTAAGTCACTTTGCTGACATCCTGGATAGCAAAATCTCCAAAATTCAGTCTATGATTATAATTGGAAAAAAAAATTTACATGACCAAAATTTAAACTGGAGCAAAGCATGCCGAAATTGCTAAAATCAAGCTATCAGACTAATTTTACATTTTTGTCAAGGACCAAGCCCGTGAGGTGGGGTGGGGTGGGTGGGGATGAGGCGGAGGCACATTATGTAGGGTGGGGTCATGTGACCCCGCTGAGATATGAGAATTTCTTTTTAGTATTAATACGATTTCATTTTGTTGTTAAAAAAGTGTCGTATTGTCGATAAAAAATAAATCAATGATAGAGCCACATCCAAATCGACACAACGGGTGACATAACCTAATCACCCACCATTGATTTTGAGTCTCAAGTGGTTGTGATGTAGATTCATGATGGAACTTTCCCAGAGTCCAATCTAACCGGAAGTGTACCGGGATGAACACTAAAAAGCTTATATTAAGGTCGTACGGTGGTCAAGGTCGTATTCCATAGGGATTTGTGAGGTTAAACACTAAAAAGCTTATATTAATTCGATCTAGGTCGCAATTTCTAGATAGTAAGTGCATAAATAAATATTCTCGTAAAAACAAGGGTGATAAAATGATAAAAGAACCTAACCAAGACAATGTGTAGACTAGCAACTCTTTTGTAGTAGCATGGGAATGATTTCCTTCCTTCCGACCATTCGTGTTCAAAAGTGTGAAACGGTGCATTCCTAAGCAAGTAGTTCCCCTCATACGAGTGTATGAAACTACGCTATACCTCCACCTTGGTCTAGGTATCCTAAACCTAATGAATTGGTAAGATAAGCACTTGAATGCAATGACAAAGTCGACTCTCCCCGGATAAGAAATCGAATGCCTCGAGAGGTCAATTTTTCCTTCCGGTTTTCCTACCCTCTTCTCCACATCAAACATCTCCGTTCGGTATCCATTAAATGTGTAAATGCTAACACTAGATAATTACTCCTATGCAAGCAACCTTACAATACAAGTAGGAAAAGATTCACAACAATTGAAACTAACAACACAAACAATCATTCCCAATCAACATAAGAGAATAACTAGTTCTACAACATAATCATGGCTAGTTTAACCTATCCACTCATAACTACAAACATTAACTTATCAAAATTAAGATTCATAATCATAAGAACATTTGAATCAAAATAAAGATTAAGAATTACCAATCACAAGCAAGAACTCGAAAATGGTGTTCTTCATTCAAGATCAAAAACATTCAATGGAGTCAACCCTAGTGTATTTATAACTCCAAACAAAGTAGTAGAACTAAACTAAGAATCCTTAATATTACAATCAAATTCAAGAGTTAATTTCTACATAAAATTCGCTAGGAGAGATTTGGGAGGTGGAGGTGCCTTCAAGGAGTAAGAAGTTGGAGAAGATGAAGTATATTTGATATTTTTTGTGAGTGGAGGATCAATATTTTGCTGACTTTGCAATAATGGCACGCGTCATGACCACTGGCGTGCGTCATGCATTTTAAATGAAGGATTGGCATCGGTCACTGACAATTGACGTGCGCCATGTCTGAATTGGTGGTTGGCTGAATGACATATGCATTAAATGCTCAGCAGACTTTGAATATTTCACTTGGCGCGGGTCAGATGTAACATGGCGTGCACCATATGCATACAAAATGTCCCTGATCGAATTTATTCTCCGGCTGGCATGGACTGAACCCTCTAACGTGTATCAATAATCCTCGTGGGTTGGAATCCTCGCCTTAGCTCCAAAAATCATCTCTCAATCAATCCAATGACACCATCAAATCAAAATCCAAGCTCCCAGCCGTGATATCTGTGCTGCAAGACAGACACAAAGATACAACGTGTAAATCTGATAATAAAATTGACTACTAAGCCTATAATAAAAGCAAAAGACTAGTTTTTTTGATAATTCCTATGTACACAAAATAGTTCAATTTATCATAATAATTGCTCAAGTTGATGTAAAAGTGTCACTAATTGCATGAGAAAAGGGAATAAATCATCGAGAATTGTATCATCGAGTTGACTTACATCAACCACTCCCCACTTAGCTTTTGCTCGTCCTCGAGCGATTGGAGCGATAAGGCAGTCTAAAGCAACAAAAATACAATCATGCAACATCAAGAGATGAGAATCCAACTAGTCGGTGCAACCAATCAAAATTACAAGAGCTTGTTCCCACGATCTAAGGGAGTAGTGGAGTGTGTGTGTGAATATTCCTCAAAAATGCTATCAAACTGACGACCATCAAATCTTGCAAGCCTTACTCAAAAGATGCAACCCTAGGCTTAAGAATGATACCAATCTCCAATAATTAGGCACTCGGAATCAGGTAGTTGACAAATCGTCTTGTAACGTTCAGGCTAGGGTAGTTGGCTAACCAAAGGGGATAAAAAGTATAATCAATAAGAATAAGGCAAGATAACAATAATCTACACCTTCATCTCCTCGACAACAAACCTCCGAATTAGTCACTTCCCACCCTTGCATTACTTAGGATCTTACACTTTGTGCTTCAAAATTGCCGCCAATGACTCATTATTCAATACCAAATTATCTACATCCATGTTGCTTCTTCTCGACTTGAGTTTTTATTCATTAGAAGCTTGTATTGGACTATTGAGATTTATTACATTGTAAAGAAAACTGTTTTTTAAGACAAGAACACTTATGAGAATGAAAATTTGCCAACACCAATGGGTTCCGAACCGAACTTCAAAATACATCATCTCAACCTGTGCCAATGAATACTCGTCCAACTCTAAGTTCCATGTCACCGCCTATACAATCCATAGAATCTTGCTACACTTGCGGGAGGCCAAAGGAATGTAAATCAAATTTCGGCTAAGGGTCGGATTATAATGAGGCTAAGCATGAAAGGCTAGTTCGAGTGGGGTCTCACCACTCTACAAGGCTGAGATGGGACCAGAAAGGAAAATTTTATGTTCGGGTGGGCCATATGGCTATGGGCTAGTCAAAGTTATACCAAAAATCATCATCCCTACTCCGATCCCAAGCACCTGTTATTTCATCTCGAAAGAATAACATTCTTAAGTTCAAGTTTCAAATGAGAGTATGCATGCACAATTTCATGAAAAGTTGTTTGTTAACAAACTATTGGAATGTATGTACACAATGGTTCACACTACCATAAAATAATAATGACTAACATGCATACATTTTCTATCAAAGTTACTCATTTTATTAAAGTACCCGCTCGGTCAATTACAAGATTATAATTAATGCCAAAGGACAGCTTATACGGCTCACAATTTCTTGAAAATAATCAAGGCTAAGCGTTTTCTCAAGCATTTAATGACATTACCCTCTGTTGGACTAACTACGCTCCCACTCCCCACTTACGAGCTTGCATTGTCCTCAATAGAAAGTGAGTAGAAAGAATGCAGGTAGGGAAACAACGAGGAATCAAGATGAGAAAAATAAAGATAAAAACAAGGACTGCCCTCATGTAAATGACGCGCGTCAGTGGTGAATACTTCGTGAGAAATGGCATACGCAGGAGGGGTGTGGCGCATGTCAAGAGATACTGTAGCAATACAAAGAGTATGCTCGTGTAAATGACGCGCCTCAAAATGGTCCTAGCACACATCACCTTCTAATGTAAGGAAGACGGTGTGCGCCAAACCGCATTGAAGTGGGTCATTTACATAGGAATGTCAGAAATAAGGAAGGGAATTCTATGCAAGAGGTAAATAGTAGTTATGCATCTCAAAAGAATGAGCTACGTACGGATGCATGAGAATAGAAACCAAATCACATAACCATACACAAAAAAAACACAATCCATACATTACATTATTCAAACCAAATCAAACTTGCGACATCATCATTCGGAAATAGAAAAGGAAACGTTGCAACAGTTATTCAGATGAACAATCTCAGGACGGAAAACAAGACAAAGACTGAACCATTGGACCAACCACAGAAAGATAAGAACTACTTGGAATCATAGTCAGAATCATCAGAGGAGGAAGGAGCATCAGGCGAATCCCTAGGAGTGAGGCCACGATGTGTAACAGGTCCCGGAAAATACTTATCTTGGAAGTGGGAGGGAACCTGAGCAACATGAGTATAGAGATGAGATGAGCCACACGAAAGGAATGACCGGTAAGATATGCAGAGGCTGGGAATGGTACCAGGAAACGTGATGGATCAAAGTACCCCAATGGATGTACATTCCCTGCTTGATGGCGTACAACAAAAGCAGCTCATTTTCTGTTAGCTCCTCAAAGTTGTCAGTGGGAAGGACGCGGTTGTTGATGAAGCGTTTCCAAGCTTGTGCGTCGGGAGAGAGAGCTAATACAAAATAGTCTGCATTGGGCCCTTCGTGACCCAGAAAAAGCTCAATAGTGGCAGCAGTGATTCGTGCGATGAAGTTAACCGTGTTTGTGAGGTTCCACTACACCTCATAGTGGTGGTGAGGTGGAATCTCGGTGGATGAGAGATGGAAAAGGCATTGATAGCTGTAAGAGTGAAGGGTACCTCAATACCGTAAACTAGAACGGACGTAATAGACCTTTCAGACAGAGCAGTGGACAGTAGAATTCATGAACCATGGTCTCGTTGATACGACCAGAGGTGGGGCAACAAAACAACGCCATCCTCCCCACTCAATACGATAGTCTGAGTATTCCTCAATCTTCCTCACGTTCAAACCCTGCTCGAAGAGAATTGGTCGACGGTTGAAAAAGTCGATAAAACTGGTGTGAGCATCCACCGAAACAATGTCAAAGAACAAACGCGGATATCCGTTGGAGGAGAAGTCATGGTGAAGGTGGTGGAATAAGAAAAAAAGAGAATGTGAGTGTAGGGGAAAAGAAGAAAGGTGATGGTGAATGAAATTAGTGTATGAGGGAGAGGGTTTTATGGAGGGAAAATGTGAGATAGGAAGAATATGTATGTAGAAATTGGCTTGACATGTCTTCTCAATGTCAAGAAAAGTAGAAATGGCGTGCGCTATAAGGGCAATGGCGTACGCCAAATCAACAAAAGCTAACGGATCGGGTGTTGTGACTGTAGTGGTGTGATGGTGTAGGTCAAGTCAAGTGGCTCGCATCAGTAGGGAATGATGCACGCCATTCTTGTCGTTAGCGTGAGGTGTGGTGAAGTGAAATGGCGCACGACAATATAGGCTGGCGTATGCCAAAAATCTGGGGTGGCGCATTTAAAAAATGAATGACGCAAGCCAAGTGTGCCTGGAACTGAAGCTGTAGTCCACAAACTATCAATCCCACAAATAAACAATTACCACTAACCAAGGAGCTAAGCACAAGTAATCTATCAACAATGGGGAGTGACTATTCAGAGAAAAACAACAACTAGCAAGTTGCAAAAGAAACAAATCCTCACATACTAGTGCATCACAAATCAAATGCAACAATTCCCACAAAAGCAAATCAAATATCATCCAAGTATCATCACAGCAACAAAATAGTCTAAGCAAAATAGTAAAAGACAGAAAAAGAAGCAAGGCCACATGCGGCCATCAAAACAAGTCATAGTAAAAGTCTGGTGAATAAAAGTACTAATCAAACATCAGAGGTGGAAGTAGGAATAAATGTAGAACTATTAGGGCGATCCTCATCATCACCCTCATCAAGCTGCACATATGCATCCAAGGGAGCAAGCGAACTGGACGGAACAAAAATCGTAGGATGGAACAGACTAGTGCCCTGGTAATCAGCTGCAAAAGGAATGTACAACATCTGAATGGGATCATCAGGTAAAGCAGGAGAGAGAAAAGTCTAGAAACTCAAACTACCAGCCTCGGCATCAACAGTAGACGTAATCACCGAACCAGTCAAACTCGGCCTAGCAAAACCAGTACTAACCGAACTTGTACCTGCAGAAAGAAACATAGAGACACCAACCAAAGCCATGGTATGTTGTGGGGTCCTAGAGGGGATTGGTCCAGTAGCAGGGATATGGAAAGAAGGAACCCAGGTGGGCAACTCGTAAGGGTCGGCATAACAAGAGTCGAAATCTTTAGATAAATCCTCAAACTTTAGGTCACAAGCGATAGAAAAAGCATGCTGGCCACGGATTCCTACACACAAATCATTCATCCCCTAACACAGTCTCTCAAACCCTAGCATCATATTGGTGTTAGATGCCACCAGCCCTCTACAAATTAATGCCATCTCAGACTTAAAGAAGTCAAACCTAGCTCTCACGGAAGAGTCCCGAATAGGAGGATGTGGGGGAATGGGAGGGGTTGGCTGACTTGAAGAAGAAACACCAAGAGAGGAGGGGGCCATGGTCGAAACAGGGTCAGCAGAAGATGGAGTGGGCTGCTTAACATACTCAGGGATGCTAGGACCGATCAAAATATTGGAGGGAGGAAACATAGCATCATCGGGCAGACGCCTAACCTCAACTTGGGTGCAAAAGCTCATTAATTAACCATGGAAAGGGCATATTACCATCCTTACATCGAGTGAGAGAAAAGTCCACTACAGTTTGGTAAATATGATACCCTGCATCTACAAGCACTCCGGTGAAGATGGCATATGCTAGGCATGCTTCAGGATAATTGAAAGTATTGATCTTATGTGAGGGTATGATGTTGTGGCTGATAAAATGCTTCATCACCCACACATCCTTGACTGCACCACCATAATTAAAACATTTATCTGCCCAGGTGGTAGCACGGTAAAGAAAAGCCTGAGCCTCCCGAGCCTTAGCCTAAAAGTTACCCTCTTGATCCAATTTCCAAACACTAGCAAATGTGGTCCGGAAGGGATTTCATGAAGACCGAAGAGTTCATTGATAACCTTGGCGGAAAAAGGGACAGACTGGGTACGAACTTTGACCGACCCATTTGACGCATTGATAGGATCTGTGGAAAGAGTAGCATAAAACTCATCCACAATGGTGCCATTGACCACATAAGTACGATTGGTTGCTAAGGCTTCCCATTTACAATCACGAATGATTTTTGCAATCCTACGGCTGACTGACTTGAACTCGATGTGTCGATCAAAATGAAAAGAACACTGACTAAAGTAAGAATCAAAAAGTCTCTGAGCCTTCTTACCAGCGGCTGTTTTTGGGAAGGTGATGGCTGGGTCGGCTGAGGTAAGGGTTCTGGATTTGTCGGGGCCATTGGGGTCACTTGTGTCCTGTGTTTTCCTCATTTTACTTGATTCTTCCTGATGACTGCTACAAGGACGGACTGAGGATTCAGACATGGCTAGGGTGTTCAACAACAATCCAACAATACAACAATATCAAATTAAGCCCTTCCTCCGGTTTCAATCAACATAATGCAACAAATAACCAAATGGAATTAATTGAAATAGAGAAGTGAGCCATTATACCTTGTTGATGTTGAGAAGCACCACGGAAAAGGATGAAGGTCGTTGGAAAGGATGGAGCCTGCCGGAAATGATAGGAAGAACTCCAACTAGCCAACACGGTTGCTCCTCTTCAATGCGAGACACAACATGAATGGAATGGAGGGAAGCGGTTGGTGGAGTTGGAGAATTGGGGTAAGGGGTATGGTGATGGAGAAAACTGAATGAAATATGGGAGAGAAAAGGGTAAAAATCGATAGAAGATGGAGTTATACGGAGAGAGAAGAGAAGAAGAACCATTTTAATTCAAAACTGCTCGATTTGACGCGCGCCATGAGTAAATGGCATACGCCACTTCCTATCCTAGCGCTAATATCCTACAGATTTGTTGTTAGTAATATCATCCGCAACGGAAGCGATTTAAGGATCAAGATCTATAAATTACACGTAATAAAATAACTAGATCTACATCTACAAGGGGGTTGTAGAACATACCTCTTGGATATGAAAATCCAAGTTGAAGAACCGCAATAGAAAGAACGAACGAAGGTGTGAAGAGCACCACGATCTTCCGTACGTGTGATCCAAGCAACTCCCGGTGGAAGGAAATTCTCGTCTCGAATCCCTCCCGATATGCTACCCGGAAAAAAATCTCCAAGATTTTCCCTCAACCCCTTGGCCGAAATTTTCTTCTCCTCTCTAAGAGGTAGAAGTCGAATTATGTGTGTGTGTGAGGCTTGGGAGAACTCTCTTTATATAGGAGAGTAATTCTTGACCTCCAAGGATTTTATTTTGCAAATAAATAAATCCAATAAATAAAAGATAATCTCATAATATTCTAGAACAAATCTAGAATATTATTTATCTTTATTTCTTACCATAAATATTTATCAATAAATATTTTGTGCACATGTCTTATTAATCCCAAGAAAACAATTTCTTGTTTCCTAAAATAAGCCTTGTGGCCGAAATTCATCTTGTGACCTAGTCACAATGATTTTTGACTATGATACACAAATTGGGCCAAGATTATGAAAAATGTCTTTTTTTCACATATTTAATTATTTAGCCCAACTAATTTAATAGTTCACTAAACAATTAATTCATATATCGTTTTAATTAAATTCTAATAAGAACTAAATTAATATTATTAGGATTCGACGTCCGAGAATAGCTATGCTATATTTGGAGGCACGTCGGGGACCATGGACTAATAATCAGCGGCTCCGATAAATCAAATAAATAATTATCTTACGAATAGAATAATTATATTCGATAAATCAATCACAGGAATATGCCACCATAATCCCGTGACTGCATTCCTCCGATTATGAGATTATATTTATCTCCTCACGAGAATGATAATAAGCGTCCATTGATATAATCATTACATATGGATTAATCCTTCATATACTGTTCATTCCAAATCGGGAAGTTACCGTTAACCCTTTTTAGAACCTCTTATCCTTATTTACCATTAACCCCCTAGTGATCAATTAATTCATACACCTCACTGGTAGCTAATCAGTGTATTGAACTCGCGTGATTGATCAGTTTCTAGGATTAACAAATAAGGGAACTGTCTATCCACTTCCATAAATGGAAGTAATGGATTCCGTATCTGTGATAACACAGACTACTCACTCTATCCAGTACAATGCCAAGATGGGGTAATTCAGATCACAGACTCAGTGTAATCCTTAACTGTCAAGTCAAACCTCATACCGATTCAAGCAGTTGACTGTGAGCACCTCAGGATTAAGATATATCCATAAATATGATCATCGATTGATTCGATAAGACTTCTCGATTACGGAATTATATCGTGAACTCTAATCAAATCGGTCCAGCCCTATATGATATATCTTTCACATATAAATGCCCCACTAGGTTCTCTTAACCGAAAGTCCGGATAAGACAATCACACCTATTGTGTTCTGGGTGCATTAATAGCACGTTAAAGGAGACACCCGATACTCTCGATTAACTTCACTACGGACTAATTGTATTTTAAGTACATCTTCACTAACTCAATCCTCCCGTGTATATCCCATACACTGAGTTAAGTGATTACATAAACGATATACTTTTGGGTTTTCTATAGTGTAAATACTATTGTCACATCGGTGAATATGAGAATAATAAATATGAATAATAATATCATTTCATTTATTAAATAAAACAATTACAAAATTGTCTTTCGGGCATTACACCTAACAGTCTCCCACTTGCACGAAAGCATGTGATTAATTGTTTTAGAGCACACCCTATTATTTAAAATACAACAAACTAATCTCCCACCTGCTCTAAAGCAATGGAGACCCATCCCGTATTCTAGTACCCATTAAGCATATCATAACCATTGCCAGATGACAAAGTACACTCCGCGTGTGCCATCATAGGATAGGTCAGTGACTCGGGGAGTACCTACATCTAAATGTCATGGGTCTTAATGATTAGTCTGGTTGTCGGCTCGAGACGATCCGTAGAATCGAAACGTTACCGGTCCATCTAATCATGTGGTACCTTCGCAATATGCTTTTGACCTCTAGTGATTTTGAAAATCCTTATAAGCTACCCCTTCACGTTTGCACAATGATGTGGTATCGGCTTCCAAATCTAGTATCACTCCAAATATGAAAAGGAAATCCTTAAGCTATATCGCCTCTCTAGCTACTACAAAAGCCGCTAATCACCCAACTAGTTAAAGTCAAGTTGGCATTGCTGGATTCCTCCAGGCAATAGCTTCAACACAAGAGTAAACACTGAGCCCGAGATCGACTTAACGATCATCCTCAATCTGACTTAAAGTCAAAATCAGTGTGTGACACATATCCAAGTTCACACATGAATATGTCCGCATATTATTCCCCGTTCTCTTCAAGATACTAAAGGACATACTAAACTTGCTTTGTTAACCACCGAATCTAAGATTCGATCAAAGTTGACGTTCAATGACCTGACCATCTCTTACTAGAAAGAGAATCTATCCCATTTCTCTTGATCCGAAGATTTAAAGAGTCATTCCTGAGGCATAGGGTAGAACTTCCTCGTTGAATGTTGCATACACAGATGCATCATCTTAACCAATAAGATGGATGGGAAACCAGTGACTGATTCTAATGAATTCGACCGAGTCAAACTCCTTAGGATGTTGTCCAAATCTCTGTTGCAGAGAATTATGGAATTGTCAGATTCTGACTTCAGATAACACACCCATGTTGATTCCAACTGGTGCAGTGTTATCCTTTACAAACACTAATATATGTATATATTCACTACTGTACTAAAATTGATATCCAGTCTACAAAAGACTTATCAATATTCTGGTCAAATCCACATATTGTAGAAATATATGACTTCGAATGACCGAGAGGTTTTCTTTTTATCCATAAAGGACATAAGCCTTGACAGTCATCCTGTCATAAGTTCATAAGGCAATACCCTTTTGTTCCTAATGAATCCAGACTCCATTTGTTTGGCAAGAAAGTCTCAGGGAATCACCCCTATTTTCTGCTTTTGAACGAAATAATGCAATACTAAGTGGTAAGAGAGTCCAAGGTCTGATTAACTCTCTACTTCTTAGGGAATTACCCCTACACCACTCAAACTTTGCTCTGAAAGATAAACCTTCCTATTCATTCTATTCTTTTCCGTGTAGATCCAATTACTCCCACTGGGCCTAAGAGTTTGAGAAAGTAAATTATACTTGAGTAAACTTCAACTTGTTTATTCATGTTGAAAGAATGAGTATAAATAGATACAAGAGAAGATCCTAGCTAGTAAAGTAAAAGTAACTAGAGCCAGCTAGAATAAATGCTAGAGTCGGCTATGTATAAGCTATTACATAATAGGACAAAAGATAGTTACTTTATGACTTTTAGGACATATTAATTGTTTATTTAATACAATTAATATGTCTCTTTGATACATAAGTAACATGTTACAATGTAACGTGTTCAATGAAATATTATGTAATATTAACCATAATATTTCCACACCCCCCCTCAAACTGGGTTGTATATGTTAATACATCCAAGTTTGCTACTCATCTTGTTGAACATAAGCGGTGGAATTGCCTTTGTGAGAATATCAGCATTTTGGTCTGCTGAGGGAACATACTGAAGTTGAATGATCTTGGCATCGATCTTCTCTTTAAGGAAATGTCTGTCAATATCAACATGTTTGGTTTTATCATGATGAACTGGATCCTCTGCCATGCATAAGGCTGAATTATTGTCACAGCAGAGTGTGATAGGTTGCTGAAGGGGCTGTTGAAGTTCAGTCAGGACCCTTTTTATCCATAGAGCTTCACAGATACCCAAAACTAGTGCCCTGAGTTCAGCTTCAACACTGCTTCTAGAGACAGTAGGTTGTCTTGCTCCTCCAGGTGACAAGATTTCCCCATACATAAGAACGAGCTTTGTAGTAGATCTTCTGTCTGTGTGACAGCCAGCCCAATCAGCATCAGTGTAAACCTTGATAGATCTCTCATCAGATTTGGTGAAATGTAAGCCTTGGCCAGGAGTGGACTTCAGGTACCTCAGTATCCTGTTCACAGCATCCCAATGTTGCTCAGTAGGGCAATGCATGAACTGGCTAACCAGACTGACTCCATATGCAATATCAAGTCTTGTGTGAGACAGATAAATAAGTTTCCCTACAAGTCTTTGATATTGATCCTTTCTGACAGCAATGTCACCATGTAGCAGGGTATTATTGGGGTCTACTGGGGATACAGCAGGTTTGCATCCCAGCATACCAGTTTCCTTCAGCAGGTCCAGCACATATTTCCTTTGAGAGATAGAGATACCCTGGTTGTTTGTTGCAATTTCCATACCAAGGAAGTATTTAAGATAGTCCAAATCTTTGACTTGAAAAACCTTTGCCAGTAGAGTCTTCAAATTCTGGATCTCAGTAGAGTCATCACCAGTGAGGATGATATCATCCACATATACAATAAGAATAGATATTTTCTGGCTAGTGGTCTTGATAAACATGGTGTGATCTGAGTTGCATTGATGATATCCAGCAGCTTTAACCACAGTAGTGAGTTTCCCAAACCAGGCTCTTGGGGATTGCTTTAGGCCATATAGAGATTTCCTCAATTTACAAACCTTTCCTTGAGTGTGAGGATTGGTAAAACCAGGAGGTACATTCATATAGACTTCCTCAGTAAGGTCACCATTTAGGAAAGCATTCTTGATATCCAATTGGTGAAGAGGCTAGTCAAGTTGGACAGCAAGTGAGATCAGTACCCTGACAGTGTTTAACTTTGCCATAGGTGAAAAGGTCTCTTTGTAGTCAAGTCCATATGTTTGAGTGAATCCCCTTGCAACCAGTCTAGCTTTGTATTTGTCAATAGTACCATCAGCATTGTACTTGATAGTGAACAGCCACTTACAGCTGACTGTCTTCTTTCCATGTGGGAGAGTGGTGAGGTCCCAGGAATGGTTGTCAAGGAGAGCAGTCATTTCAGTTTTGACAGGTGCCTTCCACTTATCATGTTGGAGAGCTTCCTGTATATTCTTAGGAATAGAGTGAGTATCCAAGTCCTGTGTAAACATGGCAAAAGCAGGTGATAACTGATCATAAGATAAATAATTATGTATAGAATGATCAGTAGTTCAAGATCTCTTTCCCTTCCTAATAGCAATAGGTCTATCATCAATGTCAGCAGGCTGCTGAGAGCCGGTAGGTTCCGAGTATCGTAGGCTCGGTAGGCTCGGTTCGGTAGGTTCCGAGGATCGTAGGCCGCCGAGAGTCGGCAGGGTGCTTGAGGTTCGGTCTGCGAGAATCGTAGGTTCCGAGGGTTAAGAGTTTGCCGAGGGAACGGATTTAGGTCAATTTCAATCGGGTTTCCATCGGTGGCTTGCCTCGGTGGACTTGCTTTGTAGTAGGGAGTTCTTTCAAAGAATTTTACATCCATAGAATTGTAAAATCTCTTCTCAGAAGGAGAATAACACTTGTAACCTTTCATGTCCTTTGCATATCCTAGGAAAATGCACTTGTGAGCTTTGGGATCAAGTTTTCTTCTGTGTTGGGCATGGATATAAACAAATACAGTGCAACCAAAGATTTTTGGAGGTGATTGGGAAATAAGATGAGGGCAGGAGTGTGTGGTCAGGAGGGTTTGGATAGGAGTTTTGAAGCCTAACACTCTGCTGGGAAGTACGTTGATTAAGTAAGTGGCGAGTTAATATAGCTTCACCCCACATATACTTTGGGACATGTGTGGTGAACATGATTGATCTAGCCATCTCCGGCGGAGTGCTGTTCTTTCTCTCGGCAACCCCATTTTGTTGAGGTGTTTCCACACAACTGCGATATGGACAATCCCCTTATTCATCAAGAAATTACCGAGGTTAGACTCATAGTACTCAAGTGCATTATCGGTCTTTAAGATCTTGATCTTAGTGTCAAATTGAGTAGAGATCATGTTGTAAAATTCTGAAAAATTGTTCCAACAT
The DNA here is from genome assembly GCA_036785695.1 of Gentiana straminea. NCBI lineage: Eukaryota > Viridiplantae > Streptophyta > Magnoliopsida > Gentianales > Gentianaceae > Gentiana > Gentiana straminea. Next base: position 5,682,669 of record JAVUPR010000398.1, read on the forward strand.
TAGATTTATCCTTCATTAAAAACAACCATGTGTTCTAGTATGATCATCAATGAAAGTGACAAACCACCTTTTTCTGTTATACTTTTTACTCTTGAAGGTCCCCATACATCACTATGAATTAAAGTGAAAGGTGTGGATGGCACATAAGGCGTTTGGTATATACGAGATTTGGTAAGTTTGGCAAATTGACAAATATCACATTGAAGATCATTGACATTACATCCTTTAAATAATTCGGGAATTACGGACTTCAAATAACCAAAACTTGGATGTCCTAGTCTATAATGCCATAACATGATATTGTCTAAGGTTGAAGTGCGAGTGTGCCGCCGAGGCAGATTCGGTCTTCGTCTTGTCTTCGGCGGGGTTGACCACATACAATCACGAGCGAGGGTTTAGCCCTCCCAATCACTTCTGTGAAGAAGGGTCTGGAAAGTGCACCGATTCTTATTAAAAACAACGAGTCCAATTCAAATCTTTTGCTAGTCTGCGACGAGATATGAGATTGCAGTCTAAGTTTGGAACAAATAGGACATCCTTTAAGCATATCTTATTAGCGAGTTTAACAGATCCAAAACCTTTTGCACACGAGATAGATCCATCAGCAGTCTTAACTTTGTGAATTTGATGACATGGCATAAGTTGAGTTATGAGGTTTTTATTGCCAGTCATATGGGAGGAGGCCCCAGAATCAACAATTCATGTTTCATTACTAATAGAAGAGTAGAATTTACCTGCACTAGCCTGAGTAGCTATGTCAGTAGAGGGACTACCTTCTTTTTTTTGGGTGAGGAAAGCTTTGAATGCAGCAAACTGAGCATTCATCTTGTTATCATTCTCCTCTTCATTGACATGCCTGCCTTGACTTTCCCTGGTAGGCCTGGAGGACTTAGGCTTGCCATGTAGCTTCCAGCAAGTGTCCTTGGTGTGATTTGTGCATTTGCAGTGCTCACAGAACAACTTTCCAGTTCTATCAGTAGGCTTCCTGGATGTCTCAGTACTCTCAGCAGGCTTCCTGACAGTCAGCAGGGTAGCACTTTCAGCAGGGTTGTCAGCAGGGGAGTTCAGCAGCATCACTTTCCTCATGTTTGACCTCAGCAAACATGGATTTGAGATTGGGGAGAGGTTTTGTGGCAAGGATTCTTCCTCTAACATCATCAAGAGTAGGATTCAGTCCAGTAAGAAATTTGAATACTCTCTTTTTCTCAATAATGTCCTTATAAAGGGCAGCATCCTGAACATCATTCCAGGGGTGAGTTTCCAACATATCTAGGTGTTGCCATGCCCTAGATAGTTGGTTGAAGTATTGAGTTACAGACATATCTCCTTGCCTGCAATTTTGGATTTGAGCTTCAAGATCATAGACCTCAGATGTATTGTCCTTTTTTGAGTAAAGGTCTCTGGCATTGTCCCAGATTTCCTTTGCAGTATCATACATCATGAAGTTCTCACTGATCTCTTTTGTCATTGACCTCGTGAGGATGGTCATGACTTGGTTATTTTCTGTATCCCATGCTTCAAACTTGGGGTCAGTTTCAGCAGGGGCGGGTTTGGAACCAGACAAATATCCCATCTTGCTCTGGCCTGAGATATACATTTTCATAGATCTTGACCACAGCAGGTAGTTGTTGCCATCAAGTCTGTGATTTGTAAAAGAGTGGTTTTCAGTGACCCCTGTCTGCTGAGGCAGCTGGGACTCAACTGAGGGTGATGAAGCTTCAAATAATGAAGACATTCTAGATTCAGCAGGGTACTGGGAATTTGCAGCGGATTCAGGAGTTTAAGTCTCTGATACCATGAAGAGAGTTTGAGAAAGTAAATTATACTTGAGTAAACTTCAACTTGTTTATTCATGTTGAAAGAATGAGTATAAATAGATACAAGAGAGGATCCTAGCTAGTAAAGTAAAAGTAACTAGAGCCGGCTAGAATAAATGCTAGAGTCGGCTATGTATAAGCTATTACATAATAGGACAAAAGATAGTTACTTTATGACTTTTAGGACATATTAATTGTTTATTTAATACAATTAATATGTCTCTTTGATACATAAGTAACATGTTACAATGTAACGTGTTCAACGAAACATTATGTAATATTAACCATAATATTTCCACACAACTGGTGCAGTGTTATCCTTTACAAACACTAATATATGTATATATTCACTACTGTACTAAAATTGATATCCAGTCTACAAAGACTTATCAATATTCTGGTCAAATCCACATATTGTAGAAATATATGACTTCGAATGACCGAGAGGTTTGCTTTTTATCCATAAAGGACATAAGCCTTGACAGTCATCCTGTCATAAGTTCATAAGGCAATACCTTTTTGTTCCGAATGAATCCAGACTCCGTTTGTTTGGCAAGAAAGTCTCAGGGAATCACCCCTATTTTCTGCTTTTGAACGAAATCATGCAATACTAAGTGGTAAGAGAGTCCAAGGTCTGATTAACTCTCTACTTCTTAGGGAATTACCCCTACACCACTCAAACTTTGCTCTGAAAGATAAACTTTCCTATTCATTCTATTCTTTTCCGTGTAGATCCAATTACTCCCCTTTGGGCCCGAGACGCTCGGGTGGTTTACGCAAGAGTATGAACGAAGCGGAGTACCGAACTCCATTCACAGGGTTATGGCTATTAAACCAACCTCTATTATTAGAATCCTATACTGCTCACAAAAGAGCCATAGGTCATCAATCGATCCTCAGACTACAAAGTCCGTAGAACCCGTAATGGGTAATGGATAAACCATACTTCCAATACTTACTGGGTGGATGGAAATTATGATCTAGTTTAGTAGTATTTAGTGTTATCACCAACAACCGATGTTGGATGTGGTTTGATTTTAATCAGTTAGTAACTACCTTGAGTAAACGTACTTCAAGGTTCAAGGTTTTGTTGTTTATGGACTCTATCAGAAAGGATGCAACAGTATAACTGTCCCTTCCCGATTTCAAGAATCCTATATCTAACCTTTATAATCAATAGCAAAAAAGATATATTACGAATGGTCATTGACCGAACGTATGCACAAAATTCCCAGTCTTACCTTCAAGCACCGTGTGCTAAATGCTTATTTTTATGGAAGTGGGGTGAACCGAATCCACACCTTATCCGTAAATTCCAAATCATATTCTAGGTAGACTTCTCGGTCTTACATTTCAATGTAAACCGTTGTTTCGCTTCCAATATCTTTATTGAGTTAAGCAGTGTATTGTAGCACATCTAAAACAATGTAAGGCAATTTAACGGTTTCTCACTTAGTGAGAACATGTCACAATGAGGCAGGCTGAGCATCAGTCTTGAGGACTATGAATGGCCTATTCCGAGTATAGAATACTCTATCTCTATTGAAAACAGAGAAACCTCAAAATATTTTGGATAAACTTACCGGAGTGTTTGAATAGTTATCAGACAAGAAGTCACTACTCGGAAGCTCCGACTAGCTTGTATCTTTCATCAGACCCCGAAGGTCATCATGAACAAGCTATGTTACTTCTTTATAACAATTATCCTTTCCCGATTGAAAGGAAACTTAGTCATTGAACCTTTGAGACAATATAACCGGACGGGAGAAATGAATCACCCCGAGCCGTCTTCGGGTCTTGTCTTTTAGGGACTATGCACTAACTATGGAATATGAAGAAGCGTTTATCTAAATATAGAAACCAATTGCTTTTAATAGTTCTTAAGATGTGTTTTATATACATATTTCAGCAGTTGTAAGTGGTTTTGACTTTATCAAACAAAATTCCGAGTCTTGGATTCGTACTACAAATGGTATATTCACTTTCTATATGACAAACAAATTATCGAATATAAGGTAAATCCATTCGTTCCAACGAATCTTAAACCGAAAATAAATTTTCCGTGATATCAAAGGATTGAATCCGAGATTCATTTCCTTATATCACTCCCACTATTCTAGCTAAAATTAACTGCCCGTTGTTTACTCCTTTAATCGTTAAATGCACTGCTACCTTGTTCTTCCAAAGAACTTAGCTCGAAAAAAATTGCCAAGGATTCATAGGTTGGTGATCCAAAATCACTGTCCTTATCCTATGATTTTCAGTTAATTAATTTTCGGTTCAGCCTTAAAGTTTTCTCAGTTTAGATGACTAACACTTTTAGACATATTCTCCCATTATTGACTTTCTGTGAATGGAAACAATCTTGAACCAGCGGTTCGTTTGAGTAGACACTACTCTTGAACCGTGGGATGTCTATTTCGAGTGTTACTGGTCGGCACTTCTCGGATTTTTTAATATATCAGAAAAAACAACAAATCATAACATTTAAAGCTCCCACTAGTTTATCGGTTCCAAATACCGTCTAACGAGCAATGCTTTATTTTTATGATTTTCCGATTTTTTCGATTAGAAAATCTTTCGTATATAGTTCCAATGTTTCCAGAAAAACAACAAATCATAGAACTCCCACTAGTTCATCGATTCCAAATATCGTCCAACTAGCAACATTTCATGACTTTCTGGTTTTTCAATTAGAACGGTTACGTGTGTAGTCAGTTACACTTTTCTAATGTTCTAGAAAAACAACATATCATAAAGCTCCCACTGGTTAATCGATTCAAATATCGTCCAACTAGTAACACTTCATGATTTTCCGATTTTTCAAGTAGAAAATTACTCGTGTAATCACTACACACTCAAAATTCACTAGAAGAATTTCAAAGTCTGAAATCACCTTTGATCAAACTAAGTTTGTCTTCCGTTTGACACGAATGACACTAGTGACATACCTATATGTCACTCTGGTTTTTAAAAGGCTTAAGAGAAAATATCTCTTTGAAAAATAATTGTATGATAGATTAACTAGTTCAACGTCCTAGTTATTTTCCATTTTTTAACGAAGTCAATACTAGTCAATTATTAATTTTTAAGCAATTTAGTAAGGGATATAATGCTGTAAATAAAATGACATACATTAATTCAAGTTTAACACTACTATATACGTTTATTTTAGGAATTGTAAACTAAAATTAAGTCTACTCTACCATTCCAAGGTTTTAACCTCGCATCTCAGTGCCGCCTTAGGGTAAGTCAAAGAGATGACGGTTAAATCCAGACAATCTCATCAATGAATAACTTGTGAGAATCGAACATCCTACGAGAATCGAACATCCCTTTATTCATTGACTACCTTCCTTTTTTAGCCTAGATATTATCAAGAATATCCTTTATGAGTGTGACCTACTATATCGGATCTCTTAGGTACGCCCCGAGTGTGCCGTCTTAGGATAGGTCAGTGACCCGACGAGTACCCAGAAATCCTATCCTTTCGGAGACCAAACCATGAATGTTGATAGGGGTGAACACCATCCTTAAGGGGACGAAATCAACACTCCGCAAGGCGTCACCCTTCTCTCACTTACTTGTATCTATAGTAGAGGCCGTGGGGTTGGCTGTCGCCTCCCCCGCTCCCACTCAATATTTTGGAAGTGGTGGTGGGTTAACTAACCACGTCTTTTTGATGTTAACATAAAAGCACATCAAATCAAGGATTCCGAATGGTGTCGGTAACGTAGGCAAGCCTACCCGTCCTATTCGTTGGAACATATGTGACAATCGGACGAAGTCGGGTCAAGAGATCCCCATTGAGATAAGAAGGAATCACCCCTCCGCTCGCCGGTATAGCTTAGTCTTGCCGGACCCCCGTGGATACATCACACTAGGAGGGTTCAGTCGGTCGAGCGAAGCTCAGTTGACCACCCAAACTATAGGCGAACCGTTTTTATCCAAGATTTATTGTTCTTTTACCATCATTCAATCTCGTAGACATTACGAATCGAAAACGTGATCTCATTTGGGCTTTAAGGCGGTTCACCGAGAACACACACCGAAAGGCTTAACGATTTCATAACCCGTCCTCGGATCTTTAATTAGTTACTAAATTAATTAATTACCACGTATTAATTAAATTTCAACTAATTACGCGAGTTTGTATACATGCCTATTTTAATTACCAAAATTAAAATTCTACTTGTATGCATGGAGTGGATTTATGATATGATGCATGTCATGACAATTCCGATTTTATATCTATTTTATGATCAAACACATAAAAAATAAATTGCGTAAAATTTAAACACCGAGATGGATTGTTGGAACCCCCGTATCTAATCTATCCTAGGAAAATACTAAATTACAATCTTGTTGTCTTCGATCTTCGAACCTTGAACCATGAACTGCGAACCCGAAAGGAGAAGGGGCCTTTATTTTATAAAATAAAATATAAAAAAAAATTTCGAATTTTTTTTTTATTTTATTAAAATCCTGCTGTTTATCATTCCAGAAAATTAAATTAATTTTTTTTTAAAACAGCCGCCGATTATTAAAAAAAATTAGGGTTTGATGAAAATCAAACCCTAGCCGTGTTCTACCAAAAAATTTCAGCCCCGACTCATAGTCATACCTCGAGTTCTGTCTTCATCTCGTGTTCTTCATCGTTTTTCCGGAATTACAAAAAAAAAAAAAAAAAAAAAAAAAAAAAAACTAGCCGAAAAAGAAGAAATTAAAAAAACAACAACTTTTACATCAATCATATGCTCAATTGTTACTAAACAAAGGAGCTACAATAGATCTAACGAGTAAACAGTACCAACCCCAATCCATATCTTCAAACCACAACAATCGCAACATAAAAAAATAAAAACAAAATTTCGGCCCATATCTAAAAATTAGGACAAAAAATCTACAAGTTTACCACTCCTAGATCTAATATTTTTTACATATAAATATAGATCACCTTGTCTCTGATACCACTGTTAGTAATACCATCCGCAACGGAAGCGATTTAAGGATCTAGATCTATAAATTACACGTAATAAAATAACTAGATCTACATCTACAAGGGGGTTGTAGAACATACCTTTTGGATCTCAAAATCCAAGTTGAAGAACCGCAATAGAAAGAACGAACGAAGGTGTGAAGAGCACCACGATCTTCCGTACGTGTGATCCAAGCAACTCCCGGTGGAAGGAAATTCTCGTCTCGAATCCCTCCCGATATGCTACCCGGAAAAAAATCTCCTTGATTTTCCCTCAACCCCTTGGCCGAAATTTTCTTCTCCTCTCTAAGAGGTAGAAGTCGAATTATGTGTGTGTGTGAGGCTTGGGAGAACTCTCTTTATATAGAAGAGTAATTCTTGACCTCCAAGGATTTTATTTTGCAAATAAATAAATCCAATAAATAAAAGATAATCCCATAATATTCTAGAACAAATCTAGAATACTATTTATCTTTATTTCTTACCATAAATATTTATCCAATAAATATTTTGTGCACATGTCTTATTAATCACAAGAAAACAATTTCTTGTTTCCTAAAATAAGCCTTGTGGCCGAAATTCATCTTTTGACCTAGTCACAATGATTTTCGACTATGATACACAAATTGGGCCAAGATTATGAAAAATGTCTTTTTTTTCACATATTTAATTATTTAGCCCAACTAATTTAATAGTTCACTAAACAATTAATTCATATATCGTTTTAATTAAATTATAATAAGAACTAAATTAATATTATTAGGATTCGACGTCCGAGAATAGCTATGCTATATTTGGAGGTACGTCGGGGACCATGGACTAATAATCAGCGTCTCCGATAAATCAAATAAATAATTATCTTACGAACTGAATAATTATATTCGATAAATCAATCACAGGAATATGCCACCATAATCCCGTGACTGCAATCCTCCGATTATGAGATTATATTTATCTCCTCACGAGAATGATAATAAGCGTCCATTGATATAATCATTACATATGGATTAATCCTCCATATACTGTTCATTCCAAATCGGGAAGTTACCGTTAACCCTTTTTAGAACCTCTTATCCTTATTTACCATTAACCCCCTAGTGATCAATTAATTCATACACCTCACTGGTAGCTAATCAGTGTATATAATATGAACTCGCGCGATCGATCAGTTTCTAGGATTAACAAATAAGGGAGCTGTCTATCTACTTCCATAAATGGAAGGAATGGATTCGAATTTTTGATAACTACTCATTCAATCCTACAATGCCAAGATGGGGTAATTCGGATCACGGACTCGGTGTAATCCTTAACCGTCAAGTCAAACCTCCGATTCAAGCGGCTTGATCGTGATCACCTCAGATTAAGATATATCCATAAATATGATCATCGATTGATTCGATAAGACTTCTCGATTACGGAATTATATCGTGAACTCTAATCAAATCGGTCCAGCCCTATATGATAGATCTATCACATATAAATGCCCCACTAGGTTCTCTTAACCGAAAGTCCGTATAAGACAATCACATCTATTGTGTTCTGGGCGCATTAATAGCACGTTAAAGGAGAGACCCGATACTCTCGATTAACTTCACTACGGGCTAATTGTATTTTATGTACATCTTCACTAACTCAATCCTCCCGTGTATATCCCATACACTGAGTTAAGTGATTACATAAACGATATACTTTTGGGTTTTATGTAGTGTAAATACTATTGTCACATCGGTGAATATGAGAATAATAAATATGAATAATAATATCATTTCATTTATTAAATAAAACAATTACAAAATTGTCTTTCGGGCATTACACCTAACAGTTTTGCAGTAATTATGGGAGTGTGGAATAAAAATATCAAGATTTGATCGAGCCATTAAAGCATAAGAGAAATTCGGGAAGCATTGGGCTCAGTTTCATTCATTTGCTATGCAAGTTATGTCTCGGCGCAGGCCGACACAACTTACGGCGCACACCGAGAAATCAAAGTGTATAAATGCAAGATCATTAATTGTGGTGTCACTTCTCAACCACTATGTCACGCTCGGCATGCACCGAGGTAATTACGGTGCACGCCGAATTTTAATATAAAAAAAAAGCCGACTCTGTGTTTTTAGTTCTTTTGGAAGTAAGAAAAGAGACATCATCATCAGTGAGCAAAAAACCACACATTTCAGCAGCTTGAAGGCACCTCCACCTCAAGGCTTCCCTTAGCCAAAATTCCACCATTTTAACACTTAAATCTATTGTAAACATTTTAGAATTATCATTTTGACGTCAAAGCTTCCAGTGAATGTAGAAAACAACTACCTTGTGTTCCATCTTCATCAACACTTTGAAGGTTAGATGAACCTCCACTCCGAGTTCACCATTCAATTTAATATTCTATTAATCTTTGCTTTGATCTAATTGTTCTTATCATTATTAATACTAGCTTTAACTTGTTAGTAGTTGTAATTATGAGTGGATAGCTCTTTATACTAACTAAGATTATATAGTAATGATAGTTAATCCTACTATTGTTTGGAATTGATCATTTATGTTTCTAGCTTCTATTGTGTTGAAAATCTTCTTGCTTGAATTGATTGGTAATGCATATGTTGGAGTAATTAACCTATGTATGCACCTACACCACTAATAGAAACCGAATGGAGACGTTAGTTGTGAGAAATGGTAAGAAGAACGGAAGGTAGAATCGACCCTAGTGGAATTCGGTTCCTTATCCTGGGAATTTTGCATTCAAGTCATTATCTTGTCAATTCATTAGGTTTAAGGTGCTTAAACCAAGGAGGAGGCAAGTGTTGTTTCATTCACTCGTACGAGGGGAAATCATTCGTTTAGGAATGCACCGTGCACACATTATAACACCAATGGAAGGCGGTAGGTTGATCATTCCAAATAATCTAAGGGAGATAACTTGAACTATATGTCATCTTAGTTAGTTTTTTTTTATCATTTGAACAACCTTTTGTAGTTAAATGTTAGTTTATTAAACAAACTTGCGATTCGGATCAAGATAATAATGACTAATTAGTGTTTAACCTCACTTTCCCTTGGGAGACGACTTTGACCACCGTACTAGACTACAATTGACCCGGTACACTTCCGGTTAGATTGGAACCTAGGAAAGTTTGCATCAAGTTTTTGGCACCGTTGCCGGGGAATAGTGTAACGGTTACTACTTGCATTAGTTCAAAATTCTTGAGAAAGAATCAAAACTTTTTTCTAACCTAATTTCTATTTTCTCTCTGTGGTACTTACCTCTTTGTAAGTCACTAAGTGTTGTTTTACTGTTTTCTTGTTGTTTCTATCTTGCAGTTGATGACCCGTTCCAGAAGCGGTAAGGCCCCTCTCACTCCATACAAGCCCGACATTAACAGTTAAGAAAGGCAGTTACGAGTAGAGAATAAGCATGGTCAAACTAGTCAAGGACAACTTGGTGAAGAATCTTCCCAAGGATCATCTAATCAAGAAATAGACATGGCCGAGAACAGTGATGAAACACAAGGCGAACAAGGATTGAATCTTCCCCAAGGGCATGGTCAAAATCAAGCCAACCCAATTCTACCACCAATTCATCAATTTCACCCGAATCAAAATAATCCAAATCCCTAATGACCGACAAAATCAAAATCGTAACCAAAACCGGAACCAAAATAACCGGAACAACCAAAACAACAATCCTCCTTTTAGACCCCTTTGTGATCAGACTGTTAGAAGAAATGTGCCTAATGATCCTATTCGTTTACCTAATGAAGGAGCCAACAATTTTGAGGTGAAAGGTCATCTATTTGGTTTGATCGATACTCGTTGTCAATTCTTTGGTGAAGATCATGAAGATCCACATCAACATCTTCATCTATTTGAGCAATTTTGCAACACGGCTAAGAGTCATGGTGTTCACAAAGAGTTGATGAGGATGTCAATGTTTCCTTTTTCATTGACCGGAAAGGCTAAAGATTGGTTCTCGTCACTTACTCACCACTCATTGACTAGTCGGGAAGAAATACAAGATAAATTTTTGAAGCAATATTTCACCCCCGAGAGAAATTTGAAATTAAAAGTTGAAATTGCTAACTTCAAACAAGGAGTTGAAGAATCTCTCAGAAGTGTGTGGGAAAGATTTAGAGAGCTTGTCCCGATCATGGTTATACTCTTGAAATGCAAATCCAACTCTTTTGTAGACAATTGAGACATGAGTCCCGTGCGGATGTTGATCATGCATGTGGAGGTTGTTTGATGATGCGAGATGCACAAGAGGTGTATGATGCTATCAAAAGAATCTCGAAGAAAAATAGAATGTGGGAAACCGGTTTGAGCACAAGAAAAGTTGCTTTTGTAGGAGAAGCTACATCCCAATCGGAAGTGTTAGCACAATTGACCTCTCTCAACAAGAAATTCAATGGCATGCAAGCTAGCAAGAATTCGGATAATTATGCACAAAGTGAATGCCCAATTGAGGAAATGAGGTATGATGATGATACACCCTTTGCAATGGATGAGTCAAGAGAACCTAAGAATGAAGAGGTAAGTTTTATGCAACAACATCGGAATTTAAACAATGCTTACTCAAATTCCTTTGATGCCATAAGAAGAGATCACCCTAACTCTCGTTGATCCGATAATGCAAAACAAACAAAACCAACCACCATTCCCTTTACAACAAAGAACTTCATGCAATCTTAATTCCCAAACTCAAAATTTCCAAGGAAACTCTTCCAATTATCCACAACAACCACCAACTCACTCTTACCGACAACACACCACACAAAGCATCCCCATCACTAAAAATAAAACTCAATCAAGTGAAAATGTTGATAAGTGGGGAGCATTGATGGATAATCTTATGGGTGTTGTATCTACTCAAGCCAAGAACATGGATCCATGATGACTTCTATGAGTTCGGTTACTAAAGATCTTAGCATATTGAAGACTACAATGAGTTGTCATGATACACGAATGAAGACTATAGAAGCATCAATGCGGAATGTAGTAGAACACATGAGTAGAGAAGGAGAAAGGAAAAGTAGTAGACCACCCGGTGGACTTTCTAGTAATACCGAGAGGAATCCAAGGGAGGTTAATGTTAATGTTACTCGTAGTGGGAGAGTTTGTGGAAGCAATGGCTTGGAAAACTCCTGAAATAACGAGGTTGAAGATGATTTAGATGACAAATATGAGAAAGAAGAATTGAGCGAAGAGGAAAAAGAGATTGTTGATAACTTTTTGAGACGAGATAGATATATTGAAGCGGAAAGTGATGATGAAGAATGGTAAAAGTGCCAAGAATATTGAAGATCAAGGGAACCCAATGCAAAAATCAAAGAAGGCAAAGCAAGATGACATCAATTGGCGACCACCCAATGCACAAACTTTCAAGGAAGCTTCTCCATCTCAACCAAACGACAAAGATAAGGCAGGTATAAATTCTAATCCAACTTTAATTGATCTTTAGTCACTCATGTATCCCCCAAAAGAGCAAAATAAGAAGTTGAAGATGGATAAAAAAAAAATATGCTCGCTTTCTTGATACTTTTTGCCATTTGAATGTTAACATTCCCATGATTGAAGCTTTAATTAATATGCCTACTTATGGGAAATTTCTTAAAGATATTCTTTCAACCAAAAAGCATTTAGAAGAGTATGAGAATATTTGTCTTAATGAGGAATGCTCCGCGGTTTTACAACATAAGCTCCCTCCTAAACTTAAGGATCCCGGTAGTTTCACCATTCCATGTCAAATCGGGGGATTCTTGTTTAAGAGAGTGCTTTGTGATCTCGGTGTAAGTATAAATCTCATGTCTTATGCGGATTATAAAAAACTTAGAATAGGAGAACTTAAAAACATAGAGATGACTCTCCAGTTAGCGGATAGATCGATTAAATACCTTAAAGGAGTCATTGAAGATGTTTTATTTAAAGTTGATAAATTTTACTTCCCGGTTGATTTTGTGTTGATGGAAATGGAGGAAGAGTATTCAACGCCCCTTATTCTTGGTCGTCCTTTCCTAGCCACGGGAAGAACTCTTATTGATGTTCAAAGAGGTGAGGTAATTTTGAGAGTTAACGAAGACAAAGTCACTTTTAATATCTTTAAGGCTCTGAAACATCCATACAACTCACGAGAGTCGTGTTCTTTCATAGATGCTATATCTTCTATTTGTGTGGATCGTACTAACTTGCAAGCCTTTGAAGTCAAACTTGAAGAATGTTTGTCTTTGTCAATTTATAAAGGATAAGAGGATGACAAAGAGATGAAATAAGTGATTTTTCAGTTAGATTCCGGCGGTCCTTTTAAGAGACAACCATGGCACCGATATTTAGAACTTGATTTGAGTGGCCCGGTGCTAAAGCCTTCGGTGGAAGAGCCACCAAGAAATTTGGAAATGAAACCTCTCCCTTCAAATCTTAAATATGCTTTTCTTGCAAATGATAAATTGCTTCCGGTTATTATTTCTTCGTCACTAACCCACTTACAGGAAGACCAATTGTTAAGGATGCTTAGAAAACACAAAAAGGCTTTTGGGTGGACGGTAGCAGACATTCATGGAATTAGTCCGGAAATTTGTGTACACAAGATCATCGTGAATGACAATGCCAATCCTTGTGCACAACCACAATGCCGTCTCAATCCATATATGCAAGAAGTGGGGAAGAAAGAAGTTATCAAGTTGCTAGAAAAGGCATAATTTTTCCTATCTCGGATAGTGAATAGGTCAGTCCCACTCAAGTTGTACCAAAGAAAGGAGGTTTCACAGTCACAGAAAATAAGAAACACGAATGGATTCTTACAAGGGAAGTAACCGGATATCGCATGTGTATTGACTTCCGGAAACTGAATGAGCATACAAGGAAGGATCACTACCCATTACCGTACATTGTCCAAATGTTGGAGCGGTTGTGTGGACATAAATTCTATTGTTTTCTTGATGGTTATTCGGGATATTTACATATTTTCATTGCGGCCGGTGATCGAGAAAAGCCAACATTTACTTGCCCTTATGGAACCATTGCCTATAAAAGAATGCCTTTTTTTTATGTAATGCTCCAGCCACATTCAAAGATGTATGATGACAATCTTTTCTGATATGGTTGAGAAATTCTTGGAAATATTCATGGATGACTTCAGTATCTTTGGAGACTATTTCGATCAATGTTTGTCCCATTTGTAACGTGTTCTACAACGTTGTGAAGATACGAATTTGATTCTAAACTGGGAAAAGTGTCACTTAATGGTATCCGATGGTATTGTTTTAGGCCACAAAATCTCGGAAGAAGGTATCGAAGTTGACAAGGCAAAGATTGAAGTGATCGAGAAGCTACCACCACCGGTGAAATTGAAAACTTTACGAGGATTTCTTGGACACGCCGGATTTTATCGATGTTTCATAAGGGATTTTTCTAAAATTTCTAAACCCTTAAGCCATTTACTTGAGAAATAAGTACCTTTCAACTTTGACAATAAGTGTATGGAAGCATTTGAGACTTTAAAGAAGAGATTGGTAAGTGCACCTATCTTAGTAGCCCCGGATTGAACTCTACCATTCGAGCTTATGTGTGATGCGAGTGATTTAGCAGTTGGGGCCATATTAGGCCAACGTCATGATAAAGTTTTAAAGGCAATCTAATTTGCATCTCACACCTTGAATGCGGCACAAATCAATTATGCTACAACCGAGGAGTTTTAGCAATTATCTTTGCTTTGGATAAATTTTGCTCATATCTCATCGGTTCTAAAGTTATTGTCTATACCGATCATGCGGCATTACAACATCTTTTGAACAAGAAGGATGCAAAGCCAAGACTTTTAAGATGGATTTTACTTCTTTAAGAGTTCGATGCTGAGATCAAGGACAAGAAAGGTAGAGACAATGTAGTGGCGGATCATTTGAGTCGACTAGAGGTCGTTGAAGAGGAAGGAAAGAGGAAGGAGATACGAGACTCATTGCCGGATGAACAACTCATGGTGATTCATGCACCCCCGTCCATGCAACTCATTGGAAGCAATACTATGCAAAAGGAGAGCTCACCATGGTTTAGTAACATTGTTAATTATTTCACACATGGTTATATTTATTGGACATGGCAAAAGAAAAAGAAAATTTTCCACGATTTGAAATTCTATTATTAGGAAAAACCGGACCATTTTCAGAGGTGTTCGGATGGCGTCATTAGGAGATGCGTTCCTAATAATGAAATTTCAAGTCTACTATCCTTCTGTCATGGAAGTGAAGTTTGAGGCCACCACGGTGGGTGGAAAACCACTTATAAAGTTTTATAATGTGGTTTTTATTGGCCTACGTGATATAGAGATACACATTATTACACTAGATCTTGTGAGTCATGCCAGAAATGGGGAAATGTATCTAAGAAACATGAAATGCCTCTCCACCCCATTTTGGAGTGTGAGTTGTTTGATGTATGGGGCATCGATTTTATGGCCCATTTCCCCCATCGTTTGGAAATAAGTTTATTTTGGTAATGGTCGATTACGAATCTAAATGGGTTGAAGCCCAAGCTCTTCCCACCAATGATACCGGAGTAGTGATGAAGTTCCTTAAAAAGAACATCTTTACACGATTTGGCACTCCTCGGGCCATCATTAGTGATAGAGGATCCCATTTTTGTAATCAACCATTCACCAAATTACTTGAAAAGTATGGTGTGAAGCACAAGATCGGTACACCGAATCACCCGCACACTAGTGGTCAAGTGGAAGTGTCTAACAAAGAAGTGAAAATGAACATTGAAAAAATGGTGGATGCTAACTGCAAAAATTGGTCGGTGAAACTGGATGATGCATTATGGGCATATAGAACGGCCTTTAAAACACCCATTGGTTGCTCTCCCTACAAATTAGTCTTTGGAAATCCTGTCATCTTCCGGTGGAGTTAGAGCACCGAGCATTCTGGGCTATCAAGTTTCTTAACTTTGATCCCAAGGCCGTTGATGGCCATAGATTGCTCCAACTCACAGAATTTGAGGAGTTTCATTTAGATGCTTATGAAAACGCTCGTATTTATAAGGAACGCGCGAAGTCCGTTCATGATAAATAGATATTTCGTCGTGAGTTCCATTTAGGTGACAAGGTGCTTTTGTACAATTCACTACTGAAGTTGTTTCCAGGTAAATTGAAATCTAGATGGACAGGGCCATTTAGAGTAACTAAGGTTTATGCATCCAGAGCAGTGGAACTCACAGATGGAAGGTCAACATTCTTAGCCAATGGACACCGAGTGAAATTATTCGTCAAGGAGGAAGGGATCCCTCAAACCAAGGAGGTGATGTTCCTCGCCGACCCCCCATCCGAATGATAGTATGACATAGTCTAGCTATAGACTATAAATTTAGCAACCCCGGGTACTATCTTCCCTTTTACCTCTTATGCATTACCTTTGGTAAGTTTGTGTGCTTAATTATTTGATACATGTTTAAGTGGTGTTAGTTGGTAGTTTTACCCATAATTAATCTGTATAATTCCATTAATTCTATCGTATAATCTCGTCGAGCCAACGACATTAAATAAGAGCGCTATCGGGTTGCAACCCGTAAAAATATTTTCTTTGTGTTAAGTTTGTTTTGTTTAGCTTGATGGTAAAACCTTAGTGTAGTAGGACTTTGGTTTTTACTCTCTGTATGTGAATAGTTAGCGTTGGATTTTAGTGCATAAGTTGTCTCGGCGTGCGCCGTAGCTATCCACGGTTTGCGCCGATTTATTTTTATTTGTTTGTCTTTTATTTTTAATTCGGCCTATGCCGGGTAGTTCTTGGCCTGCACCGAGAACACTAGTTTCAAAATCTGAATCGAATTGGTTTTCCCTCTCTCCTCCATTACACCAATTCATCATCCCAACCCTTTTCATATTCAGTTTATCTAAAAAATAATATATCCAACCCCAACCCAGCCGCCCCTTCTCTTCTCCACCTCCAAACAACCACCACCGTTCACCTCCTTTCTTCTCTACTCTCAACATCACCGATTCAGCAACAATAGAGCAGGAAATTCGGTGAATCAGCGGTGAGCACAATTCATTCCGGCGGTACAACTCTTTTTCCGGCGGCATCACCATATTTTCTGGTGACCACAGCTTCATTAAAAATGGTAACAATTTCTTTTTTCTTTCGTTTCTGATTCAATCTCAATTAAACTCTGTCCTTTTCATAATTTAGTTTCGTTTCGTTGATAAGCCGGAGGATAGGATTTGATTGTTGTTTGGATGGTTTGTTATTTTTGTTGCTGTGAGTTGTTGTTGCCACTTGCCACCACCATACCCGTAGATGCCTGACCAACCCACTCGTAGTCGTAAGACTCCTTCAAGCAAAAAGCGTAAAACTTACCTTGTCCCTACACCGCAATCTCGAGCTTTAACCCAAGCCGAGCAGGATGTCATGTTTGAGAACTGCCGCTACCGCAGCCCATGCTAATTTCACGAAATATTTCAGTCAGTGCCCTCTACTCCTAGAACGTGGTATTTCGTATGGCCATGTCACCGGTAACCTTACAAAAATCATTAGTGATCTTTTTGGGGTACATTGGTAGCCGAGCGTGTTGATCTCATTAATCAAACTATGGTTGCTGAGTTTTACTCGATGTTATCTGTTGCTACCCCTGGTGAGGAGGATGGGGTTACTTCTGTTACCATTCGCACTACCACGTTTCCTCTTTCTCCTCAGGCCATTAACGATTTTTACGGTATTCCAGCCATTCCTGCAAATACAGAGTATAAAGCTGTCTGGGGCTTGATGATCCCTCTAATGTCTGGACTAGGGCCTCTGCATTTCAGCAAAAGGTTGACCCTACAGCTGTTTGGGTTCAATGTCGATTCCCTTTTGGTAATACGATGAGAAAAATTCGAGCCCTTAAGCATTTTCTGAGCCATAACGTCTTTCCCTCTCGTCACATATCCAGTTTCACCTTTGAGGAGTCTTGTCTCAGTTCGGCCATTTTGCAGAATATTCCAGTTGATATAGGCAGTATGATCCATGCGAAAGCCTTAGATTTTTCCTACCAGTGCAGGAAGGATGGTAATATGCCTTTCCTCAGTCTCATTTCTGGCCTCTACACCTTTCATCAGGTCACACCTCTGCCGAGTGATAAGTTGATGTCTCCGTCTACTGTCATCATTGGACTGAACCTTCCTAAGACCCCTCCTCGCTGGTCAGTACCTCCTCCTATTACCCAGTTGTCCTCGACCAGTGTCCAACCTCAGTCTGCACCATCCTCTAGCAATTTTACTCCTCGTTCTAGACCTTCTACTCACGATCCCGTGCTGACCGCCTGAATCTACTTTTAGGACTATGAGTTGGCATACCTACGTGGCAGCCAGGCTGCTATGAGCGCCAATTTGACTCTGGGTTTTGAACGGTCTTGTCAGTGGGCCAATGACCTGCATCTTGGTCTGAGAGGGCAGCGTGCTTTTCTGGCTCACCTGAACCCCCTCTTTGCCGAATATAATACCCAATAGCCGAACTGTTCTGACACTGCTTACACGCTACCTGATTTGTTCCCCACCATTCCCATCTTTACCCCTCACCAGTCTTATCCTTCCTCCATTCCCGGGACTCGTGGTGGTGTGTCTGGGTCGTCTTTCACAGGTATAGGTTCAGCGACTGTTTCGACAGCAGAGATGAGCGTCCCTTTCTCTATGGAATCGCTTAGTTCGGGTTTAGAGAGTTTGGTGGTGTTGACCACTAGTTGCGCTAGTTCGGGATCTTCGGTTACTATTTATGCTTCTTCTGAGCCGATCGAGATGCTCAGTAATCCTTATACGGCTGATTTCCACGGAGCAGGTCTTCTGAGTCCGATGAGTTTCACTTCCGCCTAGCACTATGGATCTATCAAGACAGTAGATTGAGGGTACTTCTCGTGTTGAAGACGTGGATGAAGAAGAGACTTAAATATTATCATTATCTTTTAAATTTCAAACATTTGAATTATTTGTTGGTTGACTAGTTTTATTCCAATTATAACTATATCATCAACTATTTTGCTCGTGCTTGCTTCTATTTATAACTTTGTCAGTCATTTTGCTATTTTGGGGTCAGAATGAATTCAAATTGAATCTCTGTTCGTCCTTTTTCTGTTGATTTGATATATCAATTAGACTATTTTGTTTATCGTGCATACTCTTCAGATTCTGATAAGGTATTCACGGTCTGCGCCATGTAAAATTTAATTTATTTCCCCATGTTTTAATCACGGTTTGCACTGTGACTTATTTTGGCGTGCACCACAACACCTAAACCCCTTTTCACAGCCACTGTCCAATCTGCAGAGCCTGTGCCAGCTTTTTGTCACTCGGCGTGCGCCGTGACTTACTCTCGGTGTGCGCCGTGAATCACTATTGCTCTACAGAGTGTTTTGCAACTTCCTACCACCTTTCTTTCCAATCCCTCTATATATTTCCATCTCGTTTGTCTTCCATCTCACCCCCCAAATCTTTTTTACCAATTCTTCTTATCTTTTCCATTAGCGAAAACTTCAAAAAGTTACCTCATCATCATACCTTTTACCGTATTTTTTTTGGTAAAATCTTGCGACGCTTCCGGGTTCATTTTTTGCGGCGCTTAGCTCACTATTTTTTTTGTAGTGCCACCTCCCTCACCATCCCTTACTCCCCCAGACTCCCCTAGTGCTAAGTCCTCTCCAGAATACACTAACCCTCGTTCCCCACCTGCCATCGTTACTTATGGTTCGGAGATAGAAACCAACCGCTATATCAATTGTTTCAGCCGTGAAACAATTCAGTTTGAGAAAAGACTCAATACTAGCAAACTGGAGGAGTTTTCAAGGTCATAGTCGCCTGGGGTGGCTGGTCGGGCTTTGTCAAGGCTTCGCATGGTCGCATCAACATCTCTATGGTGCAGGAGTTTTATTTAGTTCGCTATGCCTCTGGCTCGGTAAGCGGCAATCGTGAGGTTCCCATGCATGATGTCCGGGTTCCTTTCAACCCTAGCATCATCAATTCAGCTTACCATCTTTTGGAGGACTACGCACAACCCATGGCTCCTTACGGGTAGATGTGGGAACTTGATAACCCTCAAAACATTGCTTTTCATGTCCATAAGGCCATCCGAACTCTTTTTCCCTCCAATAATGGCCCTGCCGATACCTTGAATGCTGCCGACCTTGATCCTGATGCGCGTGCGTGGAAGCATTTTATTAACTCTCGAGACCTGCAACCCCAGCTCTTCTCCCACATTTCTGACATGGAGCTTGTCCTCCTTTATGCTATTCGGGTCGGTGCGCTTGTCAATTGGGGTACTCTCATCCATCGGGTTGCTATCCAGTTTTCCATGACTCAGCATAACCCGTCCCAGCCGCTCCCGTTTGCTTGGCTCGTTTCTCATCTGTGCACTCGTGTCGCGGGCCTGCCTACCCAGTTTGGTGATGAGATTCTCCTTAGTCGTATAACCCGTTCTGGTATCCTGCCCGTTGACCCGCCCGGAGGCTCCTCCACCCCACCCGTTTCGAGTTCTTCTGATGATGATGACGTGTTGCCTGGTTTTTGAGTTGGTTGTGTTGCTGATCGCTTTTTGAGTTTTGAGTTGATTGTGTTGGTTGTCAATTTCTCAGTTTTCAGTCTTCCCTGCTGTCAGTTTAAATAAAGTTGGTCGTGTCTGCTACTCCGTTTTTCAGTTTTTATGCTGTTTGGGTGTAATAATCTTGTGCTCTGCACTTTTTCATTTTGTTGTTTGATTTTCCTTTGTCCTTGTATAATATTATCATATGCTTGATCAATAAATTTCCTTTCTATTTATTAATTTTTATGTTTATACCTTTCTTTCCCTGCATGCATGCATACATGTCCGGATTGCGCCGAGGAATAATTCGGCGTGCACCATGCAATTTTAATTTTAATTATTTTGTTCCTATTCATTATCTTATAGTCTGTATGCGTGCACTATCATGATTCGATTGATCACACTTTCCTATAATTGACTACGTGTGTTTGCCTCCCACTTCTTCTATCCTCACCAGTCATTGAGGACAATGCTAGATCGTAAGTGGGGAATGGAGACGTAGTCGGGGCAACACAGAATTAATTCACTATATATGTAAGAAACACTTAAATTTAGTCAAATTCGAACACTCAGGGTGGTAAAATCAATTTTGGTACAGATTAAGAGATGTAATTAAAAGAATAGATGTCTCAACAAAGTAAGTAACTTTAATAAGTTATAAATGCATTTTAACGTGATTCCATGATTGTAGTGTGAACCCTTTAAGTACGTATATTTCATTTTTATGTTAATAGGCAAACATTTATGTCATCATGCAAGCATGCTTCCTTAGCAACTTGAACTTAGGCTTGACGTCCTTTCGAGGCAAAATAGAGAGGACTTTAGAGTCGGAGTTAGGGATGACGGTCCTGGCATTTTCTTTAATTCAGTTAGAGCCAAATGGCCTTTCCGATCATAAATTTCCACCTGTCCCCATCTCAGCCTTGTAAAATGGTGAGATCCCACTTGAAACAGCCATTCGTCATTAACTTCATTATAATCCAACCCTTAACCTATTTTTGGTCTACATTCCCTTGGTATCCAGCAAGTATAGTAAGTTCTATGGATTGAGTGGTGACGACTTAGGGAGTTGAGAGTTTGATGACATTCATGGCACATTGTTGAGATGGTATTTTATTGAGTTCAGAGCCAATGTTGTATATATAGTTTATTCAAAAAAAAAAAGTTTCAATTGTGTTGTAAATAAGATCGAATAAAGGTTTGAGTTCAAAGATATTGGAAGGTTAGCTCATCAAGATCAAGTGATGTGGGTCGGGAAGTGTTTTAAATTGTTTTGGTGCTTTTGTTCTCGTGTTGGTTACAAGGGAGACGTCTTTTGTGACTTTAAGGGAGTAGAAGTACCGGTTCAGTTTCATTGGAGTCCAAGGTGTAGATATTTACTATCTTTCTTGCCTTCTTTTGATATATCCGTATTATCCCTTCGGTTAGCCAATTCCCAAGCCTAACGTTACAAGCTTGCAAGTCCTGCCCGATCTATCTTCTTGACTCTGAATGCCTCGATTAGTGGAGATTTGTATCATTCTTAAGCCTATGGATTGCATTTTACAAGTTTTTCATGCATGATTTCATACTTGGATTGCTTGATAACAAATCTGAGGAATATTCTCACACACACTCTGCTATTGTCATGAATCACGGGAGACATACATTTATAATTTTGATTAGTTACATTACTTAGTTAAACATCCAATTCCCAACATTGCATTATCCTAACTGTAACTCTAGTTATTTTATCACTTGTTTGCTGGGGAGTGAGCAAAAGCTAAGTGGGGAGTGGTTGATGTATGTCAACCGGATGATAAAAATCCACGATGTTTCACCCCTATTTCTTTAAGTATATAGTGATATTCTGCGTAAATTATAGAAAATTTTGTTATAAATCGAATCACCGTCAATTTTTGTGTAGACACAATAAATATCCAGCATTTTATCATATTTTAAGAACCTACTGGTTTTATTTCATTCTCAGAATTACTTGTGGCATTTTTGTTCTGATGTTTTGCAGTAATTACGGGAGTGTGGAATAAAAATATCAAGATTTGATCAAGCCATTAAAGCAGAAGAGAAACTCGGGAAGAATTGGGCTCAGTTTCATTCATTTTGCTATGCAAGTGATGTCTCGGTACAGGCCGAGACAACTTACCGTGCAAACCAAGACATCAAAGTGTATAATTGCAGGAGCATTAATTGTGGTGTCACTTCTCAACCACTATGTCACGCTCGGCGTGCACCGTAGGTACCTCGGTGCACGCCGAATTTTAATTAAAAAAAAAGCAGACTTTGTGTTTTTCGTTCTTTTGGAAGAAAAAAAGAGACATCTTCATCAGAAAGCAAAAAACCACCTTTTTCAGCAGCTTGAAGGCACCTCCACCTCAAGGCTTCCCTTAGCCAAAATTCCACCATTTTAACACTTAAATCTATTGTAAACATTTTAGAATTATCATTTTGACGTCAAAGCTTCCAGTGAATGTAGAAAACAACTAGCTTGTGTTCTATCTTCATCACACTTTGAAGGTTGGATGAACCTCCACTCCGAGTTCACCCTTCAATTTAGTATTCTATTAATCTTTGCTTTGATCTAATTGTTCTTATCATTATGAATACTAGCTTTAACTTGTTAGTAGTTGTAATTATGAGTGGCTAGCTTTTATACTATCTAAGATGATATAGTAATGATAGTTAATCCCTCCTATTGTTTGGAATTGATCGTTTATGTTTCTAGCTTCTATTGTGTTGAAAATCTTCTTGCTTTCATTGATTGGTAATGCATATGTTGGAGTAATTAACCTTTGTATGCACCTACAACACTAATAGAAACCGAATGGAGACGTTAGTTGTGAGAAATGGTAAGAAGAATGAAAGGTAGAATCGACCCTAGTGGTATTCGGTTCCTTATCCGGGGAATTTTGCATTCAAGTCTTTATCTTGTCAATTCATTAGGTTTAAAGTGCTTAAACCAAGGAGGAGGCAAGTGTGGTTTCATTCACTCGTATGAGGGGAAATCACTTGTTTAGGAATGCACCGTTCACACATTAAAACACCAATGGAAAATGGTGGGTTGATCATTTCCAAATAATCTAAGGGAGATAACATGAACTATGGGTCATCTTAGTTAGTTTCTTTTATCATTTGAACAACCTTTTGTAGTTAATATTAGTTTATTAAACAAGCTTGCGATTCAGATCAAGATAATAATGACTAATTAGTGTTTAACCTCACCTTCCTTTGAGAGACGACCTTGACCACCGTACTAGACTACAATTGACCCGGTTACACTGCCGGTTAGATTGGAACCTTAGGAAAGTTTGCATCAACTATGCAATCATTCAATCCACCGGAGGGTCTTCGAGGAACATCAACTCCTCTTCCTGAGGCATGCACTCTTCTTCAACAAAATGTTTATTGCAATGGCCATTTTCTATGAATGTCGTCTTGCCATCACTAAGCTCACTGCACATGATGCGTATACTTTTGTAACAAAAAATGGACCTGTCCACCTGGATCTAAGTTTGCCTGAAAACAATCTCAATCATGAATTATACAAGAGAACTTTGTCATTCACATAGAACTCTTGATCAAAGATCTTCCTATCATGAAATGACTTGGTTCGTTCCTTGTAAATTTGGGCATTCTCGTATGCATCAAGGCAAAACTCGTCAAGCTCGGTGAGTTGGAGCAACCTATGATCTCCCATAAGATTGGGGTCAAAGTTAAGAAACTTAATAGCCCAGTAAGCTCGGTGCTCCAATTCAACGGGTACATGACATGACTTGCCAAAAACCAATCTATACGGTGAACATCCTATAGGTGTTTTAAAAGCAGTGCGATAAGCCCAAAGTGCATCGTCAAGCCTCAACGACCAATTCTTACGATTAGTGTCCACCGTTTTTTCAATGATCCTTTTCACCTCTCGGTTTTACACTTCAACCTGCCCACTTGTTTGTGGGTGATACGGTGTACCAACTTTTTGTTTCACGCCATAGCTTTCAAGAAGTTTAGTGAATGGTCGGTTGCAAAAGTGTGAGCCTCGGTCACTAATGATAGCTCGGAGGGTGCCAAACCTAGTGAAGATGTTTTTTTTCAAGAATTTCAATACTACCTTAGAATCATTAGTGGGGTAGGCTTGTTCTTCAACCCATTTAGAAACGTAATCAACCATTACTAAAATGAATTTGTTACTAGCGAGTGAGGGAATGGGCCCATGAAGTCGATGCCCCAAACATCAAATATTTCACACTCCAAAATAGGATTGGAGGGGCATCTCATGCCTCTTGGACGTGCAAAACGATGTGTGTCTTTATAAAGTGTAGACCAATAGAATCCACATTGTAAAACCTTGTACGCCATTTTCCACCCTTCATGGTGGCCTCCGGTGTCTTGACCATGGAAAAAGGAGAGTATACTTGAGATTTCATCATCGGGAATGCATCTCCTAATCATACCATCCGAACACCTCCTAAAAAGTTTCGATTTCTCCCAAAATAAAATTTCAAATCGTGGAAGAATTTCTTCTTCTTTTTCCATCTCCAATTAGGTGAAACATACTCACATGAAAAATAATTTACAATGTTGGCAAACCATGGTGATCTCTCCTTCGGTGCTGAACCGGCATGAATAAGTTGCATTGTTGGGGGAGCATCCACCATCATGAGTTGTTCATCCGGGAAATGGTCTTGAATCTCTCTGCGTTTCCCTTCTTCTTCAACAAATTCCAACCGACTTAAGTGATCCGCCACAATGTTCTCGCTACCCTTTTTATCTTTGATCTCGATGCCAAACTCTTGGAGTAGTCTCGGTTTAGCATCCTTCTTGTTCAATAAATACTTCAAGGTTGCATGGTCGGTGTAGACAATGACCATGGAACCAACGAGATAGGACCTAAACTTGTCGAGGGCGAACACTATTGTGAGTAACTCTATTTTGGTTGTTGCGTAGTTAATTTGAGCGGAGTTCAATGTATGAAAGGCATAATAAATGGCCTTAAGTACCTTTCCATGACATTGGGCAAGCACGGCCCCAACCGCTAAGTCGCTTGCATCACACATTAACTCAAAAGGTAAATTCCAATCCGGCGGCACTAAAACGGGTGCGCTAATCAGTTTCTTCTTCAAAGTTTCAAAAGCCTATATGCATTTCTCATAAAAACAAATTGTACTTCCTTCTCAAGGAGATGACTGAGGGGCTTGGCAATACGAGAAAAATCCGCAATAAATCGCCTATAAAAACCGGCATGCCCAAGGAATCCTCTCAAAGTCTTCAGATTAACCGGAGGAGGCAACTTTTCAATTACTTCAATCTTTGCTTTGTCAACCTCAATACCCTTCTCAGAAATTTTGTGGCCCAAACCAATACCACCGAAACCATAAGGTGACACTTCTCCCAATTGAGTACCAAGTTCGTATCTTCACATCACTGTAACACACGCTCCAAATGAGAGAGACCTTCCTCAATAGAATCTCCAACAACACTAAAATCATCCATGAAGATTTCCAAAAATTTCTCCACCATATCAGAAAAGATAGCCGTCATACATCTCGGAAATGTAGCTGGAGCATTACACAAACCAAACGGCATTCTTTTGTAAACAAACGTTCCATATGGACAAGTGAAAGTCGTCTTTTCTCTGTCTCCTTCCATAATGAATATTTGTAGATAGCCCGAATAACCAAGAAAATAATAAAATTTATGCCAACACAACCGTTCCAACATTTAGACAATATACGGAAGTGGATAATGATCTTTCTTTGTATGGTCATTGAGTCGTCGAAAATCAATACACATGCGGTACCACTGTGACCTACCTTGTTGGGATCCAGTCATGTTTGTCATTCTCCTTCACTATGAATCCTCCCGTCTTAGGAACAACTTGAGTAGGGCTCACCCACTCACTATCAGATATCGGAAAAATAATACCCATCTCCAATAACTTGATGACCTCTTTCTTGACAACCTCTTGCATATTGGGATTCAAACGATGTTGTGGTTGAGCACATGGTTTGGCATCTTCGTTGAGAATAATCTTGTGAACACAGATCTCGGGACTAATTCCCTAAATATCAGCCACGGTCCATCCAAATTCTCTCTTGTGCTTTTTGAGCATCCTCAATAACAAGTCTTCCTACACTTTGGTTAGCGACGAAGAAATAATAACATGAAGTAGATTATCATTCTCAATAAAAGCATATTTCAAGTTAGGAGGAAGAGTTTTCAATTCAAGGTTCCTTGGTGGCTCCTCCACCGAAGGTTTCAATAGTGGGCCATCATGCTCCAACTCTAGATATCGATGCCATTGTTACTTGTTAAATGTATGACCAGCATCCAAATAATAAATCACTGCTTGCATTTCCTCATCATCACACTCACCACAAAGATAGACAAGGCTAAGAATTCTTCAAGCTTATCTTCATAAACCTGCAAGTTAGTATTCTCCACACAAACAAAAGATAATGTATCCACAAAAGAACATGACTCTCACGAATTGTATGGATGTTTCATGGCCTTGAAGATGTTAAATATGACCTCATCCTCATTAACCCTCAAAATTAGTTCTCCACGTTGAACATCAATTAGAGTCCTTCCTGTGGCTAGGAATGGACGACCGAGAATAAGGGGTGTTGAATACCCTTCTTCCATATCCATAACCATAAAATCAACTCGGAAGTAGAACTTATCAACCTTCACTAACACGTCTTCTATGACTCCCTTAAGGACGTTTTATGGCATATCAACTAGTTGGAGAGTCATCTCCGTGTTCTTTATTTTTCCTATAATAAGTTTGATAAAGTCCTCATAAGACATAAGGTTTATGCTAGAGCCAAGGTCACAAAGCACCCTCTTAAACAAACAGCCCCCAATCTCACATGGGATGGTAAACCTCTCATGGTCTTTAAGCTTAGGTGGAAGCTTATGTTGCAACACGGAGGAACATTCCTCATTGAGACAAATATTCTCATACTCCTCTAAACGCTTTTTGTTAGTGAGAATATCTTTCAACAACTTACCATAAGAAGGCATGCTAGTGAGTGCTTCTATGACAGGAATATTAACATTTAGATGACGGAAAGTGTCAAGGAAGTGCGCATACTTCTTATCTAACTTTTTCTTTCTAATTTCCTTCATATGAGGATAAGGCAATGACTCAAGATCAATAATTGTTGGGGTAGAGTTCATACATTCCTTGCCTTTGTTGCTAAATGAATCCTTGGAAGCCTTCCTCAAAGTTCGAGCTGCTGGTGGTCGCCAATCACCTACGGTGTGCACCACTTTCCCTTTACCTTTCCCAGAAATTGTCTGCTACATATTAGCACGCGTGCGTTAAACCTTAGGCGTGCGTCAATCCTTCATTGGATTCATTCTCTTTTTCCTTGGCGTGCGTCACAGCATCATTGTTGCACGTCATTCACCTTCTAAACTCTATGTATGTCTACAGTGCTTCTTGGCGTGCGACATATCTGTATTGGTGGACGCCAAAGTGACATGTTTATTGAAGAGAGTCTTGAAATCAATTGCTCTCGGATTCTTCAAAATTATCGGGATCTTCACCCAATCCTAATCCTCTTTATCCACATCAACATATCCGTCTCGTTGTAAAAATTCATCAACAATTCCTTCTTCTTCTTCACTTAAATCCATCTCTTCTTTGGTGTTATGCAAATCATTATCAACCTCTTTTCCCACTTGGTTCTCATAGAATTCTCTATTTCCACAAACTCTTCCACTTCGGGTTATGATGGCACTCACCCCCCTCGGGTTTCATTTGGTGTTTCTTGGTAGTCCACCTGGTGGTCTACTATTATCCTCTCACCTTCCCTACTTAAGTGCTCTTCCATGTTACGCATGGATGCTTCTATGTTTTTCATTCTCATGTCATGACCACTCACAGAGGTCCTCAAAGTGCCAACATCTTTTGTCACTATGCCTATAGAAGTCATCATTGTCTGCATATTCGTGGCTTGAGTTGAGACAACACCCATAAGATTCTCCATCAATTTCTCCCATATTTTCTCCTTTTCCGTGGATAAGCTTGAAGTTTGAGTGATAGGGATGTTTTGTGTAGGACATAGTTAGTAAGAGTGTGTAGGTGGATGTGGTGGTTGGTATGATGTATAACCTTGGAAATTTTGGGTTGGAATGTTGGTGTTGAAGGAAGTCTTTTGTTGAGCGAATGAAAGATGATGATCCTTGCTTGTTTGGGTTTGGAGACCAACGTTGAGTAGGAAAATGTCTTTGCAAAATATTACATGCATTGGAGTAAGCATTATGTAGTGTTCGGTGTTGTTGCATGTAACTCACTTCTTCATTAGAATAATCACCGATTCATTCATCTCCAACTGTGCATAGTCATCATGTTTCATTTCCCCACTACTCATGTCGTTGGATGTATTTCCTTCCAAACATTTACGTCCCTTTATTTCATCAAATTTCTTGCTAAGAGAAGCGAATTGAGCTAACACTTCGGTTTGAGCGGTGGCTTCTCCCACCAAAGCAACTTTTCTTGTACTTGAACCGGTTTCCCACATTCAGTTGTTCTTTGCAATCTTCTCAATAGCATCATACACATCTTGTGCCGCACTCATCATCAATGAACCATTGCATGCTTGATCAACATCGGCTCGTGATTCATTCCTAAGCTTCCGACAAAAGAATTGAATTTGCATATCCAAAAGATAACCATGATCGGGGCAAGCTCTCAACAACCTTTTAAATCTTTGCCACGCAACTCCAAGTGATTCATGTTCACCTTGCTTGAAACTAGGAATCTCAACTTTCAATTCCAAATTTCAGCCCGGAGTGAAGTACTGTTTCAAATTCATTTTGGATTTCCTCCCAACTTGTCAAGGAATGGTAAGGAAGTGACATAAACCAATCCTTGGCCTTCCTATCCAAGGAGAAAGGAAACATAGACGTTCTTTTCAATTCACTATTAGCACATTGACTCTAGGCCGTATTACATAATTTCTCAAAGTTGTAAAGATGGTGATGTGGATCTTCGTGATCATGCCCATGAAATTGAGCTCTTGTTCCAACCAATCCAAAAAGATGAGCTTTAACCTCAAAATTATTTGCTTCCGTATTTGGTAAACGAATTGGATTGTTGGTTTCATTCCTTCTCACGGCTTGATCACAAATGGGTCTTAGGTTTGGTGGGTTGTTGTTAATGTTCCGGTTGTTTTGATTCCGGTTTTGGTTGCGGTTTTGTTGGTTATTGTTTGGTGGTGGTGGATTGTTGAGACTTGGGGGGTTAAGGATGTGGAGGTTTGGGTTTTGTTCATGGTTTTGGGCATCCTCATGCCCTTGATCAACTTGTGCATTTGCTATGTCCTCGTCCATTTCAATTCCTCGGGTAGATGATCCTTGGGAAGAGTCTCCACTAAGTTCCAAACCACGACGAGTTTGACCAACTTTATTCTCAGCTACTCGTTCCTAATATACTTATTCATATCCGGAATGAGAGGAGTAAGTGGTGCCTTACCACGTCGAGTCTTGCTCATCCACTAGAAGATAGAAACAACAAAAACACAATAAAATAGAAATGAGACTAGAAAAGTTCGACCTATTCTCAAAAATTTTAAAACTAGTACAAGTATTAACCGTTACACAAGTCCCCGGCAACGGCGCCAAATAACTTGATGGAACTTTCCCAAAGTCCAATCTAACGGCGTGTACCGGGTCAATTGTAGTCTAGTATAGTGGTCAAGGTCGTATTTCACAGGGATTTGTGAGGTTAAACACTAAGAAGCTTATTGCAAGATAGTAAGTGCATAAATAATTTTTCTCGTAAAAACAAGGGTGATAAAATGATAAAAGAACCTAAACAAGACAATGTGTACACTAGCAACTCTCTTGTATTATCATGGGAATGTTTCCTTCCTTCCTACCATTCATGTTCAAAAGTGTGAAACGGTTCATTTCTAAGGAAGTAGTTCCCCATCATACGAGTGTATGAAACTACTGTATACCTCCTCCTTGGTCTAGGTATCCTAAACCTAATGAAACCGAATGCCTCGAGAGGTCGATTATACCTTCCGGTTTTCCTACCCTCTTCTCCACATCTAACATCTCATTTCGGTCTCCGCTAAATGTGTAAATGCTAACACTAGATAATTACTCAAATGCAAGCAACCTTACAATACAAGTAGGATAAGATTCACAACAATTGAAACTAACAACACAAACAATCATTCCCAATCAACATAAGAGAATAACTAGTTCTACAACATAATCTTGGCTAGTTTAACCTAGCCACTCATAACTACGGACATTAACATATCAAAATTAACATTCATAATCATAAGAATTCTTGAATCAAAATAAAGATTAAGAATTACCAATCACAAGCAAGAACTCGAAAATGGTGTTCTTCATTCAAGATCAAAAACATTCAATAGAGTCAACCTTATTGTATTTCTAACTCCAAACAAAGTAGTGGAACTAAACTAAGAATCCTTAATATTACAATCAAATTCAATAGTTAATTTCAACATAAAATTCGGCTAGGAGAGCCTTGGGAGGGGGAGGTGCCTTCAAGGACTAAGAAGTTGGAGATGATGAAGTATATTTGATATTTTTGTGAGTGGAGGAATAAAAGGGGTCAATCTTTTGCTGACACCGCAATAATGGCGCGCGTCATGACCGTTGACATGCATCATGCACTTTAAATGAAGGATTGACGTCGGTCACTGACAATTGGCTTGCGCCATGTCTGAATTGGTGGTTGGCTGAATGACATATGCATTAAATACTCAGCAGACTTTGAATATTTCACTTGGCGTGGGTCAGTTGTAACATGGCGTGTGCCATATGCATACAAAATGTCCTGATCAAATTTATTCTCAACTGGCATGGACTGAACCCTCTAACATGTATCAGTAATCCTCGTGGGTTGGAATCCTCGGCTCAGCTCAAAAATCATCTCTCAATCAATCCAATGACACGATCAAATCAAAATCCAAGCTCCCAGCTGTGATATCTGTACTGCAAGACAGACACAAAGATACCCCGTGTAAATCTAATGACAAAATTGGCTACAAAGCCTATAATAAAAGCAAAATCATGGTTTTTATGATATTTCCAATGTACACAAAATAGTTTAGTTTATCATAATTGTTGGTCCCTTGAAAATGCTTTGGTTAAGTTTAGAGGGGGGGGTGAATAAACTTAACACTTAAAACTTTTGGAGTTAACAAACTCAACAACTTCGGCGGCACCGCGATACTTCGATAGTCCGCCGAGACACCCGTAGTCCGCGACCGTGAGTTTACTGAATTTGTGCAGCGGAAATATATCAAAAATTAAGCCTTATTACTTGTTGTTAAATATGATACCAAGTATTAGATACTCAGTAGTGTATGTGTGTGAATTCAGTTGCTAGATTCAGTAGGTTGATGTGTGTAATAAACTAAATGTAGAATGTAAGTGCAGAAAGTAAGTAGGCAGATTTTATAGTGGTTCCGGGTGGTGTAATCCTGTCATTCCACTCTTCTCCTATGATGTTGGAGGAAATTCACTAGAGATATTTGATGTAGCTGTTACAAAAATCCCTAAGTTGCTTGTCCTTCACCAATAACTATGGCTTCACAAACTGAACACTTGGAACAGGTAGGATTGCTGCTCCAAAGTCTTCCACTGGTCCTTGAAGGGTAGGATTTCCTCTTCACCAGCTCCACCACAAACAACAGTCTTTCACACTCAGATGTGCTTCACTGTCTTCAACAGATTTCTTGTAAAAGAAAGATTGAATCAAGTAAATGATTCTGTTGCAGCAGCTTGATCAGGATGATATGATCAGCAGCTTGATGTCTTCAAGTGTGTAAACTTGATGTAGCTTGAATACAGAATACACTTGAATATTTTCTCTGGATCGGTAGCCTTAAGCTCAGTAGGGTCAGCAGGGTGTTTTTCTTGATTTAATTCTGATTGCTGAAGATAGATCCTTAATTTTCATCACTTGTATCTGAATTAGGAGTCCTCTATTTATAGGTAGGAGTCCTTGTGACTTGTGTTTGAAATTCAAATATAGCCGTTCCAGATTTTGTCCCATTTGACTTGCTTTCGTCATCTTGTTCATAGTATCGACACGTCGATCGCTTTTTGACGAGAATGCGATGTCTGTCCATCCTTTGACTTGTATCCATTGGATAAAGTCCTGAATCATCCCAACGTCCCTTTAATATCAACCATTGATTTGTTTGATAAAATCAGAGGTTGTTAGCCGTCCGTTTCCTTGTTTTCTTCCAATGTAATCTTGAATAAATCGAGGTATATGTATCATCAGGTTCATGAGTCTGCTGAGATACATATCAGTCAGCTGAACCATAATTTGCTGTGTTTAAAACACAATGCAGCCGACTTCCTTTATCTAACTTTTATTTGTGAAGTTAGATTACACCATTTAATGATAACTAAGTTCTAGTCACCATCCAACTGATGGAACTTAGACCTTGTATACAAGGTATATGTAATCAGTTTATGTCATCACAGACTTCCCTAAATTCTGATTCCATATCCTTGACTTTAATTACTAAGTTTGATCCCTTAGCCTTCAATTACTGAGTTTGAGCCCTCAGCCTTCAGTCTTCAGCAGGTTTCTGATATGTCTACTGACACAGCTACCCTACTGATCTAGACCAGTCTGCTGATATAAATCAGCTGACCTTTTACAGTGCTTGTTTGATCAAACCTATACAAGATCAAACTTTAATAAACCTATACATTTGATCTAGACATCTTTTTTTCCTTTGCTCTATAACAGCTAGTCTGGCACTCATCACTAAAACTTAAAAATAAGTCCAACAATATCCCCTTTTTGGTGATGATGCCAATACCCTCTCCTAACAGCAAAGCAAAAAGATTAAAACAAAAACAGAACAAATTTGGTCATTTCTCACTATAATCATTTGTTCAAAAGTTATTACAGACTAGAATCAACAAAGATAAAATTTATAAAGTATGCTGATCTACTGTCTCATTTCCCTTTCTTCTCTTGCTTTTTTTGCTTGTTCCTAGTAAGCTCTTATTTCCATGATCATTTCTCTCATCCATTCATTTTCAATGAGAGAGAAGTTAATGTGAGGATTCACATCTTTCCACCAATGCCATGCTTCAGATAGAGTGAGATTTATCTGATGTACTCTAAAACCCAAACGCATGTATACTTCCTTGAATTCATTAAGTGACTCCTTTGCATTTGTGGTAGGCAAACTCCTTTCACCTCTACCACCTCTTCCACCTCTCTTTGAAGCCTTCATAGATTTAACTCTTGCTTCCCAAAATTTTAAGCCCAGAAAAGAGTTCAAACCTTCATGAAATCCCTTGTCATGATAAGGTCTCCTTCTGTTGTAGTATACCTTCTTGTATTGTTTGAGAAGATCATCAGTGAGTGGAAGTCTGCCAAGTGCAGGTTCCCTAAATGCATTAGTATCATCTTCCTATCTTTTCTTGGCAAAGATTCTGACAGCCTCTTTTGCTACTGATGTTTGGCTCTCTTCCCCCTTATTGACATCATCAACAAAACGGGACAGCAGGCCATGTACACTCTCCTGTGTGAGCACTAGGTTGTTTAGTTGACCTTCCATAATTTAAGTCCTAGTGTCAATAGCTGTGATCCTTCCTTGCATTGTTTGCTCCAGCAGGGTTATCCTCTCAGTAATTTTAGGATCTAGTACAGCAGGTTGAGGTGCAATAGCAGTTGTAGCAGGTCTATGTACTTCAGCAAGGTTATCTAACTTCTGATGAATAGAGGCAAGTTGATCTTTCAAAAATTTCTCCTTCAGTGTATTGCCCTGTTTAATTCCCCTCACATCTTGTGTTAGATCAGCAATGGCATACTGAGTAGATGTGTAGCTTGAAGCAACTGTCTCAGTAGACTTTCTATTTTTATCCACCATGTTCAACAGTTCTTCAAATCTTTGTTCATGTCTATCAAGTTGAGTTCTTAACTGTGTCATGTCATTCCCGATGCCCTCAACTCATCCAGGACATGTGCTGGTACCCCACCAACCATTCCTCCAGCAGCTCCATCAGCAAGCTCTTCTACATTGTATTGTTGCCTCTGACTGCTGATCACCAAGGCATAACTCATATCCCTTCCAGCAGGGTGAGGTCCTTGGTACTCCTCCAAGATTGGATCAATAGCAGGTTCTTCCAACACTGGTACAAATGCCTGTTGTGGTTCTTCATCTGTATCTTCTTCCTCGGGCATTTGAAATTCTTCATCACTGTAGTCATAGTCCAACAGTTTCTCATCAACATCAACATCAGCAGACTGTTGACCATCTTTACCTACAGTGGTCTTGTCTCCTTCAGTAGGCTCCACTACAACAGCCTCTTCAACAACAACAGCGGGGGTTTCCTCCAAACCCAAAGTTTGTTCCAACCTTTGTCCAGGTGCTGTTTGTACCTCAGCAGCCTGTACCTCCTGTTCCAACCTGTGTCCAGGTGCTGTTTGATCCTTAGCAACCTATACCTCCACTTCTATTATTGGATCTGGTGCAATTTGTGCCACAATAACTTGGTCAGGGAATATATCCATATTTTCCTTTTAAAATTCCTTTATATCAGCAATCCTTCTCAGAAAATTTGCAGTTTTGGTTAGGGTTTCCTCAGTGTCAAACCAGTCTTGATATTGAATAGAATCCTCAGATTTGGCACTAGGTTCACTGTGGTCAGTAACCCTCTCATCATCCAAATCTACATTCTGCTGATCTTCAGGTTGTTCAACAAGTTCAACAACAAATAAATCATCTATCTCACCAACCATCCTATTTGCACCAATGTCTATTCCCTCATTGATTTGTGCCTCAATATCATCCATGGTGAGATTTTCCAAATCCTCATCCAATTGTCCAGTTTGATGTCTTTCAGTGGACTGTCCAGCATCAGTAGACTGCCTTACACTTGGTTCAATAATCATTGCAGTCCCACTGGTTCCTCCTGGACCTGATGGATGATCACCTCCAGAATCAGATGATGATGAGTCATCACTGTCATCTCTGGGGCCCTGAACTTGATACCCTCTTCCTTCTGTTGTTCATAAAAAGATCTATCAGCCTTGATTGCAATAGAGAGGTATCAATCAGATCTAACAAATTTTCCACTCCCAACTTTCCAAAAGCCCATTCTTCAAAGTCTGTCATTGGTTCTACAGCTGGCTTTTGTCTTTTATAGAAACCAAACTTCCATTGGAAGTAATCAGCAACCAGTAGGAGTTTAGGGTCAACAAACTCCTCTTTCTTCTTCTTCTCATGCCTCTCAAATGGCATGGTTGGTTTCCTGGGTTTTTCAGTACCTTGCTGACCTCCAAAGGTCTCAACAAGTAAATTTAGAGTCTCTTCCACAGATTCTTCTAGGTTAGTAGGTTGTTCAGATTGTGCATTTGTTCCTACTACTTCCATCTGTACCACACTTGGTTCCCCCTGACTTATATGCTCATCAGCAGGGTTAGCAGCAGACTGCTCTTCCCCCTGAACTATTGCAGGGTCTTGTACCAATGTCTCAGTTACCACAGCAGGTGCCGACTCGTAGTCGATGTGGCTCTTCAACAGGTTGCTCAACAACAACTTGTGCATCTTCAGTAGGCTCAGCAGCCTTTGCAGGTGAGGATTCAACAGTTTCTATAGCAAGCTCAAGTACAGCAGACTGCAGTGATTCTCCAAGAGATTTCTCAACAACAACCTCTACATCCTTAGTTGGCATTATAATAGTTAAGGGCTCAGCCTCAACAGCCTCTCCTTCGTCTTCTACTTCTTCTTCTTGTTGTTCTCTCTGACTTTACAAAATTCTCAATTGTTTTCCTTTGCCATGCTTCTTATTTTTGGCAATTTCCTTCATTCTTTTAGAAAGATCTTCTGCTTCAATTTCAGTAGCTTTCCTCTTCCTTGTGATTTCAGCTAAATCAATAACTTCAACTGACTGCTTTTTGCTTCCTAGGCTTTAACATTTCTATGATTTTCTTTGTATCAGTAGGCTTTCTCTTTTCAGTGACCTTCTTGGGTGCAGCAGGTTTAACAACTTTCTTAGCCTACTCACCACCAGCATCACCATCATCTCCACCATCATCACTATCAGTGGCCTCATCATCCACATCTTCATCATCATCCAGACCAGGGATAGAAGTACCAACTTCTGGCTTGAATCTGGATTGATTTATCTTTTCAGATGACACATCAGGTATCTGAAAATGATTTAACAAGGTCTGAATCATTAGACCTAAAGGCTTGACCTTGGATTTCCTTGTACCATCTCTATCTTCAATGAACACCTTCTTCATGTAATGTACAAAGAATCCAGCCCAATCAAACTTCATACTCCTACAGATGATGATCAGCAGGTCTATTTTGGGTCCAGACAGTGTATCTAGACTTCCAACAAATCCCAAAACAGTTTTGGCCATTAGTTTGCTCAGCAGGTTGTACTCGTATCCAATATGTCTCACATTAATACCTAAGCTTGAAGGTATAGCATCATTGGTCTTTATCTGATCCACAAACTTCATTCTTGGAAGATTCATTGCCTCTAGATTAGTAGGAGCATCATTTCCAGGTGCCAAATGAAAAACTTCTCTCAGCAGGTCCGAGGAAATTTCTATCTCTCTCCCATTTACAGTTGTAATGAAGGCCTCTCTACCTTCATGTATAACAATGTTTCTCCAGAATTCCAGTACATTAATGTATGAAATTCTTTGCAATCTCCTGTTGATAATACCTTCCAACCCAGCAAATCGTCTGATTCTCTGTCCAATGTTAATGGCTAAATCAGTAGAGTTACAGTCATTGACATATCCTCTCACACTTTATTTCGGTGCCAATATGAACATCATCCTTAGGTGCCATGATAAATGAAAAAGATGAAGAAGAGAGTGTTCAAATCTGTGTTCACACAAAGAAAATTTGCAGAGTGATAGCAGATTGAGAGTTGTGAGTATCCTCTGTGTAAAGATCTGTATATATTGACAGAGGTAGATGTAACTGTCAGAGCACGTACAGAGGTATTTAACCATGATTAAATCTAAGTGAATGATGTCTTGACACGTGGCCCATTACTTTTCATAACGTTTTGTATCCGTTAGATCGTGTTAACTGTGGTTGTAAATAGGAAGTAAATATCCCGCCATTTTGCTTTTTGACTTTTGTTGATTTGACTGAGTAAAGTAAAATTCAGCAGCCTTGTCATCAGTAGAGTTGGCTCAGCAGCCTGCTGACAAATATGTCTCAGCAGCCTGCTGACAGTGTAACTCTGCTGATCTTTGATTCCACCTTGTTTTGTTCAATTGATAATACAAGATGAAGTTTAACACCAATGACTGATCCGTCAAGTGAGCTCACCCAACAGGACAAAGACCAATCCCCTTGGCAACTTCATTTGCTCAATTGTCCAAACATAAGTACATGGAATTATTGATACCAATGACTAGTCTGCTTAAGTGAGCTCACCCAACATAGCAAAGACTAATCCCCTTGGTGAATTCCAGTACACTGCTGATTATCAGTCAACCTTAATCATTCCAAGTTCAGTCCTTAGTTTAGCAAATCTTTTACTATCCAAAGGTTTAGTGAAGATATCAACAAGTTGATCTTCAGTAGGGATATAAAGAACCACCACATCTTTCTTTTCAACATGATCTCTTATAAAATGATGTCTCACATCAATATGCTTGGTTCTTGAGTGCAAAATAGGATTTTCTGTGATTGCAATTGCATTTGTGTTGTCACACATGATTGGAATTTCTCTTTCTTCAATTCCATAATCCTTTAATTGTTGTCTTAACCACGGTATTTGTGCACAGCAACTTCTAGCAGCAATGTATTCAGCTTCAGCAGTGGAAGTTGATATTGAATTCTGTTTCTTGCTAAACCAGGAGACCAGTCTATTTCCCATTAAGTGACAGGTTCCTATGGTGCTTTTTCTATCAATCTTGCATCCAGCATAATCAGAATCTGAGTAGGATATAACCTTGAAGCTTCCATCTTTTGAATACCATATCCCTACTCCCAAAGTCTCTTTTAGATACTTGAGAACTCTTTTGACTGCACCTAAATGACTTTCTTTAGGTTTTGATTGAAATCTTGCACAAACACCTACAGCAAAGGATATATCAGGTCTGCTGGCAATAAGGTACAACAGACTGCCTATCATCCTTCTGTATAGAGTCTGATCAACATCTTTGCCTTCTTTGTCTTCATCCAATCTAATATTTGTGCTCATAGGAGTTGATATCTTAGTGTTGTTTTCCTTACCAAATTTTTCAGTAACTCCTTGGTATACTTGGTTTGATAAATTGAAGATTCTATCTTTCATCTATTTGACTTGCAATCCCAAAAAGTAGTTCATTTCTCCCATCATACTCATTTGGAATTTACTCTTCATTATATTTGCAAACTTTTCACATAGCAATTCATTTTGGTTTTCAACATAAACAAAAGGCAGTCCAATGGTGCTGTCCACCAAGAATTGAGATGAGTGCTCTTGGTGCTTGTTTCAAACCATAAAGTGCTTTGTTGAGTCCGTACACTTTATCTTCTTGATCTTTAACTTCAAATCCAGGAGGTTGCTGAACATACACTTCATCCTCTAGAATGCCATTCAAAAATGCACTCTTAATATCCATTTGATATACTTTGAAGTTTTTATAAGCAGCATGTGCTAGGAATAATCTGATAGCTTCCAATCTTGCAACAGGGGCATATGTCTCATCAAAATCTATTCCTTCTGCTTGAGAATATCCTTTTGCCACTAGTCTGGCCTTATTCCTTACAATGGTACCAGATTCAACAAGTTTGTTTCTGTATACCCATTTTGTACCAATTATATTTGCATGACTAGGTCTTTCCACTAGTGTCCAAACTTGATTTCTTTCAAATTCATTCAATTCTTCTTGCATAGAAATTATCCAATCTGGATCTGAAATTGCTTCTTCAACAACTTTAGGTTCCATTTGAGATAGAAAGCAAGTGAACATTGCTTCTAATTGTCTTATAGTCCTCACACCTTGCTGTATATTGCCAATAACTTGTTCAGCAGGGTGATCCCTTAACCATTGTGGATTCTGGTTAGATTGATACTCTGGAACATCATCTTCAGTAGGGTCTGTTGTTTCTTCAACAGGGTATTCAGCAGATCCTTGAATTGCCTCAGTTGTTGCATCAGTAGTATCACCAGCAGGGTGTTCAGCAGGGGCAGAATCGAAACTTTTAAGTCATTGAATATTTCCAAAACTTCAACACATTTTGGATCAGTGACTTGTTGATTCTCAGCAAGTTCTAAATCTTCTTCTTCCATTCCAGTGAACTTAGGTTCATCAAATACAACATGTATTGTTTCTTAATGTTTCAGTGACCTTTTGTTCAGTAGCCTGAATGCCTTACTGACTGAAAAATATCCCAAGAAGATTCCTTCATCTGATTTTGGTTAGAATGTCTTCAGTTGTTCCTTATGATTCAAGATAAAACACTTGCTTCCAAATGGATGGAAGTAGGATATATTAGGTTTTCTTCCATTCCAAATCTCATAAGGTGTCTTCAGCAGCTTCTTGTTCACTGATGTTCTGTTTTGTGTATAGCATGTTGTATTGACTGCTTTAGCCGAATATCTTTCAGGCACCAATGCTTCACAAATCATTGTTCTTCCTGCTTCTTTTAATGTTCTGTTTCTTCTTTCAGCAACACCATTTTGCTGAGGTGTACCAGCAGCAGCAAGTTGATGTAGTACACCATTTTGTTTACAATATTCTCTTATAACTTTATTGAGAAACTCAGTACCCTTGTCTGATCTTATCTTTACTACTGTCAAACTTTTCTCATTTTGTAACCTCTTCAAAAGTTCAGGCATCTTTTGAAGTGTTTCACTCTTCATGATCATAAATATCACCCAAGTGTATCTTGAGTAATCATCCACAACTACCAAAGTGTATTTCTTTCCTGTTACACTTGTTGGTGTTACTGGTCCAAATAGATCCATGTGCATCAGCTCCAAAACTCTTTTAGTTGATTGTTTAGTCTTTGACTTGAAGCTTGACTTTGTGTCCGTTTACCTTGCCGACATGCATCACATATAGCATCCTTCTTGAATGTGATCTCAGGTAAACCAATCACCAGTTTCTTCTTCACCAACTGATTGATATCATCAAAATTTAAGTAATTTAACTTCTTATGCCATAACCAATTGAGTTCTGACTTGGTATGCAGAATTAGGCAGGTTTCTGGAATTGCAGTAGACCAATTACATGTTTTGTTGTCTTCTTCCTGCTAACACAAATTGATCACCTTTTTCACTAATGACAATACAAGTGCATTTGTCAAAAGTGGCTTTGTATCCCATGTCACAAAACTATCCAGTGCTCAGCAAGTTGTAGTCCAGACCTTCCACATATGCAACATTCCTGATTGTTAGTCCATTCCTCACAAGTGTGCCATATCCTCTTGTGTATCCAGGTGTATTCTTGTTTCAAAAATTCACTCTAGGACCATCCTTTGTCACAAAATTTGACAAAGAGTGCTTATTCTTTGTCATATGTCTGGAACATCCACTGTCAAAGTACCAGACACCCTACAAAACAAAGTTAATACATTTTAGGTACCCAAACCTGTTTGGGTCCATAATGGTCAGTGGTAAGCATGACCCTTGGCAAATTTCCATAAGGTCTTCTTTGAAAAGTGTCATACTTTGGTTCATACATGTATTCCACACATCCATAAGTTCTAAAAGTTGGTTGTGTAGGATTCACATATGTTTTCAGGCCTTTTGGTTTATAATGTTGTTTGGAGTGATTTCCTTTGTTTGAAGCATTAGGATAACCATAGGTTTGTTGTCTGTTAGGAACAGCCCTGTAATATGGAGTCTACTAAGGTCCCTGCTGAGGTGTAGTATAAGTCCTCTGCTGATTCCATTGCTTAGGTTTTACCCTAGCAGTGTGGTTATACTTACTGTTTCTAGCAGTAGGTGCAGGAATATTCCAATCGTCATCAGTAGGGAACAATCTACCTTTCCCCCTGAGATAAGTATCCCTTGAATGATTTGCATTTTTGGATTTAGGATTCTTATCCTTGGAATATTTCTGGTTTTTCCCTTTTTGTGATCCAGCAGACTTGTTAGCAGGTCTGCTATCAGCAGGTCTAAAAGGCACATCAGTCCTATTTTTAGATTTATTCTTTTTATTAGGAACTGTTGACTTCTTTGACTTTTGATTTTGCTTCCTTGAAGTTTTCTCAGTAGGTTTTATTGCCTCAGCAACCTTTTCGGGAGTTGCATCTTGTGCAGGCACAAACTTAGGACCAATTCTGGTACTAGGTTTCGTGACCTTACTGGATCCACTCTTATTGGATTGTTGAGTTCCAAATCCAAGCCATGTTCTATCACCAAAAGGCTTTCCAGATTTGAATGCAGTGGAGGAACAAGATGGTTCAGCAGACTCAACAGCTACTGAAGGTTCAGCAGGCTTATG
Organism: Gentiana straminea; assembly: GCA_036785695.1. Lineage (NCBI taxonomy): Eukaryota > Viridiplantae > Streptophyta > Magnoliopsida > Gentianales > Gentianaceae > Gentiana > Gentiana straminea. The sequence continues at coordinate 5,724,423 of JAVUPR010000398.1, forward strand.
TTGATTCTGTCTGACTTCTTTTTCCTTTCCTTTGAGAATTCTTAATTCAGCATTTAATCTTTCAACTTCTAATTGAAGAGCTTCTTTTTCAGCCTTTAAAATCTTATAACCAGATTGTATTATCCTCAGTTGATTAAGGATGGCATCCAAAGTTTCTTCATTGTCAGAATTTTTAGGATATGAACCACAGGTTGATTCACAATAACTTCCAGCAGGAGTGTTTATAGATACAGTATTGTATACCTCCTCTGTTTCATCAATGTTAGCCATTAAAGCATAATCTTCCATCTCAGAAACAAGTTCAGTATCATCAGATTCATTTCCCTTTTCAGATTCTACTTTATATCCTGATTCATCTTCAGCAACCATAGCCTTCTTTACATGTCTTCTTTGTTGGCTCTTGGTCTTCAGTAGGTCTTGACAATCAGGTCTAAAATGTCCAGGCTTCTTGCAGTTAAAGCAAAGATAATCAAGTTCCTTTTTTTGTTTTAACTCAAGACAGTCTGGTTTGAAGTGTCCTGGTTTCTTGCAATGATAACATAAATATTCATTATCTTTCTTTGAATCATCCTTCTTCTCTTCACTGAATTTCATTGTGAAATTCCTTGGAGAACCTTTTCCATTTTTCATCATCCTGATTCTCTTGTTCAGTAGGGCAATCTGCTTTTTCATTTCATCCAGCAGATCATCTTGAGCTCCTGATGTTTCTTCTTGATGTGAAGCAGCCAATGCAGTGGTCTTTGGCTCTTCTTTTTCAGTTTCAGGCACAAGCTTTTTGCTAAATTCATAGGCCTTAAGATCTGAAAATAGTTTGAAGGTGTCTTCTTCATGCAAGCTCCTCATTTCTTCTATGGTAGTCGCCTTCATCTCCCAAACTTCTTTTGCAGGTAATGCTTCCAATATTTTTGAGTTGATTTCTTCTTGTGAGTACTTCACACTCAGCAAGGTGAGTTCATCCATGATTGCATTGAACCTTGATTCCATTTTTTCAATGGTTTCATTTGGTTTCATCTTGAACTCCTGGAACTTCTTCTTGGCCACACTGATCTTGTTCTTTTTGATTGCATTAGTGCCTTCACAGATTAATTGTAATTTGTCTCATAGTTCCTTTGCAGTTTTGCAATCTTTCACCTTCATGTACATATTGCTATCTAAAGTTCTATAAATGATATCATTAGCAATATTGTTGAGATTTGCTCTCTTTCTATCTTCAGCAGTCCATTCCCTTTTTGGTTTTGGAATGTACTGTGTCTCATCACCCACTGTTACTGACTTGGTAATTTCCAGTGGTCCATCTGTCAGCACATCCATCATTTCATCATGTGTAGCAGCTAGATAAGCCGGCATACGGCGTTTATACTCATCTAAACGATCTAAAGAACACATCAACATTGTTCTAGCATACTGGTTGTTATCCATGATGCAAGGCTTTGAAAATCAGTAACTTGAAAAAGTTTTCAAAGTATTTTCACAAGCACAACTAGTAGGATTACTTTAGAATAGAAGCACTGCTCCGATACCAATTGTTGGTCCCTTGAAAAGGCTTTGGTTAAGTTTAGAGGGGGTGAATAAAATTAACACTTAAAACTTTTGGAGTTAACAAACTCCAGCAACTTCGAGCGCACTTCGTCGATATTTCGATAGTCTCGACACCCGTAGTCGCGTCGACCGTGAGTTTACTGAATTTGTGCAGTGGAAATATATCAAAAATTAAGCCTTATTACTTGTTGTTAAATATGATACCAAGTATTAGATACTCAGTAGTGTATGTGTGTGAATTCAGTTGCTAGATTCAGTAGGTTGATGTGTGTAATAAACTAAATGCAGAATGTAAGTGCAGAAAGTAAGTAGGCAGATTTTATAGTGGTTCCAGGTTGTGTAATCCTGTCAGACCACTCTTCTCCTGTGATGTTGGAGGAAATTCACTAGAGATCTTTGATGTAGCTGTTACAAAAATCCCTAAGTTCCTTGTCCTTCACCAATAACTATGGCTTCACAAACTGAACACTTGGAACAGGTAGGATTGCCGCTCCAAAGTCTTCCATTGGTCCTTGAAGGGTAGGATTGCCTCTTCACCAGCTCCACCACAAACAACAGTCTCTCACACTTAGATGTGCTTCACTGTCTTCAAAGATTGAATCAAGTAAATGATTCTGTTGCAGCAGCTTGATCAGGATGATATGATCAGCAGCTTGATGTCTTCAAGTGTGTAAACTTGATGTAGCTTGAATACATAATACACTTGAAGATTTTCTCTGGATCAGTAGCCTTAAGCTCAGTAGGGTTAGCAGGGTGTTTTTCTTGATTTAATTCTGAATGCTGAAGATAGATCCTTAATTTTCATCACTTGTATCTGAATTAGGAGTCCTCTATTTATACTACACCTGAGGAATGGGGGAAAAGTACTTCACAGCCTTTAATTAAACAGGACTCAATTCAAAGCTAATTGGTTATTAACGAAAGAAAGAAAGAATTATTAGTGCTTATTACTAGGATAGGATGATCCATGGGGGAATTGTGTTGTGTGTAATTTTATGGAACAATTCAATGTTTCAAATTCTTCTTTTTGTTTTTTTATTATGGTTAAAGAATTCTCTGTAGGGAAATTAAATGTCTTTTGCATTTTGAATATGAGAAAATATGATGATCCATTGTAGGGTAGTACAGATAAACAATATGAGACAATATGATAAGCAACGTGTGTGTATATATATATATATATATGATATATATATATATATATATATATATATATATATATATATATTCAGTTTTTTGTCTAACTCGAATCGATTTGTCTTGGTTTAAACACCGAGTTACGCTATGGGAGTAACATACCGAGTTGTTTCCTGATCGATTAGTTAGCTAGCTAGCTAATCAGATTTGTCTTTAAAAATAATTTGTCTTTAAAAAATATAGTAAGTTGTCAATTAGAACAACTTTAGAAACATTTCAGGATTTTAGAACTATAAAAAAAGAGTTTGTGAAAACTGACATTTCATCACTGAGAGTGAAAATGAAACTAAATTTGAAAGTGAATTACGTTGGTTTTGTGCCGAAAACGAACGTAGTTCCCTGTTAAATTCATTTTCACTTTAACTGATAAAATGTCATTTTTAACAAAAAAAATTCTTTTTTTATAGTCCTTATTGCCAGACATTTTCCAAATTGTGTACCTCGATAAATGAATATTCGATAAATGAATAACATCACCCAATGAATAATATTTTTCTGTCCCGACTTGGGCAAAGGGCTAAATAAATAACATCGCTAAATGTATTAAAGAATAAAAAAAATTGAATCCTTAAAGTCCCCATGTAAAATAATTAAGAAGTCATTTCTTCTCAATCAACAATGTTCATTTAAGAAGTCATTTCTTCTCAAAATATGCATCAAATGTTTGTTTTTTTCCTTCTGCCAAAATACATTTCATCCTTCATTTTTTGTAATGCATGCACAACTTCTAGAATATTTCGCTCGTGTCGTAGCACTAACTTTGTATGGTGACTACTGTTTGAAAGACATCTTTTTGACGACACATTTGACACGACGCTCTATTAGAACTATATATAGTTTGTAATGTAGGTTAAATATATATATTTTTAGACTAAGTATTCCATACATACAATCTTATTAGTAGCCTCAATACATAACACATTGTACTTAGTCCACACATAGGGCCGGCCCTCCTGTGAGGCCGGAGAGACGGCCGTCTTAAGCACAACGGTGCCGGAAGGGCCCAACGGTACATGTTTCGCTAAAAGGAAAAAAAATTCCGTGTAGATTCAATCCGATCCAACCTAATATAATACGTTAATTTTTTTTGTTTTTTTATAAAGGCCCAATTTTTTTTTTACTCCAATCGATAAAGGTTCCAATAAAAAAATTTAGCCCAAAAAAAAATTAGACATACAAACAAGTTTTATTAATTTTTTGTTTGGAAAACTATACGAGGCCAAAGTTATGTTAATGGTGCTAACATGAAAGGTCATTATTGTTGGAAAATTTTGATGAATAAGAATTTGACAGAAATCGTAGAAGACTCCGAGGCACGCAAAGCGTTATCTTTTAAGAGATGTTTCGTCCCTCTCTAATGTCACTTAGGGATCAATCTAAAATCTCTCTCAGGATACAATGGAGGTGTTTGATTCAAATAGTGACTTGTTTGAATCAAACCCGAGGGCACTCAAAATTTGGTTTTGATGATGCTGTAAAATGTATGTCAGAATTCGTTTGCATTCGTTTGCCTTTTATAGGCTTATTGTAATTGCAAATCATCAAATATTTTCAATTTGAATTATATTGTGAGTACAATTGGGTTTATATAGGAACACACAAACTTAACCAACATGTTGAGATAAATACAATAATGATTAAGATAAATATAGTAAATATTAATCTAATTATTCATTAGCAACTATATCCTCAACACGCCCCCGTAATCCCGTGGGAAATGGCTAAACATGGAGATTGGACTTGAGAAGATCAAAACGAGGCCGAGCAAGATGCATGGTGAGTAGATACGCCAGCTGGTCCTTCGTGCTAAGGAAGGAGATGGAAAGACGCTTGGCTGTAACTAATTCTCTGACATGATGGAAGTCAATTTCAATATGCTTCGTACGAGCATGGAAAACATGGTTGTGAGCAAGATAGGTAGCACCGATATTGTCACACCATAGAACCGGAGGAGTGGGAAGAGTAATACGCATCTCACCGTGAAGACTACACATCCATTGAACCTCAGCAGCAGTATTGGACAATGTTTTATATTCGGCCTCAGTGCCGCTCTTGGAGACGGTGAGATGTTGCTTAGACCCCCAGCTAATCAAGTTGCCACCGAAAAACACACAGTAGGCCCCAACGGAACGGCGAGTATCTAGATCAGCCGCCCAGTCGGAGTTAGAGTAAGCATGAAGTGAAGGAGTCGAATTCCGAGAGAGAAAACAACCCATCAGAGATAGAATGCTTAAGATACCGCAGAATGCATTTAACCGCAAGCTAGTGATCATCAGTCGGAGCTTGCATAAACTTGCTAACCTTGTGAACAACAAATGCAATGTCGGGGCGAGTGAAAGTGAGGTACTGAAGGCCACCGACAATAGTACGATATAATGAAGGATCGGCGAAGGGGGAGGCAGACGCGGTTGTAACCCTGGTGGAAGCAGACATCGGAGTAGGACATGGCTTGCACTTGTCCATGCCAGCTCTCTGACGTAACTGTAGGATGTATCGTCTTTGAGTGAGATAGAGACCATCTGGCGTGAAAAGAGCCTCAACACCCAAAAAATAAGAGAGGGTGCCAAGATCCTTAACAGGAAACTGTGATCCAAGATACTGAATAACCTGTTCAACAAGAGTACGTGAAGAGCCAGTAATAATCACGTCATCGACATAAACAAGTATGTAGACCCTATACTGGCCATGGGAATAAGTGTACAGTGATGCATCGGCCTTAGAGGCCGTGAAACCATATGCAGAGAGAGCTTCCGTAAATTGAGCAAACCAGGCACGAGGGGCTTGGCGAAGGCCATAGAGACTGTGCTTAAGGCGGCAGACATAATCCGGGTAATCTTGATGAACAAAACCTTGAGGTTGCTTCATATAAACTGGTTCAGACAGATATCCATGAAGAAAGCATTCTGAATGTCAACCTGGCGAATATTCCAACCCTGCGAAACAGCAAGTGAAAGAAAAAGACGAATCGTAAGGTTTGACAACCGGACTAAAAGTTTCAAAGAAATCCACACCTTCATGTTGATGAAAACCCTTGGCGACTAGCCGAGCTTTATGACGCTCGAATGTGCCATCCGTATGATGTTTTGTCCTGTAAACCCATTTGTTACCTACCACATTCATATTAGAATGAAAGGGAACGATATCCCACGTATTAGTACGCAGCAGAGCATTGATCTCATCTCTCATCGCATTACGCCAAACTCGGTGTTTGGAGGCTTCAGTATAGGATGTGGGGTCGGAGTTGTAGACTGTGGTTACGAGGGCCCGAGGTAAGGGATAATGGATAAAGCCAGACATTTGGGTGGGTTTGAGAGAGTTAGTTCTTGTTCGTGTTACCATGGGGTGAGGAGGAGGGTTTTCAGGAGGGGCAGTAGGAGAGGGTGGATCCGGAGAAGGGTTAGAACGAGTCGGAGAAGGTGGGGAAGGGTCATTAGCAACTATATCCTCAATAAGGCAGAAAGTACCTCATAAATGAATGGAGGTACTCATTGCACGAAAGGGTAATGTCGTATTAGTTCGTACAAAAGCATGAAACTCTTGTATTTTTGGAGTTCTATCCATTCGAAGGTTCATGCATATCTGAAAATCCGAAAAATGCATATCCCCCTCGACCCACCGCGACCTGACGGGCAGGTCGAACCCCGTTTCGTTGCGATAATATTATTTTGTACGGCAACTCGTATGCAAACGATAATCAAAATATTTAAGAAAAAATATCTAACAATTACAAAGGTGTTCAAAGTAGATTGCTTAACTTGAATCCTAAAGTATTTTACACGCCTTGTGCTTGTCATAGTTTGAATTTTATATTGTGTGATATGACAAGGTCATCTCCTAAGGCCGATAATTATTTTGGCACGATTCAACGCCTTTATAACTTCAACTAAAAAGCCCAATTCGGGGATTTGGCCTTAAGCCCAAAAAACGTCAGGGCCGGCCCTGTCCACACATATAGTGCATGTATTTCTAATCTAGAGTCTAAAGAAAATGAATGTAATTAAGTTTTTCATAAGAATCTTGATCATTACACTCTAGATACATTTGTTCATTAAATGTAAAAATACTAATAATAAGAAAAAAAAATCAAAAAAAATGTAAAAGCACTATTTAAATGATTAAATATTTATTTATTGATAAATGAATAATATATTCATTTTTCAATAAATAAATCACGTTTGCAAAATGTATATTTTATTCTGATCATGAGGGTATTCATGTATCGAGATTATATTGTATAAGTAGCATCATATATGTATACGTATATATGCATGTATTTGTATACGTGTAGGACCGTTGTTGCAATGCACAAGGAGACATAACTACTCACAAAAAGTTATGTGAGTAATACCTCCGATTTCATCTCCTCTTTCCCCACAAAAAGTTTGACCAACTACTCACAAGTCACAGCTTCAATAATACCTCCAATTGAATACTACCTCCGTCCCAAAAAATAAATATATATATATATATATATATTATGAATATACTACTAAAAATGTGGATGTCCATCAATGCTATGCGGAGGATTATATACATTAAAATACACAACCATGTTTATGTAAATATAGGATAAAATTTTATGCATTAAGTATCAATGGTCTTATAAATAGGCTATATGGTTTTGTGTGATATATGGAAGGATATAACTGAGAAAAAGAAACAAGTGCATTTGATCTTTCATTACAAATTACTCATTCCATTGTAATGATGTGATATAGAGAAATGGAGATAATTAAAATGAAGTGAATAAGAAAAGTTTATTGTTGTTTCACCTTATATTTTTTATCTTCTTCTTTTGGTTTGTTGTAATGGTTTCACACCAATAATTTTATAAACGTTATCAGCACGAGTCTCTACCGATAGAGTTGTTTGTTGTTAGAGATGAATCGTTACATTCACTCTTACAATTCATTAAAGAAATTAGAACTAGAACGATTTTCGCTTCAAGCGACCATGGAGTCTGATTCACCTTAGGTCTTGAGTTCAGCCTAATACTTCAAAGTCTTTTCTGCCTGACTCGATTTGGGAAATATAAGGTTTGAAAAAATTACTTTATTGTAAATTCATTCTTTACATATTAGAAGAATAAAAAAGGTAAGGGGAATAAATCAAAAGAAGAGAAAGATGATTATGCTTTAATAGTTATCTTCCCTCGTTTACTTTCTTATCCTCTGTTTGGCGTTATTTTTAGCTGACATCTAATTTATACATAAATTTGGATCCACATAAGAGGAGATAAAAAAAATAGAAATAAGAGGGATAGAAATTATATTTTCCTCAATTTGTGCTTTTAGGTCCTTGTTTCCATGGAGGTTTCTTTCACAGCATTATCACAAAATTAGTAACTCCTTCATTTCATCTCAAGTTTTGGACACCATAGAGAAGAAAAGTACTATGTTGTTGTAACATCCCGACTTTTCAAAAAAGGCTAAAATAGTAATTGAGTTTAATCACTACGACCTAATTATTATTTGTTCTTTTTACATAATTAAAAAGGATTTAATTAAAAGATAATGAGATATTGTTTTGAGGAAAATAATTATCATTTATCCTATAAATAAATCCTTTAATCCCATCAGTTAAAACATCAAGCCAATTCTGAAAAAAAAAAAAAAAAAAGATAAAACGGCGGCATGAGAGAAGACAACGCAGGAGTTGCTGGGAGAAAAAGGGAGAACGTAAACTCCAATCGCAGGGCCAATCCGTTCATCGTTTCAAGATACCGCAATAGAGAAAAGTGATCAACGCGACGAGGCGCAACTTTGGAAAACAACATCTCCTTTTTTCGTAATTTTTCAGTTTAGTCCTAGTTTTTGGTAATCGTCGAGTTCGATTCTTCAAAAATTCATATCTTTCAATCCGTAGCTCTGTTTCGCAGCCATTAGTAGTCAAAACGATCGTCTTGGAGCGTAGATTGTTCTATAAATAGATTCACAGCAATTAATCCTGGTAATCTTCAGTTTCACACATTTTTTCATTTAGGGTTTTTCAAGAAAACTATGATTTTTAGGGTTTCTTGTTGACCAAATAGGTTTTGGGTTTGAGGTTCAAGAGTTGCAGCAGTTGCTTGGCGTTTTGCCTTGAAGATTGCTTGAAATAGAGGTAAGAGGCTCTTCCTAATGAATAATTATGGTTTTACAATGTTTAGGTTGAGTTTTAGTGTTGTTTGGTAGCGAGAATTCATGTTAAGGTGTTGTTCTATGCTATGTTATGTTATAGTATGTTTAGAACCTGTTTCACTGTTGTTTTCTTGAGTATTTTGATGTTAAATGTGTTTGGTTTTGAGTGGAAATCATTTAAGAGTAGAAAAGCTTGTTTTGTGGAGTTGAAGGAGGAATGCGCACGTGTTGGCTAGCAATGCGCACACATTGCTGTTCAGGATAGTCTCTTTTGTTCTCAGCATGTGCAACGTGCACGCATTTATTAGAAATATGCACGCATTGCTGATACATGATGGAAGGTTTTAATTTCCGCAGGTGGAATGCGCACACATTCAAAGGAAAACGCACGCATTCAGCCCACTTTTGGGAAAAATGTGGTTTTAAGCTACAAGACGAGAGTTAAATGTTGTTTCTTGATTTAATAATCATTAATTAAAGATGAACAAGCCTCTATTGAGCTTCAAATGCGTTTAGTTCCGGCACTGAATGTATTCTTCAAGGGAGTTGAAGTTCGGGACCGTCGGAAGGGCATGAAGGGGGGCTTGTGGCTTGATAAACTAGAGTTCATCAATGTCTGTGTACTTGGTAGGACGTGATGTCTAGTTGTCTAAGTGAGGGAGTAAAGTCGTTAAGGTGAGATTTATCCTTGAAAATACTTAGGTGGCTAGTTAACAATCGATAATAATTACATACTTGCATAGTAATAGGATTAAACGTCTTATCACTTTTGGTTAGGCACATGTGAACATCGGTTGTGACTCGTCCGGACAGGTGGATAACCCTGTGACCTTCTAGAGGCCAAATGACAGGGGAGCTTCACTGGACCTGTATGCATACCGGGGAAACCCGGGACAAACAGTGTAAGCCACTATTGGTTGGTTCCCTCTCGTGGTGGATACACCTCGCGTAGTGCCCTTGAGTGCTGACGTAACCAAGATAAGTTAAGCTAGAAACGTATAGTCACGACATGTTGATGGACATGAAGTGAACCATAGATTGAGTCGGTCTCATAAAGATAACTTAATAATAATAATATAAACCTTTTCGTTGTAACGCTTGTTTATTCATTAGTTTCTCACTCTTGCTAAGTACCTATGTACTTACCCCTTTGCATGTTTGTTTGTGCTTTGGGGTGAGAAGACGAATAGGTTGAGACGGATCATGACGTTTATGAGGAGCACGTTGGCTATGCTTGCTATGGAGTTTTACCAAGTTGCTATCTAGATGTATAATGTATCTCCTTTTGTCATAGAACATGTTGTAACTTTTTTTATCTTGATAAGATGGTTGTTGTACCTTCTTTCGTATGGCGTTTCGTTGTTGTAAGTTACCATTTCTATCTTTAGAGTGGTTGTAATCCATTTTTAGTAGCATTTTTGTTTTTACCTGAGTCTTTTTAGCTTCCGTTTGCTTTTATTTGATACGACGACATAGAGGCTTGCGTATAATATTAGATTTATGTAATGCTATAAGCACCGAACGTTCTCTTCTTGATAAAGGGCTCGGTATCCGGGAGCGGGGCGTTACAGTTGGTATCAGAGATAAGCGTCCTTTCTGTCTTAGGCTTCTTTTCCTCTGAGATAAGATTTCCTTTAGAACTTTTAAAACCTTTCTGAGCTCTCTTTATCTTGGTGGTAAATCCTCGTAAGACTAAGAATCCTTAAACCGTGGTTAGGTTGCACAAGGACTAAGTGAAGAGTCTTCTTAGACGAAGGTTAAGCCGAGTTCTCGGGTTTTGCTCCTCCTAGGATCTTTAGTAGAAACTCTTTCTTCTTTTGAAGTTCCAAACCGTAACATGTCACATAGGAATAAGTAAAACCCCTTCAAGTAAAGCTTTGGGATCGGACTCTTAGGCCTACACCTTTAAGTTGAGGACCTCTGGTTGATTTCCTTTTTCCTTCCTTTCCCCATTGAAATCTCTGCACTTTATTTTATACCTCAAAAATTTAAGCCTACTTTTGGCTTGGCCTAAATTTGTAGAGAATTATATTTGACTCAACTATACAAGTCATCTACTTTCTCATTTCACTATTGCTTGGTTTGTATTTACCAAAATTCTTTGATCTTGCTTCGCTAGATATGGGTTCTAAGCGAACTCCACATACAATTCTATCATTTCTAAGTGCTTCTTACTCTTTTTAATAATTAATGTTAAAGGTTTCTTGCTTTGACACATAGTTTTTCATCATCCCCGTGTTTAGCGTTATCCAACATGAGTGAATGCTTTTATTCCCATGTTTTCCCTTTAACACAAGACTGTTTTCCCCTGCTCCAAGAATTCTACAAATTTTCAGCTTATAACTCCCTCCGTTTTTTTTTATTACATTTTCTTAATTTGTGTGATGTCTTATCTACAATTTACCTTTTTACATCGACTTGATAATCGTTATGGATTGTTCATAAAATCCATGTTAATACCGGACACTCTGTCCAGAAAATCTGCAGCAGCACCTTCACTTCTTCTTCTGTTTTGAATAGGTTAAACATCTTAAAATGACCTGAATTTTTGATATGTTACAGAAAACATTTTCATCTACAACTTTCCTTTTGGAATCAAGGTCGAATTATTTTTCTCTTGACCACAATTTGCATTTTAAGTCAGAGTTTACCAATCTGGAAATTCTGACAGCTTGGGCATTCGGCATAAATAATTGTTTTTGACCAACTCCAGTATCTAAATCTTTTCTCTTTTGATCATGCTCAAACTCATTTTCGTTTGGGCTACACAGGTCAATAACGACAGGTATGGAGTAAATATCTTACACAACAGCCTAAAAGGAATCCTCACCTCTTGTACTTAGGGTTGGGGCTAAGAGGGTAGCAAGTTACAATTGTTATGTTTTAGAAGTTCTTCCGAAGTTTGATCTCCTTCTGGGTTAAATCTTTTAGTAGGAGTTTGTAAAGCTAACGTTATAGTTTCTTTTGTTGTTATAAACAAGAACCCAGGATGCTATCCTTCAGCATGCCATGTCTGATGTTCAGACCTTTTTTTATGCCCTCCATTAAGCCTCCCTTTCTGGTAATTTGGTTCACCATTTAATCCCTCACTTGATATCTTTAAGCTCAACAAATCCTTTCCACATTTTGTCATGAGTTACCTCAGAAACATATCTCCATAAGCCTTTTCCTCTGAACAAGTACACACCTTCTTACTTTTCAAATCAAGAAACAAGTCCTCACTAATCCTACATTGTTGCACCCCCATTATTCTTTTCAATTCAAATTTGACTGAGCCTTCTGATGTAAGAACATTCTTCTTGATTTCAGCTTCCCTCCTAAGGGTAGTGTTGATTTTGTGAATTTATCATCTAATTAATGCTGCCTGATCTTTCAAGGTATGCACCTCATCTTTTTACCAGGTAGATATTTAATCCTACCTTGACGTACATCTTCAGTTACTTATCTTTAACCTTCTAGCAATCTATGCTAAACCGGTTTCAAGCAGACGGTTGTCTTTTCCAATATGCCTTTTGAGCCTATCTAGCCAATCAACTTGTGAATTCCAAAACTTCTAATTGCAATTCAGATTAATGTACCTTGTACCCTATATTTTTTAATCTCCTTCAGACTATTTTGAGCCATGGAATGCCAGACATATCTTTTGACATTCTATCTTCTGTTTTGACATTTTTATTACATTTTTTTGCTACACCGGTCGAAAGCCTATCTTGTTTTAGCTTTTTCATTTCCACATGAGGAATGACCTTGAGCAGTTATTCCTTGGCAGTGTATTATTCCTCTCGAGTAGTGCAACTTTGAAACCCTGAATTGGATCATCAATAATCTTTCACACTTCCCTTGAAAGTTTGAATTAATTCTTTGAAATCGAACTTTATCTGGCAGTTCTTAAGTGTCTTTTCCCCGTCACTTAAAAGCTTGTGTACCGTTTACTTATTCGAAATTTTGATATCCTTTTACAATATCTTGAGGAAATCTCTATTCCCCTTTCAATCTTGAGATGACTCAGCCTCTCTTGAATAATGCAAACTTTGACTTTTTCTTGACAAGTTTATTTCTATCTGAGACTTTTTGGTGTACTCGATTTGTCTCCAAAACCCTTCATGTTGAGATTCTTGCTCTCTACTTGATTTCTAAATTGTCTAGTATTTTTGGTGCTCGACTTTGCATCTTTGCCTTGCATCTCAGTTGTATGATGATTCATCTACGACATTCACATAAAATGAGGATTCTCCTAGCACGCCAATAGCCAATTTGTTTACCAAATGATTAACAATCAAGGTCACCTTCCTAATGTTCTCAAGCCCAGTGTTCTTTTTCCATGTGATGGCCAAATTATAGCAAACCAACTTTAACCGGTAGAGTACCGGGTTGGTTGTACCACAACGGCGAGCAAGGTTGTATCCCACGAGGAATCAGTCAAGTATCACAACCACTTTCGTATCTAGTTCAGGCTCACAATCGGGGTGAAAATAATATTTATAACTAGAAAAAGAAATAAAAATTATAACTTTAAAATATATGATAGAATGAATAGCTAAACTATGATCAGGAACACTACTCTTAACACCTTACCGAATCAATAGGGATGAGCCTTAACCTACCAACCAACCAATGGTTTCTAATGAATGTGTTGTGGGTCCTAAACTGGTCCCTAGGCGCTAATACCACAATCTAGTTACCCTATACTCGGTTCAACAGTCCCCTATATGGGATTTAATTGACCTAATATGCTTAAGAACTATGAGACGCTCCGCATCCACCGAGTTCACGGCTTAGCTAGAAAAACATTACCAAGGAACAGGCTGCGAAAAACTCGACTAGTTCGTGCATGACAATCATAAAATTCTAGTTCGCACACTCCCTCGCAAAATACATTTATAAAGTTCGTGTGTAAAATCAATTAATGGTTAGAAATTACACTAAAAGCATTAAGTTCAAATTCTTGGACACAACAATTCAAAAGATTCAATTTTTAAGCTTTACTCATCCCGTAGATCATCGTTTAGCGCATCAATTTCGTAGTTCCATCACATAATTTAGCTATCAGAAAATTAGCTACTCATACTAATAATAAAAGTGCAGAAATTCATAAATAAAGACATAATAGGCATAACGAAAATATAAGTAAAATTACCGATAAAAAAATTGAAGCAAATCACCGATCAAATCGTGACTTCGTTGTGTTCCAATCGCAAAATAACGGAAAAAATTGCTTTTGTTCTAAGGAATTTTGCAGACAAAATAAAAGTAAATTGTTCTAATGGGGAAAAGGAAAACTGCTCCAGAGAAAATAAAATTGCGGTATGAAAAACCGTGTGTTGAAATTTTGACCTAAATGGCTTTTTATATAAGCCAAAATCCGACGTAGAGGTTCCGTCAATTTCACCAGAAAAATCCTGTATTAAATTGGCTGCCCAAATATGTTCACAGTCTTGACTTTTGTCCTAATTTCCAATTGGCTGAGGCGTGGGCTCCCTTTTTCTTTTTAGCCAATGGGGCGCCTCCATTGTTCTTTTCATCTTCTTTTTTTTTTTTTTTTTTTTTTTTTTTCCTTTAACACTGATAATAATCAAAATATTGCTAAAAAAAACAGACTCCGTCACACTCTAGGTGTGACACTTTCTGTTTTTGATACGCAATTTTATCAAAATTATTTATTTTTTTCGAACACCCAAATTTGAATCTTGCGTCATTTCCTCATACGAACTCCGTTTTAAACGATTTTCGTACCGTGGTGATCCTCGTCACGCCCTCTATCATGTCATACCTGTAATAAAAATAAACCACATACCCAAGCGTGAAAAACACCAATAAAACATACACAAATCACCCAAAAATATCGAGATTACATCTTATCGTCTCGTGATTCAACTCGTGGTGAAATGTGCCTATAAAAACACTTAACTACCCCAAAATTACACCGAATATGCTATAAATAGAGGGTAAAATGCACACGAAATTATAGCAAAGTTGACTCTCGTCAACTACCCCCCCCACTTAACGTTTGCTCGCCCTCGAGCAAATCAAGCGATTCAAAAATAAATCATGAGATCAACATTGCGATCATATGGTAAACCAACATATCCAATGAGTAAACACTAGTCAACAAGCGAATAGACACGAGCCAAAACATATCTCATAATGGAAACAGAATGTGTGTGTGCATAGCTCCTCAATCATTAATCACGGTTAACAGGCTCAGATTATAAATGAATGACTAATGACGTTACACCATAGGCTTATACTTCATAAGCATCTCCACTAATCGAGGTCAAATCAAGGCTAACTAAGGTCAGGCAGGACTTGCACGGTTGTAACGTTAGGCCAGGGATGGGGTTAAACGAAAGGATAAAAGGAATAACAAAAGAGAAAAACGAGTGAGTCTAATCAAAACATCTTGAATTTGCCTCATAACTCACCTTCTTAGCTTGATTCAAGCAAGCATTCTCCTTCTTTATTCTCAATTCCAAACACAATTCCATGAAAACTCATCCCACCAACGCCACTTTGGAAGAATTAATACATAGCCCTTTTTTTCTCGGCAAACTTTGACTCGTCTTTATTCAACACTTTATTCATTCAATTTTTTTTTGCTTTATTTTTTTTCTTCTTCTTTTTTCCCGTTTTTTCTTTTTATAAACCAACCAACACTTTTTGATACCCCTTCTCATTCGTAGTACCAAAGATCCACCAGCACCATAATTTGATACACATCTTCGCCACCCCACACTTGTTCTATCAAGTGTGCTCAAAATAAGATTAAAACTCACTCGTAGGGTGCCAAAGAAATGTAGACCACAAATAAAGGCTAAGGGTTGATAATTATAGGTTAATCAACGAATGGCTAAGTTCGGGTGGGGGTCATAAGAATTCCATTTCCACAACAAGATGAAGGTTTGACTCGCATGCATTCAACTCTTGGCTAATAATTAACCATAGAAGATAATGACTCACATAGGATTCGCAACATCAGAATCATGAAGAATTTAAAAATAGCTCAACTTTTACTCCATGGACCAAACACTAAGCATATAGCTCATTCGATGCATAAAAATTTTAAACACAAGTAGTCTGCTAAAGAAATGTAGACCACAAATAAAGGCTAAGGGTTGGTAATTATAGGCTAATCAACGAATGGCTAAGTTCGGGTGGGGGTCTAACCACCCTGCAAAGGCTTAGAGGGGTTTCTGTGGAAATTATGTACATGGCTGGCTATTTGGCTCTGGTTGAATCCAAGAAATGCCAGGACCGTCATCCCTTAATCTACCAAGATTGACCTTTCTATTTCGCCTCGAAGTTAATGGTATAAGTTCTAGGTAACAGATTAATGTCTATGGCATCTATAAGCATTCACTAATCAACCACAACTCATGAAACAAAGCTATTACGTGCATAAGAATTCCATTTCCACAACAAGATGAAGGTTTGACTCACATGCATTCAACTCTTCACTAATAATTAACCATAGAAGATAATGACTCACATAGGATTCGCAACATCAGAATCATGAAGAATTTAAAAATAGCTCAACTTTTACTCCAATGGACCAAACACTAAGCATATAGCTCATTTGATGCATAAAATTAAAGCACATGGTAGTAAAGTGAAGCTAAGTCTACCACCCCCCCCCCCCCCACTTAAAATGTAACACCATCCTTGGTGTGTGAGTGATAAAGTAAAGAAAGAAAGACTTAGCTGAACCGGAAATAGAGCGCAACCATGCAAAGTGACAACCTCCAATGTATCTTCCAGGGTACCTGTGCAATCACAACATAGAAACCAAGAATCCACTACGACGAAAGGCCGAAACCTTAAGTGTAGGTAAGCACAAGTATGGAGAAGTATAGAACAAAGAAAATATGGATTATCACAAAGCATGAAATGGAATTCGAGATGCGGGGTCAAATAAATTATTGGGGATTTATTTATTTTTTGTTTTTTTATTTTTTGTTTTTTTATTTTTTTAATATCCTAATAACCGAGAAAGATGGGTTGCCTCCCATAAGCGCCTTTGTTTTATTTGGTTGGCTCGACGGAATGAAGAATTATCAGAGGATAAAGAAAGATCACCAAATTTTTGTAGAGTCATTGGCTTGAATCGCGACTCTCGTCGCTCGGTGGGAAGTCGGTAAAGGTCACGATCTCGAGGGCCTTATCATAAGGCATATGCTCATATTTCTTCAACCGTAGGCCATTCGTGAGAAACGTACCCTTGGTCGGGTGAGTGACCTCGATTGCACCGGAAGGAAAAACTCGGGAAACTTTAAAGGGTCCCATCCACCTAGACTTTAGCTTGCCTTGAAAGAAGTGAAGACGAGTGTTATAGAGCAAGACTTCATCCCCTTCCTTAAAATTCTTATTTTTAATTTTCATATCATGGAGGATTTTAGTCTTGTCTTTGTAGACTCTCGACCACTCAAAAGATTGAAGGCGAAATTCATCCAACTCGGCTAATTGTAGCAACCTCTTCTCGCCGGTTGCCCCCTCATCAAGATTCAAAAAATGTGTGGCCCAATACGACTTATGCTCCAACTCTACCGGTAAATGACACGCTTTTCCATACACCAACATAAACGGGGACATCCCGATGGGCGTCTTAAACGCTGTCTTATGCGCCCATAATGCATCGTCCAACTTGTGGGCCCAATCCTTACGGTTCGAATTCACCGTCTTCTCAAGTATTCGTTTAATCCCACGGTTAGTCACCTCCGTTTGACCACTTGTTTGGGGATGATATGTGGTCCCCATTTTATGCTTGACTCCATATTTCTCTAGGAGTTTATCAAATGGTCTGTTTCGAAAATGACTTCCATTGTCGCTAATTATCACTCGTGGCACTCCGAACCTAGTCAGAATATACTTTTTCACGAACCGAATGACCACGTTTCTGTCATTAGTGGGTGAAGCAATGGCTTCAACCCACTTAGACACATAATCACAAGCGACTAAAATGTACTTGTTCCCATAGGAAGACGGGTAAGGTCCCATAAAATCAATCCCCCATACATCAAAAACCTCACAAACTACGATTGGTTGCATAGGCATCTCATCTCTCTTACTTATCCGTCCGGCTCTTTGACACGAGTCACACGCCTTCACATAAGCGTGTGCATCCCTAAAAATCGTTGGCCAATAGAAGCCACTTTGCAAAACCTTATACGCGGTCCTATCGCCGGCATGATGCCCGTCAGCTTCCTTGTCATGACAGAATGACAAGATGCTAGGTATCTCACCATCATCCACACATCTACGAATAATTCCATCCGAACATCGCCTATATAGGTATGGATCGTCCCATATGTAATATTTCAACTCACTAAAGAACTTCTTGCGTTGGTTGTGGGATAACTCAGGATCTACGAACTCGCAAGCTAGGTAATTACAATAGGGACCGAGCCAAGGTCCTCCAAACTTACTCACCGGCCTAACATCTACCTTCATATCATGAATAGCGGTATCCACCGTGAACAACCTCTCATCCGGAAAATCATCTCCTATCTCACTCCCAACTTCCTTATCCTTCATCTCATTGGGTAGGAGACTCAAATGGTCTACCACCACATTCTCGCACCCTTTCCTATCCTTAATGGTCACATCAAATTCTTGGAGGAGCAAAATCCACCTCAACAAGCGTGGTTTAGCATCCTTCTTAGCAAAGAGGTACCTAAGAGAGGCATGATCGGTGTGCACAACTACCTTGGAACCTAGCAAATAGGATCTAAACTTATCGAAAGCAAATACAGTGGCTAGAAGTTCCTTCTCGGTAGTGGCATACTTACATTGAGCTGGATTCAATGTGTGACTAGCATAATAGATGGGCTTGAAAAGCTTATCTCTCTTTTTGCCTAGGACTGCTCCTACGGCAGTGTCACTTGCATCACACATGAGTTCAAAATCCTCGCTCCAGTTGGGTGCTATTAGGATTGGTGCCTTAACCAATAAGCTCTTAATAGTGTGGAAGGTTTGTAGACAGTCATCATCGAAAACAAATGGCACATATTTGGTCAATAAGTGCGTAAGGGGCTTGGAAATTTTGGAAAAATCCTTAATGAATCTCCTATAGAACCCCGTATGACCAAGAAATCCCCGAAGTGTTTTCAAGTTCATAGGGGGTGGGAGTTTCTCAATTGCCTCCACCTTCGCCCTATCAACCTCAATGCCATACCTAGAGATCTTATGGCCTAGGACTATTCCTTCTTCCACCATAAAGTTGCACTTCTCCCAATTCAACACCAAGTCGGCGTCCTCACACCTTTGCAAAACCTTATCCAAATTCCCTAAGCACTCATCAAAAGAATCTCCAAACACACTAAAATCGTCCATGAAGAGTTCTAAGAAGTTTTCTATCATATTGGCAAAGATGGCCACCATGCACCTTTGGAATGTTGCGGGTGCATTACACAACCCGAACGGCATTCTTTTGTATGCAAAGGTGCCATAGGGGCAGGTGAAAGTCGTCTTTTCTTGGTCTTGGGGGTCTATAACGATTTGATAGTAGCCACTAAACCCATCTAGGAAACAATAAAAAGCATGACCACTTAGACGCTCTAGCATTTGATCAATAAAGGGTAGGGGAAAATGATCTTTACGTGTAGCGTCATTTAATTTCCTATAATCTATGCATACACGATAGCTAGTAACAAGACGCGTAGGAATTAACTCATTATTAGCATTAGGGACAATGGTCATACCTCCATTTTTCAGAACTACATGTGTTGGGCTCACCCACTCGCTGTCTGAAATGGCATAGATTATCCTCATCTCGAGCATCTTTATCACCTTCTTCTTCACTACCTCTTGCATGTGAGGATTAAGTCTCCTTTGTGGTTGACGCACCGCCCGTGCATCTTCGTTCAAGATGATTTTGTGCTTCACAATCTCAGGTCTTATTCCCCGGATATCCGCCATTTTCCATCCAAAAGCCTTTTTATGGCTCCTCAAGACTCTAAGTAACTTTTCTTCCTGCAAAGACGTTAGTGCAGACGAAATAATCAAAGGAAGCAAGTCATTTTCAAGAAAAACATACTTGAAGTGTTCAGGCAATGGTTTTAGCTCCAAGTCTTTTGGTGGATCTTCAATGGATGGCTTCATCTTCTCCTCATTTAGTTCCAACTCCATGAATTTGTGCCACTTGGCACCAACATAATCCGTGGCCTCCAAATCGCAAGCGGCCTCTCTCAGCTCTTCATCGGGATCCTCCGTTGTGCTTGATTTCATCAAGCATCCTTCCAATGGCTCAGAATAACCCTGCACATTAGTACATTCCGCAACAAGAGGATATATAGAATCTATAAAGTGGCACTCATCAGGTCACATGGGTGCTTAATAGACTTATACACATTTAACGTTACTTTCTCATCCCCCACTCTCATCGTAATCTCCCCCTTCTGAACATCAAGCAAAGTCCTACCCGTAGCCAAAAAGGGTCTACCTAGCAATATAGGGGTATGACTATCCTCCTCCATTTCCAAAACCACAAAATCTACGGGGAAAGCTAACTTCTCTACTTGAACCAAAACATCTTCTACGACTCTCATGGGCCGCCTAACCGACCTATCCGCCATTTGTAAGGTCATGTTCGTTCTTTGTAGCTCACCAAACCCCAAAGTCTCATATATTCTCCTGGGCATAAGACTAACACTCGCCCCTAAATCACATAGCACATTGGGAAACATAACTTGGCCTATGGTGCATGGAATTGAGAAACTACCCGGGTCTTTCAACTTTGGAGGCAACTTATTTTGGAAAATAGCAGAACACTCCTCATTGAGACGAACAACTTCCTCCATTTCCCTTGTTGGATAAAATCCCCTTTAAAAATTTCACATAAGATGGTATGTTTGCAAGCGCATCTACAAAGGGAATATTTATCTTAACTTTTCGTAAGATATCGAGGAATTTGTTTTGACTCTTGGTAAGAGTAGGCTTTTTAGGGCCACGAGGAGGGTATGGCAAAGTCGATAAATCAAAAGATTTTTTAGTAGCATTCATGACGTTTCTGCATGCTTTTCAGGCATTGAGCTCGATGCCTCAACTTTTCTTTCAACATCATCAGCTTCCTTCTCTTCCTCAACGACTTCCCAATCTTCGGTCTCTTCACTTGGCTTCTCTGCCTTCTTTCTCTTTTCAACCCCCGGTGCTTCAACATCACTACCCACGGCTTTCCCGCTTCTTGTAAAAATGGCATTCACCCACTTAGGATTCCTCACTGTATTGCTTGGCAGCCCACCACTTGGAGCTGACGTCGAATTCTCCGTGATTTGACCCATTTGAGTTTCTAAATTCCTTACCACAGATTGCAAATTCACATGGGCATTTCTCACTTCTTTTATTTCTTTGGTCAGCTCCCTGGTGTTCTCTTTCAACTCCCTGTTACTCTCCTTCAACTCCCTGTTACTTTCTCTCATTTCTCTGTTCATTTGTTCCAATAGGAGGTCCGTGGAACTTTTAGATTGCGTGGGTGCAGGAGGTGGTGGTGCTGATTGTGGTTACGCGGCATATTGCAAGTGTGCATTCGGGTGCAAGTAAGCCCCTTGTTGAGGTTGCCTCGGATTACCAAAAGTGTTCTGAGGTTGAGGCCTATATTAGTTCTGATGTGGTTGCACAGCCTGAGGCTGAGTAGTCTGCCCGGAACCAGGATTTCTTGCCCAAGCTAAATTAGGATTGTCCCGCCAATTCTGATAATTTTGTCCCCTGTTCTGATTTACCAAGAAGTTCACATCCATTTGTTGCCAATTGGGGGTCAAACTCGGATCTGCAGTTTGATAAACCATGGGGCTCGAGCATAATGGATGCATGTCCATTGAGTTAAGGCCAAAGGGGTTTTCTAGGGTTGGATCGTTTAACATTTGTGTGGTGGTCAATTGGCTAACATGTTGGGTTGGGCAATTAGAGGCCCAATGTTCACCACCACAAGTAGTGCAACACTTCTACTCATTCTGCCATGATAACATATCACTCATTTGCTTCTTCAGTTCAACCATTTCAGATTGCATCTTCATAGCCTCTTCACTCACCCCAACTTGGTCAACCGAACCAATTGGTTTCCTTGTCATTCTTCTCCCAGTTTTCCATTGTCGGTTGCTTTTGTTAGGTGTAGTGCCCGAAAGACAATTATGTAATTGTTTTAGGACAGAATTAATAATTCATCTTATTATATGCATTTATTTTTATAATTAAGACACTACTGAAAACCCTAAGTACCTCGTTTATGTAATCGCATAACTCAGTGTATGGCTATGCACAAGAGGATTGAGTTAGTGAGATGTACTTAAAATTAACTTAGTCCGTAGCGTTGATTAATCTGAGTACGGGTCTCACGATTAATATGCTAATAACGCGCCCAAAACACTTTGCGGTGTGACAGTCTTATCCGGACTGTCGGTAATAGGGTACCTAGTGGGGCATTTATATATGATGATAATCATATAGGGCTGGACCGATTTGTTTTATGTTCTCGATATAATTCCGTGATCGAGAAGTCTTATCGAATTACAAGATGATCATATATGGATTAATCTCAATCATGAGGTGATCACAGACAACTGCTTAGACTAGGGTAGAGTTTGATGTGTTAGTAAGGATCACTTCGAAGTATGTGCTCCAACACTTCTCGTTGGCTCTATTCCGGAATGAGTGAGTAGTCCGTGATATCACGAATATGGAATCCATTCCTTCCCTCGGGAAGTAGACGTACGATTCCCTTATTTGTTAATCCTAGAACCGATCGATCCGCGGAGTTCATGTTAGACTAATTAGCTACTAGTCCGGTATGTGAACTAATTGATCACTAGGGGTTAATGGTAAATAAGGATAATATGTTTCGAGAAGGGTTTACGGAAATATCTCGACTCGAAATGAACAGTCTATGGAGGATTTATCGGTATGTAATGATTATATCAGTGGACACCTTATCAACTCATGGTTGAGTGTAAGTTATCTATATTCGGCGAGTTCGGTTTCGGGTTTATGGTGGTGTAATCCCGGAATTAATAGATTGGATATAATTATTCTGTCCGATGAATAATTTTATTTAATTTATTGGAGCTACTGGTTATAGGTCCATGGTCCCCGACGCGGCTCCTAATATAGCATATATGTTTTTCCCGTCGTCACACCTCGATTTTAATTAAATAGTAGCATTGCACTGTTTAATTGATATGTGGATTAATTGTTTAGTTGGACTAAATGATTAAAAACATTGAAAATACATTTTTTTCATGGACTCGACCCGGTTTGGTGAATTTCGGCCCATGACCTATTTAATTAGGTATTGGCGCCAATATGTATATATTATTAACAAGGAATTTGTTTTCTTGTGTTATTATATGACATGTGCTTAATTATTTATTGGTTAAATAATTAATATATTAGATAATGATCTTTTATTTATCCTAATTTGTTTGGGAAAATATTAGATTTATCTTTTATGGAAAAGGATTTATTTGATTGATTATCCATTAATTAAATTAAATCCTTGTGGAACAAGGATCTCTCTCCTATATAAGAAGAGTTCTCCATTGTACCAAAAAATCACTATTCATGTCACTATTCACAAGAGAAATTGGCTGAAAATTTCGGCCTCTATTCTTAGGGTTCGAGTTGGAAAAATTTTCGGGATTTTTCTGGTAGCATATCGGGAAGGTCCAGCGGCGTGAAACACCATCCACTTGGTGTTTCTTGGAGATACGCGTTGGAAGATTATGGCTTCTCAACCGGCGCATCTACAAAGATTGTTCATGGAGTTTATTCACAATAAACAAGTAAGCAATCTATCCTTCTCGTAGATTAGATCTATTATATTTATGTATTTTGGTTGACTAGATCTAGATCTTGTAGTTTCCGCTGCGTAATCGGGTGGATCTTTGATCTATCCCGAGATATTACATCCTACAAGTGATAGCAGAGCCTTTGATCTATCAATCAAAGTATGTGAATTTTAGATCTAGGAGTGGAAATTGCATGTTTAGATTGCATTGTTTTTTTTTTTCGAAAATCATGATGATGAATGCTTTGATATGTTGTGGTTGAAGAGATGGATTGGGGTTGGTACTGTTTACTCGTTAGATCTATTGTAAACTCATATAAATTCGTTTATATGAGTATAGGAAATTTTGTAATTTTAATTTCCTAGAAGTAGATCTGTTTTGTTTATGTTCCGTTTTTTTATTTTTTCCCGGTGTTTGAGCTGTTAAAAAGACAATCCCTCCGGTCAGAATGAAGAATAAAAGTTGAAGAACATGTCCTCAAACTTTCGTGACGATCGGAGTCAATCTCGATGTCCGATCGCTGCTATAACTTTGCGGCTGTAACAGAAAAGCTCAGCAGGCATTAAAACCCTAGCTGTGAGTTCGTCGAATTTATGGAAGATATTGGACCGTTGAAACACAGATCCGACCGTTCAGATCAACTAACATGGAGTTATTAACAAGCCCTAAAAGTTTCAGGTCGATCGGGATTTGTCTCGATGCTCGAACGTTCCCGGGAAGACACTGCTGTGCCGCAGTTATAAACAGATGCAGCAGTTGGATCGGCGGCTTGCTGGGATCAATTAGACCGTCAAAACTCAGATCCAACCGTCCACATTCAAGTAGGAGGAGTGAAAAACAGGTCCATAAAGTTTCGTGACGATCAAAGTTCGTTTGGATGTCCGATCATCGATCAAACGCAGCAGCAGCAGATCAGAAATTTTTAAACCCTAGTTAGGGTTTTTTTTTTTTTAATAGGTTAGATACGGGGGTACCAACGATCCATCTCGGTGTTTAATTTTTCCATTATTTTTTCGTGTATGATCGAAATTATGTGATAGAACCGGAAAATTGCCATTACATGCATCATATCATGATTCCACTCCAAGCATACATGTAGCTAGTTTATTTCGAATAAATTAGGCATGTATAACTCGTATAATTAGTTTAAAGGCTTATTTAATTAATATGTGGTAGTTAATTAATTAAGTAACTAATTATTAAAACCAAGGAACCGAGTTTTTGTCAATCGTTACGATTTTAGTGATGGATTCTCGGTGAATCCCACTTGGATAAATCGTTGAGTTTTTCGGTGATGGCTTCTCAGTGAACCCACCTTAAGCAGAAATGAGATTACGCTTTGGGTGACAATTTAGAAATCGGAGAATCTTAGTACATGGGTTCGGAAATGGTCTAACCATGGTTGGGCGAGTTCAACCGAGCTTCGGCTTAATCGACTCCCCTCCACGTGTGATGTACGTTACAACAGTTCGACAGGACTTAGCATAGCCAATAAGCCTTCGGGCTAAACGGGGCTTCTCTTGCCGGATTGGCCTGAACTGTCACATATGTTCCAACGAATAAGATGGCGTAGGCTTGCCTACATAACCGACCCTGTTCAGAGTACTTTGATTTATTGTTTCCTATTGTCAAGACCGAAACCGTAATTAGTAAACCCACCACTTTTTCAAAATATTGAGTGGGAGCTGGGAAGGCGACAGCCGACCCCACGGCCTCTACTATAGGTGCAAACACGTGAGAGAAGGGTGACGCCTCGAGCCGCTTTGATTTCGGCCCCCTACGGATGGTGTTCACCCCTATCAAAATTCAAGGCTTGGTCTCCGAAAGGATAGGATTTTGAGTACTCGTCGGGTCACTGACCGACCCTACGGCGGCATACTCGGGGCGTACTTTAAGATCTGATATAGTAGGTCACACTCATTGTGGATATTTTCGAAATATCTAGGCTAGAAAAGGAAGGTAATCAGTGATTAAGGTCCGGGATGTCTGATTCCCGTGAGATGTTTGATTCTCGAAGATTAATCACTGAGAGAGATTGTCTCAGTTTAACTATCACCTCTTTGACCTACCCTACGGCGGCACTGAGGTGCGAGGTTAAATCCTTGGAATGGTAGGATAAACTCTTTTATAGTTTATTATTCCTAAAATAAATCTAGTAGTGAAAAATTTATTTTTGAATTTAATTTTCTGTCATTTTATTTACAACTAAATCTCTAGGCTACTAAATTGTTAGTAATAGGACTTCATTAAATATGTGGAGAGTAACAAGTACGTTGTAATTATCAATTAATGCAGTTAATTTTTCGGAAGAGATTTTTCCCTTGAGCCTTTAAAAACTTAAGTGACATAGTATAGGTATGTCTCAGGTGTCACTCGTGTTGAACGAGAGACGACCATACTTAGTTTACAAAAGATGATATAGGACTATCAGACAAATTCATTTAGTGAATTTTAAAAGTGTAATTACACAACACATTTCTAAATTGTGGAAAATCATATACATAAGGCGTTGCTAGTTAGACGGTATTTGGAACCGATAAACTAGTGGGAGCCTTAGTCTTATGATTTGTTGTTTTTCTGAATCATTAGAAATGTGTAATGGACGGAACAAGAGTTTCTCCATTCATTGGAAAAACAAGAATAATCGTTACTAGTTAGACAGTATTTGGAACTGATAAACTAGTGGGAGCTTAGTTCTAGGTGATGTACTAATCTTTGAAAAATCATAAATACTAAGTGTTGCTAGTTAGACGGTATTTGGAACCGATAAACTAGTGGGAGCTTTGGTCTTATGATTTGACGATTAGAAAAATCGATAGTCCAAGCAAGTAACCCTGAACATCCCACAGTTCAAGAGTAGTGTCTACTCAGACGAACTGCTAGTTCAATACTGTTTTCCTCTAAGGAAAGTCGAGAATGGAAAAGAATGTTTATACGTGTTAGTCATCTAAACTAAGTAGTTTTAAGGCTAAACCGAAAATTAATAAAATTGGAAATTAAAGGATAAGGAAAGTGATTTCGGATCACTGACCAATGCATCCTTAGAAATTTTCTCGAAAGCTAAAGTTCTTTGGAAGAACTATGTAGCTTTGCATTAAACGATAAATAAAATAGACAACGGACAGTTATTTCAGATAGACTAGTGGGAGTGATATAAGGAAATGAATCTCGGATTCAATTCTTGAGTATCACAGAAAATTCATTTTCTGTTTTCGGATTCGTTGGAACGAACGTATTCATTTTCAATAGGATAATTTGTTTGTCTTATTGACGATAAATATAACATTCGTAGCACGAACCCAAGACTCGGGATTTTGTTTGATAAAGTTAGAACCACTAAGATATGTTGAATAGGTATATGCAACACAATATAAATGCAAATGGTTTCCGTATTTAGATAAACGCTTCTTTCTATTCTATTAATTAGTGCATATTCCCTAACGACAAGATCTGAAGACCGGCTTAGGGTGATTCCTATCTCCCAGTCAAAGGAACCCTGTCTCAAAGGAACAATGCCTAAGTTTCCTTTCAATCGGGAAAAGGGTAATAGATTTAAAGAAGTTACATAGCTTGTTCATATCGACCTTCGGGGTCATATGAAAGATACATGCTAGTGGGAGCTTCGAGTAGTGACATATTGTGTCGATAACTACTCAAAACTCCGGTAAGTTTATCCAAAATATTTGGAGGAAATCTCGATTTCACCGAGAGATAGAGTATTCCATACTCGAAATAGGTTCTTGCGTAGTCTTCGGGACCGATGCTCGGCTCCGCCTCCCGGTGAAATGTTTTCACTAAAGGATACACCATCAACTTGCCTTATATAGTCATTGGTGTGCTACGATACGCCATTTCGAACTCATTTAAGATATTAGTTGCAAAATAACGGTTTACGTTGTGATGAAAAACCGAGAAGTCTACCTAAACGATGCCTACGCATTTGTGGATAAGGAGTGAATTCGGTTCACCCCACTTCCGTAAATATAGACATTTAGCATTTAGTGCTTGAATGTAGGACTGGAAATTTTGCATACACGTTCAGGTCGTGAAATATCTTAATGCATTGAGTAAAGGTTGGTTATAAAACTCATAATTCCAGAGAATGACGGTTATACTGTCAAACTCGGTCTCATAGAGTCTATAAATAACAACCTTAGATATTGAAGTATTTGTACTCAAGATGTTACTAACTGATTTGTTCAGTCCACATCCAACACCGGCAGTTGGTGATAACACTAATAAGAACTACTAAACTAGATCAGTATATCAATCCACCCCGAACGCAGTGGGAGTATGGTTTGTCCATTACACATTGCAGGACCTTACGGTCTATAGGGTAGATTGATAACCTATAGTCCTTCGTGGACTGTATAGGATCCTGATCATAGAGGTTGGTTTAAAATCCATAACCCTGTGAATGGAGTTTGATACTCCAATTCTGTTGAAACTCTTGTAGAACCACCTGAGTATCTCAGGCCCAGTGGGAGTAATTGGAACTACACGGAGAAGAGTCGAATGAATTGGAAAGTTTAGCTTTCAACGCAAAGGCGAGTAAATATAAGGGGTGATTCCCTAAAAGATAGAGAGTTAACCAGACCGTGATCTCTCTTGCCACTCGGTCTTGCTTGATTTCGTCGAAAGCGGGAAATAGGGGTGATTCCCTAAGACTTCCTTGCCGAACAACGGAATCTGAATTCATTCAGAATAGAAGGGCTTTAGCTAAGAACAAATGACGGATTCGTTACAAAGCAGAAAATAGGGGTGATTCCCTAAGACCTTTTTTGCGAGACTAACGGCATCTTCATTTATTCGGAATGAACTTTTGGCAGGATGCCTGCCATAGCTTATATCCTTTGGGGATTAAAGAAAACCTCTCGGTCATTTCAAAGTCATATATTTTAATATATGGACTTGACCAGAATATTGATAAGTCTTTCGTAGACTGGGCTTCGATATTAGTATAGTAGTATGTAGATTAGTGTTTGTGAATGGTAACACTGAAACAGTTGGAAACAACATGGGTGTGTTATCTGAAGTCAGAGTCTGACATGCCATCGGGATTCATTCTTAAGGATTTGATTCGCTCAAATTCATGAGAATCGATCATTGGCAATCCCATCCATTCACCTGGATAAGATACTCTTGCATTTATGCAACATTCAACGATGTAGTCTACCCTACCTCTCAGGAATGGTTATCTAAACCTGCGGATGAATACTAAATGGGATGTTTTGTGAATCCTCAAGTCTCTTCGGGAGAATGAGGAATAATATGCTAGTATATTCAGGTGCAAACTAGAATATAAGTGATAACACTGATTATGGCTTTAGGTCAGATGAAGGATGATCGTTAAGTCGATTTCGTCCTCAGTGTTGAATCAGAGGCATATTGAAATCGTACCACCGGATTAGATGGAAAGGCGATGTTTTGATCCCAAAGATTGACTCAAGACGCCAACCTACCTGATCAGTGTACCAAGTCACATGGTGTTCGGATTCTAAGTACGCGCCGGGTCACTGACCTACCCTACGGCGGCACACTCTGGTCGTGCTTGGAAGGATGAAGTACTAAGATGTGCTTGGAGGGTACAGATTTGAGAGATACGTCTCACTTGTTTTGAGCAAGTGGGAGAATGTTGTAGATATAGATAAATAAGGGTGTGCTCTAAAACAATTAATCCACTTGCCTTTCGTGCAAGTGGGAGATTGTTAGGTGTAGTGCCCGGAAGACAATTATGTAATTGTTTTAGGACAGAATTAATAATTCATCTTATTATATGCATTTATTTTTATAATTAAGACACTACTGAAAACCCTAAGTACCTCGTTTATGTAATCACAAAACTCAGTGTATGGCTATGCACAAGAGGATTGAGTTAGTGAGATGTACTTAAAATTAACTTAGTCCGTAGCGTTGATTAATCTGAGTACGGGTCTCATGATTAATATGCTAATAATGCGCCCAGAACACTTTGCGGTGTGACGGTCTTATCCGGATTTGTCGGTAATAGGGTACCTAGTGGGGCATTTATATATGATGATAATCATATAAATTTGGACCGATTTGTTTTGAGTTCTCGATATAATTCCGTGATCGAGAAGTCTTATCGAATCACAAGATGATCATATATGGATTAATCTCAATCATGAGGTGATCACAGACAACTTCTTAGACTAGGGTAGAGTTTGATGTCTTAGTAAGGATCACTTCGAAGTATGTGGTCCAACACTTCTCGTTGGCTCTATTCTGGAATGAGTGAGTAGTCTGTGATATCACAGATATGGAATCCATTCCTTCCCTCGGGAAGTAGACAGACAGTTCCCTTATTTGTTAATCCTAGAAACTGATCGATCCGCGGAGTTCATGTTAGACTAATTAGCTACTAGTCTGGTATGTGAACTAATTGATCACTAGGGGGTTAATGGTAAATAAGGATAATATGTTTCGAGAAGGGTTTACGGAAATATCCCGACTCGAAATGAACAGTCTATGGAGGATTTATCCGTATGTAATGATTATATCAGTGGACACCTTATCAACTCATGGTTGAGTGTAAGTTATCTATATTCGGCAGAGTTCAGTTTCGGGTTTATGGTGGTGTAATCCCGGAATTAATAGATTGGATATAATTATTCTGTCCAATGAATAATTTTATTTAATTTATTGGAGCTACTGGTTATAGGTCCATGGTCCCCGACGCGGCTCCTAATATAGCATATATGTTTTTCCCGTCGTCACACCTCGATTATAATTAAATAGTAGCATTGCACTGTTTAATTGATATGTGGATTAATTGTTTAGTTGGACTAAATGATTAAAAACATGGAAAAGACATTTTTTCATGGACTCGACCCGGTTTGGTGAATTTCGGCCCATGACCTATTTAATTAGGTATTGGCGCCAATATGTATATATTATTAACAAGGAATTTGTTTTCTTGTGTTATTATATGACATGTGCTTAATTATTTATTGGTTAAATAATTAATATATTAGATAATGATCTTTTATTTATCCTAATTTGTTTGGGAAAATATTAGATTTATCTTTTATGGAAAAGGATTTATTTGATTGATTATCCATTAATTAAATTAAATCCTTGTGGAACAAGGATCTCTCTCCTATATAAGAAGAGTTCTCCATTGTACCAAAAAATCACTATTCACGTCACTATTCACAAGAGAAATTGGCTGAAAATTTCGGCCTCTATTCTTAGGGTTCGAGTTGGAAAAAATTTCGGGATTTTTCTGGTAGCATATCGGGAAGGTCCGGCGGCGTGAAACACCATCCACTTGGTGTTGCTTGGAGATACGCGTTGGAAGATTATGGCTTCTCAACCGGCGCATCTACAAAGATTGTTCATGGAGTTTATTCACAATAAACAAGTAAGCAATCTATCCTTCTCGTAGATTAGATATATTATATTTATGTATTTTGGTTGACTAGATCTAGATCTTGTAGTTTCCGCTGCGTAATCGGGTGGATCTTTGATCTATCCGGAGATATTACATCCTACAGCTTTCTGCAACCCCTCTATCGTAGCCAATGCAACATCGGGATCCATACTCATCATATCTCCCCCAGATGCCGCGTTCAGATTCGATTGATCAGTCTCTCTCAATCCCTCATAAAAAAGATGCACTTGATTCCATGCTTCTTGCCCATGTTGTGGGCATTTTCTCAACATGGCCTTGAACCTATCCCAAGCTTCGTGCATGCTCTCTATGTCTAGTTGTTCAAAATTAGCGATGTCGGCCTTCATGTCCAAAGTTCTGGAGAGGGGACAATACTTCAACAGAAGTTTCACGGCCACTTGATCCAAAGTGTGTAAGGACTCATGTGGGAGTGACTCGTACCAAGCTCTCTCAGCTTCCTTTAGTGTAAAAGGGAATAGCAACATCCTGCCCGCTTCTTCAGATACCCCATTCATCTTCACGGATCGACAAACTTGCATAAAGTGGTTCAAAAATTGATTCGGGTCTTCAGTTGATTTACCCCGAAACTGCGCACTGTCGTTCAGAATGTACCACACGTGCTGTTTAATTTCTAGATTGTTTGCCGGAATGGGTGGCAAACGGATGGGTGTGTGCCCCTCACCTATGATAGGCTGCGCGTAGTCCCTCAGAATCCATCCTTGATTACCTTGGTTCAGTCCCTGATTGCCCGAATTCTGTGCCCTAGGTGGTGCGTAAAAATTCTGTGCATAAACAGGGGCGGCCGGTGGTGGATTCACATTCATTGCGTTTCGATTCGCAAGCATCATCCGCATCATCATTTGCATCATCTGATTCTGGTCAAAAGGTACTTGACCAACTAAATTGCCTTGATTGTTGTTCTGATTCTGCGGGGCTTGTTGTTGTTGTCGGACTTGATTCTGCCGACCTCCCTGATTTTGGACCCCATTTGGTCCCAGATTAAGTGCCCTCGGATTTTGAAGGGGCTCTCTATTTAAGTTCTGTATTTCCCGATCCTCGGGAGTAAGCGTCGGGTCTAACCGCAACCCATCTTCAGTACCATCTGCAATATGTAAATTCGTTAAATCTCCGGTTCCCGAAGTCATTTCTGATTCTTCTGATTCGGATTCTAACTCAATAAATGATGTCGATGCTTTTTCGGACAATTTCCTTGTCCTTTCCTCGTTCCGGTGTTGTGCAAATGCTTCAATTCCAAGGATGTAAGGATATAGTGGCTCCTTAGAACTCCTGGTCATACACTGCAAACACCCAAACAACAAGAAAACAGTAAAAACAAAAACGACCTAATCCTAAATACTCGAATGACTTTCTGATATAGACCGATTCCCTAGCAACGGCGCCAGAAAACTTGATGGCCAAATTATAGCAAACCAACTTTAACCGGCAGAGTACCGGGTCGGTTGTACCACAACGGCGAGCAAGGTCGTATCCCACGAGGAATTAGTCAAGTATCACAACCACTTTCGTATCTAGTTCAGGCTCACAATCGGGGTGAAAATAATATTTATAACTAGAAAAAGAAATAAAAATTATAACTTTAAAATATATGATAGAATGAATAGCTAAACTATGATCAGGAACACTACTCTTAACACCTTACCGAATCACTAGGGATGAGCCTTAACCTACCAACCAACCAATGGTTTCTAATGAATGTGTTGTGGGTGCAATCTCTAAAACGGTCCCTAGGCGCTAATACCACAACCTAGTTACCCTATACTCGGTTCAACAGTCCCCTATATGGGATTTAATTGACCTAATATGCTTAAGAACAATGAGACGCTCCGCATCCACCGAGTTCACGGCTTAGCTAGAAAAACCTTACCAAGGAACAAGCTGCGAAAAACTCGACTAGTTCGTGCATGACAATCATAAAATTCTAGTTCGCACACTCCCTCGCAAAATACATTTATAAAGTTCGTGTGTAAAATCAATTAATGGTTAGCAATTCCACTAAAAGCATTAAGTTCAAATTCTAGGACACAACAATTCAAAAGATTCAATTTTTAAGCTTTACTCATCCCTAGATCATCGTTTAGGCATCAATTTCGTAGTTCCATCACATAATTTAGCTATCAGAAAATTAGCTACACATACTAATAATAAAAGTGCAGAAATTCATAAAGAAAGACATAATAGGCATAACGAAAATATAAGTAAAATTACCGATAAAAAGATTGAAGCAAATCACCAATCGAATCGTGACTTCGTTGTGTTCCAATCGCAAAATAACGGAAAAAATTTACTTTTGTTCTAAGGATTTTTGCAGACAAAATAAAAGTAAATTGTTCTAATGGGGAAAAGGAAAACTGTTCCATAGAAAATAAAATTGTGGTATGAAAAACTATGTGTTGAAATTTTGACCTAAATGGCTTTTATATAAGCCAAAATCCGACGTAGAGGTTCCGCCAATTTCACCAGAAAAATCCCGTATTAAATTGGCTGCCCAAATATGTTCACAGTCTTGACTTTTGTCCTAATTTCCAATTGGCTGAGGCGTGGGCTCCCTTTTTCTTTTTAGCCAATGGGGCGCCTCCTGATGAGAGATAAATTTATGATCATTATTATGACATTTCGCCCCAATATTGATACCATTTTGAGCATTATTGTATCAAATCAAGTCAAAATTACTAATTTTTATTCAAATGTATAAGTAGTAGTTATTATATAAATTATCGTATTTTTATAAGTTTTTATAAGTTTTTGCACCGGTTTTAGTGACCGGAGTGTCGTTTCGTTTTACGCGGGTATTTTTTGTTTGTTTTTTGCGAGAATCCTAAGATGAAGCGAAATCCCGAGTATCGACACTTTTTGAAGTCAATTCAAGTCATTGGAAGGAAGTTATAAAGCGTCGGCGATATAAGTCAAATGATCAAAAGGATAATCGTTTCTTAAATAAAAATCCCGAGTATCGATGGGAATGGCCCTTCAAAACGACATTTTCAGAAAAAGTGTTCTTCACGAAAGTTATAGATCTTCAAGTAAACGTTCCGATGCACTTTGAATCACGTTAATCGGACTTCTACAACTCAAGTTATGAAGCGTCACTAGTTCAAGTGATCAACTAGTGGAAATCCCGTAAAAGACTCGACATACGAATGGCTCATCAAAAAGACGTTATCGAAAAAGTGTTCTTAATGAAAGTTGAAGATCTTCATATAAGATTTCCAATGCAATTTAAATTATGAAGATTGGAGTTCTACAACTTAAACAGTGATCAAGTGGCTAATCGATTTGGGTTAATAAAAATCCCGATATAGCTTCGGAGGAACACGAGGTAATCAAGAAGGCGTTTTCTGGAGAAGAGTCCTTCATGAAAGTTGTAGAGTTTCTCGAGGCCTTAATTTTGGAATTTCGTTTGCAATTTTTGGAGGTCTACAACTCAAGATACGGATTTTACAAGTTTTAATCACATAAATATCAAATAATCGTGCATCTAGAAGATGATGAGTTGTTAAACTCATGATGAGACCGGACCGGTCCGTGTAACCACCGGCCCGGGCCGGCCTTTGCACTTTGCCTATATATATGAGAGCAGATGCAAGCGATCGAACTGCCCCTCTTCTTTCCCTTTCTCTGCTTTCTCTCCGTCTCTGTTCTTTTTATTTTTTTGTTGTAGATCATATATACATATATATGATATATATATAGATCTATATCTCTTTTGTCTTTTTATTTTATTTTCGGGGCCCGTATATATACATATGTCTATGTATGTATATATATGTTTTTTTTTTATATATAAATAAATTAGTACCGTTGTAATGCTCGGGAAAATCTCGGAAGTTCGGTATTCTTTGAAGTGGTTGTAATGTCCGGAAGAGTACAACCTCGAATCAACGGTTTGTAATCG
The DNA here is from genome assembly GCA_036785695.1 of Gentiana straminea. Taxonomy (NCBI): domain Eukaryota; kingdom Viridiplantae; phylum Streptophyta; class Magnoliopsida; order Gentianales; family Gentianaceae; genus Gentiana; species Gentiana straminea. Next base: position 5,759,376 of record JAVUPR010000398.1, read on the forward strand.
GGTATTTTTCTAAAGTATTATGTTTGTTGTTTCTATATATATATATATATGAATAAAGTAGTTATAGTATCGTTATAATGGTAGAATAATTATCGAAGATTGTAGATCTGGCGGAAATGACCCCGATTCAACAGTTGTAATCGGTAATCTATTCTAATATTATGATGTATACTATATCTATAATAATGTTAAGCTAAAAATATATTTAGCCAAGATATGAATCTGAATTAGTTATTCTTTTTATAGATCTGGATGATTGACTATGGTAAAAATGATTAAAATTAATTATGATGAATCTCTTTCTATTTTGAACTTAATGTACGGATAGAATGACCGGAGGGTAAAATTGGCCGAGTGAAAACGTGAAAACGGAATCCTATTTCCTACCTGGGGGCAGATTTGTCCTAGAAAAAACAAATCTTATTAAAATTTGTGCTCGAAATCTAATTACGTCAATTTATCTATTTCTAACGAAGATTCTAAAATATTGACCGCATGACAAAACGGTAGTGACCCGATCTTTTGGATGACGTAGGATAGTTAAATGAGACATATGACAAGTTTCATACGCTCGTGTGAGAAGGAACTGTTGAGTGAGGAGTGCACCGTTTCACATAATTTACACCTTGAATAAAGGAAGATCTGTCTCATTTATTTCTACTAAAAAGATATCGTAATTCAGTAACGTATTCTTGGCTAGATCTCAAAAATATATATATTATCTATTTTTATATTTATATATTTATTTCTCGCTTTACTAACAATCTAACTAATCTAACTATCTAACCCGAGGAAACCGATAAAAGCCGCGACTTAGATCGAGTTAATAATAGCTTCTTGGTGTTTAACCCCACTTAAAAGAATTACCATGTTTTCCCCGAGGAATACGACACGACTCACCGGACTAGAGCTACAATTTGACCCGGTACACTGCCGGTTAGGATCTGTATAGCCTAGGTAATGTCCGTCAGCTTTCTGGCGCCGTTTCCAAGGTTAGGTTTAGGTCTGTCAGCTTTTTGGCGCCGTTGCCGGGGAAATAGACGCTAACCCCGGCAATGGACGCTGATTCGTTGCCCGGGCAAATGACGCTAATTCATTGTGTCTATGGTTACTACTTGTATTAGCTCAAAATTCTCGAGGATAAGTCAACACTCTTCTTATCACATTTCTATTTTTATTTTCCGATGGTATCTACCTTCTTTTAGTTACCAATTTTATTCTTCTATAAAATTCGAGCATTTTCTATTTTTGTTAATTGATGACCAGAAGTGGTAAGGCCCCACTCAATCCTTATAAACCTGATTTAAACACGAAGGCAGTTAAGAGTAGAGTGTAAACGCGGTCATATCAGTCAGGGAAATCCTGACCAAGTATCATCTTCAAATCGAAATACGAGAATGACTGAAATCAGTAATGAAACACCGGAACAAGGGCTTGATCATGCCCAAGGGAATAGAAATAATCAGAATCGGAATAAGCATAATCACCCACCAAACCCGAGACCAATATGTGATCAGACCGTAAGAAGGTACCAGATTAATACTCCAATTCGTTTACCCAATAAAGGAGCAAATAATTTCGAAATAAAATCTCATCTTTTTGGTTTAATTGACACAAGAGCCCAATTTCTAGGAGAAGATGATGAGGATCCACATCATCATCTCTATCTTTTCGAAGAGTTGTGTAATACAGCCAAAAGTCATGGTGCTCATCGGGAATTAACGAGGATGTCTTTGTTTCCTTTTTCTTTAAAAGGAAGAGCACGAGATTGGTTTCTGTCACTTCCACATCATTCACTGACTAGTTGGGAGGATATTCAAACCGAGTTTTTAAAGTAATATTTTACTCCTGGTAGAAAATTGGATTTAATAGTTGAAATTGCCAACTTTAGACAAGGATCTGAAGAAACGCTTGGGAATGCTTGGGGAAGATTTAAAAAGCTACTAAGAGCTTGTCCCGATCATGGTTATTCCTTAGATATGCAAATCCAACTTTTCTGTCGTAAATTAAGGAAAGACTCACGTGCAGATGTAGATCACGTATGTGGTGGTTCGTTAATGATGAGTGAAGCTCAGATAGTTTACGATGCTATTGAAAAGATTTCCAAAAATAACAGAATGTGGGAAACCGGTTCTAGCACAAGAAAAGTAGCATTTGCGAGGAGAATATACATCGAATACGGAAGTTCTAGCACACTTGGAGAATTTGAGTAGGAAATTTGACGGCTTATTAGCCAAAAAATGTAAACTCGTAAAATATCTTACCAAATGAATACTCAAGTCATGATAATGTGTCATTAGGGATGGAAGAACCAGAAGGCTATTCAAGGGAAAAGGTGAGTTTTTTAAAACAGCATAGGAATTTGAACGACGCGTATTCAAACTCGTTTGATGCTATTAAAAGAGATCACCCTACTTTTCGTTGGTCTGAAAACCCTAGTAAGCAAGGACAACCACCGTATCCAGTTCAATATAAGAATCCATATACTAATAAGGTTTATCAAGGAGATACCTCGAATCAGAACCTACAATCATTACCTAGACCGTATCCACAACATACCACTCAAAACATACCAGTAACTCAGAGTTCAACTCAACCTGAAGGAGTTGATAAATGGGATAAATTAATGGAAAATCTGATGGGTGTGATATCTACTCAAGCTCAGAATATGGAAATTATGATAACTTCTATAGGTACGATCACTAAGGATATGAGTACGTTGAAAACATCTATGAGTGGACATGATACCGAATAAGAATTATAGAAGCTTCATTGAGGAACGGAATATCACTTGAGTAGAGAAGTAGAACGTAAAAACAGTAAACCCTTAGAAGGATTGCCAAGTAATATCGAAAGAAATCTGAGTGGGGTAAATGCTGTTATTACCAGAAGTGGAAGGATCTGTGGAAGTAATGGATTAGAAAAATTCGGGAATAATGAAGTAGATGATGATTTAGATGGTAAATATAAGAAGAATATGGAATCTAAAGGGCCATTTCAAACCGAACCTTATCCGGCTCAACCTAAATTCACATCGGTTCAACCTAGAAGGGCATCACCACATCCACTGCATATTTTGAAGAAAAAGGTACTGAATGATGACACAATATGTCTTCAAAAGGCACAATCATTCAAGGAAGCTTTACCATCTTCATCTAACGACAAGGGTAAGGGAGGTATTCATTCTAACCCTATTGATCTTGAATTACTCCCCCATTCCCCGAGAAATGAAATGAAAAAGATGAAGTTGGATAATAAGTATGCATATTTTCTTGACACTTTTCGGCACTTAACTATTAATACCCCTTTCATCGATGTTTGTAAGGGAGAGCTTAGTTTGGAAGTGAATGATGAGCGTGTTATCTTCAACATTTACAATTCATTGAAATATCCATACATTACACTAGAATCTAGTTCTTGTGTAGACACTTTGTGTTCTCTTGTGGTGGATCGTACTAACACGCAGGTAACTGAAGAAGATGACTCCAGTAATAATGTGAAAGCTCGTAAACTCAAAGCTCGAAAATCAAAGGAAAATGTCAAGAACCGTTGGATTCGACGTCATTCGTCTAACATATGTTGGAGACCAGTATTGATAAAAAAGACGGATGCAGTGCGTGAGGATGACCCACCACCAGTGCATTAGAAAACCGGAGCAAAAAGTCTAGCTATAAACTATAAAACGGGTACTATCCTTCATATTTACTCATTAAGCATTTATTTTTAGTGGATTATGTGCTTAATTGTTACGTGCTTTTGTGAGTAATTGTTAGAAGTATCCCGTTTTGTTTAGTATATTATATTAGTTAATCATTATCATTTTGGTCGAGCGAACGACGTTAACCAAAAGCGCTACCGGGAGGCAGCCCGTAAAAATGTTAAATATAATAATTACTCATACTTTGGATGATACTTTGCTAATACTTAGGATTGATTTTCATTTTGTTTCACCAAGTCTCAGGATGAATGTTTGAATGTCATTAAAAAGGGAATGATTAGGTGGTTATCCGAAAATCCCGATGGAGAACAAAGAGAAAAATTCAAATGCATCATTTCTTGGACTTAGGTTGTTAGAACGATTTGAAATAACCCTTGAGGATCTGGGGATAAAAGACTCAGAGTTAATACTTTGCCATACGTTACATTTCATGATCTAGTCTGTTTTAAATTTCAAATAACGTGTGACATGTATTAGTTCAAATACTATGGAATTGAGGAGGTCATAACTTTAACCCACCCACCCACCCTTTAATATCATCCGAGTATTTGTTTTGACTTGTTTTAGTGCACCATTGCTTTCCCAACAACTTATTTACACTCACTTTACATTGAGGACAATGTAAGTTCGTAAGAAGGGAGTGGAGTCGTTGGTCTAGCAATGGAATTAATGTTTATTTTGTATCAATAAATCCCTTAGTTTTCGATTTTTTTCAAGCATTATTTAGTTGATTAAAATAAATTGTATAAGGTATATATTTCATGGATTTGAAGATGTAATGATCAATTTGGATGTGTATAACCAACGTGAACCGTAAGTGCATTGTAATTCCAAATATATTTGTGTAACATGAATTCCTTCACGTAAGCCTTTGATATTGAAGCGAAAATTTTAAACTGTACCCATTTAGTATCCTAGTGGTTATTCTAGATAATAACAGTAACTTAGTACCTAACTTTTGAACGTGTACTGTGAATATCTGAAGGTTTGAATGTGATAGAAATGATATAAGTTAAGTTTAAAAAATAAAAAATAAAAAAAAAGAGATGAACTATTTATATCTCGGTTGTAGCTACCAATGATTTGAGTGCAGTAGGGCGTTATCACGAAACGTCCTATATCACTATGAGGTTTAAAAGCTCCCGACTGCCTGATGATAGTAGTCCAGCTAGGGTGTTATCACGAAACGTCCTATTGCTGGGAATGAAGGCATATGCTACAAATGTGAAGACTAAAAAAAAAATGGAAATATGGTTGAAAACTTAGTTATCTTCTGACTATCCCCAGTATAAACTGAATGACATGCTTTAGGGATTATCCTAATAAGTACACGGAAGGACTTTGTGTGGAAATGTTACTGCCTATACCTAGGAAAGTCATTAGGACTGTCTGAATGGATATTTGTGCGTTTGCTTGAATTATTCAAGAGAGGATAGTGGAAATTGAAAAGGCTTGTCACACACACACTCTGTTATACATTTATATTAAGGTTAACGCCTGGTTGTAATTCTAATGGTTGTATTATATGGTTGTTCCTTATACCTTCTATCTTCATGAATTTATCTCTAATTCATTTTGTTTTATCGCTTGTTTTGCTCGAGGACGACCAAAAGCTAAGTAGGGGGTTGTGATGAGAGATAAATTTATGATCATTATTATGACATTTCGCCCCAATATTGATACCATTTTGAGCATTATTGTATCAAATCAAGTCAAAATTACTAAGTTTTATTCAAATGTATAAGTAGTAGTTATTATATAAATTATCGTATTTTTATAAGTTTTTATAAGTTTTTGCACCGGTTTTAGTGACCGGAGTGTCGTTCGTTTTACGCGGGTATTTTCTGTTTGTTTCTTTGCAGAATCCTAAGATGAACTGAAATCCCGAGTATCGACACTTTTTGAAGTCAATTCAAGTCATTGGAAGGAATTTATAAAGCGTCACTGATATAAGTCAAATGATCAAAAGGATAATCGTTTCTTAAATAAAAATCCCGAGTATCGATGGAAATGGCCCTTCAAAACGACATTTTCAGAAAAAGTGTTCTTCACGAAAGTTATAGATCTTCAAGTAAACGTTCCGATGCACTTTGAATCACGTTAATCGGACTTCTACAACTCAAGTTATGAAGCGTCACTAGTTCAAGTGATCAACTAGTGGAAATCCCGTAAAAGACTCGACATACGAATGGCTCATCAAAAAGACGTTATCTGAAAAAGTGTTCTTAATGAAAGTTGAAGATCTTCATATAAGATTTCCAATGCAATTTAAATTATGAAGATTGGAGTTCTACAACTTAAACAGTGATCAAGTGGCTAATCGATTTGGGTTAATAAAAATCCCGAAATAGCTTCGGAGGAACACGAGGTAATCAAGAAGGCGTTTTCTGGAGAAGAGTCCTTCATGAAAGTTGTAGAGTTTCTCGAGACCTTAATTTTGGCATTTCGTTTGCAATTTTTGGAGGTCTACAACTCAAGATACGGATTTTACAAGTTTTAATCACATAAATATCAAATAATCGTGCATCTAGAAGATGATGAGTTGTTAAACTCATGATGAGACCGGACCGGTCCGTGTAACCACCGGCCCGGGCCGGCCTTTGCACTTTGCCTATATATATGAGAGCAGATGCAAGCGATCGAACTGCCCCTCTTCTTTCCCTTTCTCTCGCTTTCTCTCCGTCTCTCGTTCTTTTTATTTTTTTGTTGTAGATCATATATACATATATATGATATATATATAGATCTATATCTCTTTTGTCTTTTTATTTTATTTTCGGGGCCCGTATATATACATATGTCTATGTATGTATATATATGTTTTTTTTTATATAAATAAATTAGTACCGTTGTAATGCTCGGGAAAATCTCGGAAGTTCGGTATTCTTTGAAGTCGTTGTAATGTCCGGAAGAGTACAACCTCGCATCAACAATTTGTAATCGAGTATTTTTCTAAAGTATTATGTTTGTTGTTTCTATATATATATATATATATGAATAAAGTAGTTATAGTATCGTTATAATGGTAGAATAATTATCGAAGATTGTAGATCCGGCGGAAATGACCCCGATTCAAAGCTTGTAATCGGTAATCTATTCTAATATTATGATGTATACTATATCTATAATAATGTTAAGCTAAAAATATATTTAGCCAAGATATGAATCGAATTAGTTATTCTTTTTATAGATCCGGATGATTGACTATGGTAAAAATGATTAAAATTAATTATGATGAATCTCTTTCTATTTTGAACTTAATGTACGGATAGAAAGACCGGAGGGTAAAATTGGCCGAGTGAAAACGTGACAACGGAATCCTATTTCCTACCCGGGGGCAGATTTGTCCTAGAAAAACAAATCTTATTAAAATTTGTGCTCGAAATCTAATTACGTCAATTTATCTATTTCTAACGAAGATTCTAAAATATTGACCGCATGACAAAACGGTAGTGACCCGATCTTTTGGATGACGTAGGATAGTTAAATGAGACATATGACAGTTTCATACGCTCGTGTGAGAAGGAACTGTTGAGCTGAGGAGTGCACCGTTTCACATAATTTACACCTTGAATAAAGGAAGATCTCGTCTCATTTATTTCTACTAAAAAGATATCGTAATTCAAAGTAACGTATTCTTGGCTAGATCTCAAAAATATATATATTATCTATTTTTATATTTATATATTTATTTTCGCTTTACTAACAATCTAACTAATCTAACTATCTAACCCGAGGAAACTGATAAAACTGCGACTTAGATCGAGTTAATAATAGCTTCTTGGTGTTTAACCCCACTTAAAAGAATTACCATGTTTTCCCTGAGGAATACGACCTGACTCACCAGACTAGAGCTACAATTTGACCCGGTACACTGCCGGTTAGGATCTGTATAGCCTAGGTAATGTCCGTCAGCTTTCTGGCGCCGTTTCCAAGGTTAGGTTTAGGTCTGTCACCTCCATTGTTCTTTTCTTCTTTTTTTTCTTTTTTTACTTTTTTTTCCTTAACACTGATAATAATCAAAATATTGCTAAAAAAAACAGACTCCGTCACACTCTAGGTGTGACACTTTCTGTTTTTGATACGCAATTTTATCAAAATTATTTATTTTTTTCAAACACCCTAATTTGAATCTTGCGCCATTTTCTCATACGAACTCTGTTTTAAACGATTTTCATACCGTGCTGATCCTCGTCACGCCCTCTATCACGTCATACCTGTAATAAAAATAAACCACATACCCAAGCGTGACAAACACCAATAAAAAATACACAAATCACCCAAAAATATCGAGATTACATCTTATCGTCTCGTGATTCAACTCGTGGTGAAATGTGCCTATAAAAACACATAACTACCCCAAAATTACACCGAATATGCTATATATAGAGGGTAAAATGCACACAAAATTATAGCAAAGTTGACTCTCTTCACCATGCATTGAGAATATTTCCAAGTCCATCATGTGGCACTTCCCTTGATGTCTCCACTTTCTAAGGGCTTATGTATGTGCTCATTGTCTTCCTTTCAAGTGGCCTAAGTTCCCTTGTAGATCACCACAACTTGCAGAATTCCACTATATCAAAAGAATCTCATCTGCAAGATAATACTTTTGCTTCTTCTTTGGTGGCTATCTTTCGTATTATGATACAATGCTTCACTCATCAGTTTGGAACCAACTTCAACTTCCCTCGAATCATCATTTTCAATTTGTAACCCCTACCACATCTCTTGTTTTGAAAACTTATTGCCTTTCTTCGGCTTACCAAGTTGACATACCACTCTGGTACTCAACTTGTCACTTTTCAAATTCATTCGTTCTCCAAGCTAACCCTTATTAGCATAAGGATTGGATTAGACCGTCATGAGAAAAGAATGGAAAAAATGCATGTTCTCCGTCTCAAAAGCTTCTCAGAAGTCCTTCACCCAGGACCCTTGCAGTTCTTCAGCAAGCTTGTGTTGCAGCGATGAAGGTTGGAATCAAAAAAAAGTTAAGTAGGCCAGTAGTTGTGAGTCAGTTGAGGAGCTCAAGCCTTCAGTACATTGGCCGGTAGGAGCAAGTAAGTGGGTTGTACCATTGATTAAAAGACTCGAGACAATTGATGGGATCACAAGAGGCAAAATGAGGATCCAGTTGCTGTCGGTTACATGTGAGTGGTCGGGACCGAACCAGCCTAGTGGTTACGAGATTGATGAAGATGGAAATCCTCAGCCATCGAATTGACTTCGTGTTTTGAATGTGGAAGGTGAGGAAGACAGTGACAGATGAAGCCACAAGATATCAATTGTGTTCATTTGGAGCTATCAAGATGTACAGAGAGTTGGAATAGTGCTACTGATGATCCTTCATAAAGATAGAGATAGAAGCGTTGTCTACAACAATGGTTACCATGTCAACATCCCGATGTCAACAGTTGAAACTTTGCATAGAGAAAAGAGAAGAACGCCAGTCTTCTGGGATGAAGTGGAGCGATGGCAGAATACGTGACCAGAGTGATACAAAAAGTCAATAATAAGATTGAAGTGGATCGTCACAACCTCGAGGTGGATCAAGACATGTAGAAGAGTTGGGAAGATGGAAGAAGAAGACTGTTAGAGTCTGAATATGAAGATAAAGTGTATCTAAAGACGTCCCTCATGTGTCACTGATACATAAATGCTTAACCAACTTTGATGAGGAAGTAAGCTTTGACCTCAAAATGGTTGAAGATACTTTGACCAACACGGAAGAATCAAGTGCACTTCAGAGCGGCAATTGATGAAAGTTAAGAAAGAAGATGTACAACTAGTCTTGGTTCAGCGAAGCGGTCACACACAGGCAAAGACAACATTAGATCTAGAAGACGAGACGCTTTGTAAGTCCAGAGTTCACGTACCTCCTAGTTACGTTCGAGTTTCGAGGACAAAACTCCTCTTAAGGGGGGATGAATGTAACATCCTGACTTTTCAGAATGGTTAAAATAGTAATTGGGTTTAATCACTACGGCCTAATTATTATTTGTCTTTTCACTTAATTAAAAATGATTTAATTAAAAGATTATAAGATATTGTTTTAAGGAAAACAATTATTATTTATCCTATAAATAAACACCTTAATCCCATCAGTCAAAACATCACGCAAATTCTGGAAAAAAAAATGATAGAACGGCGAGATAAGACAACGCAGGAGTTGCTGGGAGAAAAGGGAGAACGTAAACTCCAATCGCAGGGCCAATCCGTTCATCGTTTCAAGATGCCGCAGTAGAGAAAAGTGATCACCGCGACGAGATTCAACTTTGGAAAACAACATCTCCTTTTTTCGTAAGTTTTCAGTTTTGCCATAGTTTTTGGTAATCGTCGAGTTCGATTCTTCAAAAATTCATATATTTCAATCCGTAGCTCTGTTTCACAGCCATGAGTAGTAAAACCGATCGTCTTGGAGCGTAGATTGTTCTAAAAATAGTTTCAAATCAAGTAATCTAGGTAATCTTTAGTTTCACACACTTTTTCATTTCGGTTTTTTCAAGAAAACTAGGATTTTTAGGGTTTCTTGTTGACCAAATAGGTTTTGGGTTTGAGGTTCAAGAGTTGCAGTAGTTGCTTGGCATATTTCCTTGAAGATTGCTTGAAATAGAGGTAAGAGGCTCATATTAATGAATAATTATGGTTTTACAATGTTTAGGTTGAGTTTTAGTGTTGTTTGGAAGCAAGAATTCATGTTAAGGTGTTGTTCTATGCTATGTCATGTTATAGTATGTTTAGAACCCGTTTCATAGTTTTTCTTCAGAGTATTTTGATGCTAAATGTGTTTGGTTTTGAGTGGAAATCGTTTAAGAGTAGAAAACCCTGTTTTGTGGAGTTGAAGGAGGAATGCGCAAGCATTGGCTAGCAATGCGCACACATTGTTGTTCAGGATAGTCTCTTTGGTTCCCAGCATGTGCAATGCGCACACATTTATTAGAAATGCGCACGCATTGCTGATACATGATGGACGATTTTAATTTCAGCAGGTGGAATGCGCATGCATTCAGCCCAGTTTTGGGGAAAATGTGGTTTTAAGCTACAAGATGAGAGTTAAATGTTGTTTCTTAATTCAATAACATTAATTAAAGATGAACAAGCCTCAATAGAGCTTCTGATGCCTTTAATTCCGGCACCGAATGTACTTTTCAAGGGAGTTGAAGTTCGGGACCGTCAGAAGAGCATGAAGGGGCTTGTGCCTTGATGAACCAGAGTTCATCAATGTCTAGCTGAGATTTATCAATGTCTGTGTACATGTCTAGCTGTCTAAGTGTGGGAGTAGATTCGTTAAGGTGAGATTTATCCTAGAAAACACTTATATGGCTAGTTAACAACTGATAATAATTACATACTTGCATAGTAATAAGATTAAACGTCATGTCACTTTTGGTTAGGCACATGTGAACATCGGCTATGTGACTCGTCCGGACAGGTGGATAACCCTATAACCTTCTAGAGGCCAAATGACAGAGAAGCTTCACCGGACCTGTATGCATACCGGGGAAACCCAGGACAAACAGTGCAAGCCACTGTTGGTTGACACCCTCTCGTGGTGGATACACCTCATGTAGTGCCCTTGAGTGCTGACGTAACCAAGATAATTTAAGCTAGAAACGTATAGTCACGACATGTTGATGGACATGAAGTGAACCATAGATTGAGTCAGTCTCATAAAGATAACTTAATAGTAATAATATAAACCTTTTCGTTGCAACGCTTGTTTATTCATTAGCTTGTCACTCTTGCTAAGTAACTATGTACTTACCCCTTTGCATGTTTGTTTGTGATTTAGGGTGAGAAGACTAACAGGTTGAGATGGATCATGACGTTTATGAGGAGGACGTTGGCTATGCTTGCTATGGAGTTTTACCAAGTTGCTATCTAGATGTATAATGTATCTCGTTTTTTCCATAGAACATGTTGTAACTTGTTTTAGCTTGATAAGATAGTTGTTGTACCTTCTTTCATATGATGTTTCGTTGTTGTAAGCTACCATTTCTATCTTTATAGTGGTTGTAATCCATTCTAAGTAGCATTTATGTTTTTACCCGAGTCTTTTTAGCTTCCGTTTGCTTTTATTTGATACGACGACGTAGAGGCTTGTGTATAATATTAGATTTATTTAATGCTATACGCGCCGAACATTCTCTTCCGGATAAAGGGCTCGGTATCCGGGAGCGGGGCGTTATTGTTGTCTTGTGGAATATTGAATGAGTACTGGTGTTATTTGATGCTTTGAAAATGTATTTATATATATATATATATATATATATATATATATATATATATATTCCTTCATTGTTACTTCTTTGCCGAGCCGTTTGAGTAAAGATAGTTTAAAACAATATTCATATTCCTCACCATTCAAAGTAGTGGGATATTATTTGTTTATACATTATTGGATATTCCACATCAATTATCTAATTTTCGATCGCATCATATAGTCATAAAATTCGGTTTCTATATATGGATGAATATATTATTCCACTTGTAGAATATTGATCAATGGATTGATTATCGAGTATCCTGGTATTCTGCTATTCCCGTTGATATTTGATATTATAATATTTTGGTGATATCTGATACATTTATATATTGGTATTCTGGTTGATATCCGATATTCTGGTGCATATATGATATTTGGTATTTTCAGTTGATATTTTATATTATGATGTATGGCATAATGGTATCCGGTATATGGAATTATGGATGATATCTATTATTCCGGTATTCTAGTTAATAACTCGGTATTCTAGTTGATATATGGTATTCTGCCATTATGGTATTATGGTATTCTAGGTGTTCTGGAATTCTCATTGATATTTGATATTATGGTATTCTGGTGATATCTTGTGGTATTCAAATTATGACCATCAATCACATTGGTATTATGGTCTTCAATCTATTGATTTATATTGCTGGATCATCTATCAATGGTAATATCTTACCTAAATTATATATTATTACGGTGATTAATTACTCGGATTTCTATATTCACACACATTTGAATTTTCTATGGATCTATCTTTTATGGCATATGAATATCTCTTATTAGGTGTCACAACCAATCATATATGTTGGTATTAAATTATTATTTGGAAATTTTATCGTGGTATTCTTATCTTTTATTGGTCATCTCTCTTGCTGAAGGTGATTACCTTATCTCATTCATGTCATCACATGGTTACATACCATATGCTACAATTGAGGTAAAGTATAGAGGTAAGATTTGATTTTGGTTAATATTTACAAAAAAGACTGAGAATAAAATCTACGTAACTCATTCTTGGTAAAGAAATACCTCAAGTAGAATATTATGTATTTTCTCATAAAATAAAAAAGAAAATAAAGATAACAAGGAGAAAAGAATGTTATATACTTATAGTAAATTATTTCTTGGGATTATGTAATTATTTCGACCTACTCTCGTTAAGAGATGGATACATTTTAAATCATCAAATAGGTTAGTATTTATCATCTCATGATACATTCACATAAAAACAATACATGATGATTTAAATTTATTTTAGTGGTTATATAATGATTAGCTACAGAGGAATAAACACTACACGTATACATTACAAGGGAACATTTGTCTTTGTTCTTTTACGGTTGCTTTTATAATACGTTCAGTTACATGTCACAATTTAAGAGACTTGGCTTGATTCCTACTGCTGTAGGTTGAGTTCGCGTTTATTGCATTATTGGGAAGTTCGCACTATGCTGCTTTCTTACAGAATCATCAATCAAGGATATCATTAACATCTATTTTATGTTTTGAGTTTTTTCTATTTTCCACACAATTGTTTTGGGAGTGTCCTTCCATTTTTGTACTGTACAGGTTGTGTTATTATTGTATCGGTTATGTTATTATGCAGTCAGATTCACGATGCTATAATCAAAGCATAAGATGATGAAAATAATCCAATGTAGTTGGATCTTCAGGTTTCTCAATTACAGTGTCATTTAAAGGGTTCACAGCGTATTAGGTGTGTGAGGTGTTAATTTGCAGCTTTAGGAGGATTTCTGTTGGTTTATTCATATGAAGTTTAACACTTCGGGTGTACTAAGAGGAAGAGAGAGGAAAGAAAAATGGTTTATTCATAGTTTATACTGGCAAAGAAAGGACCTCTGGGGATAATATGGGTAGCAGCACATCTGGAGCGGAAGCTGCGCAAAAACCAGGTGGCCGATATGGATATAGGCGACTCTGTAAGTTGGTATTCTCTATCTTCTTGGGAGGAGGGGGAGTCTTATGCCTACTGGTGTGTTATTATTGTTATACTTTTTGGTATCTCTATGCTTATAGTAATTTGATGGCAATAAATGCATGTGGACAAATTTATGCATGTGTGGTGTTTGTCCATTTTAAATGCAATTGTAAAAAAAAAAAGGAGCTTTTCGATGTCTATGAAAAATGTGCAAATCAGTTTCCTAAACTATGAAATTAGTTGTAAAATTTGATGATAGGTTTTCCTTATGCATGATTTGCAAAATGGTGATGCCAACTGGTCCCTTGCAATTTGTATTTGGTAAATGTGTAGGTAGTATGTACTTTTGTTGGCTGAAGTTTTTGACCAGAAAGTTTTGGAAGTATTAAAAGTTCTTTTGATTGTAGCTTTTTAATAGCAGAGTAGAAGAAAAATCCAACTTTGCATTCATGTTTTGCTGCCCATTGCAACAGATTCGATTCTTCAACCTGAAGTCCCCATTGCGTTGCGGTTGTCAAGCCATCTTTTGCTTGGTGTAGTGAGGATATACTCGAGGAAGGTGAACTATCTTTTTGATGATTGCAGTGAGGCATTACTGAAGGTCAAGCAAGCTTTTCGTGCCACTGATGTCGATTTACCTCCAGAAGAAACTACGGCACCCTATAATTCTATCACTTTGCCGGAGACTTTTGATCTTGATGATTTTGAGCTACCAGATAATGAGATTTTTTAGGGGTTAGTTCCAGATTATTGTCCTTCTGCTTAAGTGTGTAAATTTTTGGACACTAACACAGTGCCTCTACCATATACAGCCGTGTTTTGGCAGTTTAGTGCAAGTTGTTATAACCAAAATTTTTTAATTGTTTGGAATATACTTTATATGTTATGGCATCGTTCAAGACTTATTCATACTTGATTATCAAAAGGTTGTATGTGAGGGAAAAACGAAAGAACTTGAAATTTGGGCCTGCGAAAGAACCTTTTGTCTTTTTTTCTTTTTCAAAGGTATATGTGTTATGCAAAAGAACCTTTTGCCTTTTAGTTGGTTGAATTTTTTGTAAATTCACGTTTATATTTTATTGTAAATATTTCATTCATGCCATCAATTTTTCGTTATTTTTTTTCACGTGCATAGCTATTCAATTATAATATCATCTACAGATTTTTACATACACATACACATACATCATTGTAAATATTTCATTGATGCCATTTTTTTTTTGGTTTCACTTAAATATTTCTTAAATTACTGTAGAGTATCTACAAATTTCGATTTTTCAAATATAACGTTCTCGTGCATCGCACGGTTTCCCTACTATATATATATATATATATATATATATATATATATATATATATATATATATATATATATATATATATATGATATACATGTATTTTGTGAATTAACTAACCATAGTATTATATTAATTAAAGAAAATCTCAATTCCCAAATTAGTGGGGAAGAGGCGCCATATTCAAAGTGTATATGATATATTTGGATTGTTCAATTTAATTAATAAGATTACCATAATATTAATATTTGATATTAATTTATTTTTGGGAAATAGATTTATGGAAATAAGATAAAGATAGTCAATATTAGATATTGACAATATCTTGAAAATATTTAATATAGGATATTAAATTAAATGAGATAAATCAATCAAATATATTTTCCTTACTTTATAATGAAAATGTTTTCTTTCTCCTCTATCTACTAGGAAGCAAATATCAATCAGATTGGGATAGCAAAGGGGATCCCCATACTCTATATAAAGGAGGGATTAACTAGCTCTTTCGTATAACACAATTCCAAGAGCTAATAGTTCTTGTGAAAAATAGAAAGCTTCTTAGGGAGAGTTTTGAGAGAGAGGAAAAGTCGGTCAAGAAACCGAGTTTTTCTGGTAGCAATCCATGATGGGATTCCGGCGGGCTGTTCGTGTGGATCACCGGTAGAGGCCGAACACTTGGGCGGCTCTGTGCATCACTACTCTCCTTAGACGGTCAAAGCGTCAATATTTTAGATCAAGCAAGTTAACCACCGTCTACTACTTATTTGTTTATTGCTTAAACGAATCCGATCCTGGTTAAAAGGAAATAAAATTTTGAATTCCGCTGCGTTACCACATAGATTTCCTAACAGCCTGAAGGTGCCCTCTGTTGAAATAGTGTCCTAAACCCAATAAGGTTGGACCGGATCCGACCAGGTCGGATCATTTCTACTATTTCTTTATGTTTATACATGTGTTAAATGGCTTTTCTGTTATTGTATATTATGTTCGTTTATATGAACCAATTTGTGATTGTATATATGATAACGTTCTTAGTGTCAAACTGTGAGAGAGAAATCATATTAGTGATTATGGTTGTTGAGATCTCGACTCACTTTAAAAGGTTTGATACTTAAATGTCTCTAGTCGTATGTACTATCAAACGGGACATTGTTAGTACGTTTAGACTAGCACATATTGGATGTCTTCTATCTTATTGAAGGTAGGAATATATCTCGTCTAATAAAGTGTAGGGACATTTGGATTGTACGTGGACGTGTATCAGAGAATACGTATGTTAGACTGACCCACTTACTTTATTAAGTGTCGCATGATGTGGCAGTTGTGTAATTATCATAAGACCGGAGTATTCATGACATCACGGTGTGTATTGTCATACTTTGACACTATTGAGGTTTCCCTTAGCCATGGGGCGATAATGTGGTAGTGATTGGGTGTGATACTGAAGCATTCGTATGATTCATGTTGCTCGTCCGGAAATTGCTTATCCTATGATTAAAAGTAAATATCTGAAAGCGCCTTCTTATAAGGAATGTTTTATTCTTGAAAGTCTTTGCAAAGCGGAAGTAATATGTTACTTCGAGAGAGTAGGATATCCAGATTATAAGATACGGTTGTTGATGTCTGACACTCGACATACGACCGTATGGATATTTAAACAGTGATAGGATTCTATTTACACGGGAACCGTTTCACATGAAAGGTAGTAGTCATTGCATTTGACTCTTCCGATGATTGGGGGTCACGGTGTGTTGTTAGACGTTATTCCGTGATCGTTAGGTATGAAGGGCATTTTCGTAATTTGCACTTTGTGCGTACGGCCAACATATTCGGAAGCCTATCGGGTCACACACATAAGAACATCTAGCCGGATTAAAATGTGGTTATAGTGATAACCAAATAAGGAATGTTTTATCTCGACTATAAAATGTTATAGTGGTAAATTAATATGGTCGATGAATAAATTAAATACAAAATATTAATTATGTTGATTAATTTAAAATACATATTTGATGTATATGTCGAAATATATATTTATATATGATATACATGTATTTTACAAATTAATTAATTAGCATTATATTAATTAAGAATATTCCGGAAGCCAATAAGAGACTATATGGGTCAAAAATTTAAGTGTATAAGATACACTTGGATTTTGCAAATTAATTAATATTATTATCATATATTAATATTAAATGTTAATGTGTATAGTTTACACACATGAGTAAATTGATTTATGGTAATATAATAAAGATATATTCAATATAAGATATTGTCAATATATATATCTTGGAAAAATATTTAATATAAGATTTTAGATATTAATGAGATAAATCTAGAATGTCTATTTTCCTTATTTTATAAGTAATTGGCTTTCTTTCTCTCCAATCTACTAGGTAGCGCCATATACACTATAAATATAGTGTGGGTGTAAAGCTCTTTTGTATCATCACAATTAGAAGAGTTCTGATTTACAAGAAAATATAAGAGCTTCTGATGTGAGTCAACTAGTTGATGCATTTCACGATGTTTTATCCCCATTTCTCATGCATTTATTGATGTTCTTGTATCAATTTAAGTCATTAGTTGCTTAGTTTCACCCAAATGTGTAGATAGTAATTATTATATAAAATATCGTGTTTTGATTACTTTTGTACCGGTTATAGTAACCGGAGCGTCGTGTCGGGTTTACGCTTTTTATTGTTGTGTTGTATTGTAGGATTATAGGTTAACCAAGACCCCGAGTGACGCCACGTGTTGAGTTTGATGGCTAGAAGAGTGTGCCGGAAGCTTATGGGTTCAAACGAATCATTTGTCTTTTGAGTTTCTACCGTAGCATACATTCAACGGACATTTGACCCAGCTTAGAAGCTTTTGCTGGAGAAAACTTCTTAGCGAGAGTTGTAGATCAAGAAACGAGCTTTCTAACGCATCTTGAATCACATCATCGGGGCTCTAAAACTTGAGTTATGGCAATTTTGCTGAGCTGCTGTGAAATCTGCGCACGCCAACATATTGTGGCACGCGCCGAACGTCACTGTAGCTATTTAAAGAGTTTCAGACCTTTAGCGGCGTACGCCGAAATGCCACAGAATCAATTTTCAGCCATATAAACACAATTTGGATCGAATTTTTAAGAAAACTTTTGATTCCCATCTTCTTCCCCAACACCACAACACTTGAAGACACTCTTCAAGGGCTCTTCTAGCCCAATCTTAGCATTAGTTTAGTCAATTAGTCTACTTGTAAACATTGAAACATCCAATCAAGATCTTTTAGAGTCAATTTTGTGGAAGAATTTCATCTCCTTTGAGTGGGTTTCTCCATTGAAGAAGCTTTTGAGGTTAATGCAACTATTCTTCCTTGAGGTGTTTTCTATCTTGTTGGGTACTTCCTTTATTTACTTTTAGTGCTACTTTCATAGTTATGAAACCCCTAAGTGACATTTGTGGTTTCATAGCCATGGAAGGCTAAGCTTTTTCTAGCCAAGATTATGTATTTGTGATAGTTATTAATCTCTCTTAGTTGATTGGGAATGTTAGTTTGTATTTCATAGCTTCATGGGTTGTTGTTATCTTTTCCTATTTTCATTGAATTGCTTGTTGGTGTTGGATTGGTCACCTAGCACTTGCACACACACACACTTAGTTGAGACCGAAAGGAGATGCTTGGTGTGGGAGAAGGGATAGGAGAACCGGAAGGTAAAATCGACCTTAAGTGGAATTCGATTTCTTATCCGGGGGTTATTGACATTGTCATTGCATTCAAGATCTTAATCATGTTGAATCGTTAGGTCTAGGGTTCTTAGACCAAGGAGGAGGCATAGAGTAGTTTCATTCACTCGTATGAGGGGAAATTACTAGCTTAGGAGTGCACCGATAACACACACTTGAACACCATTGGAAGGTTGGTAGGTAGTTCATTCCCATGATACTAGTAGAGATATACTTGATCATTGCATTGTCTTGGCTAGGCTTTTTATCAGTTTATCACCCTTTGTAGTAGTAGATTTTTATATACAATTACCGTCTTGTATTAATGCGACTTAGATCAAGATAATAATAGCTTTTCGGTGTTCAACCTCACAATCTTCGTGGATACGACCTTGACTCACCAACTAGGCTACAGTTGACCCGGTACACTGCCGGTTAGACTGAACACCCAGTAGGGACACGTCAAGCTTTTTGTTAAGGAGAAGAAAGGTAGTCAAGCTCATCGTAGTTTGGAACTTGGTGAAAAATCTTCACAAGCATCATCCTATCAAGAAGAAGAAATGGATAAGAATCTATTGAATGCACAAGACGGGCAAGAAGATGGCAATGCCCAAGTTGAACAAAACCTAATCCCTCAAAATCCAAATTCTAATCCACACAAAAACAATCCACCACCACCAAATATACCACTTCCACCACTCAACAACCAAAACCACAACAACTCCCCACTTCCTTGCGAACCATATCCACAAAGTCCACCACCTCCACTCGAACCACCACCACAAATTCCTCCACCACCCCATGAACCATATCCATACGATCCACCCTCAAATCCACCCTTCCAAAATAGACCGCTTTGTGAGCAAGCCATTCAAAGAAAAAATCAAGTTCACAATCCTATTCGGCTACCACACATTGATGCTAAAAACTTTTCAATCAAGTCTTATATGTTCGGTCTAGTGGAGAGTAGATCTCAATTCCATGGAAAAGCCCATGATGACCCGCATTCACATCTTTATAACCTTGAAGAAATATGCAATACGGGATTCCAAAATAGTGCTTGTCAAGAATTTACCCGTCTTGCATTATTTCCTTTTTCATTGAAGAGTCAAGCAAAGAATGGCTTATGTCACTTCCCCACCACCACTTGTAATCATGGGATGATATACAAACCGAGTTTTTGAAGCAATACTTTCCACCGGGTACATATTTGGAGTTGAAGGTAAGAGTTGCTAATTTCAAGCAAATTTTAATTGAATCTTTGGACAATGCTTGGGACCGTTTTAAGAAACTTTTGAGGGCATGTCCAAACCACGATTATACTTTGGACATGCAAGTCCAATTATTTTGTAGTGGCTTGCATAAAGGGTCAAGGGCACAAATTGATTTGGCATGCCATGGATCACTTATGATGAGCACGGCCCAAGATGTTTATAAGGCTATTGAAAGAGTGACAAGAAATGAGAAATTGTGGGATCCCGGTCCAAGTGAAATGGAATTTGCCATTGAGGATGAGCATAATTCGAATGAGGAAGAAATTTTGAGAGAAATGGATGTGATACATAAGAAGATGGATGAACTACACGTGGGGAAGAGAAAGTTGAAGTGTAAAAAATGTGATGATGTGACATTTGGTGTTTTTCATATCGAAGAATTATCGAATTCCGATGTATCTACACAAGAAGAAATGAGTTTATTGAGGCAACATCGGGATTTGAATAACACTCACACCAATGTTCTTGAACCACATCCTTTTTACCAACAAGTTCCTACTCAACAAGCCCCTGTTCATCAAAGTTCTCAATCAACGGAGGAGGTTTCTCATTTGAAAATCTTGATGGAAAACTTGATGGGAGTTGTGTCGACTCAAACCGCCAATATGCAAACAATGATGACTTCTATTGGTTTGATGTCTCAAGAGGTTGGTACTTTGAAAACATCTATGAGTAGGCACGAAATGAGAATGAGAATGATGGAGGCATCAATAAGAGTTATTGAAGACCTTTTTGACTAGGGAAGGCGAGAGACATAGTAGTAGACCACCGGGTGGATTACCAATCAACACCGAGAGAAACCCAAGGGAAGTCAATGCCGTTATCACTCGAAGTGGGAGAGTTTGTGGAAGTAATGGAGTGGCAATTCATGGAAACAATAAAGTTGAAGATGACTTGGACAAGGAATTTGAAGACCAAGAGTTAACCGAGGAAGAAGAAGAAATTGTTGATGATTTCTTGGGAAATGATGACTATGTTGAGGTGGAGAAAGAAGAAGAAAAAGTGAAGGTGCCAAGAATATTGAAGAACCCAAGGGCTAGTGATCTAAGAACTCTATTCAATGAACACGTGAGAGAAGATCATGTTGAAGAAAACACGGTTTCTAAAGAGCCTTTGGCGGTTCCTATCCAACAAGCTCAAAGGGAACCAATGCAAAAGTCAAGGAAAGAAAAGCAAAATGACCCAAATTGGCGCCCAACCAATGCACAAACTTTCAAGAAAGCTTCACCATCTTCATCAAACGACAAAGGTAAGGGAGGTATACATTCTAACCCTACTTTAATTGATCTTGAATCACTTCCCTATCCCCCGAGAGAGGAAATTAAAAAAATGAAGTTGGATAAGAAGTATGCAGACACTTTTCGGCACTTAAATATTAATTTCCCTTTCATCGAAGCACTCATTAATATGCCGGCGTATGGTAAGTTTCTTAAGGACATACTATCCAAAAAGAAACGGTTGGAAGAATATGAGATGGTGTGTCTAAGTGAGGAGTGTTCTGCCATGCTTCAACATAAGCTCCCTCCTAAGCTTAAGGACCCCAGGAGATTTACACTCCCATGTGATATTGGGGGACTTTTGTTTGAGAAGGCACTATGTGATATACGTGCGAGCATAAACCTCATGTCCTACAATGATTTCATGAATCTTGGCATAGGCAAGCTAAAATGTACGGAGATGACTCTCCAACTTGCGGATAGATCCATAAAACGTCCAATGGGAGTCATTGAGGATGTGCTAGTGAAAGTTGATAAATTTTACTTCCCCGTCGATTTTGTTGTTATGGATATGGAGCTAGGGTACACTACACCCCTTATCCTCGGTAGACCATTTTTAGAAACGGTGGGAGCTGTGATCGATGTTCGTAAGGGAGAGCTTAGTTTAGGAGTGAATGATGAGCGCGATGTCTTCAACATCTACACTTCATTTAGATATCCACGCACTACACTAGAATCTTGTTCTTTTGTGGACACTTTGTGTCCCCTTGTTGTGAATCGTACTAACATGCAGGTAGTTGAAGAAGATGACTCAAGAAATAATGTGAAAGCTGCCGAAAGCTCAGAAATCAAAGGAAAAGGTCAAGAATCGTTGGGATTGGTGGCATTCGTCTACATTATGTTGGAGACCGGTATTGATGATAAAGACGGATGCGGTGCATGAGGATGACCCACCTCATGTGCATTAATGACCTAAGCAAGGCAAATTCTAGCTATAGACTATAAATTTAGAAACTTTGGGTACTATCTTTCTTTTTACCTCTTAAGCATTATCTTTTGGTTGGCTTTTGTTCTTATCTGCTACATGCTTATGTGAGTAATTGTTAGTGGTATCCATGCACGATAATCTGTATAATTTCCATCACTTCTACCGTATAATACCGTCGAGCAAACGACGTTAAACAAAAGCACTACCGGGAGGCAGCCCGTAAAAGTTTGGTATAGTATTTTTGCTCTTTTGTGAGGTCCGGTGTGGCCAATGATCCTTTTGTATCTACATTTTAGTTTATACTTAGCTTGTACTAGGGATTGCTTGTCATTTAATTTCTTGTCTTTCATGTTCATGCCCACTCACCCACCCTTTTATAGCATCCTGTTACTTGTTTTTGACTAGTTTTGATTCCCTAACTACTTTCTTACCACTCACTTTCCATTGAGGACAATGCAAGTTCGTAAGTGGGGAGTGGGAACGTAGTTAGTTCAAAAAAAGGTAATGTCATTAAATGTTTGAGAAACACTTAGTTTTATGAATTTTTTAGCAATTTAAAGTTGAACAAACCACCTTTTGTGAAAAGATATGGTTTTGCAATTGATAGAGTAAGTACCTCAACGAAATAAGTAACCTTGGTGACATGTAAGTGCATTTTACTCGTGAATCTTTGTTTGTAGTGTGAATTCTTTGAGTACATATATTCCGATCTTTTGTTAACATGCAAACTTTTGTGCAATCATCTAAGCATGCTTCCATAGCAACTAGAACTTAGGCTTGATATCCTTTCGAGGCGAAATAGAAAGGTGTTTGGAGTCGGAGTTAGGGATGACGGTTATGGCATTTCTTTGACTCGACCATAGCCAAATGGCCTTCCAGAACCTAATTTCCACATGTCCCCATCTCAGCCTTTGTAGAGTGGTGAGACCCTACTCGAAACTAGCCATTCGTGATTAACCTCATTATATCCGACCCTTAGCCTAATTTTGGTCTACATTCCCTTGGCATCCCGCAAGTTTAGCAAGTTTTTATGGAATGTGTGGTGATGACTTTGGAGTTAAGAGCTGGATGACATTATTGGCACAAAGTTGAGTTGGTATCTTATGAAGTTCGGAGCCCATTGGTTTATTTATGTTTCCTTGAAGTTCGTAAAAAAATCCAAAATCCAAAATCCAAAAAAATTTCCAAAAATCAAATGAAGTTTAATAAAGTTGTATATAAAGTCAATAAATGGTGAGTATTAGAATGCAATTTTGAAGGACAAGTCCAAGTAATGTAAATTTGGGTGATAAATCAATTGAAGTGGTACTTTATCTCTTATGTGTATTGTTGAGGAGACGTATTTGGCAATTATACGAGAGAGTTGGAGTTACCAATTCAAAAATCAATGGAATTGAAGGTATAGATTCTTGCTAGCTTGCATTTGTTCTTTTTGATATATCCTTTCATCCCTTCGATTAGCCAATACCCAAGCCTAACGTTACAAGCTATCAAGTCCTACCCGACCTAGCTTCTTGACTCCGAATGCCTCGATTAGTGGAGATTTGTATCATTATTAAGCCTATGGATTGCACATAATAAGTCTAGCATGCATGATTTCATATTTGATTGCTTGGAACAATTTGAGGAATATTCACGCACACACACACACTCCACTACTTTCTGAGATTGCGGTTAACATGTGGTTATATATATGAATGGTTGCATCATCTAGTTGAGCTCTTACTTCTTGATGTTGTATGACCCTGTCTCTTTACTTGAGTTGTTTTATCGCTTTATTTGCTCGACGACGAGCAAAAGCCAAGTGGGGAGTTGTGATATGAGTCAACTAGTTGATACATTTCATGATGTTTTATCCCCATTTCTCATGCATTTATTGATTTTCTTGTATCAATTTGAGTCATTAGTTGCTTAGTTTCACCCAAATGTGTATATAGTAATTATTATATAAAATATCGTGTTTTGATTAGTTTTGTACCGGTTATAGTAACCGGAGCATCGTGTCGGGTTTACGCCTGGTATTGTTGTGTTGAATTGCGGGATTATAGGTTAACCAAGACCCCAAGTGACGCCACGTGTTGAGTTTGATGACGAGAAGAGTGTGCCGGAAGCTTATGGGTTCAAACGGATCATTTGTCTTTTGTGTTTCTACCATAGCATACATTCAACGGACATTTGACCCAGCTTAGAGCCTTTTTCTGGAGAATACTTCTTAACGAGAGTTGTAGATCAAGGAACGAGCTTTCCAACCCATCTTGAATCACATCAATTGGAGTAATACAACTCAAGTTATGGCAATTTTGCTGAGCTACTGTGAAATCGGCGCACACCAACTTATTGTGGTGCGCGCCGAACGCCACTGTAGCTATCCATAGAGTTTCAGACCTTTAGCGGCGTACGCCGAAATGCCACAGAAGCAGTTTTCATCCATATAAACCCAATTTGGATCGAATTTTTAAGGAAACTTTTGATTCCCATCTTCTTCCCCAACACCCCAACACTTGAAGACACTTTTCAAGGGCTCTTCTAGCCCAATCATAGCATTAGTTTAGTCAATTAGTCTACTTGTAAATATTGAAACCTCCAATCTAGATCTTTTAGAGTCAATTTTGTGGAAGAATTTCATCTCCTTGGAGTGGGTTTCTCCATTGAAGAAGCTTTTGAGGTTAATGCAACTTGTAGATATTTAAATTTTATGTGACGAATTATATATGTCACATAATACATTTGTCCTAAATTGAAATTTATTTGGTATTATTTCCTATAAAAATTCTAGGGAATAATGTAAAATGGATAATTGATTAAAATCTCTTAAATAAATATTAGAGATTTAATTAATTTCAATGGCTATACAATAATATATGTGTGACACATTATATGTGTTACATGTTAAATATGCCATGAAATTGGAATTGTTTAATATTATTTTCCTACATTAAATATTAGGAAATAATATGAAGACAATAAATCATAAAATCTTTTAAATATAATTAGAAGATTTTATTGATTTATAATAAATGTAGAATATTCCAAAGATTGTCTAAAATTAATCAGAATATTTCCTACATTTAATGCAAATCAATCATTAGCTTCCATTCACCACTATAAATAGGAGGCCTTGGTCATTTGCAAAAGAGACAGAAGACATTGAAGAGTTGATAGAAATCCCAGAACCAGAAGGTTCAAGCATTCATCAACAACACTCAAAGATCTTCAAGAAATCCTTGAAGTTCTTCAAGAGACAGAGAACAACAGAAAAAGAGAAGACAAAAAGAAGGTGAAAAGTCTCAGAGCAAAAGCTTCGAGCACTCTGCAACAACACCAAAAGCATCAGAGATCTTCCAAAAAAGGCCGGAAGTTCTTCAAAAGAAGAAAATCAAAAGCATCTCCAACATTCGAAGATCAACAGAAAAGACTTGAATTTCTTCAACAAGGGGATCGAAGGTAACATAAAAGTTCCTTCCAATCTTCGTCAACCTCAAGGCGCCTCCGCTATATCCGGAGTCGTCAACTCAAATTAAAAGCACCTCCGCTATATCCGGAGTCGTCAACTCAAAATTAAAAGCACTTCCGCTATATCCGGAAGGTCAACAATCAACACCAAATTAAAAGCACCCCCGCCTATTTATATCCGGGAGAGCATTAATCATTACCGACAAAAAAGGGAGAATCAAAGGATTCAAGAGATTGTACCACTTTTATTTTATAAATTAATAAAATTTTAGTTGTCACAATTTTCGTGTTTTCTTTCTTTGTATTTCAGGGATAACAACGGAATTTGTGTTACAAATTCTGGCACGCCTGGTGGGACCAATCTCTCCTTTCATCTCTCCTTTCCAAAGAAGTCAAGAAAAAATGGCACCAAAGGTTGCTTCTACCGCTCGAAGGTTCTTCTTTGTTAAGGCTTGTGGCTTTGAAGGGCGCTACTACAAAGGTGGCTGCTGCTAAGGCTGTTTCGTCATCTCAAGGACAACTTTCCGGACCTATCACGCGAAGCATGTCAAAGGAGTTTGGCATCAACCTCCTTTTCCCGCATGAAGCTTCTGATAGACCCACGTCACCAATGGTTGCGGACGTAATGATGACGAATTCCACAACTCTTGAGGAGCATATTGCTACCCTCACGAAGGCCATTGAAGCCCTCACATCGCATGTTCAGACTCAAGACATGCAAATTGCGAAGCTTGCCAGCAAGATTGATTCCGTTGGGGAAGCAAGTAAGTCAAAAGAAGTGATGCGTGATGAAGAGGACGAACACGATGTCACTTCCAAAGACCAAGAAGTCTTCAAGTCTCGCATATGGCAAACAACTTGAAGGTCGCTCCGAGAAAACTCTTTCAAGGACCGGGAAGGCTCCAAGTCCTTTACCTTGGCAAGCAATGCGAAGATCTCCCCCGACGGAACCATCCCTATCGGCCAACTCCGGGAGTTCATCATGGGGACGATCAATGACAAAGTCGGAGGGTCCTTGAAGTCATCTCAGACTTATATCAAGCCATACACCAAAAGAATTGATGATTTGAAGATGCCGGCTGGTTATCAACCACCAAATTTCCAGCAATTTGACGGGAAAGGCAACCCGAAGCAGCACGTCGCCCATTTCATTGAAACTTGCAACAATGCCGGGACCTATGGAGATCACCTGGTGAAGCAATTTGTGCGTTCTCTCAAAGGCAATGCGTTTGATTGGTACAACGATCTTGCCCCCTGCCTGCGGATAGTTGGGAGCAAGCTGGAGCGAGATCTTTCTCAATCGTTTCTACGGCACTCGTAGAGCTGTGAGTATGGTGGAGTTGACCAACTCCCGCCGGTGGAAAGAAGAGAAGGTAGTGGATTACATTAACGGGTGGAGAAGTCTAAGTCTTAAGCTTGCAAAGACCAATTGTACGAAGCCTCGCCATTGAGATGTGCATTCAAGGCATGCATTGGGGATTGCAATACATTCTCAAAGGTATTCGCCGAGATCTTTTGAGGAGTTAGCCACTCGTGCGCATGACATGGAGCGAGCATTGACGCCAATGGAGGTCGGGCCCTGTTCGGGATCTAGAAGGATCAAGGAAAAACAAGAAATGAAGAAACTGTTAAAGGCTGCTCCAAGAACGGAAAAGAAGGAGTCCAACGCTACCACCGTAGCTCCGGTAAAAGTTAACAACCCGGCATCAAGCCAACTTTGAATGGAGGAAGGTTGAGCCACGACAAGTTGAAAGACGGAGGCCAACTGCGAACGAAAGGCAACGAGAGGAAGTATCCATTCTTCGATTCGACGTACCCGCAATTTTTGATGAGTTGTTGAAATTGAAACTCATTGAACTTCCAGAAACAAAGCGTCCGGAGGATGCAGCAAGAGCCCACGAAGGTAACTATTGCAAATATCATCGCTTATTTGGTCATCCCATCGAAAAATGCTTTGTCTTCAAGGACAAGGTTATGCGTTTGGCCGAGGAAGGAAAGATCGTGCTTGAAGAAGAGAAGGCAAGCACAAATCAAATCACCATAGCGAGCCGACAAATGGTCATTGCATGACCATCCAATTCGGATCACTCGACCTGTTGAGATTAAATTCAACGACTCTCTACCCATAGCTAAGAAAGAATGCGGAACGTCTCCCAAACAAGCAAAAGTCGGCTTGCGGAAGAAAAGAAAAACTCGAAACTGTCGAACGGGACGATGATGGATGGATTACGGTGACTCGCAAGAAAAAGCAAAGGAAGTCACCTTGTTTTAAATTGGAAGAACCAAAGACGATTTGTTCCAAGTCTTCCAAGACAAGAAGAGGCCGAAGGGCAAGAAAGATGAGAAGAAATCAAAGGAAGGTAAACAAAAAAGTGAAGAGGATCTTCCCGAAGGGGTCGAGTACGAAGCCCTCATACTTCAATCACCTTATTAGAGTACATGCCCAAAAGAGTCCTCGAAGGCGAGACGACCGAAGAAAACTCGAGAGGATGAAGTTGTCCCGTGTTACGCTATCCACGCGAGAAGAAAGATATGGTGAAAAGGAAAATGAAGATTTGCCGGCGAGGAAGCGGCTTCAAACAATTCAAAGCTTGCTTGCATGGTTGAGATCACCTTTACGAGATGATGACATGCTTCTTGGATCGGCACCCCATAACCGCCCGCTATTTGTCACAACATACACACGTGAGCAAAAAATTAATCGCGTGTTACTAGATGGAGGATCAGCTGTCAACATATTGCCGCTCCGAGTAATGAAAGAGTTGGGTGTCTCTATGGATGAACTCTCCGACAGTCGCCTTATGATCCATGGATTCAACCAAGGGGGCAAAGAGCCATTGGTGTAATCCGACTTGACATCTTGATAGATGAACTATCTTCAAGCGCCTTTGTTCCATGTGATTGATGCCGAACGTCCTACAACATGTTGCTAGGGAGGCCGTGGTTACACGAGAATGGAGTCGTCCCTTCAACCCTTCATCAATGCTTTAAGTATTGGAGCAATGGTGTTTTAAGAAAGGTCGTTCTTTGATGAAAAACCTTTCTTTGAAGCGAGAAACTCACTTTGCGGATGCAAAATTCTACACGAAGCCGGCTTCTTTGAAGATAGTAGGCATTTCCAAGTCACAAGAAAATGATGATGAGGAGAAGGCCACACCGTCGAGAAGACAAGAGGGAGGTTGGCAAGCATGGAGAGACAAAATCATCACTTCCTCAACACCAAAAATCCAAAGCGATGAGTGGTGACGTTGCCACTTCCCAAGATCAATGCCATACAAACGGATGCTCCTCTACGGGGGTTTACCCGTCTAAAGAAGGTCCGGTTATAGAACATGGAATATTGCCGGCCACAAGGAAGGAAGGTTTTGATCCTATTGCTTACAAACTCCTCGCAAAGGCGGCAAATGGATCCCGAAGCCACCTGCTCTAAAAATGGGGGCAAAAAACGAAGAATGCGGAGAAATGCAAAAATCCACAAAAGCTAATGTTCCGGTTATTGGGTCCCGAAAGGGTGCGGGGTATAATCCCTCACCGCTTTGTCCGTATCTCAATAAGGAAGGCAACCAATAACTATATTGGAGTTGAAGAAGAATCATCATCATCAAACATCCCGAACCTCTACATGAAAGGCCATCGGTGTTTGAGAGGTTGCAACCCAAGAAAGAACGTGTATCGGTCTTTGAAAGGCTTTCGGTCACAACCAAGAACCCGCCAAAATCTAAGGGTGTCAAGAGCCGAAATCGATCAACACACGAGCATGCTCCCGGAAGGGAGATGACAAACATTGACTCCAAAGAAATCAAGAGCCGATCCCGTCTAGAATGAGGCGTCATACATGTCTTCTCGTTCATTGTGGAAATATAATGAAGGCTAAAATGCGCACGGTGGTCTACACTAAAGCTGGCACGCCAAGCACGATATAGAGAATGTGCAAGAAAATGAGCACGAAGAAAGCGTTGGATCCTCATATATTATCACCGTCGGTGAAGAATTGTATCTGCGAACTAGAACGGTGTTAGAAGAAGTCATGGAACTTGATGAAGTGAAGGAACGGGCTTCCGTCTATCATATCACCTTGGGAAATGATGAAATTGAAGAAGATCTTGAAGAAGCACCCCGGGAGCTAGAAGAAGGGGTCGAGTCCACTATCGATGAATTGAAAGAAGTCAATCTTGGCACCCGGGATGAGCCGCGACCAACCTTCGTCGGTGCCCTCTTGTCTTCGAGAAGAGGAAAATGTCTACTTCGAACTTTTACGGGAATACAAAGACGTATTTGCATGGACGTACAAAGAGATGCACAGTCTAGACCCAAAAGTAGCCGTTCATCAATTATACGTAAAGAAGGGATCGCGTCTGTGAAGCAAGCTCAAAGAAGATTTAGGCCGGACCTCGTGCCTCTCATAGAAGCGAGAAGTCAACAAACTCATTGAAGCGAGGCTTCATTCGTGAGGTTAGATATCCAACATGGATTTCAAGCATCGTACCCGTGAAGAAGAAGAATGGGCAAATTCGTGTACTGCGTTGATTTTCGAGGCTTGAACAACGCATGCCCCAAAGATGATTTTCCCTTGCCAATCAACGACGGCGATGGTAGATGCAACCACCTTGGTCACGAGGTGTTATCCTTCATGGATGGATCTTCAGGTTATAATCAAATCCGTATGGCTCCAGAAGACGAAGAACTCACGGCATTTCGAACGCCCAAGGGTATTTATTGCTACAAGGTGATGCCATTTGGACTAAAGAATGCGGGGGCAACTTATCAGCGTGCGATGCAGAAAATATTCGATGACATGCTACACCAACACGTTGAATGTTATGTTGATGACTTGGTCGTCAAGTCGAAGAAGAAGGCCGACCACATAAACGACTTGAGATTAGTCTTTGATAGGCTCCGAAGATTCCAAGCGAAGATGAACCCCCAAAAGTGCGCATTTGGAGTCGGTTCGGGCAAATTCCTCGGCTTCATCGTCCGTCATCGAGGAATAGAAGTCGACCGAGTCCAAGGTTGAAGCCATTATGAAAATGCCGAGCCTCGTAATGCATGAACTTAGAAGCTGCAAGGAGACTAGCATACATACGAAGGTTCATATCAAACCTTTGGAAGGTGCCAACCTTTTAGCCATCGATGAAAAAGGGAGTTCCGTTCGAGTGGGATAGCTCATGTAGAAAAGCATTTGAAAGCATTAAATCATACTTGATGAATGCCCAGGTCTTGGCGACCCCTATCAAAGGTAAACCTCTTATCCTTTACATCACCGCGCAAGAACGGTCGGTAGGTGCTTGCTCGCTCGGGAGAAAGACAAAGGCAAAGAAAGTGCATTATATTATTTGAGCGGGACAATGACTCCTCATGAGGTGAAATACTCTCCAATTGAGAAACTATGCTTGTCGCTCATATTCGCCATCCGAAGTTAAAGCACTACTTTCAAGCTCATACTTGTGCATTTGGTGTCAAAGGCAAATCCTTTGAAATATGTCATGTCCAAGCCCGTCTTTGTCGGATAGATTAGCAAGGTGGTATCTCCAACTTCAACAATTTGAAATTGTTTACGTGCCTCAAAAGGCCGTCAAAGGGCGAGTGCTTGCGGACTTCTTGGGCGATCACCCAATCCCGGCGGAGAATGGGAGCTCTCGGATGATTTGCACGATGAGGATGTCATGGTGATTGAAGTACTTCCGCCTTGGAAAATGTATTTTGATGGAGCGGCGAGGCGAGACGGTCTTGGCGGTTGGAGTCATTTTTATTTCCCCGAGAAGGTGAAGTGCTCCCATATTCATTCAAATTGATGGAATGTTGCTCCAACAATGTTCTTTGAATACCAAGCTTTGATCTTAGGGCTTGAGATGGCAATGGATGTAAAGCAATGCGAGATTAAATGTTTATGGCGACTCTCAATTGATCATCAACCGGCTTGAAGGCACTTACGATGTAAAAAAGCCGAGTTAGTCCCCGTACTACGAGTATGCAAGAAAAATCATTGCTTACCTTGGCGACGTCACAATTGAGCATGTTCCAAGAAAAGAAAATAAGCAAGCGGACGCTCACAGCAAACTTGGGCTGCGACAACGGCAATCGGCGATGGAAAGACGCAAGTCCCCGTACGTGAGCGGTGGGTGGTTCCTCCGTACTTCGAAGAAGATGAGGAAGAAGATAATGATAGTTATCTTGTCGTGTGTCTATGAAATAGACCAAGAGGACCTGGCGTCATCCATTAGTGGAGTACTTGAAATACGGAAAGCTCCACGACGATCAAAAGAAGAAAGTTGACATAAGACGGCGGGCTCCACGCTTCTTCCTTCACAATGATGTCTTGTATCGGCGTTCTTTTGAAGGAGTCTTTCTTCGTTGCCTTGGAGAAGATGAAGCTCTTCACGCCATAGAGGAGGCTCACTCCGGGATTTGTGGCGCCCATCGGTCCGGACCGAAGCGCATTTTCGCATTAAAAGAATGGGATACTGCGGCCGACCATGGTAAAAGATTGCATGGATTACGCTCGAAAATGTGAAGCATGCCAATTCCATGCTAACTTTATTCATCAACCTCCCGAGCCATTACATCCAACGGTAGCGGCATGGCCCTTTGATGCACAGGGAATGGATGTGGTTGGTCCCCTACCGAAATCATCGGGCCAACATCTTTATATCTTGGCTGCCACCGACTACTTCTCTAAATGGGGTGAAATTTGTTGCACTACGCCGAGGTGAAGAAAGAGGATGTAGTCCGCTTCATCCGAGTAAACATCATCTATCGCTATGGAGTTCCACGCTACATCATCACGGATAATGGGAAGCCGTTCGTGAATAGCTTGGTTGATAAGGTTGTGTGAGCGGTTCGGCTTCAAACAACACGGGTCCTCCATGTACAATGCGCCGGCCAACGGACTTGCTTTGAAGCTTTCAATAAAACGTTATGCAACTTGTTGAAGAAAGTGGTTGCAAGGCACAAGAAAAAGGCGGCACGAGCGGATGAGTGAAGCGCTATGGGCATACCGTACAACTTTTCGGACGCCAACTCGGACCACTCCCTATTCTCTTGTATACGGTGTTGAAGGTTTGTGCGCCGCCCGAGAGGCAAATCCCTTCGGCGAGAATCGCTATCCAAGAAGGTCGACGGATGAAGAAAATGCTCGCCTTCGCCTTGAAGAATTGGAAGCCTTTGGACGAAAAGCGACTCCGGGCTCAACGAGAATCTTGAAT
Source organism: Gentiana straminea (assembly GCA_036785695.1). Lineage (NCBI taxonomy): Eukaryota > Viridiplantae > Streptophyta > Magnoliopsida > Gentianales > Gentianaceae > Gentiana > Gentiana straminea. The sequence goes on from JAVUPR010000398.1 coordinate 5,792,450, forward strand.
GCTACCAAGCACGGTTGTCAAAGGCATTCAACAAGAAAGTGCGTCCGAGATCATTCCAAGTTGGTGAAACGAGTCCTTGCGGTGAGAAGACCTATCATCTTGACACATAAGTCCAAAAACAAGTTCACCTCAAAATGGGATGGCCCCTATGTTGTTCGGGAGGTCTACACTAATGGAGCATACAAGTTGGTGGACAAAGACGGCGTCAAGCTTGGCCCAATCAACGGCAAGTTCCTCAAAAAGTTTTACGCATGACTCCAAACAATGCTCCTAAGCACGAGCCTAAACTGCATTAATCATATCAAAAAAAAAATAATAAAAAAAAAATAAAACTTTTGAACTACGTTTGACTTGATCCCCAAAAGCATTCCCGGGGTACGTAGGCGGCTTGGGAAGTTACTCCAAGTTCGGTCATACCAAAAAAAAAAAAAAAAAAAAAAGGGTCCATTCGAAACCAAAAAAAAAAAAAAAAAAAAAAAAAGTGAATTTCAAGCTCGGTCGTACAAAAAAAAAAAAAAGGACTCCAAAGAGATGGAAAGAAAATAATAAGATTTTATTGATAGCAATAAAGTTTTATTACATCTAGGAAGAAAGTAAATAAACAAGCAAATAAGAAATCTCAAGAACAAAAAAAAGGGGATTTAAACGGGTAGCTTGAAGTCTTCCAAGTCACGTCGGTTGCCTTCTAGTAACTCCCTCATCTTATTCGAACATCAATCTCCTCTGCTTGTAATGGAAATGTGCCCTCCAAGTCGGCGATCTCCCCCTCGGTTGGGACACACGAGCGGTCAACTCATGTAGTCCCTCATCAAAATTGTTGAGTGACAAAGCAACCTCGTTCTCCTCTTTACGCGGGGCGGCCAATTCCTTTTGGAGTTCTTCTCTTCTACCTCGAATCTCGAAAGCCTATCTTGAGAAGATTGGACTTTTTCAAGATGTACCTTCTCGGCTATCTCGGCCTCGAAAGATGTTCGCAAAGAATTGAAAGTTTTGCATCATGCTCCTCTTCGGGAAGCCGCTTCGAAACGTCATCCAAAGCGGCTCCGTAGTGTGAGGCGTTCTAAAAAGTATGTCCGAAGAGACTTCAAATGGGAAAGGTCCAACACTTTGGTATTCTCCATCTCTAAGAATATTTCATAAACACCACTTTTAACGGAGGATAACTTGTCTATAGCGCGGCATGAGAGCTTGTCTCGATAGATTCCCACAACGCCTCAAGAAAGTGGTGACGACACTTCGAGATCACGTCCGCTTGGCTTGAACTGCGAAACCTCTGCCTTTCGGGGAAGTGAGGCCAAAGGAGGAAGTATGACGCGCTCTCTACTCACGGAATGGGGCTGTAGAAAGACCTTCATCAACGTCTTGATCACCTAACTCGGTTTCACCATCGACGATCGAGTGCCGCTCTCGGCGGTAACCTCCGCATTGGGCATAAGATTGGTACCAAAGTCATTTCTCTCGTGAGAATGCGGGGATGGTAAAGTATCATTGCCATCTTCAAGCATTTGTTATTGGAAGAGTGTGCTCCTTCCCGACCTTTTGAGCTTCCAAGGCGAAGGCATCGGGACCGTTGGTTGATGGCTCGCTTTGTTGCGGAAGATTAGCCACGTATAGAGGTTCATTGTCCAACTAAAAAAAAAGTTGCAAAGTGAGCGAGGCAATAAATATAATAAAAACAATGCAACGAATGAAGTAAGAGTCTTACAATCCTTGAAAAGTTTGTGATAAAGTGACTCGGAGATGGGACACCATCAAAAAAGGCCGACCAATTAATGTCGCCATCCGTCAAGGAGTAAGTGATTACTGTTTCCCGGTACCCTTCTTTTGACGCTTCCGAGTTCACATCGCTACGAGGAGAGCGCCGCTAAGAACCATTTGCATCATCTAGTTGTCTCTTCTCCTTCAAATCGGTACGGACATCCTTGGGCTTTTCAACACCTTACGGGTACAAAGAGGTTTTGGGGAGAGTGATTCCTTGTGAGGTTCCGGAGGCTCGACGTTCTTTATCTTTATGATAGGGGTACTTTGCTTTGCTTTAGTAGAGCCCCTGTTAACAGTCGCGACTAGAGAAGATCTTCCATCAAGTAGGTACGTGCCATGCACTTGTGGCCACCACTCACCAAAGTTGGAAGAGAAGTAACTATCATATTCCCGAGGGCTTTCGGGAAATACTACCTTGAGACGACTATTGGGAGTAAAGTACATTTCCCATAATTGTTTTCCCGTCCCAATTGTGATACGGCGGCCATCGTCAGGGAGGTCCTTTGGAACGACTTGGAAGAACCCGAATTGCCGTGCGAACCGATACGGGCTATACGGCTCGAAAAGCATGCTCCATCTTGATGAAATACCAAGAAGCTCGGTCGCCGACCGGAAAAAGACGATCTCGAGTAGGCAATCCACCATCATCAACTTTAAGCTCTGTTTTGGTTCTTTTCGGAACAGATGCCCACCAAGCGACGCCACGAGCTTGGTGAATAAGGTCTCGACCTTCATGATCATTGAGGTTTTTGGATCCTCCTACGCCAGAGTAAGAAACCATCATGGGTCCAGGCAAAGGTGACGACACTCGTGATGAGTTCCAAAATAACGTGCAATCCACCCAATGACGTAATGCCATGGAAGACAAGCATCCCCTCGCTCGGGGGCGGACGAGCGTGAAACCATGTTTAACCTCATATATGGCCAATGCGGAACGGCAAGGCAATGAACTTTCCCGTGGGCGATCGGACTTGCCATTTTAAAAGTCGAAGGCACGATTGTCGCATCACTAGACGGGAGGGCAAACGAACACAACCGGCGAGGCAATAAAGGCGGCAAGGAAGGACTCCTCCTTTGAGTTTTCGTCAATATGAAGGCGAGCAAACAACTCTTCATCTTTTTTTGACCATCGGCGAGGATTTTTACTGCTATGGCGCCACTAGGATTTTGAGTATCCTTTGGACGATACGCTCCTCTTTTCTCCGGGGTGGGCTTTTTGTACACCATCGACTTTTTACACCAATAATCAACCCAGCGGGAGAGGGGAACTTTCGGGTTCTCATGGTCATAAACGCCCACCAAGCAGTGAAGATATGCATCAAAAAGATGCTGACAGCTCACGGGAAGGGACTTCGCCCTTTGATGAGCATCTGAAGCAGTCAACTCGTCAACGCTAGGGATGACCTCCTCGTACAAATCTCCTGTGACAGGAAGTCCACCAATGTGCCATAAATCCGCTAAGGATATGGACATCTCTCCGGCATCAGTATGAAGCGTATTAGTTTCTGGACACCATGCCTCGCAGAAAGCTCGGATGGCGCTTGGGCATTTGGAGTAGCTGAAGAGAGATGCGCTTAGGGCATCATATAGACCGGTCTTTTTCAGAATGCTTTTATTGCGGGAAAGCACATCTTCGAGCCATTCCCAATATCGCTCGATGAAGGTGAAGACTCTGTGGTTTTTAACACGGTTCCCCATTGGACCTCGCCGTCAATGATTCGCCGACCAAGGGTGGAAAAAGTATGGCTCCGAGGCTTCGTGCTATTCGCCAAAGGGCATAGCGCGTACTCCACATGGCCGTTCGACCGCTTCAACTCCATGTAAAGTCGTGTTGTTGTGTCGATACCTTGGGTTAGGTGCCGAACGAGAGCCACTCATAGGTGGATGAACCGCAAGCTTAAACCCAGTTTGATCCGCATGTTCGGGACTATGCACAACCACCAAGTATCTTTTATTATTTTTCGCCACCTCCCGGAAAACAACCATGATCTGAAAATCTGAAAAATAAAAATTAAAAAAAAATAAAAAAAATAAAAAAAATAAAAAATCAATTGAAAGAAGAGAGAAAGCGGATGAACGAAGTTGTGGCAGTCTGAAGAGACTCAGTCCAGTATATATACTTTTTCCCAAATTTTTTTTTTAAGGCTGTGGCGGTCCTTAAAAGGACATGGTGCCCCTCTTAAAACAACACGGTGGTCCCTATTTTGGTTCCTTGCAGACATCAAAACAGAAAAAAAAAAAAAAAAAAAAAAAAAAGAAATTTTAACAAAAAAGGACGGGAAAGGGAAGCAGGGTATACTTTCATCCATGTGCATATTTGCATGATTACAGGCTCAGCATGGGCCCTTAGGAGCAATAATGTTACGCCATCATTAGGTTGAAAAAAAAAAAAAAAAAAAAAAATATATATATATATATATATATATATATATATATATATATAAAAAATATATATATATATAAAAAAAAATATATATAAAAAAAAAAAATAAAAACAAACAAACAAACTACAGCAGTAGGCAAGTACGCCATATATCATGACAACGAAAGAAGCCAAGGAAGCAAGCAGGTTCTACTTCATGAAAAAAAAAAAAAAAAAAAAAAAAAGAGGGAGACTATATATATATATGTGCGTATAAGATTTGCAGCATCCAAGACCCAGGTTTGCCGTCAAGTAGGTACTGCACATACATGCGTATGTTATGGATTGATGTGCGAACAAAACCACTCAGGTTTTCTTAACAAAAGCCAAAGCAGATCATGCATGTGCTTAACAACAAAAAAAAAAAAAAAAAGAAAAAAAAAAAAGGGAAGAATATATATATATATATATATATATATATATATATATACAAGATAGTGGAGGAGAAAGGGCCGAACCAGACAAGGTATGCAGTAAGCAAGAAGAATATATTGGATTGATTGCTTTTGGTGGATAGGTAATATACGATCAAATAGACCCCAGGAACTACTTATATTGGATTAATTCTTGCGCCCGAAAAAAAAACACTTTGCCGCCTCAATTTTTCCCTAGCTTGAAGAAAGGGCATGATGACGTGAAAAAGGAAAAGAAAAGAAAGAAAGAAGCAGCTGCCGCCGACTTTATTTAGAGTGGTGACAATGAATCTGTTTAGGTCTTGTTTTGGACCTACTTGGACTTAGCCTACAAAAATGAGATGGGCCTTTTCGGGTTTCGGCCTAATCTCTCGAAAAGATCTTATAATATCGCGTCGGTTTATTCTAAATTGTGTCGAGACTCGTCGTTACGGTGAAATTTCACTGAAACAACAAGTCTCGAGGGGGCATTTGTAGATATTTAAATTTTATGTGACGAATTATATATGTCACATAATACATTTGTCCTAAATTGAAATTTATTTGGTATTATTTCCTATAAAAATTCTAGGGAATAATGTAAAATGGATAATTGATTAAAATCTCTTAAATAAATATTAGAGATTTAATTAATTTCAATGGCTATACAATAATATATGTGTGACACATTATATGTGTTACATGTTAAATATGCCATGAAATTGGAATTGTTTAATATTATTTTCCTACATTAAATATTAGGAAATAATATGAAGACAATAAATCATAAAATCTTTTAAATATAATTAGAAGATTTTATTGATTTATAATAAATGTAGAATATTCCAAAGATTGTCTAAAATTAATCAGAATATTTCCTACATTTAATGCAAATCAATCATTAGCTTCCATTCACCACTATAAATAGGAGGCGCTTGGTCATTTTGCAAAGAGACGAGAAGACATTGAAGAGTTGATAGAAATCCCGAGAACCAGGAAGGTTCAAGCATTCATCAACAACACTCAAAGATCTTCAAGAAATCCTTGAAGTTCTTCAAGAGACAGAGAACAACGAGAAAAGAGAAGACAAAAAGAAGGTGAAAAGTCTCGAGCAAAAGCTTCGAGCACTCGCAACAACACCAAAAGCATCGAGAGATCTTCCAAAAAAGGCCGGAAGTTCTTCAAAAGAAGAAAATCAAAAGCATCTCCAACATTCGAAGATCAACGAGAAAAGACTTGAATTTCTTCAACAAGGGGATCGAAGGTAACATAAAAGTTCCTTCCAATCTTCGTCAACCTCAAGGCGCCTCCGTATATCCGGAGTCGTCAACTCAAATTAAAAGCACCTCCGCTATATCCGGAGTCGTCAACTCAAAATTAAAAGCACTTCCGCTATATCCGGAAGGTCAACAATCAACACCAAATTAAAAGCACCCCCGCTATATCCGGGAGAGCATTAATCATTACCGACAAAAAAGGGAGAATCAAAGGATTCAAGAGATTGTACCACTTTTATTTTATAAATTAATAAAATTTTAGTTGTCACAATTTTCGTGTTTTCTTTCTTTGTATTTCAGGGATAACAACGGAATTTGTGTTACACAACTATTCTTCCTTGAGGTGTTTGCTATCTTGTTGGGTACTTCCTTTATTTACTTTTAATGCTAGTTTCATAGTTATGAAACCCCTAAGTGATATTTGTGGTTTCATAGCCATGGAAGGCTAAGCTTTTGCTAGCCAAGATTATGTATTTGTGATAGTTATTAATCTCTATTAGTTGATTGGGAATGTTAGTTTGTATTTCATAGCTTGATGGGTTGTTGTTATCTTTTCCTATTTTCACTGAATTGCTTGTTGGTGTTGGATTGATCACCTAGCACTTGCACACACACACTTAGTTGAGACCGAAAGGAGATGCTTGGTGTGGGAGAAGGGGTAGGAGTACCGGAAGGTAAAATCGACCTTAAGTGGAATTCGATTTCTTATCCGGGGGTTATTGACATTGTCATTGCATTCAAGATCTTAATCATGTTGAATCATTAGGTCTAGGGTTCTTAAACCAAGGAGGAGGCATAGAGTAGTTTCATGCACTCGTATGAGGGGAAATTACTAGCTTAGGAGTGCACCGATAACACACACTTGAACACCATTGGAAGGTTGGTAGGTAGTTCATTCCCATGATACTAGTAGAGATATTCTTGATCATTGCATTGTCTTGGCTAGGCTTTTTATCAGTTTATCACCCTTTGTAGTAGTAGATTTTTAGATACAATTACCGTCTTGTATTATTGTGACTTAGATCAAGATAATAATAGATATTCGGTGTTCAACCTCACAATCCTCATGGATACGACCTTGACTCACCAACTAGGCTACAGTTGACCCGGTACACTACCGGTTAAACTGAACACCCAGTAGGGACACGTCAGCTTCCTAGAGAGAGTTTTGAGAGAGAGAGAGAAAGTCGGTCTAGCAACCGAGTTTTTCTGGTAGCAATCCATGATGGGATTCTGGCGGGCTGTTCATGTGGATCAACGATAGAGGTCAAATGCTTGGACGGCTTCGTGCCGGAACTACAACCGTAGACAAAGCGTCGATTAAATTGGATCAACCAAGGTATTCTCTTATCTACTTCTTTTATGCTTGTTGCTTAAATGAAGTCGATCCTAGTTAAAAGGAAATAAAATTTTAAATTCCGCTGCGTTCCCGCGTAGATTTCCTAATAGTGGTATCGGAGCGAGTTTCGAGCTTAAGCAATAAGTATGCTTATTTGCGTAGTAATTAATTAATAAATGCGTGATTTAAATTCGTAGAACGAAGAACGAACAAAAAAAAATTATTACCGGCGGTGGGGCTGCTCGGCCGACTGGCGGCGGCGCCCCACCTTGAACACACCTGCGGCGTCGGCTGGTGACTCTTGGTGGACCCTGAAAATTGTGTTTGTTGGTTATGTGAATTTTTATGGTACATTGATATCTCCTTGTTTAGTTGGTGTTATGTGGCTAACTAATGGTTCAAATAGTTTAGGCCATTGGGATGTCACATGGCATTAAATAATATTAGCATTTCCAATTTTTGTTTGGAACAGGCCTAGGCCATTTTTCAAAATATTTGATTTTGGAAAAGGCTCAGGCATAGGCTCTTTTCAAAATATTTGATTTTAGAAATGGCCCAGGTAGGAGCTTTTTGGTTTTGAAAACCAAAGGCCTCCATTTTGATTAGAAATCAAAAGGAAAGAAACAAAAGAGACTTAATTTTAATTTTGATTTATTTTGGAATAGTTCAAGTTAATTAAATTAAAATTGAAATCGTTTAAAATTAACTGGGTTTTTTTATTTCGGTTAAAATCATTTAATTGATTAAATGTTCATTAGTTAATTGATTGGATAAATAAATTAATTGATTAAACGTTAATCGATTAGTTAAGACGAAAACTGGTAATTAGTATTATCTTTTTCATAAGACTTTTATTGTATGGATTAGATAAGTTAGATATAATATGATTATATGGACCCCCATTGATCATGGACTCGACCAGAGGATAGATGTGAATGATTTAAATTTTTTGTTGGTTTTTGAAATTGTCCTAGCCGTTATGAAGAACGTGACCTAGTTTATTTTCTGCAATATCTCATTCTCATTAGCTCCCTCCGTGTGCATCGGGTGTACAAATTTATTAGATAGATTTTATGTAACAAGAATGAAGCAAAAGATGGAGACCAACGAAAGACGAATGAAGATCCCATTGAAGGTGACGCATTAAGATCCTATTGGCGGGGCAGCTACCCTTAGATTGTGACCCGTGGTGTTATCAAGTTGTATTTGAAACCGCACTTAGGAAAAGTCCATGATCTTACCGGTTACTTTACGCATTTATTTATTTTGTGCATGTATTTATTTTATATGATACGATAGATGCATGACTAGGTATGATCTAGATAAATGTGCAAGATAGATAGATATAATTGATAGAGATAGATATAATTGATGAGACCGTAATTAAAATTAATTAAGTGAATTAATTTTCATAAATATTCCCACGACAAAAACTCGAGTCATGTTTTGTCTCCCAACATTATAATGACGGTGATGAGCCCTTGTTCGGATCCAACTGATCGGCCCACATTGGGAGTTGACCTACCTTGGGTATATCGTTATTATCGAGATAAGAGATCTCATGAATATTTGGGTTACGACTCGACTAAGAATCTTGCGGTGATTGACCCACGTCAGGTTCGTTTGATTTTAGAGACAATGGGTTGGCTTGGCTATCAATAGAGATGTAAGTTGTCAAAGAATTGACTAGTCAACAAATGAAAACCGCATGAGATGCGACCGGTAAGCGTACCCATATTTCGAAGTTGACCCGGTCGATCGGCCCACTTCGGGGATCGAGTCAACTAGATTGGATTCCATCCAGTAAAGAATTTTGGATAATAATCATGAAAGTCAATTGGGAGTAGTTGACGGAGCAAAATCATAAACCAAAAGACCATTTTTGATTTTTCATGTAAACAACAACACTCTTTTATCATTATTTTATATTGTAGTTTCTAGCAAAATTTTATTTCTATGTTTTATTCATGATTATTAGAACCAAATTAATGACTGTTACATTTTGAGAAACGTTCTCAAATATGGTTAAGTAATTTAATCCTTTCAATAAAAGTAATGATCCGAGCAACTTCGTTATAGTAATTAGAGACAAGGAGACTACATATTTGATGGAGTGCTCCAAGAATTTAATTATTAATAAAAAAAGAAGCTCATGATATGATTAAAACACTTGAAATAAGTTTCAACGAGTTAATCACATATTGGATACGACGATATCCAATAGGTCATTCTGTCATACAATGACAGTTAATTCAAACATTAGATTCGCTGAATGTAATTGACAACGACGAATTTTGGAAAGGTTGTTTTCAAAATTGTAAAATTTAAGTATCAACTTAATTCTTTGACAATTGCTTGAAGGTTAATTAAATAGTTCATATTTTGAATATGATTCAAAAGGTCAAATAAACTATCTAATAAACTTTGGATTTTTCTATGAAAGAAAATTAAAGACATAGCTCTTGTGTTCTTTTTCTTAAGTAGAGAAATATTTACATGTGCTTAAGGGATTAAAAGGAAAGTTAGGGCATGTGCTTAAATAGAGAACTTATTGAAGTTTCTATTCTAGGCAAGTGTGTTGAAATAAATCTATCTAAGTTCAAAGTCAACTCTTAGATATGTGATATCTTACGTGTGCGATTGAATTAGAAAGATTAAGTGCAGAATATCCTAAGACATGGAAAGTGAAGAAAACGTTGAAGCATTTACGATATAATATTCTAAATCAAGAAACTGATTAAGGAACTAAATAAATGTTATTGTGTTCCGGTTCTTATGAAGAACATGATTTTCAGTTATCCGTTAGGATTTAATAGACAATTCAATTGTAAGGAATAAATGTTATTCTGATAAAGTTAAACAGTCACTGAATCCAACATACTATATTGGTGTCAATATATAGTTGATATAGGTGATGAAATCTCAACTAAGTAGTTGTATGGCTGTTATCCTTGATATTTTGTGGTTGTTCTAGACATAGTCTCTGAGGAAGAGAAACGTGTAATCAAATGTCGTTATGACGATGTCTGAACCGTGTGATTATGAATCATGTGGGTACTACGTATCTTATCTAAAGATGACTGAAATATCCTTTTATGAAAAGGTTATGAAAAATCTAGAGAATTGCCTAAAGCCTAAACATACTGATGTTTGTTGGCTTGTCACAATTAATGCCACGAACAATATTATTGTTTATTACTCTTATTTACTGTTTTAGAAATAGTCGAACGTATTTAGTGAAGTACGAATTTCGGAAAGTCTGAAAGGTTCGGACTAGTATGAACATGAGATTGATGAACTGCTTAGGAATTAATCTTCAATTGGATTGAAGTAATTAATACCTGAAGGGTGATTCAGAAGTTGTCTGAAAAGGAATAAGATTCGCCCTTGAAGGATACCATTTTTAGGATACGCAATTGGATTGTGTTTCTAAAATGGAAATAGCAATTTATACAATAAATATGCGAAGTAAGCCATACGGAGTATCCCTTACCTGATTTGGGATAGTGCCCTTATCTAAAACATATACTTAACCGAGTTCCAAAGTATAAAAGTTGATTGAATTCCATATCAGATATAGAAGACGATGACATCAAATCCATCTTAACCGATGATTTAGGGTTGTCATGCTTCTAGCAAGCATGCAATGTCTGAAAGGCTTGGAGCTTAGTATGACATGTGCAACTTTGTGGAATATATTAGAAAGTACGCTAGATATTATTTACTTGTCCGTGGAGCAAAAGGTGTTTGTCTCCAAACATGCTGTCTACTAAAGGAAGTGTTTCTTCCAAAAGAAACAGTGGGAGTAAATTTAGATCTCAAAGGTAGTTTGAGAACCAAAATAAGATATTCAACCGTCGAAACGTGAGCAGGCGCCACATAGAGATGAGGTGAAGAACACTACTCGGAGCACACAAGTATTCTATGAGTCCACACATAACCACACGCCTGAAAGGGCTACTGATATGTTCATCTTGAAGAATGAAGATCTCGTGACTTATGCACGAATGCTTGAAAGGCAAGATTAAAAGATATGGCTTGGAGCCATAATGTCTGAAGTAGAATCCATGAGTGACATAACAGGGTATGAACCTAGTCTGTCTTACCTAAAGGGAATGTCTCTAAGGTGTAGCATGTCTTTATGAAAGACTGACATGGATGGTAATACAATTTCCATAAGGCTAAGTTGATGGCTGAAGGCTACGAGGTGTAAACCTTGTGGTTACCTTTATGCTACCAACTATGCTTAAGTCTATTCAAATAGTGTTTGTTTTATCTTCGTATCATGGCTATATGATAGTGTTGAAAAACGTTCGGCTAATGGCTTAGACGTTAACATGATGCGTAAGCTTATGAGATCCATTTATGTACTCAAACAAGTTTCTCTGTATGAGTTCCTTACTGTGAGAATCAAAGGAGTTTGAATTTGATCTAAAGTGAAGATATGCCTAATGTGCAAAAGGGTTAGTGGGAATGTCATAGTTCTTGAGCAAGGTATGTGATGTCCTTCTCGAGAGTTGTTATCCCATTCATAGTAAATTAATGTTTGGTAGTTCAAGGCCTTTACGAAAGTTCTCGGAATGGCAGTTCTTATTTTGGAAATAAGAATTTATAGTGATAGGTTCAGATACTGCTTAAATCATCACAGTTCACCCTAGTAGATTGGATGCTAAAAGCGTTTAGCATAGATCATAGCAAGAGATACTGCTAGCCAGTATTCCGGGATCTATCTATGATAGGACGTCAATCCTAAAAGATAAGGTGAAAGATGATACTTACGGAAGGTCCCCTTTGCTTCTGCAATAGGGTCCATCATAAGTGTTGTGAGTTGAACCAGATGTTCGTACTTCAAGAAAAGTCATGAGCAGGTATGAAAGTGATTCTTGTATATGTCGAGAATATCCTTAAAGGTGTTAAGGATGGGTTCCTGGTTTATTGAAACTTGGAATCAAATAAACGTAGATATACAGATGTATACCTAGAGTCTTATGAAGATAGTGGGAGCTACGGTCTGGGTTTGCAATCGCTTTAATCAAGTGATACAGTGAGCTAGAAATGTTCTTAGCTAGGGATCACTGTAAATTCTACAACTGAGCCATAACACAGTATTGCCTTAGAGGCTGTAATACCCTACTCCTGACCCCTAGATCCACTGGGGTCATTCTAGGAAGGGTTGCGAAGCTCTCGCCGCGACTTCAATAACTAGACTATAAATCCCAAAATGACAAAATAAATCCACAAAACTGTTCGAGAAAATCCACAAATGATTTTACTATTATTCAAAAATTGTTTTCAAAATATATAATATTACAACAAATAAACTACAACACTTATAACTAACTCAAAAATGCGGACCACGATCCGTGACATCAATTTCATGTATCTTCAAATCTCGAATAATCATCGCCTACACTTTCCTCTTTTTCCTTGATCTAAAACCTATACATATATTTATAAAAGAGGGGAAAAAAACAAAGGAAACGAGGCGTCAGCAAAGGGCTGGTATGAGCCGTGTGTGAGAGTGTTATATATTATATATATTTATAATAAAAAATACTTTGATACAACATTTTAAAATGACAGCGAAAGTCTTTTGTTAACTGATTGAACAAATGAAAAGAACAATTTTTTATATCGAAGTGCACGAGCATTAAGAAATTATGTCGGGTTCATTTACAAGCACCAGCTTTGGCCGAGCCGATGAGTCAAGTACTGCCCAAACACCAAATTTACCATATGGATTTCAACCGCACTCTACGAGAACTAGCCATGCGTGACAACTCCGGCCGATTGTCAGGGAAAAGGTATCAACCTTCACCATGCAAACCTCCTACACGGTTCCAGCCAACCCTATCCATGCCCTAGGACCCACGCACCAACCGTCAGTCCTTGCTTTCCCGGCTATAGCATGAATCTTCAGGAAAAATGTACCGTCCCCACTCTTACAAGTGAGCACTCTAGCTACTGTCGGAAAGATTTCGAGTCAAGAGGCACCGAGACCGGTGACTAGCCGTTCTCCTAGAGCAGTAACTCTAATCCCCCTAGCCACCAGAGCTTTGACACTTTCGTGCCACGAGCGAGCGAGTATTAACCATCAATTCCAAGTATCATTTTTTATTGTTAAAAAAAATAAAATGTGCACTAGCTCAAAACAATCGATTATTAATTTTAAAGAAATCATTCAAAAATGACTTCCGAGTTTAAATCAACAATATTTTATATAAGTAAAATATTTAAAATAATTTAAAAGACACACTTTGGCTTTTATCAAAAATAAATTGAACTCACATCCTGTCCGATCAACTAATTAAAAAGTACGGTCGATTGCTCAATCATAGATGCGAGCCACTCTATCATACGACTCTGATCCGGCAACACCTATGGTGTAATCACTTATTTACTATTCTTGCATGGTGTGGCTGAGATCACATAATTTTCCACTTTTAATTTGCCTATTGAGTAGATGAGATCATGTACACTTTTATAATTCATTTGACCTACCGACAACAGCACTATATAAGCATCCGATTGTAACTTGCGAAGTTGAATCCTATATATTAACACCATCTTTACCTAAAATCTCAAAACATAAACTAACCCTTCCCATGTTCAACGTTCCACAACCTTTTAGAACTATACCATTAAACAATTCTCTCGATCGAAGAAAAACCCATCTCCCTCTGGATGACCGTAATTGTGTCGTTTCTCCTGACTAACTTGTTACGACTCAATGGATAGATGGAAAGAGGGAAACCAAAAATCACAGTGTTTGCTGAGTTATATGCTGGCCCATCGAGGATTTATCAGAGATTAACTTCAAAGAGAATTTAACAACATAGGTTGGTGGTGATGGCAAACTTCTTATTTTAGTTGAAGATGATGGTGAAGATGAAAGAAAACTTTTTGTTTTCGAGGAAGAAAGAAAACTTAGAAAAAAGAAAACTAATGTCCACATGTATGTATACTAGGAAGAAAAGCATTCGTGCTCTGCACTATTTCTGCTCCGGTTTATTTTTATAATCACCGAAATACGAAAATCAAAAGTGAATCAGTAAATGTAATAATCATAGAGGACTGAAATAATAAACCCGAGTAAACTATAAAAAGGTATACGATACGTGTCCAACAACCAACACGACATGATACGCTCTGATACATTACGATGGCATGTCCGGCACGTGTCGGTTGATGAAATGAATATCCGACACATCTTCGACAGCTCCCGACATCGTATGGATACTTTTCGACACTACTGAACAATTTTTTTTCAATTTCTAATTAAATCTATTTTAACCGAAAAAATGAAGCTATCTTCGACATTATTTGCAATAACACGTGTTCTACCAAAAACACGACACGACACGCTCCGATACACCCCGACGTCATATCCAACATGTGTCGGTTGATGAAATGAATATTAATTAAAATTTTCAATTAAAATCTAACACACTATCAACACTCCACGACACAAAATCGACACCTTTCGACACTAATGAACCCTTTTTTTGTATTCTCAGATCTAGGCTAATTTTAACGGCCATGGTAAAATACACAATTTGAATTTCCATAGAAATTAAATCAACAATACACTATAGCCAGTTTAACAATATTTGTGGCCGAACTAATTTTTTTTCCAGGATATTTAATATTTTATATTTTATATAAACGATATGTTTTTTTACGAAAAAAATATTCATTTCAAGAAATTTAATATTTCATGTAATCGTCAAACCCAATTTTTTTTTGCATGATATAAAGATCGTGTAGGCAACTTGTCGTGGCCTTATATCTTGAAAATAGTCATATCGTTTGTACAAAATAGTCATACCGCCGTGTACAAACGATATGTTTTTTAATGAAATTAATTTATTTTAAGAAATTTATAACATTTCATGTAAACGTCAAACACAATTTTTTTGGCATGATACAAAGATCGTGTCGACAACAAGTCGTGGCCTTATATTTTGAAAATAGTCATACATTTGCTACATATATTCGCACATTGAAAGTTGATACAATTGAGTCCTCCAAAATGGAAAAATTTAACTCAAACCCTTCTTTTCAAAAAAAAAAAAAAAAAAAATTCCGGACTGGGCCGATGAACAATAAACTGGAATGGGCGATGAACAAAAAAAAAACAATCAAAAAAAAATTTTGGACTAGGCCGATGAACAGTAAAAAAAATGAACTGGACTGGGTCGATGAACAGTATAAAAAAAAAAAAAAAAACAACCAATGGAAAAAATACACTTGTCAAACATGGTTAACACCATGTCTTCTTATTAAGTAGAGATGATATATATACCCACCGTTGTTATGATGGTTTTTTTTTTTTTTTTATTTTTAATAAATGGGAAGCAGAACGGAAAGAAACTGATAGAAGTAGGACTAAATTATAATGTCTAAGTAACTCAAGATAAAATTGATTGCTTTAATAAATGAGACTATTTACTGTTATAGAAATAATATTAATAATAATAATTGTAATTGTAATAATGGTGAGTGATGATAATAATAATAATAATAATAATAGTGTCTTCTCAAAAAAAAAAATAATAGTGAGATAATAATATATGAGTGGAGAAATATTGACCTACTCTCCCTAAAAAAAACTTGGATGACCATAAATTGTATTCCATTATTATTTTTATTCTTATTTGACAACTATACCCTTTTCGTTTTATGGCATTAAAATCGGGGCGTTACAGAGGCGCAGCAGAAGCAGTACATGGATCTAAAAGATTCATTCATGAATCTTGTACGGTTCTTCCACATTTTCTATATAGCTGATATAGTAGTGGATTCATTGCTTGAAGCAAGGACCAGGGTCTCGTTAGAGATTCATGTGTGTGTTGAGGCGGTTCATTTGACTTGATCATTTGGAGCATGATATGAAGATAGTCTGAGTCCCCACGGATAGGGATCCGTTCACGCTTAGGGATGATTGCGAGTATTGCATGAGTGACACAATAACCCCAATATTGCATCGGCACATTGGACTGAATTCTTAAAGCTCTAGCCACATTTAATATAGGTTGGTGTTTTCTTTCTATAAAGCCATTTTGCTCAGGAGTTCTTACACATGATTTTTGATGCACAATTCCTTTTCTTCTATAAAAACTAATCATGTTAAATTCAGCACCATGATCAGATTAAATGATCTTAATGCACTTGTCAAACTGAGTTTGGACAAAATTGCAAATGTTTTGCAAAAGATCATTAGCTTCTGACTTAGCTTTCATAAAAAAAATCCACGTATACCTAGAATAGTCATCAACAACTGATAAGAAATATGATTCACCATTTACGGTATAAATTCTATAAGGTTCTCAAATGTCAACCATGAATAAGATCAAAACATTGAGAAGTACAAGAACTACTAACAGGAAAACTAGGCCTTTTCTGTTTGGCCAGATGGCATATTACACATTCATGAATATGCAACTTTATACTAGAAACTAAGGCTTGTAGGGATTTAATCCTTTGTAATGAAGGATGCCCTAGCCTAAAATGCCAAAGTAAAGCGTCAGAAAATGTGTTACAAACTTCATGAGACAAACTAGACTGACAAACTGGATTATCAGAATCAGGATCAGACTTCAGAATGTATAAGCCATCCTTTTGATCAGCTAAACCAATCCTCTTATAGTTTTGTGTTCCTGCTAGGCCTGAGCAAAAAAACCGATAAACCAATCCGAACCGTAAACCAATCCAAATCGAACCGAAATAAACCAAACCAAGAAAAAAACGATCAAATCGGTTTGGATTGGAACCGAACCGAATTTAAATGGTCTGGTCCGGATTACCCTAATTTGAAACCACCCAAACCGAAACCGAACCGAATTACCTACCCTATATAAAGACCCATTATTACTAACACTAATTAAACATCCGGGGTACGAAAATTCTATGAGTTCCTTTGAATTTTAGTAAGTTCTAACGATGTTTCCTTTGAATTTTTGTAAGTTCCTTGTAATTTGCTGATGTACCAGATTAGTAGTAGTACATTAGATGTTGTACTAATTAAGCACATGAGTTGCCACTTTTATACATTTTTGTTGTATGCATTAAGGCCAACAATGAATTGATGATGTACATTTGCTGTTGTAATATGTAATAACAACTAACAAGTAATTATCCCCGACGTACATTAGCTACATGTTATTAAGTGTCTTTTGAATATGTTGTGTGCACTAATGTTATTAAGTAATTAGTCCTGATGTACCTTTAATCCATTTTTACTTTATATTAGTTACTTGAAAATTGTGAGTTATAATAATGTGTAGTTTAGACTTGTGAAACTGAAACCAAACCGGATCCAAACCGAAACCAACCCAAACCAAACCATTGGGTTCGACATCATTTTGGTTTGGTTTGGGTGGTTAAATATGCCAACAAACCGAATAACTATAGGTAAAATCCGAACCGAAACCAACAAAACCGAACCATGCTCAGGCCTAGTTCCTGCACAACCCCAAGATTAGGACTAAAAAGAACAGACAAATAATTATCAGAAACAAGCTTCTTGACAGAAATTAGATTATAAGTGAAAGAAGGTATATAAAACACATTGTGCAAAACAATATCTTTATTGATCTTGACTTTTCAATGTGTGTAACCTTTACTGAAGAACCATTTGGTAATCTCACAAATAAATTTAGAGCTGGTTCCACATCAAACATCATTGTAAGAGAAAAAGTGATATGATCAGTGGCCCCTAAAAATAGAATCCAAGACACCAAACTACCAAAGTTACCTTGCCCAATATAATTTGAACTTGCTGCCATTACTACAGAGTTGCAGTGTGTAGATGAAGATTGCAATCCTTGAATATGAGATAGGAGTTGCTCATACCGAGACTGGGAAATTGAACCAGTGTCCTAGGGAGGCAAGCTTGAATGATCATTTCTTGAATCTTGACCTTCATCTGCCACTACATTATTTGCGACATGACCACTACCTGTAACGCCCCGAATTTTTATGACGTAAAACGAAAAGGGTATAGTTATCAAAATGAGGATAATTATTAATACTATCATCGTGTTAGTGACTAATCGTGTAAATTACTTATACTATGATAATATTTTATGCTAGAATTATTCTAACATATAGGTGGTTTTGAAAGTGTTAAGTTTTTTTTATTCCATGTATTCTGTACATTTGTTTCTATTGTTAATTCTAAACGGTAAATGACAATTATATTGTATTAAGTTTTGCGGGGGAAACTGATACTTTAAGTCCATGTAGTAGTTATCTTCCGTTGGACAGTTACATCTATTCAAGCACTAATTAAGGGTAGTTATAAGAGGTGACACTAGTATAAGTAGGGATAGTTAGAGGGAAGGGCATGGTGTTTTACTTAGAGCAACTCCAGAAAAAAAAAAAAGATAAAAAAAACATAAGAAAAATATTGCGGTGCGGTAAGGCGATCAATCCAACGGAAGTCTTGAAGTGTTGACGATCATCGTAGGTGAAGGTATTATCTCCAATATATATTTACGCTTTTCTCGGAAGTTGTTTTGTAATAGTGAAATATGCCTAAATCATGTTAAAGAGGCAATCCTACCCTTCAAGGACAAGTGAAGTACTTAGGAGCAGCAATCCTACATGTTCTTAGTATTCAGTTTGTGAAGCCATAGTCATTGGTCAAGGACAAACACCTTGGGACTTTTGTAATAGCAACCTCAAAAGACTCTAGTGAATTTCCTCCAACATCATTGGAGAAGAGTGGACTGACATGATTACACCACCTGGAACCACTATAAAACTTGACTACTTTACTTTACTGCATTTTTTTTCTGCACTTTATTTTATTGCATGCTTTTCATATCAACTTGCTGAACTAGCTACTGGACTCACACACCTTTTTACTACTGAGTATCTAATACTTAGTATCATTTGTTAAACAACAAGTATCAAGGCTTAATTTAATATATTCCGCTGCAACAGATTCAATAGAATCAATAGTCAGCAGACTGCTAAAGGTCAGCAGACTATTGACCCCGCTGAGTTTGTAAACTCCAAAAGTTTTAAGTGTTAAGTTTATTCACCCCCCCCCCCCCTCCTCTAAACTTAACCAAAAAAATTTCAAGGGACCAACAACTTAAGTCCTTTAATTTGGAAAACCTGATATATTTTTGACAATGACATGTAATCCTAATTGGCCTAAAATAAAAGAATTACTGAATCATGGTGAAGAAGCTCAAAATAGGCCTGACTTATTAGCCAGGGTGTTTAGAGCAAAACTAGAACTTAAAATTGAACTTTTTAAGAAAATCTGTTTGGGAAGATTGTTGAATATACATACTGTATGTAATAGAATTCCAAAAAAGAGGTTTGCCTCTTGCTCATTTTCTATGAATTCTAAAGTTTAATAAGATTTTTTTTGCTGAACTTCCTGACAAATTAAAGATCTACATCCTCACTTATACAGGTTAATAGTTAAGCATATGTTACATGGTCCATGTTGTAACACCCCGATTTTCGACAGTTTTTTATAAAGGACTTTATTGACATTTCTAAATAACTGCCTAGATAATTTTTTTTTTTTTTGTATTTATATTTTTAATTATTAAGATCTAGTGATATATGTTAATTTCATACTATTGATTAATGTGCCAAAACTTTGGAAGATTTTCAATGTAGGAATGATTTTGGTGTGACATTATTATTTTATACTTAAAGTGATATTATTATCGTTACTATTATTATTATCATTATTATCATCATCATCATTATATGATTCTGAATGTTTTACTGGTAAAATAATTTTCTTTTTAAACGATACAAATCACGTGAGGGGTATTATGTACATGTTAACTAGTAGTATTTATTTGCTACACCTTATTTTAGTGTAAATGTATGTTACCATAAATAGTTTTTGCAAATGATTTATTAGGAATTGAAGTTGTGATTAGACGTTACCAAATATTAAAAGAGATTTTAATTCCATTTCCGTTATTCTTAAAGTAATTTCTTTCCTCTTCTATTAAAATAATTGCAAGTTAAGTTTCCTTCATTTGTTATATATATATATATAATATCCTGAATTCTTCATTTGTTATATATATATATAATATCCTGAATTCGCTCAAATTAGTCTTTTGTTTTTTTTTGACTTGTAGTAATGAGGTTAGAAATTATCACATGTGGATAATAGTTATTTAGGTGTGAATTCTATCACAATAAATGTCAAAAGGATTTATTGATAGCCTGAATATATGGAAATCAGACATAAATTTCTCACGGCCATGCCTATATATATACAGCATCAGATCGATTGAGGAAGGAACCACACATGTCCTTCTTAAATGATTTATCCCTCAAATTTAACATCACACTATCACATATACATAGCAGAACAATTTTTCTAGTTGTTCTGAAAAGAGAGAAATAGCCGTGATTTGAAGAAGTATAAAATATTTTCGTGTTGAAAGTTCGAATTTGTGTTTCGGTGGAACTCGTCCCTTCTACAATTATGGTTTGAAAAAGACTAGATAGATGAACACGGTGAGTTCTTATTTTAATAAAAGCCAAAGTGTGTTTTTATCTAAGTATTTTAATTGAATATATTATCAATATATATACATATGTAATATATATTTTGTTAAAAAGGATTCAAGAAATCTTCTCACTTTAAACGTATTAACGTGATGAAACGAATATTGTGCAAATGTCATTGCATGTCCCATCTTTGTGACATGGTACCGTACTATTCATTTCGCGCGGTATGGTATATCGTACTCATACCTTTCCCGCTTCGGCGGCACTGCTTGATCCTGCTTGCTTGCTTGGCCCGCCGAGGGTTTCACAGTCGGGTTAGCTGCGCGTCGGGCCTGTGACCGCGGTTGTGGGACCTGAGGCAAGTGGACTCTCCGGAAGCCCCAGGAGATCGGGTGTCGGAAGGATGGACTCCACTATAAAAATTACTTGTTGTTGATATAAGGTGAGTGAAATGGGATTCATAAGGCAGAGACTATCGTATCAGCTGCATCGATGTCTAGTAAAGCAACTTGAGGAATTGACGGACTTGCCTGTACTTGCTTGACTTGAAAATGGTGAACAAAACTTGGACAAGTAATCTCTCATTTAAATATATATTCATATATACTTGACATGAATCTTTCTAAATTTGAAATATTAACTCGTTCATGATTTTAAGGCTTGGGATAACTTGTATATAATAAAGTTGTTTCTAAATGTAACACTCTCACACACGGCTCATACCAGCCTTTTGCTGACGACGCTCTTTTCTTTTCCTTTTGTTCTTTTGTTCGTGTTGTTTTTCTTTTCTTTCATAAAAAACCAAGTAGTGCATCCAGAGAAAAGAAAGAAAGGTGACCGACGTGATTGGTTAAAAAGATAATATTTCTGGCACGAGATGACGAAGATCACACTATGCATTTCTTTTAGCTAGTTAAAGTTATGGCATTCTTAAATGTTGTAATTTCCTTAATAAATCAATAATTTAGAAATGTACACTTATTTATTGATCAATAAAACATTGAGGTTTTTTAGTAAAGTATTTGCGATAACATCGCAGTCTGCTCCTAGAATGACCCCAGTGGACTAGGGGTCGGGAGCGGGCCGTTACAGTTGGTATCAGATACAGGTTGGCCGATAACTCCACACATTAGGATCGTAACCTAACTCTAATTTATAAGAATAATGTCAATAGAATATGGTGTCTAAGTTTGGATAGAAACTTTCCGAGAGTCAGACAAATATATAGGTTGACATCAAAGTTATAAGTAGAGGGAAGTTTGAGGACAAACTTCTTTTTAAGGGGAGAGAATTGTAACACCCCGATTTTCGACAGTTGTTTATAAAGGACTTTATTGACATTTCTAAATAACTGTCTAGATAATTTTTTATTTGTATTTATATTTTTAATTATTAAGATCTAGTGATATATGTTAATTTCATACTATTGATTAATGTGCCAAAACTTTGGAAGATTTTCAACGTAGGAATGATTTTGGTGTGACATTATTATTTTATACTTAAAGTGATATTATTATCGTTACTATTATTATTATCATTATTATCATCATCATCATTATATGATTCTGAATGTTTTAGTGGTAAAATAATTTTCTTTTTAAACGATACAAATCACGTGAGGGGTATTATGTACATGTTAACTAGTAGTATTTATTTGCTACACCTTATTTTAGTGTAAATGTATGTTACCATAAATAGTTTTTACAAATGATTTATTAGGAATTGAAGTTGTGATTAGACGTTACCAAATATTAAAAGAGATTTTAATTCCATTTCCGTTATTCTTAAAGTAATTTCTTTCCTATTCTATTAAAATAATTGCAAGTTAAGTTTCCTTCATTTGTTTCTTCCGTTTCTTAGATTATTTGAAAGAAATAATTATATGTCTCCTTATAATATAATATATATATATATATATATATATATATATATATATATATATATATATATATATATATATATATATATATATGTTATAAAAGATAATAATATGTTTATCTATTATTCAAATTGATTACAAGATTTTATGGTTTATCTATCGTATTGTATTCACACTGTAATCTCAACTATAAATACCCCATGATACCAGTGAAATAATACACAAAGCATTTCTTATTACTTTGTTTCTGTTCTTTCTTATATTAGTTTTATAACACGTTAAAGCACGAGTCTCTACTGATCTCACGTCTCTTATTCTTGATCACGTCTCCTATCAATTTACCAAAAACTTACTCCTTATATGCCGAAATTCCATGATCCCATCAATTCATAGCATGCTGGAATGGTCGTTCCAAAAACTTACTCCTTATATGCCGAAATTCCATGATCCCATCAATTCATAGCATGCTGGAATGGTCGTATTATTTATGTGTAGGGACAAGATCCATGAGCATATGAAGGGAAGTTGTTTTATTTTTATTTTTATTTTATGTGATATTCATTTGGGCTTCATAATAATTATTTATTTACAGATTTGTTTTTATCTTTTTCCCAAGGAGCCAACCAGGAGAAATTACTATTTACGTTATTGATGGCTGATTTGGCTGGTGGCTTGCCAAATTGAGATCTATAATGTGATAATAGAATTCACTCGATTTTTTGCATGCCGTGCTTCAAAGCGATTTACAATGCGTATAAATGTATCTGTCATTCGAATTCCCCCACATTCGATCTGGTATGTTTTGATCCGATCCGGTATGCCCCTTTCTACTCAATCTTTTAAACGTATTCTGTTATATGGCCGCCAGATCTATTGCTTATGGTTTTATCGTATTCGATCCTCTTTATGATTTTTTTAACGATCCAATTTGTGAAACTAGATAATTATATATGTTTGAACAAATTGTCTCAATATCTTGAATCTAAGGCTTTTCGGTTGATCTATGTGGATAACAAAATAAAATAAAATTAGGCAGCTATATTTGTTTTATGATCGGAAATCAAATCGCTGGCTGGTTTTTTTTTTCTTTTCAATTCTTTTCTGTTGAAAAGAGCATGAATGTATAATATGATCTATTTTTTATTCTTATACTTATTTAACAAGTATATGAAATCGCTGAATAATTATAGCAGGTTTTCGTTCATTTTTTTTATAGATTGGGTATATGGTTTTCTTTGAATTGTTTAAAAGCTTATTTTCTCTAGATGCACGTCTTCCCCATATAATTGCACACATAATCGTTTATGGCCGGGTCAATTGACATTTTTTCGCTTGATAAATTTTTTATCATTCACGTGACTTAGATTTTTGAAAAAGAACCCAATAATATTATAATATATATATATGTATCAATTTGATTTGAAGCCTTGAAGGCTAAAAGTGAGTATGAAATTCACATAAATAGACATGTCAAAGAGTGACGAAGTGAATATGAAATTCACATAAATAAATGTCACACATGTCGAATACTCATGTTGACATGTCATTTAAAGAATGAACCGTGGATCCGTATGAATTATTGATCCATATGAATCATGGAAATCCGTATAAATTATGGATCCGTATAAATTGTGGATCCATTTGAAAGAAAAAGAGTATTTAACGGTGAAAGATCCGTATGAATTCTGAACCATCTGAAAGGTTCGAGATCCATATTAATTATAAAAGAATTTGAAAGAGAGGTTTGACATTAAATCACATTTGAATTTATGTGATGAAATCGAGGGAAGATTTTAAGAGATATTCTGATCTTATCACATGTCCTGCCCTATCAACTGGTGCAAGTCCATTCCATGAGGTGAATGCGACAAAAATCTTCAAATTTTGGCCATTTTGGCGCAAGTCCATTTCCTAGAGTGAATGCGACAAAATCTTCAAATTTTGGCCATTTTGGCCGTGGACATAATTTTGGCCATTTTGGCGGCATGGATCACAATGACAATCATGACATAGTTGAGACAAGGCCTTGATATGCCACTATGTCACAAATAGAAAGGCATAGCTATTAATTGAGACAATGCCAGATATTAAATATTTAGCCAGATATTAATTGAGAGAAGCAATATTTTGGTATTAATTGAGACAATGCCAGATATTAAATATTTAGCCAGATATTAATTGAGAGAAGCCAATATTTTGGTATTAATTGAGACAATGCCAGATATTAAATATTAAGCCAGATATTAATTTGAGAGAAGGCAATATTTTGGTTGACATGGCACCAGTTGTGGGTTTATTTGAGTTGATTTTGATATGCCACTGATATCACAACTTGAAGTTAGTTGGCTTCTGTTGATTGTATCCTGGCTTCTGTTGATTGTATCCTTTTGCTCGATGGTTGGTAATTCCTTTATGTTGTGGTATGTAATTCCTCTAAGTTGACGCAGTTTTGATGGTAATTTCTATTTTAGTAATAAAATGGTGGTATGTAATTCCTCTAAGTTGACGCAGTTTTGATGGTAATTTCTATTTTAGTAATAAAATGGTGATTTTTATATACGATAGGTTGGTTTTATTTATAGGCATTAAGATGAATTCTTCTTTGACTCATATAAAATACTCTCCCTATACTAGCTCGAAATGATAGCTACATTGATAACGATATGGGTTAATGATGTGAAATGGTAGCTACATTGAAAATGAAAAAGGTTAATGTGTTATAATAATAAATTATAGACCCAAAACTCTTTGTTTAGGATGCTCTACACTTTATTCTATTTTTCAAAAAAATATTTGATCATTTTTTATTTTCGGTTGGCTAAATAAAAATGATTAAATGTCTTAAACTTAAAATGTATCTGTCAATGCCAATTTTCGTGAGCATCTTAGTTGATACACCTTTTGCTTAAGAATAGATCTACACAGTTTCAATTGATATTCTCAATTTAGAAAATCGATTTATACTAATACAATTTTCTAACCAACGGTGAAGATTTCTTCAATATACAATTCATTTCTATCATATTAATTCACTAAAATATTAGAATTTGATAGACTATGACTTAATTCTTAAAAAATATTTTGAATTCTCATTATTTTTGAGAAGTTGAACGCATTATTAGATCAAATCATCTTTAATACTATGCTCTATGTAATGCATGATTTATCTATTCATAATATACGATAGAAACATGCATTTAGTCGAGAAAAGTTGCTGCCATTTATTATGTAAGTGATCACATTTTGGTAATATAGTGTCTATTGACATATAATTTTTACCGACTTTTCAGTTATTGAGGATTCCTTGAGTTGTTCTAGTAATAGATCCCATATGAATTGCTTGTCTTAGGAATCGTGATACATTGTGTTGTTTGATTGTCAATATTATCATTTGCATGATACATTGTGTTGTTTAATTGTGAATATTATTATTAATTTCAAAATCTGCTTGACTTAATCATCCTAATAAGCATTGTGAGAATTGATAAAATATCTCTAAAGGAGATAATGCTTCTCCCCAAATCGGAAAATATTAAAGAAATTTGTTGATACCCGCATAAGAGGATCTCTAACATTAAAATGTTGAATCCGTCACGGGTAATTGCAAATTTTTTAGATACCGATTGTGAAAAAGTGTTGTCCAAGAATAAGAGGAGGAAAATCCATTATATCTCGTGACAAATATGGACATATATGAACCATGAGTTCATATATTATTCATTTACATGAAACCCACGAAGGGTAGATTATGCACATTTTGCATATATCAAATATTTTCCGAGAAAGAGGGAGAAACGAACCAAAAGTTCGTTGTCTCATTCTAGTGATTTCTCTAAATATAACGTGAATTTTTTCGAACGATTCTTGAAGAATCTAAAATCACATGGTGATATATTAAACGCATGAAGCGCAAGAGAAATATTGCTTTCAAAAATCTCATAGAATGAGATATTTAATTGAAATCACTATGTTTTATATGTGTAAATCGCATGAAGCGAATAAAAGAGCATCAATGTATAGCTCGGTGCAACATGTTCGATGAA
Source organism: Gentiana straminea (assembly GCA_036785695.1). Classification (NCBI taxonomy): domain Eukaryota; kingdom Viridiplantae; phylum Streptophyta; class Magnoliopsida; order Gentianales; family Gentianaceae; genus Gentiana; species Gentiana straminea. The sequence continues at coordinate 5,819,066 of JAVUPR010000398.1, forward strand.
GATCGATTCTCGGCATTAGGGGGAGATAAAGAAAATCTCATGTTAGAATAAAAGAATGCCGAGAAATTTTAACAAGATAAACGATCTTCCACGCACCAGTTTAACTGAACTGCGAAAATAATCTTACTATGCCTATATTGAAATTAAATGAGTGATTATTTATAAATGCACCAATAGTATGATTAAAGATATTTCTCTACGCCAGAAGCGTAGAAGACCGATCGGTGTTAAAGATAAAATCCGCGGAAGAATGATCAATTTATTATTGATATTCAGTCACTCATGAAATCTCTTAAAGAGATTCGTCTGAAAGACGAAAACCCCGAATAAATTAGCACGTGCATCAAATGATTAAATACTGGGGGTGCGGAACAACCAATCCATACTTTGGTAAGGAATTGGTTTATGCTAATATCAAATTAGCACTGGATTTTATGGGAGAAATTTATAATAAAATATAATAGTTGTCGACGACATATTTGCCTCTTTAATTGCTATTATATATGGATTCAATGCTTAAGTCGTTAGCAGAGTGTCAGAAACACTCAGACTAAAAATCAAATAGGCAATTGAGGTTGGATTTGAATTGGAAATATTTGTTTGTTAATGATCAAACATATTCTTCCATTATAGATAATGTTATGTTCCGCTAACTAATATATCTGGCTATTGTTTTGAGTTTTCATATGTCATGACCACATATTTATGGGTCGTTGGACATTAATATAGATATGAAAATCCTTGGTGGATTTCAGAAATAAGTTAATATGACAATCGCAGCATGCATACTATTAAGTTAAAAATATCGTTAACATTCATTTTGAATGTAATATGACTATAGTATAGTCCTATTGAGGAAAGAATATATAAGTAACTCAAACTTTGTGTCATGAATTTATAGCACTACGACGTGTGAGAGTGGAATATACGCATGCAATTGCGATTGTATTACTTTCTCCATTGTTTTTGTAATTATAGTGCTGACTGAGTTCCATGTGTTGCCCGAATGAGTAGTGGACATGACAGTATTTAGCCCCTACATTCAATTATCTACATGAAGTCCAGAAGGTACGGATATACAAAGTGCGCTCTAGTAACAATCTAGAAAAATTGTTCACTAAAATCATTTCTACATCTGTTTTGGAACAGAATGTGTTTATAATACTTTAATGCGTACATAAAGTAGATGTTGTCGTCAGGGAGAGCGACAACTTCAAAGTTATTTTAAGCATAATGACTGTACTCTTTTTCCCCTTTAACCAAGTTTTTCCCACAGGGTTTTCTTAGTTAAAGGTTTTTAACGAGGCAGTTAGTGCAATACATAAAAACGCATATGACATGAACTATTTATCTTGTCTAGTTTTTTTCCCACTGGGTTTAGCTAGCAAAGTTAATAGTGCATGACATATACGTTATGCAACTCAGATTGAGAAATTAATTCAGCCACATAATAGACTTGCAAAAGAATGGGGAAATTGATGTGCAACAGATCCGATCAACCGACAACCTGGCAGATTTATTTACTAAGACATTGTCAACTGCAACATTCGAAAGACTGGTGAAGAGCATTGGGATGCGACCTTGAAAGACATTAATTGATGCTTGGTTCAGGGGGAGTAAATCAACATAGATGAATATGTACTTTTTTTTTAACTAAGATTTTTTCTCACTGAGTTTTTTCTTAGTAAGGTTTTAATGAGGCATATCATATCTATTGTTTGTTGAATAATAGATATCCAAGGGGGAGTGTTATAAAAGATAATAATATGTTTATCTATTATTCAAATTGATTACAAGATTTTTTGGTTTATCTATTGTGTTGTATTCACACTGTAATCTCAACTATAAATACCCCATGATACCAGTGAAATAATACACAAGCATTTCTCCTTTCTCTTTATTACTTTGTTTCTGTTCTTTCTTATATTAGTTTTATAACATATATATATATATATATATATATATATATATATATATATATATATATAATATCCTTAATTCGCTCAAATTAGTCTTTCGTTTTTTTTGACTTGTAGTAATGAGGTTAGAAATTATCGCATGTGGATAATAGTTATTTAGGTGTGAATGCTATCACAATAAATGTCAAAAGGATTTATTGATAGCCTGAATATATGGAAATCAGACATAAATTTCTCACGGCCATGCCTATATATATACAACATCAGATCGATTGAGGAAGGAACCACACATGTCCTTCTTAAATCATTTATCCCTCAAATTTAACATCACACTATCACATATACGTAGCAGAACAATTTTTCTAGTTGTTCTGAAAAGAGAGAAATAGCCGTGATTTGAAGAAGTATAAAATATTTTCGTGTTGAAAGTTCGAATTTGTGTTTCGGTGGAACTCGTCCCTTCTACAATTATGGTTTGAAAAAGACTAGATAGATGAACACGGTGAGTTCTTATTATAGTAAAAGCCAAAGTGTGTTTTTATCTAAGTATTTTAATTGAATATATTATCAATATATATACATATGTAATATATAATTTGTTAAAAAGGATTCAAGAAATCTTCTCACTTTAAACGTATTAACGTGATGAAACGAATATTGCGCAAATGTCATTGCATGTCCCATCTTTGTGACATGGTACCGTACTATCCGTTTCGCGCGGTATGGTATATCGTACTCATACCTTTCCCGCTTCGGCGGCACTGCTTGATCCTGCTTGCTTGCTTGGCCCGCCGAGGGTTTCACAGTCGGGTTAGCTGCGCGTCGGGCCTGTGACCGCGGTTGTGGGACCTGAGGCAAGTGGACTCTCCGGAAGCCCCAGGAGATTGGGTGTCGGAAGGACGGACTCCACTATAAAAATTACTTGTTGTTGATATAAGGTGAGTGAAATGGGAGTCATAAGGCAGAGACTATCGTATCAGCTGCATCGATGTCTAGTAAAGGAACTTGAGGAATTGACGGACTTGCATGTACTTGCTTGACTTGAAAATGGTGAACAAAACTTGGACAAGTAATCTCTCGTTTAAATATATATTCATATATACTTGACATGAATCTTTCTAAATTTGAAATATTAACTCGTTCATGATTTTAAGGCTTGGGATAACTTGTATATAATAAAGTTGTTTCTAAATGTAACACTCTCACATACGGCTCATACCAGCCTTTTGCTGACGACGCTCTTTTCTTTTCCTTTTGTTCTTTTGTTCGTGTTGTTTTTCTTTTCTTTCATAAAAAAACCAGGTAGTGCATCCAGAGTAAAGAAAGAAAGGTGACCGACGTGATTGGTTAAAAGGATAATATTCTTGGCACGAGATGACGAAGATCACACTATGCATTTCTTTTAGCTAGTTAAAGTTATAGTATTCTTAAATGTTGTAATTTCCTTAATAAATCAATAATTTAGAAATGTACACTTATTTATTGATCAATAAAACATTGAGGTTTTTTAGTAAAGTATTTACGATAACATCGCAGTCTGCTCCTAGAATGACCCCAGTGGACCTAGGGGTCGGGAGCGGGCCGTTACAGCATGTGGTAATTTAAATCCAACCAACGTTTTTATGAAGAAGGATGGTTTCTGTAGGAATTCATTTCCTAAATATTTTTGTTAACATGCCACCTCAACAACCGATGCATATCCAATATATAAAAGATGTAACAATGGTCATAAAGTCAAGGTCAGAGGAGAATGGTTAGATAATATATGGGTTATACCGTACAATCCTTATTTAATTGCTAAGTTTGACTGCCACATTAATGTAGAAATATGTTCTACTAAATCGTAATATATATATATATATATATATATATATATATATATATATATATAAGGGATATATATATATATATGCAAAGGGAATGACAGAATAATGTTTAACATTGAACCTGAAAACTCACCTAAAGAAATAGATGAAATTGATCACTACCAATCTGGAAGATGGATATCTCCACCCGAGGCATCATGGAGAATGTACAGGTTTCCTTTGGGCAATATGAAGCCTGCAATTATACAATTGCAAGTTCATTTGGAAAATTATCAACCTATCAATTTTAACCCAAAGCATAGAATGTAAAATACAATGAGTAATCCTTTTAACAAAAAGACAATGCTAACAAAATATTTCTGGATGAATAGAACAAATGTTGAAGCAATAAATAAACAGTGTATGTATTCTGAATTTCCTGATTTCTTTGTTGGGGGACAAGACAAAAAAAGATGGAAAATGAGAACTAAATGTTATTCAGTTGGAAGACTAGTAACGGTAAATCCAATTAAGGGAGAATGATAATATTTAAAATCGTTGTTATCTAATGTAAAATGCCCTACATCTTTTAGTGATTTAAAGGCATACAATGGTCAGGTGTTTCCAACATATCATGAGTCTGCATTAGCACGAGGCTTCCTAGAACAAAATAATAGTCAAACACTTTGTTTAGAAGAAGCATCATTACATCAAATGCCTTATGAAATAAGACGATTATTTGCTACACTTTTAGTTTATGCTTGTCTTACTAATCCTATTAAACTGTGGCAAAAATTCGAACCGAATCTTTCAGAAGATATAGCCAAACAAACTCATTTTTCTAAGCATGAAATAAGAAGACTTGTTCTACAACAGATTAATTCATTCCTTCATTCTATGGGAAAATATATAGCTTCGTTCGGCTTGATACCCAAAGGAATGAATTCTATGCAGTTTGAGGACTTAACTAAGGAACTAAGAGCTGAACAAAATATTCTTGTTTCTGAGATAGATTTAAATTCAAAGACATTGTTAAATAAGGAACAAGAAATATCTTTTAAGAGTATAGAAAAAGCAAAATATGAAAACAAACCAGAATGTTTTTTTATAGATGGTCCAGGGGGGACGAGAAAGACTTATCTATATAGATCTTTGTTAGCCGAAGTTCGATCAAAATGCCACTTAGCTTTAGCAACAGCCACATCAGGAATAACAACATCTTTGCTGCCTGGAGGACGGACAACACATTCATGATTTAAAATACCTATTGACATAACAGATGGTATAGTCTGTCGCATAAGTAAACAAACATCGTTAGCGCAAATGATAAAAGAAAAAAAAAGCTATTGAAACATTAGATGATTTACTGCAAGACTTAATTGAGAGTACTCAGCTTTCTGGAGGAAAAGTTGTTGTACTAGGAGGAGATTTTAGAAAGATTCTACATGTTGCCAAAGGCACTAAGCGTGATACAATGATTGCATCTCTAATAAAATCATACATATAGCCTATGCTTAGAAAAATTATTCTGGTTCAAAATATGCATGCTCGTTTAGATCATGTGTTTACCAGTTTCCTTCTGAGGGTCGGTGAAGGACTAGATCGTAATCGTGATGTTGAAGCACATATAATCATTCCAACTAAAAATGATGACACTGATTTAGATACTTTTATAAATATGATTTTCCCTATTATGGATACAGTAACAACCACTAATTCAAAAGGTATTAACAAAGCAATTCTTACTACAAAAAACCAATTTGTTGATGAAATAAATGATTTGATAATTCAGCGCTTTCATGGAGATGAAATTGAATATATTAGTGTTGACCAAACTGATAATCCAAATGACCAAGGACAATATGAAGACATGTTAAATAGCCTAGCCCCTACTGGTTTACCTACATATAAATTAACACTTAAAGTTAATGCTCCTATAATTTTATTAAGGAATCTAGATCCATCAGAGGGTTTATGTAATGGCACACGTTTAATATTCAAAGGTTTAGACAAAAACATAATACACGCTGAAATTGCAATCGGAGACCATGCAGGAAAATCAGTGTTCATACTTAGAATACCTCTAAAGGCAACTAAAGATGAATTCTATCCTATTCCATTCAAAAGATTCAATTTCCCGTCAGACTTTGCTTTGCAATGACAATTAATAAGGCACAAGGACAAACTTTAGACTTTGTTGGTTTTTACTTAAAAGAGCCCGTTTTTTTCTTTTGGACTCGTGCAAAAACATCAACTGTTGTTAAAGTCCACATAGCATCTACTTTTTTTATATAAGAAAAAAAAAACTTTACCAAAAATATTGTTTATAAAGAAATTTTGGACACGCAATAAATCATATATTTCAAACGCTTTTACATGCTTACAACCTAAAGTGTTACGAGTAAAGTGTACTGTGTTCTGTGTTAGATGATAGCCAAATATATCAAAAAAAAAATTATGTATTGTTATGAATTTGTTTACAGAAAATACATCAACGCTAACCCTGTGATGCCTTTCAAGTTACAATAACAATAACAACAGCGGCAGTTTTTTTTTTCTTTCCTTTTTCGAGGAGGAGGTGTCGTTATCGTTAGGACGCCGGTGAAATCGCCGCTGCTATGGCCGAGGCAAAAGAGGAAACGAATGGATTCGACGAGAAAACTGAGGAAGCAATGCTCAAGCTGGCCAAGTTAAAAGAAGAGATCGGGGCGGCAGCCTTCCATAGGTTATTCGTCACGAATATGGTCTATATGCATGAGAAGGCAACCGGAGGAGACGATTTCCTGTTCTGGATGGAAGAAAATGGCCTTGAGTCCGCAAAAAGAGTAAGTAACTCTGTCTCTTCAACAGCATTCCCCCTTTATAGAACCCTAGTAGTATTTTCTGTAGTTTGGCTTGTAATCTCTTCTCGATGAGGTTGATTAGCATATTCTTCCTCGTTTCTGAGGTTTTTTTTTTGGTCGCGAAGTTTTTCTTGGATGTTCATGGATTTGATTGTTTTTCAGTCCCTCTATTTTGTTGCATAATTTTAAAGGTAGGCGGACGGCTGATGAAATAAACTGTATCTGGTGTTTCAGATCATTTTATTTGATGTATATATGCATCATTATGTGTTCTTTGATGCATTTCTATAATGGCACAGGTTAACGCATTGAATGCAAAATTGTGCACATTCCATGGCGAATGTGCTAAGTTTGCTGTAGAATGGTGTCTAAACAAGGTGCTTGCTGGAGCTGGAGCTGAGGTGGCCATTGAAACAGTCTTTGCAAAATTGGGTTTTTTTAGTGAGGATCGTACTGTGTTGTTCGACGAATGTGCCAAGTCTGCTGCAGAATTGTCTATAAAGAAGATGCGCTTTGGATCTTTGGTGGACAAACTTGATAAAAGGACAATATTGAAGAATGAAATAGATGAAGCTAAGAAGATGAGGAAGGAACTTGTGGGGATAACAATGGCATCCAAACTGAACTTAATGGTAAAGGAGTTAACTAGGAGGGAGCAAGATTCCCAGGCATATGCCATCGTTCAAGAAAAAGATGCCGGAGGTGCGGTAATCAGTGACAAGCCGACAGAAATCTCCAGAAGCAAGGTATCAAAGAATCTGCATTTTCAGTTTCTATAATTCCTTTTGATTTATTTTAGGAAGCAGAAGATTAATGGTGGAATTAATTGTTTTTCCTGTAATCCTTTTTACAGATCTCTTGTGTGTGTGTGTGTGTTAGTGACACTACTTGTGATCGTTTGAGCTCGTCTTCCTCAGGAATTGGGTTCTCGGATATAGATGGTACATTGATTTTATTTGATGTATTATTCTACTGTTGCAGTTTAAAAATATGGAGTGTTCTTTATGCAACGAGAAGGTGCGAAACATTGATGGAGTGAAGAGAGCATCAGCATTCGCAACAGAAAGCATCAGAGTTTTGGTGGAGATGATGAAGGGTGTCAAGTTTGGGCAGCAACTGGCCTCGGGAGTGGATGAGGCTATAGCACTGGCTGACGAATGGACTGATGCTATGGCAGGTAAGTACGTAACGAAATTGTTGGTAGAGGTTTTGGTGGACAAACATTCTATATTTGAAGTATTGAAGAGGGAAATTGCTGAAAATTGGAAGATGGAGAAAGAAGTGAAGGATAGACTCATCATTTACCAGAGGAAACATGCTCATATTGCCCCGGGGTTTGCTACTGATATTGTTGAGGAGGGGATTACTAAAGTGGGTGCTCTTGTAGAGGGAGACGAGACAATCAAGGAGAAGAATAGTGGAGTGGGGACTGTTTTAGAGGGTGACGAGACAATCGAGGAGAAGAATAGTACTGTTGTAGGGGGTGACGAGATAATCGAGGGGAAGAATAGCGGAGTGGGTACTGTTGTAGATGGTGACGAGACAATCGAGGTGAAGAAGAGTGAAGGGGGTACTCCTGGAGAGGGTGATCTGACAAAGCATCCTATTGATTACCATGGCTTGGTTTGGAAAAAGGTGGGTCTTTTTGCTGCTGTGGGTATGATTGCTGCTTTGGCCGAATTAGCCATGGGCAAGACCAAGAAAAGGTGAATTTTTATCTTGTTCAAGTTATTGGTTAGTAGTATGTTTTAAGTTACCGTTTCTATATTATGCTCGTTCAGAATTCAGACATGTATGGTATGTTGAAGGGCTTGCAGCTACACATTTCTGTACCGGCTAGTATATTAGGATTCTCACTCTCTTTAAAATGAGTGTTTACAACTCCACTGTGTTGGGAAAGTCTAGTTGAGTTACATTACATTTGCTCTTAGTATCTTCTTTAAGCTTCCTTACATCTGTCTCTGAAAATTTGTAGTATTGCAACAATGTCTGGCGGCGAGGAAACGAAAGAAGACACCAAGGCAAAAGAGGAGGTAACAGAGCAAAGAATTTGCAGGCTGGCCAAGTTAAAGGAACATATTGGAGTGGTATCCCTCAAAAGGTTGTTCAATCAAGAAGATGATAGCTCTCTGGGGTTTTTCCAACTTTTTGGGTAAGCAACTCTCTGGGCTTTTTCCAACACCCCCCACCCTTTCCCTTTTTAGATATTCAGTAATTTGGCTTCTAATCGTGATCAGGTTGATTAGCATATTCTTCCTACTTGTTGCGTTGTTGTTGGTATGGTTCCATTAGCCTGGGGGCAAGGCCAAGAAAAGGGAAATGACAATTTCATCCTCTTCAAGTTAGTTGAAAATAGTATGTTTTAAGGCCCTATCTATATTTTGCCTAATTAGAATTTGGACATGTATGGTACGTTGAAAATTGTAGTATGCCTTTTAAGGTACCGTATCTATATTTTGCCTGTGTAGAATTGTGCGTGGGATGTTCAACTTAAGCTACCTTATCTGTATCTTTGCTTGTTTAGAATTTGGACATGTATGTTTAACTTATTTGAAAATAGTATTTGTTTTATATCTTGCTTGTTTAGAATTTGGACATGTATGGTATTTTTAACTTAGTTGAAAATAGTATGTTTTATTATGGTTGTAGCATTTGGACATGTATAATATGTTCAATTTAGTTTAAAATATGGGTGACTGATCAAAACCGGTCCAAGTCTGACTTGAATTGGTTTAGTTTTAGTAATGGACCAAAGAAACTCAATCTAATATAATCAAAATATTTATGTTCAAATATATATGTATACCAGCAAAAACACATGTACGCTTGCGTATGTTTTCGTTGAAGTTTTTTTTTAGAGTTTTTTTTTATATCATTTCATCAATTATTTCTTATAATTATCTTACCAATCATTATTTCAACTACAAATTATATTATCTTTCACCTTTTTATTTTATTACTTTTTTTTTACCATTATTTTAAACATTATACTGTTATAAAACTAATATAAGAAAGAACAGAAACAAAGTAATGAAGAGAAAGGAGAAATGCTTGTGTATTATTTCACTGGTATCATGGGGTATTTATAGTTGAGATTACGGTGTGAATACAATACAATAGATAAACCGAGAAAATCTTTGTAATCAATTTGAATAATAGATAAACATATTATTATCTTTTATAACACTCCCCTTGGATATCTATTATTCAACAAACAATAGATATGATATGCGCTCATTAAAACCTTACTAAGAAAAAACCCAGTGGGAAAAAATCTTAGTTAAGGAAAAAGAGTACATATTTATCTATGTTGATTTACTCCTCTCGAACCAAGCATCAATTAATGACTTTCAACGTCGCATCCCAATGCTCTTCACCGATCTTTCGAATGTTGCGGTTGACAATGTCTTAAGTAAATAAATCCGCCAAGTTGTTGGTTGATCGGATCTGTTGCACATCAATTTCCCCATTCTTTTGCAAGTCTATTATGTGGTGAATTAATTTCTCAATCGAGTTGCATAACGTATATGTAAATGCACTATTAACTTTGCTAGAAAAACCCGGTGGGGAAAAAAAAACTAGACAAGGTAAATAGTTCATGTATCATATGCGTTTTTATGTGTTGCACTAATCGCTCGTTAAAAACCTTTAACTAAGAAAACTCTATGAGAAAAACTTGGTTAAAGGAAAAAATACAGATCATTATGCTTAAAATAACTTTGAAGTTGTCGCTCCCCCGACGACAACATCTACTTTATGTACGCATTAAAGTATTATAAACGAATTCTGTTCCAAAACAAATGTAGAAATGATTTTAGTGAACAATTTTTCTAGATCGTTACTAGAGCGCACTTTGTATATCCGTACCTTCTGGACTTCATGTAGATAATTGAATGTAGGGGCTAAATACCGTCATGCCCACTACTCATTCGGGCAACACATGGAACTCAGTCAGCACTATAATTATAAAAACAATGGAGAAAGTAATACAATCGCAATTGCATGCGTATATTCCACTCTCACACGTAGTAGTGCTATAAATTCATGACACAAAGTTTGAGTTACTTATATATTCTTTCCTCAATAGGACTATACTATAGTCATATTACATTCAACATGAATGTTGATGATATTTTTAACTTAATAGTATGCATGCTGCGATTGTCATATTAACTTGTTTCTGAAATCCACCAAGGATTTTCTTATCTATATTAATGTCCAACGACCCATAAGTATGTGGTCATGACATATGAAAACTCAACGTTACTGCCAGATATACTAGTTAGCGGAACATAACATTATTTATAATGGGAGAATATATTTGATCATTAACAAACAAATATTTCTAATTCAAACTCAACCTCAATTGCTTATTTCATTTTCTTTTACCTAGTCTGAGTGTTTCTGGCACTCTGCGAATGACTTAGGATCTTGGATCCGAGATATAATAATAGCAATTAACGAGGCAAATATGTCGTCGACGACTATTATATTTTATTATAATTTCTCCCATAAAATTCATTGCTAATTCGATATTAGCATAAACCAATTACTTATTAATGTATGGATTGGTTGTTCCGCAACCCCAATATTTAATCATTTGATGCACGTGCAATTTTTGTTTTGGGGTTTTCGTCTACAAGACGAATCTCTTTAAGAGATTTCATGAGTGATCGAATATCAATAATAAATTGATCATTCTTCCGCGGATTTTTATCTTTAACACCGATCGGTCTTCTACGCTTCGACGTAGAGAAATATCTTTAATCATACTTGTTGGTGCATTTATAAATAATCACTCATTTAATTTCAATATAGGTATCTAGCATATTACTTGTTAAATACTACAAGTAAGATTATTTTCGCATTCGATTAAACCGATGCGTGGAAGATCGTTTATCTTGTTAAAATTTCTCGGCATTCTTTTATTCAAACATGAGATTTTCTTTATCTCCCCCTAATGCCGAAAATCGATCTTCATCGAACATGTTGCACCGAGCATACATTGATGCTCTTTTATTCGCTTCATGCGATTTACACATATAAAACATAGTGGTTTCAATTAAATATCTCATTCTATGAGATTTTTGAAAGCAATATCTCTCTTGCGCTTCATGCGTTTAATATATCACTATGTGATTTTAGATTCTTCAAGAATCGTTCGAAAAAAAAAATTCACGTTATATTTAGAGAAATCACTTGAATGAGACAACGAACTTTTGGTTCGTTTCTCCCTCTTTCTCGGAAAATATTTGATATATGGAAAATGTGCATAATCTACCCTTCGTGGGTTTCATGTAAATGAATAATATATGAACTCATGGTTCATATATGTCCATATTTGTCACGAGATATAATGGATTTTCCTCCTCTTATTCTCGGACAACACTTTTTCACAATCGGTATCTAGAAAATTTGCAATTACCCATGACAGATTCAACATTTTAATGTTAGAGATCCTCTTATGCGGGTTTCAACAAATATTTTCCGATTTGGGGAGAAGCATTATCTCCTTTAGAGATATTTTGTCAATTCTCACAATGCTTATTAGGATGATTAAGTCAAGCGATTTTGAAATTAATAATAATATTCACAATTAAACAACACAATGTATCATGTAAATGATAATATTGACAATCAAACAACACAATGTATCACGATTCCTAAGACAAGCAATTCATATGGGATCTATTACTAGAACAACTCAAGGAATCCTCGATAACCGAAAAGTCGGTAAAAATTATATGTCAATAGACACTATATTACCAAAATGTGATCACTTACATAATAAATGGCAAAGCAACTTTTCTCGACTAAATGCATGTTTCTATCGTATATTATAAATAGATAAATCATGCATTACATAAACATAGTATTAAAGATGATTTGATCTAATAATGCGTTCAACTTCTCAAAAATAATGAGAATTCAAAATATTTTTAAGAATTAAGTCATAGTCTATCAAATTCTAATATTTTAGTGAATTAATATGATAGAAATGAATTGTATATTGAAGAAATCTTCACCGTTGGTTAGAAAATTGTATTAGTATAAATCGATTTTCTACAAATTGAGAATATCAATTGAAACCTGTATAAATCTATTCTTAAGCAAAAGGTGTATCAACTAAGATGCTCACGAAAATTGGCATCGAAAGATACATTTTAAGTTCAAGACATTTAATCATTTTTATTTAGCCAACCGAAAATCAAAATGATCATCAAAAAAAAAAGAAATTTGAAAATAGAATAAAGTGTAGAGCATCCTAAACAAAGAGTTTTGGGTCTATAATTTATTATTATAACACATTAACCTTTTTCATTTTCAATGTAGCTACCATTTCACATCATTAACCCATATCATTATCAATGTAGCTAGGAGAGTATTTTATATGAGTCAAAGAAGAATTCATCTTAATGCCCATAAATAAAACCAACCCATCGTATATAAAAATCACCATTTTATTACTAAAATAGAAATTACCATCAAAAGCTGCGTCAACTTAGAGGAGTTACATACCACAACATAAAGGAATTACCAACCATTGAGCAAAAGGATACAATCAACAGACGCCAACTAACTTCATGAAGCCTACTAACTTCAAATTGTGATATCAGTGGCATATCAAAATCAACTAAAATAAACCCACAACCTCCAGTTACAGTTGACATAGTGGCATATTAACCAAAATACCAGTTCACATAGTGGCATATCAACTAAAATATTGGCCTTCTCTTAATTAATATACCAAAATATTGGCCTTCTCTTAATTAATATATGGCCTTGTCTCAATTAATATATGGCATTATATGCCTTTTCTCGACTATGTCATGATTGTCGTTGTGAAAGGAAACATATTTTCCACGACCATGGCATGATTGTCATATTAAAGAAATTTGTTGATACCATTCTAGAACGACTCGTGCTGATAACGTGTTATAAAACTAATATAAGAAAGAACAGAAACAAAGTAATGAAGAGAAAGGAGAAATGCTTGTGTATTATTATCTTTTATAACATATACTACTTTATTTCAGTTTCTTTCAACAATCAATTTTTTATCTACACAAATTTCAAATAAACATTTTAACTTTCTAATTATTACTTTAACCATTTTTATTATATTTTATTATCCACTAACATATAAAAAACTTTCAAAATAAACTTCAACCCAAAACAAACGGAATGTTGTTGTAATTATGTTTTATGAATGTATATGTTCAACATGAACATATATATTTTGTTACAGCTAATATTTTGATGTGACAATATCGAATTCTATGTTTCATTACAAGCCTTAGTGCAGCGTGATTTTTTTTTTTATAATGAAAATTATTATACAACAAAAGCGCAAACTGCAACTCAATGCGGGAAATTGGTAAATCAGGCCACTCTATGCTCTGACAATTTTTTTCAGGTCAAACAGTTTCTGACATTTTTTTAGGTTTTCCGTCCAAATATGGACGATTTCGTCCGAATACAGTCAAAACCGTCCAAGTTTTGATAAATTTCGTCCCAATCCACCCAATGGCCAAGATGGAAGGAAACCGTCCGAAATTCGGACGAACCATCCAAATTGTGACGAATTTCGTCCAAAGTTGGACGGTGCGTCCAAATTTTGGACGGTTTCCGTCCATTTTGTCCATAACCCCAAAACCTTCCAAATTTGGACTGAATCAATTGATCTCTTCGTCCAAATTTGGACGCCGCGTCCAAATTTGGACGGAATTGTCCATTTTGAAACCCTTAAACAGTATTCTTTATTCTTTTCACCTACCCTTGTCTTCACGTTTCATCACACAAAAAAATCACCAATGCTTCCAAAAAAATCACCATTACCACACCAAAAATTCACCATTGATACCAAAAAAAAAAAAAAAAACATATTTGTCCTTTTGAGCTGTGTTGTTTTTTTTCACCGGAGTTGTATTTTTAAATAAATAGGTAAACATTTATTTAAGTTTGAATAAATTTATTTATTGTGTTTGTTTTTATTGTTATTTGTTCGAATGAATAGAGTATGTTAACGTTATAAATTTTCGATTTTTAGCGTAGTGTAGTATGTGCATTGTCACTTGTCAGGGTAGAGAAATGTTTAATTTTGATGATATATTTCGATAATGGAATCGACATTCATTGGATAATCAGGGTAGTCAATGATACACTCTTATTTTGGTTGATATATTTTGATGATGTATTTGGATAACGATACATTCTTATTTTGGTTGATGTCAATGTGATCGCTCGAAGTAATAAACGAAACTTGTTTAGCGAATGTGTTTTATTGGTTTGGTTATTAGTTGATTATGTTGTTGTTGTAGTGGAAGATGAAAATTCAATTGAAATGTATGGGTTTTGTATTACGTATTTTGTGATAGTATGAGAACATCCATTGAAATTAGCGGTAACAAGTATGTGATTTAAAAAATTGAAACAAACGACAAATTAATGTTGTTTAAAATACAATAACGAATATCTCGAACTGAATTCCATGGTATGCCTCGGCCTGATGAGGTTCTTAGAATTGCATTCTTCCCCTAGGGTGTTTTTCGATTCCTTCTGATCCGCTGTGTTATGCCTAATCCCCAGTTTTTGTATTGGGGCTCCTGGTAGGTAGCTCGTAGAAAATTTCATTAGGTCTGTTCACCAGAGCAACTTTTCCTGTCCCCAGCAGCCTGGTAAATCCTCAGCCGGAAGTGAGGCACCCGTTAGATTGAAAATATAAGTCCTGTTCTGCCGACTCCGTCCGGCATCTGTTCTCCTTCGTCATCATCAAGTATTCTATGACGTTGGTAAAAACAATATTCTTCTTCTCTTACCCCCCTAACGATATAACACAACACAACACAAAACAACGATGTTCCGAAAAACAAAAACAGATGATAAGACATTTCGGTTATATATATGTATATGTATATGTATGTGTGTGTGTGTATATATATATATATATATATATATGTGTATATGTATATGTGTGTGTGTGTGTATATACATACTAGGAAAATAAACAATCGTGCTCCGCACGAGCGTTGCCCCGGTTTGTATTTAATTAACTCTGATACATTACGATGGCATGTCCGGTACGTGTCGGCTGATGAAATGAATATCCGACACATTTTCGACACCTCCCGACATCGTATGGATACTTTTCGACACTACTGATTTTTTTTTTTTTCAATTTCTACTTAAATCTATTTTAACCGAAAAAAATGAAGCTATCTTCGACATTATCTGCAACAACACGTGTTCTACCAAAAACACGACACGACACGCTCCGATACACCCCGACGCCATATCCAACAAGTGTCGGTTGATGAAATAAATATTAATTAAAAATTAATTAAAATATAAAACACTGTCAATACTCCACGATACAAAATCGACACCTTTCCACACTACTGAAACCTTTTTTGTATTCTCAGATCTAGGCTAATTTAATATTTTATATAAACGATATGTTTTTTTACAAAAACAAATTCATTTCAAGAATTTTAATATTTCATGTAATCGTCAAACCAAATATTTTTAAACATAATATAAAGATCGTGTAGGCAACTTGTCGTGGCCTTATATTTTGAAAATAGTCATATCGCCGTGTACAAACAATATGTTTTTTTATGAAATGAATTTATTTTAAGAAATTTATAAGATTTTAATGTAAACGTCAACACAATTTTTTGGTATGATACAAAGATCGTGTCGGCAACAAGTCATGGCCTTTATATTTTGAAAATAGTTATACCTTTGCTACATATATTCGCACATTAAAAGGTGATACAATTGAGTCCTCCAAAATGAAACAATTTAACTCAAACAAAAAAAAAATTTCTGGACTGGGCCATGAACATGATAACAATCTGATTTTAGGATCTAGATCAAAGCTTCGACTTTTATTGATTCAGCAATTGACTTTAAGCTTATACGAATTCAAGCTAGGGTTTTTCAGCACTTAAAGGCGCAGCAGTAAAGTCGAAGAACACAGTAAATTTTGATCAGCAATAATTTAGCGTTCTTGGATTGCAAGAACGTCCAAAATTCGTTCCGACAGCAAATTAGAGTTCTTGACCGCCGTTGATGAAGGACACAAAACGCAACAAGATTCTTTCTTTGATCGCCTTGTCTCTGATACCACTTGATAGCAATCTGATTGTAGGATCTAGATCAAAGCTTCGACTTTTATTGATTCAGCAATTGACTTTAAGCTTATACGAATTCAAGCTAGGGTTTTTCCGAACAAGAACATCTCCCTGAATGTATAAAACGTGGACTATTTGGAAATAAAACGAAAGTAACAACAATAATCAATATCTGATTATTGTCTCGTGGTAATCCTATCTCAGGAAAACCACCCAACTATTCTATCTCAGAATAATTGAAAGAAACTCCAATCTCTGAAAAGTTTCTTGATTATAAACTAAGGTTTAATCTCCAAAATAATCTGAGTATTCAATTCAGCAAACAAAGGAATAAATAGCAGCAAAAGACACGCCCTAGATGCTATTGGCGCCAACATGGGCCTATAAGGCCTTATTATGATTCTAACTTAATTAAAATAAAGCCCAACTAAATAACATAATTAAAAGTCCATATAACAATCTGAATTTAATAAGCATAGGCGTCCCACACTTGGGCTTCAGCTCATCAAGCCCAATCAGCAACGAATAGGCTTAAAGTAGTTGGATCATCAATCCTCAAAGCCCCATTCTCCTTTCCAACATCTTGGACCATCTTTGCATAAGCTTCTCGAGCCTTTTTCTCTTGAAAACGTGTGATAGGGCCATCTCGAACAATAATAGGATCCTCGGGCTTGAGAATGAGTGGCTGATCATCTTGGAGTGCATCAGAACAGTATAAAAAAAATTTTTGGATTGGGTCATAAGGAGCAAATGCATTGTCTGGATATATATATATATATATATTCTAATTATATATATATATATATATATATATATATATATATATATATATATATATATATATATATATATATATATATATATATATATATTTAAAATTTTTTTTAACATCGCAAAAACACTCACACACACACACACTTAATATATATATGCACTTGTCTTATTACATATATATGTGTATCACACTGACATATGATGACATATATACAAACATATTATATATTCATTGTTTATATATTATTTTATATTCATATTTCCACTGTATACTAGTGTAAATTTATAATTCTTTCACAGATTACAACATTATGTCCGTTAAGTTTGAATTCGGTGGAGAGTGGATATACAACGAAGGAAGTGACAGATGGGCTTATAGAAAAGGAAAATTTATTTGATTCGTGTATAAACCGATATGACATTGGATGAATTGAAGCAAAAAGTGTGTGAGAAAGTCGGAATTGATGTATCAAAAAATACATTGGTCATGAAACTTTTGTATGCAAAATACGAGGGGCCGATTGATGTTTTGGATGATGAGACATGGCTAGGGTACATTGATGATCTCCTTAGACTAGAAACCGTCAAAATTTGTGTTAACGCTGAACCGATTATTGCTGATGATGACTCGGAAGACATAAATGACAACGCATTTGACTTAAATAAACAACCGATAGTCGAAGAAAATGATAGAAGGATTGAGGATTTTACACCCGAACTTTTTTATAATCAGAATTCCCGTGAGCATGTTGTACGTACTCCACCAGTCTCAGCCCCTCGTGAAATTGTAATCCAACCAAATACAACTTTCGGAGATCAAGTAATAGACTTGTCAAGTGAACGTGTCTACGATTGGGTTTTTATTGCAAATATGATAGTCAGCCATTGCACATACCTTACAGTGAACAACCTATGGCTAGAATGTGTGCATCTATGAATGAAGCTGGAACTTCTCGGCATAATGTAGTTCAAACGACCCACACACTGTATAGCCAGCAACCTAGTGGTATGAGGCGTGAACCAGTGACTGAAGCTGGGACATGTTGGAATAATTTTGGTCAGACTAGTCCTAATCTCCACATAGATGGAACAAGCTAGCAGTTTACGCACACAACGATGCAAGCACCGATGCAAGCGGGCCTCACTATCGGCGGATCTTTCATGAGTTATCTGACAGCACCTTTGCAACTGAACCCTAACACTGGTCACACATTTAGTATGGCAAGTATTAATCGCAATAGAGGTGCTCATTTCGGGTCTGGAATGGAGCCTTCCTAAATTCCTCCATGTCCACGTGCTGGGACGTTTCAGACCGATAATTTAGATGTATTGTTTATTGGTAAAAAGTATAGAGACAAGGAGGATATGAAGGATAAAATGAGTTACCACGCATTGAGACACGACTACATGTTGAAACTCGTTAGGTCTGACAAGGATAAGTTAAAACTACGTTTGTTATACTTCGGAACGATGCAAATGGAAGGTTGTCCGTAGGAAGGTTGTTGATTCGAATGTGGACGCTAGGGACGGACAACGTTGCATGAACTTTGAGATAACCGCATACACTGAAACCCACACTTGTGGATTAGAGCAATTGACTGACAATCATAGACAAGCCCGGACCTATAGGTCGTTTCGTAAGGGATAGCCTCATAAAACTCGACAGCGGTTTCACGACAAAAGTTTTACAAGCTGAGGTAAAAAAAACATTCAACATAGATCTTAATTATCACAGTGCTTATCAATGTAGACAGAAAGCCTTGGAATTGATCGCCGGAAACGTAGAAATGTCGTATTCTAAATTACACGCCTACTTTTACATGTTGAAGCAAGAAAATTTTGGAACCATCACAGACATTGTTCCGGAAGTGAGGCACCTGTTAGATTGAAAATATAAGTCCTGTTCTGCAGGCTCCGTCCGGCATCTGTTCTCCTTCGTCATCAATGATAAGACATTTCGGTTATATATACATGATGATATATATATATATATATATATATATATATATATATATATATATATATATATATATATATATATATATATATATACTAGTGGGCGTACTCCGTGCAAGGCACGGGTGTTGCCCATTGCGATATCTGTATGACCTTTATTTATGTAAAATGACATGCTTAGTATGCATTCGAATTATATTGGAGAAGTATGTGAAACATTAATACAAGAAATAGTCATGAGTATGAATGAGTAAAAGTAACTAATCAGGCAAGCAAGTCTCAAAGCAGAGGACACATTACATATCATTAAAAAGAAGGCATAATACATAATAAACAATCATGGCAGCATCATTGCAAAGCAGTTTTTTTACAACAAAAGAACAGGCAAAAGACCACACATACTACGGAAGCAGGGAAGTTGGACAGCAAGGGTTCACTGGATGAATTTAAATATTTCTACATGGAACAAGGCTTCAGTGTTCATAGCATAAGATTGACTTTACCTGAAGCCTACAAATGGTGGAAAGAGTTACATACCTGCATTGATTTCTCTACACTGGAAAATGATGCTAGATGTAATTAGAGAAATCAGGGAGTATCAAGAGAAGCAAGAACAAGATAGAAACAAAAACTAGATCAGCACATTTACTTATGCATTTATCTTTAGCTGATCCTAGTTTGTAATAATTTTGAACAAATGTGATTTTAATGAAATATGACTGAATTTGTTCTGTTTTTGTTTTTATCTTTTTGCTTTGCTGTAAGGAGGGTATTGGCATCATCACTAAAAAGGGGGAAATTGTTGGACATATTTTAAGTTTTAATGATGAGTGCCAGACTAGCTGTTATAGAGCAAAGGCAAAAAGATGTCTAGGTTAAATGTATAGGTTTACTAGAGTTTGATTTTTGTATTGGTTTGATCAAACAAGCACTGTAAAAAGGTCAGCTAACTTTATTAGCAGACCTGTCTAGGTCAGTAGGGTGTCTAGGTCAGTAGACTATCTAGGAACCTGCTGATGGTTGAAGGTTGAGGGTTCAAACTCAGTTATTGAAGGCTAAGGAATCAAACTTAGTATTTAAAGTCAAGGATATGGAATCAGAATTTAGGGAAGTCTGTGATGACTTAAACTGATTACATATACCTTGTGTACAAGGTCTGAGTTCCATATGTTAAGTGGTGATTGGAACTTAGTTATAAACAAAATGGTGTACTCTAACTTCACAATTAAAAAGTTAGATGAGAAGCAGTTGGCTGTAGTGTTATTAAAACACAGCAGACTAAAATCAGCTGACAGATATGTACATCAGCAGACTGAATTACCCCATGTGTATGCTGAATGGAAATCTCGATTTAATCAAGCTTACATTGGAAGATTAAATGGATAAGAATGGATTACAAGCCTTGATTTTGTCAACAAAATCAATGGTCAAAAAGGAATGTTGGAAAGATTCAGAGGATTATCCAATGGTTATAAGTCAAATGGTGGATAGTCTGGAAACTGACAAAAAGATGACTGACAGTGTCAGTACTATGAAAAGAGAAAAAAAGCAAGTCAAGATGGAGACAAGTCTGAAACGGCTACATTTGAAATTCAAACACAAGTCAAAGGATTCACACCTATAAATAGGAGACTCCTGATTCAGTTTGAAGATGATGAAAAACATAAGAATCCATACAAAGCTATCAAGTTTTTTATCAAGAAAAGCACCCTGCTGACATACACTGAGCTTAAACTTACTGATCAAGAAATAGCTTCAAGTGTAACCATCTATCAAGTTGCATCAAGTATACACACTTGAAGACTTCAAGCTGCTGATCATTTCATCCTGATCAAGCTACTGAAAGTTGAATCACTTACTTGATTCAATCCTTCTTTTACAAGAAGTTTTCTGAAGACAGAGAAGCATCTTTTGGGTGTCAAGAACTGTTGTTTGTGGTGGAGCTGGTGAAGAGGCAATCCTACCCTTCAAGGACCAGTGGAATACTTTGGAGCAGCAATCCTACCTGTTTCAAGTGTTCAGTTTGTGAAGCCATAGTCATTGGTGAAGGACAAACAACTTAGGGATTTTTGTAACTGCAACCTCAAGAATATCTAGTGAATTTCCTCCAACATCACAGGAGAAGAGTGGACTGACAGGATTACACCACCTGGAACCACTATAAATCCTGCCTACTTTACTTTCTACATTTACTTTCTGCAATTTGCATGCTAATCACATCAACCTACTGAATAACACACAAGCACTACTGAGTATCTAATACTTAGTATCATATTTAAACAACAAGTAATAAGGCTTAATTTAAATATATTCCGCTACAACAAATTCAGCAACCTTAATAGTCAGCAGACTACTGAGTGGTCAGCAGGCTACTGATAGTCAACAGACTACCGACCTTGCTGAGTTTGTCAACTCCAAAAAGTTTAATGTGTTAAGTTTATTCACCCCCCCTCTAAACTTAACCAAAGCCTTTTCAATGGACCAACACCATGGTTGCTTATTGAATGTACGACCGGCACCTAAATGAGAAATCACGGCTTGCATCTCCTCATCATTATGTTTACCATCAAAGATAGACAAGGCTAAACATTCCTCAAGCTTATCTTCATAGACCTGCAAGTTAGTATTTTCCACAAAAACAGAAGACAATGTATCTATAAAAGAACATGAATCTCATGAATTGTAAGGATGCTTCATAGCTTTGAAGATGTTAAACTTGACCTCATCCTCATTGACTCTCAAAATCAACTCTCCTTGTTGAACATCGATAAGAGTCCTTCCCGTGGTTAGGAATGGACGACCAAGGATAAGGGGCATTGAATACCCTTCTTCCATATCCATAACCCCAAAATTGATTGGGAAGTAGAACTTATCAACCATTACCAACATGTCTTCAATGACTCCTTTTGGATGTTTTATGGACCTATCCTCTAGTTGGAGAGTCATCTCCGTGTTCTTCAACTTCCCTATCCCAAGTTTCATGAATTCCTCATATGACATGAGGTTTATGCTCGCACCAAGATCACAAAGCACCCTCTTTAACAAAAATCCCCCAATTTCACACGGGATTGTAAAGCTCCCGGGGTCTTTAAGCTTAGGTGGAAGCTTATGCTGAAACATGACTGAGCATTCCTCATTGAGACAAATATTCTCATATTCCTTTAAACATTTTTTATTTGTGAGGATGTCCTTCAAGAACTTTCCATAAGTGGGCATGCTGGTGAGTGCTTCTATGACAGGAATATTAACATTCAAGTGACAAAATGTGTCAAGGAAGCGTGCATACTTTCTATGCAACTTTTTCTTCTTAATCTCCTCTCGAGGAGGGTAGGGTAATGACTCAAGATCAATGACTTTGGAATTAGAAGTCATACATGCCTTACCTTCGCTGCGAGATGAAGTTGGAGGGGTCTTCCTCAAAAGAATATGAGTTGGTGGTGGTCGCCAATCATCATCGGGTTGCGCCATTTTCTCTTTACCATGCCCAGGATTTTTCTGTTTGGTATTGGCGCGCGGCAGCTCATTTTTGGCATGCGCTATTTTCTCTTCTGAACTCTCTGTACCACTTTCTTGTCCATTGAAGCACGCCACTTTGTCTTTGGCGTGTGCCATTTTTCCTACTAAACTCTTTGAAGCACTTTGGTTCGGTTTGGCGCGCGCCATTTCCTCATTGGCTGGCGCCATAGAGACATGCTCATGGAAAAGATTCCTCAAATCACTAGCCCTCGAATTTTTCAAAAGTCTCGGGACCTTCACCCATTCTTCATCCTCTTTTTCCACTTCAACATATCCTTCACGGTGCAGAAACGCGTCAACAATCTCCTCATCTTCTTCACTCAATTCCTTTTCTTCATCGTTGTCATGCAAATCATTTTCATCCTCGTTTCCCACTTGGTTGGCATAAAATTCTCTATTTCCATATACTCTTCCACTTCGGGTTATGATTGCATTCACTCCTCTTGCGTGTCTTTCGGTATTGCTTGGCAATCCACCCGGTGGTCTACTAGAATTTCTCTCACCTTCTCTACTCAAGTGTTCTTCCATGTTCCGTACAGATGCTTCTATATTCTTCAATCCCATGTCATGACCACTCATTGAGGTCCTCAAGGTGCCAACATCTTTTGTCACCGTACTTATGTTTGCATATTCACGGCTTGAGTTGAGACAACACCCATAAGATTTTCCATCAACTTCTCCCATCGTTCTTCCTTTTACATAGATGAGCTTGAAGATTGTGTAATGGGGATATGGGTGTGGGGAATTGTAGGTAAGAGTGTGTAGGTGGTGGTGGTGGTTGAAATGATGCATGGCCTTGGAAATTTTGGTTTTGAGCATTGGTGTTGAAGGAACTTTTTTGTTGAGAAGTAAAAGATGATGATCCTTGTTTGTTAGTGTGTGGAGGCCAACGATGAGTAGGGAAATCTCTTTGCAAGGTATTGTAGGCATTGGAGTAAGCGTTGTTCAAGGCTCGGTGTTGTTGCATAAAGCTCACTTCTTCATTGGAATATTCACTAGATTCTGTCATCTTTAATGGTGCATAATCTTCATGTTTCATTTCCTCACTACTCATGTCATTGGACGTATTTCCCTCCAAACCTTTACTTCTCTTTATTTCATCAACCTGAACACTTATGATTGAGCGGTGGATTCTCCCACAAAAGCAACTTTTCTTGTACTTGAACCGGTTTCCCACATTCGGTTATTCTTTGCAATATTTTCAATAGCATCATACACATCTTGTGTCGCACTCATCATCAATGAACCATTGCATGCTTGATCAACAACGGCACGTGATTCCTTTCTAAGCTTCCGACAAAAGAATTGAATTTGCATATCCAAGGGATAACCATGATCGGAACAAGCTCTCAACAACCTTTTAAATCTCTCCCATGCAACTCCAAGTGATTCATGTTCACCTTGCTTGAAGCTAGCAATCTCAACTGTCAACTCTAAATTCCGGCCCGGAGTGAAGTATTGCTTCAAAAATTCATTTTGGATTTCCTCCCAACTTGCCAAAGAATGGTGAGGAAGTGACATAAACCAATCCTTTGCTTTCCCATACAAGGAGAAAGAAAACATGGACATTCTTGTCAATTCTCTATTAGCACCTTGACTCTTGGACGTATTTCATAATTCCTCAATGCTGTAAAGATGGTGATGTGGATCTTCATCATCACACCCATGAAATTGAGCTCTTGTTCCAACCAATCCAAAAAGATGAGCTTTGACCTCAAACTAATTTACTCCCACATTCGGTAAATGAATTGGATTGTAGGTCTCATTTCTTCTCACGGCTTGATCACAAATGGGTCGTGGGTTTTGTTGGTTGTTGTTGTTGTTTCGGTTATTTTGGTTCCGGTTTTGGTTTTGGTTTTGGTTGCGATTTTGTGGGTTATTGTTGGGTGGTGGTGGATGGTTGTTGGGATTTTGGGGGTTAAGGATGTGAAGGTTTGGGTTTTGTTCATTGTTTTGGGCATCCTCATGCCCTTGATCAACTTGTGCATTTGCTATGTCCTCATCCATTTCTTCTTCTTGGGTAGATGATCCTTGGGAGGATTCTCCACTAAGTGCCAAACCACGATGAGTTTGACCAAATTTGTTCTCGGCTACTCGTTCTCTAATATACGTGTTGATATCCAGAATGAGAGGAGTAAGCGGTGCCTTACCACGTCGAGTCTTGATCATCCATTACAAGATAGAAACAACAAGAATACAATAAAATAACACTTGGTAACTCACCAAGAGGTAAGTACCAAAAGAAACAAGATAGAAAAGAGACTAGAAAATTTTGACCTATTCTCGAAAAATTTAAAGCTAGTACAAGTATTAACCTCTACACAAATCCCCGGCAATGACGCCAAAAACTTGATGCGACTTTTATAGAGTCCAATCTAACCGGCAGTGTATCGGGTCAATTGTAGCCTAGTCTAGTGGTCAAGATCGTATCGCATGAGGATTTGTGAGGTTAAACACCAAAAGGCTTCTATTACTTCAATTTAGGTCGCAATTCACAAGATAGTAAGTGCACAATTCTCTAGAAATAAGAGTGATAAAAATGATATAAAAAAAAACCTAACCAAGACAATGCGTAGATTAAGCAAATCTCTATTAGTATCATGGGAATGATGTCCTTCCAACCTACCAACGGTGTTCAAAAGTGTGAAATGGTGCATTCCTAAGCAAGTAGTTCCCCCTCATACGAGTGTATGAAACTACTCTATGCCTTCTCCATGGCCTAGGTGTCCTAACCCTAATGAATTAGCATGATAAGAACATGAATGCAATGACAATGTCAACAATCCCCGGATAAGAAATCAAATGCCTCAAGAGGTCGATTTTACCTTCCGGTTCACCTACCCTCTTCTCACATCTAATATCTCCTTGCGGTCTCCATTAAACGTGTAGATGCAAGCATTAGTTAATTACTCCAATACAAGAAAACCATACAATGCAAGTAGGAAAATATTCACAACAATTGAAACTATCAATGTACACAATCATTCCCAATCAACATAAGAGATTTACTACTTCTACAACATCATCTTGGCTAGTGGTGAACAAGACACTCATGATTAAAAATACAAACTTGTCAATGTAAGAATTCAAAATCATAAGAACAATTAATTCAAAGTAAAGATAAAGAATTATACCAATCACAAGCTATGAACTTGAAAAGGAAACCTTCATTAGAGCTTCAAGACTTCAATGGAGTTTTGATGCACAAGTGTAATCTAGTTCCAACAAAAGTGGTAGAATCAAAAGCTAGGAATTCTTCAATGTTTACAATTACAATCAAAAGCTAACTTTTGTGGTAAAAATTCGGTTAGAACAGCCTGGGGTCGGGGCTTGCCTGCAAGAGAGGAAGAGAGGGAAGAAGATAAAGTCCTCCTGTGATATGGTAATTTAAGTGATTAAATCCGATTTGAAGCTGCCGACTCTTCTTCATGGCGTGCGTCATACTTCATGGCGTGCGTCATATTGCTTTTGTGGCCACATGACGTCGGTCAATGTAAATGATGCGCGCCATACTCTGATTGGTAGTTGGGTGACTGACACCACGCATTAAATGCTCCATCAGTCCTTCGGTTTCTCACTTGGCGTGGGCCAATGTCACATGGCGTGGTCCAATGTCACATGGCGTGGGCCATATATACTTGAAATGCTCTCTGATCATGCTCATTCACCTCTGGCGCGAGTCAATCCCGATGGCGTGCGCCAATTGTCTTCATGGGTATAACCTTTGCCGAATTGCCTTGAATCATCTCCCAATCAATATCTACGCATCAATGCCTCAAAAATCCAAGTTCTAAGCCTTGGTACCTATGCTACAAAATAGACACGAAGATACCATGCATTAAAATGATAACAAAAGCGGCTAATAAGCCTATGTCATACACAAAAAGTAGTTTTGTATGATATTTTCTATGTACACAAAATGGTCTAAATTATCACAATAATTGCTCAAGTTGATGTCAAAACATTGAGAAATACGTGAGAAATGTGGATAAATAGTCTAGAAATGCATCATCTGGTTGACTTACATCAAAGAGCAGCCCATTAGATGCACCATCTATGCTATTGGGCCGGAAGATGTCAAACATGGGCTCAGTTGATTTATTTTAATTATTGGACCTGATTTACATTATTTTTTCATTGGACTTCCTTAATAATTATCTAGTGGGCCTATATGTTACAAGAAGGCCCACCTTCCTTGATATTGGCGCCACTTGAGGCCTTGTTTACTTAGGTTCTACTAGTTTTAATTCTCCCACATTGTTTAGGAGAATTCTTGCTTTCTATTTTGTAGCATATCTAAAGGCAATCACCAACAGTTTTCAGAACTACAACATTATTATTAATTTGAGTGAAATATTTTCTTTTTTAAGTCGATTTTGGCTTAAGCAATCACTTGCGAGTGAGTATCTTATTCATCGTAGTTCAAGAACGAATCAGCGTTTTCGAGTGAAACGTTGTAGTATTTTTGGCCTAGGTCGTATATTGGATTTTCTAGGACTAGGTTTTTTAGCTCGTCATTGATCCCTTAGGAGGTTCCTGGGCACGTTCGATCGTGTTTCCAACCCGGAATCACATCAATAGTTCTTTATCATATTAGGTCAATTAAATCCTATAGAGGGGACTGTTGAACCGAATATAGGGTAACTAGGTTGTGGTATTAGCGCCTAAGGACCAGTTTAAGAGATTGCAGCCACAACACATTCATTAGGAACCATTGGTTGGTTTGTAGGTTAAGGCTTGTCCCTAGTGATTCGGTAGATGTATTAAGGGCAAGTCAAATGGTGAGTATCAAACCTATTTTTTGTTACCTATAAAAGGGTATTAGTATCTCCAATGGAAATAATTGATAGTTATCAAAATTAGGTGTGGTACCAAGAGGGGTATCATATTTTTGAACCATTGGCTAATACTCTCTCAACCTCTTCACGTGCGAGAGTGAATGCATTTCCTTCAAAAAAAGTAGTGCTTGCATTTCCACATGGTAGTGTCCACCTCTTTTCCACCTTGTCCCCCATATGTTTATAGCTTTCTTCCTTTTCCCTATGTGACATCAAGCAGCAATTGGAGATTGGTGTAAAAAAAATTAGGAACATTTTATTATGTTTTGATGATAGCCATACCAGCTATTATAGCAAGCCTGAAATAAGTTAGAACACTCTGTATAAGTCCTTACGTAGAGTCTGACATGTTGTATAAGTTGAGTCAGACAAGTATTGTACTAGTTGGTAGGACGGCAAAGCAAAAACAGATTTTCGGCAGAGTAAAGCCAGCCAAGCACTAGTAGAGAAGCAATGAAGACACTATGGTCTGACTTATAACCAAGGAAGTCTGTGATGACCTTGGATAAGTCTAAATTATGTTTTGAGTGATGAAACTTAATGTTTAAATATGGTGTACACTGACCTCACCCAAATCAAGGATCAATGAAGTACAATGATTCTCCTTAAACTGAAAGAATGAAGGAAACAGTGAATTGGCAAAGTAAACTGACTTTCGGCTGAGTGAAAACAAAGCAGTGAAGAAAGATCTAAGTGGCAAAGTCAGATAGATCACTTGACCGATCAAAGAACGGCTGAGTAAACCTTACTTAGTCAGATTATTGAAATATGAAGAAGATACAGAAGATCAAGAATTAAATGCACAATCAATAGAGGATCAATCAAGGACAAATTTTATGGTAAACGTTTGAAGAAAAATCCGATCGCTAAAATCACGGAGAATACAATTAAGGGGGAATCAAGAATAAAATCAATGATTATTCCCCTCACTAATATAGCCAACGGACGGAAATTCAAATCAAGAATAATCAAGGCTATAAATAGAAGACATTGACAGGAAAAAGAAAAACAACAAAAACGCACGATCAAGAATCTGAGCAAAAACTCTGTCAAAGTGAAAAGTCTTCTATCTGTGCTAAAAAGGAAATATCCAGTAATCAACTCAAATCTAAGAGCTACAAATCAAACATCAAACATCAAGCATAGAGATTGATCAACAAGTTTGTGAATCCAATTCACATCAATCAAGCAACTGAATCAGAGGCATCTGAGAAGGAGTTGTGTTTGTGATAGCTGCTGAAGGATTTGATCCCAAGGAAAGCGATGAAAGAGGCGAGTCACCGAAGAAGGCATTGCGATCAAGGAGTGATAGTCTTGTAGATTGTGAAGCTTGTGAAGTCAAGGACAATCGTACTATTGTATCTGTGAAAACAATAGTGAATTCCTCCAATCATCACAGGAGAAGAGTGGATTAAGGGATTACACCACCCTGAACCACTATAAGCCTTGTGTCAATTTACTTTCTGCAATTTACCTTACTGCATTCATTTAATTGCTTATATTATATCATATATATCTGTGATTGCTTAAACTACCTTGAAATAACTTAGTAAGAAGGGACTTATCCGCTACCCAAAAGCTTTAAATATAAGAAAAGTTTTTGAAACTCCACTATAGTCATTCACCCCCCCCCCTCTGACTATAGTTTTCCCTTTCTCTGGGACCAACAATTGGTAGCAGAGCTGTGTTCCTAGTATCAGAACCTGTTCAGATCTAATTTCTGGTAACAAGGAGATCACATATTTTCAAAGTAGTTTTCAAATCTGTGCTTCCTACTTATATACATAAATATCTCATATATATACTTATGGATTCCTCAAACATTATGTCTAAAGTACCAGTTTTTAATGTTAATAATTTTGATGAATATAAAATAAGAATGTTATCTCATCTTGCAGCAACTCATGAGGAGATGCTGGATGTAATTAATGATGGCCCAATCATGATCATATTTGTGATAACCACGGGAGCAGATCAAGGAAAAGAAGTGGATAAACCCAAGAAAGATTGGACCAAGGATGACAGGAGAAGAGAAAATCTAGACTTTGTTGCAAAAGATATGATTTTGAAGACCCTGGACAGCAACATGTTCATGAGAATCAAAGACTACAAAACAGCAAAGGAGATGTGGGACAAGCTGGCACTGATAAATGAAGGCTCTGAAGCACTTAAAGAAATCAAACTATCTGTTGCAAAACAGAAATTTGTGAACTTCAAAATGAAGGCTGGTGAATCCATTGATCAAATGGACAACAGATTCTCAAGTATCATCAGTGAACTGCAACAGCTTGGGCACACATATCCTTAGAAAGAAGTATGTTTAAAGATCTTGAGAGGCTTACCTGAAAGATGGAAGATCATAACATCAGTAATCAGAGAAACTACAAACCTTGCAAACACTGACACTCTGACTCTAATGTCCCAACTAAAAGCTCATGAATTCGACTTGAACGGTGAAGATGGTGCTCCGGCAGAGTCACAAAGAACCAGTGCACTGATAGCACCACAACAAAGTAACTTTGTTGATTGCATCAGCAAAGAGACACTAGAACACAAAGAACAGGTAGCTTTATTAGTTAAACGTTTTGATAGGTTTAGCAAAAAGAAGCCATTCAAAGGAAACTCATCATCAAACAAGAGGTCAAGCTCAAACAAAGATATGAAGAAAAGAGATGACGAGTACAGATGCTTCAACTGCAACAAGAAAGGTCACTTAAAGGTTGACTGTCCTGAAGAAAACAATAAAGATGAGGAAAAAAAGAAGTACAAAGCATTTGAAAAGAAAAAAGGCAAGAAAGCACTCAAGTCTGAATCCAGCAGTGAAAAGAATGATGAATCATCTGACAATGGTTCAGATAATAGTGATGAAGAAGACAGCTCAGATAATGAATGTCTCATGACCAAAGAATTAGATGAAGATGAAGGTGACGACTCGAGATAA
The DNA here is from genome assembly GCA_036785695.1 of Gentiana straminea. Classification (NCBI taxonomy): domain Eukaryota; kingdom Viridiplantae; phylum Streptophyta; class Magnoliopsida; order Gentianales; family Gentianaceae; genus Gentiana; species Gentiana straminea. Next base: position 5,849,794 of record JAVUPR010000398.1, read on the forward strand.
TAAAGCAAGTTTATGTCTTATGGCCAAAGAATCGATGGCGAGGTAACATCTAGTTCTTACTCTTCATCAAATGCATCCACATCTAACACTGCACAATCTTCTATTCTCCCATTAGATCCAGCAGCCCTAGTTCAAAATCTCATGACTAAATTTGATGAAATTGAGATGAATCATGAAATTCTGGAAAAGGAATGTAAGGATCTAAGAAAATAAAATAAAAGATTGAAGGAACAACTGGACAAATTGAAAGATGAACTAGCAGTAAGGAGATATACTCACCTAATCAAAAAGCAGCAGATGACAACTCATCCACTACTAACAGATCAGCTGAGAAAATCCACCTAGCAGCTAAAAACACCACTGCACCACTAAATGCACCAGCTTACAAACCTCCAAGAAGGTTTGGATCCAGATCTGGTCTTGGCTAGAATAGTCAGGATGAGAATAGAAACAATGGACAACACAATTCTGAATCTAGGACCAATAATGGACCAAAGTTCAGAAAAGGACAGACCATAATTTCAATCACTCATCCTGTACCAGTGAAGTCAAAACCTAATATAGTGAAACAACAGACTAAACCATCATTCCAGTCAACCAAAAACAAAGACCTATTGAATGGTGAAGGAAGACTTTACCCTTCAGAGGATGATTGGATTGTTGTACCTCCAAAACACAAGAAGAAACCATACCATGATATGCATCATGTGTTTAAGAAAAGTCAATCTAGGTATGTTCCTAGACACATGAAGCAACATTGGTTTCCCACTGCATATTGGAAGGTGAAAAATGATACAAATGCACCAAAAAGTAGAGAAAAGTATCATAATACCTTCAGTAGAAATATCAGAAACTATTCTGCCATGCCTTATACATATGAAGTTGATGATTTCAACAATCCAAAAAGAAGATCACTTGGATATAAACTTGGAGTATGAGGCATGACTGCTAACAGATATGGACCCAAACAGTGTTGGGTACCTAAACATATTTAACTTGTTTTGTAGGATGTCTGGTACATAGACAGTGGATGTTCCAGACAGATGACAGGGAATAAAGGATGGCTCACTGATTTCAAAGCTTTTGATGGACCCAAAGTCACATTTGGAGGCAAAGAAAACCCTTGCAAGATTAAGGGGGAAGGCACAATGCTCAAGAACAACTTGAAGATTCAAAATGTAGCATATGTTAAGGGACTCAATTTCAATCTGTTAAGCATCAGTCAATTCTGTGACAAAGGCTACAATGTACACTTCAACAAGGAAGGATGCAAAGTGATTCACAGCCAAACCAACACAGTAGTTCTTGCAGGAAAAAGGGAAGACAACATGTATGTGGTGGATTGGAAAATAGCTAAAGCAGAAACATGTTTGTTTGTCAAAAATAAACAATCAACCAGCTGGATTTGGCATAGAAGATTAAATCATCTGAATTTCAAGACCATCAACACACTATCAAAGAACAAGTTAGTTGAAGGTCTGCCAGAGATCACATTCAAGAAAGAAAGTCTCTGTGATGCATGCCAAAAAAGGGAAGCAAATCAAAAGCTCCTTCAAATCAAAGCCCTACCAATCTACAATAAGAATTCTGCATCTGTTACATATGGACCTGTTTGGACCAGTCACACCAGTAAGTGTAAGTGGAAAGAAATACACTCTATTAGTGGTTGATGATTTCTCCAAATTCATCTGGACCATATTCATGAACAAGAAGAAAGAGACACTCAAGAAGATGCCAAATTTACTAAGAAGAATTCAAAATGAGAAAGAACTAAAGATTATCAAGATCGGATCAGATAGAGGCACAGAGTTTCAAAATGAAGTAATCAGAACTTATTGTGAAGAAAATGGAGTATTACATCAATTATCTGCAGCAGGAACTCCACAACAAAATGGTGTAGCAGAAAGAAGAAACATAACTCTCAAAGAAGCAGTCAGAACAATGATTGCAGAAGCATGCCTACCAAAGAGGTTTTGGGCTGAAGCAGCAAACACAGCATGCTATACACAGAACAGATCAATCATTAACAAACATCATGGAATGAGTCCATATGAGATATGGAATGGAAGAAAACCTAACATCTCACACTTACACATGTTTGGATCTAAATGTTTTGTCTTGAACAGGAATCAGTTACACACTTTTGATGAAAAGGCTGATGAAGCAATCTTTATGGGATACTCAGACACCAGCAAGGCATTCAGAGTTCTCAACAAAAGAACATTGGTGATTGAAGAATCAATACATGTAGTATTTGATGAACCAAACACAAATGGTGAAAGTCTACAAGATCAAGAAGAAAAAGCAACACAAAGGGAAGTATATACAAATACAACCATACCAGCTACCATTCTGAATCATCATTTTGAAAATCAAAATGAGCCACATGTCAACACAATAGAAGAAGCACCAGAACTTGAAGCTCATGCAGAACCTAAAGTTGCAGAAGCACCAAATGAAGAACAACTTCAACCTGACCTAATTTGGCTAAGAGATCATCATGAAGAACAAGTCATTGGAAATATTCACACAGGAGTTAGAACCAGAAGACAACTGGAGCATATGCTAACATGTTTTCTATCACAAGTGGAACCCAAGACAATAGATGATGCAATTCAAGATGCAGATTGGATTACAGCCATGCAAGAAGAACTAAATGAATTTGAAAGAAATGAAGTCTGGGAACTTGTTGACAGACCAGACATAGCCAACATCATTGGAACAAAATGGGTATTCAGAAACAAGATGAATAAGCAAGGAACAGTTGTCAGAAACAAAGCAAGGCTAGTTGCAAAAGGTTATTCTCAAGCAGAAGGAATAGATTATGATGAAACATTTGCACCGGTGGCAAGGCCGGAGGCAATCGGACTCTTTCTAGCTTTTTTGCGCACACAAAGACTTCAAAGTCCATCAAATGGATGTCAAGAGTGCATTTCTGAATGGACTTTTGGAAGAAGAAGTATATGTGCAACAACCTCCTGGTTTTCAACTCAAAGGAAAATAAGACAAAGTATTCAAGCATCTCTTTATGGACTCAACAGGCACCTAGAGCTTGGTATGAAACACTATCACAATTTCTGATCAAGAATGGATTCAACAAGGGAACTATAGATAAAACCTTGTTCAAATTAGAGGAAGGATCAAGTACCTTGCTAGTACAAATCTATGTTGATGACATCATCTTTGGATCAGAGGATGAAAAGCTGTGTGAGAAATTTGCAAATCTGATGAAGAGCAAATTTCAGATGAGCATGATGGGAGAGTTAAATTACTTTCTTGGTCTTCAAGTGAAACAAATGAAGGATGGTATTTTTATCAGTCAAGCTAAGTATACAAAGGACTTAATACACAAATATGGTATGGACACAAGTGGCACAGCAGATACACCAATGTGTGCAACAGTCATTCTTGGAAAAGATGAAGCTGGAAAAGATGTTGATCAGAAAATGTATAGAGGAATCATTGGATCCCTACTTTATCTAACTGCAAGAAGACCTGATATAGCTTTTGCAGTAGTTGTATGTGCAAGATTTCAAGCTCAACCAAAAGAATCACATCTTCAAGCAGCCAAAAGAATAATCAAATACCTGAAGAACACCATCAATGTTGGAATTTGGTATCCAAAAGATGGAGGATTCAAGTTGATATCATATTCAGACTCTGACAATGCTGGATGTAAGATAGATAGAAAATGCACTTCTGGAACATGCCAGATGCTAGGCACCAGACTAGTCTCTTGGTTCAGTAAAAAGCAAAACTCCATATCTACATCAATAGCTGAAGCAGAATATATAGCAGTAGGCATTTGCTGTGCACAAGTACTATGGATTAGACAACATTTAAGGGATTATGGAATAGAGGAAAAGACAATTCCAATCTTGTGTGACAACACAAGTGCTATATCTATCACTAAAAATCCCGTGTTGCATTCAAAAACAAAGCACATTGATGTGAGACATCATTTTATCAGAGATCATGTTGAAAAAGGAGATGTCATCCTAAAATACATACCCACTGAAGATCAATTGGCTGACATCTTCACTAAACCACTCAGTCATGAAAGATTTAGCATGTTAAGAACTGAGTTGGGAATGATTGAAATTGACTAAGTACCAAAGAGCAGCTAACTGGAGTAATCAGCCAAGTGACTTCATCAGCTGGTTAAACCTTTGCCATTACAGGAGATGTAGCAGGTAAGGCACTGGTACTCGGTGAAGTTAACTTCACTGATTGTTAGGAACGGTAGACTAAAGCTGCTCAGTGAAAAATTCACTACATCGGCTATGTGACCAGCCAAGGCACTCCACCGAAATGAAGAATGGAGAAATGGGCAAATTAAAGTGTGAACCAAATCAACTTTTAAACACGTGGAGAATAAGGAAGTTATGGAGGATTATACGATAAAAGATTACACACGTGGAGATCAATTAACCATATTATTTCATGGAAATCAAATCATGGAGGTAACCATATTATTTTTGAATTACAAACGCCTCGATTCCCGGAATCTATCATTACTTACCTCAATCCACTCCCCCACTAAACTCAAATGACGGGATTTATATACATAAAATCACGCCATTATGTTATCAAATCCTTACATATTCAACCACGCTCACACTACCCAAATCATCCAATATAAATGACACTTAGAGATTTCTCAGAAATCTTTACGCTTATTTACAAATTATAAACCTCAATTCTTCCCTTGAAAGATCAAAAATTTTCAATTTATCAATCACATTCAACAATGGCTTCATCCTCTAAAATATCTCCCACAGAAAGATTCTATGAAAAATCGATCATCACTGGATCATTTTTCAAACTTGAACCCTATCTTTCCTTCTGTGATAATGATGCACAAGCTCGACGCCTGGTTGATTGCTGCTCAAATCCGGGGTTAATGACCTTCCTAAACCCCCCAATCAACGGAATTTGCTATGAAAATCTGATTGCATTCTGGAAAAATGCCAAGTTTGTGCCCAACACAAAGAAAACCGATATCGATTGCATAAAGAGTTCAATATTCGGGAAAGAAGTAGTCATTACGCCTGGTCTTCTCAATAGATTCCTACACCTACCCATGATAGGTCCGGCTAATGTAAAGTTCGTGCAGATTGGCATCAAGAAATTATGGGCTGAGATAACCAAGAACCCCAAGAAAAACAGCAAAACATACAACATCCCTAGATCAGCACTAAAACTTCCGTTTGCTGAATTTTCACCGGTCATCACGAAGAACATCGAAGGCAGAAAAGGGTCGATGGAAAACTTAACTGAGTTACGAGTCAAGCTAATGGCAATCATCTACGAAGGTACTAAATTTGACTGGGCAACATTTGTATTCAATAGGTTGAAAGACCAAATTCAAAAGGAGATTGATCTATCAATTACGGTGCCAAGCAAGGGTTTGCAGAAGAAAGGTGATTTCTGGGAGAGGAAATCATATGGGTTCCCACTTCAACACCTGTTTGATGCATTGAAAGTGAAACCCACAAATCTACAGGCTCCACACAAGTCCAAGGTAATGTTCACCTACATCAAGGCATCTATGAAACCCAAACCCACTACCGGGAGAAAAAGAAAACAACCTGAAAGTAGCAGATCAGGAGTGGGATGAAGAACCGGATCCCAGAAGGCACAAGAGCACACCACTGTGACTGGCACCAGCAACTTAAACGAACCTATGGTAACCAGTGATGATGCAGCAACAGAGGAAGAAAAGCAACAAGAGGACATCACCTATCTAGAAGAAGGTGAGGAAGGATATGCTCTCACTTCATCTGAAGGAGAAGAGATGGATGAGGAAGAAGCTGAGACAGAGGATGAGCACTTAGAGGGTGACAACCTTGAAGCAAATCTAGAAAACATGGAAATTTCTGATGATGAGCTGACACTTCAAGAGGTACTCTTCCAGAGCATCAGTAAAGTTGACAAACAGCCGAGTGAGCCAGCTGATCAAACTCACACCGCTGAACTTGTCAACTCCCCCATTATTGACCAAGAAGGAACAGCAACGAAGAAAGTTCCATCTCCAGCAGATGAAGAAGCCAACACCTCCCAGCAACCCCTCAATGACCCTGAGTCTAATGAGGAAGAAAAAGAAGAAGAAGAAAAGTAGGAGAAAGATGAAGATGATGAGAATGTTGAAGTGACACCAGCGGAAATTGATACAGAAAGAACCTTCAATCTGGACATTCAACCTCTGATTGTAGACATGGAGAAGCAGTATCACAGCAGGCAAAACCTGAAAGCTGCTTTAAGGAGTGAAGCAACCTCCCTAAACCAAAAGATTGAAGCCCTCATCAGTCACATCAAGGTACAAGATGAGGTCATGGAAAAACAGGGAAACTTGCTCTGCAACTTACAGCATCTTATTCCCTACCATGTCCAAACCAATCTTGAATTTCATGCTGAAAAGATTGAAAACAATCTCAAACCCTTGGTGGACACTCTAAATGCTCACACTCATCAAATTAATCATGTGGATGAGATCATGGAGTACTCTGGCAAGAAACTCAACATCCTTCTCAAAGTTGGTGAGGCAACCAACAAAATACTGGAGAAAAGATATGGTCCCCACCCTGAATCTGAAGATGCAATCAGGATTCTTGAAGAACGGTTTGGTGATACCAAAAAGGGGGAAGGAAGCTCAAAGCCTGACAGCTCCAGTGGAAAGAAGGAAAGCCCAACAGCTAAGGGCAAGGGCACCAAAGGCAAAGGCATCAGGCTTAAAGAGGAGAAGAAGTAGCCCTTCTGCCTAATTGAATTATTTCTGCATGCCTGCCTTTGTTTTTAAATAAAAAGATGCAATATCTGATTGCCCTTAAATGGATGAATAAAATTATTAAGTTATATTCTGTTGTTCTTTTATGAAAAATTTGGCATACTTATGTTCAGGCTTATGAGGGTTTTGGCATCATCAAAAAGAGGGAAATTGTTAAGAACATTTTATTATGTTTTGATGATAGCTATACCAGCTGTTATAGCAAGCCTGAAATAAGTTAGAACACTCTGTATAAGTCCTTACTTAGAGTCTGACATGTTGTATAAGTTGAGTCAGACAAGTATTGTACTAGTTGGTAGGACGGCAAAGCAAAAACAGATTTTCGGCCCGAGTAAAGCCAGCCAAGCACAAGCAGAGAAGCAACGAAGACACTATGGTCTGACTTATAACCAAGGAAGTCTGTGATGACCTTGGATAAGTCTAAATTATGTTTTGAGTGATGAAACTTAATGTTTAAATATGGTGTACACTGACCTAACCCAAATCAAGGATCAGTGAAGTACAAGGATTCTCCTTAAACTGAAAGAATGAAGGAAACAGTGAATCGGCAAAGTAAACTGACTTTCGGCTGAGTGACGACAAAGCAGTGAAGGAAGATCTAAGCGGCAAAGTCAGATGGATCACTTGACCGATCAAAGAACGGCTGAGTAAACCTTACTTAGTCAAATTATTGAAATATGAAGAAGATACAGAAGATCAAGTATTAAATGCACAATCAATAGAAGATCAATCAAGGACAGATTTTATGGTAAACGTTTGAAGAAAAATCCGATCACTAAAATCAAGGAGAATACAATTAAGGGGGAATCAAGAATAAAATCAAGGATTATTCCCCTCATTAATATAGCCAACGGACGGAAATTCAAATCAAGAATAATCAAGGCTATAAATTGAAGACATTGACAAGAAAAAGAAAAACAACAAAAATGCACGATCAAGAATCTGAGCAAAAACTCTGTCAAAGTGAAAAGTCTTCTATCTGTGCTAAAAAGGAAATATCCAGTGATCAACTCAAATCTAAGAGCTACAAATCAAACATCAAGCATAGAGATTGATCAACAAGTTTGTGAATCCAATTCACATCAATCAAGCAACTGAATCAGAGGCATCTGAGAAGGAGTTGTGCTTGTGATAGCTGCTGAAGGCTTTGATCCCAAGGAGCAGTGAAAGAGACTGAGTCACTGAAATTGTTGCAGTCAATGAGTGATAGTCTTGTAGATTGTGAAGCTTGTGAAGTCAAGGACAATCGTACTATTGTATCTGTGAAAACAATAGTGAATTCCTCCAATCATCACAGGAGAAGAGTGGATTAAGGGATTACACCACCCTGAACCACTATAAGCCTTGGGTCAATTTACTTTCTGCAATTTACCTTACTGCATTCATTTAATTGCTTATATTATATCATATATCTGTGATTGCTTAAACTACCTTGAAATAACTTAATAAGAAGGGACTTATCCATTTGCCCAAAAGCTTTTAAATATAAGAAAAATTTTTGAAACTCCATTATAGTCATTCCCCCCCCCCCCCCCCCGTCCGACTATAGTTTTACCCTTCTCTGGGACCAACAAAAAAAATAGATACAACACGGATATATTTTTGAATTAACGAATATATTTTGCAAAATACTATAAATATCACACCCAATATACCCATAATTTCTTCTTCATATGTTGGAAACTCTTCGATGTCATCTTCCTTTGAGTGCACAATTCCTTAGCTATGCCTGTTTGGTACCGAGCTCTTTGATGGCCTTTCTTTTCTTTATAGGGAGCTTCCCGATTACAATAGCATGTAATGGCCTTACCACCAATAGGTTATTATTATTATTATTATTATTATTATTATTATTATTATTATTATTATTATTTCGATAAATGGCACTGAAACCAAGATCCAATGGTTGGAAAGTAGAAGAAGATGAGGCTCTTTGTGGTGTTAGATTAATATTCGGAGCCGATCTTGAAATCGAGATAAACCAAATAGAATCAACAATGTGGAAAAAAAATACAAGAACATTTCGAAGTCAATCGGCCGCCTGGAGGAATTTCAAGAGATCGAAAAAGTTGCAGTGCACGTTGGAAAAAAACATCAAAATACTTAATAAAAACAAAAAAAATATTGATATTATGAATATGAACCCTCCCATTGGAGATGAATATTTGATACCCATGTGAATAGTGTCCAAAGATATCAAAATTTGATTTTGATACCTATGGTTTGGTACCATGTGTTGGACTTACCCTAAGAGTAGTGTTCTTGACCATATTTTGGCTATTCCTTTTATCATATATTTTAGAGTTGTAGTTTTTATTTCTTTTCTAGGTATAATTATTATTTTTCCTTTATTGTGAGCCTAAATTGAATACGAGTGTGATTGTGATACTTGATTGATTCCTCGTGGGATACGATCATGTTCACCGTTGTAGTACAACCGATCCGGTACTTTGCCGGTGAAAGCTAGTTTACAATAATTTGGCCATCACTCCATCACTCCGTCACATATAAATTTTACCCGTTTCTTGCTATTTATGAATTATTAAACATATAAGCGTGTTCCTCTATTGAACCTATACGAAGTTGGAGTTTAGGTTGATTTCGGTTTTTTTTTTTTTGTTTTTTTATTGGATGCAACTGAACAAACATTGAGTTTTTGTATTTTCAGCGACAACACCATGAAGTTATGGTAACCTTCAAAGTTATTGACATTTCAGATGTTCTCTTTGCTGATTTTCTTTTCTCCCGAATTTTCGAGATTATATTATCAGACCTAGTTGATAAAGCGACATACCATAATATGATTTAACTGTTATGTTTTCTTTAGCTAATAACTATTAGGTTTTCTTTAGCTATCAACTATGTAATCAAAATCTTTGTTTTCTGATTTATTTTGTGTAGATATTGTTGTAATATTTGGCTTCGAGTGATGTCACGAACACGTAATAACCTCCGCAATGGATCATCGAACAAGTAACGATCTTGATAGTATATGACGATCCAAAAATCGTCAGTATAAACTTCTAGGCTCCTTCTCTTGGTGTTAACCTTAGGATGCTCCAGAAACACAGAAAAACAGTGAAAGAGGGGCTGTTTTGGGGGTGGTTTAGACTGCACTTGAGATTTTGTTTCTCAAGCTGTTTACGTATCCAACTTTGGGATTGGAATCAAGTCTTCGTAGTTCCTTAGGGAGGGTTTATATAGAGGGGCTTGTGCCTTAGGGTTAGCGTGTGGCGTGTCTGTGATGGTCCTGATGGACACTGATTGGCGTGTTCCCTAAGGAAATGGATTAAAATTAGTTAATCCCCTTAATTATAGGAGATAATTATAGTATTAAAATATTCGTATTAAGTGATAAAGATTGGAGCCTTTATGACTCAGGATTCGTTCATGGCTATCCGTTTATTACCCACGTGGGAAGTAAGATTAAGAGTAGACTCTGACCGACCTAAGCGACCCGGACCAGACTAATCGGACCCTTCTACGCTCGGGCCGTTCCGAGAAGAAGGGTGACCGAACTGGGGACAGCTCGGATAGGTGTAAGCAAAAGGATAGGTCCGAAGGCCTAAAGCCGACCGAGTAGAATTGGTCATGGGTAGAGTAGTGTGCAAGTGTTGGCCGATCATCAGGGGACAGGGCTGAGCCCGGCCCTACGACTAATGGGAGCTAGTCCTAGGCAATGGCCGACCTGAAGGGAAATGGGGCGAACGGCCGGGCTGTTCTAGTCCGGCCGTAGGAGTACAAAGTATTGTTTCTTTCCATACTTAGTGTTGAGCCACTAAAAAGGTGCCACATAGGATGGTTTAACTCTTGGCATCGTCATAAGCCCCCCAGATCCAGCCGACCCTTGGCTGGTCGGCTCGGATCTGTCAAGGTGGTGGATCGACACGGACGTTTAACTTGTGGATTTTGAAATTGAAAAGTTGCCAGGTGGCAAGGCTAGTTATGACGTAGTTATGGCTAGCCTGAGAATCGAGGCGTCGTCGCCCACTAACTTAACTGAGCCCATTTTTCGAGGTAAGTGGGGGAGTTATAACCCCATCATGTCAATCGTTTCATAATTACGTTGGGTATTTGATATACTACTTTTATATGATTAAATATACGTTATATTATTATGTTTTATCAACGAATTCTATATAAAATATATGAAATTATGATATAAATAATATGAAATATTAATCTTTATAGTTTAGAGTAGTTAGTAGTAAAACTTAGTAATAATAGTGAAAAGTTATCATTTTGTACCGATTTTAGTAAATCGGAATGACGTGTCAGATTTACGTGGGTATTGTGGTATTTTATTGCAGATGTATAAGCCGAGACCCCGAGAATCGACATTTTGAAGTATAATCATATCTCTGAAAGGATTTAGAGAAGGTCACGAGCTTAAGTGGTCAAGTGGTCAATCGAAGTGGTCAAGTGGCTAATCGATTTGATTTAGTGGTAATCGAGAAATATCTTCGACAAACGAATGGCTCATCAAAACGACATTTTCTGAAGAAGAGTTCTTCATGAAAGTTGTAGAATTTTCCGAGAGCTTTCCGATGCCTCTTGAATCATGTTGTTTGGAGATCCAGAACTCGAGATATGAATTTTAGAAGTTTTATTCCAAAATATATAATTATATCCGAAAATTTGGATAATTAAGGGGGATGAATGTGATGATTACACCGGCCAAGTCCGACCTAAACCCGGCCCGGTCCGGCCTCAATCCAATTTTCTATAAAAGGAGCCTCAGATGCAACAGACGGAGTGTACCAATATATATATATATATATATATATACATATAGTATATATATATATATATATCTCCTCCTTCTTATTTTCTTTTTATTTAGTAGTTGTAAATAGGCCTTATGCCAAAAATAATAATATCGTAGTATTGTTGTAATGCTCGGGAAATTATCGGAAGTTCGGTGTTGTTGAAGTCGTTGTAATATTGACGTCACCAAACCAGACCTTAGAAACGGCGTCAAGAAGAGGACAGACCTTTTCTAGGTTAGACGGATCCTAACCGGCAGTGTACCGGGTCAAATTGTAGTGATAAAGTGGTGAGTCAGGTGTCGAATCCTCAGGGAAAAAAGTGGTAATTCTTTTAAGTGTGGTTAAACACCAAAGAGCTGCTATTAACTCGATCTAAACCGCAATTTTATAACACGATTACTACTACTCTAACTAACATAAAATAAATGCGTAATTTAAAAGTTATTTTAATATAATATATATAGATATATAAATATATATAGATGTACATAAATAGTAAAATATATATATATATATAAATATATAGATACCAATATATAATTTATAGACTAGACTAGCCAAAGTATATGTAATTAATTTATTCGATCTTTTCAATTAATAGAATGTGTTCGATCTTCCTTTTTTAGGTCCAATTGAGTGAATGAAACGGTGTACTCCTAATGTCAACAATTCCTCCTCACACGAGCGTATGAAATTGTCATATGTCAAAAGTCATCAGTCCAAGGTCCACAACTGCCCCATGCTAAACTTAGTTAGTCAAAACAGGTACCGAGTACAAATCTACCCCGGATAAAAGAGGTGATTCCATTTGTCGATGGCCGATGTTATTCAAGAGGCTCCGGTTGTCAAGCGGATCGATTTAATACAAACGGTGTAGTTTCAATTAAACTGTGATTTTAACATTATTAAGATCTCGAATACAAATTTTAATAAGATTTGTTTTATTAGGACAAATACGCCCCCGGGTAGGAAATAGGATTCCGTTAATCGGACGGCCATTTTTACCCTCCGGTTTTTCTATTTTTACTCATATCCCGACTTCTGCGGTCGGTTCATCGCCAGGTTATATGTAGTATTCATTATGATTGATTACTTCATTCCGAATATATTATCATTACGTAGCGAAATAGAAAAAGATTCATTTTACTCAATTTTAGTCATTTTATTTTAACATCATTCTTTTAACGAAAAGATCGAAATAATATGATTACATAACTTTGGCTAGTTATTAGATCTAGCCTAATAACATTATAAAAACTAAAAAGAAGAAAATAACAAACATAAACATAATTATTATAGAAATTACCCGATTACAAATCGCCGATTCGAAATCGTCTTTTCCGATTTTACAACGATTTCAGCAACACCGAACCTTCGAGAATTTCCCGAGCATTACTACCGTACTACTACTACATTATTTTGGCATAAAGCCTATTTACAAACTAAGAAGGAGAAGAAAAAGAGAAAGAAGAGGGAGAGAATATATATAGAATATTGTGTATATATATTGGTACACTTCAAATGAACTCTCTGATGCTCCCCTTTTATAGACTTTCTTCCTTCCCGGACCGGTCCTGAAAATTTGCCGGATCGGTCCGGTGTAATGATGCTAATCATTTCAAAGCTTGTCCTCGCATGTTCCCCCATGTTACACATAATCATTACTTGTGCCTTTGTGTAATTATATATATAATTATATATAATTACACGTTAATCTTCTAAAAATCGTAACTTGAATTCTCGATATCGAATGACATAATCGAACTTCCGTTGAAAAGCTCGTTAAATTCTCTACAACTTTCATCAAGACCACTTCTTCGAAAACATACTCTCGATGAGCCATTTGTATTATACGTCCTTTTTCGAGATTTAGAAACAATTATTCCCTTGATTATTTATATCGTTGACGCTTTATAACTTCCTTTCACCGACTTGTATTGACTTCAAAAAGTGTCGATACTCGGGATTTCAGTTCATCTTAGGATTCTGCAATGAAATAAACACAAAATACCCGTGTAAAATAGACACAATATCCCGGTTACTAAAACCGGTACAAAAACTACAACTTTTTATTATAAATACTAACTTTTACTACTAACTATACTAAACTACAAAGATTAATATTTTATACTAATTATATCATAATTTTAGATATTTTACATAGAATTTGTCAACAAAACATAATAAAATTACGTAAATTCAATCATATAAAAATAATACATCAAATTACTCCCCACTTAGCTTTTGATCGTCCTCGAGCAAAAATAAGCGGTAATATATATATAACAGATAATATATTTGATTAGATTAAAATTTCAAAAGTAATATATATCGTCAATATTACAAACATATAATTTATAAATTTTATAGAAATTTAAGAAAGGAGATTATATAACTTAAATAAATTAAGTATCAAATATGAATTAGATGGAAACATGCATGCAATAATTCGAAATATAAATAAAATTTTAGAAATACTTTCTATCTCGATTATTACGAATTTCGGAATCATTAACTAAGTCGATAGAAGACATAGTGGCTTAATATATTAGGATAGGACATTGGTTAATCGAAAAGATAGAAAAGGAAATCGAAAGAGAAAGATGTAAGTCGTACGTACCTACGTCTTCACATTCTTGATCAAAAACGATTTCGATTAGTAACATCCTTTTATTCCAACTATTTTTCGATTTTTCTCTTCTCTTTTTTTCTCTCTTTTTTTTTTTTTTTTTTTTTTTTTTTTTTTTTTAACATTAAGAACTAAAGCGTGAGTGTGTGTAAATAATCAAATTCACAAGCATTGCTTCATCAAGATTGATCGGAGTACTACTCTTTCGATCTAAAATTACGAGTCCGGTTTCCTTAAACACGTAATCATTCTTGAGATCTTTTGATTCGACTTATGCCTTCATTCTCGGCAATAGGACATTTCGAGATAATCCTCACTATTTGGACTACTATCATCGGACATATATTTGGTCGATCAAAGATAGGGAAGATACTTGATATTCGATTTATTCGTGTAAAAATGGTGCTTTAATTCTTAAAAATCTAACATATCCGAACTCATTCCAATCTCAAAGCATATACCATTTTTCTCAACTCTTAACTTTTCTCGTCATCATCTCCTCTCATAAGTACGTACAAACTCGAAGAATGTCAAAGAAATGTAGACCAAAATAAGCTAAGGATCGGAAATTTCTAGTTAATCAAAATGGCTAAAATTCCGAGTGAGGTCTTGATCACTCTTTAAAAGGCGAGGTGGGGTCAAAAATTGGAAATTTTATTCGGGTAGGTTATTTGGCTATAGTTATATTTTTGTGGTGCCCAAAAATCATCATTCCTAATTTTTGATTCCAAATTCATAATTAATCTTAAAAAGAAAATTATCTAAAAATTTATTTATAAATATAAAAATTACTTGAATAATTCCATAAAAGAAATATTTGATAAAAATTATTTAGTTATACATACTCAAAATCTTAAAAATCTTATAAAAGATATAAAACATATTCATTATATATCTAATATATTTTACTAAATCAAAAATTAATCCTCTCGAATTATATCATTTTTATTCATATATTAACCAACTTAAATTATTCAAGAAAAATTAAAACTAAGAAATAAGTAATTAAAGTACTAATTTATATGAAAAAAGTTATATTTTATAAATATTTATTAATTTTTTCGAAAATTTTAATGAAATTTTCAAACCTAACTCTACTCCCCACTTACGAATTGACATCGTCCCGATGTTCAATAAGTATGAAAAAGTAGGTTCGAAAATTAAATTAAAATTATAGATGATCGTTATAAACATTGATAACACACGTATATTAAAATCAAACAACATATATATTAAACAAAAAGAAACTATTACGGACTAAAAATAAAACAAACTCGACTATTAACTTACTAACCTCAATCAACTCTAACTTATTAAAGCAAACCAAACTTAAACTAAATTAAATAAAACCATTAACAATTATCTTAAATAGTTGACGAACAACCCGGATTCTCTACCGGTAGCAATCCTCTACGACAATCACGAGACGGATATATCTCATCAGAAGCAATTTCAGGGACTTCATTCAAATGAATACATAACCTTGAAATTAACCAAGCAAAAGGCATTGGCCTTCCATTATTATACCGTTCCACCGCAAAGTTTATCGCCGTCCTAAAAATCAAAATCCCCAGGTCCACATAAGCTCCAGTTATTAATGCAAACAACGAAGTATCTCACTATCACTAACCCATGCAAAATCACTAGTCGGATAGACTCGTGAGTTAATGAAGTGTTTCCATGCTCTCGGATGAGCGAGCGAGTGAAGTGGTAGAGTCGTAATTTTGATCGAACTCGGAAACGGATACGGAAAAGCTTCCGTGACATAGTTAACAACATGACAAGAGTTTCCTAATCCCCATTGATATTCATAATGAAGATTATGGATTTGATTGAAAATCGGTATCTCGTAGATATGATTGATAATATGAGGTGACAGGTGAATAAGTGTACCACGAACAGATATAAGCTGTGACAGATCTACCGTATCAACAGTAGAAAGAGCTGAATAAAACTCCCTAACAATAGAAACATTAATTCTTCCTCGAGGTTGCTTAACAAATTTTTTCCATCCTTGATTCTGAATTAAATCCCTTCCGAACTGATCAATTTTTCAAAATTGATACCCCTTTCCATCAATATAGGAGAATTTGCAAACCTCGCATTCACCAACAAATTAACATTTGAAGCGTTAGACTCCGGGACAAAAACATCAACTGCCTCCGGATCGTATGAATTGACTGATGGTGATGATCGGTTTGACATTTTAGTTTAAACAGATGCAGTAAAAAGAAAAGGATTGAAAGTAGTGAGTGAATTGGCAAATTTTTACTTTCAACCTCTCTGTCCTTAAATGGATAAAAATTAGAGTACACGTGTATGCATACTAACACTTTCAGTATGACTAAGCAGATTTTATTCCCGGATCGGTCCTGAAACTGGCCGGACCGGTCCGGCTTTAAGATTTTTTTACCGTATGAAGGTTGTAAAGTTCAAGTTTGCTTTGTTCAACTTAATAGCCTTCATGCTATTTGAGAAGCTATAAAGCTATAAAGCTATAAAAATTAACTTTGTTCAATATTATCTCACCGATACGGATAAATCGACACACGAATACTACATGCGAATATATTTTTTAGATTTTTGATTTTTTATGAAATATTTAAATACTATTAAAAATAAATTTACGACTACGACGAATATGATTAATGAAATCGAAAACTTGTTAAACTATCAAACTTATCAACTAATGCGAGAAAATAAAATAAACGGTCATAAAATGTTTAGAAATAATATAAGTTGTTTAAAATCAAACAATGTCAACATCATCATCGTCAGCAGTGTAAACTGGATCATTCATACTTGGAACTGATGACGTAACTGGCTGTGGAAACGTAGTCGTGGTCCGAACCGGCGTCGAGACCCAACGAACTCATACTTGACGTCATCCCCGCAAAATCCGAAAATCCTCCCCCGCCTAGATGTAACAGCACCCTGAGAACCTGTATAAAAGACACCCTGACCACTAGACTGGCTTCCAAAAGGATTTGGCATATGATGAAAGCTCCGAGATGGTGGAATAGGTGCTATCCATTCTGGTAACGTATACGGGTTAGATTGACAGGGCGGATAGGCAGTTCTATCGAAAGAAGGATCAAGATGCATCGCTCATGTCTCGCATCCCTCTACGTAAATCATCACTCCACCGCCTACTCGCTCGGCAAACAAAGCCATATTAGCTCGTCCTCGGGCTACATCGATACTAAGGATTGAAACATATCGTATGTAATAGTGTTTGGGAGAGAAGTCCGTCGTTGCTCGAAAAAGATGAAAATGCGAAACCGGTGGAACCGGGTGGAGCCGTGGTGGAGGGTACTACGTCTAACTATCGAGTCTATCGAACCCTGCGGAGACCTCCTCGGACTAGGGCCTATCGGGGACTCATCTCGCCATCATCAACTTGTCGTTAGACGGAAAGGAACTCCGATCTACGACATAAATCGAAATAAAGCCGGAAAGTACATGTGACTTCCCGCCTTGGCGATAACAATAAACTCGAAAACCCTTCTATACATGATCTTCCCTACATCCACCTTAATATCATGAATCATCGCCCAAGTAATGCATAAATCTTCTTTACCAAAGGCGGTGTGTTTGGTAGTGGGATAGAGAGTATGGCTTAAAAATCTTTTGATTGCCCTCAGATCTCTAAAACACTTCCCATAATTAAATCTGTTGTCCACCCACTCTGCTGTAGCATCAAACTCCCTCTGAGCTCTAGAGGCAATCTGCTCATACATAGCAGGATCATCTAATCCATAAACGGACTCTATAATCTTCTTCATCCGGAAAAACTTCTACTCCTAAAAAACGACATTAATCAGTTCCGGACTAAAAGAAACATGTCTAGACCTAAGGGGAATAGACTCTATCATACTACCCTCAGTGGGTGTCAAAGTAGACAAAACTGCATAAAATTCTGCCACTAAGGTAGTATTGATCTCTCCTGTCCTTTGAGCTGCAAAATCCAACCATTGGCGTCTAGCAAAAATACGCCTAACCTCCTCTCCTAAGTCATCAAAATCTAAGCCTCTTTCCAACACAACTCCACATTTACTATAGATATTCCTATAAGCATTCTTAGCTTGAGGTGAAGCCATGTGACAAAACTAACGATTCTTCTTCCGGTGTTAAATCTCTTAATTCTACGACCGGTATTTCTATTGGAATATTAGGCTTTCTTTTCTTAGAGAATTTTCGATTGGATGAGGCCATTCTATGATATTGAATTGACAAAACAACAATAAAAACAACAGAAAAACAACACAAAATAAAATGTCACAACACACGAAAAATTCAAAACAGTTGAAAATAAATCTAAAAATTATAAAAATTATGAAATTGACAACTAGAGTAAACAAATTATACCTTATAATGAACAAAAACCGTGAAAAGTGGCCGGAAAAGTCGTATAAGCCTCCGGGATGAAATGGAGCTTGTGTTCGATCTTTTTCAAATTCTTCACTTGTGTTGAAGAGAGGAGAGTAAAAGAGAAAGAATATATGTAATGGTGTAGTGTAATTTGTATTTTTGAGGAGAAAAAGAAAAAAATTCGAAGTGGAGGAGGTGTAGTGCGGCCGCCGCCGAAAAGAGTTGGAAATGAGAAAGAAGAAAGTGTCCCCGTCCCTTTAGGTTAAATCGATCCCGGATCGGTCCGGTGTAAGGGCCGGATCGGTCCGTATGCAATTTTTATGCTTTTTTTCGAAATTTTTTATTTTTTTGGATTTTTGATATAAAACTTATAAAACTCAATAAAAACTTAATAAAAATAGAAAATAAAATTCATAAATTTTATAACAATTTCTCAAAATTTATAAAATCTTTATAAAACTTATTTAAAAGTTTATAAAAATCCAATAAATTTCTATTAATTCTTATAAAATATCTAAAAACTTAAAAAACTTTTTATAAAACTTTTATAAAACTCCTTAATTTTATAAAGATCCAATTTTATAAGATTTTCAAAGTTATGCAAAAATTTTATAAAACTAAAAACAATAAAATATTTGAACCTACGGGGTTTCTAATTCTTCAATTTCTACAAACTCCAGATTTCTAACATACCTTTCAAGCAAACTATATCCTAGAAATGTAGCGTTTGAATTAAGTCTTGGAAGTCCATCGGGATTTTCGGTTAACCACCTAATCGTTCCCTTCTTAATTACATTCAAACACTCACTCTGAGATTGAGTTAAATTTTTCCCACATCGCCCTTGTGTTCAATTTTTCCACAGTTCGCACTTCCTTAAAAACTTAGCCCTTCTCTTTATCGAGCTTCTTGACGTACCATTACAAACTTCTTTCAATTTTTTCTCTCTCAACAATTGCTTGTTTTGTTCAAAAACTAAGGCTTCTATAGTAAAGGCGATATCTCTATTAAAACCAAACTTTAAAAGCAAAACAAAAACTCCTAATCTATCTAAAAAAGACATCCAGTTCTTTTACGTCTATCCGGTAAAAGACGAAACTAGTTTAGACATAAAAAAGTAAAGATAAAACCTGGTGATTTGATACTTTCGACTTTTAAGAAATCGCTTGCTTTTTAGTCTTTCGGAGGGTCGATCGGCAATATCACTTCATTTATCGAGAGATTTCTTCACCTTCCGTAAATAGCTTCACCCTGTGACCATTGGCTAAAAAAGTTGTATTCCCATCGTTAGTTCAACGGCTCCGCATTTATAAACTCGTGTTACTTTAAATGGTCCCGTCCATCGTGATTTAAGCTTACCCGGAAACAACTTCAAACGTGAATTGTACAATAACACTCGATCACCTACATGGAACTCACGACTATATATTCTCTTATCATGGAACGATTTCGTGCGTTCCTTGTAGATTCGAGCATTTTCATATGAATCAAGGCGAAATTCTTCTAATTTCGTTAACCGAAGTAATCTATGATCACCGACAAACCTTAGGATCGAAATTTAAAAATCTAATAGCCCGAGAATGCTCGGTGTTCTAACTCTACCTGGGAGATGACAAGATTTACCAAAGACTAATTTGTAGGGAGAACGACCAATTGGAGTTTTAAAAGCGTTTCGTATGCCCATAACGCATCATCTAATCTAACCGCGCCGCTTTTACGGTTTGAATCCACTTGTTTTTTCTATGATTCTTTTAATCTCTCTATTTGACACCTCTACACGACCTTTGGTTTGCGGATGATAAGGCGTTCCTAACTTATGCGTTACACCATATTTTTCAATTAACTTAGTAAATGGTCTATTACAAAAGTGTGAACCTCTATCACTAATGATCGCCCTAGGAATGCCATAACGTGTAAATATATTCTTTTTAAGGAATCGTATAACAACTTTGGTATCATTAGTGGGAAGAGCTTAAAGCTTCTACCCATTTCGAAACATAATCTACCATTACAAGAATAAATCTTTTTCCAAAAGATATAGGGAAAGGTCCCATGAAATCTATACCCCAAACATCAAATAACTCACATTCTAAAATAGGTTGCATAGGCATTTCATGTTTTTTAGATACATTTCCCCATTTTTGACAAGACTCACAAGATTTAACATACGTATACGCATCTTTATAAAGTGTAGGCCAATAAAAACCACATTGCAAGACTTTAAAAGCGAGTTTTCCATCCTCCATGATGACCTCCGCCTCACGATCATGACAAAACGATAAAACACTTAAAATTTCATTATCGGGCACACATTTTTCGATTATTCCATCCGAACATTTACGGAAAAGATGCGGTTCCTCCCGGTAATAAAATTTTAAGTCATAAAAGAACTTCTTTTTTTACGTTGCCAAGTCCAATGAGACGGAATGTAATCACAGGTTAAGTAGTTAATGATATCTCCAAACCAAGGTGAATTTTCCTTAGAAGGAATTCTTTTCTTTAATAACTGCATGGTTGAAGGCATATCGATTCTAAACAGTTGTTCATCAGGAAACGAATCCTTAATTTCATTTCCTATTTCTTCCTCAGTTTCCATTCTACTTAGATGATCTGCTACTACATTCTCACTTCCTTTTTTATCTTTAATCTCAATATCAAATTCTTGAAGTAGAAGAATCCATCTAAGAAGACGTGGTTTCGCATCTTTCTTACTCGGTAAATATTTCAATCGAATGGTCCGTATAAACTATTACCTTAGAGCCAACAATATACGATCTAAACTTATCTAAGGCAAAAATTACAGCCAACAGTTCTTTTTCTGTAGTTGCATAGTTTAGTTGAGCTGCATTTAACGTATGAGATGCATAGTAAATAGCTTTGAGAATTCTATTATACCTTTGACCTAAAACAGCTCCTACAGCTAAATCGCTTGCATCACACATAATCTCAAAAGGTAAATCCCAGTTTGGTGCCACCAATACTGGTGCAGTAATCAACTTCGCTTTCAGGGTCTTAAATGCTTCCATACATTTATTATCAAAATTAAAAGATACTTCTTTTTCAAGCAAATGACTTAGAGGCTTTGCTATCTTTGAAAAATCTGCAATAAATCTCCTATAAAATCCTGCATGTCCAAGAAATCCTCTTAACGTTCTTAGATTAGCTGGTGGAGGCAATTTTTCGATTACCTCGACTTTAGCTTTATCAACTTCAATTCCTACTTCGAGAGATTCTATGACCTAGTACAATTCCTTCGATACCATTAAATGACATTTTTCCAGTTAAGCACTAAATTGGTATCCTCACGGCGTTGTAACACTCGTTCTAAGTGTAACAAACAGCCATTAAAAGAGTCTCCGTAAACACTAAAGTCGTCCATAAAAATTTCTAAGAATTTCTCAACCATATCGAGAAAATATAGACATCATACATCTTTGGAAAGTAGTGGAGCATTACATAAACCAAACGGCATTCTTTTATATGCAAAAGTTCCATAAGGACAAGTGAAAGTAGTCTTTTCCCTATCTCCCGCCGCAATGAAAATCAGTAAATATCCCGAATAACCATCTAAGAAACAAGTAATACTTATGACCACTTAAACGTTCCAACATTTGTACTATGAATGGAAGTGGATGATGATCTTTCTTAGTATGATCATTTAGTTTTCTAAAATCAATGCACATTCGATATCCTGTAATTTCCCTTGTTGGAATCCATTCATTCTTATCATTCTCTTTCACTGTGAAACCTCCTTTCTTTGGTACAACTTGAGTTGGACTTACCCATTCACTATCCGATATAGGAAAAATTATTCCCATTTCTAATAGCTTAATAACCTCTTTCTTAACGATTAACTGTAAATTAGGGTTGAGGCGGCGTTGCGGTTGAATACAAGGTTTAGCATCTTCTTTCAGAATTATCTTATGAACACATATCTCAGGACTAATACCTCGAATATCAGCAACTGTCCATCCAAAAGCTTTCTTATGCTTTTTCAACATTCCTAGTAATTGATCTTCCTGTTGCTTCGTTAAAGTTGATGAAATAATAAGCGGTAAAAGGTTATCATTTTCAAGAAAAGCATATTTCGATTTAAAGGTAACGGTTTCAATTCCGATTCTTAGGCGGATCTTCTATTGATGATTTAAGAGCGGTCCTTCTAGTTCTAATTCTAAATACTTATGCCATGGTGGTTTAAAAGTAAAACTTCCTTTATCTAGAGAAAGGATTATCTCTTTCATTTCAATGTCTTCCTCATCTTCTTTATAGATAGATAAAGTTAAACATTCCTCTAATCTATCTTCAAAAGTTGGTAAGCGATTATCATAGACGCAGAATGAATATCTTCTATAAAAGAACATGATTCGGTGATGTGTATTGATGGTTCATAGCTTTGAAAATATTGAAAGCAACTTCATCTTCATTGACTCTCAAAATTAATTCTCCTTTCTGAACATCGATTAAAGTTCTCCCTGTAGCTAGAAATGGACGTCCTAAGATAAGCGGCGGCGAAAATCCTTCTTCCATTTCCATAACTACAAAGTCTACCTTGGAAAATAGAACTTGTCTACTTTAACCAATACGTCCTCAATAATTCCTCTAGGGTACTTAATCGATCCGTCCGCCATTTGCGAGTCATTTCGATCTTAGTAAGCTTTCCTATGCCTAGCTTTCTATAATCCTCATAAGACATGAGATTTATACTAGCTCCCGAGATCACATAAGACCTTCTTAAACAAAAATCCTCCAATTTCACACGGAATCGTAAAACTTCCGGGATCTTTTAGTTTAGGTGGTAACTTATCTTTGCGAATTGCAGAACATTCTTCATTTAGGCATATATTCTCATATTCCTCTAATTTTTTCTTATTTGATAGTATATCTTTCAAAAACTTTCCATAGGTAGGCATATTTATCGAGCTTCGATAACGGGGATATTAACATTAATATGACGAAAAGTATCAAGGAAACGAGCATACTTCGATCGTCTTAATCTTTTTAATTTGATCTTTAGGTGGAAAAGGTAAAGACTCTAAATCTATAACCTTGGGTTTCGAAGTCATTTTCTCTTTTCCTTTATCCTTTGGAGTATTACTTGATCGCCATGTTTCGGGTTCTTGACTTTTTTCTTTTAATTTGTTCCCCGAATCAATCTCTACTTCATATTCCTTCGGTTCTTCCTCCTTGTTTTCTTTATCTTCTACTCTAACATGTTCCTTAAATAGATTCCTTAAATCTTTATCCATGGGGTCTTTCAAAATTCTTGGGATTTTTACCCATTTTTCACCTTCCTTCTCAGGTTCCAAACTTCTATTCCTTTTCAAGAATTTCTCTATAATTTCTTCTTCCTCATCAGTAAATTCAAGTTCATCTTTAGTCTCTTCATTGTTATCTAAATCATTTTCTACTTCATTATTCCCGAAGTTTTCTACTCCATTACTACCATAGAGTTTCCTACTTCTCGTAACTACAACATTCACCTCTCTTGGGTTTCTTTCAGTATTACTTGGTAATCCTCCGGGAGGTCTATCGTTGTTACGTTCACCTTCCCTACTCAAATGATCTTCCATATTCCTTAATGAAGCTTCTATCGTTCTCATTTCGGTATCATGTCCACTCATAGATGTTTTCATTGTACTCATGTCCTTACCGTCGAACCTATAGAAGTCATCATTGTTTCCATATTCTTAGCTTGAGTAGATACTACACCCATCATATTTTCCATCAGTTTTTCCCATTTTTCAACCCCTTCTGCAGGTTGAGTTGAACTTTGAGTTACTGGTATACTTTGAGTGGTATGTTGAGGATAAGATCTTGGTAATGATTGTAAATTCTGATTAGATGTATTTCCTTGATAAACTTGATTATTATTCATATTCTTATACTTTTGGATACGGCGGTTGTCCTGGCTTACTAGGGTTTTCGGACCATCTAAAAGTTGGGTGGTCTCTTCTAATAGCATTAAATGAGTTTGAATATGCATTGTTCAAATTCCTATCTTTCTTGAAGAAAACTCACTTCCTCTTTTGAATATCCCGTTGGTTCTTCTATCCCTAATGATACATTATCATAATTTGAGTATTCGGTTGGAGTACTATTTTCGAATTTTGATTCTTACCTTGTTGTAATCCATCAAACTTTCTACTTAAATTCTCCAAATGTGCTAGAACTTCGTATTTGACGTACATCCTTACGCAAAAGCTACTTTTCTAGTGCTAGAACCGGTTTCCCACATTCTATTGTTTTTAGAAATCTTTTCTATAGCATCGTAAACTCGTTTGAGCTTCACTCATCATTAACGAACCACCACATGCATGATCTACATACGCACGTGAATCTTTTCTTAATTTACGACAGAAAAGTTGAATTTGCATATCTAAGGAATAACCATGATCGGGACAAGCTCTTAACAATTTTTTAAACCTTTCCCACGCATTCCCAAGTGTTTCTTCAGATCCTTGTCTAAAATTAGCAACCTCGACTTTTAATTCCAAATTCCGTCCCGGAGTGAAATATTGTTTCGAAATTCGGTTTGAATATCCTCCCAACTAGTTAACGAATGGTGTGGAAGAGACATAAACCAATCTCGGGCTCTTCCTTTTAAAGAAAAAGGAAACATAGTCATCCTTGTTAATTCCTTATGAGCACCTTGACTTTTGGCTGTATTGCACAGTTCTTCAAACAGATAGAGATGATGATGTGGATCTTCATCATCTTCTCCTAGAAATTGGGCTCTTGCGTCAATTAAACCAAAAAGATGAGACTTAATTTCGAAATTATTCGCTCCTTCATTCGGTAAAAGTATGGGATTATTAGTCCGGTTTCTCCTTACGGTTTGATCACGATAGGTCTCGGGTTTGGCGGATTGTTACGATTATTCGGTTCCGATCTTGATTGTTCCTATTATTATTATTCGATTATTATTAATATTAACGGGGTTTTGTCCATGCCCTAAAGCATGATCTAGCCTCTCGTTCGTTTGTTTCATCACTACCTTGACCATTTCTTTATTTTTATTAGAAGATGATTCCGTTGGAGATTTTCCAAGGAGTCCTAATTTGGGTTGACCACGTTTACTCTCTATCCGCAAGCGCCTTTCGTAAGCGTTTATATCGGGCTTATAAGGAGTAAGTGAGGCTTTACCGCTTCGGTCATCAACTAATTAAAATAGAAAAATGCTCGAGTTTTAAAGAAGAAGAAAATTGGTACTAAAAGAAAGTAGATACCAACGAAAAATAAAAAAAAAGAAATGTGATAAGAAGAGTGTTGGTTTATCCTCGAGAATTTTTAACTAATACAAGTAGTAACCATAGACACAAAAAAAAAATAGCGACTTTGTTTCCCCGGCAACGGCGCCGAAAGCGACGTCACCAAACCGGACCTTAGAAACGGCGTCAAGAAGAGGACAGACCTTTTCTAGGTTAGACGGATCCTAACCGGCAGTGTACCGGGTCAAATTGTAGTGATAAAGTGGTGAGTCAGGTGTCGAATCCTCAGGGAAAAAAGTGGTAATTCTTTTAAGTGTGGTTAAACACCAAAGAGCGCTATTAACTCGATCTAAACCGCAATTTTATAACACAGATTACTACTACTCTAACTAACATAAAATAAATGCGTAATTTAAAAGTTATTTTAATATAATATATATAGATATATAAATATATATAGATGTACATAAATAGTAAAATATATATATATATATAAATATATAGATACCAATATATAATTTATAGACTAGACTAGCCAAAGTATATGTAATTAATTTATTCGATCTTTTCAATTAATAGAATGTGTTCGATCTTCCTTTTTTAGGTCCAATTGAGTGAATGAAACGGTGTACTCCTAATGTCAACAATTCCTCCTCACACGAGCGTATGAAATTGTCATATGTCAAAAGTCATCAGTCCAAGGTCCACAACTCGCCCCATGCTAAACTTAGTTAGTCAAAACAGTACCGAGTACAAATCTACCCCGGATAAAAGAGGTGATTCCATTTGTCAGATGGCCGATGTTATTCAAGAGGCTCCGGTTGTCAAGCGGATCGATTTAATACAAACGGTGTAGTTTCAATTAAACTGTGATTTTAACATTATTAAGATCTCGAATACAAATTTTAATAAGATTTGTTTTATTAGGACAAATCGCCCCCGGGTAGGAAATAGGATTCCGTTAATCGACGGCCATTTTTACCCTCCGGTTTTTCTATTTTTACTCATATCCCGACTTCTCTGGTCAGTTCATCGCCAGGTTATATGTAGTATTCATTATGATTGATTACTTCATTCCGAATATGTTATCATTACGTAGCGAAATAGAAAAAGATTCATTTTACTCAATTTTAGTCATTTTATTTTAACATCATTCTTTTAACGAAAAGATCGAAATAATATGATTACATAACTTTGGCTAGTTATTAGATCTAGCCTAATAACATTATAAAAACTAAAAAGAAGAAAATAACAAACATAAACATAATTATTATAGAAATTACCCGATTACAATCGCCGATTCGAAATCGTCTTTTCCGATTTTACAACGATTTCAAACAACACCGAACCTTCGAGAATTTCCCGAGCATTACTACCGTACTACTACTACATTATTTTGGCATAAAGCCTATTTACAAACTAAGAAGGAGAAGAAAAAGAGAAAGAAGAGGGAGAGAATATATATAGAATATTGTGTATATATATTGGTACACTTCAAATGAACTCTCTACGATGCTCCCCTTTTATAGACTTTCTTCCTTCCCGGACCGGTCCCGAAAATTTGCCGGATCGGTCCGGTGTAATGATGCTAATCATTTCGGCTTGTCCTCGCATGTTCCCCCATGTTACACATAATCATTACTTGTCTTTGTGTAATTATATATATAATTATATATAATTACACAAGTTAATCTTCTAAAAATCGTAACTTGAATTCTCGATATCGAATGACATAATCGAACTTCCGTTGAAAAGCTCGTTAAATTCTCTACAACTTTCATCAAGACCACTTCTTCGAGAAAACATACTCTCGATGAGCCATTTGTATTATACGTCCTTTTTCGAGATTTAGAAACAATTATTCCCTTGATTATTTATATCAGTGACGCTTTATAACTTCCTTTCACTGACTTGTATTGACTTCAAAAAGTGTCGATACTCGGGATTTCGTTCATCTTAGGATTACGCAATGAAATAAACACAAAATACCCGTGTAAAATAGACACAATATCCCGGTTACTAAAACCGGTACAAAAACTACAACTTTTTATTATAAATACTAACTTTTACTACTAACTATACTAAACTACAAAGATTAATATTTTATACTAATTATATCATAATTTTAGATATTTTACATAGAATTTGTCAACAAAACATAATAAAATTACGTAAATTCAATCATATAAAAATAATACATCAAATATCCGGAATAATACGACCTCTAATTCAGCATTTGTAATCGGGTAAAATTTCTAAAGTATTTACGTTTGTTATGTTTGTTTTTATCTTTTTAGTCGTTATAATGTTTTTAGGCTAAATCTAATAACTAGCCAAAGTTATGTAATCGTTTTATTTCGATCTTTTTGGTAAAGGAATGTTGTCTAAGTAAAATTTTACTAAAATTGAGTTAATTGAATCTTTTTCTATTTTGCAACGTATTGATAATTCGGATTGACGTAATTAACCAAGATGAATCGCAACATATAACCTAACGATGAACTGACCAGAGAAGTTAGGATATGAGATAAAAGATAGAAAAACCGAAGGGTAAAATTGGCCGTGCGAAAGCGTGACAACGGAATCCTATTTCCTACCCGGGGGCAGATTTGTCTTGGGAAAGATGAATCTTATTAAATTTGTGCTCAAGATCGTAATAATGTTAAAATCAACGGTTTAATTGAAACTAACACCGGAAAGTTAAATCGATCCGCCTGACAACCGGAGCCTTTTGAATAACATCGGCCGTCTGACAAACGGAATAACCTCTTTTATCCGGGGTAGATTTGTACTCGGTACCTGTTCAGACTAACTGAGATTAGCATGGGGCAATTGTGGAAATTAAACTGATGACAATTTGACATATGACAATTTCATACGCTCGTGTGAGGAGGAATTGTTAACCTCAGGAGTGCACCGTTTCATTTACTCAATTGGACCTAATATAAAAGGAAAGATCGAGCACATTCGGTTCATCGAAAAAGATCGTATAAATCAATTATATAAACTTTGGCTAGTTCTATAAAATATATCTATTGTCTAGTCTATTATTATAAACTATATATTGGTATATATATATATATATATATATATATATATATATATATTTTACAATCCATGTACATCTATATATATTTATATATCTATATATATTATATTAGAATAACTTTTAAATTACGCATTTACTTTATGTTAAGTAGAATAGTAGTAATCTGTATTATAAAATTGCGGTTTAGATCGAGTTAATAACAGCTCTTTGGTGTTTAACCACACTTAAAATAATTACCAAGTTTCCCTGAGGATTCGACACTCTGACTCACCACACTAGCACTATGATTTGACCCGGTACACTGCCGGTAAGGATTGTAACACTCTAGAAAAGGCCACGTCAGCTTTCTGGCGCCGTTGCCGGGGACCACGTCGCTAATTTCTTTCTTTGTGTCTATGGTTACTACTTGTATTAGCTCAAAATTCTCGAGAATAAATCAACACTTTTTCTTATCTCATTTCTATTTTAATTTTCGTTGGTATCTACTTTCTTTTAGTACCAATTTTCTTCTTCGATAAAACTCGAGCATTTTTCTATTTTCGTTAGTTGATGACCAGAAGCGGTAAAGCCTCACTTACTCCTTATAAGTCTGACATAAACGCTTACGAAAGGCAGTTACGAATAGAGAGTAAACGTGGTCAAACCAGCTTAGGACTCCTTGGAAAATCTCCAACGGAATCATCTTCTAATAAAAATACAGAAATGGCTGAAACTAGTGATGAAACAAATGAACGAGAGGCTAGATCATGCTCCAGGGCATGGACAAAACCTTGTTAACCCTAATAATAATCAAAATCATAATAATAGAAATAATCAAGATCGGAACCGAGAATAATCGTAATAACCCACCAAACCCGAGACCTATACGTGATCAAACCATAAGAAGAAACCGGACTAATAATCCCATACTTTTACCCAATGAAGGAGCAAATAATTTCGAAATTAAATCTCATCTTTTTGGTTTAATTGACGCAAGAGCCCAATTCTAGGAGAGGATGATGAAGATCCACATCATCATCTCTATCTTTTGAAGAAGCGTGCAATACGGCCAAAAGTCAAGGTGCTCATAAGAAACTAACAAGGATGACTATGTTTCCTTTTTCTTTAAAAGGACGAGCCCGAGATTGGTTTATGTCTCTTCCACATCATTCACTTACTAGTTGGGAGGATATTCAAACTGGATTTCTGAAACAATATTTCACTCCGGGACGAAATTTGGAATTAAAAGTCGAGGTTGCTAACTTTATACAGGGATGCGAAGAAACGCCCGGGAATGCCAGGAAAGATTTAAAAAATTGTTAAGAGCCTGTCCCGATCATGGTTACTCCTTAGATATGCAAATTCAACTTTTCTGTCGTAAATTAAGAAAAGATTCACGTGCAGATGTAGATCATGCATGTGGTGGTTCTTTAATGATGAGTGAAGCTCAAATAGTTTACGATGGAATAGAAAAGATTTCCAAAAATAACAGAATATGGGAAACCGGTTCTAGCACCAGAAAAGTAGCTTTTGCAGGAGAATGTACATCTAATACGGAAGTTCTAGCACATTTAGAAAATTTGAGTAGGAAATTTGATGGCCTACAATCGAACAAAAACCAAAGTTCAGAAAATAGTACACCAACTGAATACTCAAATCAGGATAATATGCCATTAGGGATCGAAGAACCAACAGGATATTCAAGAGAGGAGGTGAGTTTTCTTCAGCAGCATAGGAATTTGAACAATGCATATTCAAACTCGTTTAATGCTATTAGAAGAGATCACCCTACTTTTCGATGGTCTGAAAACCCTAGTAAGCAAGGACAACCGCCATATCCAGTTCAGTATAGGAATATGAATAATAATCAAGTTTATCAAGAAAATACATCTAATCAGAATTTACAATCATTACCTAGATCCTATCCTCAACATACCACTCAAAGTATACCAGTAACTCAAAGTTCAACTCAACCAGCAGAAGGAGTTGAAAAATGGGAAAAACTAATGGAAAATATGATGGGTGTAGTATTTACTCAAGCTAAGAATATGGAAACAATGATGACTTCTATAGGTACAGTCTCTAAGGATTTGAGTTCAATGAAAACATCTATGAGTGGACATGATACCAGAATGAGAACGATAGAAGCCTCATTAAGGAATATGGAAGATCATTTGAGTAGGGAAGGTGAACGTAATAACAGTAGACCTCCTGGAGGATTACCAAGAAATACTGAAAGAAACCCAAGAGAGGTAAATGTTGTAGTTACGAGAAGTAGAAAACTCTGTGGTAGTAATGGAGTAGAAAACTTCGGAAATAATGAAGTAGAAAATGATTTAGATGGAAAAAATGATGAAACTAAAGATGAACTTGAATTCACTGATGAGGAAGAAGAAATTATAGAGAATTTCTTGAAAAGGAATAGAAGTTTGGAACCTGAGAATGAAGGTGAAAAATGGGTAAAAATCCATAGGATTTTGAAAGATCCCATGGATAAAGATTTAAGGACTTTATTCAAGGAACATGTTAGAATAGAAGATAATGAAAACAAGGATGAAAAACAAGAAGAACTGAAGGAATCTGAAGTAGAGATTGATTCGGGGAATGTTTTAAAAGAAAAAACTCAAGATCATGATACTTGGCGATCAAGTAATACTCAAAAGTTTAAGGAGAAAGGAAAAGAGAAAATGACTTTGGGATCAAAGGTTATAGATTTAGAATCTTTACCTTACCCACCTAAAGATCAAATTAAAAAGATTAAAACTGATCAGAAGTATGCTCGTTTCCTTGATACTTTTCGTCATATTCATGTTAATATCCCGTTATCGAAGCTCTAATCAGTATGCCTGCTTATGGAAAGTTTCTGAAAGATATTATGTCAAACAAGAAAAAATTAGAGGAATATGAGAATATATGCTTAAATGAAGAATGTTCTCATAGTTTTGCGGCATAAGTTACCGCCTAAAGGCGAAAGATCTGGAAGTTTTACCATTCCATGTGAAATTGGAGGATTTACGTTTAAGAAGGTCTTATGTGATCTTGGAGCTAGTATAAATCTCATGTCTTATGAGGATTATAGAAAGCTAGGCATAGGAAAGCTTACGAAGGCGAAATGACTCGCAAATGGCGAGATAGATCGATTAAATACCCTAAAGGAATTATTGAGGACGTATTGGTTAAAGTAGACAAGTTCTATTTTCCGGTAGACTTTGTAGTTATGGAAATGGAAGAAGGATATTCGAGCGCCACTTATCTTAGGTCGACCATTTCTAGCTACGGGAAGAACTTTAATAGATGTCCGAAAGGAGAGTTAATTCGAGAGTCAATGAAGATGAAGTTGCTTTCAATATTTTCAAAGCTATGAACCATCCATACGGATCACGAGAATCATGTTCTTTTATAGAAGATATTCATTCGTCTATGATATTCGGTTACCAACTTTTGAAGACAGATTAGAAGAATGCTTAACTCTCGTCTATCTATAAGGAAGATGAGAAAGACACCGAAATGAAAGAGATAATCCTTTCTCTAGATAAAGGAAGTTTTACTTTTAGACCATCATGGCATAAGTATTTGGAATTAGAACTAGAAGGACCAGTTCTTAAACCATCACCTGGAAGATCCACCTAAGAATGCGGAATTGAAACCGTTACCTTTAAATCGAAGTATGCTTTTCTTGAAACTAATAATCTATTACCGGTTATTATTTCATCATCTTTAACCGAGCAACAAGAAGATCAATTACTTAGAATGTTGAAAAAGCATAAGAAAGCTTTTGGATGGACAAGTTGCCGATATTCGAGGTATTAGCCCTGAGATTTGCGTTCATAAGATAATTCTGAAGGAAGATGCTAAACCTTGTATTCAACCGCAACGCCGCCTCAACCCAAATTTGCAGTTAATTGTTAAGAAAGAGGTCATTAAGCTATTAGAAATGGGGATAATTTTTCCCATATCAGATAGTGAATGGGTAAGTCCAACTCAAGTGGTACCAAAGAAAGGAGGTTTCACAGTGAAAGAGAATGAAAAGAATGAATGGATTCCGACAAGAGAGATTACAGGTTATCGAATGTGCATTGATTTTAGAAAACTAAATGATCATACTAAGAAAGATCATCATCCACTTCCATTCATAGTTCAGATGTTGGAACGTTTAAGTGGACATAAGTATTCTTGTTTCTTAGATGGTTATTCAGGATATTTACGAGATATTCATTGCAGCAGAAGATAGAGAAAAACTACTTTCACTTGTCCTTATGGAACTTTTGCTTATAAAAGAATGCCGTTTGGTTTATGTAATGCACCAGCTACGTTTCAAAGGTGTATGATGGCTATATTTGTCGATATGGTTGAGAAATTCTTAGAAATTTTTATGGATGACTTTAGTGTTTACGGAGACTCATTTGATGTTTGTTTGTTACACTTAGAACGAGTGTTACAACGCGTGAAGATACCAATCTAGTACTAAAGCGGGAAAAATGTCATCTAATGGTATCGGAAGGAATTGTTTTAGGTCATAGAATCTCGAAGAAGGTATTGAAGTTGATAAAGCTAAAGTCGAAGTAATTGAAAATTTACCTCCACCAGTTAATTTAAGAACTCTAAGAGGATTTCTGGGACATGCAGGATTTCATAGAAGATTCATTGCCGATTTCTCGAAAATAGCAAAGCCTCTAAGTCATTTGCTTGAAAAGGAAGTACCTTTTTACTTTGATAGTAAATGTATGGAAGCTTTTCAGACCCTAAAAGCAAGGTTAACTACTGCACCAGTTTTAGTAGCACCAAACTGGAGTTTGCCGTTTGAGATTATGTGTGATGCAAGTGATTTAGCTGTAGGAGCTGTTTTAGGTCAAAGATATAACAAATTCTCAAAGCTATTTACTATGCATCTCACACATTAAACACTGCTCAACTAAATTATGCAACTACAGAAAAAGAACTGTTGGCTGTGATTTTTGCCTTAGATAAGTTTCGATCGTATATTGTTGGTTCTAAGGTAATAATTTATACAGACCATTCAGCACTGAAGTATTTACTGAGTAAGAAAGATGCTAAACCTCGTCTTCTTAGATGGATTCTCTTACTTCAAGAATTCGATATTGAAATTAAAGATAAAAAAGGAAGTGAGAATGTAGTAGCAGATCATCTAAGTAGAATGGAAAATGATGAAGAAATAGGAAATGAAATTAAAGATTCATTTCCTGATGAACAACTATTTAGAATAGATACTTCTTCAACCATGCAGTTATTAAAGAATAGAATTCCTTCTAAGGAAATGTCACATTGGTTTGGAGATATCATTAATTACTTAACTTGTGATTATATTCCGTCTCATTGGACTTGGCAGCAGAAAAAGAAGTTCTTTTATGACTTAAAATTTTATTTGCGGGAGGAACCGGACCTTTTCCGTAAATGTTCGGATGGGAAAATCAGAAAATGTGTGCCTGATAATGAAATTTTAAGTGTTTTATCATTTTGTCATGATCGTGAGGCAGGAGGTCATCATGGAGGTTGGAAAACTGCTTTTAAAGTTTTACAATGTGGTTTTTATTGGCCTACACTATATAGAGATGCTTATAAGTATGTTAAATCGTGTGAATCATGTCAAAAATGGGGAAATATATCTAAAAAACATGAAATGCCTATGCAACCTATTTTAGAATGTGAGCTATTTGATGTTTGGGGTATAGATTTCATGGGACCATTCCCTATATCTTTTGGAAAAAGATTTATTCTTGTAATGGTAGATTATGTCTCGAAATGGGTAGAAGCTGAAGCTCTTCCCACTAATGATACCAAAGTTGTCATACGATTCCTTAAAAAGAATATATTTACCAAGATATGGCATCCAAGGGCTATCATTAGTGATAGAGGGTCACACTTTTGCAATAGACCATTTACTAAGATAGTTGAAAAATATGGTGTAACGCATAAGTTAGGAACGCCCTATCATCCGCAAACCGGTGGACGGTAGAGGTGTCAAATAGAGAAATCAAAAGAATCGTGGAGAAAACGGTGGATTTAAATCGTAAAAGCCGGCAAGTGAGTTAAATTAGATGATGCATTATGGGCGTACGAACGACTTTTAAAACACCAATTGGTTGTTCTCCCTATAAGCTAGTCTTTGGTAAGTCTTGTCATCTCCCGGTTGAGTTAGAACACCGAGCCTTATGGGCTATTAGATTTCTGAATTTCGATCCTAAGGCTGTCGGTGATCATAGATTGCTTCAATTAACTGAACTAGAAGAATTTCGTCTCGATTCTTATGAAAATGCTCGAATCTACAAGGAACGCACAAAATCTTTCCATGACAAGAGAATCTTTAAACGTGAGTTCCATGTAGGTGATCGAGTGCTCTTGTACAATTCACGTTTAAAGTTGTTTCCAGGTAATCTTAAATCAAGATGGACAGGTCCATTTAAAGTAACACGGGTTTACAAATCTGGAGATGTTGAACTAACTGATGGAAATACGACTTTTATAGCCAATGGCCACAGAGTAAAGTTATTTGTGGAGGGAGAAGGAATCACACTGAAAGAAGAAGTAATGCTACTGATTGATCCCCCGACAAATTGAAAAAGCAGAAAAAACGAAAAACTAAAAAGCAGAGAAACTGAAATCAGCCGAATACCAGCTGCTATCTATCTTTACTCTACTTTTCTGTGTTTTCATTTATGTTTAAACTCTTTTCGTCTTTTACCGGATAGACGTAAAAGAACTGGATGTCTTTTTTAGATAGATTAGGAGTTTTTGTTTTACTTTTGAAATTAGGCCTTGATAAAGATGTCGCGTTTGCTATAGAAGCTTTAGTTTTTGAACAAAACAAGAAATTGTTGAGAGAGATTAGATTGAAAGAAGTTTGTAATGGAACATCAAGAAGTGCAATAAAAAGAAGTGCAAAGTTTCTGAGGAGATGCAGAATCTGTGGAAAAAGTGAACATGTTGGACGTTGTGGGAAAAACACAACCAAATCCCAGGATGAGTGTTTGAATATTGTTAGGAAGGGAACGATTAGGTGGTTATCCGAAAATCCCGATGGAATTCCAAGAGATAATTCAAATGCTTCGTTTTTAGGAGTTAGGTTGATTGAACGTTATATCAGAACTCTGGAAGATCTAGAAATCGAAGAATCAGGAACCCCTTAAGTTTCGAGTCTTTTCTTATGTTTTATTAATATTTTATAAAATTTTCTCATAACTTCTGAAAATTTTAAAAATTGGATCTTTATAAAATTAAGGAGTTTTATAAAAGTTTTATAAAAGTTTTTTTTTAGTTTTAATTTAGATATTTTATAAGAATTAATAAAAATTTATTAAATTTTTATAAGCTTTTTATTAAGTTTTATAAAGATTTTATTAAATTTTTAAAAGTTGTTATAAAATTATTTTTAAAATTTTAATCAAGTTAATTAAGTTTTATTAGAGTTTTTAATCAAAAATCATAAAAAGTAAAAAAATCGGAAAAAGTAAAAAAATTGTGCACGGACCGATCCGGCCATTAACCCGGACCGATCCGGGGTCAAATTACATTAAAAAAAAACGGGGACCCCTTTTCTTCTCCTTCTTCTTCTTCCCTAATTTCTTGCCGCCGCATCAACACCCCAAAACCCCACCACTCAATTTTTTTTCAATTCTTCCATAAAATTTCATTTCACACTACACCACCACTTGATTTCTTCCTCCTTTCATCTCCTCTCTTCCACAAAAGTTGAAAAAATCAAAAAGGATAAAAAAAAAAAAACAAGCTCCATTTCTTCCGGCGACTTTACAACTTTTCCGGCCTACTTTTCAACGTTTTCTTCATTATAAGGTATTATTTAGTTTATTTAGTTATCAATTTCGTATTTTTCATAATTTTTTAGATTAATTTCAACTGTTTTGATTTTTGAGTGTGTTGTGACATTTTTATTTTTTGTTGTTTTTTTTGTTGTTGTGTTGTTGATTGGCTTTACAAATATCATAGAATGGCTAAGTCGAGTAGAAAAGCCTCTAAGAAGCGGAAATCAAACATTCCTATATCAACTCCGGTAGTAGGCATGATAATTTTATCACCTGAAGAAGAAGCCGTAAGCTTCAATAAAACAGCATCACAAGAAGCTAAGAATGCGTATCAAAGGATTTATAGTAAATGTGATGTTTTGATTGAAAGAGGATTAGATTTTGATGACTTAGGTGATGAAGTTAAGGATATTTTTACGAGACGTCAGTGGTTAGACTTGGCAGCCAAAAGAGAAGGGGAAATAAATACGACTTTAGTAGCTGAGTTTTATTCAGTTTTGTCTACATTGTCACAGGATGAGCTTACTGAGTCGCAAACTGTACCCCTAAGAGCTAGAAATGTTCCCTTTAACCCTGCCATTATAAATGAGATTTTGGGAGTTGAAGTTTTTCCAGATAATGAAGATTACAGGGTAGTTTGGAATTTAGATGATCCTGCAACATTTGAGCAGACTGCCTTAACAGCTCAGCACGCTTTTGATTCAACCGCTGTGTGGGTTGAAAATAGGTTTAACTACGGGAAGTGTTTTAGAGGTTTAAGGGCGATTAAAAGGTTTATTAGCCATAATCTCTATCCTTCGAGTAAACATACGGCTTATGGAAAGGAAGATGTTTTGTATCGCTTGGGCGATGGTAAATGATGTGAAGATAGATGTTGGAAAGGTAATGTTTAAAATAGTTTTCGAGAGCATTGTCATCGCCAGACCAGGGAGTTGCACGTGGTCAAGCCAACATGGCTTTGTATGCTGAAAGTAATAGGCAGTGGTGTGACGATATTCATAGAGGTTTAAGGAGAAACGAGCAGTTGCTTCGTAATCCTACTTTTGATGATCCTGCCTATCCACCTTGTCAGTCCAATCCATATACCTTACCAGAGTGGTTAGCACCTATTCCACCACCCTCGAGCTTTCATCCAATGTCATATCCTTTTGGAAGCCAATCGAGTGGTACAGGTGTATTTTCGACAGGTATTCAGAGACCCGCGATGTCTAGTTGGGGAGGATTCACTGAGTTTGCACATATCACTACTGGCATGAGTTCTATGGGTCTTGATAGTTCAGTCAGGACCACGACGACATTTCAGCCGCCAGCTTCTCAATCGTTTCCGAGTTCGAGCTTTCATGTTGATCCTGAGGAAGATTATGAAGAAGATTGAATTTTATTACTATATTTGATTAAACATTTTTACTGCACGTTTTTATTTTCGACATTTTCATTTAGATTTTGGTTTGTTTCATTTTTATTATTTCGTTTTATAGTAGTTATTTATTTTACTTAGAGTATCATCTTAATTATTCTAATAGTTTTAAGTACCATAAAAAAATACTAAAAATATTTACGAACTTTGTATCATTAGTAAATCGTTTTCAACATTTTAATCGTTTTATAAGTATCATTTTAAATATCTTAAAAATAAGTATTCATATGCATTGTTACACTTGTGGATACACCGGGATGTTCGTCAACCATTTAAAATGGTTTTTCAGTTTTAAGAGTTATGATTAAGTTTGTTTAAGTTGGTAGTTTTTAAGTTCAGTTAGTTAAGTCATTTTAATTGTAATCGTTTTTATTATCATGTTTAATATATATGTTTAAGTTTTTTAAGTTTGTTTGTTATTTAATAATATATTAGTATACGCTAAGAATGAAATCAGAATAATAACGATAATAGAAAATTTTAATTTTATTTTCAAACCTACTTTTTTAATACTCATTGAACATAGGGACGATGCCACTTCGTAAGTGGAGAGTAGAGTTAGGTTAGAAAATTCATTAAAATTTCGAAAAAATAGTTATAAATTATTAAAATTTTCAAAATTTTTATTACTTATTAGTTTAAATTTTTTTTAATAAAAAATGATATAATTTGGAAGAATAAGTTTTTAATTAAGTAAAGTAAATTAGATATATTATAATTATATTTTATGTCTAATTTAAATTTTAACGAGATTTTAAGTTTATATAATTGAGTAATTAATGTTAAATATTGTTTTCATGAAATTATATAGGTATGTTGATATTTATAAGTAAAATTTTTAGAATAATTTTCTTTTCAATATGAATTATGAGTTTGGAATTGGACTAGGGATGACGATTTTTGGCACCACAAAAATATAAACTATAACCAAATAGTCTACCTAAATAAATTTCCAATTTTTGTTCTTACCTCAGCCTTGATTAGAGTGATCAAGACCTCACTCGAAATTGCCATTATGATTAACTAGAAGTAACCAACCTTTAGCTAATTTTGGTCTACATTTCCTTGAAAATTCCGCAAGATTGTACGTACTTATGAAAAGAGATGAAGACATAAAAGCTAAGTTTTGGTGTATGCTGAGATTGGAAAAATTAGATAAGTATTAGTATATTCGATCTTACCTCATGACACTTGCAAGATAGTCGATTTTGGTAATGAGTTCGGATATGTTAATATTCTATAAAAGAATTAAGAACGAAGCACCATATCTACACAGAATTAATCAAATATCATGTATCTTCCTTATCTTTGATCGACAACTTAAAAATAAAAAGAACATATCGGTTGTACCTACCAATGATTTGAGTGCAGTAGGGTGTTATCTCGAAATGTCCTATATCACTATGAGGTTTAAAAGCTCCCGATTGCCTGATGATAGTAGTCCAGCTAGGGTATTATCTCGAAATGTCCTATTGCTGGGAATGAAGGAATAGAATGAAAAAGAAAAAGTCGAATCATAAGATCTCAAGAATGATTACAAGTTTAAGGAAACCGGACTTGTAATTTTCGATCGAAAGAGTAGTACTCCGATCAATCTTGATGAAGCAATGCTTGTAAGTTTGATTTTCTACACACACTCACGCTTTTAGTTCTTGAAAAAAAAAATCGAAAAATAGTTGGAATAAAATGCTATTAATCGAGATTGTTTTTTGATCAAGAATATAAAGATGTAGGTACGTACGACTTGCCTCTTTCTCTTTTTGATTTCTTTTTTCCGATTAACCAACATCTTGAGCCTAAACTTTGTAAGTCATTTTGTCAACTACCTGACCAAGTTTACTATTCCAGGATTTCATAATAGTTGCGATTAAAAATAATTCTAATATTTTATTTATACTTATTAAGTATTACATGTACAATTTCATCTAAATAATATTTGATGTTTAAGCTATTTAAGTTATATACACTTTTTGTCTTCTTAAAATTTTAAATTAGAATAAGTAATATATTTATAATATTGACAATATAAATTACATTAAAAATAATAATCTGATCAATTATATTATCTTTTATTACCGCTTATTTTTGCTCGAGGACGATCAAAAGCTAAGTGGGGAGTAGTTGATATACTACTTTTATATGATTAAATATACGTTATATTATTATGTTTTATCAACGAATTCTATATAAAATATATGAAATTATGATATAAATAATATGAAATATTAATCTTTATAGTTTAGAGTAGTTAGTAGTAAAACTTAGTAATAATAGTGAAAAGTTATCATTTTGTACCGATTTTAGTAAATCGGAATGTCGTGTCAGATTTACGTGGGTATTGTGGTATTTTATTGCAGATGTATAAGCCGAGACCCCGAGAATCGACATTTTGAAGTATAATCATATCTCTGAAAGGATTTAGAGAAGGTCACGAGCTTAAGTGGTCAAGTGGTCAATCGAAGTGGTCAAGTGGCTAATCGATTTGATTTATTGGTAATCGAGAAATATCTTCGACAAACGAATGGCTCATCAAAACGACATTTTCTGAAGAAGAGTTCTTCATGAAAGTTGTAGAATTTTCCGAGAGCTTTCCGATGCCTCTTGAATCATGTTGTTTGGAGATCCAGAACTCGAGATATGAATTTTAGAAGTTTTATTCCAAAATATATAATTATATCCGAAAATTTGGATAATTAAGGGGGATGAATGTGATGATTACACCGGCCCAGTCCGACCTAAACCCGGCCCGGTCCGGCCTCAATCCAATTTTCTATAAAAGGAGCATCAGATGCAACAGACGGAGTGTACCAATATATATATACATATAGCATATATAAATATCTCCTCCTTCTTATTTTCTTTTTATTTAGTAGTTGTAAATAGGCTTATGCCAAAAATAATAATATCGTAGTATTGTTGTAATGCTCGGGAAATTATCGGGAGTTCGGTGTTGTTGAAGTCGTTGTAATATCCGGAAGAATACGACCTCTGATTCAGCATTTGTAATCGGGTAAAATTTCTAAAGTATTTACGTTTGTTATGTTTGTTTTTATCTTTTTAGTCGTTATAATGTTTTTAGGCTAAATCTAATAACTAGCCAAAGTTATGTAATCGTTTTATTTCGATCTTTTTGGTAAAGGAATGTTGCCTAAGTAAAATTTTACTAAAATTGAGTTAATTGAATCTTTTTCTATTTTGCAACGTATTGATAATATTCGGATTGACGTAATTAACCAAGATGAATCGCAACATATAACCTAACGATGAACCGACCGGAGAAGTTAGGATATGAGATAAAAGATAGAAAAACCGGAAGGTAAAATTGGCCGTGCGAAAGCGTGACAACGGAATCCTATTTCCTACCCGGGGGCGATTTGTCTTGGGAAAGATGAATCTTATTAAATTTGTGCTCAAGATCGTAATAATGTTAAAATCAACGGTTTAATTGAAACTAACACCGGAAAGTTAAATCGATCCGCCTGACAACCGGAGCCTTTTGAATAACATCGGCCGTCTGACAAACGGAATAACCTCTTTTATCCGGGGTAGATTTGTACTCGGTACACTGTTCGACTAAGCGAGATTAGCATGGGGCAATTGTGGAAATTAAAGCGATGACAATTTGACATATGACAATTTCATACGCTCGTGTGAGGAGGAATTGTTAACCTCGGGAGTGCACCGTTTCATTTACTCAATTGGACCTAATATAA
Source organism: Gentiana straminea (assembly GCA_036785695.1). Taxonomy (NCBI): domain Eukaryota; kingdom Viridiplantae; phylum Streptophyta; class Magnoliopsida; order Gentianales; family Gentianaceae; genus Gentiana; species Gentiana straminea. Next base: position 5,891,492 of record JAVUPR010000398.1, read on the forward strand.
AAGGAAAGATCGAGCACATTCGGTTCCATCGAAAAAGATCGTATAAATCAATTATATAAACTTTGGCTAGTTCTATAAAATTATCTCGTCTAGTCTATTATTATAAACTATATATATATATATATATATATATATATATATATATATATATATATATATATATATATATATATATATATATATATATTTTACAATCCATGTACATCTATATATATTTATATATCTATATATATTATATTAGAATAACTTTTAAATTACGCATTTACTTTATGTTAAGTAGAATAGTAGTAACATGTGTTATAAAATTGCGGTTTAGATCGAGTTAATAAACAGCTCTTTGGTGTTTAACCACACTTAAAAGAATTACCACGTTTCCCTGAGGATTCGACACTCTGACTCACCACACTAGCACTATGATTTGACCCGGTACACTGCCGGTAAGGATTGTAACACTCTAGAAAACGTCCGTCAGTATTAAACCAAAAGATTTGCTGTTGATTGCCATTCTACGTCTCCTCTTCAAATTTGATTTTGCAAGTAAGTGTTTTTTTCCTTCGCATTTTCGCTTTGTGGCTTGATCTCTCTTAGTATAAATTTTGTTTCGCCGGAAACCTAAATCCGATTTCTCTGAGATGGCTATTGCGGATAGTAGGGATGTTAGGTCTATTTTGAAACAAGAAGATGTAGACGAGGTTTGCGAGTTATATGGGGTGGGTACGGGAAGAGTTGCTCCGAAGTTGCCTTCCGAGCCAAATTTGTTTGCTGCGGACCCACCGGAGGGTTTTTGTACAGTTCACCGGGAGTACTTCGAGGTGGGGCTAAGGTAACCTTTCTGCCCTGCCCTTCTTGCTGTACTCCGGCACTACGGGATGAGGATCTCCCAGCTGGCCCCCAATGGTATCAGGGCTGTCATAGGGTTTGCTATCTGGTGCAGGCTGCTAAACATAAAGTTTTACGTAAAGAAGTTTAGATACTTCTACCACCGCGTAGGGGTAAAGGGCCACCCCTACCGGTACTATTTTGCCAAAAGGCAGGGAAAATCTTCCGATATCCCCATGCTGCCTCCTAGAAATGACTCTTTAAAATGATGGAAAGAGAGGTTTTTCTATGTGCGCCACGAAAGTCATCCCGAGCTGAGCGTGTGGAACATGGCTGATTAGGACAAAGATGATCGTCCGGAAGTACTAGACATGTGGGTGGAGAAGGTTCGAGAGTCTGGGTATTCAATTGAACGGTAGACCTTGTACAACGAGCTGATTACAGCAGCTCGATTAGAGGACGCGGGTCCCGACCCCTACGTGGAATTTACGAAGGCCGAACAGAAGACCTGTAGGATCTCCTCATTCATAACTTAGTTTTTCTATTGTATATTTCCTTGTCTGGCTTGTTTTATTTGTACTTGCAGTGGCTAATTTCGCTGACTTGTTAGCCGGGGCGGAGAAAGAGGTGGCGGTTCGCCAGCCTGTGCCAACACCGGCGGTTCGGATCGTACCAACGGAGGATCCTATCACAGAGGATATGGGTGCTTCTGCATCGGTCCCTCCTCAGGAGCAGGTCGGCCCAGACGCTCCTAGGGAGACTGCTGGGAAGGGGCTAGTCCCTAGAAAAATGATACGTCCAAGGCCGACCTCGTATGAGGGTCGTTCCTCGAAGAAGAGCAAGTCTAAAGCTCTTGAGGGAGCTCATGAAGAGTCTGCCAAAGAACAGCAGCGGGTCGCCAGTATGTTGGATGAAGATTTGGAGATTCTTGGGTGTAAAACTGTGGAGCTAGTAAGTGCTCTGTCCTTATTCTATTTTTGTCTTAGAAACTAGCTATTTATGACCCTAACATTTTTTCTGTTTGTTCAGGGTGGCACGATCGGCCAAGAGGTTTTCAAGAGGTTGGGCAAGGCTTCTACAGACTTAGCTTCCCACAAGAATAAGGCAGCCGAACTGAGGCAGGCTCGAGATGAGCTTAAGGCAGCCGCTAAGCTTAGGGACGCAGAAATGAAGGCTCTGCAGGCCCAACTTTCAGCTCAAGAGGGAGAGCTGAAGTCCTTGGCAGATGCGCTTGCCGAGGGAAAGAAGATGAAGGAGAAGGAGGTCGGAGACCTTCTAGCAAAGGTGGCCGACCTGGAGCCCGCAAACTAGGCTCGGAGCGCCGAGGGCATCCAAGAGTACAAAGCTTTGGCGGAGTTCGCCAAGGCTTTGAAGGTGCTGCTAACCCCATCCTCTACCATGGGTATACCCAAGGGGTGGACGATGAGAGGATGCAAAATCCTTCTCTTGTACTGGATGACCTTCCTAAGAAGGCCTACTACCAGCAGGGAATGGGCATGGCTTACACCGAGCGCGTGCAGGACTTTAAGGCAGGAGTGGACATTGTGTCCAAGTATATTCTCCAACCAGTTGCCACTCCTTCCGGCTCGGCCCCTCCGTCCGAACCCCAGAATAGTCCTACTACTGATTCTTAAAGCTTAGAATCGCTTTTGCTTTTAATTTTAACTTATGTAATTTTTTATTATAAAGGACAATTATTTTGTTAATGTACTTCTGAATTTAGTTTTTATAGAGAGTTGTTGTCTCCCAATATGCCATTAAAGATTTTTGGATGGAATATTTGTAGTTGTATCTATGAGTTGTCAGATTTTGTTTTACTGTTAAATTATTGGTGTTGTTATATTGTTGGTATAGTATGGCCCCCAGTATGCCATATATTAGTTTTAACTTTTAGATGGCATACTTGTTTAGGCTGCATACCCACCGATCTTGACGATCGGATTTATTTGTATCAAGGTGAAATTTGTTAAGGGGCGTTCTGCCCGATATGCAGCTCTAAAGGTTCAGATTGCATACATGTGTTGATACATAAGGCTGAGCTCTACTCATCAGCTTGGGTAACAATAAATTAAGTTCTATACCTACGCGAGTCAAACTTTAATCCTATATCAACTTAAAGAAAACAGGACCAAGTTAAATTGACCTTAGGACTAACCGAGCAGGATTGGACAAATTAAACTTGACCGTACGGACAGACTATTTATCTAAATTTTAAGGACGAGCATGGCCAGGCTAGTGTTGACTTCTCGTTTAAAATTACGGCGATCAGGGCCCGGTCAGACCGAGGTTTCGCGTGAAATTTTTAGGGACGAGCAGGGCCAGGCTAGTGCTGACTTCTCGTTTAAATTTACGGTGATCAAGGCCGGATCGGACTGGCGACTCGCGTGCTGTTTCAAGGACGATGTGTAAGGACCAGTCATGTGGTCTTAAAAGTAAGACAAAGCGCAGTAAAGCAAGTATGTTGACGCAAAGAAATCATTTATTCAAAAAAAACAGGGATATCCAAAATGGACATCAAGAAGGATGAAAACAAGGCACATAAATAAATGAAAATATCCAAGGCAGATAACGAAAACAAGCGGACAAAATTAAAGTGCAGAAATGAAAAATAGTCAGGGAAAAGCGGGAAACGATAAAACTTGCCGAACCGATCAGCCCAACATGATTCCTTTGTCCTTGATGGTGGCTACGTAGCAACTTTGAGCGACCTCCAGATCTCCTTTGATTTCTACCGGACCGCGGCCAGTCGGGAACTTCAGGCTAATATAAGCTGGGGAGATCATGGCTCGTATATCGATCAGAGTAGGCCTTCCCAACATTATGTTGTATGCTGATGACGACTTGACCACGACGTAATTAACCATCAGATTTCTCCCTACTGACTCTTTCCCGAATGTTATCGTGAGCCGGACCATCCCCAGAGGGTGGATAGGGGGACCTGCAAATCCAAACAAGGGTGCCGAAACAGGGATCAGTTTGGACTCTTAAGATTCATAGCTTGGAAAGCTGCCAAGTATAAGACATTGACGGCGCTGCCTGTGTCAACGCAAACTCTCTTCACCAGGTTTTTGTTCACCACGACTTCAGTTACCAGACCTTCGTTGTTTGGGACCAAGGGGAGTGAGTCTCTTGGCCCATAGCTTACTTCCTAAGAGGGGATTAAACTTCCTCTGCTCGATGGCGTGTCCCCTGCTCGGTCGTTTGAGTTGCCAATTTCAAATGCATTACCAGGACCTCCCACAATGGTGTTGATGGTATTAATCGGGCGGTTATCCCCCTACTGACCTTTGTCCGAAGATTGATCTCTTCTTCGCTGGGGCTCTCCCTGCCGATTGCGATCTTGATTGAAGTTCTTCTGCGGGTACTCTCGACATCCTCGACGTTCGCCATACCGGGGTCTTTCCATCACCTCATCCAGCTTCCCATCCTCAATCGCTGTCTCCACGTCGCGATGGAAATCCTTGCAGTTGTCCAACTCGTGCCTCGTGTCCTGATGATAGGTGCAAAATTTACTCTGGTCCCTTCTGTCCAAGGGACTTCATAGCGGCACAGGGGTTCTCGCCACACCTTTTCTCTCCATGATCGCCATTACTTGCTCCCGAGGCCTGTTTAACACCGGGAAATCCTGTGGCTGTAAAGCATTTCTCTTCTCGGGTCGGCCCTTGCACGGTCCCCGAACGCCTTCCTCTTCTTGTCAAATGTATCTTTAGCCTAATCCTTCTTGGGTTCTGACTTTTCCACCTCTCGCTTCAAGTGATTGGCTTCTTCTCCTTGACAGTGTTTGAACGCTACCTCCAAACACTCTTCCATAAACGCAGGGAGCTTGCTACTCAGCTTGGCGTACAACCTTCCTTCACATAGCCCTGCCACAAAGGATGCTAACCGAACCTAATCATCGGCGTCTCGTACTTGCAATGATTCCTCACTAAAACGCTTAAGATATTGCAGCGCAGTCTCGTCCTTTTTCTGTTTGAGGGAGAATAGGTGGGTAGCATTCTTCTGGAACGGCTTCGCCGTGATAAACGCGTTGAGGAACATCTTTCCTAGAGTATCAAAACTGTAGATCATCCTGGGTGGTATCTTCTTGAACCATTCTCGAGCTCGTCCGGTGAGCAACGCTTGGAACGCCTTGCACTTCATCTCTTCTGGGGCACAGTCAAGATTCATATGCGTGAGATACTGGAACAAGTGATCCTGAGGGTCTTTAGTTCCATCATAGGGTTCCAATTTTGGGATCTTGAACCTCGTGGGTCAGGGGTAGTTGTCGATCTGCTCGGAAAAAAGGGATTCAAGAGCTAAAAGTGCTGATTTTCTTCCTGCTATGGCCTCTAGCTCGGCGCGAGCAACCGCTATTGCCTGAGGTACGACCAGTTGCTTTCTTATATCTGAGGATGATGATCGATCCTCCCTCCTGTTGTCTTTACGCCTTGGGGAAGGAGGTGTTTGATGCCATGACCCGTCGCTGGGGTCATCTTCCTCCTCCGGTTCCTGATCCTGGGAGTTCTCTCCAGATGAACCTCCGTTCAAGTGATGCAGATACCGTGAATTCACATCAAGGGGGTCTTCTTCTTCTAGACCTTCCCAGTCTTCATCCTCTTCGTCGTCCTCTTCCAAAATGGCATCGAGGATGGCCTCTTTCGTTGCATCATCTAAGGCCGTAATTTGGTCTACCAAATTCTAGTGGGTTGTTTCTAGAGAGACCTCTTCTGGCGGTGGGGTCTGGTTATTAGCATCTGATTCAGTAGCATTGTTGGCGTTGTTGCCATTGGCGGCTTGTTGTCGTGTGGTCACCATGACGATTCTGAAGCTTTCTTGAAATATCAAGCAAAGAGGCCCTCCTTCTAGCACCAATTGACGATCCAAAAATCATCAGTATAAACTGTTAGATGTAGTGCCCGAAAGACAATTTATGTAATTGTTTTTTATTTAATAATGACAGATTTTATTATTCATCTTATTATTTTCTATGTGCTTATAAAGTATACACTACTACAAACCCTAAGTATATCAGTATGTAACCACTTAACTCAGTGTATGGCATGCACGTGAGGATTGAGTTAGTGGTGATATACTTGAACTGTTAGTCCATGGTGAACTTAATCAGTGTTTAGGGTCTCATGATTAAAACACCAATAATGCGTCCAGAACACCTTAGGGTGTGATAGTCTTATCCGGACTATCGGTAGAGGGTACCTAAGTGGGGCATTTATATATGATGGCATTCATATAGGACTGGACCGATTTAATCTGTATTTCTTGATATAATTCCGTACTCAAGAAATCTTATTAAATCATTATATGATCATATATGGATTGACCTTAATCTTGAGGTGATCACAGGAAGCTGCTTGTCTCGGGGTAGTGTTTGATGTGTTAGTTACGGATCACTTTGATATGTGATCCAAGTCACTTCTCGTTGGCACTATTTTTTGATGAGTGAGTTGTTCTGTTTTTCACAGACATGGAATCCATTCCTTCCTACGGGAAGTAGAAATACAGTCCCCTTATTTGTTAGCCCTAAGAAAATGATCGATGGGCCCAGTTCATATTAGACTAATTAGCTACTAGTCAGATATGTGAACTAATTGATCACTAGGGGGTTAATGGTAAATAAGGATAAGATATTCTGAATCGGGTTCACGGAGACTTCCCACTCAGAATGGACAGTCTATGAAGGGTTAGTCCGTATGTAGTGATTATATCAGAGGTAGCTTATTTACTCATAGGGTTGAGTGTAAGTATATATCTATAATTGGTAGAGTTCAGTTTCGGGTTAATGGTGGCGTAATCCCGGAATTAATAATTTAAGTATGAATATTCTGTTCGATGAATATTTTACTTAATTATCGGAGCTACTTGTTATAGGTCCATGGTCCCCAATGTGGCTCCTGTAATTCGGGTATTTTTCTTGTTATTTGGCCTCAGTGATAATTAATTGGCTGGGCCAATTAATTGATATGCGAAATATTATTTAGTTGGGTTAAATAATATAATACACAGAAAATACATTTTCTGTGGGCCTAAAACCCTAGGTGTGGCGTCTCCCATGTCATAAAGTGCAAGAATTGATTTTCTTGTGTGATTAATTATTTACTAGTTAAATAATTAATTAATAAAAGATAATTGATTAATTTGTAATTGATTGATTGATTAATCACAATCTTTTATAAATGGAATTATCTTTTATTGTGATTTCTTTTTAATTATTTTTAATTAATTAGAAACTTGGAGGCCAAGGATTTACTCTCATATATAAAGAGAGTTCTTCCAAGACATATGAGAATAATATTTTTCGACATACACACACAAAAATAGAGAGAAAAACTTGTTTCTTGTCTTGGGTTTCTGGTTGAAAAAAAACTTCTAGTTTTTTCTTGGAATCATATCAAGGAGGTTCGTGTACCAAGAATTGGTGTCCACCAACCACCGTTTGGAGAACACATTGGAAGATCTTGGCTTCTCTTCCTGCTATTGGTAAGACATACTAAACCCCCTTGTAGGAATTTAGATCCTATGAATTGTAATTTGTAAATCGTGGTCCATCCGCTGCGCAAAGAAACAACATCCTTCATGTGGTATCAGAGAGAGGTTCCATGATTTATGAATTATATTCATAGATAAACGATTTAAAAGGAGTGGAATTGCATGTAGAAATTTTTTATTTCATGCGTGTATAATTTTTGGTGTGATTGGTTGTTGTGGTTGAAGAGATGGATTGGTGTTGGCACTTGTTTACCGTTAGATCTATTGTAGTTTTTTTCGATAAGTATCGATTAAGCATAGGAATTGTAATTTAAATTTTATGCAATTTTTATTTCCGCAAAGTTTGTAAATTTTATGTAATCGATCCGGGTTCAAGACATGAAGATCTTGAAAATGAAGATGATAAATCCCAAGAATATTGGGAGAGAGGGGGGCCGGCGGTGATCTTTTTTTTGTTAAGGTCGGATATTTTTTTTTAATAAAAAAAACGGCTGAAAAAAAATATTTTTTATCTACAGTTATATATATGTTTATATATTAAAAAAATTTGGATCGGCGCAAAAAAAACGGCTGAAAAAAAAATATATTTTTTTTCGGCAGTTATATATATGTTTATATATTAAAAAAATTTTGGATCGGCCCCTTCTCTCCTTCGAAGCTCGTGGCTCGTGGTTCGTGTAAAGATCGATTCAAGATGCGGATGAAGATTTGAAGATTGTAATTTAATTTATTTTATTCCTAGAAAATAGGTTAGATGCGGGTGTGCCAACGGTCCATCTTGATGTTTATTTTCCGCACAAGTATGCATGCTTAGGATATATGTGTAGAACCGGAAAATTGCCATGACATGCATCATATCATGAATTCCACTCCATATGCATATACATGTAGAAATTAATTCGAGAAATTAGTTAGGCATGTATACAACACGCGATTAGTTTTAATTAATTGTATGATATTAATTAGAAACTAATTAGGGAAACCCAGGATTCCGGGCTTTGTCAATCGTCATGGTTAGGTGATGGATTCTCGGTGAATCCCACCTTGCCAAAGCGTAGGGAGTGAAATCCTGAAACCTCGACGAGATTGCGTTTTTGTCCGTAGTGTCTACGTGAAAATTTGATGTTAAGGGATTGAACAATTATGGGAAAATATGGTTCGAAAATGGTCAAACCATAGTTGGGTGGTCAGCTGAGCCATGGCTCGATCGACTTAACCCTCAGCGTGTGGCGTTTGCACGGGGGTCCGGCAAGGCTGAGCTATCCGACGAGCAACTACGGCTCAACGGAGCTCCCCTAGCACTGATCCGTCCGACGGCCACATATGTTCCAACGAATAGGTCGGGTGGGCTAGCCCACATAACCGACACCATTCGTGCCCATGATTTATTGTTCCTTAAAGGTACATCAAGTCCAAAAACGAATCTGTAAACCCACCACTTTTTCAAAATATTGAGTGGGAGCGGGGAAGGCGACAGCCAACCCCACGGCCTCTACTGTTGACACAAGCAACGTGAGAGAATGGTGACGCCTCGTACCGGCTTGGGACCGGCCTCCCTAAGGAAGGCCTTCACCGCTATCAAAATTCAAGGCTTGGTCTCCGAAAGGATAGGATTTTGGGTACTCGTCGGGTCACTGACCGACCCTAAGGCGGCATACTCACGGTCTACCTAAAAATCTGAAATAGTAGGTCACACTCATTATGGGTATTTTTGGTAATACCTTGGCTGAAAAAGAAAGGTAATCGGGGATTAAAAATTGGATGTTTGATTCCATTTTAATCATAGAGAGAGAAAGATCTCAATTTAGTCGTCACCTCTTTGACCTACCCTAAGGCGGCCCTGAGGTGTGAGACTAGATCCTTGGAACGGTAGGATAGACTATACATTTAGTTTATAGTTCCTAAAATTTATTAGTAGTGTATACTTTATAATTTAATTTCTTTCATTATTTATAGCATCATGTCGTCGCAAATTTCTTTACTGTTGAATGATAAGTTGACCGGAACCAATTTCGCTAAGTGGAAAAGTAACTTAACATATTAGACTAATTAGCTACTAGTTAGATATGTGAACTAATTGATCACTAGGGGTTAATGGTAAATAAGGATAAGATATTCTAAGTCGGGTTCACGGAGACTTCCCACTCAGAATGGACAGTCTATGGAGGGTTAGTCTGTATGTAGTGATTATATCAGTGGACGCTTATTTACTCATAGGGTTGAGTGTAAGTATATATCTATAATTGGTAGAGTTCAGTTTCGGGTTTATGGTGGCGTAATCCCGGAATTAATAATTGAAGTATGAATATTCTGTTCGATGAATATTTTACTTAATTATTGGAGCTACTGGTTATAGGTCCATGGTCCCCAATGTCGCTCCTGCAATTCGGGTATTTTTCTTGTTATTGGGCCTCAGTGATAATTAATTGGCTGGGCCAATTAATTCATATGCGAAATATTATTTAGTTGGTCTAAATAATATAATACACAGAAAAGACATTTTCTGTGGGCCAAAAACCCTAGGTGTGGCGCCTCCCACGTCATAAAGTGCAAGAATTGATTTTCTTGTGTGATTAATTATTTACTAGTTAAATAATTAATTAATAATAGATAATTGATTTGTAATTGATTGATTGATTAATCACAATATTTTATAAATGGAATTATCTTTTATTGTTATTTCTTTTTAATTATTTATTTAATTAATTAGAAACTTGGAGGCTAAGGATTTACTCTGCTATACAAAGAGAGTTCTTCCAAGACATATGAGAAGAATATTTTTCGCCATACACACACAAAAATAGAGAGAAAAACTTGTTTCTTGTCTTGGGTTTCTGGTTGAAGAATAACTTGTAGTTTTTTCTTGGAAGCATATCAAGGAGGTTCTAGTACCAAGAATTGGTGTCCACCAACCACCGTTTGGAGAACACATTGGAAGATCTTGGCTTCTCTTCCTGCTATTGGTAAGACATACTAAACCCCCTTGTAGGAATTTAGATCCTTTATTTATGTATTGTAATTTGTAAATCGTGATCCATCCGCTGTGCAAAGAAACAACATCCTTCATAAACTTCTAGGCTCCTTCTCTTGGTGTTAACCTTAGGATTCTCCAGAAACACAGAAAAACAGTGAAATAGGTGGTGTTTTGGGGGTGGTTTAGATTACACTTGAGATGTTGTTTCTCAAGATGCCTACGTATCCAACGTTGGGATTGGAATCAAGTTTTCGTAGTTCCTTAGGGAGAGTTTATATAGAGGGGCTTGTGCCCTAGGGTTAGCGTGTGGCGTGGCTGTGATGGACACTGATTGGCGTGTTCCCTAAGGAAATGGATTATGATTAGTTAATCCCCTTAATTATAGGAGATAATTATAGTATTCCAATATTCATATTTAGTGATAAAGATTGGAGCCTTTATGACTTAGGATTCGCTCATGGCTATCCGTTAATTACCCACGTGGGAAGTAAGATTAAAAGTAGACTCTGACCGACCTAAGCGACCCGGACCAGACTAGTCGGACCCTTCTACGCTCGGGCCGTTCCGAGGAGAAGGGTGACCGAACTGGGGACAGCTCGGATAGGTGTAAGCAGAAGGATAGGTCCGAAGGCCTAAAGCCGACCGAGTAGAATCGGTCACGGGTAGAGTAGAGTGCAAGTGTTGGCCGATCATCAGGGGTCAGGGCTGAGCCCGGCCCTACGACTAATGGAAGCTAGTCCTAGGCAATGGCCGACCTGAAGGGAAATGGGGCGAACGGCCAGGCTGTTCTAGTCCGGCCGTAGGAGTACTAAGTATTGTTTCTTTCCATACTTAGTGTTGAGCCACTAAAAAGGTGCCACGTAGACGACGGTTTAACTCTTGCCATCGTCAGTATACTCTCAAACAAGTAACGGTCTTCATAATCGATTATCGAACAGGTAACGATCTCTGTAAAAGGCACCGGGACACGTACAATCTCCATTGTTAGGCACGATCTAGTTCCCATACTCCACAAACGATCAAGTGAAATAATAAATCCAACACAATACTGTGAGTCATGTCAAAAGACACTGTCCTAAAAGACTTATTTCGAGCGAGCCGAAACGTTTCACTAGGATGAAACACAGTCTTCCTTTTCAAAGAAAAAGGAACCAAGAATCAATGATAATTTTTATTGTGTAATAAACTAAAAAGACGAGATGATCTTAGAAGTGTAAAATATAAACATTTTTCCCTTCTGTTTTTCTACTACATTTCTCTATTTTTTCTCTACGTTTTTCCTTGCTGCCATATCCATATATATAATATATTTATTACTCATTCTCTGAAGATAGCAACAGCAAGGGAGAAACTAATGCCACTAAATCAGCCCACTAACAGCACATCCAGTGGTTTTATGGTGGTCCAGGATCACCATGTCACACTTGTCCACCAATGAAAATCCTTATAAGAAGGGTAAAAATGTAAATTAATGGCATTTATATTTTACACGGTGGGCCCTTGTGTGTTTTGTTGTTTTCTATTGGTCCTGGATCACCAAGTCATACTTGGTCCAGGACCATAATAAAATTTCCGCAGCACATGAGATAAAGCCGAAAATTGTGGCTAAAATATGAAGAGAAGTTTGAACAGGTCAAAACAAAATGACCATTATTTATCATTAGAAAAAATAATTTTCTAACACATAAATTATACATTTTATAAATATGTCACAATATATTTTCAACTTTTGAAATAATCTAATGTTTCCAACAATCCCCATATATTTCAAAATTATAGAAAACAGAACACATTACATATTTTGTTGGGCTTATACATGAGTGTAACATATCGAAACTAGTGTCTTTTGGACTATGAACCAGTTCCTAGAAAGAGTAAAACTTAACTTACTGAAACAATGGTGAAGCAAGCTTCTATGAACCAATGAATCATTGTTGTAAGCTAGTAGTTTTACCAATCACTTTACACTCCTCTATTATATCATTGTTCAACGCGGTTTTGCGCATTTTGGCTATGCGCGCGCCTAGTTATTCATGAGTGCTCTAGAGATTTAGCCAAGATCATCTCATGGGAGCGGCCCCACTCCACACTCATATAGGTGAATTAATCAAGTGTATGTTGCTCACTACAAGAAAACAGGTTAGAAGGGACGACATTTTGTCGTCCCTTTAAAGTAATTGTCGTCCCTATAAAGCCGTCCCTTCCGCTTTGTCCCTTTAAACAACTGACATATTTGAAGGGACGACAAAATCGTTCCTTTAAAAGAATGCTGACGTGGCACGAAATTTTCTAAGAAAATTCAACGTGCTGACATGGCATGATTTGAAGGGACGACATTGTCGTCCCTGTAAACATGATTTATTTAATTTTCAAAAAAATAATTATCAGGGGAAAAAATTTTTTTATAAAAATGTGTTTTGGGACGACAATGTCGCCCCTTAAAAGATTATATATTAAATTTTCATAATAAAATTTAATATGAAAAAAAATTATTTTTATAACAATGTTTTTTGGGACGACAATGCCGTCCCTTAAAAGATTATATATTTAATTTTTATAATAAAATTTAATACGAAAAATCAATTTTTTTATATAAAACATTTAAAGGGACGACATTTTAAAATATATTTTGGTAAAAAATAATTTTATAAAATTTCCAGATATACATTTAAAGGGACGACATGTCGTCCCTTTAAATAATTTTTTTTTAAATATTTTTTTTGTTTTTGCATGGCCTCCCATGCTATTAAATCAATCCAATCCTGTTTTTTCCAAAATCTAGAACATATGTGTTTATAAACAGGGATTCATAACAAACAAAAAATGCATAAACAAAAAATGTTACGTAAAATACAAAGTTGTGCAATGTTTCCAAAAGTAAGAATAGTTTCCTCTACAATGTCTACGCATCATCGTCGAGATCAACTTGAGAATCATCTTCAGAATCGTCTTCATCTTCATCGGAAGATGATGAGCTAACCTCTATTTGCATATCCGGATCTTTAGCCTTAAGATTAGTCAGCAACAATTTGAGAAGAGCCCCTTGTTTTTTTGTTTCGATTCTCTTGTTTTTTGGTTAACTTCCCCAACTGATCATGAGACTTTCTAAGTTCTTCAATCTGCATATTGCATCCTTGGTGGTAAGAAGATGACGATGCTGAAGACTGGGCCGATTGTGATGAATTGGATATGGAGAAAGATTGCGTAGGGCCAAGGCCAATCAAATAATCTCGCCTAGTTCCTAAGGCGCACTGAAAGATTGCCTCCTCATCTTCAAAAGTCATCGGTCGACCTGGTGCAATCATAGTACACCAATCCTCCAGGCTCCTCTAAACACAACATATATCGTTGGCAGTTAAGATAAGGAAAAGGAAAATGTGAACGTATTGAATTGAAATATATACAACATATATCACTTACGTAAGCAGCCTCCGCATCACTGTGGAGAAACGAACCGTCAGCATTCTTATGCTTGCTCGCCCATACATGGATAGGATCTTGCCATGTAGGATCTTCACTCAGACTCACATTACCCTTGAAAAAAACGAAAGTATTAGTTATGAAAATCCAAAAAAATGAAGTGATAAGGATTTATTTCCTAATACTTACCCTTCTTAACCTATCCCATCGAACTACGGCCATAGACGTTCGTCATTGGCGGCCTACATATTTACTCCCGGCGCGATTCTTCTTATTCTGATCAGATCTTTTCTGCAAAAAAATAGTACTTTTGTATTATATATAAGCAGTAACAAGTAATAATAATCGAATCTACGTAACACGTGTAATGGAATAAAAGATTTACCTTAAAAGCAGCACTACTAAGGTGGCGGAGAAACACTGCCTATTGTTGCTGTGAAAACACATCCCTGGGTCGGGGAGAAGGCCCTGGCAACCCCTTGTTGTTGTGTTCATCTACATCCTCCCTTAGTCTAGCCTTTCATTTTCTGAATGAAGTACCGGCGCTTTTCAGCACGGCATCGCGGTGAATAGGCTCAAGGGGTTGGAACGATGACTGAAAACACAAGAAATGAAACGATTGGTTTCTAAATTAATATAATGAAAATTACAATTTGAAAATGTTAACAATTTGATTAGCTAAGTACCCGAAGTTCTTCCTAAATTAATTGTTTAAGTCGGTCTTCCACCTTTCGCCAGGTCGGGACGTAACAGGGAACATGGGACCTCACGACTTTCCCTATCTCAGACTCAAAATCCTTTGCGTATCTTCCCAATACCTTTTGAACTTTGGGAAATCTAGGATCCCATATAAGAGGAATCAAGCCCCCTAACTTTCTCTTGAGGCTTAGACGGTGAAACCTTTTGCAGGTCCACGTTCACCCTGCTTCTTTTTCGGGGATGGAGTGATGGTATCAATTTCTCATACTCATTATCTGCTATATGATCTGTAGTATTGGTGTCAAGTTAATTCAACGAAATAAGAATAATCATACTAGACAAAAAAAAAATTAAAGTTAATTAATTACCATCCTCGCATTGGCCCGGTAGCCTAAATGGATGCTCGGGTGGTGGTTGAGAACCACCGGCGGATCCCGCGCAAGCCATTCACCTATATGATCAAGTATTTGAATATAATAAAAAATTGATATAAAGAACACATTTTATGTTGTTGTAGAATAAGTAAAGCACTAGTATTATATAATTTTAAAATTCAAGTATATTTGAATGAACTTACTAAAAGAATATTAGATTTATAGCATCATTCATCATCACTTGCATAGTTTGGTGGGATCGAGTCGTATATGTCATCATCTACACAGTTATTATCATCATCGCAATCCGTTGAAGCATACTCGTTATTGTCATCCTTTTCATTTTGATCGAGATCGTTTTCATCGTTTTCATCATTTTCATCATTTTCATCAACATCTGTTTCTACATCATTTGCACTCATGTAGAACGGTTCCATCGGTGGCAGTTCAACAACAAGTCGGAAATTTCCGTGGGTTGTTTCGTCGATTACCAAATCATCAACAACCACATCACCATTAATATTTGGTGCGTCTACGATATGACGGTGTTGAAAATGCTCAACAACTTTCCAGTCACGTCCGTTATACAAATCGTCTATGTAGAACACTTGTTCTGCTTGTGAAGCAAGAATGAATGGATCATGTTCGTACCAGGTGTTTGTAGTGCGTATACTTGTTGTATTCTTATATACACGGACACCCTTCTTAGCTGGACTAGTATCGTACCATGTACATTTGAAAAGAACAACAGTGTTATCATTTGGATAGCTTACGACATATATGTCTTCTAAGACTCCATACCATGTAGTGCCTTCGGTCCCTTTGACAGCAACCCCATTGTTTTGAGTTGTGCGTGTGCGATCCCGTTTTTGTGCATTGAATCTGACACCGTTCATCACACAAATCTGATAGGATTTGACCGTTGAAAAAGATCCAGTGGAAAGTGCTAACAATTGGTCATTCAAGTCTGACTGGTTATGTTTACTCAATACAATCATCTGCATAATGTACCATACATAAGAATTTATGTAACGCTCATAAAAGTGCACAATAAGTGTATGAAGCTTTATTTTGTACCTTCGAATTAAACCAATCAGTGAATTCTTGACGGTGCACTTTGTCCAGGTTCTGTTTCGTGCAATAACTTGACAGTTTTGTACGATGTTCACTGCTCCATGTGTAGAAGACTAGTTAGCTTTAATGGAATTATAAAAAACAAAAGAATTAAGTTTGGATTGCTCACTTACACGAGGTATTCATCGATCTCATGGCAGTTTTGCAACACATACCACTGAATTTTCTCTCTCAAAGTAGTATTGAATGTCAAGCATTTCATCGATCCCGTTGATCAAAAAGGAGTCTTGAATACTAATATACGGTTCTTGATTGTATCTTCGTTCTCAACCCAGTTCCTTTCGGGCCTATTGAACTTTTTCTCATTTCCCAAAAAATACAATGAGCAAAACATCAAGGTCTCGTTAGCCACGTATGCCTCTGCGATGGATCCTTCCGGCCTGGCCCGATTTCTAATATACCTCTTTAACTTACCTAGAAAACGTTCAATCGGATACATCCATCTCAAATGAACAGTCCACCCCTAATCGCTTCTTCAGGCAAGTGCATTATCACATGTATCAAAATATCAAAGAATGCCGGTGGGAATATCGTTTCTAGTTTACACAAGATTTCCAAAACCTTCTCTTTTGCATTCTCTAAATCACTAACCCTCAACGTGCGTGCGCAAATCAATCTGAAAAAATCGCTTAAATCAATGATAGTATCAGAAATTTCCTTTTTCAAGAATTTTCGTACCCCAACTGGTAAAAGTCTCTGTAGTATGATATGAAAATCATGAGATTTTAGCCCGCTAAATTAGTCTTTACCAGTCAAATTCTTTCTTAGGTTTCCTACAAAACCATCGGGAAACCAAACATTTGTTAAGAAATTGTAGAATTTTGTCCGATATTCTGGTGCCAACGTGAACAAGGCACGCGGTTTTAAGGTCTTATTGGCTTGTTTAATCACATGTAGTTCCTTTCTCACTTTCATGTTTGCTAGATCCTTACATGCCTTGATAGTGTCTTTGGTCTTACCATCAATATTCAATACCGTAGACAATAAGCTATCACACACCTTCTTGTCAATGTGCATAACATCTAGATAGTACTTGAGTTTTTTCGGCATCCAATAAGGCAATCTATTTAGTATAGTGTTTTTATTCCAACTCAAACAAGATTCTGGACGCTTATAAGTTTTACCACCGTACTCTTTGTGTTTCCCCGGCAAACATTCGGGTAGGTTACTAATTTGTTGAAGAATTTCCTCCGTGGTTTTCTCAACTGGAGGGCTTAATGTTGTGATTTTACCGTTAAACCCCTTATTCTTTCGCATCGGGTGGTCCGCCCGCAGCCATCTACGATGTCCGACGTATCCAGTCTTACTCTCTAATCGTACCGAAGGTGTATCGTCGTTGCAAGTTAGACATGATTTATATCCTTGACCAGTCCAACCTGAGAGATAACTACGAGCGGGAAAATCGTTCACCGTAAACATAACTGCAACTCGCATTCTGAAGGTAGACTTTGTAGCAGCATCAAGCACAACTACCCCTTGTGACCACAATTCTTCCAACTCATCAATCAATGGCCTAAAATAAACGTCCAAGTCCTTGCATGGGGATTCTGGTCCTGTGAAGTAAACACATATGTTTATACAGTTCATTGTTGCAAAACCATGGTGCTGGACTTGTGTTAGAACAGGCCACATGCTGTATGTTTGACTCGTAGTACCAAACGGGTAAAACCATCTGTAGCCAGACTGAGACGTACATTTTTAGGTTCGATAGCGAAGTCCGGGTGTTGCTCGTCGAATTCTTTCCATTCTTTACCATCGGTTGGATGCCTCATCACATCCTCATATGTAGAACGCCCTATCTTATGCCATGTCATTGCCTGAGCTGTGTGACGGGAAGCATACAAACGTCTCAAACGATGCTTTAACGGAAAATAACGTAGCACTTTCTGAGCTACCTTTTTTCCTTTAGACTCCTTATACCGGCTCGTTTTGCACACTGGACATGATTGTAAGTCAGCAG
Source organism: Gentiana straminea (assembly GCA_036785695.1). Taxonomy (NCBI): domain Eukaryota; kingdom Viridiplantae; phylum Streptophyta; class Magnoliopsida; order Gentianales; family Gentianaceae; genus Gentiana; species Gentiana straminea. Next base: position 5,909,355 of record JAVUPR010000398.1, read on the forward strand.
TCTCCTTATAGTAAATGCAACAGTTGTACAAGCAAGCATCGATCTTTTCATACCCCATACCCAATTTGTTCAGAAGAGTTTTTGCCTTGTAGAATGAATCGGGTAAATTTGACCCTTCCGGCAAAACTTCTTCAGTTTCGCTAAAAGAACATCGAAGCTTTCATTTGGCCACTTATAAACACTTTTATATGCATTAAATCCGCTAAGAACTTCAAGGTGGATGAGCTTTTGCATCCCGGATAAACATATTCGTGCAATTTGGAGAGGAGTTCATCAATGTTGTCATCCTCTTCTGTCTGTAAAACTTCTTCTTCTAAGGCTCTACCAAGGAAATCATTTATAACTTGAGCCATTTCGTCTCCGGATTCAACTACCAATTGAGTTGTTCGTGCACGTTTACGGGATACACCGTCTTCACCGTGGTGAAACCATGTTGTACACCCAGCTGCCCATCCCTAAAAGAAACAGTGATCATACACATCCTCCAAAGTTTCGAAACCAATGTTGAAACACTTTTTGCATGGGCAACGAATCTTACCTTCATCGTTAAGAAATTGTCGTGCGTATTCAATGAATTCACTCAACCCTTTATCAAACTCGGGTTTCATTCTGTCAGTATACAACCATGACTTGTCTAGTACCATTTGAAATCACTGATACACAATAACTTGACATACCATATGTGTTAGGTGTTAATACCATTTCAAGGGATGTTCTCATACTAATATAGTATACTTAGTTTCCTTAGTATACTTTTTTTCATTAAGGCACAAGAAAAAGTTAGTATCTCACTTAAGGACAAGGTCATGTCTAGTTCCATATGTGTTAGGTGTTAATACCATTTCAAGGGATGTTCTCATACTAATATAGTATACTTAGTTTCATTAGTATACTTTTTTTCATTAAGGCACAAGAAAAAGTTAGTATCTCACTTAAGGACAAGGTCATGTCTAGTTCCATATGTGTTAGGTGTTAATACCATTTCAAGGGATGTTCTCATACTAATATAGTATACTTAGTTTCATTAGTATACTTTTTTTCATTATGGCACAAGAAAAAGTTAGTATCTCACTTAAGGCACAAGGTCATGTCTAGTTCCATATGTGTTAGGTGTTATTACCATTTCAAGGGATGTTCTCATACTAATATAGTATACTTAGTTTCATTAATTAGTATACTTTTTTTCATTAAGGCACAAGAAAAAGTTAGTATCTCACTTAAGGACAAGGTCATGTCTAGTTCCATATGTGTTAGGTGTTAATACCATTTCAAGGGATGGTCTCATACTAATATAGTATACTTACTTTCATTAGTATACTTTTTTCATTAAGGCACAAGAAAAAGTTAGTATCTCACTTAAGGCACAAGGTCATGTCTAGTTCCATATGTGTTAGGTGTTAATACCATTTCAAGGGATGTTCTCATACTAATATAGTATACTTACTATCATTAGTATACTTTTTTTCATTAAGGCACAAGAAAAAGTTAGTATCTCACTTAATATAGTACACGTTTTTCCATTAAAAACTAATACTATTTCCAAAAACTAAGTCTTTAGCACTTACCACTCATAGTTCTTCAATGTTAGACAAAACTAGTTTATGTTCATCATCATCATGATAGACATATCATCGTGTTCTTCAACACTTTTCCAACGCATACACATGGCCAAGATTCATACACTACTTAATACACTACTACTTGACGAAATAAAATTTCAAGTCAATCACACACATATACTAGTCAATCACACGCTTTATACACTAAGATGTTTCGAACAAGGAAACAAAGACCAGATGTTAAAGAGACTTTCTTTTTTCCCTTTTAACACTTAAAACACTTTCACTCTAAGTGTAAGTGTGATCAATATTTCCAATAACATTGGTCTCTGAAACAGAGCCATTTTCAGTACCATTTTGGGTAGGAACAACACCCTTATGCACGATCAAACCATCAATATGGACAATTTCATTACTACCAACAAAAAATTTCCCAACTTCTCAAAACTACAATACCAAAGTTTACTACAATCGAACAATACCAAATTTATAACCAAGTCCTTCTACACTAATAAATCTCACCATAAGCATCAATCTCACCATCAAGCCTCACTACACTCACTACACACTCACTACTCATACACTATCAACTACACCATACTCATACACTATCAACTACACTACACTCACTACACACCATTCACCATTCACTACACACGCACTAAAAAATTATCACTACACTACTCGTTTTTAAACTAAAATTAATTAGGGCAAGATTATGTCAATGCAAAAACGAATCTATAAAATCTCAATGGAAAAACAAATCTAAGCCAAATTTCAATCTCAATTCAAAAAACGAAGCTAAGCCATATATACAATACAACCCAAAACTCCAACAAAATTGCAACAGTTCACTACACGATACCAAACCATATGCCTCAATGCCAAAACGAAAATAAAAAACGAAAAAACTAAATAAAATAAAATAAAATAACGAAAAGAAAAAAAGCGCCAAAAAAATGCAAACAAAAAAAAAAAAATGGAAAGCTTAGAGGATTACATACGTTTTGGTGCTTCAAATAGCGAAAATGGTGCTTCAATTCGCCGGATTTGTGCTTCAAATCACCGGATTAAGTTTGAAATCGCCGGAGAACTCGAAAATTGAAAGAGAAGAATAAAGGAACCTGAGAAAGGAGGCTGCCGATTTAGTTTAGGTTTTACAGTTTATTGGGACGACAACTCTTTTTTGGGACGACATTGTCGTCCCATTAAAGTATTATTAATTTTTTTTTTTTTATAACTAACGATCCTCGGGTTTGAAATCATTAATCGACTAATTAACGAGCCCCGGGTTTGCAATCACTACTCAATATAATTATATAAATTACATATTATATAAATTAATAAAATTATATAAAAAAAGGTTTGAAATCACTTATTCGATAACGGATCTCGGGATTGAGATCAATCGTTCATTAACGAACCCCGAGATTCAAATCAATCGCTTTATAATGAACTGACGATCTATAGTAGATAGTACTATCAGAATGATCTGTAAGGAAAGATATCGGTTTGAAATCACTTAATCGATTTTGGATCTCGGGATTGAGATTAATCGCTCATAAACGAACCCCGAGATTCAAATCAATCGTTCTATAGCGAACTGACGATCTATAATAGATAGTACTTTCAAAATGATCTAAAAATAAAGATATCGGGTTGAAATCACTTAATCGATTTCGGATCTCGGGATTGAGATCAATCACTCGTTAACGAACCCCGAGATTCAAATCAATCACTCGATAGCGAACTGACGATCTATAGTAGATAGTACTTTCAGAATGATCTGTAAGGAAAGATATAGGTTTGAAATCACTTAATCGATTTCGGATCTCAGGATTGAGATCTATCGCTCGTTAACGAACCCCGAGATTAAAATCAATCGCTCGATAGCGAAATGACGATCTATAGTAGATAGTACTTTCAGAATGATCTGTAAGGAAAGATATCGGGTTGAAATCACTTAATCGATTTCGGATCTCGGGATTGAGATCAATCGCTCGTTAACGAACCCCGAGATTCAAATCAATCGTTCTATAGCGAACTGACGATCTATAGCAGATAGTACTATCAGAATGATCTATAAAGAAAGATATCGGGTGGAAATCACTTAATCGATTATGAATCTCGGGATTGAGATCAATCACTCGTTAACGAACCCCGAGATTCAAATCAATCGCTCGATAGCAAAATGACGATCTATAGTAGATAGTACTTTCAGAATGATATGTAAGGAAAGATATCGGGTTGAAATCACTTAATCGATTTCGGATCTCGGGATTGAGATCAATCGCTCGTTAACGAACCCCGAGATTCAAATCAATCGTTCCATAGCGAACTGACGATCTATAGTAGATAGTACGATCAGAATGATCTATAATGAAAGATATCGGGTTGAAATCACTTAATCGATTACGGATCTCGGGATTGAGATCAATCGCTCGTTAACGAACCCCGAGATTAAAATCAATCGCTCGATAGTGAACTGACGATCTATAGTAGATAGTACTTTCAGAATGGTCTGTAAGGAAAGATATCGGTTTGAAATCACGTAATCGATTTTGGATCTCCGGATTGAGATCAATCGCTCGTTAACGAACCTCGAGATTCAAATCAATCGTTCCATAGCGAACTAACGATCTATAGTAGATAGTACTATGACAATGATCTATAAAGAAAGATATTGGGTTGAAATCACTTAATCGATTTCGGATCTCAGGATTGAGATCAATCGCTCGTTAACGAACCCCGAGATTCAAATCAATCGCTCGATAGCGAACTTTCGATCTATAGTAGATAGTACTTTCAGAATGATCTGTAAGGAAAGATATCGGTTTGAAATCACTTAATCGATTTCGGATCTCAGGATGAGATCAATCGCTCGTTAACAAACCCCGAGATTCAAATCAATCGTTCCAGAGCGAACTGACGATCTATAGTAGATAGTACTATCAGAATGATCTATAAAGAAAGATATTGGGTTGAAATCACTTAATCGATTTCGGATCTCGGGATTGAGATCAATCGCTCGTTAACGAACCCTGAGATTCAAATCAATCGCTCGATAGCGAACTGACGATCTATAGTAGATAGTACTTTCAGAATGATCTGTAAGGAAAAATATCGGTTTGAAATCTCTTAACCGATATCAGATCTCGGGATTGAGATCAATCGCTCGTTAACAAACACCGAGATTCAAATCAATCGCTCGATAACGAACTGGCGATCTATAGTAGAGAGTACTATCAGAATGATCTGTAAAGAAAGATATCGATTTGAAATCACTTAATCGATAATGAATCTAGGGATTGAGTTCAATCGCTCGTTAACGAACCCCGAGATTCAAATCAATCGCTCGATAAGGAATTGAGAATCTATAGTAGAGAGTACTATCAGAATCACCTGTATATTATCGTTCGATAAAGGAATTTTTATAAAAAATAATGTATTTTATATTTTAACGCAATGTTTATTAGAATATGTTTATTAAAAAAATTGTTTTTATTTAAAGGGTCGACTATGTCGTCCCTTCAAATGAGAACTTTTATAAAAAAGTGAATCTTATTTATTAACACAACGTCTTATGTTAAAAAAACATTTAATTTCCTTTATTGGGACGACAAATGTCGTCCCTAAAAACCAAAGAAATTTATTATTGTTTCGTATCACATATTGTTTTCTGGAAAAAAATTATTTCCTTTAAAGGGACGACAATGTCATCCCTAAAAACAAAAAATCAAATATATTTTTTCATTTAATATATTATTTTCTGGAAATGGTGTAATGGGACGACAATGTCGTCCCTTTAAATGGGCCTGCCCACGTGGAATTCCAAGCTGGCACGGTGGGGTTAATATTTAATTTATTGGGACGACATTGTCATCCCTTTAAAGTTTCCATCCAAAAAATCCGCCAAAAAGGTTGACCATTTTTGAATTCATTTAAAGGAATGACAATGTCGTCCCAATAAAGATTTTTCCAGGGACGACAATGTCGTCCCTTTAAAGTTCGTCCATGTAAACAAGTTTTCTTGTAGTGGCTCTTAATACACCATCCAAACAAGACTATGAATTCATTAAGAGCTTTGCTCATCCCTCTTAAGTTAGTTTCGTCTATTAGCACTAGACACACACCGTAGAAGAGACAATCTTTATTTAGTGCTTCTCAGGTCTAATGAAGACTTTGTTATTACCCATATGAACCTAATTCATGGGAGCTTCAATCAAATAGGTTGGGTTACCATCTCCATTGACACAAAATTGGCTTTATAGTCTCATGCCCTCGATGTTTAGAATATATCACATTCATAAGTTTGATAAGGACTATGACTTTATATGTTGAATGAAATTTTCATTATCAACAATGGTTTTGTATGACGTCATCTCAATTTTACGACATTTTCATAATATGAGTTGTCACATAGACAAAACTACAATGATACCGAATTCTTCCGTAAACGATACTCTCATGTAGTATCTCTTAAAATTCAAAAATCAGTATCAATGAGGTCTAGAGTTAAAACTCTGACATAAATCAGATCACTCTCACAATAGGATAATATATGTGCATCTCATGGATATTATGTCAATTGAATTTGTCATTTAATTAACATACTTATTTTCATTTGTTTGGCCTCTTTATAATATTACACAGTTGGAGCTTTATTCATATATCACAGTAACTCGACACATCTCACTTTTAAACCTATCAATTTCCACCATGGATACTACAACAAAGGTAATAAAACAATAACTATGTAATTCACAGAGACCGACCCAAGAGCACTAGCAAACAATATCAAATTATGGTTTCTCAAATGTTCAACGTTCCATATATATATGTATACACGCCAAAGAAAACCATTCATGGAGTAAGGCAAAAAGATAAACATAACAGTGCCGAAACACTTTTCCCATAAAGCAAATATTCCTGAAACAATTGCCAAGACAACAAGCAATTTTCTACCCATCGAAAAACATTATCTCACATTGTCGCTCTTAGAACATTATTCCGATGACCTGCTAATAAATTCACTAACCATGATATTCACGTCATTTAAGAGGTCGTTACACATTGAAACGAAGGAAACATAGATATCTTACTCACTGGTTTAATTTCCTTCGTTATATTTGAAAGAATTGAGAGAATATTTTCCCTTGATTATTTCTGTCCCAGTTTACGGAATAAATACCAATGATAATAACTAGATATCCTAGAATTAAGCCTCTAAATCAGCGTAACTGATTGTACTCATAATTACAAAATACAATTAGATAATTACAAATAATCTAATCTAATAAATGAATATATACGCATATATTCTAACACACCCCCTCAGTTGAAGCGGGAGGATCACAGACGCTGAGACTGGTACGAAAATCTTCAAAAAGAACGAGGGGTAATCCTTTTGTGAAAATATCCGCAATCTGATATCTGGAGGGAACATGATGGACTCGAACTTCGCTCCGGGCCACTTTCTCCCGAACAAAATGAATAACCATCTCAATATGTTTTGTGCGTTGGTGCTGAACATGATTTTCGGAGAGATAAATGGACTAACATTATCACAATAGACGACTGTGGCCTTACTAATATGGCATCGGAGTTCCAAAAGGAGATTTCGAAGCCAACATGACTCCGAGACCACATTGGCCACACCCCGATATTCAGCCTCGGCACTGGAGCGGGACAAAGTTGGTTGTCGTTTGGATGACCATGAAATCAGATTGTCACCTAAGAAGACACAATACCCAGACGTGGAACGGCGCGTATCCGGGCAGCCACCCCAATCCGCATCAGTGTAAGAGATAAGATCCCCTATAGGGCACGAATATAAGTGGAGACCGAGATGAAGTGTCCCTTGGACATAACGGAGAATACGTTTTAAAGCCTCCATGTGTTCAATCCGGGGATCATGCATATGCAAACAGACCTGCTGAACGGAGTAAGATATATCGGGTCTGGTGAAAGTGAGATATTGCAACGCCCCTGCAAGACTCCTATACTGGGACGGGTCCGAATAAGGAGCCCCCACCGAAGAACCCAGCTTCGGTTTAGTGTCCACCGGAGTACGAGAAGGTTTACAAGATGCCATACCTGCTCTATCAATAATCTCGGCCGCATATTTTCCCTGTGAAAGAAATAAACCACCTTTGTGTCTAGAAACCCGGATACCCAGAAAATAACTTAAAGGACCCAAGTCCTTCATAGCAAATTCGGACCCAAGCTGCCCCATGATAGGCTGGCGAAGAGAATCGGAGGATGTAGCTAAAATAATATCATCGACATACAGTAATAGATAGGCCATATCCGAACCCTGCTGATAAAGAAAAAGTGAGTTATCCGACTTACTGTTGATAAAGCCAATGCTGGAAACAAAATCCGCAAATCGTTTGTACCACGCGCGAGGTGCCTGTTTAAGGCCATACAATGATTTACGGAGAAAAACACACATAATCAGGGTGCACCGGATCCCGAAACCCCACAGGTTGATGCATGTATACTGTTTCCCGAAGCTCACCATGTAAGAACGCATTACTAACATCCAACTGACGAAGCTGCCAATTCTTCGATAATGCAATACTGAGAACCGTCCGTATTGTGGCAGGCTTAGCCACTGGACTAAAAGTTTCTCCACAATCAATCCCAACATGTTGTGTCTTTCCATCACCTACAAGACGGGCTTTATGCCTCTCAAAAGAACCATCAGACATGTATTTATGATTAAAAATCCACATAGAACGAATAACATTCACCCCCTGAGGAGGTGGTACTAAATCCCAAGTCTTATTATTAATGAGAGCATTAAACTCGTCGGTCATGGCCACTTTCCAATTTGGGTCACGGAGAGCAGAAATTGGATTACGGGGCAGCGGAGATGGCTTGATTGTGGAAAGGAACGATTGAGGTGGAGAATATTTAGGATTGGGCTTGAAAATACCCTTTTGGCTGCGTGTTATTGGACCAGAAACAAGGCGGCCAGAAACAGGTGGCTAAACCACAGGCTGAGTTGGCACAGAGTGGGCAGATGTGGGCTGGGCGGCTGGGCATGACGGGTCAGCTGTTGGAAAATGGTCCTGGGCGGCGGTGATTGCAGAATGTGCCGGAGGAGTGGTGTTGGACTCAGGAAAGTGGGCCGAAATTTAATTCTGGACCAAGGAAGAGGATAGGCCATCATCTAGAAATTGGTAATCAAAAGCCGAGGGTGAGTGCATTTTTGCAAAGGGAAACTGACTCTCGTCGAATGTGACATGACGACAAATGATAATTTTATTGTTCGAAATGTCAAAACACTTATATCCACGATAGTTCGAGGGGTATCCTAAAAAGACACACGGGGTGGAACGGGGTTGGAGTTTGTGGATAGTGGTAGAAGGAAAAAGAGGATAACACAGACACCCGAACACCCGAATATGAGATAAAGAAGGAACCTTTTGGTACAAGATTTGAAGGGGAGACGCGTTGTTAAGTACCCGACTCAGTAAGATATTAAGAAGGTAGGTAGCCATTTGTAGGGCGTGGTGCCAAAAATTCGGGGGAACAGACGCATGAAGCTGAAGAGTACGCATGATGTTATTTATAGATCGAATTTTACGTTCGGATTTTCCATTTTGAGACGAGGTGTGTGGACACGATAATCGCAAGTTGATACCGTTTATCGTACAAAAATTCCAAAATAAATTATTGTCAAACTCACGGCCATTATCACATTGGACATTTTTTATCGGACGATCAAATTAAGTACGGATATGTGCATGAAGGGAAGTGAAAATCGAAAAAACTTGAGACTTTTTAGCAATAGGAAAAGTCCATAAATAATTCGAAAAATCATCTAAGAACAACACATAGTAACAATGTCCAACAGAACTAACAATGGGAGATGTCCATAGATCACTATGCAAAATATCAAACGGTGACAAAGTAAAGGAACTAGAATCAGGAAATGGCAACTTTATTTGTTTACCAAGAACACAAGATTGACAGACACTAGATTTAGAAATAGTGTTACAATCAATCAAATTATTTTGATGAAGAAAATTAAAAACGGGAGCTCCTGGGTGACCTAGACGATCATGCCAAAGAGTAGACGATATCAAGGCCGTGGGAGGGGAAACATATGTTGGACCGGGAGTGGTAATGGGATAAAGGTCACTTGTGCTTTTACATATTAGTAGGCGGGTTCCCGTCTACAAATTCAGACCGGATAAAAGGAACAATTTTACGCTAATGACTTAAAAACAGGGTGCTCACATAATCGAAAGCCATTACTGCTCAATTTGATCTCCGAAGCGTTAATCGTGGTTTATGTTTTCTAACTTTATCTATCTTTTTTACCATATTTGTTATGAGATTCTATTCAATCATGGACTCTCAGAAAGCACTATTTTTTTTTGGGGCAATTCCGTTTGATTTGAATGCACTCGGTATTTTTTTTTCTTTTTGGTTTTTTTATTTATTTACAAAATCAGTTTTTTTTACTTGGGATTATGCATTTTTTTGTTATATAAAATGATGCGGACTTCATCTCCTGCTAAGATTGTTTTCCATTGGTGTTTTCCTTTTTTGCTACATCCTTTCAAGACATCATATGGAGGACCGACGATTATGAAGGACAATGAAGGGAAGGACCGATCCTTAGATTGTTTGTTTTCAAGCAGATTTTGTAAATTTTCTCCTTCTTCAAGGTATCATATTTTGTTTCGAGCACATTGTTAATTTATTATGATCATTTTTAGAAAGCTACAACACTATCGATCGATTATAGGATTCCATGGTATTCTTTTTTTTTTTCCGTATGTTATAGGGTTTCATGGTCTTTTTTTCTTATGTTAAAAAAATTCCTCATGCAGCATCGGAGTCCTTATTGCATATGCAGAATTTAACTCTCAAAGTGCAGGAAAAGACATTCAACCAGGCAAGAATGAGTGTCCAAAGAAAAAAGTTGTAGTGCTTGGAATTGTAAAGTCCCACATCGGTAAATTAAGTGAATGCTCACCCCCATATAAGTGTGAGACATAAAGGTCTTGTCAACTCGGGTTAGCCCTTTTAGACCAAGTGAGGACGGCGGTCTAAGTGAATGCTCACCCCCATATAAGTATGAGACATAAAGGTCTTGTCAACTCGGGTTAGCCCTTTTAGACCAAGCGAGGACGGCGGTCTAAGCAGTTGACCGGACATTTATGACTCATTTAGCGCTACAGGCTCGGGGTCTGGGGGCGTTACAGAATGGTATCAGAGCCGACTATCAGACGGAACTATGCGCTGCACCGTACAAGAAGACGGTGTAAGGATGGCCTCGGTTACCTGCGGTAGGGACGATCCGGGAACAGTCTCGGCCGTCCTGGCGAGGACGCCAGTCCCTTATAAGGGGGGGAGAATGTAAAGTCCCACATCGGTAAATTAAGTGAATGCTCACCCCCATATAAGTGTGAGACATAAAGGTCTTGTCAACTCGGGTTAGCCCTTTTAGACCAAGTGAGGACGGCGGTCTAAGCAGTTGACCGGACATTTATGACTCATTTAGCGCTACCAGGCCCGGGGTCTGGGGGCGTTACAGAATGGTATTCAGAGCCGACTATCAGACGGAACTATGCGCTGCGCCGTACAAGAAGACGGTGTAAGGATGGCCCCTAGTTACCTCGGTAGGGACGATCCGGGAACAGTCTCGGCCGTCTGGCGAGGGACGCCGTCCCCTTATAAGGGGGAGAATGTGATATCCCACATCGGTAAATTAAGTGAATGCTCACCCCCATATAAGTATGAGACATAAAGGTCTTGTCAACTCGGGTTAGCCCTTTTAGACCAAGCGAGGACGGCGGTCTAAGCAGTTGACCGGACATTTATGACTCATTTAGTGCTACAGGCCCGGGGTCTGGGGGCGTTACAGGAATAGGATGGGATGATACGAGCTTTCTGAAGGATCTGGATATCTCATCCTATGATGTGAAGGTTATTTCTCCAAGGAATTACTTTGCATTTAATCCACTGTTGCCTAGCGTTACCTGCGGGACAGTAGAAGCACGAAGCATCGTACAGCCTGTGAGGAATATAATAAAGAAGGTAAATAAGACTCTAATGATGGTTGTATATTTATAGTTGTGATTTTATGGAATATCTGTGTATTGGATGGGTTTTTCCATGTTTTTTTCTTGCATCCTTTGATGTGTGGTGACGAATATACGATGACTAATAAATACAATGTTGAAGCAGCAGAGGTTCTTGCTAAAGAGGCACTGGTATGGCGTGCTTGAACAACTCGATTTGTGCTCATTATCAAGCGATTTTTTCACGGAATTAAAATTTGTTTTCTTTTCGCGTAGAATTTACCAATTGTAGAGGCCGCACCGATATACGAACGACTTACGGCTAATTTTCCTACTGCGGTAAACCCCTTCTTATTATTCTAATTAATAACTTTTCTATTCAGGTTTCAGCATTGAATATTTAATTAGTTGATTAGAAGATGAAGATGAATACAAATATTTTTTATTGCGCTTCATGCGTGCCTACGTGCTAAGCGATCAGGCCTTAATTTCCACCTTTCGCACGTTTAGTATGCTTCTTGTTTAGGATCTTTATGTAAAAAATTTGTTTCCCGAGCTATATAACCGAAAACAAGTGCCTCTCATTTGTATACTTATGTATGGTGAATTTCATATATTGCAATTGAGTAATCGATATGGTGTAATTCTTCTCTCCAGGCAAAATATTGGAAAAGTGTGTGGAGGCATACATGAGAGTAAATAATGATGACGATAAAACGGATATTTAGCCGTTGCCTGATGAACTGTCTAAATGTTCCTCTATGGTATATCTTATTACGTCATGCCATTTCTGTATTTCTTAACCAATGGATGCTATTTTAACGTTCAATTAATAATCATTGTTTTTGTTTCCATTTGCAATGCATAAAAATGGGGAAATTCAGTTTTGGGAGGCAGAATGCATCAAAATTGATGCAGCTAATAAAAAGGTTTCATGCAAATGTAATATTGATGAGAACTTGGCTGGAAAAAATGAATTTAATCTGGAGTACGACTATTTGGTTATAGTTGTAGGAGCAAAAGTGAATACTTTTATGCACATGTCATTTTGAATAATCATTGATAAAATTTGCAATCTTTCTCAGATGAGGGTTGTCGAGACATAGCTTTGTCCTTATAGTTATTTGATGTACAGTTTGGTTTTCATAGTTTTTAACTGTTGGTTCTTTGTGTGACATTTTCAACAGAGAAGCAAAATCGTCGAATATTCTTCTAACAGAGAGCATGGTGGCTAAAGTTGCAGACTTATTCGCCAAGCTAGGTGATGTGGACTCAGATCAAACACATGTTTTAACCAAGGTTAAGCCACAGTTGGTTATCTTGACCCCGAATACATGAAGACAAATCAACTCACAACGAAGAGCGATGTCTTCTCTTTTGGGATTTTGTTACTTGAAATATTAACAGGTCGTCGGCCCGTTGAACTGAAAAAACTTGCAGAAGAGAGCAGGGCCGGCCCTGGAAAATTTTAGGCCTTCGGCTACGTCGCCGAATTAGGCCTTTTAATTCGAAGTAGTTTTTGTTTCAAAAAACATAATTATAAAATATTACTTCAATATCGCGCTTTTAACATAATTAGATGCAAAATTCAATTAATTGATAGTCTTAAAACATACTACAAAGCAGGAAAATTCAACATTTGTTTTCTAGAATATTTAAAAAACCAAATTCATACTTGAAGATTGAGTTTAGAATTTGAAGGAATAGATTAAAGATGGTGTATTATTTATTTGTGGGGAGGATTGAAAGATGAAATAAGAAGAGAAGAAAAGTCAGCAAAAAAAAAAACAAAAAAAAACAAAAAAACAGAGAGAGAAGGAAAGCAGCGAGAGGGGCGAGCAGGGAGGTAGGGGAAAAAGCTGAATCATATTTAGGAATTAGGATTAGAAGTTAGAAAAGGATTGGTCTGATTGCACATTGGGGATTGAATTTGTTTTATTATTTCTCTCTCTCTCTCTCTCTCTCTCTCTCTCTCTCTCTCTCTCTCTATATATATATATATATATATATATATATATATATATATATATATATATATATATATATATTATGTGTCAATAATTTAGACATTGTAATTTTTTTGGGCCTTTATCAACTGACCTAAATTTTTTTTAGTTCAACTAAAAATATTTTTGGCCTTTATTAACACATTCTATTACGTTAGATTGGATTAAATCTATACGAATTTTTTTTTTTAAATTGCGGAACATGTAAATTCGGGCCCTCGAAATTATTGGGCCTTAAGCCGCCGCTTCCGCGGCTTATAGCTTGGGCCGGCCCTGGAAGAGAGAGTGACACTAAGATGGGTATGTGTTTTTCTTTACTTTTTTTGGCTACAATAAACTGTCATTCATTTCATTTGCATCTTTTATGAGAAATGATTTGGCCACAACATGTGTCACAACACACTTTTACACCATTATTGATCACGCTGTAGGACTCATTGAATGAAATGGGTCCCAGAACGATCAATGATTTAAAAGTATTGCACTAATACCCATTTATCGTTTTTTTTCCCCACTATTGAACCGTATGACGCGATGCAGGCATTCAAGAAATAAAATGAAAAAAGTGTAGCAGAATTGATAGATCCTCGGCTAGAAGAAGTTGTAGACAATGGCTTACTAATGAAAATGGTAGGAGTAGCCATTAAATGTGTTGCACCGATGCGTTCGGATCGGCCCGACATGAAGTTGGTTGGGGAGCAGTTGTGGGTAATTAGAATGGACTACCTCAAGAGCAGAAACAGCAGCAGCAGCTGAGCAATTACAGACACATTCCTACAGATGAAGATACTGATGATTACATAACAACTTAAACGAGATTATGATCAACTCAAGTACCCTTCCGTCTAACTACTATGATTCATATTATTTTTGCAATTCATATATGGATTTTATTTGTTTTATCAGCATTTCAATCTCTTTTCTGCAACGTCTTTAAATTTTTGTGATGTTCAATGTAACAGAACATGTTTTTTTTTTTTTTTTTTTTTTTTTTTGAGGAGTAAGAGAACATGTTTGATTAGATCTTTTAGATCCGATTTCGGAGGCACGGATGCTGCTATATTGAAAGTAATAATCTCATGAACCACTAATGTTATGGAGACAAGTAATAATCCCAAAATGATCAAGTATGGTCCACTGATATTCATATTCAGCCGGTTTTTTTTTAATTCATCAAAACAGTATACTCTGAAATTCGTCCAATCTGCAAAAGCTTTCCTCGACATCTGTTGTCTAATATATTCTTTTGGTATACGTTATTGCAGGTCATTTTTTCCCGGGGTTTTGAATGTGGAATTCTAATGGTTTATGCAATATGATCAAGACGGTGAGTTGAAACTCATTCTGATTTACTCTTACATGATGTTTCTTTCATTGAAAGTGTTTTTGATTTCGGTCATTGTTTACCGAATTAAAGTGTTTAGTGCGTTATTTTGCTTTTTGATTCCTTATTGTGTATTCCTTATTCAGATTATATATGTAACGCCCCCAGACCCCGGGCCTGTAGCGCTAAATGAGTCATAAATATCCGGTCAACTGCTTAGACCGCCGTCCTCGCTTGGTCTAAAAGGGCTAACCCGAATTGACAAGACCTTTATGTCTCACACTTATATGGGGGTGAGCATTCACTTAATTTACCGATGTGGGATATCACATTCTCCCCCCTTTATAAGGGACTGGCGTCCTCGCCAGGACGGCCAAGACTTGTCCCGGATCGTCCCTACCAGAGGTAACTAGAGGACATCCTTACACCGTCTTCTTGTACGGTGCAGCGCATATTTCCGTCTGATAGTCGGCTCTGAATACCATTCTGTAACGCCCCCAGACCCCGGGCCTGTAGCGCTAAATGAGTCATAAATGTCCGGTCAACTGCTTAGACCGCCGTCCTCGCTTGGTCTAAAAGAGCTAACCCAAGTTGACAAGACCTTTATGTCTCACACTTATATGGGGGTGAGCATTCACTTAATTTACCGATGTGGGATATCACAATACAGTTCCATATTTCGTTCAAATCCTAACAAACCCATTCGGAAACTCTTTGAATCTCCAAATATAGATGTCATTCTCTTCTTATAGACGTTTCAGAAGGGTGAATAATAATATAGATAGTTCATAGGCATTGTTTCGGTCAGTGCCAACATCATTTTGTTTACGGAACTAAACTACCGGGATTTATGCGGGTACTCCATCTTCAAGCCAAATGAGAAAATAAAACAGAACTTTCACCGTCAAGTCGGTTTCTTACCCCTTGCTTTGTTATTTTTGTACAATATATTTTTCTTTTTAGAGTGTCATGACTTCACTTGCATTGCTGACTTCTTTCTTTGGATATGCTTTTGAGTCAAAGACTTATTTGTCATTTGTCCTTTATAGTTATTTTTGTCATTTCGATTTCAAGTTGCTAATTTAACCTTCCTACCTCTGCTTGGTTGATGTTTTTTATGTGTTTTAAGTGACACGCTTCATTTCCCAGTTTACGCTTCATCACAAGTTTGTTTTTTTTTTTTTGAAGGGATTCAAATTTGTTATTGATTTGTCCAGCAGGGTCTATTATTCTTATATCTTACATATTTTCTCCAAAGGTAATTCTCTTTTCATTTACCATTGTATTGGACTGCATAATTCGTTGTATGGTTGTTCAGAATGACTTTTCTGTTGTGGTTGTTGAGAATTGCTTTTCTTTTAACCCTTATTAACTCTAGAATGTGAAGAAGAGAGAGAGGGTTTGTAGCAATGAGAAGGGCAATAATGATGCGATGCCTGATAATGATGAAAATGATATTGGGATTCCATATACATGATAATGAGGTGGTTAGAGTAATTTCATGTCTTTTTTTGGCTACTCAATTAGGTGATTTGGTCATTGAATGTTTCTTTTGTTAGACTTTATTTTTAGAACTGGCAATGTCATGTTGGTAGTAATGATTGTTGGTGGTAAGTGACGTGTGTGGAGTGATTTACGGAACAGATCCGTAATTCACGGATATAATTACGGAAATTAAATGCAGAAAATAATAACTCGAAATAAAATCTAATTTTATTATTCAGATCTAGCAAATAAAATCGATTATGGTGCAGATCTAATAAATTAACAGAACTGTATGATAGATCTAATGAAACACAGCTACTAGATATAGATCTAACAAAATATGCAACTAACGTACAGATCTGACATAAACGATTGAGAAAATTAAAATACAGTGCATAAATAAAGACAAACCGAGGCGAGTTATGAAACTCTTTCCTTAAGACAGATTGCTCCGGTATGGTGCCCACGGTAGTAGCAACTGCCTCCCAAGATACAACGGCTTACGTCCTGGATTGAGAGGCACTTCAACAATCCAAGCTCCGGCGAACTTACAACGTGCTCCGACTTCTCTTCGACTCAAAAACCTAACTATATGCTCGACCCTTTTAGTAGTGGAAGACACAAGAGAAAACTGAATGCTTCAACCTTCATCATTGGGGTTCTTTATATAGTGGAGAGGAGGAGCCAATGCTTGAATGTGATTGGCCAGAACACATCACCAGTCTTTTCCCCTTGGAAAAGAAATAGGGGCCGAAAATTTTATTAAAAAAAATTGCCATAATATTTCCACAAATCTGATTGGTCGGATGACGTGTCTTCTGAATTCTGATTGGTCCGATGATTTAACCACTCGACTTTTCCCTCAAGAAAAGTTATGTGGCCGAAAATAATTATGCAATTTCGAAATTAATTTAATTCCGAACCGACTTAATTAATCAGAATTTGTTTCCATATTATTCTGGAACCTTCCAACCGTCTCACGATTAACTAATTAATTTTTGGTTAATTTCAAAGGAAATTTTGTCCAAAAAATTAATAGTAACACCCGAACCGAACCGAGCTCGAGCTCGAGCACGAGCCGGGCCGGCCGGACGACGGCGGCGGCGCGCGCGTGTGGAAATATCTAAGTCCTCCCTCCTGCACAAAAGTGCCTTGCCCCTTGGGGCACATTTATAAGAGCACACACTAGCCCTTATATATGGAGCTCAAGTCTCCCATCTTTCCAATGTGGGATATTGAGTTGAGGTACTCCCTTCAACTCTTATCTCCAACACATTTTCAACCAACTTTAGGCATTAATTTCTCATTCACCCGATATCCGAATCGAGTGATTCCAAAGCAAAACATTATCTACTCCATGAGTAGAATATTTAGACGTAATAAGCTCCCGGTGAATCTCACCGGAGCGTATCCGAAATTCGCGCTAATGTTGACCATTTTAACCCCATTTCATGGGATATCTCCAACAATGATCATGCATTTCATTTCTTGAGCACAAATTAAATATTCCCCTTTGATTATCATGTTTTTATCTTTGTGTTCATTATGTACAACACTATACTTACATTGCGTCATTCGTGCATTGACAAGCTTTCGATGATATCTTGAACAGCTTCAAAGACTATAGAAGGGTAATCAATGGAATAATGTTTGATAAAGCTGTTGACATGCCAAAGTTTATTTCAGAGCTGATGATATTTATTTTGTGTTTATTTTTTTGACTATATGGTTTTGTAATGTGTTGTAATAGTAGTTATTTTCATTCTTCACGCATGTATGGTATATTTTGAAATTTTTATTGTCTATCGTCGTTTTACAATGACACTTTTCAATATATCTATCCTTACTATTTTCAGAATTAATTATTCATGAGACGCGCTTTCTAGGCATGGAGCTCAACATGGTATGTCAATTTCTCTTTCAACTATGTAACATTGCCATTTTCGGATAATTGCACCGGAACGTCTAAACTATGCATAAAAAAATTGAATCTACATTGGATTTCATGCAGAGTTGAAGCAGCACAAAAGATTGTACATGACTGCTCCTTTGTGGAAAAGTCGGGGAAGATTGATCGGTTGTTTGCCTAATATGTCTTCATACCTATTAGGGAGGTGTTGGTGAAAACAAAAGTGTCTCAATCTTTATGGACTTTGAGGAAAAAAATACCGGCATATGCCATATGTTGGGGTATGTCAGAACATCGTTCAACTGTTCTATTTTATCTCATGAAGCTTCTTTTGTGACTGAATTTGAAAGAAAAAAAATCATATGTCGTAGGTACTGAATGTGTGGTCAACTGGTCATCGTAGCTATCCAGCCGGTCCTTTAAGCAATTTTGTGCATGTTAGGTGAATTTCGGCACTTTGGTAGTGTCTTATAATTTCAATTTTTTTTAAAGTGTTTTCTGTTTTGCACTTTTTTTCCCGAATGGTAGGGATTTCTGTTATTCTGTGTTGAGCCAACACTTGGCAGAGAATATGGTCATCTAAGCATTGTATTGTGTTATATTGGTAGGCATACATACATGGGAAATTTACATGGGAAATATATAAGTATACACAGATCAACTTTTCTACATACACATATCGACTTTTCAAATATAACGTTCACCGTGCATCGCACGGGTTCCCTACCATTACCATAATATTATTTAACTGTTATGTTTTCTTTAGCTAATAACTATTGTGTTTTCTTTAGCTATCAAATATGTAATCAAAATCTTTGTTTTGTGATTTATTTTGTGTAGATATAACTATAGACTTTATGCGAAAATGGTTGATTTTCACATGTTTTTTTTTTAAAGATTGGGCTCGTTAAACCAAAGCCAAACCGAAACCATTCCGAACCAATCGTTTGGGTTGACATCGTTTTGGTTTGGTTTGGGACAATTTATAGCGTACCAAACTGATGTGAATCTTTTCGAACCAGACCATGATCACCTTTAAATTGATGACACTGAAAATATTTTGGTCATTTTTTTTGTTGAGGGTAGGTCAATTTTTTCTCTCTTTTATTTTAATGGAGGTTAATTTATAGGGTTAATTCCTTAAAAGTATAGTTTTTTATACTTATTAGTCTTATAAGGACACAAAGGAATCTATTGGACTTATAAGGACACAATATTATTACACAGACTAAAATACCCTTAATTAAATATATATGGAATGCATAAAGTCACTACTTATTATGCCGAAGCATTAGCGAGAAGGATATACAGATTGTTTCCCACCACTCCAAATGATTCTGCATTTACTGATTTGCGAAATGCATTTCTACGAGACTTGCCCGTACCTTAAATTCGCGCACTTTACAACCAATCAAGCCATTCTGGAGGCTTTTGTGGGGAAAACCCATGTTCATGTGATTGATTTTAGTATGAAACGGGGTATGCGGTGGCTGCTTTGCTTCGAGCATTGACCCTAAGGCCCCGGTGGTCCACCGAGTTTCGGATTAACCGGGTTCGGACCGCCTTCTGATGATAATACCGATCACTTGCAAGAAGTTGGTTGGAAATTGGCTCAGTTAGCCGAGTCTATCAATGTTGCGTTCGAGTACAGAGGTTTTGTTGCTACCTCCTTTTGTAAGCTTTTTCTTGCGAAAATTGGTTCAAGATTTCAAATTTTCAATGTCCAATGAGTTATTACTGGAAGCATTTTCGGTAACCCTTTTCTTATGAGCTCAAGTCCTGCATTATTTGGTCTTCAAATCTGGTGCTTATTGAGCTTTCAGTTGGGAATTTTAGGAGTAAATTGTTATTCGTGTAGTGGGTTGTGATTATTTTTGGTTCTGTATGGGCTTTTGTGATACTCTGTGCTGTAGTTTGACAGATTGATTTGGGATTTCGTTTGGAAAAGAATATGCTTGCTTGCTCTGTTTGTATTTAAATGGAAAATGACTAGACTGCTAAAAAAGGTGATCTTTTTGCTCTTTTTCTTGGATTTGGGATTGGATATTCCCTATAGGAAGTTGACATGAGACTGTGATTTTGATGGGTTCATAATTGTCATTTTCAAGTAAAAAAAACTTCCTACAGAACAATATTCAGTGGTTTTACCTTAGAAATTTGTTCTTGGGGACTTTGCTTTGACTTTCCAGATTGTTGGTTGTGTTCAAAATATTGGAATTTTAGTACCAGAATTGTTTTTCTGACAGTTTGATATCCGTGAAAACGAAACGGTTGCTGTGAATTCTATATTTGAAATGCATCAATTATTAGTTAGACCAGGGGCTATTGATGTCCACGAGCTATATAAGATCATGGTGGAAGCACTTGTCTATTTGTCGCATATGGATCATGATGAAACTGAAAATAAGATGCTTAACAAATTGAGTAAGCAACTAAACTGTGCGAATTGGATGTGGGATAAACTTGATTCTGTGTGGGATACAAAACTCCACTTGTTATTTGGCCACGGTGGCCTCCCTTACTAAGCTTTGCAAGAAGTGGTGGTGGTTCTGGTGGTCAAAATGCCAACATAGGTTAGCAATGGCTTAATGGTGAATGGTATATGGAATTTTGTCTTCATGTTTACCCTAGAATTTTGTGTAAATATTTGATGAAATTTCCGTTGGATTTTCTTCATTGCATAAATCGATATAATAAGACGTCACTTGTGTAACTCACCTTTTGTATGATCCAATGGTTCAAAAATCTAGCCTATTGGACCTAAGTAAAACCCTTATGATTACTTTTGTTTCTATAAACATAATGCAAGATGTTGTACACTTTTATTAATGAAGTGACATTGATGTCACTGCAGATGTCACTGCATACATTAGACAATTAATGAAGTGACATTGATGTCACTGCATATGTCACTGCATACATTAGACAATTAATGAAGTGACATTGATGTAACTACATAAATCAATACAATAAGACGTCACTGCATACATCGATACAATATGACGTCACTGCATAAGACAGTGTCTTTGCATTGCGGTGTCACTTATCGCGGTGTCTCTGCAATGCGATGTCACTTCATCGCGGTGTCTCTGGATCGTCAAATGTTATAACATCGCGACGTCTCTGCAATGCGGCGTCTCTACATTGCGGTGTCACTTCATCGTGGTGTGTCTGCAATGCGGTGTCACTTCATCGCGGTGTCTCTTATTCGCGATGTCTCTGTATCGTCAAATGTTATAACATCATGATATCTTTGCATTGGGGGTGGTCACTGCATCGCGGTGTCTCTGCATCTGGGTTGGTCACTGCATCGTGGTGTCTCTGCATCGGAGGTGGTCACTGTATCGAGGTGATCAATGGATCTGGCGTGGTCAATGCATCGTGGTGTCACTTCGTTGAGGCGTCTCTGCATCGCGGGTGGTCACTACGTCGATGTATCACTTCATCGAGGTGTCTCTGCAATGCGGCGTCTCTGCATCGGGGTTGGTCACTGCATCGCGGTGTCACTTCATTACGGTGTCTCTGCAATGCGGCGTCTCTGTATCGGGGGTGGTCACTGCATCGCGGTGTCTCTGCATCGCGGTGTCTCTGCATCGCGGTGTCATTTCATCGTGGTGTCTCTACAATGCGGTGTCACTTCATCGCGGTGTCTCTGCATCGTCAAATGTTATAACATCGCGATGTCTCTGCAATGCGGCGTCTCTGTATTGCGGTGTCACTTCATCGTGGTGTCTCTGCAATGCGGTGTCACTTCATCGCGGTGTCTCTGCATCGCGATGTCTCTGCATCGTCAAATGTTATAACATCGTGATGTCTCTGCATCGGGGGTGATCACTGCATCGCGGTGTCTCTGCATCTGGGTTGGTCACTGCATCGTGGTGTCTCTACATTGGAGGTGGTCACTGTATCGAGGTGATCAATGGATCTGGCATGGTCAATGCATCATGGTGTCACTTCATTAAGGCGTCTTTGCAACGCGGTGTCTTTGCATCGAGGGTGGTCACTGCATCGCGGTGCCACTTCATTGCGGTGTCTCTGCATCACGGTGTCGCTTCATCGCCGTGTCTCTACATCGCGGTGTCACTTCATCGTCGTGTCTCTGCATCGCGATAGTCATCGCATCGGACGTCGCGGTGGTCAATGCATCAGGATGGTCATTGTATCGAGGTGGTCAATGCATCGGGGTGGTCAATGCGTTGCGGTTGTCATTGAATCGCGGTGGTAAATGTATCGGGATGGTCATTGTATCGCGATGGTCAATACATCGGTAATAATAAAAATAAATAAATTAAAAAATAAACCTGAATGCTTCAGGAAAAAAAAAAAAAAAAAAAAAAACCCAAACAGCGCCTCTTTCTCCCC
Organism: Gentiana straminea; assembly: GCA_036785695.1. Classification (NCBI taxonomy): domain Eukaryota; kingdom Viridiplantae; phylum Streptophyta; class Magnoliopsida; order Gentianales; family Gentianaceae; genus Gentiana; species Gentiana straminea. The sequence continues at coordinate 5,932,043 of JAVUPR010000398.1, forward strand.
TTTTTTTTTAATTTTTTTTTCATTAAGGGTATTTGAGTCTATCTATCTAATTTTTGTTCTTATAAGTCCAACTGATTTCTTTTTGTCCTTATAAGTCTAATAAGTCCGTTTTGTGTACTTTTGAGTCTTTGACCCTAATTTATAAGGAAAACAAAGAGGGAATTTTTGACAAAGAATGCCTTTGACGGTGATTTTTTAAAGCCGCCGCTAATATCCACATTTAAAAAGCCAAAGAGGGAATTTTTGACAAAGAATGCCTTTGACGGTGACTTTTTAAAGCCGCCGCTAATATCCACATTTAAAAAGCAACGATTTTTTTTATAGTGCAAGGCGACCCTTGACAAATCCAGCCACTTGTGAGTGTAAATATAAAAATCAATCTCCGTTGTCTATGATTTCCATGTCCAATGGAGATGATACTTTTCGGAAGCTTCATCATAGTACGTTGAAACAAATTTTCATTTGGTTAGAATTTTGTGTTGATAATGTGACATAAAAGAATTCATATTGAAAATTGTTATAAAACCCTAAAACATTTGTTAACAGTTGATTTATTCAAACACAATAATTCAAGAAAAATTCGATTTCATGGAGGTTGAAATCTGTTTTTGACCACTCAAAATTCGAGTTTCGTGTATAAATTAGACTATAGAAACGTCAAATTTCGTTTTAATGCCTAACGGTAAATTAACTAATGCTATAGCGGTGTCAATATCTATATGGAGTACATGTTTTTTTTTGGTATCCCAACCTTTCCAAGAAACAAAAAACATTAAAAACCCTGCCATATAAAAACCCGGCCGACAGAACTCGGCCCACGAAATAACCGAACCCTACCATCTAAAAAGCTCTCCTACTTTTCTCATCTTTTGTTATCGGAAACTTCTTGTGTGGTGAGAGATTTTAGAGTGAAGTGACCGGTGGGTAGATCAGAACACACACACACAATTTAGATGTTAACATCTAAACTGTGATGTCCTGATCAACCCACCGATCACTTCGGTACATGTGGAGATACTAGAGAATAAGTTCCCCTCGTTATCCATACGACGCCGACAGATTTCAGTATCCTTGTGACGAGGAATAGGGTTAAATCGCCGCTGCAATGGCCGAGGCAAAAGAGGAAACGAATGAAGCAACCGCCGAGGCAAAAGAGCAAATAATGCGTAAGTTGGCCGAGGTAAAAGAAAAGATGGGAGAGGTTGCCGTCAAAAAGTTGATCGTCATGCATTTGATAGATTTGCAGGAGAAGGAAACTGGAGGAGACGATTTTCTCTTCTGGATGGAAGAAAATGGTATTGAGTCTGCACAAAGAGTAACTCTCTGTGTCTCTTCAACAGCTTTCCCCCTTTTAGAACCCTGATAAATGTTCAGTAATTTGGCTTCTTCCTCGTATCTGAGAATTTTTTTTTTTGGGAAGTTGTTTGCGGATTTCATTGTTTTTCTGTCTCTCTATATGATAAATTTGCATAATTTTGAATGTTGGCCGGACGACTGATGAAATAAACAGAGTCTAGGGTTTCAGATCATTTTATTTGATGTATATGCATCAGTTTGTTTTCTTTGATGTATATATTGCATCGGTATGTGTTCTTTTATGCATTTGTATTGTATAATATGGCACAGGTTAACGCATTGAATGCAAAATTGTGCACATTCCGTGCCGAATGTGGTAAGTTTGCTGTAGAATGGAGTCTAAACAAGGTGTATGCTGGAGCTGGAGCTGAGGTGGACGTTGAAGCACTTGTTGAAGAACTGGGTCTGTTTAGTGAGGAATGTGGAGTGTTGTTAGACGAATTTGCCAAGTCTGTTGCAGAATTGTGTATAAAGAAGATGCGCTATGGAGCTTTGGTGGAGAAACGTCATAAAAGGACAATATTGAAGAATGAAATAAATGAGGCTAGGAGGACGAGGAAGGAACTCGTGGATAGATTCGCTGCTTTCAGAAGGAACTTATTGATAATTAGGAAGCAGCAAGATTCCCAGGCACATGTCATCGTTCAAGAGAATGATGTGGGAGGTGCTCTTGACAAATCGACAGAAATAGCCAGAGGCAAGGTATCAAAAAATTTACAAAACTGTTTTTTTTTTTTTTTTTTTTTGTGGGGGGGGTCTAAGCCTTCAAATATTGATCTGGAGTCTTAGGGAACATAAGAATGAATCAATTATCTACATATTCAGTTTCAGTAATTTCTTATGATTTCTTTCGGGAAGCAGAAGGCTATTGGTTGTAATAATTGTTTTTCCTGTCAATTTTTACAGATTTCGGTGCGTGTGTGTGTGTGTGTGTAAGTCACAATGTAACTTGTGATCTCTTGAACTAGCCGTCCTCATCAATTGGGTTCTCACATGTAGACGTCACTTTAATTTTATTTGATGTATTTTTGTAATGTTGCAGTTTAAAAATATGGAGCGTGCTTTAAGTAATTATAAGGTGCGAAACATCTGTGGAGTTAAGTCATCAGCATTCACCAGCGAAAGCTCCAGAGTTTTGGTGGAGATGATGAAGGGTGCCAAAATTGGGGTGCAATTGGTCTCAAGATTGGATGATGCTATGGCATTGGCCAGAACATGGACTGATGCTGTGATCGGTAAGTGCATAATGAAAGTGTGGGTAGGGGTTTTGTTGGACAAACATTCTGTATTTGAAATATTGAAGAGGGAAATTGTTGAAAATTGGAAGATGGAGAAAGAAGTGAAGGATAGACTTATCATTTACCAGAGGAAACATGCTCATCTTGCCAAGGGGTCTGCTACTGATATTGTTGAGGAGGGGATTACTAAATTGGGTGCTCATGTAGAGGGTGACGAGACAATCAAGGAGAAGAATAGTGGAGTGGGGACTGTTTTTGAGGGTGACGAGACAATCGAGGAGAAGAATAGTACTGTTGTAGGGGGTGACGAGACAATCGAGGAGAAGAATAGTACTGTTGTAGGGGGCGACGAGACAATCAAGGAGAAGAATAGTGGAGTGGGGACTGTTTTTCAGGGTGACGAGACATTCGAGGAGAAGAATAGTACTGTTGTAGGGGGTGACGAGACAATCAAGGTGAAGAATAGTGGAGTGGGTACTGTTGTAGGGGGTGACGAGACAATCGAGGAGAAGAATAGTGGAGTGGGGACTGTTGTAGAGGGTGACGAGACAATCGAAGAGAAGAATAGTACTGTTGTAAGGGGTGACGAGACAATCGAGGTGAAGAATAGCGGAGTGGGTACTGTTGTAGAGGGTGACGAGACAATCGAGGTAACGAAGAGTGAAGGGGGTACTCTTGGAGAGGGTGATCTGACAAAGCATCCTATTGATTACCATGGCTTAGTTTGGAAAAAGGTGGGTCTTTTTGCTGCTGTGGGTATGATTGCTGCTTTGGCCGAATTAGCCATGGGCAAGACCAAGAAAAGGTGAATTTTTATCTTGTTCAAGTTATTGGTTAGTAGTATGTTTTAAGTTACCGTTTCCATATTATGCTCGTTCAGAATTCAGACATGTATGGTATGTTGAAGGGCTTGCAGCTACACATTTCTCTACTGGCTAGTATATTAGGATTCTCACTCTCTTTAAAATGAGTGTTTACAACTCCACTGTGTTGGGAAAGTCTAGTTGAGTTACATTACATTTGCTCTTAGTATCTTCTTACCTTGAAGCTTCCTTACATCTGTCTCTGAAAATTTGTAGTATTGCAATGATGTCTGGCGGCGAAGAAGACACTGAGGCAAAAGAGGAGGTAACAGAGCTAAGAATGTGCAGGCTGGCCAAGTTAAAGGAACATATTGGAGTGGTGTCCCTCAAAAGGTTGTTCAATCAAGAAGATGATAGCTGTGTTGGAGAAGGCAACCAGAGCAGGCGAGTGCGAAAATGGTTGAGTCCGCACCAAGGGTATGTAACTCTCTGGGTTATCCATCAACTCCCGCCCGCCCCCGCCCCCCCCCCTCCTTTAGATATTCAGTAATTTGACTTCTAATCATTATCAGGTTGATTGGCATATTCTTCCTGCTTGTTGCGTTGCTGTTGGTATGGTTCCATTAGCCCGGTTACCAGCCAGGCCAAGAAAAGGGAAATGTTGAAAGTAGTATGTTTTGTTTTAAGGTACCGTATCTATATTTTGCCTGTTTAGAATTTGGACATGTATGGGTGGATGTTCAACTTAGTTGAAAACAGGGTGTTTTAAGCTACCATATATGTATCTTTGCTTGTTTACAATTTGGACATGTATGGTATGGTATGGTATGGTATGTTGAAGGGTTGCAGCTACACATTTCTCTTCTCTTCTGCCTTTTCTATGCCTCTCCTCTTTTCTTTAATGGACACAAGTGTGTGGGTTGGGGGGAGATAGAGCCGTACATTTCATTTACAATATGTTGAAGTTAATTGTTATTAACATGTAGTGTAATTTGTTGCCAGTGTTAAACATGGCTTTCTAATGAATAATTATAAGTATTGAGATTTTATTGAGAATTTAACCATTCATGTATTACTAAAAAGTCGTAGATTATAACTAATGGAGCGACTTAGATTGAGATTCAAGCCTGTGAATAAATTGTAAGCCCTTAGCTTCAGTTGGTTTAGGATGAGACCGGGTCCATACACCATGACTTTACCACATTTCTACGGCAAATATGCTTTGGAGTTCCACATTCTGCAACAAACTTTTCCAGGCTCCACTTTGATTTTTGATTTAGTCAGTAACAATGCCCTTGTAAACCCAGATGTATCTTCCCATAGAAATCAAATTAGCTAAGGAAATCCACATGGCTTGAAGTAGATCCTATAAGCATGTTTAAAATAATGTTCACCCAAAGGACTGCATAAAGAACAATCCAGTGAGCGTCATTTTCTTGGGGAAATACGGGAAGTTCTTCTATGGAGAGGAAATTTGAGTAGCAGCACACGTAGATGATTCTGGACCACACAGTTTCTAAAATTAGGGTAAATTTATAAGAAAATAAGATAGTTTGTAATGCCTGTTACGTGCAATTACGGTTAACGTGCAACGACCAGCAATGACCCCAGAATTTTTTTTTAGAGTTTTTATACTACGGAAATTACTAAAATTATAAGAAAATAAAAACGATTAACACGTAACAAACTAAAAACGAAACTAACAAAAGTAAACTGGACAAAAGATTAGAAATCTAAAGCCAGGAAACGTGATTACGAACCAAATTATCAAAAATAATCTATTCTAAAACCTAAACATGCAGTAAGAAGTTCTAACTTAGCTAAGCAATTCAAGTTCAAGCGATTTTAATCAATGAATTTAAAAACGAACAAGCAATGATCCACCAATTTTACAACACTCAATTTCTTCTCTAGATTATCTAGTGATGATTTAACAAAAGTTGTGATTAACCTATCGTAGGTATGAATTTCTAATCTCTTAGATAATTCGTTTATTAATCTCTTTCGTCTATCGATACAAAAAGATTAACTCTTTAATAACAAAGGTGTGAAATTTCTCAATCTCTTAACCTAGATTTCAATCTAACAATTATCGTTACTTAGATTAAAGATCTAATCTTGACTATGGTGATCTAGGTTTAACAATGAACTCTCATCAACTATTAAAATCAAGCATGCAAAACATCCATCGATAAAATTGCATAATAACAATGAATTAAACATAGAAAAAATACAACTTTTATTTAAAAAAAAATTCACAAGATAATCCAAAGAGAAATCAAGATGCTGCTAGAACGGCTTCACAAAGCTTGTTCCAATGAACTCTAGCCTCTATTCATCGTTTGATTACTTGAATTTGCTACTAGAAAGTACATATATTTGGAGAAATTTATCTAGGAAATCAAAAGCATAAAAGTTGTATATAAAGGGTGGAGAACACAGAAAAATCGCCCCTAAAGGTTTTGTGGCCGCCTAATGTTATTCGGTTCTTCTTTGGGTTGAAAAAAACGCGCCTATTTATAGAGTTTTAAGTCGGTTTCTGCTAGGTCGGCGTATGGACGCCCGTCTGAGGTACAGGACGCCCGTCCGGATTGTATGAACTTCTTCGAGTCGGGCCGAGTCTGATCAGACGCCCGTCCTATGTAAATTTGGACGCTCGTTCAGCAAAAATCTCAATACTCTGAATCCACTATTTCTTCCTGGACGCCCGTTCGATTCCTCAAACGCCCGTCCATCTGGACGAGCTTCATACGCTCGTTCAGTTTAGTTAAAATCCGGTTTTCATCTTTATCTTTATCCGACTTCATCCATGTAAATCCTCACTTGAACATCTTTTAAACCTCTTTTAAGCCAAATTCGTGTATCTACAAGATATCAAAAACATCACAAAGTGTAAAATCATTCAAATCGATAGAAAATCAACAATAAAACCTCATAATTCAACCAATTTTGCGATTAAACCATTCCAAACATCACTTGCTTAATAAATCAAATAAACGTTCACTTTCTATGCAAAACATCAGAGTATAGAGGAAAATTGTTACGAAATAGAACGATATAAATCATAGAAAATACCCTAAACAACTCCCCCACACTTAGCTTTTGCTCGTCCCGAGCGAAACAAAACAAGATCAAGGCTCGAAAAAAAAGATAGACATTTCAGCAAGAATAAAGCATATTTAATAAATTAGAGGTTCACCCCTATGTGTGTGCAAAGCCATAGCAAACTTCCACTAAGTCCAAACTTGAAATCTATTCAAAGCAACTAGCAAATACCCCATTTAAACTAGAAATAAATGATACTTATAACATGCACCCTACAAAACGTAACATATCCCGAAAAGGATGATAGAATACATTTAGGACCTTTCGACATACTCGAGAGGATAATCCCTACAACATATCCGTCGGTTTATACCTTGGGGATAAGGTAGGCGATAACTAAGTCTTATATCAATTCATACCAATACCTTTCGTAAGTTGATTTAATTAACATTCACATTTATACGCACATCGAATGAGCTATTGCCCGTCATAGTAGAATAGGACATTCGAGATATGACCTACCGTACTCAAATCCTCAAGCGACGACTTTTCGATCGTCGTGAGCTTTTGGTCATCATAGTGGTATAGGACATTCGAGATATGACCTACCTCACTCCAATCATCGACCAGCTTCCGACACACCCAATTTCAATTCATTTTTTTTTTTAAAAACAACTTTTTAAAGCACAATAGTCACGTTTCGCTTATCACATTCAAACCTAAGATATTCACAGTATGTCATACTCCGGCTCTAAACACAAACTATTATAATTCTCACGATACGTACATTAGCACTAAGCACAAGATACTTATAAGATAATCAAAAATTACTAATCCAAATGGGTATAGCTTTATATTTTAGCTCATCATTTAATATGGCTCGTGAAATGTATGTCGGGTGAAACATCTAACCTACTAAACATACAATATACAGCATAAATGTCTATAAAAACCGAACAAAAATATGCATTCGCTCAACCGGGACAAAACAAAAACAATAAAAATTTAGCTCTTTTCAGCATAGAATAACAATATAAGCAAAAAGATACACATAACCATTCCCCTCCCCCACACTTAAACGACAACATGTCCTCAGGTTGTGCAGAATTAAAAAGAAACAAAGTACTTAGCTGAATTGAATAGATACTCGAACCGTTGGTCAGGCAGGAGCATGAAGAAACCAACGTTCGTAAACTCAAAGATTATCCGTTTCAGCACGATTCCAATACTAGCTCGACAAAACAGCTAAAAATATGCCTGCACTACTCGATAAACACGGGAAAATCTCGGGGAAAAACGGGGATTATATCACATCGCAGAATAAAGATAAAGATAAAGATAAGGATAAGGTGAAATCGAATCAAACTACAATTCATGCACGACACGGAATAATAGAAACCATAGGAATGTCAACGATACGCCGTATGGCTTACAAGATTCATCAATAAAGATGAGCAACGGAAACCGACAGTAGCTCCAAGAAAAATACATATGAATCAAGTAAGGGAAAGAAAAAATATATATATATAGTAGCAAAATACAGTCAAATTCCAGGGATAAAAATACAAAATAGAACCAGCATCAGAAAGTCAAGTCTGCCCTGGTGCCGAAGAATCACCAGCAGGAGGCGCTCCATCCGTAGGAGTATCAGTAGAAGGTCCAGTCTTCGGTGTAGTAGTCCTCCCTGTTGTGTCAACCTGCTCCTCATCAGAAGACGACTCATCATGAAGAACATCTGCAATAGCCTACTCGATCTCGTCAGAAAAAACGTAATCCATAGTGCTTGTGTTGTAGCAACTCTGGTCCCTCGGAGGACGGTCCTCACTCATACACCGTAGGATAGTCAAGATATTGTTATGTGACGTTCTGATGTCCTCCATCCAGTTCCTTAGACTATTTGCCATACTCAAACGCATATGAAGTGATGGAGATAAAGAAGGAAGGGAAGATACCGTAGGCGGTACCGAAGATGATCGGGCTCGTGTCCGCCTCGGACTCGGTCCGGCTCGAAGATTTCACTTTCTCTCGCCGCAAGTACCTCGGATTTTTAGGTTTGTGATCGGTTTTGTACTCGGGAACCTCGGCATCTCAGACAGAGACTATGGATCAAATGGGGGCAAATCGGACATCGAGAATAGACTTTCTGATTCAACGATATCTCATCAAAAATCGCCTGTCCAACATCAACATTTAACTTAAAGTTCAAGGCGTAGAGCATCCCAAGATCGCCAATGTGAAAATGTGTCAAGTTGTTCTTAGGCAACAACCTGTTCTGTATAAATCTACATTGGACTTTCCAATCCTCCGTCCAAGAAGTAGTAACCAATTCTTTCCTATCACCTCCCGGTCTAAGTGTCCACGGCACCTCCGGGCACACTTTCAGTCTAAGCTCCTCCAAAGGGTCCTCACCCGCATCCTGCTTCGCTTTAATTGCTTCCTTATAATCCAACCCCTCAAATGGTGCTAACTTGTATTTCTCATTGATAACCTTCGGTGTAAACGGCACCTTAACTCCTCGAACCATAACTACCCCAGTATCCAGATCCGTTTCAGAACAGTTCGCATAAAACTCACGAACTAGGGTAGCATTGACAGGGGTTCTAAGGGTTCTCATCAGTGCACCCCACTTTCTATCCGTTAACATCTTAACAAAAGATGGATCTACTTTAGTCTCAAGAACGGCTCTTTCAATCAACATAGTTCTCGTCAGATAATGCTTATTGTATACGTCTAGGGCCTTGGGGTTAATGAACCTCCGAGCAAATGGAATAGGGACAGGGGGTCGAACATTCTGTCTAACAGGCTCCCTTCTCTCAGTTGCTTCCTCAATCGTAGGCCTAGGTGTTTCTCCAGTCATTTCAACCCTAGGTAATCTCACTAGGGGCACCTCGTCATCAGTGTCTGACTCAGATTCATCTCTTAACGGCACCCTAGATTGACCTTGAGCAGCCCTAGGAAGATGTTCTCTAATCTCAATACCCCGTGTGGGAAGTACTAAGGTTGGATCTACAACCTTTTTCTTCTTACTCGGTTTCGTTGCTATCCCCTTACCATGTCGTTTCGAACCTCTTTACGTACCATTGCTATACAACCTAGACAAACAACAACCCCAAACCACAATGCAAACAAAACCACCCGTTTATCGTCCAAACGGGATTTTCCAATAATTCAACAACCAACACCAAACCACACCAAGACCATCATGCAACCATCCACCATCAACCATCACCACCCCAGATCACCAACAAAACAAGAAGAAGAAAAAAAAACTAATAAGATAGTATTCATGTGAAAATAAGTCGATTCGGAGATCGAACTAAAAAAAAACATGAATTAATCTAAGAAAAGGTTATAAATTCTTACCAGGTGTAATGAGAGGGTGATGAAAATGATAACTGGGAGCCCTAACAATGCAAAATCGACCCCAAAGTTCGTATTTTTCTCCAAAAAAAAGTCGCACAAGCTAGGTCACTGAATCAGATTAATGGCCGTTTGTTGTTGGATTTGGTTTGAATAATCGACGAGAGGGGTTTGAGAGGTGTTTGCAGAGCCTTAAATCGCCAAAAATGCTTTAGAAACAAAGATTTGAGAGCAAAGGGGGCGCAAGAGTCGGGTTTTTCACTTTGAAATTTCTGGTGCCACTGAAATTTTGGGAGCAGGGGATATATATAGAAGCAAGGCGGACGGGCGTCCAAGAAAACGGACGAGCATTCGGCTGGAAATCTTATGAACTGGACGGGCGTTCAGTGAAACAGACGCCCGTCCCACTTTTCAAAAGAATACAGAGTTGGAGGGAAATTTCTGGACGGGCGTCCAAAAAAATGGACGCGCGTCCAATGAAAACACAGGCAGACGGGTGTTAAGGGTGATTTTATACGTTTTATAAGGATATATTTTATATCAATTTCCCCTATATGTGGATGTTTTTCATAGAAATCGAGCTTTATATTGAAATATTGAGCAAGTGATGTTTTCAATAGTTAAATTGCAAAACGTAACGAATTATGTGCTTAAATTGTGATTTTATATTATTTTGGAATTATGTTACGCTTTGGTATGTTTTTGATTATTGTAGATACACGAGATATGGATTAGAAGAGGATTTAAAGATGAATTAACTGAAGATTTATATGATGGAGAGGAGATAAAGATGAAAGGATAAAGATAGAAGAAAATCGAAGATCAAGCCAGTGAACGAACGTTCAAGGCCCGTCCATAGTGGACGGGCGTCTGAAAGGATGGACGGGCGTTCAGGTTGGCAAAAGCAGAACATAGAGTTTGGACGTGCAGCAGACTGGCGTCTGAAGTTGCGTCCAGATCAAACGGACGTCCATAAATACTGGACGAGCGTCCAGAGGAAGGAAATCGATTCAGGATGTCCAGCCACTTTGGACGGGCGTCCAACACCGACTTAGGCCCAGCCGACTTAGAATTCTATATAAAGCAGCAGCGCCCCAAACCCTAAAACACACAAATTTTTACATCAGAATTTCACCAAGCAGCCGCCGCTTTTCTGAGGTCTCAAGGCCGGTCACCCGAGCCTTGTGCTCGGGTGATCCGGGTTAGATTATGATGCTTTTCTTTTCGTTGTTGATTCATGGAGATCATCCATTGTACCAAACTAAGTGAGTTTATCTTTTAATTTATTCAATCATTTGTTTATTCTTATGATCTTTGATTCGTTTTGTATCTTTCTATGATTTATGATGCTATTGTGTGACTAGATCGAGAGATCGGTTGCTAATTGTTGTCTAACGTTGATGAGAGTCGTTGTTAGGCTAGATCACCATAGAAAGATAGGATCTTTAATCGTTAATTAGTGACAAATTAATTGGTTAATTATCTAGGTTGCTAGATTCTAAAATACGGGAGTTAACTTGAATCTACACCTTCGTTTCGTATGGAAATTGGTCTCAACATTCGGGAGAGGAGAGATCGATAATTGAATTCACTAAGGAATTAGGAATTCATAGCTTGAGAAACGGATTCACTAAGGAATTAGGAGTTCGTATCTCGTGTAAAAGTGAAACCACAACATCGAATTAAAATCATGAGATAAACTTGGATTGAAATCACTCGGTTTGTATATTGTTTGATTCCATGTTTTTCTTAGTTTTTATAGCTTAGATTTATTTTATCTGTTCTATGTGTTTATATGTTTGTTCTTTTGTTTATTTGTTTTCTTGAGTAACAATTGAAAGGAATTAATAAAACTAGATTCAACAACCCAATTCCCTGTGGATCGACTCCTTACTTATCCCGCTTTACTGGCAATTACCCGATATTCGGTCGGTTAGAGTTAGTTTTGCATATAGGTTAGGGTTTATAAATTGTTTTTGTTTAGTGATGCAAAAATCCTCCGAACAACGGGCGTCTCATATGATGGACAGGCGTCCTAGATCAAAATTAAGCAAAAACATAGAATTTTCATACATTTTTATTCAAACCCTTATTGCCTCATATAAATCAACAAAAACTTCAAATACATAAAAAAAAACTAGAAGATAGTGGGTTGCCTCCCACCGAGCGCTTTTGTTTAACGTCGTTTGCTCGACAAAACACCTAACGAAGCTAGTCATCATAAATATCAGCCCAATCCACAATCCGGATCAGACGATGGAGCATGTCAATCGCGGGAGGAAAATCGTATTCATCCCGTAGGGCCCGGTCCCCTCTCCAAAGCAACATCCACTCCTCGGAAATGTTCAAGACACGCAAAGACTAGCAACAAGTCGGTCAGCATCGGATCATTGAGGATTTTATACGGTCGTCCTAAAGCACTCTGCAGGTCCTCGGTACTAAACTCTCCACCTCCCAAAGCTTGGGGTATAATGATAACGTAGGTAACAGTCCTGAGGCGAGTGATAATATCATAATCTACGTCCAGAATGATCGTCCCTCCAGGTCCGTCATCTAAGGTGATAAGGTGGATCCTACTAATGAAAGGGAACTCATGCGGCAGAACTCCGTAATCCTTTTTTTTTTTAAAACACAAAGCTGAACTGAAACAGATTCAACAATTACCCTAATTAGACTTAAACTAAACAAATAAATCAAAGAAAAGAGTAAAACAAAAGTAACTAATACAAATAAGGATATCTAGGATGCCCCCTAGTGGCGCTTTTGGTTTGTGTCGTTAGCTCGACAATCTCTCAATTAAGCCTGGATCAGGCCATTTAACCTTTCTTCCAGCCAATACATCGTGTAAGCTCTGATCAGTAGTGTGGCTGCAAAAACAGCATCTAACACATGGGGTCAAGCTTTTGATAGCTTTCCAAACACTTTTAATCCTCCCCATTGTAGACTTCTTCTTCTTCAGACGTCTCTTAAGTTGTTGCTCCCTTTTAAACTCTTCCATATCCCAACTACCGGCCATGACTTCCTCTAATGGACCACGGCCGTCATCCTCAGAAAACAAGTCGGGTGAAAATTCGTCAAACTTATTGACTTCAGGTATACCACACCCGAGGATGTCGAGGAAATGAACAATCATAGGTTTTTCTTTGGTTTGACCGATATAATGCTTGCACCTTTGACCATTCACTCGAACGGTGGTCACCATGACCTCTTAGTTCTAAAACACCTCGGGAATGATTTGCGAATTTCAAAGGGGCCGGACCAACGTGTCCTCAACTTTCCAGGGAACAGATGTAACCTGGAATTGTACAATAGAACTTGCTCCCCAACTTGAAATTCTCGCTTCTTGATTTTGGCATCATGAAGGAATTTCATCTTATCTTTACTTATCCTGGCACTCTCGTAGGCTTGGAGTCTAAACTCATCTAACTCGTAAGCGCTTGCGGTCGGTGTTCACCACATGATTGGGTATCGAAGTTTAAGAACTTAGTGGCCCAATACGCTCTATGCTCCAACTCAAGCGCGGGTGGCCGACGGACGTTTTCTAGGTTTGTACAATCCTTACCGGCAGTGTACCGGGTCAAATTGTAGTTCTAGTCTGGTGAGTCAGGTCGTATCCTCAGGGAAATGAAAATCTAATTCAAAGTGTGGTTAAACACCAAGAAGCTATTATTAACTCGATCTAAGTCGCAGTTTTTACCTTTTATAGGGTTAGATTGTTAGAGTTAGATGTTAGTAAAACAGTAAATAAATACTTATACAATATACTATATATATATATATATATAAATATAATATATAGAAACTAGCCAAGATAATGTTATTGAACCATGATCCCTTTTTAGTTAATAGATGAGACGAGATCTTCCTTTTTCAATGTGTAATTTATGTGAAACGGTGCACTCCTCGCCTCGGCTCAACGGTTCCTCTCACACGAGCGTACGAAACTGTCATATGTCTCATCAACTGCCCAATGCCATCCAAAAGATTGGGTACTCCGTTTTGTCATGCGGTCAATGTCAAGGATCTCGATCAGAACATGTGAATTAACGTAATTAGATCTCGAGTACAGATAATTTCAAGAAGTGTTTCTCTTTTCAAAAGATAAAACAATTCTACCCCCGGGTAGGAAATAGGATTCCGTTGTCACGTTTTCACTCGGCCATTTTTACCCTCCGGTTTTTCTACCATTGATCGTATATCCTAACTTCACCGTTTAGTTCGTCATTAGATTATAATTCTGTTCATACTGGTTAATTACGTCAATACGAACGTTTCATTTAAGCATAGGTAGAAAAAGATTCATCATAATCGGTTTTAATCATTTTTACCATAGTCAATCATCCATTTTACCAAAAAGATTAAAATAGTTCAATTACATATTTTGGCTAGATATAGATAAGTAATATATAAATAGAAATAGAAATAATAAACATAATAATATTATAATATATTACCGATTACATTTGTTGAATCGGGGTCGTTTCCTCCGGATATAACATAACAAAGCTTCGAAATCAACAATCTTCGATAATTATTCCATCATTACAACGATACTATAACTACTTTATATATATATATATAACATATATATATATATATATATATATATATATATATATATATATATATATATATATATATATATATATATATATATATATATATATACGGGCCCAAAATGATGAAAACAAGAAAAGAGAAGAAAGGAGATGGAAGAAGAGGGAAATGGAAGAAATGGGGAGGAGATGAGAAGAGAGGGGCCACGATTCTGATGAAATTAGGGCCTATTTATAGATAAAATTGGACAGGCCGGATCGATCCGGGAAAGGGCCGGATCGATCCGGGAACAATAAAAAATATTATCCCAGGCTTATCCTCTGCAAAACCATGTGCAAAATCATCATTATGTCGATTTTCAGTTAAGCCGGATCGATCCGGGAAAAGGCCGGATCGATCCGGGACTGTAAAAAACATCTAGTTTTGAGCTTAAACTTGACAAATTCATATCTTGAGTTGTATACCTCCGATTGACGTGATTCAAAATGCGTTGGAAAGCTCATTTGAATATCTACAACTTTTATGAAGAACTCTTGCCCAGAAAATGCTTCTAAGTTGGGTCAAATATCTATCGAAGATATTTTATGGTATAAGTACGTAGGAAAATCGACCCTTTAAACTCGTAAGCTTGTGGCATCTTCTTCTTTCCCTCAAAATCCATCTTTTAGTGCTCAAAACATGTCGTTACGTGGAATCTTGGTCAATGTATAATCCTGCAATGAACCACCAAAACACCAAACGTAAATCCGACACGACACTCCGGTTACTAAACCGGTACAAAACTTATAAAAAAACTTATAAAAATACGATAATTTATATAATAATACTACTTACACATTTGGATAAAACTTAGTAATTATGACTTGAATTGGTACAATAATGCTCAAAGTGTTATCAATATTAGGGTAAAATGTCATAATAATGATTGACAATTTGTCGCTCATCACCACTCCCCACTTAGCTTTTGGTCGTCCTCGAGCAAAACAAGCGATAAAACAAATTGAATGAGGGACAAATTCATGAAGATATAAGATGTAAGGGACAACAAGATGTTGCAACCATTCGAATTACAACCAGGCGTTAACCTTAATATAAATGTATAACAGAGTGTGTGTGTGTGACAAGACTTTTCAATTTCCACTATCCTCTCTTGAATAATTCAAGAAAACGCACAAGTATCCATTCAGACAGTCCTAATGACTTTCCTTGGTATAGGCAGTAACAATTCCACACAAAGTTCTCCCGTGTACTTATTAGGATAATCCCTAATGCATATCATTCAGTTTATACTGGGGATAGTCAGAAGATAACTAAGTTTTCAACCATGCTTAACCAACTTTCCACATTGTCATTTGCCAATTTTTACTTAATTTCACATGATTTCACATGTGTAGCATATGCCTTCATTCCCAGCAATAGGACGTTTCGTGATAACACCCTAGCTGGACTACTATCATCAAGCAGTCGGGAGCTTTTAAGCCTCATAGTGGTATAGGACGTTTCGTGATAACGCCCTACCGCACTCAAATCATTGGTAGCTACATCCGACATATATATAGTTCATCTTAGTTTGGTATTCTTCATTTCATTCCATTTTCCCAATAAACTTAACTTATATCCTTCCTATCACATTCAAACCTTCAGATATTCACAGTACACGTTTAGAAGTTAGGTATTAAGTTACTGCTATTATTAAGCACAAGTCTCTCTAGGATAAACCACTAGGATACTGAATGGATACAGTTTAAAATTTTTGCTTCAATATCAAAGGCTTACGTCAAGGAATTCATGTTACACAAATAAATTTGGGGTTAAAATGCACTTACGGTTCACGTTGGTTATACACATCCAAATTGATCATTACATCTTCAAATCCATGAAATATATGCCTTGTACAGTTTATTTTAATCAACTAAATAATGCTCGAAAAAAAATCAAAAAATAAGGGATTTATTGATACAAAATAAGCACTAATGCCATTGCTAGACCAACCACGACTCCACTCCCCACTTACGAACTTACATTGTCCCCAATATAAAGTGAGTGTAAAAAAAAGTTGTTGGGAAAGCAATGGTGCACTAAAACAAGTCAAAACAAATACTGGGATGATAAAAAGGGTGGGTGGGTGGGTCAAAGTTATGACCGTTGTGTGTGCAATTAAAATAAAAGTGTGTGGAGTGTGACAGTGTAGTGACAGAAGGTAGATAAACACACCACATAAACTTTTATTGGTTTAAAACACACAATATTCCATAGTAGTTGAACTAATACATGTCACACATTATTTGAAATTTAAAACGAGACTAGATCATGATATGAAATATGTGACAAAGTATTAACTCGAGTCTTTTATACCCGGATCCTCAAGGGTTATTTCAAATCGTTCTATCAACCTTAGTCCAAGAAATGATGCATTTGAATTTTCTCTTTGCTTTCTCTCGGGATTTTCGGATAACCACCTAATCGTTCCCGTTTTAATGACATTCAAACATTCATCCTGAGACTTGGTGAAACAAAATGAAAATCAATCCGAAGCATTGGCAAAGTATCATCCAAAGTATGAGTAATTATTATATTTAACATTTTTACGGGCTGCCTCCCGGTAGCGCTTTTGGTTAACGTCTTTGCTCGACACTTAAACAACCAAAATGATGATGATTAACTAATATAATATACTAAACAAAATGGGATACTTCTAACAATTACTCACCAAAGCATGTAGCAATTAAGTACATGAACCAACTAGAAATAGATGCTTAATGAGTAAATAGGAAGGATAGTACCCGTGATTTACTAAATTTATAGTCTATAGCTAGACTTTATCTTGCTTCGGTTTTTAATGCACTGGTGGTGGGTCATCCTCACGTACCGCATCCTTCTTTTTTATCAATACTGGTCTCCAACATATGTTAGACGAATGTCGTCGAATCCAACGGTTCTTGACCTTTTCCTTTGATTTTTGAGCTTTCAGTTTACGAGCCTTCATATTATTGCTAGAGTCATCTTCTTCAACTACCTGCGTGTTAGTACAATCCAAAACAAGGGGACACAAAGTGTCTACACAAGAACGAGATTCTAGTGTAGTGCATGGATATTTCAATGGAATGTAAATGTTGAAGACAACGCGCTCATTATTCACTCCCAAACTAAGCTCTCCCTTACGAACATCGATCATAGCTCCCACCGTTGCTAAAAATGGTCTACCGAGGATAAGGGGTGCACTCCCTACCTCCATATCCATAACAACAAAATCGACGGGGAAGTAAAATTTATCAACCTTAACCAACACGTCTTCAATGACTCCTTTAGGATGTTTAATAGATCTATCTGCAAGTTGGAGAGTCATCTCCGTACGCTTAAGCTTACATATGCCAAGTTTCATGAAATCATTATAGGACATGAGGTTTATGCTTGCACCGAGATCACAAAGCGCCTTCTCAAACAAAAGTCCCCCAATTTTACATGGGATAGTAAAACTACCAGGATCTTTAAGTTTAGGAGGAAGCTTGTGTTGAAGCACGGCGGAACACTCCTCACTTAGACACACCGTCTCATATTCTTCCAACCGTTTCTTTCTCGATAGTATGTCTTTAAGAAACTTACCATATTCCGGCATATTGATTAGAGCTTCAATGAAAGGGATATTAATAGTTAAGTGCCGAAAAGTGTCAAGAAATCGTGCGTACTTCTTATCCAACTTCATCTTTTTCATTTCCTCTCTCGGGGGATAGGGAAGTGATTCTAGATCAATTAAAATAGGGTTAGAATATATACTTCCCTTACCCTTGTCGTTAGACGAAGATGGTGAAGCTTCCTTGGATGTTTGTGCATTTGGAGGACACCGTGTGTCATCATTCCGCACCTTTTTCTTCGAGAATGCACCTTGGATATGGTGTCGCCCGTCGAGTTGAACCGAGGTGAATTTGGGTTGAGCCGGATAAGGTTCGGTTTGAATTGGCCCTTTCAAACTTGATTCCTTTTTAACCTGCTCATTGGACAAGGTCCTTAGATCATTCAGTCTTGGATTTTTCAATATTCTAGGAGCCTTGACCCATTCCTCATCCTCACTTTCAGGTTCAATATATCTGTTTTGTCTTAGGAAATCTTCAATAATGTCCTCTTCCTCTTTGGTGAATTCAGGTTCATCTTTAGATTCCACATTCTTTTCAAATTTACCATCTAAATCATCCTCTACTTCATTATTTCCGAAGTTTTCTAATCCATTACTTCCACAGATTCTTCCACTCTTGGTAATAACAGCTTTTACCTCTCTCGGGTTTCTTTCAATATTACATGGTAATCCTCCTGGAGGTCTACTATTTTTACGTTCTCCTTCTCTACTCAAATAATATTCCATATTCCTTACTGATACTTCTATAATTCTCATTCTGGTATCATGTCCACTCATAGATGTTTTCAACGTACTCATATCCTTAGTGACTGTACCTATAGAAGTTATCATAGTTTCCATATTTTGAGCTTGAGTAGACATCACACCCATCATATTTTCCATTAATTTCTCCCATTTATCAACTCCTTCAGGTTGAGTTGAACTTTGGGTGACTGGTATGCTTTGAGTGGTATGTTGTGGATACGATCTAGGTAATAATTGTAGATTCTGATTCGAGGTATCTCCTTGATAAACTGGATTATTGTATGAATTCTTATACTGAACTGGATACGGTGGTTGTCCTTGCTTACTAGGGTTTTTAGACCAACGAAAAGTAGGGTGATCTCTTCTAATAACATTAAACGAGTTTGAATACGCGTTGTTCAAATTCCTATGCTGTTGTAAAAAACTCACATTTTCCCTTGAATATCCTTCTGGTTCTTCCATCCCTAATGACACATTATCATGACTTGAGTATTCATTTGGTAAGATATTTTCTGAGTTTACATTTTTACCGGCTAATAAGCCGTCAAATTTCCTACTCAAATTCTCCAAGTGTGCTAGAACTTCCGTATTCGATGTATATTCTCCCGCAAATGCTACTTTTCTTGTGCTAGAACCGGTTTCCCACATTCTCGTTATTTTTGGAAATCTTTTCAATAGCATCGTAAACTATCCGAGCTTCACTCATCATTAACGAACCACCACATGCATGATCAACATCTGCACGTGAGTCTTTTCTTAATTTACGACAGAAAAGTTGAATTTGCATATCTAAGGAATAACCATGATCGGGACAAGCTCGTAATAGCTTTTTAAATCTTTCCCAAGCATTTCCAAACGTTTCTTCAGATCCTTGTCTAAAGTTAGCTATTTCGACTATTAATTCCAAATTTCTACCAGGAGTAAAATACTGCTTTAAGAACTCGGTTTGAATTTCCTCCCAACTAGTCAACGAATGATGTGGGAGTGACATAAACCAATCTCGTGCTCTTCCTTTTAAAGAAAAATGAAACATACACATCCTCGTTAATTCACGATGAGCACCTTGACTTTTGGCTATATTGCACAGTTCTTCGAAAAGATAGAGGTGATGATGTGGATCCTCATCATCTTCTCCTAGGAATTGGGCTCGTGTGTCAATTAAACCAAAAAGATGAGATTTTATTTCAAAATTATTTTCTCCTTCATTGGGTAAAAGAATTGGATTATTAATCTGGTTCCTTCTCACGGTCTGATCACAAATAAGTCTTGGGTTTGGTGGGTTAGGATTATTACGATTATTCTGGTTCCGATTCTGATTATTTCTATTATTCTGATTCTGATTATTAAGATTCCCTTGGGCATGATCTAGCCCTTGTTCCGGTGTTTCATCACTGACTTCAGCCATTTCCGTATTTCGATTTGAAGATGATCCTTGGTCAGGATTTCCCTGACTGATATGACCTCGTTTACTCTCTACTCTTAACTGACTTTCTTTATGTCAGGCTTATAAGGAGTAAGTGGGGCCTTACCGCTTCGGGTCATCAACTATCGAAATTAGAAAATGCTCGAATTTGGTAGAAGAAGAAAATTGGTAACTAAAAGAAGGTAGGTACCAACAAAAAATAAAAAAGAAATGTGATAAGAAGAGTGTTGACTTATCCTCGAGAATTTTGAGCTAATACAAGTAGTAACCATAGACACAATGAATTAGCGTCGTCTCCCCGGCAACGGCGCCAAAAAGCTGACGGACGTTTTCTAGGCTGTATAATCCTTACCGGCAGTGTACCGGGTCAAATTGTAGTTCTAGTCTGGTGAGTCAGGTCGTATCCTCAGGGAAATGAAAATCTAATTCAAAGTGTGGTTAAACACCAAGAAGCTATTATTAACTCGATCTAAGTCGCAGTTTTTACCTTTTATAGGGTTAGATTGTTAGAGTTAGATGTTAGTAAAACAGTAAATAAATACTTATACAATATACAGATATATATATATAAATATAATATATAGAAACTAGCCAAGATAATGTTATTGAACCATGATCCCTTTTTAGTTAATAGATGAGACAGATCTTCCTTTTTCAAGGTGTAATTTATGTGAAACGGTGCACTCCTCAGCTCAACAGTTCCCTCTCACACGAGCGTACGAAACTGTCATATGTCTCATCAACTGCCCAATGCCATCCAAAAGATTGGGTACTCCGTTTTGTCATGCGGTCAATGTCAAGGATCTCGATCTAGACAGGTGAATTAACGTAATTAGATCTCGAGTACAGATAATTTCAAGAAATGTTTCTCTTTTCAAAAGATAAAACAATTCCACCCCCGGGTAGGAAATAGGATTCCGTTGTCACGTTTTCACTCGGCCATTTTTACCCTCCGGTTTTTCTACCATTGATCGTATATCCTAACTTCACCGTTTAGTTCGTCATTAGATTATAATTCTGTTCATACTGGTTAATTACGTCAATACGAACGTTTCATTTAAGCATAGGTAGAAAAAGATTCATCATAATCGGTTTTAATCATTTTTACCATAGTCAATCATCCATTTTACCAAAAAGATTAAAATAGTTCAATTACATATTTTGGCTAGATATAGATAAGTAATATATAAATAGAAATAGAAATAATAAACATAATAATATTAGAATATATTACCGATTACAATTTGTTGAATCGGGGTCGTTTCCTCCGGATATAACATAACAAAGCTTCGAAATCAACAATTTTCGATAATTATTCCATCATTACAACGATACTGTATATATATATACTATTTATATATATATATATATATATATATATATATATATATATATATATATATATATATATATATATATATATATATATATATATATATATATATATACGGGCCCAAAATGATGAAAACAAGAAAAGAGAAGAAAGGAGATGGAAGAAGAGGGGAAATGGAAGAAATGGGGAGGAGATGAGAAGAGAGGGGCCACGATTCTGATGAAATGAGGGCCTATTTATAGATAAAATTGGACAGGCCGGATCGATCCGGGAAAGGGCCGGATCGATCCGGGAAAGGGCCGGATCGATCCGGGAACAATAAAAAATATTATCCCAGGCTTATCCTCTGCAAAACCATGTGCAAAATCATCATTATGTCGATTTTCAGTTAAGCCGGATCAATCCGGGAAAAGGCCGGATCGATCCGGGACTGTAAAAAATATCCAGTTTTGAGCTTAAACTTGACAAATTCATATCTTGAGTTGTAGACCTCCGATTGACGTGATTCAAAATGCGTTGGAAAGCTCATTTGAATATCTACAACTTTTATGAAGAACTCTTGCCCAGAAAATGCTTCTAAGTTGGGTCAAATATCTGTCGAAGATATTTTACGGTATAAGTACGTAGGAAAATCGACCCTTTAAACTCGTAAGCTTGTGGCATCTTCTTCTTTCCCTCAAAATCCATCTTTTAGTGCTCAAAACATGTCGTTACGTGGAATCTTGGTCAATGTGTAATCCTGCAATGAACCACCAAAACACCAAACGTAAATCCGACACGACACTCCGGTTACTAAACCGGTACAAAACTTATAAAAAAACTTATAAAAATACGATAATTTATATAATAATACTACTTACACATTTGGATAAAACTTAGTAATTATGACTTGAATTGGTACAATAATGCTCAAAGTGTTATCAATATTAGGGTAAAATGTCATAATAATGATTGACAATTTGTCGCTCATCAGTGGCATGGTTTTCCATATACCATCTGATAGGGTGATGTACCCATGGGGGTTTTGTAGGCAGTTCGATATGCCCATAGTACATCATCCAACTTAAGACTCCAGTCCTTTCTGTGACTGTTCACAACTTTTTCTAGGATCTTCTTCAAACTTTGATTACTTCTCTCAACCTGGCCACTAGTCATAGGATGATATGGTGTGCCAATTTTGTGCCGGACACCATATTTCTCAAGGACTTTTTCTAATGGCCGGTTGCAGAAGTGCGTTCCCTCATCACTGATTAAGGCGCGGGGACATCCAAATCTCACGAAAATATTTTTCTTCAGAAAGCTCATGACCGTTTTGTGGTCATTGCGAGAAGTGGCTTGAGCCTCCACCCGTTTTGATACTTAGTCAACGCAGACTAGGATGTAATTGTTTCCACAGGAAGATGGAAACGGCCCACAAAATCAATACCCCATACATCAAAGACTTCACATTCTAAAATGGGCTTCAATGGCATGTCGAAACGCCTAGTTAAAGCTCCGGTTCGTTGGCACCTATCACAAGCCTTGCAGAAAGCTTCTGAATCCTTGAAGATCGTGGGCCAATAAAAACCGGACTGAAAGATTTTAGCAAAGGTTTTCCAGGGACCAAAATGGCCACCAGTAGGCCCACTGTGGCATTGTTCAATAATATCACGTTGCTCAGATTCAGGAACACATCTCCTTAACAATCCGTCTTTACAAATTTTGAAGAGGTAAGGTTCATCCCATACAAATGTTTTCAAGTCAGAGAAGAATTTCTTCTTCTCCTGATATGAAAATTCCGGATTTAGATACTGGGAATGCAGGTAGTTGACGATGGAAGAATACCATGGAACATCTGGAACATCTGCTCCCAAAATTTCAGTGGCACCAGAAATTTCAAAGTGAAAAACCCGACTCTTGCGCCCCCTTTGCTCTCAAATCTTTGTTTCTAAACCATTTTTGGCGATTTAAGGCTCTGCACACACCTCTCAAACCCCTCTCGTCGATTATTCAAACCAAATCCAACAACAAACGGTCATTAATCTGATTCAGTGACCTAGCTTGTGCGACTTTTTTTGGAGAAAAATACGAACTTTGGGGTCGATTTTGCATTGTTAGGGCTCCCAGTTATCATTTTCATCACCCTCTCATTACACCTGGTAAGAATTTATAACCTTTTCTTAGATTAATTCATGTTTTTTTTTTAGTTCGATCCCCGAATC
This sequence comes from Gentiana straminea, assembly GCA_036785695.1. NCBI lineage: Eukaryota > Viridiplantae > Streptophyta > Magnoliopsida > Gentianales > Gentianaceae > Gentiana > Gentiana straminea. Next base: position 5,955,734 of record JAVUPR010000398.1, read on the forward strand.
GACTTTTTTTCACATGAATACTATCTTATTAGTTTTTTTTTTCTTCTTCTTGTTTTGTTGTTGATCTGGGGTGGTGATGGTTGATGGTGGATGGTTGCATGATGGTCTTGGTGTGGTTTGGTGTTGGTTGTTGAATTATTGGGAAATCCCGTTTGGACGATAAACGGGTGGTTTTGTTTGCATTGTGGTTTGGGGTTGTTGTTTGTCTAGGTTGTATAGCAATGGTACGTAAAGAGGTTCAGAAACGACATGGTAAGGGGATAGAAACAGAACCGAGTAAGAAGAAAAAGGTTGTAGATCCAACCTTAGTACTTCCCACACGGGGTATTGAGATTAGAGAACATCATCCTAGGGCTGCTCAAGGTCAATCTAAGGTGCCGTTAAGAGATGAATCTGAGTCAGACACTGATGACGAGGTACCCCTAGTGAGATTACCTAGGGTTGAAAGGACTGAAGAAACACCTAGGCCTACGACTGAGGAAGCAACTGAGAGAAGGGAGCCTGTTAGACAGAATGTTCGACCCCCTGTCCCTATTCCATTTGCTCGGAGGTTCATTAACCCCAAGGCCCTAGACGTATACAATAAGCATTATCTGACGAGAACTATGTTGATTGAAAGAGCCGTTCTTGAGACTAAAGTAGATCCATCTTTTGTTAAGATGTTAACGGATAGAAAGTGGGGTGCACTGATGAGAACCCCTAGAACCCCTGTCAATGCTACCCTAGTTCGTGAGTTTTATGCGAGCGTTCGAAACGGATCCGGACTTTGCGGGGTAGTTATGGTTCGAGGAGTTAAGGTGCCGTTTACACCGAAGGTTATCAATGAGAAATACAAGTTAGCACCATTTGAGGGGTTGGATTATAAGGAAGCAATTAAAGCGAAGCAAGATGCGGGTGAGGACCCTTTGGAGGAGCTTAGGGCGAAAGTGTGCCCGGAGGTGCCGTGGACACTTAGACCGGGAGGTGATAGGAAAGAATTGGTTACTACTTCTTGGACGGAGGATTGGAAAGTCCAGTGTAGATTTATACAGAACAGGTTGTTGCCTAAGAACAACCTGACACATTTTCACATTGGCGATCTTAGGATGCTCTACGCCTTGAACTTTAAGTTAAATGTTGATGTTGGACAAGCGATTTTTGATGAGATAGCGTTGAATCAGAAAGTCTATTCTCGATGTCTGATTTGCCCCCATTTGATCCATAGTCTCTGTCTAGATGCTGAGGTTCCCGAGTACAAAAGCGATCACAAACCTAAAAATCCGAGGTACTTGCGGCGAGAGAAAGTGAAATCTTCGAGCCGACCGAGTCCGAGGCAAAGCACATGAGCCCGGATCATCTTCGGTACCGCCTACAGTATCTTCCCTTCCTTCTTTATCTCCATCAGTTCAGATGCGTTTGAGTATGGCAAATAGTCTAAGGAGCTGGATGGAGGACATCAGAACGTCACAGAACAATATCTTGACTATCCTACGGTGTATGAGTGAGGACCGTCCTCCGAGGGACTAGAGATGCTACAACACAAGCACTATGGATTACGTTTTTTCTAACGAGATCGAGCAGGCTATTGCAGATGTTCTTCATGATGAGTCGTCTTCTGATGAGGAGCAGGTTGACACAGCAGGGAGGACTACTACACCACAGACTGGACCTTCTACTGATACTCCTACGGATGGAGCGCCTCCTGCTGGTGATTCTTCGGCACCAGGGCAGACTTGACTTTCTGATGCTGATTCTATTTTGTATTTTTATCCCTGGAATTTGACTGTATTTTGCTACTATATTTTTCTTTTCTTTCCCTTACTTGATTCATATGTATTTTTCTTGGAGCTACTGTCGGTTTCCGTTGCTCATCTTTATTGATGAATCTTGTAAGCCATACGGCGTATCGTTGACATTCCTATGGTTTCTATTATTCCGTGTCGTGCATGAATTGTAGTTTGATTCGATTTCACCTTATCCTTATCTTTATCTTTATTCTGCGATGTGATGTAATCCCCGTTTTTCCCCGAGATTTTCCCGTGTTTATCGAGTAGTGCAGGCATATTTTTAGCTGTTTTGTCGAGCTAGTATTGGAATCGTGCTGAAACGGATAATCTTTGAGTTTACGAACGTTGGTTTCTTCATGCTCCTGCCTGACCAACTGTTCGAGTATCTATTCAAATCAGCTAAGTACTTTGTTTCTTTTTAATTCTGCACAACTTGAGGACATGTTGTCGTTTAAGTGTGGGGGAGGGGAATGGTTATGTGTATCTTTTTGCTTATATTGTTATTCTATGCTGAAAAGAGCTAATTTTTTATTGTTTTTGTTTTGTCCCGGTTGCGCGAATGTATATTTTTGTTCGGTTTTTATAGACATTTATGCTGTATATTGTATGTTTAGTAGGTTAGATGTTTCACCCAACATACATTTCACGAGCCATATTAAATGATGAGCTAAAATATAAAGCTATACCCATTTGGATTAGTAATTTTTGATTATCTTATAAGTATCTTGTGCTTAGTGCTAATGTACGTATCGTGAGAATTATAATAGTTTGTGTTTAGAGCCGGAATATGACATACTGTGAATATCTTAGGTTTGAATGTGATAAGCGAAACGTGACTATTGTGCTTTAAAAAGGTGTTTTTTTTTAAAAAAAAGAATTAATTGGGTGTGTCGGAAGCTGGTCGATGATTTGAGTGAGGTAGGTCATATCTCGAATGTCCTATACCACTATGATGACCAAAAGCTCACGACAGTCAGAAGAAGCTGCTTGAGGATTTGAGTACGGTAGGTCATATCTCGAATGTCCTATTCTACTATGACGGGCAATAGCTCATTCTGATGTACGTATAAATGTGAATGTTAATTAAATCAACTTACGAAAGGTATTGGTATGAATTGATATAAGACTTAGTTATCGCCTACCTTATGCCCAGTATAAACCGACATATATGTTGTAGGGATTATCCTCTGAGTATGTCAGAAAAGTCCTAAATGTATTCTATCATCCTTTTCGGGATATGTTACGTTTTGTAGGGTGCATGTTATAAGTATCATTTATTTCTAGTTTAAATGGGGTAATAGATTTCAAGTTTGGACTTAGTGGAAGTTTTCTATGGCTTTGCATACACACAGGGGTGAACCTCTAATTTATTAAATATGCTTTATTCTTGCTGAAATGTCTATCTTTTTTTTTCGAGCCTTGATCTTGTTTTGTTTCGCTCGGGACGAGCAAAAGCTAAGTGTGGGGGAGTTGTTTAGGGTATGATTTATATCGTTCTATTTCGTAACAATTTTCTTCTATACTCTGATGTTTTGCATAGAAAGTGAACGTTTATTTGATTTATTAAGCAAGTGATGTTTGGAATGGTTTAATCGCAAAGTTGGTTGAATTATGAGGTTTTATTGTTGATTTTCTATCGATTTGAATGATTTTACACTTTGCGATGTTTTTGATATCTTGTAGATACACGAATTTGGCTTAAAAGAGGTTTAAAAGATGTTCAAGTGAGGATTTACATGGATGAAGTCGGATGAAGATATAGATGAAAACCGAATTTGAAGTAAGCTGAACGAGCGTCTGAAGCTCCGTCCAGATGGACGGGCGTTTGAGGAATCGAACGGGCGTCCAGGAAGAAATAGTGGATTCAGAGTATTGAGATTTTTGCTGAACGAGCGTCCAAATTTACATAGGACGGGCGTCTGATCAGACTCGGTCCGACTCGAAGAAGTTCATACAATCCGGACGGGCGTCCAGTACCTCAGACGGGCGTCCATTCGCCGACCTAGCAGAAACCGACTTAAAACTCTAAAAATACTATCTTATTAGTTTTTTTTTTCTTCTTCTTGTTTTGTTGGTGATCTGGGGTGGTGATGGTTGATGGTGGATGGTTTGTTACGGTGCAAATGGAGTTACTAGGGAAGAATTACCCGGGGAATACACATTCCCGAAACATGAAAACATGATCACACTCCGGTAATTCAACACTGGCCATATACGTATTTTTCAAACATGTCAACCCAGAACAATTAACCAAACTATATGGAACATCTCTTTTGCAGATGAAAACTCCGACATCCACACCATACAGAATGCGCGGCTCTTGTTTCTCTTTTTTATCAATGCTTCATGTACCTTTTCCGTGTGTGTGCATATATATAAACACCCAAATAGCACACGGCGAGAAAAAAACACGGTAAATTTCTCAACGAGGAGACCACTTATTTTTTTTTTTGAGGAGACCACTATTAAAATATAGCACACAATTACTTCTTCAAATCGATCTCAACGAGGGATTGACTCAACTTTTCAATGAATAATGAATCAAACCAAAGTCTGGTACGAGTGTACGACACACTCAAGTATCTTCAAAATCAAAGGAAAAAAAAGGAAAAAACATGAATGGTTCACAGGGTGCTCGTCCATGAGGATCTGGTTTATAGACAAAAATATTCACCAGATATACCGCTTGGTATTGCCTTCAAAAAGATGAGTCCCTCGGTCGTGACACATCTTACTAATCAATCAATTGAGAATACATTATATGAGAAGGCAGAGAAACAAATATTCAAACATCTCGATGAAAAGACACCAGTTTAAAGAAAGAAAAAAAAAAGTTATAATGAAATAAAGTGTGGATTGTTGTAAATACTAATAAATGTGGACATTACTTATGTACTCCCTCCAGAATAGCACACGGCGAGAAAAAAACACGGTAAATTTCTCAACGAGGAGACCACTATTTTTTTTTTTTTTTTGAGTAGGGGTAAATTTCTCAATTCGTAAGGGGCTGATGTGATCCTTACGAATCAAATCCTTTGTGTTGCCCAGGAAGAAACTGAATTGTAACCAATAAGACCTATGATCCGTAGCTTAATCTAAGACTACGGTTGGAACGTCACAACGTAATGCTCGGTCACGCTGATAAGTTCTCAAAGGGCGATCCTCCAATCCAAGAGAATCTTACACATAAACGTGCACAATTAAGACAAGCTTAATCGAATAATAAATTTTCACTCAAATATATGTTGCTAATAAAAGAGATAGTGTTGGCCTATATATAGGCTACAAAAACCGACTCAATGTTCCATCTTCCAATGTGGGACGGAAAAACTAACGAAAACTAAACAAACCTAAATGAAAAATGTGCCACCCACTAGATGGGCTTCGCCAAACCACACTTCAGGCCCAACTAGCCTTTATTGACACAAAACTGAAATAAAAAGACTGATTAAACTAGGTGTTTTCCTTAAGCCCAAAAGCGTAGTGAATGTATAATATTGAAGCCTCATCACTTCTTTTGGGCTGCCCAAACTCTTCATGGATTTCTGTTAGCAAGGTGTTCAAGGCTTCTCTCATTCTCTTCCTCTTGAGCCTTGTCAAAGGTCCATCTCTAATGACCAATGGATCACTCTTCTTCATGGGTGCTAATGGATCTGGCTCCTCATCATAAAGCTCATCATATATCACATCATTCCCTCCCGGTTGGGAAGGATCTGTCCTCAGATCAAAGGGATTATCAAAAAGTGTCAAATCAGCCACGTTGACAGAAGGAGAAATATTCCAATCTGGTGGCAAGTCAATCTTGTAAACATTGTTGTTGATCCTCTCGAGCACTCGGAACGGCCCTTCGCCTTTCATGTGCAGTTTGGTCTTGCGTTGCTTTGGGAACCTATCCTTGCGCATGTGTAACCAAACATAATCGCCAGGTTCAAAGATGACTTCCTTGCGACCCTTATTAGCCTGCTTAGCTTACCGCCCCCTTACTTACTTATGTACTCCCTCCAGAAAATCAAACTCGGTGGTGGGAAAACATTAGATGGGGCGGGGAAGGGAGGCAACAATGGAGGAGGTGAGGGAGGGAAGAAGGGGCGTAGGGAGAGGGAGGCTGAAGGGAGCGGCGGCGGTGACAAGGACAAGAAGGAGGCGGTTGTGAAGTTTTAGGGTATTTTTCAGAAGAAAGAGCAGGCCAATGAGAAGATTGAAGTGGATCGTCGCAACCTCGAGATTGCTCAAGACAAGCAGAAGAGTCCGAAGATGAAGTGTATCTAAAGACGTCCCTTATGTGTCGGTGATACAGAAATGCTTAACCAACTTGGATGTGGAAGCAAGCGTTGACCTCAAATGGTTGAAGAGACTTTGACCTACGTGGAAGAATCAAGTGCACTTTGGAGTGGTAGATGAAGAAAAATTAAGAAAGAAGATGTACAACTAGCTTTGGTTCAGTGAAGCAGTCACACGCCGGAAAAGACGACATTAGAGTTTCGAAGACGAAACGCTTCGCAAAGTGTAGAGTTCAAGTACACCCCAGTTACATTCAAGTTTCGAGGATGAAACTCCTCTTAAGGGGGAAGGAATGTAACATCCCGACTTTTCATAAAAGGGTAAAATAGTCATTGGGTGTATTTACTACGGCCAAATTATTATTTATCCTATTTATTTGATTAAAAATGATTTAATTAAAAGGATTTAATTAATGGCTATAAAAAGAAAATAATACCCAAAATCTCTTATTATTTCACATGCTGATTCTGATTATAAAAAAAAAAAAGAGGAGCAATGACGCAGAAAAACCAACGCAGAAGATGCTAGAAAAAGGGAGAACGTAAACTTCAACCGTGTGACCAATCCGTTCATCTGTTCAAGATGCCGCAGGAGAGAAAAGTGATCAGCGCAACGAGACGCAACTTTGGAAAATAACATCTCGTAATTTCGTAAGTTTTCAATTTAGCCCTAGTTTTTTGTAACCGTTGAATTCGATTCTTGAAAAATTCGTATCTTTCAATCCGTAACTCGGTTTTTCAGCCATGAGTAATCGAAACGATCGTCTTGGAGCTTAGATCATTCTAAAAATAGTTTCGCTGAAGTTAATCCAGGTAATTTGCAGTTTTGATCACTTTTCAGTTTCGGTTTTCTGCAAAGAAATAGGATTTTAGGGTTTCTCGTTGATCAAATAGGTTTTGGGGTTGAGGATCAACAATTGTTGCAGTTGCTTGACGTTGCTTTCGGTTTTGCTAGAAACTAAGGTAAGAGGCTCTTCCTAATGAGTAATTATAGTTTTATAATGATAGGTTGAGTTTTGGTGAGTTTTGGTGTTGTTTGGTGATAGAATTCATGCTAAGTTGTAATTAATAAGATGTGATATGTTTTGGTATATTTGTGTTGAGTTTTAAATTTCTATTTTTTTTATTCAATAACATTAATTAATTATGAACAAGCTTCGATTGAACTTCTGATTCGTTCAGTTAAAACACCGAATGTACTCTTAAAAGGAGTTGAAGTTCGGATCAGTCGGAAGGGCATGAAAGAGCTTGTGCTTTGATGAACTAGAGTTCATCAATGTCTGTGTATGTGCTAGGACTTGTCCGTGTCTAGTGGTCTAGGAAGGAGAGTAGTGTATGTGAAGGAGCTTAATTGAAAATACTTAGGTGGCTAGTTAATTCATAATAATAATTACATAAGTGTAGTAAAAGCTAAAACATCACTTATTCTCGGTTAGGCACTGATTCAAATCGGCGATGTGATACGTTCATAAAAGGTGGACAACGCTACTGGCTCAAAAGGCTGAAGGGTAGTGGAGGAAATCCATCGAGCGTATATGCATACAGGGGAGATCCCGGGACTATCGGTGCTGATCACCGTAGTTCGCAAGTATATCTCATGATGGAATTTTCACCATGCATTGTGTCCTTGAGTAATGATGTAACCAAGATAAGCTAAGCTAGAAACGTTTAGTCATGACATGTCGATGGGCATGGATTGAACCCTAGATTGAGTCGGTCTCATAAAGATAATTAATAATCATAATAATAACCTTTCATTGTATAACTTAATTATTCATTAGTTTCTCACTTTTACTAAGTACTTTGTACTTACCTTATTTGCATTTTCTTTTGTATGCATTGTGGGGTGAGAAGACGAACATGTTGATCAGGTAGATGACGACTTTTGAAGGCTTTGAAGTCTTGACGAAGTTTCTAGTTCCTTTTCTTTGACATGTCGATGGGCTTAAAGATTGTCATGTTGATCGTGTAGATGACGACTTTTGAAGGCTTTGAAGTCTTGACGAAGTTTCTAGTTCCTTTTCTTTGTAAAGATTGTACTAGACTAGTTGTATTTATTTTCTTAGACTTCATGTATTTCTACTTTTAAGACCTCGTATTGTATAAGTCTTTGGGTTTTTCGTCGTTGTAATTTAACTATCCATCTTTAGTATGGTTAATTTCTATTCATAGTAGCATTTATGTTTTTACCCGAGTCTTTTTAGCTTCCGTTTGCTTTTATTTGATACGACGACGTAGAGACTTGCGTATAATATTAGATTTATTTAATGCTATACGCGCCGAACGTTTCTCTTCTGAATTAGGGCTCGGTATCCGGGAGCGGGGCGTTACACTACCAAAGCGAATTGAGTTTTACCCGTTTGAGCCAAAAAGTGGATGCCATGAAATGTACTGTGGAAAATGGGGAAACTCATGTACTTCAATTACGCAAGTAAATAGCATCTACAAACATATTTGTCTAGACTGAAGTGAGAGTGCTATTTCATTAACAGATTATGACAATATGCAAAGATACCTATAATCTCTAGTTGTTATTTGCCCAGCAGCACAACCCGGCCCTGAAACCCAATATTGCACGTACCAAGTAGAACTCATTGCAAAACTAACTTACTAAAGTAGCACGTTTTGCATTTAATATTGCACATTCAATTATTTCCTGAAGAAAGTCGGTTTATCTCATGCCAATCTTGCGTCGCGAGTCGCGACCGGTAGGTGTAATTTAATTTACTACAAGAACTACATACTATCGCCAAAAAATGAAAAAATATAACATATTCAAATATAAAACAGGACAAAATATTCCATATATGATTTCATCTTGCGTGCCCAACTGCAGTTAATAGACAATTGGGCACCAAGAACATTAAGAAAACGGCAGTTAGAAAAAGGTTCATATGATCAAAGTTGAATAATATTCCAATCAATGTAAATAACAACAAGTAACCCCCCCCCCCCCTCCCTCCCCCCTCCCTCCCTCCCTCCCAACCAACAAACACATACCAGGAAAGACAAAGGTCTTGTTCAGACCAATCATGACACAGATAGTTTTGAGATGAAGCTTCGTTATATTTTAGTACTTTATTGGTTGGGTTTCAAGCTTAAGTTACAGCAGCATGACTGAGGACTCAGGATAGGTTGAGAGAATAGTTTTGTTGGTCTCAGTGAAGGGTGAAATATAGTCAGATGGGGGAGGGTAAATGACTATATTGTGGGTTTACTTTAAACCTCAGGAGTTGCAAAAACTTTTCTGATGAAAAGCTTATAGGCAGCGGAAAATTACAACCCTTCCAAAGCATATTTTCAAACTATTTAAACAATCACAGACATATAAAGAAATGCAGAAAGTAAATGCTGTAAATAAATAATACAAAATTTATAGTGGTTCAGGATGGTGTAATCCCTTACTCCACTCTTCTCCTGTGATGATTGGAAGAATTCACTATTGTTTTTCACCAGTACAATATTATGATTGTCATTGGCTACACAAGCTTCACAATCTCAAAACTATCACTCCCTGGATACAAAAGCTTCAGTGACTCAGTATTCAACATTGCTCAGTGAGAACAAATCCTTCAGCATCTATCACAAAAGGTTGCAATTCCTTCTCAGACGATCTGATTCAATTGCTTCATTTGGATGTGAATTGGATTCACAGTGGCTTGATCAGACTCAGTACTTGATATAGATTTGATGCTCTGTTTTCTGATATTGATCTTCTGGATATTTCTTTTTGAGTTCAGAAGAAGGGCTTGTGAAATTTACAGGGTTTTTTTCACTTAGAGTTCTTGATGTCTGTATTGTATCTCATCTATCAGTTTATTTTTCTTTTTGTCAATGCCCTATATTTATAGCCTTGATTTCCTTGATTTGAAATTTCGTCCTTTGGCTATTTAATGCGGAGTATAACCTTTGATTCGGTTAATAGATTCTAACACATTGTATTTTACGTATATTTGAAGGGTTATTATTTGCACCATAACTGTTTTACCAGCTATATCCCTACCTATTTGTGCACCACATCATTTTCGCAGAATCAATCTTGTGAAAGTCGATTCTAGAGCCAAGAATCGACTCTACATGGAATTCATTCTTGACTTTAGAATCGATTTTCACAAAGTCAATTATACGTAGGGTGATACATTTTTTGTGATGTAAATGAAGACTCTCATATTTACTATTTTTTTAAATTGATTTTTTTCAATCCCCTATAATATTTTTTTAACACTAGTTTAAAGCCACTAAAAAAACACTAGTTTAAAGAGTTTAAATGTGTAAAATGCATTTACAATCATTTACGGATTTTTTAGAAATGAATTCTAATGTGTAATGTTTTTAGGCGAGTTCTGTTGGCACCATATTTATACTATTGGCGTTTTTTTTCATTTACTTCACTACACCACCAAATCATTTTTTGGCACTACGGTACGCGCTTCAGTGCCACTAACATTCCTTTTCTCTAACAACTTCAATGAGACTGATGTTTTCACCAATGATACATTTATAACTATAATATCAGTGCCACTCACGTTGGTATTGAAAACCAACGTCGTCGATATATCTTTTAATATATATTTTTTTTTATTTTTTTTTTATATCTGGAGACACGCATTAAAAATCGTCATCGAGAGGGAGTGGTAAGGCTAAACCGCTTATTTTTCTTTTTCGGAAAAAAAAGAAGAAAACAATAGAAAAGAAGGAAAGAGAGGTGAGCCTAAACCCCAAACCCTTTCTATACCCTGCTCTGTGGCCCTCACTCTTGCTCCGGCGCTTTCCCCTCATCTTCCTGTCGTCCTGCTATGTCGAGATTTCTATCCGCAGCCTAATTGCTCTCTTCCCTAAAGTGATATTCCTAAAACCAGTGTAGGTTTCTCTTATTCATAGATGGCTAGATGGGATGAGATTCTGTCTCTGCCAGTTCAAAACCCTCCAACCTTGGAGTTTTCTTCATTTGATGTTGTGTGGTCTAAGGTTGAAGGCTGGCGTGACAACCTAGATCGAATTTGTCTTATCCCATATGCTAGGGTGGATGATTTTGTAAGAGGTGAATCTGCCAATAAAGATTGTCCAACAAGATTCCATGTTGAGGCCAGAAGGAGGCGAACTACTAAGACGTCTTGCAAACCTAAAGTTGATGGTATTCTGGAGTACATACTGTGAGTGTGGTTAATTTTGGTTTTTTGTTTTTCTTCAATTTCACCTATAATGTGTTTGCTCTCTGTTGAAATGTAGTATTTTTATGGTTCTTTAGGTACTGGTGCTCATTTGGTCCTGATGATCATAGGAAAGGTGGTGTAGTTAGGCCTAGTAGAACTAGTTATGTCCCGAAGAAAAAGAGTTCTGGTAGACCGAATACGAAAAGAGGGTGTACTTGTCATTTCATTGTGAAACGGTTAATCGCAGAGCCTTCTGTTGCTCTTATCATATATAACCAAGATAAGCATGTTGATAAGAAGGGATTGCCGTGCCACGGTCCCCAGGACAAGATGTCTGCTGGAACACGTGCAATGTATGCTCCTTATATTTCAGAGGATCTTAGGCTTCGTGTTTTATCTCTTCTATATGTTGGGGTCTCTGTAGAAACTATAATGCAGAGACATAATGAGTCTGTGGAGAAGCATGGAGGTCCTAGCAACCGAGATGACCTTCTAACACATAGGTATGTTCGAAGACAGGAGAGGAGCATTAGACGTTCCTCGTATGAATTGGACGAGGATGATTCTGTCAGCATTAGATTGTGGGTTGAAAGTCACCAAAATAGTGTTTTCTTTTATCAGGATTTTTCTGATTCAGACCCTTTTGTCTTGGGAATCCAGACTGAGTGGCAGTTACAACAAATGATCCGTTTTGGAAATCGTGGCCTCTTGGCCTCGGATTCTAAGTTTGGAACTGATAAACTCAAGGTAGGTTTCTGACTAGTTAGTTTTGTTACATCTCAGTCATATAATTCAGAAAAAACTAATTGATTGTTTTAAATCTTATTAATTCCTCACTTTTGAAACCTGCCCAGTTTCCTGTTCACAGTTTACTTGTATTCAACTCAGAGAACAAGGCAATCCCTGTGGCTTGGGTGATAACACCTCGATTTGCTACTGCTGATTCGTATAGGTGGATGCGTGCTCTTTATAATAAAGTTCAAACAAAAGATCCTTCGTGGAAGTTGGCTGGGTTTATTGTAGATGATCCTTTGGCTGACGTCTTTGCAATTAGGTAGTCCTTGCTTTTCTTATTATGCTAAGTACTTCATGCACATTTATTCCCAAGTCTTAGGATTTGTTTGTTGTTGTTCTCATCCCTTACTCGCCTCCCCGGATTTTTCAGAAAGTATTTCGAGTGAAGCCATCTAGGAAATTCAGGATTAGCACAGGGGCCATTTAATACAATCTAATGGAAACGTCGAAACTGATTCATAAGAAAGCACACATAAATATAAATGTTTTGTAAACGTGATTCATTTCATTTATGAACAAACGACTCAAAGCAATGCATATAGTTGTAAAGAGTATAGAAAGATTTAAGTTTGTTTTTGAAGTTACTTGTGAAATTACAGTATGTTCTCTGCATGTTTTAATTTTGTTTTGAAATTTTTACTCATTTGCTTGTAAATTATGTGCACAGTTAGCAGTTTTCACTTCCAAACTTGATTTACTCAAACAACATATGTTCTTGTAATGGTGCTGAAATGTAGATTTCTTATATTCTTTAAAGAGGTGTGCTTTGTGTTCACAGGGAAGTATTTCAATGCTCCATATTGATATGCTTTTGGCGAGTGCGTCACTCATGGCATAAAAACTTGATTAAAAGATGCTCAAAGATAGAGAGTTGTGCTGAAATATCCAAAAGGCTTGGTGATGCTGTCCATAAAATTTGCAAAGGATCTGGAGATGTTGATATTTTTGAGGATATTTTAGCAGACTTTGTGGATGCTGCAAATTTTGTCGAATATTTCAGAGCGACCTGGTGTCCAAGACTAGGTTAGCATATTATTTATGTATGATGGGAAAGTTCTGCTGTCAAATCTTCTTATTTTAGGATAATACGAAAAAAAAATACAAAAAAACGGCCTTTATTGACATTATTTTTGTGCACCAGGTCTGTGGATCAAGGCACTCAAAACTTTTCCTCTTGCCAGTCAGGAAGCTACAGCGGCGATGGAGTTTTATCATAACCAGATGAAAGTTAGGTTAATGAATGAGGAAGATGCAGTTGCATATCAACGTGCTGATTGGTTGGTTGATAAACTAGGAACCAAAGTGCATTCATATTTCTGGCTCGACGAATACTCAGGTAAAGACGACTTTGCACGTTACTGGAAAGATGAATGGCTAAGTGGGCTAACTGCTTGGCGGAAATCGTTGAAGATTCCTGATGCTGATATTGTCTTAGAGGGCAACTGCGCTAAAGTTATCGATCAGCAAGATCGAGATACAGTTCACGTCATAAGATGTCCTGGCTCAGAATTTGCAATATGTGATTGTGACTGGGCAAAAAGAGGAAACTTGTGTGAGCATGTGATCAAAATGGTCAAGATTTGTCGAGACAAGGAACCCGTTACACAATCTATCAGCATGTTTCAGTATAATCAAGCTTTGGTTAGTATGCTGCACTGCTCACCTCACGACTCTCTCATACGTGATCATGCCGTTTCTTTAGCACTATGGGTACAGAAGCTTTTAAATGAACAAATTAGTCACGATAGCCGTCGTGGTGGTGGTTTCACGTGTAATGATCAAATGAAACAATCTGTTTTTGAGCTAGGTTTGGAAATCCCGGATGGAGATGGTTTTGAAGAATACGTTTGTAGGAACGAGAACATGTTATCCGAAGATACATTTGTTGGCTTGAATCATTTAGTTGGTGAAAAGGGTACTTCCAATGGACATCAGTCATCAGAAGATCCAGTGATGACGTATCCGTCCTCCATACGTGAGGAGGAGGAGGGCTCCAGAATTAGTAATTGTCCTGAAGCAAATGGTTTGGGGAACAGCAACGGGATTGCAACTGGGATGGACGTGGATACTCCCGATCTGTCTTCGTCTTTAAATCAATCAACAACATTTTTGTATCAAAATGGTGCGTGAAATGAAGTTGTTATTGAACGGGAGCCTCTAGATGGCAGTTGGAAAATGAGTGTGGAGTTTTGTCAGAGACGGGAACTGAAGGAGTATCCCTTCATAAACCGCACATTGCGTTTGATGGCATTGAGTAAACCACAATTGCCAGTTTGCTCACTTTTGATTGGGATATGTGACAAAACATGTGGATATAATGGGCCGGGCGTTGATTCCAAACGGGGGCAGGAGGAACATTTAAACATTGTGTTATGAGGGCATGAGCATCGGGGATCTTTGCAGTCCGATATGTTGCTCTCTTTATTGTTAGATTCTTTCTCACAATCGTAAGAGAGCAGGTAAAACTCTCTAATGCACCTGGTATATATGATGATGTCAAATGTTATGGTATCACAAATCAATGAAACAATTGTACATGTCTTTCTTGAAATGAATATCAAGCAATTTGATGTAAACCCCACTTCCTAGTGGAAGCATCCTGCGTATTCACGAATGCTAGACACACACACGCAGACACACACACGCAGACACACACTAGGTTGTTTAGGTACTACAGCATGAGTTTTTTGGCAGAGGGTTAATGATATGCAACATGGTATTTTATGGAGGTGCTGAGCATTTTGGTCAAAGTATGAATGGATATTTAACATGGTGTTTTATATACCCGTTGTTAATTCTGTATTTTAAAAGTGGGAAATTATATGCTTACACATGCATACATGAGTCACGAATTATATATGTGAATAATTTCAGCTCTTGGTTCTTCAAATGAAAAGAATTAAAAACAAGAATGAAGTCCCACGCTTTAAATGGAAAATCTACCTGAAAATTAACAAAGCCAATTAGCTCAACTTGGAGTTCCCCAAACTGCAAAAATATAACACAATGCTTTTAGACACTAGTGAATCAAATAATTCTTTTTTTTCACGGGTTCATAAATTATTTCTAAAGCAAATTTTCTTTTCACGGTGGCTGATTTTTTATTTTTTTTTCCACTAGATAAAACGTTTTTTTAAGTAGAGTAATGATCCCTACTAAGAGCTTCCCCAATGGAGGTCGTAAAAAGGTTTATAAAAAAAGTACAATGCTTTACAAAAGGTTTTTCTCCATTGGAGCTATCCATGTCACCAAAGGTTTATGCAAAAGCTTTAAAGATATGAACCGGTTTATTTTTTAAAGATATGATTTTTTTTTAGTATAAACCGAGAAAAATTTTTAAAAGATTTATAAAATTTTCCTGAAAAAGGTTGGGTTCGGGTTTGGGATTGGGTTTGATCACTTCACCAATCATTTTTTACAATATCTCTCACCAATCATTTCTTCAACTACAAATAAAAAAATATTAAACCAATTATCACCATTTTACTTTATTTACTTACTATTTTTCAGTGGCTGATCCAGAAAAATGATTCAACGGGTGCCCTATTGTTTTTTCTAAGTAAATTTTTTTTTTTCAGCGGGTGCACAAATTTTTTTCCTGTGTAATATTTAATTTTTTTCTTCGGTTCAGCGGGGTCCATGGACCCCATTGTGATAAGTGCCAGTCCGCCTCTGCTACTTTTTTACCATTTTTTTTATTCATTATAATATTTTATTTCAATTTTTCCCACCATCATTTTTTAATCTACGCAAATTTCAAAAAAACATTTAACCTTCTAATCATTTTTTCAATAATTTTGATCATATTTTACTATCTACTAGTAAATAAAACCAACCGAAAACCTAACCCAACCGAAACGGAGGGGAAATACTTGTGTCGAAAGAGATTTTGAGATGAATGATAGGTAAAACGATCGAACATACGGTTTAAATACAGAATGAAACTGTGTAGCTTATATTGAAGCACACGGTATTTCTACACGTGTGAAAGCAACACACAAGTATTTCCCCAAACGAGACTATCATTCTGAGGCGTTACAGATCATATCAGAGAATTTTTATGATTTATAAAACACACGCACAATTTTATTTATTTGTTTATATCCCTCTAATATATCATTTTTTATGAAACGCACATCAGCTTCTTCCCCAAAACTTCATTCTCGCATTTAAAAATCGCATCCAATACAAGTATTTTCCCCAAAACTGAAATAGCATCCAATACTTTGTCAAAAAAAAATGAGAACTCCAACAGATTCACACCATCTGCAGTTGAAGCAATCCAAATCCACCAACCGATGTGAAAATCCCTGCACTTCAATTTCTGAATCGTTAACTGATGTTGGACTTCATCAAGAACTGATCACCGAAATCCTTGTACGCCTTCCAGTAAAACCCTTATTGAAATTCAAGTGCGTTTCAAAATCATGGTTGTCCTTGATATCAAGCCGACAATTTATCAGTTCCCATTTCTCCAGATCTTCTAGGGCGGACCAGCATTTGAATTCTCAGGTATTATTCCCTGTGCTTACTCCGATTTCTGGTATCAAGCAGTTTTCTCTTTATTCTGCATTGTGTGAGCCCTCTACGAATGTTTCTGATATTGAATATCCGTCTCAGAAGCCCTGTCAGCATCCTTGGATTGCTGGTATAATTAATGGTTTGGTTTGTTTACTCGTCCGGAATGTATTGTTTTTATGGAATCCAGTTTTGAGAAAGTCTAAGCTTTTGCCTAAGCCGAATGTCACTCTGAGAGGTAATATGATTTCTGAATGTGGCTTTGGTTATGATGAGTCAAACGATGATTATAAGGTTGTTATTGTGACGAGAAGTGTATATCCTTTTACAAGTGGTAATGAATTTGAGGATATGGTTTATAGTCTCCTGACAGATTCATGGAGGAAATTTGAGAACTCTAAGGATTGGCTTCCTTTGGATGGTTTTGGAAAATATGCCCATGGAAATATCCATTGGACTGCCAGCTGTTCGGCTCGGGAATGGAAAATTGTTAGCCTAGATATGGTGAGTGATAAGTATGGGGAACTTCAACGGCCAGATTATGAAGCCGGTGTGTCTGGTTGGGTATTTGAGGTGGTAGGGGGGCAGCTCTTTGTGCTTTGTGATTATGACAAAAAGAAAGCGGATTTGTGGGTGATGGATAAGTATGGAGTTCAAGAATCTTGGTCTAAAGTGGTTTCCATTCCTTATGATAATGTTCATCCTGCAAAGCCCTACTCCTTGCACCGTGTTGTTTGCATTTTAAGAAACGACGAAATTGTTCTGTCAGATGGGTCAGATTTGCTTGTATACCAATCTAAGCGCAAAGAATTTAGGAATATTGAGTTGCGTGGTTGCAGACATCGTATTCTTCATGTGTATGTTGAAAGCATGGTTTGTTAAGTAACAAGTATTAAGTTGTTATTATGTTTATTTAAGTTACTAGTTTACCCTTTCTTGATTCACAAGGTATGGGCCTGCTGTGGTGTAATTGGGCCTATGGAAACCTAGACATATATATATGTACTTAACATTTATTATGGCTGATGTAATGAGAAATACCTAATTTATCAACTTGGTATCGGAGCTTCTATGGCTACCGCCGCTTCTGGAACCGGAGAACCACCGGTATCCACCACTGCATCTCAAGCTCCTCTCATTCCTTCCACTCTTACAACCGGAGAATCATCCACCACTATCACACAGACCCCTCTCCCTCAAATTTCCCAAATCTCAAATGTCGCACCACCAATTTCACTAAATCAGTTTGGCACCATTCAGTTCGGCACCGGTGTCATCCCCGAACCCTATATTCCGTCTTCACTTTTTGGGTCTACCTCACGATTGGAACTTCCATCCTTTCTTCGATCCACAACGCCTCCTGTTAACTCCTCTATTGGATCTGCACCCTTTGGAAATCATCTCCCACAACCCTGTTCGGTTAAGCTCGACAGGAACAACTTTCTCCTTTGGAAATCAACGATTCTTCCGATTGTTCGTGGTCATCGACTTGATGGGTATCTTCTGGGAACAGCCTCTCCGCCACCAGAATTTCTGATGTCTACCACCACTGGTCCGTACTCTGTGTCAACTCCGATCAAGAACCCAGCTCATGAAACCTGGAACATCACCGACCAACTTCTTTTAGGGTGGCTTATGAGTTCGATGACTGAACATGCTTTAACTGAAGTCATAGGGTGTTCTACCTCTCGTGAAGTATGGGTTACCCTTGAAACCCTATTCAACAGTCAATCCGAAGCTAAAATGCTAGAATTGAAGACTGCCTTAACAAGGACTGAAAAAGGCAACCGATCTATGATGGACTATCTGGCTCTCATGAAATCTTATTCTGATGGTCTCTCTGCAGCTGGCTACCCCATTACTAAAGCTGAGCTTATTCTTGCTGCACTGGGTGGACTTGGAAAGGAATATGAGTCGGTTATTGTGAATCTCACCTCTCGAATAGGTCATTTGTCCTGGCAAGAAGTTCAAGCACGGCCTCCTCACACATGAGCACTTAGTTGCTAGGTTTAATCCTTCTACCGGTTCGGACTTTGGACATTCGCTCATGTAGCCACTAACGAGTTTTTCAACTGCAGCGGTAGAGGAAGCTTTCGAATCATAGGGGAGGATATCAAGACTACAATAGAGGTAGAGGAAGAAACTCGGCAAAGGCGAGAGGTAGAGAGAGAGGAGGAATGGTAACAACAACTCAAGCTCTAATTCTTCATCCTCCAATTCCAACTCCCCTAAGCCTACATGTCAAATTTGTAACAAGGTTGGGCACGTTGCGGCAAAGTGTTGGCACACAGTTTGACTCAAATGTGAACCCTACTGGTGATGATGGATCTCCAAGGAATGCTGCTTATCTTGCATCTCCAGATCTTGTTGGGGACCCTAGTTGGTATGCGAGATAGTGGTGCAACCGACCATGTGACACCGATCTCAACAACCGCACATTAACTCGCCATGAAGGATCGGATGCCTTAACTATAGGAAATGGTAAGCACTTGCCTATTGCTAACACGGCCACACGATCTACATACACCTTATTCTTTCGTTAAACTTAAGGATATTCTCCATGTCCCTCAAATAACTAAGAATCTTATTTCGTCTCTCAAACTTACACATGATAATCTGTGTTATGTTGAGTTTCACTCTGGTTTCTGTTTTGTTAAGGACAAAATTACAGGGAAGGTCCTTCTGGAAGGCAAACTTAAAAACGGTCTCTATCAATTGTCTCTTCCTTGACCAAAGTTTTGAGCTCAAGTTCTCCTCCATCCCAGCAGTCTTCTCAGTCTCTCAAAGCAAATCTTCATCCAATCAGTGTTTTGAGTCAGTCTTTTGTCTGTTCTAAGTCCAGGAAAGAGGCTGTAAATCTCTGGCATGAAAGGCTTGGCCACCCTTCATCCAGTGTCTTAAATCTTGTTTTAAAGCAATGCAATATAATTTCAAATGATGTTTTTAAATTCTGTGATTCCTGTCAATTAGGGAAAATGCATGCTCTTCCTTATGCACGTTCCTCTAATAGAGCTGAACATGCCCTTGACCTCATTCATGCCGATCTCTCGGGACCATCCCGGTTCACGACCATAATGGTTACTCTTACTATATTCAGCTTTTGGATGATTTCGTAGGTTTGCTTGGACCTATCCTCTAAAAGCCAAGTCCGATGCACAGCGAGGCTTTCCAACATTTTAAAGCTCTTGTAGAAAATCGGTTCACCACTAAGATTAAGATCTTTCGGTCGGCGGGAGGGAGTTTAGGACATTTGAACCACACCTAAAAGACCTTGGAATCCTTTTTAGACACCCATGTCCTCATGCTCATAGTCAAAATGGGAGGGTAGAACGAAAGCATAGACACATAACTGAAATGGGACTGACCCTGTTAGCTAAGGCCTCCTTACCACTTAAATTCTGGTGGCATGCCTTCCAATATGCCACATACCTCATCAACATATTACCTACACCTCTCCTTGAGCAAAAATCTCCTTTTGAACTTCTTCTAAAAAAACAGCCTGACTACAACAGCCTTAGAGTTTTTGGATGCTCTTGCTTTCCTTACTTGAGGCCCTTCCAAACCCAAAAATTCCAGTACCACACAACCAAATGCATCTATCTTGGTCTGAGTCCAAATCACAAAGGGTTCCTGTGCTTTGATCCTGTCACACAGAGAATGTATGTCTCTAGAGATGTTAAGTTTAATGAATCTGAATTCCCTTCTCTTAAGAAGCATATCAGCCCAGATTCCAACACTACCATCCAGGGTCTTCCCACCACTTCCTATTCTTATCTTCCAATTTTGCCAACTTCTAACATAACCCGTAACTCCAATGATCAGCTCCAAGCTCAACAATTCCTTCACCGAAAAGTTACATACCCCTGTTGCTGGTCCTAGTCCTACAACCTACACACATTTCTCTCCTACTTCTACACCTTCAGACACATCTTCTTCTACACTCTCTCCTACATCCTCTGTTAATTCTCACCACTCACCTGATCACACTGTGTCCACTCAGTCACCTACTCAGTCACCTACTTCTGAGTCCCCTCAGTCACCCCAATATGTGCATCCTATGCAAACTAGAGCAAAGGCTGGGATTCACAAACCAAAGAAAATTCTTTCCTACATTGCACATAGCAAGTGTTTGCCTTATCCTACAGAACCTACCAAGGCATCTGAGGCCCTCAAGGATCCTACATGGAAGAAAGCCATGGATGAGGAGTATCAAGCCCTAAACATTAACAAAACTCCGGGACTTGGTTCCATCATCCCCTGATCAGAAACTTGTTGGGAACAAATGGGTGTTTAAAGTAAAGTTAAATCCTGATGGAACTGTTGCCAAGCATAAAGCCAGACTTGTAGCAAAGGGTTTTAGTCAAACTTATGGTCTTGACTATTTTGAGACCTTTAGCCCTGTTGCCAAGGCCCCCACAATTAGGGTGATACTGACTGTGGCTGTCTCCCTACAGTGGCCAATTCACCAACTTGATATAAACAATGCCTTCCTAAATGGAAATCTCACAGAGAAAGTTTTTATGCCTCAACCTGAAGGTTATGAAGATCCCTCCAAACCTAATCATGTTTGCTGCTTAAGGAAGGCTCTATATGGTCTTAAGCAAGCTCCTAGGGCCTGGTTTGATGCCCTTAAAACTCAACTCCTACAATGGGATTTCAAACAGTCCAAAGCAGACTCCTCTCTCTTTATCTTTCATCATCAGTCCAAGATTTTGTATGTGCTCATCTATGTTGATGACATACTTATCACTGGAAATGACAGCAAGATTATAGCCAGATTCACCCATCTGCCGCACTCTAAATTTGCTCTTAAGGATCTTGGACAGATAAGTCATTTCTTGGGTCTTCAGGCCTATAGGGACACTTCTGGATTGTTCCTTCATCAAAGCATGTATCTTTCGCTCAAGCTCTTGGACAAGTTGAATCTAGGGAACATGAAACCCTGTCCTACACCTTTGGCTACTACTGCCAAACTGTATTCAGAAGACAGTCCTATCATGCAGAATCCTTCCCTCTACAGGAGCATCTTAGGGGCATTACAATATCTCACTCTAACTAGACCTGATCTGACTTTTGCTGTAAATGTTTTAAGTCAATTTATGCAGGCACCAAGAGAAGTACACTGGCAATCTCTTAAGAGAACTCTCAGATATGTGAAAGGTACACTGCAATATGGGCTACATTTCAAGGCTTCACCAGCTCACTATATTCATGCCTACTCAGATGCTGATTGGGGATGCAACTTGATTGACAGAAAGTCCACAGCTGGCTACTGTGTGTATTTAGGTGAGTCCCTTGTCTCCTGGAGCTCAAAGAAACAGCAAGCTGTTGCTAGATCAAGCACAGAGAGTGAGTATAGAGCACTTGCCAATGTTGGCTCAGAAGTTCAATGGATACGTTCCTTGCTGACTGAAATAAAATGGCCACTGAAGACTGTTCCTATGGCATGGTGTGACAACATTGGAGCTCAAGCTCTTGCCTATAACCCTGTGTATCACTCTCGGACAAAGCATATTGAACTTGATGTGCACTACATCCGTGACTTGGTTGCCAGAAAGTGCCTCAGTGTTGCCCATATTCCTTCAGCTGACCAAACAGCAGATTGTTTCACAAAGCCATTATCTCATTCGAAGTTTACAGAATTTCGCACCAAACTCAACGTGGTTGACACCACCTTTCGTTTGAGGGGGGATGTTAAGTAACAAGTATTAAGTTGTTATTATGTTTATTTAAGTTACTAGTTTACCCTTTCTTGATTCACAAGGTATGGGCCTGCTGTGGTGTAATTGGGCCTATGGAAACCTAGACATATATATATGTACTTAACATTTATTATGGCTGATGTAATGAGAAATACCTAATTTATCAACTTGGTTTCACCGGATGGATCAGGTTTGTAACGTTGCATAGCTCTGATGTTAGTTATCAATATGGTTAGCTTAAATTTCTTAATTATTCTAGGACAATGTTTTGAGCCTATTCACTCTTTGTAAGAACTGAATCTTTGATCTTTAATGGAAGTTGTCATTGTAATGATGCTGGTTGCTTCTTGCATCTTGAAAAGGTCTTGTGGCTGATATATTCAAAGGAATGAAAGGTGGTCATTCTAACTAACATCTTTCTTTTCCCATTGTTGCTTATTCCCTTCTCGTTAGAGGGTTGTTTGCTTGGTTCTTATTTGTCTGCTAAGATAGATAAAGTAGCGTTGGGTAAGTACGGAGATTTCGTTAAGCGAATTACGGTTCTTGTAGTATAGCTTTTTATAGAAGTACAATGAAAAGGTTCTTACCCCCTCTTTCTTTCTGTCAAAATTCCTATTTTAGGGAAATCATCGTTCTGTTAATTAGTTTTTGCTTCCTTACAATCCACCCATCCCTCCCCCCCCCCCCCCCCCCCCGAAAAGATAGAAGCTCCTATATATGGTCCCTTTTTCTGCAAGAAAATTCGAGTGAGCTTCTTATGTGTTGCTTACAACACCCTCTGTGAATTCAGCTACCTTATTTTCTTGTTGACTATCCTAAGTATCAGTCTGGACTGGATATGTTTCTACCTATTATATACCATACAATACAACTGTAGGCAGAAAGGAAGTTTTTGGGCCACCGGTTCTATTGAAGAACGAAGAAATATGTGATGTAGGAGTGAGGAAGTTTTCAGGCCACCGGTGCTAGTATTGAACAACAAAGAAATGTCTGATGTGCATGTCATGAAGGTCGTAGCTTACCTCGATCACGTACTGCATTGCCTTTTGATGTTAGATATAATGATCAGTGTGATAAATGAAGGAAGGGGAGGGATCGAATCAGCATCAGGTTCATATGCAGGAAAATGGAGTGGGTAACATGTACTTATAGTCAGTCCACTGCAACTGCAAGTAAGCCCTTTTATATTGGAATCCACTTTTTCATCTCTTCTAAAAATACACCATATTGTAGTGTTTAGTGTTTTGTTTATCCGACTAACCCCCGCAATCCACTTTTAATTACGACTTCAATCTCTTCTAAAAATATACCTACGTACATTGCTCTCTTCAACATTGTTTCCTTTTGTCGTTGTTCCTTTGTAGGGTTGCAAGATGATATAAGCATTACAGGGTTGTTCTTTGCTTGGTTCTTATTTGTTTGTTGGGTGGCACTTCACCTTCATGGTAGAAAGCTAAGTTAATCAAAGTGGCGTCGGGTAACTACATAGATTTCATTAAACAAAGTACGTTACAATTGAAGGTTCTTGTAGCATCGCTTTTGTAGCAGTACTATGAAATAAGTAAGGAAAAAGGTTCGATTACACTCTAACCATCCTATCAAGGGCTTAGAGGGGTTTAGTAGGGAAATTAAGCTCAATGTTGGCTACTTGGCTTAAATCGGGTCAAAGAAACGCCCTGACCTTCATCATGTACCCCTCAACCTGGAGATAATCGTTCTATTTCGCCTCGAAAGTTCATGATATAGGTTCTAATTAACTGGATTACGATTATGACAACCATAATCCTTCACTAATCACTAGAAAACCAACACAAGAACTTAAGAGCAAAGAGAGAGGAGTATAAGATTCAGACCTTTTGATTTCATATAACAGATTACAAAACCCTTGTAGGAGATGATGTTGTGCATGTTTCTTGATTTTCTGTTTTCAATAGTCGATTGATTTGTTCATCATGAAGTTGATGCTTAAGAAGTTGCTTAGCTGTCCATCGATCTTTCGGGTTTCTTTTTAAACATTTGCTTAAGAAAGCATGTGCTTGATCGGAAAGATTTTCTGGGATTTCCGGGGAACAATCTACGAATGCGATTTTGTAAAGAAATGATGCTGCGTTTGTAGCATTAGGCCTTATCTGCAGGGCACCCCTGTTCCTCCCCACGCGCCACCTCTGGAGCCATAAACAACGGCGTTCCGGCGATCGGAACTCCCATTCCGGACACTGGAGGAGTACTATTTAGCCATTTGGCACATCCAAAATCTGCAATTTTGCATCCACTTTTGCCTGTTAAAATATTTTGACCCTGGATATCACAATGTACAATCCCATTTGATCGAATGCAAGTAATTTAGCCCGTCAACAATTTGCCTTGCATAGCAGCTAATCATCGGTTCATAAAAAATAAATAGATAAAAGATATGGGATTTTTCTGTTTTGTTATATTAAAAAAAATGATATCGACGTGAGTCTTTAGCCCGGCCGGATGAAAAAATTGCTCATGACGTGTTACTTTAGTACATCTCAACAAAAATAGACCGGCCCCATCTGAAAAAAGATAGCCCAACCTACCAAGTATTTTGACGGGGTTTGTAAGAAACAAAAATAAGGGTATACAATAAAAACTATTTTTACCCAAAGAAATATATTTTAAATTCCCCCTAAATTGTATAAATTTTAAGAACATATACATTAATTTGCAATATTTTTTTTCTAAAAACAAAGGAATACATATATGTAAGAAATGAGCAAAAAGTATCGGGTTACTCTAGAAATTTTGCTATTTGAACAGAAGTTGTAACATTGTTAGTCATCGGGTTGCTTTTTTTTTGCAAAGAAGCTTCTTAATCCGGCCGTTTGGACCCGATTCTTCCCATCCTAGATCCTTTCAGAGGCTAGTGAAGAAGAAGTGGCCAGGAGGAATATATTGTAAACCTTAACTTTTGGTAATATATTTTACGTTGTTGGAAAGAAAGAAAAAAAAGGAATACATATATTATCTTTTTTGCATTTTTCTATAAACCAGTCAACACTTCTTGATAGGGCTGAGTTTGGATTGGTTTGGGTTGGTTTTGAAATACTCGGGTCGGTTTGAGGCATCATAATTCGTTCCTCAAACCAAACCAAAACGAAGTCAACCCCAATGGTTTGATTCGAATTGATTTCGGTTTGGATTGGGTTGGTTTCGGTTTAACAAGCCTGATCTTTAAAAAAAATGACAAAACCAACTTTTTAATATAAACTTTAAATTGCTATGTCCAAACTAAAATGATAAAAAAAATAAAAAAATGAAACAACTTAAAACAACTAACAAGTAACAACATTAGAATATGATTCAGCTACAATATATCCTCCATAGTTGCATGCTTACATACATGCATTTACTGATTTACATATTTACATCAAAAGAGAAAAAAAACTGAACTAAACATTACTGTTGGGCTAAGTGGGCCGAGAGTCTAAGATTGTTATATACATAATGGGTTGTATTGAAAAAAAAATTGGGTTATATTGGGCTGGTTGGGTAATGGGTATAATATATATAATTAATGTATAAAAAATTGGTTTGGTTTGGATTGGATTGAGTATAATTAAAAATATCTGAAACCAACCCAATGCAATTCGGTTTGGTTCCAAACCAAACCAATTCATTTGGTTTGTTATTGGTTTGATTAATTCAAATTGGTTTGGATCAATCTACGATTTGGATTGATTTACCGGTTATTTTGCTCAGCCATACTTCTTGGAAAAACCCAGCACTAATCCCAAATATAAAAACAAGAAAAGGTATGTAAAATAGTAGCAAGGAAACATACATATACACTAAACATATATACCTCCGTCCCACAAAAAAATGTTTGATTTTATGCTGTACACAGATTAAGAAAACAATTAATATGTTGTATTTTAAGTGGTGATGGACATATATACCCCTATCATATTATAAATTCTCTTTCGGAATATGAAATGAATATATAAACATTAAATGTTATGATTGATCGAACTCAAACCGAAAGGTATAAAAGCTGTATGGTCCTTCTTGCTCTAGGATGAAAATAGAGAGTAGTTTTTGTTGTGGACTGAACTTAAGGAATAAGCTGCCTACGTATCCAAATATATATTTGGAATCAAGCCCAACCGTAGTTCAAGCAGTTATGCATCGTAGTGGAGTTAGTGGGCTGTTATACACTCTACCCACGTCTCACGTCCACGCATAATTGTTCTTTACACACATCTTTGGTCTGTTCCTTACCTGATTAGGGACTTACCCTGATCGAGACGACCAACAGGGGCCTGCCCTGGTTGTCTTGATCAGGTCCTCCAGGTAACGGGGATCTGCCCAGGTCGTTTGACCAAGAGGGACCTGCCCCGGTCAGTACAATTTCTGGCTTAAATATATCCTTGATCTGATCTACTAATTCATCCACGGGATATGTGCCACGTGGAGACATTCGGGTTATCCTCAATCAAAGCCCCCCAGATCATAATGGACGTGGCCCTATTTTGGTACGTCGATTAAGATCTGGAGCTGTAACTCTTCCACGTGTACCATAGAGGCGGCGTACCCAATGTTGCCTCGGTTATTTCAAACGCCACCATGATTAATTGTTGTAATCTCTTCCAAGGATGCGTAGTCGAAACGTCCCATCCCTTGACTAGAAGCTATTAAACTCGCCAAATCCTGAGAACACTCATCATTATTTATAGACAAAGACGTCAGACTTGCTGGATTTGCACCTTCATTTATCAAGTAAGTCTTTCTTCTTCTCGTGCGATTTCTTTTATTTCTTATGAATCCAGACCAACTTGGTATATCTAATCCTGGCGAGGATCCGCTTCTTTCTATTCTCCCTCCTCATTTGATTGCTTCCATTGTCCCTGCATTTGTTGAATCACCTCCGACTGAGTATAACGTTTCCGGGTTATCCACACCCATAAGAGCATTAAGGAGAACCTACGAGACAAAAAAGATGATGGCTTGTCACGCAATCGATTCCAAATTGAAGGATTCCGATATCACTAACATCTGCGATAGGTATGGGATAAACAAGAATGTTTATGCCCCCACTCGACCTGAACCTGGAAAAAGTGCAGCTGCTCCTCCTTCTGGGTACTGTGCGGTTTATAAGGAGCAATTTGATTGCGGTCTCAGATTTCCTCTTCCTCCTGCCTATCTGGAGATACTCCGATATTACAATTTGGGGATTGGTCAGATAATTTCTAATAGTATAAGAGCCATCACCGGTTTCTTGATTTGGTGTAGGTGCTTTGTCACCCCTTTTACATTGTTGCTTTTTAGGACTTTTTATCAGTGTAAACAGGTTAAAAACAGTCCTGGCTGGTACTGATTTTGTAGAAGAACCGATAGTCTGAGTAGCATACCTCTGATTAAGAAAACTGATCAATCCTTCACAAATTGGAAGAAACATTTCTTCTATATTAGGCCTCAAACCGCCAGGGATATAGGTAAGTGGAACACTTCCACTAAAAATAGTGATGTGTTAGAAAGCAAATTGGATAAGAAATTGCTAAAAGACATTAGAGGGTCTAGCATATATCTGGGTCTGAAGAATTATAGTTCCTATTTGATTGATGCTGCCCACTTGGAGACCGCTGGTCCAGAGCCATATATTGAGCTATCAGAGGAGAGATACAATATAAGTAGGATCCCTTATTTTGATTTTTTATGTACCTTCTCTGAGGCATGCTTTTAACTACTTGTTGATGTTTGTAGTGGCAAGTTTCACCGATATCATCCAGATAGCTGATGATGCTTCGCCTCCCATAGGTCAGGATGCGTCTGATCCCATTATCAACCCGAGCGTGCTTGATCTGACTGCCAACTCTGCTGACACTCATCCAAATGAGCCCTCAGTCGAAACAAATCCTGTTGATGATGATTCTGAGAATACTCACGACTACCAGATGGTCCGACGTACTTCTCCAATGGAAACCATTGCTGAGACTAGCCATCCTACAAAACGCATCAGATCTCACAATCAGACTGATGAAGGTGCTGGGGCTTCTGAGCAAGCCAATGAAGAAAAATATGATTGGAAAGAGTGGTCCAATCAAGATTTGTCAAAATTTGTAAGCATCTTCTCCCAGATATGTTAATCTGTCTTTTTTAGGAATTGTATAATGACTTTACTCCCTGTACTCTTTTTTAGGTGCCAAATTGGGTAGGGAGGTCCTGTCCAGATTGAAGAATTCGGGAAAAGTTGAAGAGAAGTTATCCAAATCTTTATCCGAATGGAAAACAAAATATGAAGATTTGCTGAATACTTCCACAGCTGAGAGAATTGCCTTATCTGATCAGCTATCAGTGAAGAATGATGAGTTGAAGATTAAGGATACTGAATTCCAGACTCATGTTGCTACTGCTAACCAAATCAGCTGAATTCCCTGTACTCTTTTTTAGGGTGCCAAATTGGGTAGGGAGGTCCTGTCCAGATTGAAGAATTCGGGAAAAGTTGAAGAGAAGTTATCCAAATCTTTATCCGAATGGAAAACAAAATATGAAGATTTGCTGAATACTTCCACAACTGAGAGAATTGCCTTATCTGATC
Organism: Gentiana straminea; assembly: GCA_036785695.1. Taxonomy (NCBI): domain Eukaryota; kingdom Viridiplantae; phylum Streptophyta; class Magnoliopsida; order Gentianales; family Gentianaceae; genus Gentiana; species Gentiana straminea. Next base: position 5,984,510 of record JAVUPR010000398.1, read on the forward strand.
AGCTATCAGTGAAGAATGATGAGTTGAAAATTAAGGATACTGAATTCCAGACTCATGTTGCTACTGCTAACCAAATCAGATCCAACCTGGAAAAGATGGTAGCTGATCTTGAGGCGGAGAGAGACAACTTGAAGAACACATTTCCTGAGCAGATTGCTAATGCCCTTGCTGATTACAAAAAATCTGATGAGCTAGCCGACAATATAAAGATGCTATTTGCTCTGATTATCTGGTTTGGGTACTCCTCAACCATTGAGGATGTAAAAGCAACAGGTCTTGATGTTGATGCTACCAAGCTTTCCCACTCTGGTTGGAACAGGAAGGATGAATCTCAGACTTATGAGGCCAGATTCAAGGAATTCAGAGACGGAGTGGACTTGGTTTCCAAATATGGTAAAAAGCCTCCAACTACTCAACCTGGCTCCTCGTCTCAATCTCAAGCTCCCCCCAGTTCAAATTAAAAGATACTTATTTTTTTTCTATCAGTCATGACCTTAAACATTGCAACTTTGCTGTTGTTATTTTCAAAACTTTGCTGTTTTGCCACTTTGTGTGGTTTTGAAATTTTAGTGCCTCTGTGGCACCATTTTGCATAATTTCTATACCATGTGTTTGTCTTTGTGTCTTTGTGCCTTTATACTCTGCACCCCCAGTATGACGTGTGATTTGTGTGTAAAGCACATGTTATAGTTTGAACGAATTATCCTCTTTGTAAGGATTTAACGGACAGGTCTGTGACCTGTTGATTGTAAGACCTGACCTGGGGTCTGGTGATTAAGACTTGTCATGAAGTCTTAAACTGTTCCGAGTTTCAAACTATTTTTTTTTGTGTGACCTGGCCTGAGGTCTGACGATTTAAGACTTGACTTGAAGTTTTAAACTGGTCTGATTTTTCAGACTTAATGAATTTTCTCTTTTTAAGAGTTATCGACCTGACCTGAGGTCTGATGGTTTAAGACCTGACCTGAAGTGTTAAAGCGGTCTGATTTTTCAGACTTAACGAATTTTCTCTTTTTAAGAGTTATCGACATGACCTGAGGTCTGATGGTTTAAGACATGACCTGAAGTCTTAAAGCGGTCTGATTTTTCAGACTTAACGAATTTTCTCTTTATGAGAGTTATCGACCTGACCTGAGGTTTGATGGTTTAAGACCTGACCTGAAGTCTTAAAGCAGTCTGATTTTTCAGACTTAACGAATTTTCTCTTTATGAGAGTTATCGACCTGACCTGAGGTCTGATGGTTTAAGACCTGACCTGAAGTCTTAAAGCGGTCTGATTTTTCAGACTTAACGAATTTTCTCTTTTTAAGAGTTATCGACTTGACCTGAGGTCGATGGTTTAAGACCTGACCTGAAGTCTTAAAGCGGTCTGATTTTTCAGACTTAACGAATTTTCTCTTTATGAGAGTTATCGACCTGACCTGAGGTCTGATGGTTTAAGACATGACCTGAAGTCTTAAAGCGGTCTGATTTTTCAGACTTAACGAATTTTCTCTTTATGAGAGTTATCGACCTGACCTGAGGTCTGATGGTTTAAGACCTGACCTGAAGTCTTAAAGACGTCTGATTTTTCAGACTTAACGAATTTTCTCTTTTTAAGAGTTATCGACCTGACCTGAGGTCTGATGGTTTAAGACCTGACCTGAAGTCTTAAAGCGGTCTGATTTTTCAGACTTAACGAATTTTCTCTTTTTAAGAGCTTAACAACATAATATATTACAGCCACACAACATAATCCAAAAAGTTTAACATAGTATCACAATGCATAACAAACTTGCAGAATAAAATGACAATTACTTGCCTCAAACATAAAATTTCTTCAGATTAACCGCATTCCAACTTCTGGGAATGGTTTTTCCTGTACCATCAGCCAACTGGTAAGCTCCCTTTCCATGTACTTTGATGATCTGGTAAGGTCCTTCCCAATTAGGACTCAACTCGCCACTTGGTTCTTGCCTGCTGACTTCGTTTTTGCGCAAAACCAGATCACCAACTTTACAGTAACACCGTTTGACCCTGGAGTTATAGTATTGGGATACTTGCTGCTTATATTTAGCCGTTCGGATCAAAGCAACATCCCTTTTCTCCTCCAACTCATCCTTAGCATGCCTCATTTCTTCTTCCTGGATCTGATCATTATGCAGTGTCGTTCTGGGAGATGGCAATCCGATTTCTGCTGGTATAACAGCTTCACACCCATATGCTAGGGAGAATGGAGTTTCACGTGTTGATGTATTTGGGGTAGTCCTATAGGCCCAGAGTATATTTGGTAGGTGTTCTACCCAATGCTCCCCTTCCTGTTCTAGCCTCTTCTTCAAACCAACCTTGATCTGCCTGTTAGTTTGTTCCACTTGTCCGTTGGCTTGTGGGTGACCAACAGAAGTGAAATGCTGGGTTATGCCCAAATCAGTACACCATTCCTTAACCCATCTATCCTCAAATTGAGTACCATTGTCTGAAATTATGGTCTTTGGTATCCCGTATCTGCATATTACGTTCTTCCACAAGAATTTTTGGATCTGTTTGGCCGTGATGGTAGTTAATGGTTCAGCCTCTACCCATTTAGTGAAATAATCAACAGCCATGACTAGGAACTTGTAACTTCCTGGTGCTTTAGGCAGTGGCCCCACCAGATCTACACCCCATTGATCAAAGGGCCAGGCTGAGATAACTGGGGTTAGATTTTCAGATGGCTGACGGGATAGGTTACCATGAACCTGACATGACCTGCATGTCAAGACCAACTCCTCTGCGTCCTGCTGCATCTTAGGCCAATAGTAGCCGAACAACCTGCATTTTCGAGCTAAAGCTCTTGACCCCATATGATTTCCACAGATCCCCAAATGGATTTCTCTCAACAAGTAGTTGCCTTCTTCTACAGTGACACAACGTAACCAAGGGGATATAAAGGATTTTCTATATAAGATATCATTAAATAGGGCATACCTATCCGATAAACGTTGGATCTTACGAGCTTTCCCTTTATCTTCTGGTAACTGGCTGTCTTTCAGATATGCTACAATGGGATCCATCCATGTTTCCCTCTGTGTAATCGTTTGTACCTCAGATGCTTCATAGCTGCGCTGATTTAACTGCTCGATCAAAACCTTTTTATCTGATAAAAAGTTGGAAGCTAACTTGGACAGAGCATCTGCTCGGGTATTCTGCGATCTGGAGACCTGCTCCACCTGAACTTCTTGAAATTGATTTATCTTCGATTGGGCCAGGGATAGATATTTTTTCATGGGCTCCTCCTTTGCTTCGTACTCTCCTTTAATGTGATTTACTACCAGTTGGAAATCACTGTAGACTTTAAGTTGTTGAACTCCCAATTTCAGCGCTAAATTCAAACCCGTGATCAATGCTTCATACTCCGCTTCGTTATTGGTTGCGTGAAAGTTAAAGTGTAAAGCATAAGGAAATTCTTCACCCATTGGACTGATAAGGAGGAGACCTGCTCCTGATCCACTTTTACTAGATGCCCCATCAACGAATAGCTTCCATTGGCCTGATTCCTTTGGGGATATACGCTGATCAATAGAAATGGATTTCTCTTCTGCTAAAAAATCTGCCAAAGCTTGAGCTTTTATAGAAATTCTTGGTCTGTACTCCAAGTCATAACCTGCCAATTCAACAACCCACTTGGCTACCCGACCTGAAGTATCCAGCCTGCTCAGTATCTGCTTCAAAGGTTGATCTGTTAGGATAATGATTGGATGACTTTGAAAGTAAGACCTTAGCTTCCTGGATGCATGGACTAATGCTAGGACCAGCTTCTCTGCATCTGAATACCTCACCTCAGGTCCATGTAAATCCTTGCTCGTGTAATATACCGGTTTCTGCAGGGTTTTCTGTTGCCCAACCAATACAGCGCTGATGGCTTCATCACAGACTGATAAGTAAAGATACAAAACTTCTCCTTCCTGAGGAGAGGTTAAGGTTGGCAATTCCATCAGATACTTCTTCAATTCCTCGAAAGCTTTTTGACATTCCGTATCCCATTGAAATGGGGTAGCTTTCCTCAAAATCTTGAAAAAGGGCAATGACCGTTGTGCAGATCGTGAAAGGAACCTATTCAGAGCCGCCAACCTGCCCGTCAACCTTTGAAATTCTTTGATGTTAGTAGGTGGTGGCATCGTTTTTAAAGCATTCAACTTATCTGGATTTGTTCTAATTCCTTCCTTTGAGATCATGTATCCCAGAAATTTCCCAGATCCGACACCGAACGTACACTTCTTTGGATTCAGTTTCATCTTAGTACTTCGAAGTACATCGCAAACTTCTTTTACATCCTGTAAATATTGATCTAAAGACCTGCTTTTGATCAGTAAATCATCCACGTAGACTTTCATGGATCTGCCTATCTGAGCGCGGAAAATTTGATTGACTGCCCTTTGGTAGGTGGCACCTGCATTTTTCAGTCCAAACGGCATGGTCACATAATAATATGTACCAAACTCGGTTATGAAGGCCGTTTTTTCTGCATCTTTAGTGTCCATAAAGATTTGATGATATCCTTTATATGCGTCCAGGAACCCAAAGATTTCAAATCCCACAGTTGAATTCACTAGCCTGTCAATTCTAGGTGACGTGTAACTATCCTTAGGGCAGGCTTTGTTCAGATCCGTAAAATCCACACACATTCTCCAGGAGCCATCTGATTTCTTCACTAATACTGGATTGGCCAACCACTCAGGATAAATCACCTCTTTGATAATTCCTGCTTGTTTGAGTTTTGCAACCTCTTGTTTTATAACTGAAATCCGTTCTGGTGCAAAATGTCGCTTCTTTTGACGAACTGAGGGCCTGTTTGGATCCACGTTTAAGCTATGGACTATCAATTCTGGTGATAAACCTGGCATATCATCTGTCTTCCACGCAAAAACATCCTTGTACTCTTTAAGTAAATCTGTTAAAGCCCTTTTGTATGGATCTGGAATCCAAGATCCTATATTGACCACTGAATCTGATCCTTGTTCGTCGACCTGAACTGCCTCGGTCTGGTCTGCCGATATCCAGGTCTTGTCTTCATCTGGCAATAATTCCTCTAAAGTTACCTGTTGAACAAGTTGTTTTTCACCAACTATAGATGTGTAACAGCTCCTGGCTATTTCCACATCTCCTTTAATTTCAACTGATCCAGAATTGACCGGTAACTTCATGCTGTTATGTGCTGGTGACCATCCTTTTCTTCTGATGATGGTCGTACTTCTTCTCCAAGATTTCCTACTTTCTCCTTTCCCTTCCTTACACTTTCAAACAGAACTTGGAAATCAGCGTCCCCCATTGTATTTAAAGCATCTACCAAGAGTTGTTTCGCCAAATCCTGAGTATTTGGCTGATCTTCTGGTTGTTTTTCAAGATTGCGTTCTTGATCTTGATTCAGATTATCCGGATCGTGTGAGGAACCTGCTAGATCTTTCCCTTGTTGATTTTTTTTAGATTTCATATCAACTACTCTGTTAATCTGCCGCTAGAAACAAATTCGAACCCTCCTTCTAGCGCCAATGATCGAACTCAAACCGAAAGGTAAGCTGTATGGTCCTTCTTGCTCTAGGATGAAAATAGAGAGTAGTTTTTGAATAGGTTCACGTCCACATATAACTGTTCACACATAACTGTTCTTTACACACTACCCACGTCTCACGTCCACACATAACTGTTCTTGAATAACTGTTTTTGAATAGGTTCACGAAATTTAGTGGGCAGTTATACACTCTACCCACGTCTCACGTCCACACATAACTGTTCTTTACACACATCTTTGGTCTAATCCTTACCTGATTAGGGACTTACCTTGATCGAGACGACTAACAGGGGCCTGCCCTGGTTGTCTAGATCAGGTCCTCCAGGTAACGGGGATCTGCCCAGGACATTTGCCTTGCTTTTTTTCAATAAGTCGTCGCCCCATTTTTTAACTGATTGAACATGATTAGAGTGGTGGGTTATGGAAGGAGGTTTGGATAGAATTAAACACATTTAATTACCCGAAATTTCGGTATAGATTCAACTTTGTTTTTTCCCACACGAGTCTTTATCTCGTGGCCACGCTCTGTCTTCGGTGTGTGCATTTTTCAAATGTTTACTCTAGCCGTTTTTCCTTACCTTCTAGTAATCACAAGTGATCTCTATATAACCTGGGAGCTTTGTACACATAAGTGTCGAAATATGGTCTCACATTCAGTATCTATAAAATCCAAGAAAGTTAGAGGCATGTTTAATAAACAAGCACAACAATATATTTTAGTTTGGTTCGCAAAGCTTAACAAACAAACGAACAATCTCCTAAAAAAACAAACAAACAAACGAATACGAGCTTATACGAGCCGAATCCAAGTTTTTTTTATGAATGACTCTGTTCGTTGACAACTCTAAAAAGAAGAGTGTTGCTTCGGACACCATTATACGACTCATTCAACCACATAAGAAACTTTATCGTCTTTTGTTATGTGTCCATTGCACTCAGTGATCCACAACTACATGTGAGAAATGAGCAAAAAGTATCATGTTTATCAATGCATTTAATTTCATAAAATACGATGCAACTGTCATGTCTCCTTGAACGCATATATGAGTTTCATTTTCGATGATTACATTTGAACTTTATTTACACGATAAAATCTTTAATGCCACGTGTGCGGTATCTTAAGCAATTATCTAAGACTAATACTCTGACTACCGTAAAAGTACTACGTCTGTCCCAAAATGTAATTCCGTTTAGGTTTTTGTTTTGTCCCATAATGTAAATCTATTTAAATAACCAATGATGCATATATTATATTTTTCTTCTTTTACCCCTCATTTATTCTCTATCTACCTACTTTTCACTATTATGCATTGATAATAGTCAAATGTCATTTTAGACATTTTCATCAAAATTAATGACAAATAATCAATTTAACCAACTTTCTTAATATTTATGAAAAACTTCAAATGAACTTATATTTTGGGACGGAGGTAATAGTAATTTTTGAAGAGAGAAAAAAATAAACACATTTTGGTCCACCATTCAAACGAAAAAGACATTTCGATCCTTTTATCATTTTGCTAAATGTAGTAGTAGCCTAGTAGGTCGGTCTGAATGCGAGGGCGAGGCACCTTTCACTTCAAACAAACAAAACCCATCAACAGCTTCTTGTGCTTGTGCAAAACTCAATTTTCGTTCAATACCCCCCTCCCCCCTCCCCACCCAAAAAAAAATGGGAAGAGCGCCAAGAGATTTATTCCATCTGCCGTCGAAGCAATCCAGAGCCACCTACCGAATTGAAAATCGTTTCACTTTGATTTCTGAATCGTTACATGATGTTGGACTTCCCCAAGAACTGATTACAGAAATCCTTGTACGCCTTCCCGTGAAATCTCTATTGAAATTCAAGAGTGTTTCAAAATCATGGCTGTCTTTGATATCAAGCCCTCAATTTGTCAAGTCCCATTTCTCCACATCTTCTAGGGCGGACCAGTATTTGAATTCTGAGGTATTATTATTCACTATGCTGGATCGGATTCCTGGTATCAAGAAGTTTTCTCTTTAAACTGCATTGTGTGAGCCCTCTACGAATGTTCTTGATATTGAACATCCTTCTCAGGAGCGCTATCGGTATCCATGGACTGCTGGTATAGTTGCTGGTATAGTTAATGGTTTGGTTTGGTTAATCTTCGGGAATGATATGTTTTTATGGAATCCAGTTTTGAGAAAGTCTAAGCTTTTGCCTAATCCGAATATCACTCTGAGAGCTTATCAGAGAGATGCATTTGGCTTTGGGTATGATGAGTCAAACGATGATAATAAGGTTGTTATTGTGGGGATTTTTGCCACTTTGCCACCACTTTGGAAACCAAATTGTGGATATACCACTTGATAAAAATTAAACCCAATTTTAATATTATTTTTTAATTATTAACAATAATGTATAGGACTAGACACTTTTACCCTTATTACTTTCCCAATTTCAGACCACAAAATCCCTAAAATCCCAAATCATATGCGTGTGTTCTTCACCTGTGTTCTTCTCACCCGACTGTTCTTCATCTTCATCCGTTTTCCACGTCCACAATTTTCCCAAATTGCATGTCATTCCCAACCCCCTTTGTCATTTCCAAATAAGAAACAAAAACCTATTTGTCTACTTCAACCGTGAAAAGTTTATGCTTGTACAGTGAGTGTTGACTGTTCTTCATTTTGTGGAGTAGAATCATGGGTCTGTAGCAAAATCGTCTAAATGTAGAATCATCTGGAGTGTTCTTCATCTGTATTTTGCTCGAATCCATTTTGCAACGGGGCTGTAGCAAAATCAAGACTCCCGCCTGGGTTCTTCATCAATTTTCGATTTCGATTTCTCACAGGTGCTTTATCCATTTTCAATTTCGATTTTGATTTCGACTTCACACTCCTGTTTTGCGCTCCTGTACAATGAGAGCTTGATTGAGGTCCTCAAGACCCTGCTTTTCTCAAAGCTCGCTTAAATTTAACTCTTTAAATTGATTGAATGTCAAGCGAGCTTTGAAATCTCTTTATCTTTAATTTAACTCTTTAAATCATTTGATGTGGCAAGACATTGGTAATTTGGTATGCCCTTAACCACATATATTGTTCTGATGTTTATGTTCTGATGTTTAAGTTTTGTTATTTTGATTTTGGCTTGGCTTTTTGTTTGTTGTAATCGCCTAGATATTTTTGGTCCATGCTTCTCGATTGATCTTCAATAGTGTAATAAACTGTGGTGTTGTTCTTGTAATTTTATGTTTTTTTGTCCTTTGTAAACATAGAAAGAAAGAAATAAACTACAGTAAAGGAGCCTGCAACTAACATATTGATAATAAACCACAACAGAGATGGGAAAGACCCGGCTCTCTTAAATTTAACTCTGTACAATGAGAGCAGAATTTCCTTCAATTCGACCCGGCTTTTCTCATTCTTTTCTTTGGAGTTAATGGGAAAGACCAAGACTTTATTGCACAAAATCTACTGTTTTTTTTAAGTCGGTTATTTATTTTTTTATTTTGTATGCAGTTATTGGCGAAGGTAGCCGAGAATGGAAGAAATGGATTGGTTGTGTGTTCGTTATCCGGGTGACTTTAAAAACGACAGTGAAGGAATATCATTCCCGTTTCGTCTTCCAAAAAAGCTATCCTTTGTGGAATTGTATGATAAGTTGATAAAAAAGCTCCAAATCGATTCGAACTTATATGAAATGGTGTTGAGATGTCCCAACCCATTCTCACCTAATTATCCCCCTTTTGTGATAGATGATGATGAAACTGTCGAGTGGTTGATGTCACATTGTCAAAGAACTTGTCTTCACGTAAATTTGAAGAATTTGAATGCAAATGAGGTCGGTGGAACTAATAAAAGAGTGATGCCCATGCACAATGGAGGGGAAGATATCAATTGCGTTGCAAATGACGATGTTGAAGAAGATGATACGAATTGGCAGCCAGAAATAGTTATGAATGTTAATGTGGCAGTTAGTCCGTTAGTAGGAGTTAATGAAATAGTTGGAGTTGGAGTTGGAGTTGATGTATCCGACACATTAATGGCGCCAGTAGATGACACGTGTTTGATACCACCAATTGATACATCACATGAAGTTAAAAATATGATAGAAGTTTTTGTTGATAGTTTGAGTGATGGGTTGAATGATATTGAACCCACCAGTGTTAATGAAGGTGATAATGCAGTCTCAAGTTCAAGTGATATCCCTGCTGTGTATTCGTGGACAATTCCCAATGATGAAGACGTGCACAAAGATGATGTGTTCCCAACAAATGATGATTTGATAATGAGGTTAAAGGATCTTGCTATTGGTTTTCATTTTGAATTCAAAACAGAATATTCAGACACGAAACGCATTGGATTGAAATGTCGCAACAAGGGCTGCTTGTGGTGGTTGCGAGCAACCTGTATGGGAGATTCTTCGGAAAAGTTTGTAGTACGAGTATATAATGCCGAGCACTCTTGCCTGTCGATTACTCATCGACATACCACAAACAAGCGATTCCGACTTTGTATGTAGCAATATTGAAGAGAAGTTCCAAGATCCCAAACGTGTTTATCCACCGAGGGACATCATTAACGACTTTGAAGATGAATTTGGACATAAAGTGAGTTATACTGTTGCGTATAATGCACAAAAGAAAGCCATGGCAGCCGTTCGGGGTACACCAAGTGATAATTTTAGCGGATTGCCAAAGTTTTTTCATGCCTTGGAGATGGCAAATCCCGGCACAAAGACATACATTGAAACTGATCCTGAGACAAATGTGTTTCAATATTGCTTTATGGCACTTGGGCAATGTATACGTGGATACTCTTCCTCGATTCTCCCAGTAATTTGTGTGGATGGTACTTTCTTGTCAGGCGCTTTTAGAGGTACTTTGCTTACGGCAGTTTGCCAGGATGGAGAGCGGCAATTATATCCGCTTGCTTTTGCAATCGCGAAATCTGAAAACAATAATTCATGGGCATGGTTCTTTGAGAAGCTGAAAACAATAACGGGTGACACGTCTGAAGTTGTCATACTGTGTGACCGAGCTGCGAGCATTAAAAATGGATTTGAAAAGGTATTTAAGAATGCTCGTTATGGGAATTTTTGCCTCCACATGAAAAGGAATATTCTCTCTAAATATCCAAAGTGTAAGTTGACCTACTTGTTTAGGAAGGCTTATAAAGCATACACGGTACATGAATTTCAAGAGTTTTTTGAATTATTGTGTGGGAAGATTAAATTAAGGTGTAAGAAGTTAAGCCAGGTTTGTGACATTAATAAGTACTTTCCTGCTGAAGAATTTCCGTATTGGTCTAGAGCACACTTTAATGGCCACAGATACCATCAAATGACAACCAATGCTGCAGAGTCGTTTAACGGTTTGATAAAAAAAGGAGCGAGAGTTTCCTGTAGTTGCGTTGCTTAAAGAAATACGTTCCACATTGCAGAAATGGTTTGCAGAAAGAAATCAAGAAGGTCAAAAAATGAATAATGTTCTCACCCCATTAATGGAAAAGAAAATGCAGAAAAGATATAAACAGATGCGTGAGGCTAAAGCAAAGGTTGAGAAAATTATTCATGGCTCTAAGTATGAGGTGTGTATCGAGCAACTAGCTTTCGTTGTTGACTTGGAAGCGCTTACATGTACATGTAGGCGATTTGATTTGAAGAAGTTTCCATGTATACATGCACTTTGTGCGGCGAAGCAAATATCGAAGCCCTTTGAAAGTCTTTGTAGTGAATATCACTACTCTTCATTTTATAGGAGAGCATATTCTGAATCCATTTATCCTCCTCTTAATGTAAATGAGATTGAATATCCTGAGAGTGTTCTTATTAGAAAGGTCGTGGCACCCGATATGAACAATGGAAAAGGAAGACCAGGAACTAAAAGGAAAAAAGGTGCTGGAGAGCCGAGAGGGGCTGGAGAGAAGAGAAAGAGGAAGATGGGTAAATCACCAGAGGTGCAGCCCGGAGAGACAAGTAACGGGTCTCCTGAACACATATTAGGTCCGGAGGAGCAGCCCGGAGAGACGTGTAACGAGCCTCATGAACACACAGTAGCTCCGGAGGAGCAGCCCGGAGAGACGTGTAACGAGCCTCATGAACACATAGTAGCTCCGGAGGAGCAGCCACGGGAGCGTAGAAAGAAGAAGAAGCCTAGAAAGTATGTTCACTTAGATTCTTTGATTTCAAGAGGATCATAGCTTACAAGAATTTTACAAGGATTGGTGGAACGCAAAAACTTTTGATGAGGTAAGTAATTATTAGATCGAGTGTTGTGTTTTTACATGCAACATCCTTGCAGCATTGCTTTGTATATAGCATAGAAATAAGTTATGGAAGTTATGAATCTGCAGCATCTGGCTTATTTTGATTTTACATCACCGGCATGTCTTTTCATTGCTATTAAGCTATAATGGTTCAATTGTTTTCGCATTGTAACGAGTCCTTGTGTTGAATGTTTGCTACCGTTGAATTTGCTTTCTAATTTGATATTTAGTTCGGGTTTTGGCGTCTCATACATGACCATATAGCTTAATATTTATGTGTTTTGTGAATGCAGCAAGGTAGTCAGGCTATCCATTGCCCAGGTATTGACTGTCATTTCCCAGAAGCAAAAGTCTGCTCTTAGGGAGGTCTATAAGAACAAGAAATATTTGCCCCTGGACTCGCGTTTGGATTTTGACTTATCTTTGTAGGCCTCTTTGAAGACCGAAAGGCAGAAGAAAAAAGAGATGTACTTTCCCTTGAGGAAGTTTTCCATCAAAGTGTATATCATCGATATTCCTTTTGACTGGCCAAAATTGATTGCACAAGAGACAGTGTGGGAACATTTCTCTATAGTATAAATATTACCTATATTACATTCATTTCATTTATTATTCTTTTTTAATAATCTAGCATTAATCAATTGTTTATATAACTACTTTAAAACTATTGCACTAATGATTAAACTATTGCACCTGGTATATCGGAATTGCATGTATATGACCGCTTTTGTTAGAAAGCAAATTAATTCAAAAGCGAATACAGGGTGATATGAGTTTAGTAAGAAAAAAGTTGGAAACAAATACGCAGGTGATAATCGTTGGAATGTTAGCTATTAATAACAATAATAATAATAACAACAACAACATCTTCAAACAACATATCATCAACATTATTTAATTAGAAAACGAAAATACGGTACTGGGAAAAAAAACTTAAACAAACTTAAACAAGAATTACACATCCCAGTATTTTACATTACACATCCCAGTATTTTACATTACACATTTTTGTTAGCAAATGATTACACCTTCGGAGTCCGAAGAGTCGACTTCATTTCCACATGAATCATAGTAAACCCTATATTGTGCGGGCCTTTGCCTTTCATTTTCTTCTTCCTCTTCCATTTCAATCGCGAGTTTTCTCATTAGTTCATCAAAATCCTCCATTTCCTTAATCATCTCTTCGTATTCTTTACGTTGAAAATCTTCAAGTTCCTTAATGTCGTTCATCATCTCTTCATATTCCTGGCGTTGAAGATCTTCAATCTCCTCAATACTCAATACACGATTCTAAAAAATTAAGGAATGTGAGTTTAGGCAAGTACTAGAGGAACATAAATACACTTGAGCATATTCCTGGCCTGTACTTTCTTGCAAAAAATGAATAATATTTTTTATTGATTATGAAAAAACTCAGAAAACAAAGTAGAACAGATCTTACAAGTTCTTCTCGATGAGCATGACCTGATGTATGCAGTTGCTTGTCCTTTCCCATTATCACCCTGATGAGCATGACCTGATATAGTGAAAACAAAATAGCTGGTTTGGATATATATGGCTCTTATACACAAGAGATGCAAAACCAAAACCTGATTACTTAACAGAATGGTGATCAGACAAACACAAAAGCTGGACAGTCCTGGACTTATAATAGCTTGCATTAAAACTAATTCTAAACAGACAAAAATATTACACTATTTAAGATCAATCGAGAAGCATGGACCAAAAATATCTAGGCGATTACAACAAACAAAAGCCAAGCCAAAATCAAAATAACAAAACTTAAACATCAGAACATAAAACGTCAAAACATAAACATCAGAACAATATATGTGGTTAAGGGCATACCAAATTACCAATGTCTTGCCACATCAAATGATTTAAAGAGTTAAATTAAAGATAAAAGAGATTTCAAAGCTCGCTTTAATTTCTTATGCATTTAATTACACCTGCACCTTCTCTTTAATTTGCACCTTTTTGTTCAATTCATATTCACCATATTTTTTCCTGAAGGCAACATATATAACTCTTACGGTTAAAAGCAGCAAGGCACCTTCAAAATTAGAAGTAAAAAGCACACAAATCTTTTATCAGGAACCCTACCAAACAAAAACTAAACCCCACTAGCAAGACCCATACGGTTAAAAGTAATGTATCAGTCGAAGAAAAACACACCCACCTATTATATCACTGGACCAATTTGAAAGCAATAAAATACCTCAGACGGAGAAGTAATTAGGACACGGACGACGGAGAGAAAATACGATTTGGAAGAGAAGAGGAAAGAGGCGGAGACGGAGAGAATAGACGATTTGGAAGAGAAGAGGAAAAAGGCGGCCTGATGAATGTCTCGAGCAATTAGGGTTGGGGAGATTTTATTTAAAAAGGGTTGGAGAGATTTGGGATTGGATAAATAAATGAATATAGGGTTCCAAATGTAGTGTACGGTATATTATTGAAAAAATAATTAAAAATCTTATTATGATTGATCAAACTCGGATCACATCAATAGCCTTATCGATCCTCGTTCTATCGTCTTATTAAGTGGGATCAACTCGGATCACAGTAATCGTCTTGATCGAACCTCGATCTAACGTCCTATTATGATTGATCAATCAGGATCCCATCAATAGCCTTGATCAAACCTCGTTCTATCATCTTATTATGATTGATCAACTCGGATCACAATAATCGCCTCGATCGAACCTCGATCTATCGTCTTATTAAGTGGGATCAACTCGGATCACAACTCGGATTACTGTGATCAAGGTTGATTACACTTAATGTCACGATAGATCGAGGTTCGCTCAAGGCGATTACTGTGATTAGGGTTGATTACACATAATAAGATGTTGGATCGAGGTTCGATCAAGGCGATTACTGTGATCAAGGTTGATTACACATAATAAGATGTTAGATCGATGTTCGCTCAAGGTGATTACTGTGATCAAGGTTGATTACACTTAATGTCACGATAGATCGAGGTTCGCTCAAGGCGATTACTGTGATTAGGGTTGATTACACATAATAAGATGTTGGATCGATGTTCGATCAAGGCGATTACTGTGATCAAGGTTGATTACACTTAATGTCACGATAGATCGAGGTTCGCTCAAGGCGATTATTGTGGTCAAGGTTGATTACACATAATAAGATGTTAGATCGATGTTCGATCAAGGCGATTACTGTGATCAAGGTTGATTACACTTAATGTCATGATAGATCGAGGTTCGCTCAAGGCAATTACTATGATTAGGGTTGATTACACATAATAAGATGTTAGATCGAGGTTCGATCAAGGCGATTACTGTGATCAAGGTTGATTACACTTAATGTCACGATAGATCGAGGTTCGCTCAAGGCGATTCGTGATTAGGGTGATTAGGGTTGATTACACATAATAAGATGTTAGATCGAGGTTCGATCAAGGCGATTACTGTGATCGAGGTTCGATCAAGGCGATTACTGTGATCAAGGTTGATTACACTTAATGTCACGATAGATCGAGGTTCGCTCAAGGCGATTACTGTGATTAGGGTTGATTACACATAATAAGATGTTGGATCGAGGTTCGATCAAGGCGATTACCGTGATCAAGGTTGATTACACTTAATGTCACGATAGATCGAGGTTCGCTCAAGGCGATTACTGTGATTAGGGTTGATTACACATAATAAGATTTTGGATCGAGGTTCGCTCACGGACTGTTTGACATGGATAACATGTTCCACTGACTATTATGACCCCTAACTGACTGTTTGACCTAGTTTACATGTTCCACTGGCTACCATGACCCCTCACTGACTGTTTGACATGGATTACATGTTTCACTGCCTATTATGATCCCTAACTGACTGTTTGACACGGTTTACATGTTTCACTCACTACCATGACCCCTCACGGACTGTTTAACATGGATAACATGTTCCACTGACTATTATGACCCCTAACTGACTGTTTGACATGGATAACTTGTTCCACTAACTATTATGACCCCTAACTGACTGTTTGACACGGTTTACATGTTTCACTGACTACCATGAATAAGGAGAACGAAAAAAATTTAGAAAAAATATGACGAAACAATTACGATCTTTTGACGTTTAAATCAAAAGACATAATCATTTTTATTTATAATTAAGTACGAGAGAAATTAAAATATATAGTGGAAAAACATTTGTCATTTTTATCCAATAAAAAATTTCAATTTGTCCTTTTTAACAATAAAATTATTTAAAATTGTGCCATATCATCAAGAATTAAAAGTACTGAGGGTCTACTGAGGGTCTGGATGCAGCTGAGTTCTACATCTAGACAATGATCAGCTTAGTGAGATCAGCTGAGTGATCCAACCTCCGGGGCATTTATGAAAATCCGACAAAGATTCTTGACGGTAAGGTTTAGGGATCTGTGTCTATAAATACCAATTGTATTGGTCATTGTAAAGTGTGTAATCCGTCTGGATTTCAGTGCATAATAAAATATCTTTTTTCTGTCCGTGGAGTAATCGACACAATACCGGAAACCACATTAAATCATGTGTTCTTCTTGTTTCATAAAAGACATTCCAAAAGGTCATATAGTCGTCGTTTTATTTAGCTTATAAGAGATTACAGTATAGCAACACGTCCATTACAAGGCAGTCTGCTCAGCACCGCATTTCTTCAAACACATAATATACATATTATTATTATTACTACTTACAAAACCCAGGCAGACATCCCTTTTAGTGATCATGCAGACCAAGCTTTTTACTCGTCGGCACGGCCTTCACGTTGCCTCCTTTGAATCGGCCCCTTAAAGAAGAAATCACCCTCTTGGCTCTGGAAAACCTCATCAACTTCTTTAGCGGGAGCACCGAAAGCCAACTCTTTCGCGTCCCTCTCCAACTGGGACACCACATTTGACTTACCAGCTAGAGAGAATTTCTGGTTGTTATTCGCATTGATTTCGAAACAGAGCATTTCAAGATTTTGATCATCTGACGCCACTGTCACGAAAGGATGACCTGCGGGTACCACCACTACCACACCACGCCTCAGACGAACGGTTACTCTTTGATATCTTGGAGTGCCCTTTCTCTCCTCCTCCCTTTCTGAGCTCCTCCCTCCTTGCCCTTGTTGCCTTCCTTGTCGTGATTCTGATAACTTCAACAATTGTTCGAAAAACTCCAGCCGCTGCCCTCTCTGTGTAGTGTCCCCTAGCAACAATTCGATCAAACAATTCACCCCCATCACACAATTCCATAACTAGGTTCACAGCCTTATCATCCTCATAAGTAGCTTTCAAGGTCACGATATTTGGATGTTCAGGGAAATGCTTCATTATCTCTACTTCTCTTCTAACATCCTCAACATCTATTCTTGTCCTTAGCTTCTTCTTTGATATTGATTTACAGGCAAAAACTTCTCCAGTTGACTTATGCAAAAGAGCTAATCAGCTTGGAAACTGAATTAATCCACAAAATATTAGCAACCCATTAAAATCTTCAACTAAATTAAACACCAAAATAGACATTATAACAACACACAACAGAGACATCATCAGTTATTGAGCACAAAAGACATAAGGTCCAATACAAAAATTCAACATTCCACTCGGAGAGAAACAGAACTGACAAGCATCCATAACTTTTGCAAACTTAAACTCAAAGTTTCACCAGAAAATACACAAAACCGATAATTAAGTATCAAAAAGCTATGAAATGGAGGACATTTAAGTTCATTAATGAAAATGAGACAAATTAACTTCATAATGATGTTCATCAAGCCCTTGACTCAAAATATTCTAAACATCACAAAGCTCACTGATCTCCAGGTAAGGACTTGATGATATCTGAATCACCTGGATCAATGATGCTAAGGCAGGACACTCGATAGTACTTACCACACGCAGTTCCAAAATCAATGTTGTTTCCATTGTAATGGTGCACTCCAACCTTAGCAAGCATGGCATAGTACTCAATTTCGGATTTCCTCAAAGGTGGGCAATTGTTCGAGATCAATATTGTTGAAATATTAGCATTTTTAGCACTCTTGTGTAACACTTGTGCACATTATTTATTCTTTGTACACATGACATAGTAATTATATTATATAAATAATTAATATGTCACTTATCATAACTTTTCTACTTTATTGGGTTCTAAGTTCTAGCCGCCCATATAGATACTCAAGTTGGCCGCCCTAATTGCTATCCATAGCATAGCCAGTTTACTTTATTAAAGTTGTATCTATTTATACTCTTGTTCAATCAATGAATAAACCAAGTTGAAGTTTACTCAAGTATTATTTACTTTCTAAAACTCTCTTCATGGTATCGGAGCGCCAAGTTACTGAGTTCTAAAATCCGCTGCAACTCAGTGTTTTGTTATTCCAAAAATGTCTACTGTAACTGACAGTTCATCTTCATCAGTAGACTCCCAGCTGCCTCAGCAAGCTGGGGTCACTGAATCTTCTTCTTATACAAATCATAGACTTGATGGCAACAACTACTTGCTGTGGTCAAGATCTATGAAAATGTACATCTCAGGACAAGGTAAGATGGGATACCTGTCCGGCTCTAAACCTGCCCCTGCTGATGATGACCCAGGATTTGAAGCATGAGACACTGCTAATAATCAAGTCATGACCATTCTCACAAGATCAATGACAAAAGAGATCAGTGAGAACTTTATGATGTATGATACCGCAAAAGAAATGCGGGACAATGCCAGAGATCTTTACTCCAAGAAAGACAATACATCGAAGTGTACGAACTTGAAGCTCAAATTCAAAAGCTGAGACAAGGGGATATGTCGTAACTCAATACTTCAATCAACTATCTAAGGCATGGAAACACTTAGATATGCGGAAACTCACCCCTGGAATGATGTTAAGGATGTGCGCCCTCTATAAGGACATCATAGAAAAGAAAAGAGTCTTCAAGTTCCTCACCTGGGTGAACCCTACTCTTGATGATGTTAGAGGGAGAATTCTTGCCACAAAATCTCTCCCAAATCTCAAATCCATGTTTGCCGAGGTCAAACATGAAGAAAGCGAGGAGGAAAGTCATGCCTTTGAACACCCCCGCCGATAACCCTACCGAAGGTACCGCCCGCCGAATGTCGGGAAGTGCCGCCGAGGTTCTCGGGACTTACAGGAAACCTGCTGAGAAAACTGGAAGGTTGTTCTGTGATCACTGCAAATGCACAAATCACACCAAGGACAATTGCTGGAAGCTTCATGGCAAGCCTAATCCCTCTAATCCCTCTAACACCTCAAAACCAACCAGGGAAAATCAAGGCAGGCTTGTCAGTGACGAGGAGAATGACAGCCAGCTGAATGCTCAGTTTGCTGCATTTAAAGCCTTTGTTGCTCAGCATCAGGAGGGTAGCTCCTCTACTGAAATGGCCACTCATGCTAAAACAGGTATATTCCGCTCACCTCTTAGTAATGAGACTTGGATTGTTGATTCTGGGGCTTCTTCCCACATGACTGGTAATAAAAACCTCATTACCCACTATATGCCATGCACCCAAATTCACGAAATTAAGGCGGCGATGGTTCGTGTCTTATGCAAAAGGTGTTGGGAAAGTTAAACTTACCGATCGATATATCTACAAGGTGTCTTATTTGTTCCAAAGTTAGATATTGTAACCTTATATCGTCAAGTAAACTCACTAAAGATCGAATTGGACCGTTATTTTTGATAAGGATCGGTGCACATTCCAGATCTTTCTTCACGGAAGTGATTGGTCAAGCTAAACCCTGCTCGGGATTTGTTTGTGATCAACCCCGCCGAAGACAAGACCGAAGACCGAATCGCCTCGGCACTCGCACTCGAACCTAGACAATATCATGTTATGGCATTATAGACTAGGACATCCAAGTTTTGGTTATTTGAAGTCTTTAATTCCGAGAATTGTTTAAAGGATGTAATCTTAATGATCTTCAATGTGATATTTGTCAATTTGCCAAACTCACCAAATCGTGTATACTAAATTACCTCACCTCCCATCCACACCTTTCACCTTAATTCACGGTGATGTATGGGGACCCTCAAGAGTGAAAAGTATAACGGGCAAGAGGTGGTTTGTCACCTTCATAGATGACCACACCGAACCACTTGGTTATTTTTAATGAAGGATAAATCAAGAAATTTGGATCCATCTTTCAAGAGTTTTACAACATGGTCTCTACTCAGTGTGACACTAAGATTAAAATTTTGAAGACTGACAATGCTCTTGAATATTATGAGTCTAATCTCAGTAATTTCTTGATGAATAAGGGAATTGTCCATATCAGTAGTTGTGTTGAGACACCTCAGCAAAATGGAGTTGCTGAGAGAAAGAACAGCACCCTTGGAAATGGCCGATCCATCATGTTCACTACAAATGTTCCAAAATATATGTGGGGTGAAGCTATAATGAGCGCCACATACTTAATCAACGGAGCTTCCCTAGCCAGAGTGTTAGGTTTCAAGACTCCTATCCACCCCGCGACCACACACTCCCGCCCTCATCTTATTGCCCAATTGCCTCCAAAAATCTTTGGTTGTACTTGTGTTTGTTTATATCCATGCCCAACACGAAGCAAACTTGATCCCAAAGCTCACAAGTGCATTTTCCTAGGGTATGCTAAGGACGGGAAAGGTTACAAATGCTATTCACCCTCGAAAAGAAATTTTACAACTCTATGGATGTAAAATTCTTTGAAAGGACTCCCTACTACAAAGCAAGTCTACTTGCAAAGAATCACGATGGAAACCTGATTGAAATTGATCTAAATCCACTCCCTCAGCAAACTCTTAACCCTCAGCAACCTACCGAGACTCAGCAGACTGAACCTCAGCACCCTACTTACCCAGAGCCTGCTGGACCTCAGCACCCTGCCGATTCGAGCTTCGAACCGAGCTCGCGAACCTCGGCACCCTGCGATTCTCGGCGGCCGGCGACGTTGATAACAGACCTATTGCTCTAAGGAAAGGGAAAAGATCATGCACCGATCATTCTATTCATACTTATTTATCTTATGACCAGTTATCTCCTGTATTTGCCATGTTTACACAGGACCTGGACTCTCACTCTATTCCTCAAAATATTCAGGAGGCCCTTCAAAATGATAAGTGGAAGGCTGCTGTTAAAACAGAGATGACTGCACTCCTGGATAATCATACTTGGGACCTCACAACTCTCCCCAAAGGCAAGAAGACAGTCAGCTGTAGATGGTTATTCACCATCAAATACAATGCTGATGGTACAATTGACAAGTATAAAGCCAGACTAATGGCTAGAGGGTTCACTCAAACTTATGGCATTGACTATACGAAACTTTTGCACCCGTAGCAAAGCTTAACACCGTCGAGTACCGATTTCTCTGTTGTCCAACTTGGTGGCCTCTTCACCAATTGGATATCAAAAATGCTTTTCTCAATGGTGACCTTATCGAGGAGGTCTACATGAATGTACCTCCTGGTTTTGTCAATCCCCACACTCAAGGCAAGGTATGCAAACTCGGGAAATCTCTATATGGCTCGAAGCAATCCCCCGAGCCTGGTTTGGAAAACTCACTCGTGGTTAAAGCTTGCTAGATATCATCAATGCAACTCGATCACACTATGTTTATCAAGACAACCAACCAGAGAAGGTCTATTCTTATTGTATATGTGGATGATATCATCCTTACTTGGAGATGACTCTGCGAGATCCAACATTTGAAGACTCTACCGGCAAAGGTATTCCAAGTTAAAGATCGGGCTACCTAAAATACTTTCTTGGTATGGAAATAGCTAGAAACAAGTAAAGGCATTTCGGTCTCTCAAAGGAAGTATGTCTTGGATCCTTTGAAGGAAAGCGGCATCTTTGGGATGCAAACCTCTTTGTATCCCAGAGTAGACCCCGAGTAATACCTGTTTGCATGGTAACATTGTTGTCAGGAAGGATAAATATCAGAGACTTGTAGGGAAACTCATTTATCTGTCCCATACAAGACCTGATATTGCATATGGAGTCAGTCTGGTGAGCCAATTCATGCATTGCCCTACCGAGCAACATTGGGATGCGTGAACGTAGAATGCGAGGTATTTGAAATCCACTCGACCAAGGCTTGCACTTCATCAAGTCTCCGAGAGATCTATCAAGGTTTACACTGATGCAGATTGGGCTGGTTGTCACATAGACAGAAGGTCTACTACGGGCTACTGTTCTTATGTATGGGGCAATCTTGTCACCTGGAGGAGCAAGAAACAACCTACTGTCTCTAGAAGCAGTGCTGAAGCTGAACTCAGGGCACTTGTTTTGGGCATTTGTGAAGCTCTTTGGCTCAAAAGAGTACTTACTGAACTTCAGCAGCCTACTCAGCAACCTATCACACTCTCTTTGTGATAATAATTCAAAGCATTATGCATGGCGAGAGGATCCAGTTCATCATGACAAAACCAAACATGTGGACATTGACAGACACTTCCTGAAGGAGAAGATTGATGCCAAGATCATTCAACTTCAGTATGTTCCCTCAGCAGACCAGAATGCTGACATTCTCACCAAGGCTATTCCACCTCTTATGTTCAGCAGACTAAGTAGCAAACTTGGCTGTATCAACATATACAACCCAGTTTGAGGGGGGGTGTTGAAATATTAGCATTTTTAGCACTCTTGTGTAACACTTGTGCACATTATTTATTCTTTGTACACATGACATATTAATTATATTATATAAATAATTAATATGTCACTTATCATAACTTTTCTACTTTATTGGGTTCTAAGTTCTAGCCGCCCATATAGATACTCAAGTTGGCCGCCCTAATTGCTATCCATAGCATAGCTAGTTTACTTTATTAAAGTTGTATCTATTTATACTCTTGTTCAATCAATGAATAAACCAAGTTGAAGTTTACTCAAGTATTATTTACTTTCTCAAACTCTCTTCAAATATCAACTTCCCTTTCGAGAGTGTACTTTCCACTCTTCATCACCAAAGCCAGTCTATTGTTGATGCTCTCATGTGTCTTCTTGATCTTCTTTCCAGGCGACGATGAACCGGCGTCTGGCGGCGGGGATGTCGAGTCCAGAGAGATAGGGTGACTTCGCCATCGCTGACCCAATTCTTCTTAATGGCTGAGTACGCTGAATGAAAATAGAAAATAGAAAATAGAGGAAGAGTTGCAGATTGAAATTCAGATAGGGGAGGAGGGAGAGTTGCAGATTGAAATTCAGATAGGGAGCCGTCGAGTTCTTCATCAATTTGGTGATTTAGGGATTTTGGGATTTTGGGGTCAAATTATTAGGGATTTTCAGGTTTTAATTGAAGAAATTGATTGGGTCGAACCGAGTTTAAATTAACATTGGGTCGAGTTGAGAAGATCGAATCGAGTTTTATGGAAAGAATTGAGCCCACTATTAATTTATAGCTAAAGGGTATAAAAGTAATATTATATCAATTAAACATATTATATATATAGTGAGTGGTATGTTAAAAGGAGAGTGGTAGATTAAAAAATCTCCCTAGAAAATAATGGCATTTCAACAACTCCCCCGTTATTGTGAGCAGAAGTGTATATCCTTTTGCAAGTGGTAATGAAAATGAGGTTAAGGTTTATAGTCTCGTGACGGATTCATGGAGGAAATTTGAGAACTCTAAGGATTGGCTTCCTTTCCTTTGGATGGTTCTGGAAAATATGCCCATGGAAATATCCATTGGACTGCCAGCTGTTCGGCTCGGGAATGGAAAATTGTTAGCCTAGATACGGTGAGTGATAAGTATGGGGAACTTCAACGGCCAGATTATGAAGCGGGTGTGTCTGGTTGGGTATTCGGGGTGGTAGGGGGGCAGCTCTTTGTGCTTTGTGATTATGACAAAAAGAAAGCGGATTTGTGGGTGATGGATATGTATGGAGTTGAAGAATCTTGGTCTAAAGTGGTTTCCATTCCTTATGATAACGTTCATCCTGCGAAGGCCTACTCCTTGCATCATGTTGTTTGCATTTTAAGAAACGGCGAAATTGTTCTGTCAGGTGGTTCTGATTTGCTTGTATACCATTCTAAGCAGAAAGAATTTAGGAACATCGAGTTGGGTTGTTGCAGCAGACATTGTAATTTTTATGTGTATTTTGAAAGCTTGGTTTCACCTAATGGATCAAGTTTGTAAATTTGCATAGCTCTGATGTTATCAACTTGGGTTTGCTTGAAATTTCTGAATTATAATAGTACAATGTTTTGAGCCTATTCACTATTTGTAAGAACTGAATCTTTGATCTTTAATGGAAGTTGCTTGCATCTTGAAAAGGTCTTGTGGCTGAAAGAATCAAAGGAATGAAAGGTGGTCATTCTAACATCTTTCTTTTCCCATTGTTGCTTATACACTATGATATTTTCTTAGCAGACATTAATTTCCTTACTGCTATGAGAAAACAATACCAGCAAAATGTATATTCAAAGCAACTATCAACTTGCATTGTTTTACATCAATAGTTACCTATGTTTCAAGTTTGTTTTTTTAGTGTGTGCAAGATTCTGTAGTAAGTTTCCCGTTATTGACAACGCTCTGTCTTCAGTTTCCGGCATTCTTAGGATATTTACTGCTAGTAGTCTAGTAGTCTATTCGACCTGGGAGTTTGTTGTACACATAGCATAGGTGTCGAAATATGGGCTCAAATTCAGTATATGCAAAATCCAAGGGAGTTTTAAAGACATGTTTTCTTACAAAGCCGGCCTCCCTAATGGCCGGAATAAGTTTGAGCAGGGGTTAAGCAACAAAATTTCACGAAACAACTATAGCACGCACTTGAAGTTGAATACCTGTGAGTCGGTCAGGCATTGCAAGTAGCTAGGTGAATTGAAGTTAAGTGTATGTCCAATGCGTACTGGCCGGTGTAGCAGCCTAGCAGGTAAAGTATTTATGCATCCTGTACAGATAGCAAACCGGATGTTACAATATTTGGAAACCGACCCTGTTTAAGGCTTCTTACCTTTCTTTTTTTCCTGCACAATTCCTTTTAGCACAAGTGATCTATTATGCAAGAAACTTGTTAATTAAAGTTGAACGCTACGTACTCGTGCAAGTTTTGTTCTTTTTATTGTCGGCTAAATTACAATTTTGGTCCCTTAACTAGACACGTTTTTCGATTTTGGTCCTGGTTTTTCTCCGGCGACAATTTTAGTCCTGTGATTGGTCTTTTTTTTGCAAAAATAGTCCTAACGCCAGAAAGACCACTTACAGGACTAAAATTGGTTTTTTCCGGCGACAATTTTAGTCCTGTAAGTGGTCTTTCCGGCGACAATTTTAGTCCTATAAGTGGTCTTTCCGGCGTTCAGGACTATTTTTGCAAAAAAAAGACCACTTACAGGACTAAAATTGTCGCTAGAGAAAAATCAGGACCAAAATCGAAAAAGTGTCTAGTTAGAGGACCAAAATTGTAATTTAGCCTTTTATTGTCTATGCATTTTTTTTTCTAGCTTCCCAGAAAGCCTAGACATTAATTCAATGTTCTAAAACTCGCTAGGCGAAGTTGGTGCGCTACTGGGGCGCCTAGGCGGTTTTAGGGTTTAGGGTTAGAACGCGGTCTATGAA
This sequence comes from Gentiana straminea, assembly GCA_036785695.1. NCBI lineage: Eukaryota > Viridiplantae > Streptophyta > Magnoliopsida > Gentianales > Gentianaceae > Gentiana > Gentiana straminea. The sequence goes on from JAVUPR010000398.1 coordinate 6,009,818, forward strand.
TGTATGGAGCGGTTATTTATGGATGAAGACATTCAAAACATTGTGATGAACAATGAGTTGGTGATGTACAAGAACAAGGAAGGTCCGGCGGCGTGAAGGGGGGAGGGGGAGGGGATCACAATCGAAGAAGAAGAAGAAGAAGAAGGGGGGAGGCGGATGGAACCCTAATCGTCCAGATGGAACCCTAATCGCCTAGGTCGCCTAGGGGGCGCCCAGCACCGCCAAGAAGACCGGATCGCCCAGCAGAGGTCGCCTAGGGTATATTCGAGACACTCGGGTTGCGCCTAGGGCCTAGGTGGCGCCTAGGCAATTGCTTTTAGCCCTTTTTAGAACACTGCATTAATTTATGTTTTGGTTACTAAAAAAAACATCAGCCATGTAAGATTTTTGAACTTTAGGTACTAAGAAGGTTAATCGGTTCAATCTGTTAACGATCGAGAAGGTTTACAAAGAACATATACATATACTACTATATTTTATTACTAAATGGCAGCAACATTAATGAAACTATTGAGTAAGAAGCAGCCATTTGTGGTATTGTATGTGTATGTAATAATACGTTCAAGAAGATTATATATCTTGAATGGTAATGGGGTGCTTATTAAGAACATTGAAGAAAGGCTCTTAATTCATGCTAAATCCCTTTTCCGGATAACGAATCCATCGTTATAAAGTTGTGATTTATTTGTTGGTTGTGAACAATCTTAGAGAACTTGTCTGTGTATGTAAAACGTTCAAGAAGATTATATATCTTGAATGGTTTCAACTTTGTGCTCCCTTTGTGTTGGGTGTATATGACACAGTATAACCCTTATCAAAGCTTCAACTTTTTGATGTCCAAACGTTGCTCTCTTCTCACACGCAGAAGATAATTTGAAAGTTGAAAAATCTGATTAAAACTTTTAAGGGCTGATTAGGTTGATTTTCCTTAAATAGGAAAAATCCCAATATTACCTAATTGCACTGATTTTCCTTAATCACCCTTATTAAATCAGATTTTCTTCCTTAAATATTTATACATATATCTCGAAAATATACATATAAATATCCAAATTATTAAACTCCGAATAAAAGGAACCGAACCCAATATTTCGTTTTCGCAAAATGACACGTCTGCCATTTCCCGAAAATCGGAATATTACAACACGCCACACTCTAACTCTAGGGCATAAGCCCTTATATATAAACAATCTATAAGAAACTACAGAGACTTGATTCCAATCCCAGCATTGTATACGTAGGCATCTTGATCACTATCAAGTGCAGTCTAAAACACCCCAAATCATTTATTCATTTGGCGAGGTTATTCATTTATCAAACATTCATTTAGCCCTTTTGTTCATGTCGGGACCGGAGAAAATTATTCATTTGGCGAGGTTATTTATTTATCGAGGTTATACCGTAGATGTCAATGGGGCATGAACAATAGGTAAAATGAGGACCTATAAAAAGGCTTAAATATGCATTGGACAGTGAATATTTTTTTTTTGGTCAAAACCGGATATTTTATTAATCAACAAACTGTACAAAATGTACAAACTGTACAAACAACTTTAAAGAAAATACATGAGGTAAATCTGAATCTCAAGACCAGGCTAGTCTAAGCTCACGAGCTCGCCGAACAGCATCAGAGATGAGGACCATCATTGGGGGACGCTGGGTGTCAGAGCAGTGGTATTCTTTGTTTCGCCAGTACCAGATGCTTGCCACAGTTTCACGGAAAAGGAACCTCCAGAAAGCCAGGTTGTCATGTTTGTACATATTTACCATTAGGCAGGACTCGAGCCAAGTTTGTGTGGATTGGGTGGAAATGAAACCCGCCCAATGTTGATAGTGAATGAGATTCCTCCACATATTATAGGTCCGCGGACAATCACGTAAAGCATGGAGGATCGTTTCATAATGAGTACCACAAACGCAACAAGTATCTTCATCGCTAATGCCCCTCACAGCTAAGAGGTGGGTCGTTGGGAGGGCCTCTCGGTATATCTGCCATAAAATGATGTTTCCTCTTAGCGGCCCTTTAATCGCCCAAATGATACGCCAAATGTTCGTTCTTGAGTCTACCTAAGTGTGGTGAATGAAGTGGTATGCTGAGCTAACCGAAAATTTTCCCGAGGCCGTCAAACGCCAAAACGTTTTACCTTCCTCATCCACGTCAAAAGCATCACGGACTGCCCTTGTGGCCGAACAAATGTGCCGCCAGATAAAGGAACAGTTCGATATGGGCATATCGAACGGGGACCCATACTTCGAGGTAAGAAGTTGTACCCATAGTTGGACAGTGAATATTCATTTGCCGGTAGTGGGATCTCAAACGTATAAGAGTAACCACACTGGTGGTTCCCTATCACACCTTTTATTTATCTTATTTTTCGTTTCAGATTCATTTTTTGAACACCTTATAAAAAAATCAACTCCAAACACTCCTTAAACAACCCCCCAAAATTACTTTTTTTTTCCCTCAAATCTCAAATAACAAAAAATTTAACTACCAACACACTTTTCCTTTTTTTTTTTCTATTTACTTTCCCACAAAAATCAAAATGAAATATCTTATACTACTTACAATGTGAGAATTTAATATGTTGTGTGCATTATCAAAAAAAAAATATATGTCGTATGCTTGCCAAAAAAAATCGTATGTGTTTTAAAAAAAAGATGTTGTATGATAGTTTTGAAAGAAAAAAAAGTAGCATCTTTTATAGTATGGTGTATTTTTTTTTATCTATATCAATATAAAGGAGAATTTTTTTGTTAAATATGAGAACTTCGTTTTATTTTTTATTTTTTATGTACGTATCTTGTAATTGTATAGTGATGACTCATCATATTGAATGTGTAACTTATGAAAATAATTAAACATTTTTTCCACAACATATTTCACCAACTTTTCAAAACTTAATTTTGAGTAGCAATAGTTTAGCAACAAAAATGTTTACGACAAAATATGCAACCACTTCTATATCATTAATCGTAAAATGAAATCTATTGAGTCATTTGAGAATAATAATTAATGATGTAAGAAATTGTTTTAATATTTTATTGTGACATTTAATAAAAGATGGAATGAGTATGTTGTTTTCTTTTTTGGTTGAAAATGTATGTTGGAATTTAAAAAAAAGAAGAAAAAGACGGACACTATTCACTTTAGGAGAGACCCTATACTTGGGGAGGACCCTAGTTTTATTTGGGGAAAGGGAAAGAAATAAGGTGTCATTGTAGAGTTGAGGGTTGTATATCTTCCTTATACAAAATTTAGGTAGAAGAAAAATGCTGTGATTGTGGACACTCTAAGAAACTATGTTAACTTTAACTTTCACCCATAGATAAAAGATCTAGACACAACAACCAAATTCATCAGCTCAAAGAACAACACCAACAACCCTCCAGCTCCGAAATTCAAAACAATCTCCACAACCGGATGAAACTCGACACCAATCTCCACCACTCGAAGAAGCTATTTTGGGTAGATTTTGGGAAAAGGGAGCCAACGCCAATTGTTAATCGGGAATGTAGGGATTTTTCTTTTATTTTTTTATTAAGCTTGGGGTATTTTTGGTATTGTATATTATTTTTAAGAAGAAGTTGTAGTTGAGTCTACATAGACAAAAATCTTTTGAGAAATTCTATTTAAACAAAGAAAACTTTGGTAATACGTGTTCCCTGAAACACAATATCATAGTTGTTCGACCAATTAAAATTCTTAAAAGAAGGACAAAATTATAAAAACATGGTTGATTTTCTATTGATCTTGGATCACCAAATCATACGTAATAAGGCTATATAAACAATAGTACACTAAATAAACAAATACAAAAAAATTAAAATAATAAAAATAATAATAATAATAACATTTTGGTCCTCATATCATTTGTGCCCGACAAGCAAAACCCACCGGCAGCTTCTTCCCCAAAATACTGAAATAGCGTCCAACATTTTCTTCCTTGCTCTTAGGGGCGGCCGCAGGAATTGTGTAACACGGGTCAGGGATCGAGATCGACACATCGTATTACAAATTTTTAATACATTACATAAAATATATATGTATAATTATGGGTCAAGGTCAAACATTTGAAAATTTTAACGAGTCAGTAAGTAGATATTAGTATATAAAAATTTTAAATTGTGTATAATATACATAGAAATTTTTTTTTTTTTAGGGTCAGGTAACCCTTTTTCTATAAGGTGGCGCCGCCCTTGTTTGCACGGCCGATCTACCTTGAGCATATGGGGGTCCACGGACCCTGCTAAAAATAAAAATACTCTAATTTTACCTATAGAAAAATATTTCGGACCCCGTGAAAGAAATTATTTACTGTGTTAAATATTTACGGACCCCGCTAAAAAAAAATTCTGGGTCCGCTTGCACCATGTTGTTTGCATTTTAAGAAAAGGCGAAATTGTTCTGTCGGATGGTTCAGATTTGCTTGTATACCATTCTAAGCAGAAAGAATTTAGGAACATCAAGTTGGGTGGTTGCAGCAGACATTGTAATTTTTATGTGTATTTTGAAAGCTTGGTTTCACCTAATGGATCAAGTTTGTAAAGTTGGATAGCTCTGATATTCCAAATGGACTCTTTCATTTAGCAGAAAGGCAATGAAAATAAGAAGAGAGTAGTCAATAAAGATAACAAAATGTGAAGAAAAATACATACAACCACTAAAAAAAAAAAAAAAAAAAAATACATACAAGTAAATAAGGCATTGAATGCCCTTATTACGATGCTACAGGTCCCACTAATATTCATTAATTAGAGGGGTTGAAGGGCAACATGTGTCCTGTTGTAAGTACACTATACCATCGGTGTCTCGTCCTGAATGACATCTGATGATGATTGAATAAGTCAGAGCCACGGGTCATACATTTATCGGTTAATCACAGATTGAATGGGGAAAGCATCCCGACCAGAGAGAGGAAGTCCGACCGGGAGCAACTATAGGTCCTGAGGGAGAGCACCCTCCAAAATACTGACCACCGCAGGACGGTCGGTCCATAAGGAACGCGCAGAGCGCGACCAAGCTAATTCGCTCGACAGGCTCGAGCGGTCAAGGTTTATGCGTACACGTTTAACAAGTCAAGATAAACGTGGGGAATGAACCTAGCCTTGATTAAGGGCATGATTCATAGCTCGATACTAAGAGAATCATTATCTCCTAATTATTAGGAGTTCAAATCAAACCTAATCTTAACCGAATCCTTGGAAGATACAACAAGATTAGGGTTTAGACTCCCTATATAAACCACTTCAAGAACTACGGCCGACTTGATTCCGGTTAAGCACTTGGATACGTAGGCAGCTCAAGAACAACTTGAGTTCAGTCAAAACACCATAAAAAATACTATCTCTTCTCTGGCCGTCGGCCGGTGATCGGAAAACTATCATTAGAGTAATTGCACCCGTAAATTAACTATTGGTGAAATCCGACTTCATCATTGGAGCTAGAAGGAGGGCCCTCTACTGATAGTTTCAGAAATAACATATAGTCACCATGCCGCCGAAACAAACAGGGAAGAAAAAGCAAGTCGCACAAAGTGGCGAATCCACCATGGCTGGAAAAGAAGGTGGAGGACCCCTAAGGGAAAACGCAGGAGAAACAACAGCGGCACCATCCCAGGTGGAGCCCCTACCTGATCCCGCACAGCAGGCTTTGGTTGAGACGTTAACTAACCTCGATCCAGCTATCTTCAAAACCATTGTGACAAACGCATTAAAGGTCCGGGGGGAAGATGTCACAGGGGAAACACACACCAAAGAAAACCCAGTTCTAGATGAAAAGGAAAAGGCTCTCACCTTTTCACGAGAAGAGCATATTGCTCTGTCCACCAGTTCCATCCCAGGTCGGAAAGAAATCAAAGAGCAGGCTAGAGATGTAGCCCATATGGAGCTGGATGCTATCCTGGGTAAGACTCCTTTCTCTTTTGAATCTCCTTTCACTGAACAGGTTGAAAGTTAGCCCAGACCCCCAGGATTTAAGATGCCAAAGATGGATCCCTATGATGGGACGAAAGACCCTAATGATCATATGCACCAATACCTGACGCATATGACCATGTACAACGCGGCCGATCAGATGAAGTGCAAAGCGTTTCCGGCTTTATTGACCGGTCGGGCTCGGGAGTGGATCAGGAAACTACCGCCCAAGTCCATTAATGACTTCACTACTTTAGCCAGAAAATTCATGCATGCCTTCATCACAACGCGTCCGTTCCAGAGGAACGCCGCTCATCTACTCACGTTGAAGCAAAAGCACGACGAAAGTGTGCCGCAATTCCTAAAAAGGTTCAATGAAGAATCGAGACAAGTACAAGGAGCCGATGAACATCTGATAGTTACGTCCTTTATAGCAGGGCTACGCGAGGGTCGGCTGTATGCCAAACTCAACAGCAAACCCCTACTATCTATGGAAGATTGCGTAGAAACGGTCTTCAAGCATTGCCAGGGGGAAGAAGCCAACAGACTCAAGAGAGAGCAAGAAAAGGCAGATCCTAGAAAGGGAAAGATGACACGGCAACCAGAGAAGGAGCGAAAATAAGTATGGGACAGGATGACCTCTCCCATTACCGACAGGCTCGGGAAGAAGGGAGCTCTCCAAGACAGAGACTTGGTGCCATTGAATCGATCCCGCGAGCAGGTACTCGCCCTAATGAAAAGAAAAGGGATAGCGCGTACGCCCCCACCTTTAAGGGGACCAGTGGAAAAAAGGGATCAGACAAAGTTTTGCAAATATCACAAGGATGTGGGTCATGATTCGAAAGTTTGTAGGGACTTGATTAGAGACATAGATGCTTTGCTGCCACGGAAGGAAAAATTGATGAAGCCATTGATCGAACGTGGAATCCTAACCCAAGAGGTAGGAGAGAGTACAAAAGGAGAAACTACTACCAGGGAAATGATGGTAGAGCAGATCAAAAACGCAGGAGGGATCCTTCTCCAGACCCTGAGGATCAAATAGATAACAAACCCATCAATACCATCAATACAATTGCAGGCGGTCCGTCAGGATACAGACCGACCGGAGAAAGCAGCAATCCCAAGGGCTCGCCACCTGAGACAGGTAAAAGGCAGAGATTGAAGGGGGAAGTGGTATATGGGCCAGGGGACCCGCTTCCTTTGGTTCCCAACAATGAAGGGCTGGTGATTGAGTTGGTAGTTAATAAGCACACAGTGAAACGAGTGTGTGTGGACATAGGGAGCGCGGTAAACGTTCTGTACCTATCGGTATGCCAGGCTATGAAGATACGGGAAACCGAGCTAACTCCAGTCTCAGCTCCGCTATTCGGATTCGCCGGACCACCCATACATCCTGTGGGCATGATTAAACTGCCAACAACGTTCGGACGAGGAAGAAAGAGCAGGACTCTTACGGTCGATTACGTGGTGGTACGATCGACCTCGGCATATAATATCATATTAGGAAGACCCGCTCTGATAGATCTCCGAGCGGTAATCTCCCCTGCACATATTAGCATGAAATTCCCTACTGTAGAGGGAACGGCGGAGATATAGGGAGATGTGGAAACAGCCAGGAGCTGCTACACCGCTACAATAAAACAGAAGATGATGGTACAACAGGTCCTTATTGACGAACTCGTCCCAGAAGAAGAAGAAAGATGGTTAACTAATGATGGTAACGCAAGAAGCCCTATGGGAAGACCAAGAAGACAGGGTCGGCGTCGGAGCATGGATTCCAGAGACACACAGGCCGAGCCTGATCGATTTGTTGAAAGAATATAGGGATGTTTTTGCTCTGACTGCAGCCGATATGCCGGGTCTGTCTCCCAGCTTGGCATTGCACCGTCTCAACGTAGACCCCAGTAGGAAGCATGTTCGGCAAAAGAGGCGATGTTTCGCTCAGGAAAGAGTGGAGGCTGTTCAGAAAGAAATAACAAAGTTACTGCACGCTGGGATAATTAAAGAGGTAGTATATCCAGAATGGTTGGCCAATCCGGTTCTAGTTAAGAAACCAGACGGATCTTGGCGTATGTGTGTGGACTTCACGGACTTAAACAAGGCATGCCCCAAGGATTGTTACCCACTTCCGAAGATCGATAGCTTGGTGGACTCCACGGTCGGATATGAAGTCTTCGCATTCCTAGACGCATACAAGGGGTATCATCAGATAGCCATGGCTCCAGAGGATATGGAAAAGACATCCTTCATTACAGAAAGAGGGACCTTTTGCTATCTTACTATGCCGTTCGGCCTCAAGAACGCTAGAGCCACATATCAGAGGGCCGTAAATAAGATATTTGAGGAACAGATTGGGAAGAACATGGAGGTATACGTAGATGACTTATTGATCAAGAGCAGGTCTCTTGAGCAATACTTGGCGGACGTCAGAGAAATTTTTGAGGTACTAAGGCAAACACAAATGCGTCTTAATCCGAAGAAATGCACGTTTGGGGTACGGTCAGGGAAGTTCCTTGGATACATGATTTCCAAGGAAGGCATAAAGGCAAATCCAGACAAGGTAGAGGCCATACAAAGCATGGCTCCACCGAAGAACGTCAAGGAAGTACAAAGATTGACAGGGCGTATGGCCGCCATAAACAGATTCCTCTCACGGTCGGCCCAAAGGGCCCTCCCTTTTTTCAAGATCCTAAGGCAATCAAACCCTTTTGATTGGAATGAAGAATGCCAAAAGGCGTTCGAAGAGTTGAAGAAATACCTCACAAACTTGCCCGTTCTCACTGCACCGCAAAAAGAAGAAACTCTATACTTGTACTTGTCTGCATGCCAAGAAGCGTTGAGTGCCGTCCTGGTGAGCGATCAGGATAACACTCAAAAACCGATATTCTATGTTAGTAAAACGCTCAGAGGGCCAGAGGTGAGGTATACCAGCGCAGAAAAGTTGGCGTTGATTTTAGTTCATGCGTCGAGAAAGCTGAAGCCATACTTTCAGGCTCATCCTATTGTGGTCATGACAGACCAACCACTTAAACAGATGCTAGATAAACCAGAAACGTCTGGGAGATTGACAAAATGGGTGGTCGAGCTGGCCGCCTATGATTTGGAATTCAGACCAAGAGTATCAATCAAAGCTCAGGCCTTGGCTGATTTCATAACTGAGGGAATGGCCATAACTCTCGAGCAGAAGCAGACAGACCGTTCTGTAGACCAGTGAACATTGTATGTGGACGGAGCGTCCAACAAAGACGGAGCAGGAGCAGGCCTTCTGCTCTGTAGTCCGAAGGGGGAAGAGTTTCCCTATGCATTGCGCTTCAGTTTCAAGGCAACTAACAATGAGGCCGACAGTGATTCACAGCTAGTGGTCAACCATGTTGCGGGAGAATATGAAGCAAAGGAGGACTCTATGAAAAGATATCTTTCCATGGCCCGAACATTGATTTCGCAATTTGAGGAGGTCAAACTGGACCAAATTCCTAGGTCAAAGAACGCTCGCGCATATGCCTTATCTAAATTAGCATCGAATTTTTTCTCAGATAAGAAAGTCTTGATCTAGCAAGTGGCAGAGCGAAGCTATGAGCAAAAAGAGGCTCACCAGGTCGACCAGAGAGCTACCTGGATGGATCCCATAGTAGCCTTCATAAAAAACAATGTGGTTCCAGAAGACAGAGTCTCGGCCCGGAAAATAAGACTTCAAGCAAGCAGGTACTCTTTGTTTAATGATATATTATACCGCAAGTCTTTTATAACCCTATGGTTATGTTGCGCCACTAAAGAAGAGGGAAATTACCTCCTTCGGGAAATCCATCTGGGAATTTGTGGAAGTCATATGGGAGCTAGGGCTTTAGCTCGAAAGTGCAGGCTCTTCGGCTATTATTGGCCGACCATGGGTGCAGATGCTCGAGAATTAGTGATGGCTTGTAGAACATGCCAAGTGCATGACAACCTTAAACATCAACCCTCACAGCAGATGATCCCCTTGGTATCCCCGTGGCCCTTCGACCAATGGGGAGTAGATTTGGTCGGCCCATTGCCAAGGGCACCAGGAAACTTGAAGTTTCTGATAGTGGCTATTGACTACTTCACTAGATGGGTAGAGGCAGAGCCATTGGCAACAATAACAGGTGGAGCGATTCGAAAGTTCTTATGGAAGAACGTGGTCTGTCGGTATGGAATCCCTAAGCACTTGATATCAGACAATGGTACTCAATTCGAAGATAGAATGGTCCGAGAGTGGTGCTCAGAACTTGGAATAACTCAGCACTTCACATCTGTAGGGTATCCACAAGCAAATGGGCAGGTTGAACAAGCCAACAGACAAATCAAGACCGGGTTAAAGAAGAGGTTAGAAGAAGAAGGCGAGCACTGGGTTGAACAATTGCCCAATGTCCTTTGGGCATACAGAACAACGCCTAACTCGGCTACGGGCGAAACTCCATTCTTGCTATCATATGGGTGTGAGGCGGTTATCCCGGCAGAGATAGGACTACCTTCGCCCAGAACAGAGCTGTATAACCAGATCGATCAAGAGACCGAGCTCCGACACCAAAAAGATGATGTAACGCCCCGCTCCCGGATACCGAGTCCTTATCCGGAAATTACGAAACGCTCGGCACGTATAATATTAAATAAATCTAATATTACACGTAAGCCTCTACTACGTCGTATCGAGTTTAGCAAAACGGAAGCTCAAAAGACTCGGCGAAACATCGTAAATGCTACTAAGAATAGAAATCAACATACTAAAGATAGAAATGTAACATTTATTACATTGGAATACCAAACGAAAACTAAAACGTATGATAATCTCCGAAAGAGAAAAACTAGAAATTCATTACAAGCTCCCAAACGAAACCTTAAGTCTAAAGAATAAATAAAACATAAATAATTAAAGTCTTCAACTTCGGCGTCTTTAAACGTCGTCATCAAAGCACTCTTCGAACTCCGGGTTAACCTGTTCGTCTTCTCTCCCCCAAACACATAAATAAACATGCATTTGAGGTAAGTACAATGTACAAAGTAAGAAGTAGAAGCTACAATTTAATTATGGCTCTTTAACATGTTTTATTATAATAATTATCTTTATGATACCGACTCAATCTAGGGTTCATTTCATGTCCATCAACATGTCATGACTAACTGTTTCTAACTTAGCTTATCTTTGTTACATCAGCATTCAAGGGCACTACGCATGGTGCTGCCCACCACGAGGCATCTGGGTGCAACCTATTGGTGGATCACACCAATAGCCACGGGCTAGTCCCGAAAGTATACGCGTTCGGCGAAGTCCCTCCGTACTTGGGGTCTTATGAACCTACGGAGTTATTCCATTGTTAAGTCCCTCTACTCCTGGTGCCCTTGGGCCAGCAGAGTTATCCATAACGAGTACCCTCTACTCCTGGTGCCTCTAGAAAGGCCAGCAAGTTTACTCGCTCTATCCGAAGGCCTACACATTGCGATATAGTCTTGTGCCTTACCAAGGATGACATGATGTTTAATCTTATTACTATGCAAGTATGTAATTATTAATGGTTATTAACTAGCCAACTAAGTGTTTTCAAGTAAGCTCCCTCACAAACTCAACTCTCTTTCTTAGACCACTAGACACGGACAAGGCCTAGCAATTACACAGACAATAATGAATTCTAATTCATCAAAGCACAAGCCCTTTCATGCCTTTCCGACGGTCCCGAACTTCAACTCCCTTTAAGAGTACATTCGGTGCCGAAACTAAACGCATCAGAAACTCAATCGAGGCTTGTTTACATTATTTCATCTTATTTAAGCTTATTAACAAAGCTATAATTCAAGTTAAGGATAAAAAAAAAATTAACTTTAACCACAAGATTCATTGTCAACCAAATCATTTATTCATGTTTTCTGAAAAAGTAAATAACACAACACACACTACCCAACAACTATACATTATATATTTATTAAATCATCCTTTTTTTTTTTACCTTTCCTTCCTTTCCCATGGCTGCAAAGTTCATATTATTTTTATATACTTTTCTTTTCTTTTCCTACGGCACTACTGCTCCAGCATCATGCATCATCAAAAATAAAATTCCTATTTTTTCTAATCTTATAACAGTAACCGGCAAAGATACTATTATTGGTTTTATATTTATATTTGATTTTTCTTCTTCTTTGTTTACATACAACAACAACCCGTACAACAATAACAATAGGACTCACGTCCTATTTCTTTCGGCAGCGGTGATTAAATCGGCAGTATATAACAAAAGAAACAACAACAAGAACGAATAATTAGACACATAATTAAATACGATTGAACACCCACAACCCGTTTAAGAACACCCCTTACCACAATTCAACACTAAGACTCAACCTAATCATTGTAAAACCGTAATTAATTTGTAGGAAGAGCCTCTTACCTTTTTAGCAAGATAAACCAACTTCAAATTCAGAAAACTGCAGCAAAACCTTGATCTTTTCTTGTAGATAACCTTAACAAAGCTCTGATCTTTGAGTGTTGAAACGAAGCTCCTTTCACGACGATTCCAACGCTTCTCGCGGATCTAAAAACGGTTGAAAACTCTATGAGATATCGCAGAAACTCTCGTTGCCTCTTCTTACGCTCTCAGCCGCGTTCTTCTCAAAACAAGGAGGAAAATTTCTGATTTAAAAGGTTGGGGGAAACTAATGGGGTTTATCTTCCTTAAATAGGAAAATCCCAATAGTTAACCTAATTTCTTATTTTCCTTAAATACCCTTTTTACATAAAACCCGATTTAACTCCAATTTTATTTATATATATCGGCCATATATATATATATAAATACACTTAGAATACTTGAATCTAAAAACCATAATATTCCATTTTTCGTAAAAAGACACGTCTGCCCTTTTTCGAAAAGTCGGGATATTACATTCCTTCCCCTTAAAATGAGTTTCGTCCTCGAAACTCGAGCGTGCTCAAACCGTTGACTTTTCTTATCAACTCTTCCTTCAACACAACCCAAACCGAATCTTCACTTGTTTTACACGGACAACTTCTAACCGATTTTGATCTTGCGAACCATCGAACCAAACTTTACCGATTCCCAAACCGTTCAAACCTCAAACACTCAACCCGAAGCTGGCTAACCACCACTTGAGTCACTGAAACTGCACTAGCCACTCTTTCACTCGGTGTGTCCTTCACCGGAAGATACTTTCTTATGTCTATAATCCAAGTAGACAAAATTCTTGGACCGCCGACCTATACCAAGAATCACTTTATGGTCCGTAGAATTCAAAACTGTAACTTTACTCTTACCGCGGTAGATTCCAACACAACCAGAAACTTGTAGTAACACCCTATCAACCTTGATTACTCTTTACAAAGTCGTTGTAACAACCATGAGATCTTTGAGATTACTCTTACTAAAACTGAGGTGAGGTACCTGATTCTGAAATCGATCAAGTCGTTCCAACTGACTCACAATTGTCTGACCCATGTCTTGAACCAAACCACTCGCTTCATACTGAGCCCTAAAACAACAACACCTAGTTTCTACCTACCAAACGTCTAGGGTGAAAGAAAGGCATCTATTCTTTCTTGACCAAAGGACTTAAATGGTTTTGAGAAATTCAGGTGCATACATAAGCCATGAAATAATTGATTTTCACAAAACAAACCGAACTGATTTTGAACATGAGGCAAAGAGAAAATGTGTAAGTTATATGTTTTACATATGATGCTCAAAAATCAAAATTTTTGAAAAGGCATAGGTCGTTCAAAATAATTCTTTTCGTCTACTGTTATAAGCTGTCAAAAAATTTCAGGATTTCACAAACTGACTTGTGTTGCAGATTGTGCTGAAATCAAAAATAATTTGCACTTGGTTACAAAACAAAAAATTTAGTTCATGATGATTTCTAAAACATATTAAAAATCCAAGTCATTTGAAGGTGTTTAGCTTATTCAAAACAGATTGGTAAGTAAGAGTACCGCTGCAGAATTTTCTGAACAGAGTGCTCATCCTTGTCATGAAATTTATGAATAATCCAATTTGAAAACTGAGTTGACGTAAAGAGAGAAGTTGTAGATAAGACAACTTTCTAAGTGGCTGAAAATTTACAGAATTTTTAGTATTTCAGAAATGATATTACAAGGCATAGAAATAGGAACAAAATCGTTTACTCGTTTTGCATAACACCAAGTTACAAAAAGAAGTGATTAGGACCAAACGTAGAAAATAAAATAAATAATAGTTAAATCCACCAAGAGAAAGAACATGTGAGGGAGTCTGAAAGTTCTGAAAGAAGAGAGGGATTCTATTAAGGATCCTAGAGGAACGAACTCGAGGGAATCACGTAAGAGATGTGTGCTTAGAACTCAACCTAACCTTCGCTTAAGGAGACTCATCACTTGGTCCTAGTGCAACTTAACCACGGTTTAAGCAGTTGACCGGACATTTATGACTCATTTAGCGCTACCAGGCCCGGGGTCTGGGGGCGTTACAGATGAATTGGAAGAAACCCGTGATATAGCCTTGATAAGAATGGCCAAGTACAAACAACAGATCGCGCAATATTACAATGCTAGGGTGAAAGATTTGTACTTTAAAGTGGGAGATTTGGTTCTTAGAAAAAATGAAGTTAGCAGACAGGACCCTCAGGGCAAGCTAAAGCCAAATTGGGAAGGTCCGTACAAGATCATCAAGGTGCACGGAAAAGGTGCCTACCAGCTGGCAAACGCTCAGGGGAAGACCGTTCCACGAAGCTGGAATTCAGCTAACTTAAGAAGATTCTACGCCTAAGACAGGTTCAAGGCAGTTTGCTATTTTATTTATTATCTATAGTATGAGAATGTAATAAGTTGCTTGTGCGACCGTTTATTTGTTCAATAAAGTTGACATTTATTTATCCTATAGCGTTTATGTGCATGACTTCTTTACCAAAATAAACTGCCAAAGACAGAACAGGCTCAGAGACTGAGCGCCACATAAAACATAAACTGCCAAAGGCAGAACAGGCTCAGAGACTGAGCGATACGTAAAGCATAAACTGCCAAAGGCAGAATAGGCTCAGAGACTGAGCGATACATAAAGCATAAACTGCCAAAGGCAGAACAGGCTCAGAGACTGAGCGCGACAAAGAATAAACTACCAAAGGCAGAGCATTAAAGAAAAGATAACTGTCACGGATTTTATGCAATGAAAAACAACAAGTAATAAAATTTATAAATCCGGTATTCCCCAAGTGTAGGGATCGTAGTACAGCGATTAATACCGGAGTCGATCACAGGGAATCGGGGTATCTAGTTCATTAATTTTCCTAAGGTTGTTACTACTAAAACGAAACTAAAAACGATAAAATAAAGCGGATGAGAGGATTGTCGGTCCAAAGCCAGGGAGGATAAAAGCGATAATAAATAAATAAAACTACAACTAAGAAAACAATAAAACTAACTCATGACTGAAGCAAATCAACATAGAACAAACATGATCCACCATCCCGCAACCCTTAATTCTTCCCTAGATTATCTTATGATGATTCAATCAAAGTTGTGGTTCACCTAATCAAAGGTATGAATTCCTACTTCCGTAAGTAATCCGTCTATCAATCTCATCATCTTCCGATCTATAGAGATTAACGCTCTCAAAACAAGGTGCAAGATTTATTAGATCTAACAACCTAGAAATCTAACCTATCAACTTCCGTTATGTCAAGGTTAAAAGTCTAATCTTTCCAATCATGATCTAAGGTTTACACCGATTTCCATCATACGGTAAACATCAAATAGCAATACATCTTCCGATATCGATTGCATAAACAAATAAACAAAGGAAAGAAACAAACTTTAAATTAAACTCACAAAATATCCAAAGGAAAGAAAATAAAAGCTGCTGGAAAAAGTTGCTCATGCTTGCTCCAAGTTCACAGCTTCAGGCCATCTTCATGCGAACAAGAAAAGAAGAAAAAGAAAACAAAAACCTAACTAATCCGCAACCCCAGCCTCCCCAAAGGGGGCTGGGGCCGCCTAGGGTTTTTCTCTAATGAGTATGTATCAATAAGAGTCAATAATGTGTGTTTTAGGGTTGAAATCGCGCTGCTATTTATAGGAAAAATAAGTCGGTTTTGTTGAAGTCGGTGTTGGACGCCCGTCCAGACCTTCTGGACGCCAGTTCAGCTGCTTTGGACTGCTCCAGACGCTCGTCCACTCAGCGTCCAAACTCTCTGAACCAAAAATCTCATCCTGGACGCCAGTCCAATATTCTGGACGCCAGTCCAGACTGGACGGGACTTGGACGTGCGTTCAGCTCTTTTTCTTCCAAATTCATCTTGATCTTCATTCCAACTTCATCTCTATCTCTTCCCTTCCATGCAAATCATCACTTGAACATCTTTTAAGCTCATTTCATCCCTCTCCATGACATTTAAATGTACCTTCAAAACCATAAGAACACGCAAAGTGTAAAACCATAGATAACTACCAATAAAATCACGAAATTAGCTCAAGTTTACACTTAAAGACTTTTAAAACCCATTTGCTCAATATTTCAATATAAAGCTCGATTTCTATGAGAAACATACGAATATGGGGGAAATTGATATAAAATATATCCTTATAAAACGTATAAAATCACCCTTAACAATAACTCTCAAGCATGATACGTCAGAAGTGGACAGACCATGCTTGAGGGGGGAGACAGCAGGATAAGACAAAACAAAGATAAAGTGAAAATAAAAAAGGGACAGCCACAAGTGCTCTTCCTTTTGAAAATAAAAATTTGTTACAGCCAAGTCTTTACAAATATTAAAATGACAGACCGCAGGGCGGGTCATAAGCATACTAAGCAGATTTAGGCTGAGAGCCATTGCCTGGGACGTCTTGTTCTGGAGACGCAGAAGTTGCTTGAGTGGTCGGCTTAGGAGGAGGAGGAGCAGAGTACTTATGAACAATATCAACCCCTGACTTCAGCTCCCGAAGAAGCTCGTTGTACATCTGCCCCGTGCCCGGCTTGTACAGACCTGCATTCTTCAACTTGGAAATATCAAGGCCTTCCAACTGCGCTCGAGCATCGTCAATTCCCATTGAGTATCCATGGTTGACTATAGGGACAAGGAGAACCTCCCCCCATCAAAATGGGTGGTACTGTAATTGTCCCGGATCCCTTTGGCTATAAGGGCAGGAACGGAACTCTCCAGAGCATCACGAGCCGATTGCGCCGCTTTCAAACTCTCTTCAACCGCTCTTCTCTGCCTCCTCGGTCAGCTGTCTTTCCAACTTTTGCATCTCTGTAGCATGCGCCGTATGCAGAGTCTGCAGCTCCAGCTCGTGTTTGGCCTTAAGGTCGACCAGACCCTTTTTCTTGGTCTCGTACAAATCTTTGTACTTTTTCTTGGAAGCCTTGAGCTCAGACACAGTCTTCTCTTGCTCATCGGCAACAGCTTTGGACTTGGCTAAACGATCAAATACTTCCTGACCAATCCGAGCACCCTGACCAAGTGTAACCACCATGAAAGCAAAAAATAAATGCAAAGGTGCATACAAGAAGGTATATAAAGAAAAGGCTCAAACAAAAGAGATCGCAGGCATACCATCTCAGCTAGATCCACAGTAGACATGGCGTGAAGAGTGGTTTGGATTGTGGAAGCCTCATCCTGCTCTCCCCCGGTAGGTCCCGCTGTGAGCAACCCCGAGCGTCCTCTCTTACGAGAGGACTCTCTGACAGTTGATGGGTCAGATCGGCGGAGGGGGACTAGATCAGAAACTTCCTCGTCAGAAGGAAGATCGGTAATAATCACATCCTCGTCCCCAGACCGAGGTAGGTTGCGCATAGCATCGTCCGACTGTTCGGCGAGGGATTGAACAGCGTCAGAACCGAGAACCGTTCCGGACGATCTGATATGCGAAGGCTCGGGATTGTTCTGGGTCGAGGGATCGACCAAAACTTCTTCAGGTTGAACATCGTCAGCTCTAGCTCCTGCTCCAGATAGTAAATGCGCCAGGTCAGCCACTATACCAAGAAAAAAAAAGGTAAGATACATAAAATACAATTGTACAAGGAAAGAAATAAGCAAGTACAGCAAGATCCTACAAGATTTCTCTTCATCCTCGGTAAGAGGAACGTATGGCTCGGGCCCGGCCTCATGTAACCGAGCGCGATCGATGAGTTTGGAAGGATAATTCTGGCAACTCATGGAGATATCTAACTGCCTGATAACCTGGATCCAGTCCTTCAGGTCGGCCATATCAGGGGTCTCATCTTTGTCGAGCGTGGCAGTGTTCCACCTACCCAATCGGTTATTCCCCTCGTGGCGAACAAAAAAGAATCTCTCTTTCCAGCGTTTGAAGGACGTCTTCCCGGCATGTTGAATGGGGATATCGAGCAGAGGACCTGATGTGATCCAGTTCATGCTCGGAGGATACATCATTCGTGCTATTTATGAATTTTATTTAATTAATTAGGAGTTGGTTTTATTTTATATTGGATTTTTAGCACTTTATTTATTTATTCTTTTATTAGCCAATAGGAACATTTCGTTTCTGGCCAATAGGAGATAGGCGCATTTTTCAGTGGGAATTTCTCCCACATTGCTTAGATGTTTCTTTTTCTTTTGATTGTAAGCCTATATAAGGCAAACACTAGCTATTCATTCTTTAGACAATTATGATGATATAAAATTTGGCTTCTTAGCTTTTATTGAAGTCTTCTTGACTTTGATTTATCACTTGCGAGTGAGTGTTCTCTTCGTTGTAGGGAATCACAAAAATCACATGCGTGTGAGAGTTCTCTTCGTAGTAGAGGATTCAACCCTTTGAGAATTTACCAAAGACGCGTGAGCGATTGTTGGGCGTTCTCTCGCCTACGATTTAGTTGGATTACTAGGTCTAGGATCATTGGCTCGTCATTGTTCCCCTTAGTTACTTCCTGGGCAAAACTTCAGATCTGGTTCCAACCGGAATCACATCAGTTGGTAGCAGAGCTCAGCAACTTCGGTGAGCAAATATCCCTGTTTTAAATTTTTCTTGTTAATTTCGTTTCTTATAATCAAAAAAAAAAAAATTCTCAGCCTATCGTTTCCGTTTTCTTGCTGTGAGTCCTGTGTTCTTGACGTCGTTGTCATCTAATCTGTGTTCATCTGTAAAAAAAAAAAAAAAAAAAAACAATACTTCTGTTCTTAATTTGTTGTCCGTATTATTCGATCTCCATCATCCTGTGCTTGCTATTGTCCTGCGTATTAGT
Source organism: Gentiana straminea (assembly GCA_036785695.1). Classification (NCBI taxonomy): domain Eukaryota; kingdom Viridiplantae; phylum Streptophyta; class Magnoliopsida; order Gentianales; family Gentianaceae; genus Gentiana; species Gentiana straminea. The sequence goes on from JAVUPR010000398.1 coordinate 6,028,933, forward strand.
CGATCAAAGCAATCCGGTCAATCTAGTTGCTAATTGGTTCTTTATTTGTTGAATTCCTGTGCCCTACAACCCGCCGTATAAGACCAAAAAAAAAAAAAAAAAAAAAAACAAAAAAAAAAAGAGTTGACCTAGGTTGTCTATTCTGTTTGCCAAATTTTTATTCCCTTCGGTTTTGAAAAAAAAAAAACAAAAAAACAAAAAAAAACAAAAAAAAAAAAGGGCCATTGAATTATTGACGTGAAGATCACACCTAGGTGTGAAAAATTTTCACACCCGTGAAATATTACAGTCACCTAATTTCATTACTTCTTCCGTGCCTTTTGCTTCTCACCTTTCTTACTCACATTAGCAACTCTTCACACACCATCCCACTCATTTCTATACATTTTCTCGGTCTGAACACCTAGTGTCCTTTCTAGAGAGTCGGTTTTGCGTGCCGTTTACTTTTGCTTGCTTTTCTGGTTCATTTGACAAGGGTACTTTTACGACATAGAAAGAGGGGAGTGTAAACACGAGTGATAGTGAGGCAACATGGTTGGTCGTGGTTTGGTTGTTGAGGAGGTAAATGAAATTGTGGAGGCACAGTTAAAGGAGAAGTTTGAGACTCATAACGCCGAATTGGCACGACAGTTCGATGAAGTGAGACAGGAGGTAGATGAGGCCATACATGCGGCGGTGACACCTTTACGTGATGATATACGTGAAATTCGTGAGACACTTGATACTTTGTTGGCTGCTGTCAACCGAGGTGATGACGGAGGGGGTAGAGGCGGTAGAGGTGATAGAGGAGGTAGAGGCGGTAGAGGAGATAGAGGAGGTAGAGGCGGAGGAGGTGGACGAGCTCAGGCGTATGAGGAGTATGTGGCTCATGCGGACGCCGACCATGCGGCCGTAGAGGATGATGTGGTTGATAATAACATGCGACGACAGTTAAGATGAAATTGCCATCGTTCAATGGTGCAAGTGATCCTGATGCGTATATTGAGTGGGAAAACAAACTCGAACAAATATTTGCTTGCAATAACTACTCTGAGGCGAAGAAATGCAGCCTTGCTAAGCTTGAATTTACCGGTTATGCGATGGTTTGGTTGACACAGATGACTAATTCACGGAGGCTTCAGCACCTTCGGCAGGTTAGTACATGGGATGATTTGAAAGTAGAGATGCGGAAACGGTTTGTCCCTGCTTCATACTTTCGTGATTTATATCGCCGCTTACAAACTATTACACAAGGCGATCGCTCCGTCGATGCTTACTATCACGATTTGGTTACATTACTTGCAAAATCAGACCTCGACGAACGAGAGGAGGTTACTATGCAACGTTTCTTAACGGGGCTACGATTGGATATTGCAAATCCGGTTGAAGTCAAGGGTTGTGCAACGTTGGAAGAGATGTTACATGCGGCGTTGACCATTGAAAGTCAACTAAAACGACAGCGAGCAACTCAAGCTAAATTTTCGGGAGGTAACACTTCTACTTTGCGCACATTCCCATATAGAGGGGACAACTCTAAATACCCCCAAACAGCCCCTACTTACGCACAGAATGCCCAAAAACAGCCCACTATTCTGCCCAAAGCAACTTACAAACCGAGGGTAGATGATAAGGAAAAAGTTGCACCATTGCCACCAAAGCCTACCCATGCTATTTATTGATATTATTTAATTAATTAGGAGTTGGTTTTATTTTATATTGGATTTTTAGCACTTTATTTATTTATTTTTTTTATTAGCCAATAGGAACATTTAGTTTCTGGCCAATAGGAGGTAGGCGCATTTTCTAGTGGGATTTTCTCCCACATTGCTTTTGTCTTTCTAGTTCTTTTGGTTGTAAGCCTATATAAGGCAAACACTAGCTATTCATTCTTTAGACAATTATTATATGAAAAATCAGTTTATTGAGTTTTACTCAACCAAGTCGTGAGACTTGAATATCACTTGCGAGTGAGAGCTTTCTTCGTCGTAGAAGGTTCACCCTTTGAGGATTTACCAGCATTGTGAGCATTTGTTGGGCGTTCTCTGCCTACGATTTAGTTGGATTACTAGGTCTAGGATCATTGGCTCGTCATTGTTCCCCTTAGTTACTTCCTGGGCAAAACATCGGATCTGATTCCAACCGGAATCATATCGATTGGTAGCAGAGCTCAAAGAACTTCGGTGAGCAAATATCCCTTTTATTTTTGTCTTCCTTTATTCCAAAAAAAAAAAAAAAAAAAAAAAAAAAAAAAAAAAAAAAAATCGTTCTTCTTGTTCTTTTTTTTTTTTTTTCAGTCGCCACCCCCCCCCCCCCCCCCCCCCCCCCCCCCCCAAGAACACAAGCAATCTTCAAACCTTCATCCCAAGAACCCTAAATTTTTTTCCCAGACCCGTTTTTGTATCAGTTCGATCCCTAACCAAAAACCCTCCAAAAATTCTAAAATTTTTACCACATCTCCAACACATCTCGATGTACACTTTTTGTCTTTGTACCCAATCCAGATTCGACACATACCTTGTCTAAAACTGCCGATCAATACAAACGATCTGCCCAGAAAAACTGCACCTGTTAATCATCGTTGGAATTCGATTTTTGTGGTCTATACGATTCGGAATCACCCGAAACTTGGTGATTTTATAGGAAATTCTCCGATCTACAACTTTTATCTTTTGAGTTTTTCCAAATTCGTTCTAATTTGGTCACAATCGGCACCTTAAATCACTGCTATCATTCTGGAAATTTATGACAGATTGCACCAGTTTCTGAAAAATGATTGTTTGAGCCACTTCTAGACCTCCGAAAAATCTGAAATTTTGACATCATTTAGAAAACTCTCTGTTCTACAACTTTTGTCTTTTGAGTTTTGGCAGATTCGTCTTAGTTTGGTCATTAAATACGTGGGTTTCACACCAGTGTGTGAAAATTTTCACACCTGTGTAATTCTGCTGTCGAAAAATTTCATTACGATTGAGCATAAGGGTGAGTGTAAACACGAGAGTTGTGCGAATATATATTATTTTGGTCATGGATTACAACATATTTTATTCACATTGTCTTATTCGGGATAAGGAATATGAGTTCGCGCATTGATCACGAAGAAGATACGACTTTAGTTAGTAATGCGGTGGTTAAAGAGCTGGACTTGCTGTCGTATAGGCATCCTCGTCCTTATTACGTTCATACTGGAAGTCGTCGGGTTCAGGTTACAAGACAAGCATGGGTTCCCGTTGAACTTAACGGTTATAAATCTGACATGTTATGTGACGTGTTTCCAATGATAGGTGAATCTATAGTTTTCGGACAGGCATGGTTAAGTGAGTATAAAGTCAGGTATAATTCATCCCGTACTTGGTATTCATTTTATGGTATGGGCCAGAAGTATGTCCTTGACACGAGACGTGGTTTAGTTGTTCAGGAGGTAAATGAAATTGTGGAGGCACGATTCAAGGAGCAGGTTGGGACACAAAACGCTGAATTGACACGACGGTTCAAAAAAGTGAAACAGGAGGTAAATGATGCCATACATGCGGCGTTGACACCTTTACGTGATGACATACGTGAGATTCGTGAGACACTTGCTACTTTGTTGGCCGCCGCAAACCGAGGTGATGATAGGGGAGGTAGAGGAGCTAGATGTGGTAGAGGTGGTCGAGTGTTGTGTCAAAAGGAGGAGAGGCCGAGAGGATGGTGAAAGAGAGGTCGAAGAAAGAAGAGCATAGGAAGCAAGAAGAAGCCGAACTAAAATCAAAGAAACCATTTGAACTGCTTTGGAAGGATTATAAACAACGGTGTGATGTAGTTGAGGTTGAAAAAAAATTGAGAGACGACAAGAACACACGGTTTGTGGCCACTTGCCCTACTGTTGAGGAGTTGAATTGTGCCAATGTGGAAGAGGTAATTACACATGTAGATGCATTGGTTGATGTTCCTGCTGAGCATAGTGAGTGTGTTGTCACTTCTGAGGTTGTAGTTGCCGTTCATGATGGTACGAGAGGTTGAGGTCGTTGTTGAGAATGAGGAGGCACCCATGCTCACCATCGAGCCACTTTTGAATTGTGTTGCCCCAAAGCATTTTCTTTGCGGTACATGTTCCTTTTGTTGGAGGCATTGACAATGTTGCCCAGTCGGTTGGGTCGCTTGCGCACTTAAAAGATATACGCGCAACACATATTTATCATGATCCATTTTTGGTGCATTGTCGTCCTTTCGATTTTGTGGTTGCTGATTATTATGTTGGCCCTGTTCGCTTGTACACGAGGCTGGTTACTAAAGTGTTCACATCTTTACTTTTCCTGGATGCACTTCACTATGAGGGCCTACTCACATATGTTCGGCCACGCTTGCTATTTGATCCAGGTGGATTCGAGGACGAATCCTTTCGAACCGGGAGGGAATGATGTGATCCAGTTCATGCTCGGAGGATACCATCATTCGTGCTATTTATGAGTATTATTTAATTAATTAGGATTTGTTTTTTTTTATATTGGATTTTTAGCACTTTATTTATTTATTCTTTTATTAGCCAATAGGAACATTTCGTTTCTGGCCAATAGGAAGTAGGCACATTTTTCATAGTGGGCATTTATCCCACATTGCTTTTTAGTTTCTAGTTCTTTTGGTTGTAAGCCTATATAAGGCAAACACTAGCTTTTCATTCAGTAGACAATTATTTTATGAGAAATCAAATCATTGAGTTATACTCAACCAAGTCATAAGGCTTGAAAATCACTTGCGAGTGAGAATTTTCTTTGTCGTAGAAAGTTCAACCCTTTGAGGATTTACCAGCATTGTGAGCATTTGTTGGGCGTTCTCTGCCTACGATTTAGTTGGATTACTAGGTCTAGGATCATTGGCTCGTCATTGTTCCCCTTAGTTAATTCCTGGGCAAAACATCAGATCTGATTCCAACCGGAATCACATCAAATGATGTGATCCAGTTCATGCTCGGAGGATACCATCATTCGTGCTATTTATGAGTATTATTTAATTAATTAGGATTTGTTTTTATTTTATATTGGATTTTTAGCACTTTATTTATTTATTCTTTTATTAGCCAATAGGAACATTTCGTTTCTGGCCAATAGGAAGTAGGCACATTTTTCATAGTGGGCATTTATCCCACATTGCTTTCTTCTTCTAGTTCTTTTGATTGTAAGCCTATATAAGGCAAACACTAGCTTTTCATTCTTTAGACAATTATGATGATATAAAATTTGGCGTCTTAGCTTTTATTGAAGTCTTCTTGACTTTGATTTATCACTTGCGAGTGAGTGTTCTCTTCGTTGTAGGGAATCACAAAAATCACATGCGTGTGAGAGTTCTCTTCGTAGTAGAGGATTCAACCCTTCGAGAATTTACCAAAGCATTGTGAGCGATTGTTGGGCGTTCTCGCCTACGATTTAGTTGGATTACTAGGTCTAGGATCATTGGCTCGTCATTGTTCCCCTTAGTTACTTCTGGGCAAAACATCAGATCTGGTTCCAACCGGAATCACATCAGTTGGTAGCAGAGCTCAGCAACTTCGGTGAGCAAATATCCCTTTTATTTTTGTCTTCCTTTATTCCAAAAAAAAAAAAATCGTTCTTCTTGTTCTTTTTTTTTTCAGTCGCCCCCCCCCCCCCCCCAACCCCTCTCCGTCCCCAAGAACACAAGCAATCTTCAAATCTTCATCCCAAGAACCCTAAATTTTTTTCCCAGACCCGTTTTTGTATCAGTTCGATCCCTAATCAAAAACCCTCCAAAAATTCTGAAATTTTTACCACATCTCCAAAACATCTCTATGTACACTTTTTGTCTTTGTACCCAATCCAGATTCGACACATACCTTGTCTAAAACTGCCGATCAATACAAACGATCTGCCCAGAAAAACTGCACCTGTTAATCATCGTTTGAATTCGATTTTTGTGGTCTATACGATTCGGAACCACCCGAAACTTGGTGATCTTATAGGAAATTCTCCGATCTACAACTTTTATCTTTTGAGTTTTCCCAAATTCGTTCTAATTTGGTCACAATCGGCACCTTAAATCACTGCTATCATTCTGGAAATTTATGACAGATTGCACCAGTTTCTGAAAAATGATTCTTTGAGCCACTTATAGACCTCCGAAAAATCTGAAATTTTGACATCATTTAGAAAACTCTCTGTTCTACAACTTTTGTCTTTTGAGTTTTGGCAGATTCGTCTTAGTTTGGTCATTAAATACGTGGGTTTCACACCTGTGTGTGAAAATTTTCACACCTGTGTAATTCTGCTGTCGAAAAATTTCATTACGATTGAGCATAAGGGTGAGTGTAAACACGAGAGTTGTGCGAATATATATTATTTTGGTCATGGATTACAACATATTTTATTCACATTGTCTTATTCGGGATAAGGAATATGAGTTACGCATTGATCACGATGAAGAGACGACTTTAGTTAGTAATGCGGTGGTTAAAGATTTGGACTTCTTTGTCGTATAGGCATCCTCGTCCTTATTACGTTCATCGGAAGTCGTCGGGTTCGGGTTACACGACAAGCATGGGTTCCCGTTGAACTTAACGGTTATAAATCGACATGTTATGTGACGTGTTTCCCATGATAGATGAATCTATAGTTTTCGGACAAGCATGGTTAAGTGAGTATAAAGTCGGTATAATTCATCCCGTACTTGGTATTCATTTTATGGTATGGGCCGAAGTATGTCCTTGACACGAGACGTGGTTTAGTTGTTCGGGAGGTAAATGAAATTGTGGAGGCACGATTCAAGGAGCGAGGTTGGGACACGAACGGCGAATTGACACAACGAGTTCAAAAAAGTGAAACGGGTGGTAAATGATGCCATACATGCGGCAGTGACACCTTTACGTGAAGACATACGTGAAATTCGTGAGGCACTTGCTACTTTGTTGGCTGCTGCGCAAACCGAGGTGATGATAGGGGAGGTAGAGGAGCTAGATGTGGTAGAGGTGGTCGAGTCTTTGTGTCAAAAGGAGGAGGCTGAGAGGATGGTGGAAGAGAGGTCGAAGAAAGAAGAGCATAGGAAGCAAGAAGCTGAACTAAGATCAAAGAAACCATTTGACCTGCTTTGGAAGGATTATAAACAACGGTGTGATGTAGTTGACGTTGAAAAAAAATTGAGAGACGACAAGAACACACGGTTTGTGGCCACTTGCCCTCTTGTTGAGGAGTTGAATTGTGCCAATGTGGAAGAGGTAATTACACATGTAGATGCATTGGTTGATGTTCCTGCTGAGCATAGTGAGTGTGTTGTCACTTCTGAGGTTGTAGTTGTTGTTCATGATGGTACAGAGGTTGAGATCGCTGTTGAGAATGAGGAGGCACCCATGCTCACCATTGAGCCACTTTTGAATTGTGTTGCCCCAGCATTTTCTTTGCAGGTACATGCTCCTTTTGTTGGAGGCATTGACAATGTTGCCCAGTCGGTTGGGTCGCTTGCGCACTTAAAAGATATACGCGCAACACATATTTATCATGATCCATTTTTGGTGCATTGTCGTCCTTTCGATTTTGTGGTTGCTGATTATTATGTTGGCCCCTTCGCTTGTACACGAGGTGGTTACTAAAGTGTTCACATCTTTACTTTTCCTGGATGCACTTCACTATGAGGGCCTACTCACATATGTTCGGCCACGCTTGCTATTTGATCCGGGTGGATTCGAGGACGAATCCTTTCGAACCGGGAGGGAATGATGTGATCCGAGTTCATGCTCGGAGGATACCATCATTCGTGCTATTTATGAGTATTATTTAATTAATTAGGATTTGTTTTTATTTTATATTGGATTTTTAGCACTTTATTTATTTATTCTTTTATTAGCCAATAGGAACATTTCGTTTCGACGCCAATAGGAAGTAGGCACATTTTTCATAGTGGGCATTTATCCCACATTGCTTTCTTCTTCTAGTTCTTTTGATTGTAAGCCTATATAAGGCAAACACTAGCTTTTCATTCTTTAGACAATTATGATGATATAAAATTTGGCGTCTTAGCTTTTATTGAAGTCTTCTTGACTTTGATTTATCACTTGCGAGTGAGTGTTCTCTTCGTTGTAGGGAATCACAAAAATCACATGCGTGTGAGAGTTCTCTTCGTAGTAGAGGATTCAACCCTTCGAGAATTTACCAGCATTGTGAGCGATTGTTGGGCGTTCTCTGCCTACGATTTAGTTGGATTACTAGGTCTAGGATCATTGGCTCGTCATTGTTCCCCTTAGTTACTTCCTGGGCAAAACATCAGATCTGGTTCCAACCGGAATCACATCAGTAATGATGTGATCCATGATGACATTCCCGACCCATTGGCACCTATGCAGCCCGTGGATCATCTGGTAGTTCGAGATGGGCCAATAACAAGGCTCCAAAGGAAGCGGTTAAGAGAAGCTATGAACAACCTGGTGATAGAGACTTATTCGGAGTTCGGAGAGGCCGTGGAGACGACTGAGGCGCCGATAGTGACACTCCTTTGTGCTGTCGGACGCCAAGAAGATTATATTCGAAATTGATTAAGTATCGACTTATTTTATTTTGATTATTCAGCTTTTGGTTTGATTATTATTTAATAAAGGTCATTGGGCCTAAGTAGGCTAGGGAAGCCCACCTATGGGGCGCATATTTCCTAGGGATTTTCTAGTGGGATTTTCTCCCACATTGCTTTTGTCTTTCTAGTTCTTTTGGTTGTAAGCCTATATAAGGCAAACACTAGCTATTCATTCTTTACACAATTATTATATGAAAAATCAGTTTATTGAGGTTTACTCAACCAAGTCGTGAGACTTGAATATCACTTGCGAGTGAGAACTTTCTTCGTCGTAGAAGGTTCACCCTTTGAGGATTTACCAGCATTGTGAGCATTTGTTGGGCGTTCTCTGCCTACGATTTAGTTGGATTACTAGGTCTAGGATCATTGGCTCGTCATTGTTCCCCTTAGTTACTTCCTGGGCAAAACTTCAGATCTGGTTCCAACCGGAATCACATCAGTTGGTAGCAATAGTACCACCCCGGAGAATTGGGAACCCTACAACGCCGGTAGAACGTCCGAAATAGCCCAACTGAGAATCTAGTTCGTACTAAACGGCACCAAATAGCAAAACCCACAATACATCGGACCCCATTTGGGGCAAGTTGGGCAATTCCCAATTCGTAGTGACGAAGGGTGGCCACAATAGCAGGACATAAGGGCAACCTTAGGCCACATTCAAATTGATCCCTGTAAACTGCAGAGTAATCAGGAGGAGGCTCCGACGCATAACGACCGACGACCCGAGCATCAGTCCTCGATGGTGGGCTGATGGGAATACGAGGGGCAAATCTAGTAGCATCTATGTGGTATTGAGTGCAGAGATAATCGATAGTGTGCTGGGAGACGATTGATTCAATGCCAAAGATACCCATGATAGATTTGGTGGCGGAAACGGCCTTTAGATGCCGTATGAAAGCAGAATCCCTAGGGGGTGGGGACACAGTGTGCCTGGGAACAAGCCCAGATAATAAGTTATACTGGTGAGTGATGGCCGGAGAAGTGGCCGGAAAAGATGAGGTAAAATGGGGAGAGACGGCGGATACACTTTCAGACTCAAGATCAATGGATTTGGGACTCAACTCTCTATCAACTGACTCGTCGGAAGGAGTTGAGAATCTCACCCTCATAAATCGTGAAATTGAAAAATAATCAGAAATACAGAGAAACGGGTACTTACTTGCAGAAATGAAGAAGAAAAGAGGCTTCAGTTTACACCCGGCCCTTCGAAGTAAATAACGGCAGCAATAATGAGGAACAGACGTTTGAGAAGACAGTTTATAACCCCAAGCGACGCTTTGGTTAACAGCCCGTATGACGTCAACAGGTACTGACGCCTCGTTTCTCGTGCCAATAATAACAATCGCAATAAATGTATGGCGCGTCATAATGTCTCGATCGGCTCCAATGGGTAGAACCGTCCAGTCACCACCAATAACAATTAAGAATAGGTCGTCCCCGGCTAAAGACCCAGGCCAACCTGGGGGGCTTATGATGATTGAATAAGTCAGAGCCACGCGTCATACATTTATCGGTTAATCATAGATTGAATGGGGAAAGCATCCCGACCAGAGAGAGGAAGTCCGACCGGGAGCAACTATAGGTCCTGAGAGAGAGCACCCTCCAAAATACTGACCACCGCAGGACGGTCGGTCCATAAGGAACGCGCAGAGCGCGACTAAGCTAATTCGCTCGACAGGCTCGAGCGGTCACGGTTTATGCATACACGTTTAACAAGTCAAGATAAACGTGGGGAATGAACCTAGCCTTGATTAAGGGCATGATTCATAGCTCGATACTAAAAGAATCATTATCTCCTAATTATTAGGAGTTCAAATCAAACCTAATCTTAACCGAATCCTTGGAGGATACGGCAAGATTAGGGTTTAGACTCCCTATATAAACAACTTCAAGAACTACGGCCGACTTGATTCCGGTTAAGCACTTGGATACGTGGGCAGCTCAAGAACAACTTGAGTTCAGTCAAAACACCATAAAAAATACTATCTCTTCTCTGGCCGTCGGCCGGTGATCGGAAAACTATCATTAGAGTAATTGCACCCGTAAATTAACTATTGGTGAAATCCGACTTCATCAACATCCGGGTAAGATCGAGAACTCCATTCCCTCTGTGTCTTATAATGTTACCAAATTATTTTCATGTGTCTCCATCATCACTAGGGGTGTAATCGAGTCGATACTCTCTAGAGCTCGAGCTAGACTCGACTAAAAAAAATCGGGCTCGAAACTTGGCTCGAGCTCGATCGAGCCTTAAAAAAGCAAGATCGAACTCGACTCGTTAAGTACTCGATAAAGCTCGACTCGGCTCGTAAGCTCTATTATTATCCTAGAATTCATTTATTTTTTAATGAAATATGGCAAGATCGAGCTTGACTCGTCTAATACTCGACTTGAATAATATTTTTTTAATTATGAAAATAATATTTTATAATAAATTTAGTTAATTTAATAATTATTTAATCAAACTCGATTAAGCTCGCAAGCTACTCGATTTATATATTTTAAAACTCGAGCTCGGCTCGGTTAATTATTCGAGTAGCTCGACTCGAGCTCGAACTCGAAAAAAACCGAATCGAGTTGATCTCTCTTACGAGTCGAGTACGAGTAGCTCACGAGTAGCCCAGCTCATTTATAGCCCTAATCATCACATGAAACACCAACTTTAAGTACAGCCCTTTAGATTGTATTTTATTGTAAAAGCCAACAATCCCTGAATTCGGGTTTGGTACTTGAGTTGGTTTCGCGAAACTCCATGTATACATTACCCTTCATCAACAGATTCTGACATACAAACTCTATCAATGCCAGAAAACGATATGCGCAACACACGTAAGGGCCCGTGTAGTGACGTATGGAACATGTTGAATCACACCCAAAAAAATCAAGCCTATATAAAAGTAATCCCTTGCCATAAGAAGCACATGTCGATCCCCGTTTCATTGCGACAACAGAACGGTAACTCGATTGTAATTGTGAAAAATTAAAGAATGGTGGTTCATGATGTCAATGATTTGGTCTTCCTTGTATAAGGATAAATGTCTTTGTCTTTTATCGGCATCGCGTATTCACTATTCGTACCCTTTTTTTTTTCATTCACTCCCGGCACCACACTTGTATTTTTTTTTTTTTCGGCTGACGTTTTTCACTCGTGACACTTTTATCACTATAACATCAGTCCAACTGACATTATTACAGAATCCAACATCAGTACCAGTGACCTTATTATCGAAAACTAACCAGTATCACTGACATTTTTTTACACAAAACTAATCATGGTGTTCGAAGTAATTTCTTAAGTATCTGAAACAAATGAGGTACCAACAGTAAAATTATGGCGTCAATAGAATCCGTCTAAATGTTTAAACAATGAGCCATCAAGTGATATATATTTTTTCAGTGTTTATGCTGTATGCAAATTAGCCCTTTTGATAACCCAGAAAAATGCATTTAAAAGATAGATGTTGAGTCAAATTTATCGACAGGTGTAAATCCAAAATATTTGTTGTATTATTCGTTACACAATAATATTAAAAAAATTGTCAAAAAAACAATTAAAAAAATAGAAACTCGAACAAGACGACCACACCCTTCCAAAACAAAAAAAAACGGATACCTAAACCTATTTTCTTTTTTGCAGAGTACAGCGGCAGCTTCTTCTTCCCAAACTCAAATCGCCTCCAATATTTTTTCTTCCAAAAATTAGAATGGAGACAACTCCAACAGATTCACATCATCCGCAGTTCGAGCAATCCAGATTCATCAACCGCATTGACAATCCTTGCACTTTGATTTCTGAATTGTTAACTGATGCTCGACTTCCACAAGAATTGATTATTGAAATCCTTCTACGCCTTCCCGTGAAATCCTTATCGAAATTCAAGTGCGTTTCGAAACCATGGTTGTCTTTAATATCAAGCCCGCAATTTATCAAGTCCCATTTCTTCACATCTTCTGGAGCGGATCAGAGTTTGAATTCTCAGGTACTATTCACTACGCTGGCTCCTATTCGTGGTATCAAGAAGTTTTCTCTTTATTCTGCATTGTGTGAGCCCTCTACGAATGTTTCTGATAATGAATATCCGTCTCAGAAGCCCTATCAGTATCCTTCGATTGTTGGTGTTGTTAATGGTTTGGTTTGTTTAGATATTGAGGCAGATGGTTTGTTTTTATGGAATCCAGTTTTGAGAAAGTCTAAGCTTTTGCCTAGTGTGAATTTTACTCAAAATAGTTATCTGTATGTTGCCCATGGCTTTGGGTATGACGAGTCACAGGATGATTATAAGGTCGTTTTTGTGGTGACTGTATATCCTTTTCAAAGTGATAATGAGAACGAGCTTAAGGTTTATAGTCTTCGGACGGATTCATGGAGGAGAATTGAGAACTTTAAGTGTTGGCTTCCTTTGGGTGGTTTGGGAAAATATGCTAATGGCAAAATCCATTGGGCTGCCGGTTCTTCGGCCCGGGAATGGAAAATTGTTAGCCTAGATATGGCGAGTGAGAAGTATGGGGAACTGCAACGGCCAGATTATGAAGCGGGTGTGTCTGGTTGGGTATTCGGGGTGTCAGGGGGGCAGCTCTTTGTGCTTTGTGATTATGACAAAAAGAAAGCGGATTTGTGGGTGATGGATAAGTATGGAGTTCAAGAATCTTGGACTAAAGTGGTTTCCATTCCTTATGATAATGTTCATCCTGCGAAGCCCTACTCCTTGCACCGGGTAGTTCGTATTTTACAAAATGGCGACATTGTTCTGTCAGATGGGTCAGATTTGCTTGTATACCATTCTAAGCGCAAAGAATTTAGGAACATTGAGTTGGGTGGTTGCAAGCAGTGTTATTTTAACGTGTATGTTGAGAGCTTGGTGTCACCTATTGGATCAGGTGTGTAATATTACATAGCTCTTGTGCTATCAATGTGGTTAGTTTCAATTTATGAATTATTTTAGGACTTTCAGCTTCTGTACTCTTTGTTAGAATTGAATCTTTTTATCCTTAATTTAAGTTTATCATTCTAACATCTTTCTTTTTCCCATTGTTGCTTATTCACTATGATATTATGTTCGCACTTTGCTCTCCGTTCTTTTTTTTTTTTCCTCGAAGAGTAGTATTTTTGTGAGGATATCATGTTAAGACGGATATTTTTCAGGAAATGTTTAGGAATCTTTTGTGTGAAGTATTTTCGGTATGTTTTTTTTGGCTTTCGATCAGTTGGGGAAGATCGGTGTTATTTTGTTTTGGTTGGTATATAGTCAACATAGAAGAAAGATAACTTACATCGCGATCCTGGTTTTCTTTTCTCTGATGTAAAAAGGAAGAACATTTGTGTGACATCCGTGGGTTGCATCGTTTTTGCCTTATGTTGTTGTCCCTTGGTAGGGTTGCAAGATGATATAAGCATCAGATTTAGAGGGTTGATTGTTGAGTGTGTTTTTGGCACTTCATGGTAGAAAGATAAAGTAGCGTCGGGTAACTACGGAGATTTCATTAAACGAAGTAAGGTTCTTGTAGTATATAGCTTTTGTAGCCTTACAATGAAATAAGTAAGGGAAAAGATTCTTACATATATCTTGAGCGAAAGTGCAATGACAATAAGAACAGAGTTTGTGAATGAAGATAGCAAAATGTGAAGAAAAACTCTGGCAAGGCAAAGTAGTAATCAGACAATAAGCCCAAGCCGAAACCGAAGCTAATTATATATTTGGATACAGGACTCTTAGGCTCTATTGTGAATGTGAGTGGTGGCACTTAATGGGAGAAAGCTAAGATCAATAACGTAGTGTCGGGTAACTACATATATTGATTTCATTAAACGAAGTACCTAACGATTAAAGGTTCTTGTAGAGTTTGATGTTTTGTTTATCCACCAACCCCCACAATCCCCTTTTTTACGACGTCAATCTCTGGATGCGTTTCTACCTGCTTGATACCATACAACCATTGGTGGCGAGTCTGCTACGTGATGAAAACCTTCATTGAACCCATGATCCAAACTTTACTATGCTCCCACTGTAGTGTTATGTCCCTTGCTTTTACTTTTTTTTTTTTCCCTTTCTTTTGCATCCCAGATGCTTTTATATCATATAGTTTGGGGTATAGAGTGAAATTTGCAGGCTGAACGGCGATAGTAAAAAAAATACCCCAACCGTTCGGGAAAGAAATTAAACAACAGCGTACATTTCGGCTTATTATAGAGATTAAGGACTTGCTGAGTTTTATCATACTGGAAAAGAGTATAATGGTAGCTAGCGTTGCTTCGAGTCAGGATCCTCTTACGTAAAACTTTACCGTCCTTGTGAGAGATATCTACGTCGATCATGGCTCGTGTTTGTTCTAGGTCTTTCATCCTTTTTGTCAGCATTTCTTCTAAACTTTGCAGTCAAGCATGAGAATCTGTTAGAATCCATGATTAAGAAGGCTTTTGAGATTGTGGTAATTTTGGTAGCTATCTTAGTGGTGAATATGACCTGGTTGGTCTTTTTTTTTTTTTTTCCTTTAAATTTATAAAACCAAACCGTTTCATACGGTTTTCAAAAATTTCAAACAAAGCTGAAACGGTTTTTCATCTACAATCATTTGTTAGGAAATACTACGGTTCAGTAAGTATATAAAAACTGGACTGTCCAGTTTTTCGTTGGATCAATATTAAAATAAGGGAGTCTTTATTCGCACCACAGCAAACCTACCGCTACACCACTTTATACTTTACACCACACCTAAAAAGTAAAAATCTACTTTTACACCACATTTATTTTTAAACATTTTTAATTCTTTATTTACACCATTTTTTTTTACACCACATTTTTATACTATTTACACCAATTTTTTAAAACACAATTTCGTACTCCAACACTCCCAAAATAATAGCTGGATCCATCTTCATCCATGTCTTATTATCCACCCACCACCACCCATTTCCACCATCTCCACCATACTTCACCTTACCGGAGAAATAATAGCCAAAGGATCAACTTGTGAATCTTGAAACAAATATCAAAACCAAACCGGTTTCAATTCTTGCATTTCTATTCAAAACCCCGGTTTTATTTTCTTCTCTAAGAATCCAAATCCCATAGCTTTGTGTGGTAAATCTGGTGGTGGAGAGCAAATAGAGGAAAGTGAACTTGCTTTAGGCACAAGAATGTGTCTTTCCGTTCCTAAAACGTTGGAAGATGATTCTCCGGCATCGATGCCGGAGAGGTTTTCTGAGGCTGTGTTGTCATTAAAGCTCCAATGGACACCTGAATATGTCTACCACCCTGTTCCTTCATCATCTGCTCCCTCCCCCTACTCCCCCCACTCCCCCCGATCTGAAACAACCCCCCTCCCCCTGAATCCCTCCGCCCTGGTTATGACTGAAACCCATCCCAACTCTTTAAAATCCGGCAGCCACACCGGAAAAACAGCCCCATCACGGGCAATTTTGGATAAAGAACAGATGAAAAAAAGATAGATCCAAGAAAAAAATATAGCAAAAAAATATGTGAGGAAGAAGAGAGGGAGTGGGGAGGGGGAGTTTGTTAATTTTAAAAGTGTGGAGGAAAAAATGTAAATAATAAAATTTGGAGCTAATAAAAAATGTTTGACAAAAGTATTTCTGAATTAACACATGTGGTGCAATAGGTAGATGATACATTTTTTATTTTAATGTGGTACAGTGGTAGATTTGATGTGGTGTGAATAAATGTGGTGTGAATAAAGACTCTCTAAAATAATATGAACCGTTAGATTGATGTGATGCATTATTAGTTATATTGTGCACCATTAGAAAAATAACTTATGGAAAATAAAATAAAATAATTATAAAAAAAAATGCATCAGCGAGCAAGAACATTGCAGCTTTATACCTCTGTCGTCTTTTACCGGGTTAAGGCCTGCAAATAATAATAATAATAATAATAATAATTATAATTATTATTATTATTATTTTGAATCGATAGACTAAAGTCATTTTTTTAAAATGGAATCGATACAAATGTGAGTTCTTAAGATTTTATGTCGGTTCAACTAGAAATCGTTAATTTCATACAAATTGTGATATGTCTTAAAGAATCGATTTAAGTTAGCTATCCGGCCACAATCATCGATGAACGATCAAAGCAAAATTTGTCGGCTTTGATTGATAGTCTACCAACGAAACAGATGATCTACTACTGAGGAAAAGTGAATCGATTTGGTGATGATGATTAGTGTAAAATAAACGATTAGAATGGAATTTAGTTTTGTTATAAAAAAAAAAAAAAGTCGAGTTTGTTAAAAAAAAATTAAGCAAAAAAGTCGAGTTGGTCATGGTGATCGATAATCTATATATATAAGCAAAAAAAAATACACGATTGAATGATCATTTAATTTGTTGATTTTTTAGGCAAAAAATTTTAAAGATTTAGCATGTTAAAAGAATTGATTGAGTGTGTTAAAGAACATATTATTTATGGTGTATTATAAAAATGATCCAACGCATATGATTATATATAGACGTTTTCAACGGTAGAGATCAGAAACTTGACCATTCTCTTAAATTACAGAATTGGATTGTAGTCACTCTCTCATTTGTTCGGTCTGATTTGGTTTCGATTTTTCATGGTTTTTATTAACAAATAAAATTATTGATTGACAATCACCACTTATCTAGAAATAAAATGATAATATATCAATATTATGATATGAGTGAAGTAAAAAAGAAATTATTTATTTGGAACTAATCCCTATCCTTGCAATAACTAGATTCTCAAACCAACTACCATCGCAACCATCATTCAAAAATCAAAACAACAAACTCGACATCAACTACCGTACTTCCTAATAGGCACAAACAAGATAATAAATAATCGTATTTTACTCATTTCAATTCACTAATAAATATTTAATCTCTACACATTATTAATATTGAATTAACACATACAACATTAAATAACTTAGATAAGTCACAAAATGCTTAAGACAAAGTAGTTTTTGAGTGAGATCAAGGGAGAACATGAATGCATTACTTCTCGTTGGTGAGTGAGAGGTGAAATGTAACTAGTTTTCGAACATATCAGAAGAAAAAAAAAAACGAGTTATATCAAACATTCAAACATTGGTATTTAGGAGTCGTGAATTATGAATTTATTTGTGTTGAGCTACTTTTTCTAAGATATCGAAATACCGAAGATGAGTGAGTAAAAGGATCATAATCAGCTTAATGTTTAAGATATAAAATTAGTTATTGATAAGTAATATATTCCAAATACGAAATAAAAAATTGGGATAATTTATTTTTGATGCGGTGTGAAATAGTTTTAATTTTTCAAGGATTGTGAATTAAGCACACGGATAATTTATATTATGAAATAGTTTTAATTTTTCAAGGTTTTAAAAATTCCTCCACGTGTTATACATTTTCTGTGGAGAGTTGCACATGACTGTATACCCACGGCTAAATATCTTGCTAAACCTAAGTGTGGGACTTCCATTTGTGGTTTATTTGGCTCAACAGATGAATCTTTGCCTCATCTATTCTTTGACTGCAAGATTGGGAAAAAGTTTTGGCCTAAGATTTCCTCTTACAAGAATTGGCATGCTTTGGGATCAAGAAACTTTATGGACTTTCTAGATTATCTTCTCTGGCATATTTGGAAAGCAAGATGCGGTTGGATCTTTGAAGGTAAACCGGTAAACATCTCATCTCTTACAAACTTGGCAATTACAATGACCGAAGAACAATTTTCCTCTATCGTCAAGCGGCTTCGGCACCCTCTTCTACTTTAACGTCATGTTGGACTCGCCCACCTGAGGGAAAATTCAAGTGTAATGTGGATCCGTCCTTCAAGAATGGGTATCTAGCCGTTGGAGGAATTTTCCGAACCAACTTAGGCCGAGTTTGTCACTCATTTGCATACAAGACTGGTATGTTGTGTTTTCGGCTAGCGGGAGAAGCTATCGCGATTTTCCTTGCTCTTTCTTTTGGCATGCGTATGGATACTGTAATTTGATTATGGAAAGCGATTCGCTCCTCACAATATAAAGCCTACAGTCAGGGGCGGCTCCAATAAGGGAGGATGGGGTCACCTGACCCCTAAAATATTAAAAAAAAATAAAAAAAATTATAGGTATATTTTATACGCTATTTAAAATTTTTATACACTAATATCTACTAACTGACCCTCTAATTTTTTGAAATATTAACCCTTGACCCATATCATACTTAGAGTTTTAAAATTAATGCATATAAACTGTTGGAGATATAGAGGAATTGAATTAAAAATGAATTAAAAATGATTTTATAATCATTTTATTCTGTGACTTTGTAAGCGTAATTCGGATATATTCTTGATGAATTCAGGATTTGGAATCATTCAATTCGGATAACGAGTGAATGAGAAATTAACGCTTAAAGTCGGGTGGTTGAAAGAGCTAATGTTGGAAGTGAAAGTTGAAGAGTACCCATATCAATACACATTCAGAATGAGCTATATTCGAATAAGCTCAGTCAGATCGGTTGTCCAACACAAGCTCAGCTCGGTAGCTCGAATTCTAGAAAGCAGCTTCAATGCTGAGAATTGAAGCAAATCGAATTAATGAGTGGTGGAGCTGAATCATTTTCAGTTAATATTCAACCATGAATGCCTAATTTAATGCCATGGATGCTTGAGCATTAATTCAGGAAATGGAAAGGCATGAGTTTCACAATATGGTCCACTATATAAACATCCTCAAATGAATGGAGAAATTAGAGAGTTCAGAAATTTCATCATACACATACAGCTTAGTACTTCGAGTCCTGTAGTTTTGCAGCATTTTCGAGCTCTGTTCAGTTCGTGGTGTTCAACTCGTTTATGAGCATGTATACGAGCTGATGTTCATTTCGAGTCCATTCACGAGTCGAAGAGATTCGGGCATTGTCAAAGTTCGCCGTGGTTCAAGTCCGAAGTACCTCTACTTGAACAAAGTATAACCGAGTTATCCCGGGAGACAATTGGTAACAACCGGGGTACATACCGGGCCAAAATTGTCTTAAGGACAGAGTTTCGACTCGTCTCGGTTTTGTAGTGCATCGTATTTTATTTCAATTACTATTGTAATATAGTCATTTAAATATATTAAATAAAATTGTTGATTTAATTTTCGTTTATTTATTTTAATTGCGCACGGGGTCTAACAGCTTAAGACAATTTTCTTGAAGAACTGTTGTTCTGATTCGAACCCGTGAGTAATCAAAATATTTGACGAATATTTCTTCAATTTTATTTGGACGAGGTTGATTCGAGTTGAATTTTATGTTGAACAAGTTCAACTCGTTTGAAAAATAAATAAAAAATATATATATATATAAAAAAATAAAATGCAAGCACATTTATTTCGATTCTAGTCCAGCTCGTTTTAAAAACTACCACTTCCTTTTTGGTATCGATTTCTGGTAAAATCGGTCCATCTCCTTTTGGGGTTTTCTGGTAAAAACTACCATCCGCTCTGGTGTTTTGATTATAAGTTGGACGAACTGAATTGAAATAAACAAATTTAAAGAGCTGATATTTGGAATAACAAGTTCAAACTTGTTGATATTGTTACGATTTGATAAACGGTTGGAGAATCGAGTTGAAATAAACTCGAGCTTGTTTTGACGAGTCAAAACAATCTTCAATTTGTTTTACGAATTTAAAAACAATCTTAAGTATGTTTTGCGAGTTGAAAACGGGCCCCGATCTGTTTTATCAAGTCGAAACAAGTTTGAGTTTGTTTTTGACGAGTTGAAAACAAACTTTACTTGGTTTGATATCGAGTTGATATAAAATGTGTTAAATATCATTTTTTGGTATTTAAATTATCCTTTTGAGAAAATGGTCGTTTAAAAACGAGCCTTAAAATTGTTTATCTTCTGTTTGTGAACAGAAATGGAATTTTATAACCAGATGACTCCTATTGGTGCGCCAATTCGAGGAGAAAGCTCACAGGTTGCGGGAAGTGAAGTAGTTTTAAAACAGGTAAAAATTGAGCCTGACAGAGACCTCGAGGAAGAGGAATATGCTTGGGTTGTAGACACTGGGGCTACCCGACATATGTGTGCGAACAGATCATCATTTTTTAGTTACCAACATCTCAAAGGTGAGAAAATAGTAATGTCAAATTCAACTACTTCCGATATCATTGGATGCGGTCATGTTCAGTTGAATTTGACGTCTGGAAGAGCATTGATTCTTCGAGATGTCCTGCATGTGCCGGACTTGCGATGAATGTGGTTTCGGAAGCCACTTACCTACCTAGGGTCCGTGTTGGTATTTGATACATACAAATTCAGACTAATAGATGAAGGCGAGGTATTTGCTGAAGGAACGATAGATGGAGGTCTATGGATGATGGATCTCCGTGTTGTTACATAAAGTAGAAAATGTAATTTCTATTTTAATGTATGGAATAATAAATATTCTTAATGTGTATTGGTTCAAATAATTTTCTTATTATGTTTTGAACCGTTGTTGCCAGTTGAGGCATATATGATTAATACGTTGCAAACGAGAAATAATTTCGTATGACGAATGTACCTAAAAATTACTCCCTCCGTCTCAAAATGTTTGGGACATTTCATTTTTTAGCCGCTTACGAAAAGTCTAATTAATCCTTGGAATTTCGTTAATTGATGTAATATTATTAGGGTTATGATAAAGTGAAACTTAAAGTACATAAATGTAAAAAGTATTAGATCATTTGATGAAATTCGAAGGATTAATTAGACTTTTCGTAAGCGGTTGAAAAGTCAAACGTCCCAAACATTTTGAGACGGAGGGAGTATTTAATTGGCAGATTAATCAGAAGGTAAATATGCCAAAATGTTTAGTGAAAACATTATTTTGACGTGCCGTGTAAGTTGGAGAAATTATCTTCATGATAAAATTCTCATTTTGATGACGACTCGTAGAACTTTTATTCGTTGAATAAAAATGAAATGAACACCGAGGTGTTTTAATTTGAAATGCGTACCAGTGATGGTACAAGTTGTTGAATCAATAATAGTTTTTTTTTTTATACCGTGAGTTGAAATATGACTAAAATTGAAATGGTTGGTGATACAATGTGGTGTCACAAGCCTATGGCATAACGATTAGGAGTGGAAATTATTTATTTCCTAATCTAAAAATGGATGAATATAAATCATTATGTCGAATGATTTATTAAACATGCCATAGATGTGTCAAAGCAAATATGACTTAGGCACGGTTTCCTTCTGTGGAAAGAAACATAGACATGTAAAAGTTAAATTATACGAGTTGTGTGATTTAAATATTTATGCTAATCGATAGTCGGTAAAGATTATTTATCGATCATTGTATAAAATAAAGTTGTGTCCAATTTTACTAAAATCGCAAAGATAAGACAACAAAGGAGTTATAAACCTATAAGAATGCAAGTTGGAAAAACAACTAAGCGAATAAACCTAGCAGAATCGTAGTGGAAAAAAGTGCTGGCCACACTCTTTCTTTTGTTCACTGATTTTCGGCAAAAGCTGCTGTTTTTAACAAAAGCCGCTGGTTTCAAAGAAAAGGTCTTTGTCTTTAAACAAAAGTCGCCGATTTTCGAAAAATGCTATTTCGCTAGTTTTACGCCGGTGTTGATTGTTTTCGGATGTTATCCGAGAAATGTTGAATTTCAACCGAACTCTTAAAGAGTTGGTTAAAGCATGGTGAATAGTTCGAGTTAATCTCCAAACTTGTGGGGGGAAGCGATAGTTTCCACCGATTTCATTCCTTATAGGTTTACATCGAACAGATGGATAAAAATCCCATATGAGTTGAGGGAAAGCTAAGAGCTTATCTACGAATACTTGGGAAATGTGGGGGTGTTTAGCAAAGAAGGGAATACCTAAAACTAAACAATGTAAGGCCAGGATGGTAGCCAGAGGTTATCACCAAAAGAGGGTCTTGATTTCTTCATACAAATTCACTAGAAACTAGAAACTCGACTTTCGTCGATATGAGTACTTATCGCAGATGTTGTGGTATGTAAGCTTGAAATCCATCAATGGATATTAAGACTGCTGTCTTAAATAGTGAATTAGAAGAATATATGCTAATAACGAGGAGTACTCATGATATGGGACTTATAGATGTAATTCAAGGAATTAAAAAAAAATCTGGAATATCTGAGGGACTAGTGTTATCACAGTCTCATTATATTGAATTTGTCCTGAGGAATTCAATATGTTTGATGAAAGTCCTAAAGCACACATTGACTTAAGTATCCACTTAGTCAAAACCAAGTGTGAGCATGTGTCTCAGTTAAAATATTCACATATTGTCTAATGTACATGTTGTGAATAAAGCTGTGCGAGTTTACAAGTAATCTAGTGAGGATCATTGGAAAGCGATATTACAAGACACGAGTACTTGAAATATTCAATGAATGCGGGATTAGAAAGATATCTTGTGATACCAAGTGGATTTCGATTCTAAAGAATTACAATTCACATGATTGGTGATGTTGCGGTGTTATGGAAGTCCACAAAGCAAACGTGCATTGCACTTGACAAAGCCGGTGAAGAAGCTAAGTGGCTTCTAAATTTCCTAGAGGAGATTTCTTGCTGTACTACACCGATTGCTTCCACAGTGATAGCCAATCGGCTTTACACCGAGCACAAAATAGTTTGTATAATGGTAAGTCTAGACATATACGTCAACGACATGATACCGTTAAATAATTGATCTCTAGTGGTATGATTTCCATCGATTATATTGGATCGAAGGAAAATCTTGCAGATCCGCTTTCAAAATGTTTACTAGAGATCGATTGTCAGTTTTGACACTCAGAGTGGGACTTAAGCCTATTGAAAGATAAGCTTTGTAATGGTAACCCTACCATGTTGACTGGAGATCCCAAGATCTTGGTTCAAAGGGACAACTAAGTTATGAAGCAGTCGATGAACACTTTCCCATTCTGTGAATAAAAGTGTTGTCTGCCAGAAGTGTTGAGGTTAAGTGAAATCTTTTAACGATTCCTATAATTTGATTAAATTCGAGTGGGGTATGGCAGAATACTCTTGATAGGAGGTCACCTATGTAAGTGCGAAGTGGGGCCGCTTCTATGAGAATTCAGAGGCTAGAATTCTCTAACGCACTTTCTGAAACCAGGTGTGATTCAGGGCCAAAACGAGTCCAGTCATGAGAACCAAGTACAGTGTTAAGGAAAATATTGTGTGAGTATTATTGTCTGGTTCTACACTAAAGGCTGAACAGTTCAAGACGTAAGTTCACTGAATGGCCGAGTAGATCCGATAGTACTTCACTAAGGCAGGTTCAAAGCCAGAAGCTACCTCTCCTGATGCAATATTTTTCTGTCAGAATCCCTTCCGAGTCTGCATTTGCATTAATTTCCATTCATGTGGGGGATTGTTGGAGATATAGAGGAATTGAATTAAAAATGATTTTATAATCATTTTATTCTGTGACTTTGTAAGCGTAATTCGGATATATTCTTGATGAATTCAGGATTTAGAATCATTCAATTCGGATAACGAGTGAATGAGAAATTAACGCTTAAAGTCAGGTGGTTGAAAGAGCTAATGTTGGAAGTGAAAGTTGAAGAGTACCCATATCAATACACATTCAGAATGAGCTCGGTTGTCCAACACAAGCTCAGCTCGGTAGCTCGAATTCTAGAAAGCAGCTTCAATGCTGGGAATTGAAGCAAATCGAATTAATGAGTGGAGGAGTTGAATCATTTTCAGTTAATATTCAACCATGAATGCCTAATTTAATGCCATGGATGCTTGAGCATTAATTCAGGAAATGGAAAGGCATGAGTTTCACAATATGGTCCACTATATAAACATCCTCAAATTAATGGAGAAAATAGAGAGTTCAGAAATTGCATCATACACATACAGCTTAGTACTTCGAGTCCTGTAGTTTTGCAGCATTTTCGAGCTCTGTTCAGTTCGTGGTGTTCAGCTCGTTTATGAGCATGTATACGAGCTGATGTTCATTTCGAGTCCATTCACGAGTCGAAGAGATTCTGGGCATTGTCAAAGTTCGGCCGTGGTTCAAGTCGAAGTACCTCTACTTGAACAGGTATAACCGAGTTATCCTGTGAGACAATTGGTAACAACCGGGGTACATACCGGGCCAAAATTGTCTTAAGGACAGAGTTTCGACTCGTCTCGGTTTTGTAGTGCATCTTATTTTATTTCAATTACTATTGTAATATAGTCATTTAAATATATTAAATAAAATTGTTGATTTAATTTTCGTTTATTTATTTTAATTGCGCACGGGGTCTAACATAAACTTGTAATACGATGTGTCGTTCTCGATTTCCGACCCGTGTCATAGAATTCCTAGAGCCGCCCCTGCCTACAGTCACCTATTGAAGACTTATCGGAAATTGGTGGTATTGTAAAAGATTTAAAGTGCGTAAGTTGCTATATATTCTAATGTATCGTTCTCTTTTGTTAAGCGTGAGGGGAATGCTCTTACGCATATGTTAGCAGAGATTGGTTCCTCGATCACCTCAGTGAGACTCAACTCCGACTTTATATGTATTGGCCGCTTATGCTCTTAATTGTCCGTAATAAATTATTATTTACCCTAAAAATATTTATTTTCCTTCGAATGATTATCGTCCATTCATTTCCAATTAGGAACAGGTATAAAGTGATGAATCCACCAATCGGTAGACACAAAACCAAAAGCAAAGAAAAAAAGTGATGTTCCTACGCAGCTTGTGTGACAATGAATGATCAAATACATTTTTTAGATAATTAATTTTAAAGTCATCATATAATAGTTAATAATATAAAAATATGTTGTATTATTCGTTGTCAAAGTAGTAATACTATCATCATGGCACACAGTAACATTAAAGAAAAAAAATAGCTAAAAAAAAAGACAACCACATATTTTTGGTCATTTCCGCCGTTTTTTTTCGGGCAATATTTCGGTTAGGTCCAAGTGCCGAGGAGGACCGCAATGGCCAGTTCAGCAAAACCCAGCAGCATCAGGAGGTTCTTCCCTGATACTCAAATCGCGTCCACCAATACTTTCTTCCCAATACAAAAATTGGTACAACTCCAAATGATTCACATCATCTGCCGTTCAAACAATCCACAACCTCCAACCAAATTGACAATCCTTGCAATTTGATTTGTGAATTGTTAACTGATGCTCGACTTCCACAAGAACTGATTATTGAAATCCTTGTACGCCTTCCCGTGTATTCCTTATTGAAATTCAAGTGCGGTTCAAAATCATGGTTGTCTTTGATATCAAGCCCTCAATTTGTCAGGTCCCATTTCTCCACATCTTCTCGGGCGGACCAGTGTTTGAATTCTCAAGTATTATTCACTCCGATGTGTAACGCCCCAGACCCGGGTCTGGTAGCGAAAAATGAGTCATAAATGGTCGGTCAACTGCTTAGACCGCCGTCCTCGCTTGGTCTAAAAGGGCTAACCCGATTTGACAAGACATTTATGTCTCACACTTATATGTGGGTGAACATTCACTTACTTTACCGATGTGGAACTTTACATCACCCCCTATAAGGGACTGACGTCCTCGACAGGACGGCCAAGACTTGTCCCACGTGAACTTGTCCCAGTTTCGTCAGATAAACATAATTTAATAAAGGCTTTAAAATAAATTCCACTGCATTTGACTCATTTGATAATTTAGTCAACAGACTGAATATCAGCAGAGTTATCTAAACTCCAAGTTCTTATAAGTTTAACTCAATAAGAAGTTTTTAAAAGGACAAGTATATTCAACCCCCCCCCCCCCCCCCCCCCCCCCCACCCCCCCCCTCTAAACATGTCTCAAGTCTTTCCAAGGGACCAACATAAAGCCACCAAGCGTGTGCTAAAAGCCTCTGAACATTATGCTATCATTCTGCTTACCTTTGGCGCGCGCCAAAAGGCTAAAACTGCCCTAAACATGAATTTGTTTCCGCACTTTACGATTTTCAACCCAAAAATACAACTTTGACAGCAGTAGGACATCAAAAGCAGTAGCAAAACAAGTTTCCAATATGTCATAGCATCTCATACTTTAACAACTTAATACATGATTTCTAAGATCAAAAGCAAGCAAGTTACTCAACCTTCACATTATAAAACTTGAAGTGTTCGACATGAAAACCTTCTTACTTGGATTTTCCAAAGCAAAGGCAAAGCAACCTTCAAGTAAAACAGCAAATCCTTGATTCTTCAACTAAAAACCTAATTGATCAACAACCAAACTATAATTAATTGTGATCAATGTTTCTAAACAACCAGAACTATGAAGATACCCAAAAATAGGGCTAAAAATACCTTCACAAAATCTCCAAACTTTTAGTATCAAAACGACGGTCTTCTCACACTGATTCCGGAACTCTACTTGTAAATGAAATTCACCAAGTATTTTGTGAGAATTTTGAAGGATTCTCTTTGCATTTTCTATTTGCTCTCAAAGTCTAAATTCGAACTTTCTCTGCCTTTTGGTTTTCTGACTACTACCCATTAATAATGGGGAGTTTTATTTTTCCAAAATAAAACCTCCCATTAATTACTTTTCCTTTTTTTTCTTAACTTTAATCCAATAATAACAAATATAATATTTCGAAATTTCGTAAAATGATACGTCTGTCTTTTTCTCAAAATTTCAGAATATTACAATGACACTATCTTTCCCGTTCTTTTTTTTATTATCACATTTTGTACTTTGGGTTTTAATTGTTGAATGTATGTTGAGAAGTGAAACCCTGGATTCAAGCAAAAGTAGAAGGCTATACAATTTCATGGATGTTGATGTATTAGACGACGAAGATGCACCTTCAGATGACTTCAATCTACGTAGATGTTTCTCAGCATGCGCAAGCATAGGATAAGAAGATGTTGGCGAACTGATTGTTTGAGAACGATTGGAGAATTCAGCACTTGAAATTAAGCTTGCCATGTTATTTCTTTTGCAAAGGAACTAAGAAACAAAACTCGCTGAATTCTTTTCGGCTCTGCTGAATTTGATGATGCCAAACTCTTCTACGTTGATGTGTATATATATTATATCATATGAAGGATGAAGAAGGGCTCACATGGCCACATTTTTTTGTTGTCACACACAATTGTTTGGATCAATGAAAATTGAAAACTCATACTAGACAGTAATATGTTACGCGTCCAAAAACACAAAAAATAAAATGGTGTTTTACATTCCACCCAGACACTTAAATTTTAAAGTCTAGGGCAAGAGTAAAGTAATGGCTCCAAGACTTCATGATCAAATCAGACCACCTCGAACCAACATGAGTTTACAGTCCAAGCAATGAAAACCCGGAAATCTTGTGGGTCACCAGTATCGTTAGATGGGTGTCAAGTACGTAAAAATACAAATCATCTTTATTCTTTTTACACACTTGGCTTCCCCCCCCCCCCCCCCCCCCCCTTATCAAATGAATCCGATGCATTGAGAAGACTCCGCGCGTAAGAATGTTTTATGAGAAAACATTTGTCTCTGGTGAAGACCCTCTCTTGTTACTGGTTAAATTTATCATACTGAAGAGATAAGTCTTCGGACACTTAAATTACTATAAACCATCAAGTTATAATGCGTTATCATCCATATTCTTACTCGTGATAAGCATCTATACATTGGCACAGTGTAAAAAAGCAGACATTGAAATTACTTATGCTAATGCACTAAACGATCCTTATAGTGCATGGTATCCTTTATATGCAGTTCCTCAGAGAGCCATGTGCAAGTATTGTCCATCCCATTTTTACTCTACCCGCTCCTACTCGACCCAGTTATCCTCTACCCAGTTCTATGTGGCTTTCAGTGAAAATTATTGATGGAGTATATCTTCACAATGAGATAGTTGCGTTTGAGAATAATCACGAAAATGACAGGGGCATGGTACACTACGAGACGGTGCTGAAAATAAGGGAAGACACCTTTAAAAAATTAGACGAGGTAATAGTTATTTTTTTAATCACTATCTTCTTTCAGGAGACCAACAATTCTATCTAATAAATCACATTCAAAAATGTTTCACTCAATCATACTTGTAGTCTCAAACCCTGAAGCATCCTTGCATTTTGTAGAAGAAGGGTGAAGCAGAAATGCAGAGCAATTTTCCAAAGTATAATGAGGCTAGCCTAAATCCAGCCCTACCTTCGCAAATAAACCTTAATGGGGATTAGACTGCAGCAATCACTCAACCAGTATCATATAAACAAGACCACTGAGGTTTGGAACAACTTTTTTCCACATACTAACTCGAAATCTCATGCTAATTGAGCATGGAGGTTCGAGTCCTATTCAATGTTTAACATGAAAAATGCTCTCATTTAATGACAACGTGTAATTCTTAATCCCTACGAACCTAATATTCACAATACAAAGAGGAAATTTTGAACAGTCGCTTCGAGTGTGTCATGCCTCCAACATGATTATCCCCATCAATACTATAAATACACATTGCCTTATCTCTAACTTAAAAAAGAAATCTTCCTGTTGTCTCTACATTTTCGCAAACGCAATGTTGTCATATTCACGCAAATTATCTCTAACCTCATCATAGTTCCATGGGTGAATTTGTTGTGTTAGTGTATGTATGATGTATCCATAAAAAATCATCTTGCAACAGAATCTCTGTTCATAAATAGAGAATACATAGGCTCTAAATTATGCGCTACTATCGCTTAGCATAAAATACAAGTTTATATATACTCACATCTTGCATGGTAAAGATTCTAATGTCTTTCATCCATGAATAGCAATTGTGTAAATCAAGAAATATAACGTTTAAGTTTGTAAAATAGAAAATATGAGTAATGAAAGTGATCTAAGGTAAGCAAGGCTATATTAACTATGAATGCTTGCAACTATTCCAGTCTACTAACACTTATGACTCGTTTACATTGATGGAATGTAATGGAATTGAATGAATCTGATGGAATGGAATGCAATGGAATGACATCATTCTATTACCGCGTTGGGTAGGCAATGGATAGAATAGAATCGTTGCTATTCCAGTCATTCCATTCCAGTCATTCCATAGGTTTTTTGATGGAATGAAATCACTCATTTTCATTCCATTGGAATCAAAACAAATTCCATTATTCGGTTTCCAAACATGCCAAATTGATGGAATGGAATGAAAAAAACATTTCATTCCATTCCATTACCTAAATCCAAACGAGCCATTAAGGTCAGTCTTGACTCTTTAGCACTCGTAATGGCACCACAGTCTATCTACTCGGCATCACACTTGAGAAAAATTTCGACTTTGCAAATGTCGAATCATAGTCGAGTTTTGTGTATACGTTCGACTCTGGAGAGGTCGAATTTCACTCTGGTGCCCCAAAAAGACATTGACTATGTTGCCAATACAAGTGCCCATTACTTATTCTCTCTGGTCCGTAGAAAGACCCAACTAAACCTCAGCCACAACCTACATGGGGCTGATTAACATAGCATAGTAAAAGTTATAATAAAAGTTAAGAATGATTAATTTTTCATCTCAAGAAACTTAGAAAATCCATAAAATCACCATCTAAAAACTCATCTATATTTAAGAGAAACTAGAAATTTTTAAGTAAAGAAGGTACAAAAAGGAAACATTTCGCATAACAACCAAAGAGCTGCTCCAATAACATAGATTCATAGTGATCAAAATTCATAACCCAAAAATTATCTCCATACAGAAACCCTAACCCCACAAGAAAAATTCAAGTTTACCAGAATCTTCCTACTCGTTCAATTGTGCAAGTTCAGCCTTCAATTGTTCAATCTTGAGCCCCATAGATCTCTGTACTGTCCCCTTTTCATCTTCTGGCAATCTCCCTAAAAGTCCTTCATATAAATCCAAAACTTCCTTAACAGCAGCACGAGCGCACTCAGCTTCTTCATCAAAATACACAGTTTCTTTAGAATCCATTGCAGATTCTATCTCTTCTCTTGCCTCTGAAAACTTGAGGTTGATTTCGTCCACTTCCTTGTCAGTTTTAGCACTATAAAGCCTCAAACTTTGGAATTTATTCAGATGGGTGGAAGAACTTAAGCTTAATAGCTGCAGAAAATAATGGGTTTTGGGTGGATTTTGAGATGAAAAAAATTGATTTGAGAGAGAAGAAGAAGAATTGAATGGAAGTAAGGATTTGATAAGCTTTGATCTTTGGAAAGGATGTCTGGAAAGACATTTTGTAATTGAAATCATTGATCGGTGATACATTTTGAAGCTAGAACGCTGAGATTTGAAGAAAGAAAATGAGAAAAAAAAAGGAGAAGTGGAAAGAGTGAATGAAGCATCTTTAAAACCCCTTCCGTCAGTTCGATGGGTTCCACTAATTGGACCGTTAAACAGGTCTCTCTTACAAGTTTGGGCTCAGTAGAATCAGATTCGAGGCAGCCCAATTTAACAAACAAGTCGGTCATAATTGGCAAACCTTTACCCAATGGAATACCCGGTTTGCTTGTTTTTTTTTTTTTTTTTTGTTTTTTGATTTCGCAAGTTATCCCCAGACAATTTTCTAAAAATAATTCTCGAGACACTGTTGGGCACCAAATGTGAGGACCCTCCCAACAAGGTTTGCTGCATCCACAAGAGCTCGAACCCGAAACCTCTTCTTGCTCAAGCGACCGTGTTTTTCTAAAGATAAATGTGGAACATGATGTAATATAGGTAGTAGTTGGCACTTTGTCCGGTGAAATACTCTATCCGTTCATATTTGAGGGACGTAGTAGCAAAAAAAAGCGTGTTTTTTTTATTAACGAAACCGGATATTTTATTGAATACAAAATTTGAGCAAATCTGAAAGGAAACAAGTCTACAAAATAATCTAGCATAACTAATAAGATCGCAATTAATCACATCCAAGCAAGTCTTAGTTCTCGGGCTCTACCAACAGCTTCAGAAATAAAGATCATCTTAAGAGGTTGTTGTGTGTCACTGCCATAAATTTCTTGATTACACCAGTACCAAATATGAGCAAGATCGCGAAATAGAAATCTATAGTATTTGACGTTATCATGCTTGTACATATTCACGTTGAGGCACCTTTCAAGCCATTTAGAGATGTTGCTAGTCGAAGTAAAAAGGATCCAATGATATCGGTGAATGACAACTCTCCACATTTTGGTTACCTAAGAACAATCCCTCATTGCATGTAGGTTAAATTCGAGGGATATGCCACATTTATAACATGTTCCATCATCAGTGATGTGCCTGGAAAATAAAAGGGTAGCCATTGGGCGGAAGTCTCGTCGAATTTGCCAAAGAAGGATATTACGTAGTATGGGGCCTTTAATAAGCCCAAATCAGTTTCCACACTTTAGTGGCAGTTATTGAGAAAGGGTTATGGAGATACTGTAGTTAAAAATAAGCCCAGAGAATTTACCAGAAAGGGATGGCTTTCATATAATATTACCATACTCATCAAAATTGAAAGCATATCAAAAAAACATTTGCAAATGGGATGTCAGATAAAAGAACATGTGGATATTGGTGCGCCAAGGGGTGACTCATATTTTTGTCGTAAGATCTGCACACACAATTGCCACATTCAGTAAGTAATTTCCATACAAGTTTAGCGTGTAACGCAATATTCATGTATTGAGCAGTACGTACACCTAGTCCACCACTAATTTGGGTTGGAAAATCATTGTCCATAAAACAAGATGTAAATCTCACTTCTCTATATCAAGACCCCAAAAAAAGTGCGTGCCAGATTGTCGAATTCTTTTTGTGACAGAGGCCAGTAAGTGAACAATTTGAATGTGATAATAAGGGGTCGTCATGAGTATCATCTACGTTATAACGGCTCGGCCTGCTTTAGAAAGAGTGAGAGCTTTCCAAGGCTGTAGCTTCGATTGGACTTTATCAATAAATTCTTGAAATTCTTCCTTCTTAACTTGTCCGTGGTGTAAAAGAACCCCGATATATTTTTCAAGATGTAGAGTGTGCGACATACCAAGCTCTCCGGCAATTTGAGGATTCTTGTTGGGAGAGGTTGCGAACCTAAATTTTGAGGTACTAATTTTCTGACCTGACATTCCAAAGAAAAGAGATAAGACGTGATCATTTTCACGTGCTTGTTCAATGTTTGCTTCCAAGAAGATGTGGAGGTCGTCCGCACCGAAAAGATCAGATGTTTTTCGTCCATCCATGGGAGGCTGTAATCGGTTTCAATCTCCTAATGGAAATGGATTGATTGATTAAGCAGCCCAACACCTGCATAACAAGAAGAAGGAGGTTCGAAGCTAAGGATCACCTTCTTTTAGTCGGAATCCTTGGAGGGGGTACCATTCCAAAGAAGCTCCAAGGAAGTGCTCGATAAAGTGAACATGATTAGTTCGACAAAGTTGTCATTAAACCGCACTAAGAAAAGGATCTGCCGGAGAAAATACCAGCTAACTCTTTCATATCTCTTTTCAAGATCAACTTTAATAACCATGATTTCTTTGTTGCCAAATTATTTCCTTACAGCGTGCAGCACCCCTTGTGATACAATGATATTATCTGAGGTATGTTTTCTAGGAATGAAGGCGTTTTGGGAGAAGGCGGGAGCATCGGAAGGCGTTGTTTAGGCCTTGTGGGACAATGACTTAGTAGTTGTCGATCCTTTTACTATGTGCTAGGTAGCATAATTAGATGTCTAGGACTAGAGTCCTTAAGAAGCCTTTTATGTGAATGAATCAGGTGGTTAGAACTTAACTCGTAAATACATATGTAAGTGTCTAAAAGCTGAAACGTCAATATCATTGGTAAGACAAGTTTTAATATCGAAGCATGAGACGCTTACAGCTCCACTTTGCTTTGAGGTCCAAGGGACAACGTGTAACTCCCACATGGAACATGAGTCCATGCCCATAGAGGGGTGCTTAATATGTCTCGGTGCATTATCACAATGCACAGTATCCTTTGGTATTGATTTAACAAACGTATGTGCGCGAGGATGTACTATGTGATCTAGTAGAGGGTGAGTGTGATCTTAATGCAACATATGTGGTAGAGATTGTAGAACTTAACTTGTTATATATGATATGATATGATATGATATATATATATATTGTGTGTAACCGTTTCTTCTACCATTTACTAAGTACGTAAGTACTTACCCCTTCTCTCTTTTGTCCCTACCCGGAGAAGATGGTTGTCAGGATGATGATGAGTACGGTTACGATGCCGGAGTTGATGGAGCTGATGTTTAAGCTCAAGAGTTTTGACGATGGACTTTTATTTTTTACGCTTTTGTTATTCAGTTTTTGAGAGATAGACCTTAGATCTTTTTCAGGTTCAAATTGGGATGTAATAAGTCCGCAACATTTATTTTGTTGTTTTTGTTGTTTGTCGTTTGTTAGAAGATAAGGGAGTCGTAAGATTTGGAGGAGGTGGACTAGAATATCTAGTACTAGTGATACTATCTTGTCTTATTCACTACCTGTTTGTCGTTTGTTAAGCTACTCATGAAAACAAATAAACGAAAGAAAAACATATAAACGAAGATAGAACAACTAAAATAAATCTAACCTCTAACAAACAATAAAAACGACCTAAACTAAAGATACATGGGATCAAACAAAATACAAACCAAGTGATTTCAATCCTAGTTCATCTCATGATTTTAATTCAAATTGTGGTTTCACCTTTACACGAGATACAAATTCCTAATCTCTTAGTGAATCTATTTCTCAAGCTATGAATTCCTAATTCCTTAGTGAATTCAATTACCGATCTCTCCTCTTCCGAATGTTGAGACCAATTTCCATACAAAACGAAGGTGTAGATTCAAAGTTAACTCTCGTATTTTAGAATCTAACAACCTAGATAATTAATCCATTAATTTGTCACGAATTAACGATTAAAGATCCTATCTTTCTATGGTGATCTAGATTACGCAACTTCCGTATGTTGTAAACATATCAACTAGTAAACAAATCTCTCGATATGAGTTCACACAATAGCATCATAAGCATAGAACGATACAAAATAAATCAAAAATCATGAAGATAAACAAAGCTTGAATAAATCAAAAAGATGAACTCACATAGTTTATACAATGGATGATCCATGAATTGAAAACGAAACAAAAACGATCCTAATCTAACCTCGGATCACCCGAGCACAAGGCTCGGGTGACCGGCCTTGAGACTCCCAAAGTGCGGTGCTCCTCTAGGTTTTAGTGTATGAGAAATTATGTATGAAAAGGTATGATTTAGGGTTTGGGCGCCGTCGCTTAAATAGGAAACTAAGTCGGCTAGGTCAAAAACTAGGTCGGTTGCGCTTCAGTCGGCCGTGGACGCCCGTCCAAGATGGTTGGACGCCCGTCCAGAATGCGATATTTCAATCCTGATCCGATTTTCTTCCTCCAGACGCTCGTCCAATTCCTTAGACGTCCGTCCATTCTGCTTTGAACTTGTGCCAAACGCCCGTCTACTTCAGCGTCCAAACTCTCTGATCTAAATTTCTTCTGATGGACACTCGTCCAGAACCTCAAACGCTCGTCCGCACTGGACGCTAGTTCATTATTCTGGACGCCAGTTCAGCTGGATCAATCACTTGATTTCTTTCCTTAAATCTTCTATTCTTCCATAAATGTGATTGATTCCTTTCCAACTTCGAATTTGGCTCTCTAAAATCCTTTTTTCCATCATCAATGAGTATCTACAATTAAGGGAAAACATACCAAAGCGTAACGATATTCCAAAATAATATAAAATCATCATTTAAGCACATAATTCGTTACGTTTTGCAATTTAACTATTGAAAACACCACTTGCTCAATATTTCAATTATAAAGCTCGATTTCTTTGAAAAGCATCCACATATGGGGAAAATTGATATAAAATATATCCTTATAAAACGTATAAAATCACCCTTAACAACTCCCCCACACTTAGCTTTTGCTCGTCCCGAGCAAAACAAAACATAATCAAGACTCGAGACATATAAACATTTATGCAACCATAAAGCATATTCAATAGTTTAGAGGTTCACCCAAGTGTGTGCATAGCCATAATAAATTTCCACTAAATCCACACTTGAAATTGATTCAAGCAAAACTAGCCAACATCCCATTTATATCAGAAATATAAAAACGATTATAACATGCACCTCACAAAACATACGTACTCGAAAAATAATAATAAGGAGTATTTAAAATATTTCCGACATACTTAGAGGATAATCCCTACAACATATCTTTTAGTTTATACTGGGGATAAGATAGACGATAACTTAGTCTTACATCCATTCCATACCACTTCTTATACAAGTTGATTTAACTATTTTCACATTTAAACGCACATCAGAATGAGCTCTTGCCCTGTCATAGCAGAATAGGATATTCGAGATATACCCTACCTTACTCCAATCATAAAGCAGCTTTTTCTGACTGTCGTGAGCTTTTAGTCATCATAGTGGTATAGGATATTTCGAGATAATGCCCTATCGCACTCAAATCATCGACTAGCTTCCGACACACCCAATTACGTCATTTAAACTCAACTTTTTCATTTGACATTAAGTTACGTGTTACTTATCACATTCAAACCTTAGATATTCACAGTACGTCATACTTTAATTCTAAACACAAACTATTAAAATTTTCAAAATTCGTATGTACGCAAAGAATCATGCGATAATCATCAAAAATCCCTAATCAAATGGGCATAGCTTTAAATTATAGCTCATCATTTACTATGGCACGTGAAAAATAGTGTTGGGTGAGACATCTAAATTTACTAAATATGCAAAATAATGCACCAATGATATAAAAACTCAAATAAAGATATGCCTTTGCTCACTTGGGACGAACCAAAATTTTTAAAATTTAGCACTTTTTCATAGAAATATAATAGTATGGCAAATGAATGTAGATACATGAAACTATTCCCCTCCCCCACACTTAAATTACAACATGTCCTCATGTTGTGCAGAATTAAAGAAAAGATGAAAGAACTTAGCTGATTTGGTAATGATATGAAGATAGGCTGAAGAAGGATAGAAAATCGATCCGCGTTTCCGAGGCACGAGATGTCATAGGTATTCCTCTCCAGATTCACTTCCAAGTTAGCTTAACAAGAACAGCTAAACAAAATACCTGTACCACTTGAAAAACATGGCAGTATCTCGGGGAACACGGGAGAATATAACATGGCAAAAATAATTATAGACAAGAAATAAGCACATGAAATAATGGCTCAGATGGAAAAATCACCACACAGGGAAAGTACAGGACACCTAAGCGTCAAATATAAAGCCACGGAAGCTTTACAATACAAATAAGCCCAACATGTGCATACAGAAATAAGGATAGAGATTAAGGACACTACAAAATAGCAGGATTTTACATGTAAAACACATGGAAAAGAAGTCAGAGCGATTTTTTCAGATTAAGCTCATGTAAAGATGGAACATATACATGGAACATTACAAAATAGCAGGGCTAGGTGCACTATATGATATGCAATTATACTATAAAAAAAAAGTGGTAGCGTACGGCAAGCCGACAGTAACTACCCTCAAGAAAAATAAAAGAACAATAGAAAAACAATGCAACTAGATGACATGCAACTAAATGATATGCAAAAATAAAAGAAAGAAAACTAGCCCACTCATTTGCAACACGACATGTATATCATAAACGTCTACCAAATAATGGTAGTTTACGATAAACGACAGTACTATTCATTATATGCAGTGTAGACACGCCTTAAGACTCATCAACGGTGATAGTATTATGGAAAACCAACAGTTAGCTATACTAAACAGATATAACTCATAAGAAGACATGGTAGTATACGGAAAACCGACAGTAGCTACCCATATGAGTTACAAAAATAACAAGAAAGCACATAAGTCTCAAAGCTCGCAGGATTCATCACCACGATATGTAGCATACGGAAACCGACATTAGCTACTAAATAACAATAAGAACAGTTATAGCATACGAGAACCGACATTAACTATAACATGCATAGATGAATCATGTATATAAAAGTTAATCAATTATTTAACATGGATCAGTAGATGGAAAGAAACCATAACGGTGGAAGAACAGGACATCTACGTAAAAATAATTAGCCACAGAAGCTCGTATGAAAAGTATCCACGTCAAATAAATCATTAAAAATCAAATTTAGAAAAATTCCGGAACCTGGACTGGCGTTCGACAAGGCAAACGCCCGTTTGCTATGAAAACAGATCGAACGGGCGTTCAGTAAAGACAGACGCCCGTCTGATTCTTGAAAACAGAACAGAGTTGATACTTTTTGCACAGGACGGGCGTTCACGGTTCCAGACGGACGTTCACCTGCATTGTTATGGACTCGACGGACGTTCACTTACTTGGACGCCCATCCAAGCATCGAATTTGCTCAGACAGCAGCAGGAAAAACACAGAAAAACCCTAAAAGCTTAACAAATCATCACATATCACAGACACCGCAGCCTCATCAAATTAAAGCACAGAGATTTAGATTAGAAAACACATAATTCACGTCTCATAAGTTGAGTAAAAAACTTTTTGCACATTCTTAACCCAACGGTCATCGAAACACGGCAAAAATAAAAACTCTCAACTTATTTAACGCTACTTTTATTGAAAGAAAAGAAACAGGAAAAAAAAAAAAAAAGAAATGGAAACAGAAACGGAAACCTACATACGAAAATTTTAAAACAGAAAAAACACTAAGACGGAAGGAAAAAAAAAACGTGTTGAAATCTTCTAGGGCCAAAATGGAAGGGAAAACAGTGGATTTTGACCTCGAAAACGGTGTTCACCACGTCGTCGGCTTCGGAACGAGCTTTCCGAATTGGGGTCCCGCGCGCCAAACGGACACTCGAGCCGAAAGTTACGGCCAAAATACTACCATGTGCCCTAACGACCCCTTTTATCCCAACAAATTAAATCGTAACAAAATAGAAGAATTAACTCAATTAGATTCAACGAAATACCGATTCCCAGGCAACGGCGCCACTTTTGTTCGGAGGATTTTGCATCATTAAACAAAAAGAAAATTTATAAACCCTAACCTATATGCAAAACTAACTCCTAACCGGCCGAATACCGGGTAATTGCTAGTAAAGCGGGATAAGTAAGGGGTCGATCCACAGGGAATTGGGATGTTGAATCTAATCTTATTAACTCTCTCAATTGCTACTCATGAAAACAAATAAATGAAAGAAAAACATATAAACGAAGATAGAACAACTAAAATAAATCTAACCTCTAACAAACAATAAAAACGACCTAAACTAAAGATACATGGGATCAAACAAAATACAAACCAAGTGATTTCAATCCTAGTTCATCTCATGATTTTAATTCAAATTGTGGTTTCACCTTTACACGAGATACAAATTCCTAATCTCTTAGTGAATCTATTTCTCAAGCTATGAATTCTAATTCCTTAGTGAATTCAATTACCGATCTCTCCTCTTCCGAATGTTGAGACCAATTTCCATACAAAACGAAGGTGTAGATTCGAGTTAACTCTCGTATTTTAGAATCTAACAACCTAGATAATTAATCCATTAATTTGTCACGAATTAACGATTAAAGATCTTATCTTTCTATGGTGATCTAGTTTACGCAGCTTCCGTATGTTGTAAACATATCAACTAGTAAACAAATCTCTCGATATGAGTTCACACAATAGCATCATAAGCATAGAACGATACAAAATAAATCAAAAATCATGAATATAAACAAAGCTTGAATAAATCAAAAAGATGAACTCACATAGTTTATACAATGGATGATCCATGAATTGAAAACGAAACAAAAACGATCCTAATCTAACCTCGGATCACCCGAGCACAAGGCTCGGGTGACCGGCCTTGAGACTCCCAAAGTGCGGCTGCTCCTCTAGGTTTTAGTGTATGAGAAATTATGTATGAAAAGGTATGATTTAGGGTTTGGGGCGCCGTCGCTTAAATAGGAAAATAAGTCGGCTAGGTCAAAAACTAGGTCGGTTGCGCTTCGTCGGCCGTGGACGCCCGTCCAAGATGGTTGGACGCCCGTCCGTAATGCGATATTTCAATCCTGATCCGATTTTCTTCCTCCAGACGCTCATCCAATTCCTTAGACGTCCGTCCATTCTGCTTTGAACTTGTGCCAAACGCCCGTCTACTTCAGCGTCCAAACTCTCTGATCTAAATTTCTTCTGATGGACGCTCGTCCAGAACCTCAAACGCTCGTCCGCACTGGACGCTAGTTCATTATTCTGGACGCCAGTTCAGCTAGATCAATCACTTGATTTCTTTCCTTAAATCTTCTATTCTTCCATAAATGTGATTGATTCCTTTCCAACTTCGAATTTGGCTCTCTAAAATCCTTTTTTCCATCATCAATGAGTATCTACAATTAAGGGAAAACATACCAAAGCGTAACGATATTCCAAAATAATATAAAATCATCATTTAAGCACATAATTCGTTACGTTTTGCAATTTAACTATTGAAAACACCACTTGCTCAATATTTCAATTATAAAGCTCGATTTCTATGAAAAGCATCCACATATGGGGAAAATTGATATAAAATATATCCTTATAAAACGTATAAAATCACCCTTAACATTCCTTTTCCACCATCGATGAACACCGTAGCTCCCTTCAATGGAAGTCTGAATCAAGCGTGTACCATATATCAAGCTTGATGGATCAAACTATTTACTCTGGAAATCTACCGTCCTACCGATTGTAAGAGGGCACAAGTTGGATGGTCACCTCCTGGGCACTAAACCAAAACCACCGGAAGTTGTGTCCACCTACAACCCTGCAACTATGTCTGCACTTACCGTTCCAAATCCAGCCTATGAAGACTGGTACACTAAAGATCAGCTGCTAGTTGGATGGCTGATGAGCTCCATGAAAGAGGAAGCATTACTGGAGGTTGTTGGATCTGAAACAGCAAATGAGATCTGGACAAGCCTTGAAATTCTGTACAACAATCGGTCTGAAGCAAGAATGCTCGAGTACAAGACAGCCCTGACTCGTAGTGAGAAAGGATCTAAACCTATGATGGACTATCTTGCCCTAATGAAGTCCTACTCAGATGGTCTTGTTGCTGCTGGATATCCAATTACTAAAGGTGAGCTTATTCTTGCTACACTGGGAGGTCTAAGTAAGGAATATGAATCAGTGATTGTAAATCTGACTTCAAGTATAGGCTTATTATCTTGGCAAAAGGTTCAGTCACAATTAGTGACTCATGAACGATTGTTGGCTAGGTTTAACCCCTCTGCAAATCTGGATATGGGGTTTCCTTCTGCAAATGTTGTTGTTTCTAGATCAAATGGGTACAGGCAGTCTGGAAACAGGTCTGGAAATCAAACTACTCAAGATTCGGGTTCTGGAAGAGGCAGAGGAAATAGAGGAGGAAGAAACTCCAGGGGACGTGGAGGTAGAGGATCTGGTAATGGTAATGGTAATAATTCTGGAAATAACAGGCCAATCTGTCAAGTATGCAACAAGACTGGGCACACAGCAGTGGACTGTTGGCATAGATTTGACTCAAATGTAGGCACTCCAAGTCAATCTGGAAGTTCACAGAGGAACAACAATGCTTACCTTGCCTCATCTGATACAGTGAATGACTCAAACTGGTACATGGATAGTGGGGCTTCAAGTCATGTCATTGCAGACCTCAATAATCTCCACATCAATTCTGGTTATGAAGGCTCAGATAGTCTAACAGTTGGAAATGGTGAGCAACTTTCTATCCTTCATATTGGCCAAT
Organism: Gentiana straminea; assembly: GCA_036785695.1. NCBI lineage: Eukaryota > Viridiplantae > Streptophyta > Magnoliopsida > Gentianales > Gentianaceae > Gentiana > Gentiana straminea. The sequence goes on from JAVUPR010000398.1 coordinate 6,070,135, forward strand.
CAAAAATTTGTGGTCCTAACAGTGTCATTAAACTTAAAAACATACTTCATGTTCCTGCAATCACAAAAAATCTTTTGAGTGTGTCTAAACTAACCACTGATAATCCTGTTGTTGTTGAATTTTATGATTCTGGTTGTTGTGTGAAGGACAAATTCTCAGGGATGGTGCTGCTAGAAGGTGAAATCAAGGATGGTACGTATCAACTCTCCACTCCAAGTCTGAGCTCTCTTCAATCCAAGAATAAGAACCCTAGTGTTTACTATGGTCAGTTTTCTAAAGGTCCAAATGAGTCTGTTAGGTATCATGGACCCCTAGAGTCTCTAGTCTGTTTTGTTAGCTATCAAGAAAAAGCCAATCTGTGGCATAGAAGATTAGGGCATGCTTCTGTTAAGGTCATAGACCTTGTGTCCAAGCAATGTAATCTTCCAATCAATAAAATGTATGTGTTTTGTGAAGCTTGTCAGTTTGGGAAACATCACACTCTGTCTTACCCTCATTCTAACACTAAAACCACACACCCTTTGGAACTTGTTCACTCTGATCTGTGGGGACCCTCACCAATCAGATCCTCAAATGGATATACATACTATATACACTTTGTGGATGATCACACCAGGTTTACCTGGATCTATCCTCTCAAATTAAAATGCGAGGCTCTAGCTCGCTTTTCGAATTTCAAAACAATGGCGAGAAAACCAATTTGACAAGAAAATCAAAACCTTACAATCTGATTGGGGGGAATATAGGGCTTTGGAACCTGTTCTCAAACAGACTGGAATCATGTTCAGACACCCCTGTCCCTATGTACATGCTCAAAATAGTAAAGCTGAAAGAAAACACAGACATATTGTAGAGATGGGACTTAATTTGCTAGCTCAAGCCTCCTTACCTCTTAAGTACTGGTGGGAAAGTTTTAGACATGCTGTTACCATCATAAACTCTCTTCCCACTCCTGTTTTGTCAAATAGGTCACCTTATGAAGCTCTTCAGTTTGACTCTATTTAGTTTAGTATCTCATCAAAATGAAATTTTTTTTGTAAGTCTTGGTAAGAAACCTAACTATGATCAGTTTAAAGTCTATGGTTGTGCCTGTTATCCCTACCTTAGACCATACCAAAACCACAAATTTCAGTTTCATACCAAACAGTGTGTCTACCTTGGATCTAGTCCTAACCACAAAGGTCATCTGTGTCTAGATTCTTCAGGGAGGATATATACCTCTAGGGATGTGGTCTTCAATGAAGATCATTTTCCTTACAGGACAGGCTTCCCCAGCAAAGTGTCCACACCTTTAGTTGTGTCCAGTGAAACTCAAGTTAGCAACTCTGTTCTTTATATCCCTAATGACACAGGTATATCTACTGGAAATGATACAGCACATCCTTCAGAAAACTCACCTGCTAGCAACACATCTCTTATGGATCAGGATTCACCAGCAACTGGAACTACATCATCAACAAGGTGTTCACCACAGAGACACTCACCATCTCCACAAATTCACTCTCCATTACCTGCACCTTACAACACACCATCACCATCCACATCACCATCACCATCACTTTCTCCACAAAATACTACTTCTCCATCACCTTTGCCTTCACCATCACCTGCACCTGCACCTCAACCTGCACCAGTTCACCAAATGCAAACTAGATCCAAAAGTGGGATCTTCAAACCCAAGACCTTCTCTTTCTTGGCCACTCACCCCCGCTCATACATATCCAATCGAACCAACAAGAGTATCGATGCCCTAAATCGAGTGAATGGAAAGCGACTATGCAAGAAGAATATCGAGGCCTTGATGCGAGAACAATACTTGGGAGCGGTACCTCCAATCCTAAACTCAAGCGGTGGGAAATAAGTGGATATTCAAGTTGAAACCGAATGCGATGGGAGTGTTCGAAACACAAGGCAAGACTTGTTGCAAAGGGCTTTTTACAAACCCCAGGACTAGATTACACTGAGACTTTCAGCCCTGTGGCAAAAGCATCCACTATTAGGGTAATCTTAGCCCTAGCTGTTGCATGTCAATGGAAGATTAACCAAATTGACATCAACAATGCATTCCTGAATGGAAACCTCAAGGAAGTTGTTTACATGCCCCAACCTGAAGGTTTTGTGGATGCTACAAAGCCTCATCATGTCTGATGTCTAAAAAAGGCTCTCTATGGCCTTAAACAGGCACCTAGAGCCTGGTTTGAGGAACTAAGAAATCAACTCATCAGTTGGGGATTCAGACAGTCAAGAGCAGATGTGTCACTCTTCATTTTCAAACAAGGAACCACTCTTTTATATGTCCTCATTTATGTTGATGACATACTTGTCACTGGCAACAGATTTCCTCTGATACGGAAGTTTATACAGATGCTGAACACAAAATTTGCTTTGAAGGATCTTGGAAGTCTGAACCATTTTCTAGGAATGCAGGTCCATAGAGATGAACAGGTCTTTATTTGAATCGGACAATGTATGCTACACGGCTTCTACGAAGCGGACATCACTCATCTCAAGCCATGTCCTACCCCTATGGCTCTTGGACTAGACCTCACTTCTACTGACAGTTCCTTAATGGATAATCCTACTTTGTATAGGTTTGTCATTGGTGCACTTCAATACATGACCTTTACAAGGCCTGACTTGACTTATGCTGTGAACACCCTTAGTCAATACATGCAGCATCCTAGGGTGATTCACTGGCAGGCCCTAAAAAGACTTCTCAGATATGTACAGGGTACTATTGATTATGGCCTGCATTTTCTCCCAGATCAAGGGATTACTCTTACGGGTTTTCGGATGCGGCGGGGATGTGACCTAGCCGACAGGAGGTCTATTGCGAGGGCGTGTTTATCTCTGTGGTTCCTTAGTCTCATGGAGCTCCAAGAAACAAGGAGTGGTGTCCAGATCCAGCACAGAATCAGAATACAGATCTCTGGCAAATACAGCAGCAGAAATTCAGTGGCTCAGGTCTCTTATTAATGAATTGTGCATTCCCTTACCTAAGACTTCTGTAATCTGGTGTGACAATCTAGGTGCTCAAGCCCTGGCCTACAACCCAATATTCCATAACAGGACCAAACATGTTGAGCTAGATGTCCATTTCATTCGAGACAAGATTCTGGACGGATCTCTGTCTGTCAAATATGTTCCATCATCAGAACAAATTGCTGACTGTTTTACCAAGCCATTATCTACCACCAAATTCAGCCAGTTTAGAGACAAACTCCAAGTGGTCAAGACCCCTTCTCGTTTGAGGGGGGATGTTAGAAGATAAGGGTGTATTAGTCTTTGTGTGTAAGTTTGTTGTGTGTAAGTTTGTTATGGAGGAGGTGTACTAGAATATCTAGTACTAGATTTTATTCCTAGAATACTATCTTGTCTTATTCACTACCTAATACTATTTGTAATGACTAAGGTATCTGTTTTGGTTAATGAGAAGATTATCATTCTGTCTCTAAATTCAAGTTCGTTTGACATTCTTTTCCGAATTATCTTTTAGTATTAAAATTATTCCGTCTGCACTCTGATTAATTGTTACGAGGCTTATGTATATATTACTTGTGACGATTTAAAACGTTAATATATGTATGTTGGGCGTTATTTCCGGATAATGACTTGGTATCTGGGACGGGGCGTCACAGCTACCTACCGTCGGCTTAAATTTGTGGTAGATATGGTAGCAGGGGCCCCCCCCCGGGGGGGGGGCGCCATAGCCCAGAGCCCCCTAAAATCTATGAATTTAAGGGTCCCGTGAAATGTTGACTTAATAGTATATACATATTGTATTTTTAAATAGCAATAAGGTATTGCCCTAATGGTGAGCACTAGGTATAACTTGACAAGTGATCAGGGTTTGAATCATGCTTTAGGCAAGAATAATATTATTTTTTTTGTTACTTTTTTTTAAAAGGCTAAAACAATATTTGATTCCGAGTCTGAATTTGGATAGAAACGCCCGTTTGGTAGTTCATCAGCAATAAATATATGCATGGGATAATAATACTAAAATTTCACTTTATAACCAATTTTATTACTTACAAACAAATATTACTTACAAACGAAGATTTTCTTAACTGAACACCGTCTACACAGCCTTAATGCTCAAGTGAGAACAGTCAATGATCTCTAACGAAAATAAATCACACATTCTTTTTGCTAATTCAGTGGCTGACAATTTTAACCATTGTAAAATTACAAATTGTATATCAATTGCATATTAACACACATAAAAAACCTTCAAATTGATTTAATGGTTACCCTGAAAAGGCAAAACTAAAAAATGTAATTAAATGATTTTATAAAAGTAAGTAAATGATTTTATATAAATTATAAAGGTTATTAAGGTTGTTTCAACAAATTCTTGATTGAAAATGTTGTTTCAACAAATTCTTGGTTATTAATATTGTTCTTCTACACCCATAATACCCTGATCTTCTTTAACCCAAAAATCACTAAACCCCCATAAACCCGTGATTTTCCGGCCATAATATATCCGTTTATTTTTATTTTTTTATATTTGTTTTTGAATCGTGGATGAAGAAGAAATAAGAATAAGGAAGAAGAAGATGGTGTTTATGGATTGAATCGGGTGAAAGAGGTGATGTTAATGGAGGAAATCGAAAGTGGCGTTAATAGAAGAATCCAACGAGAAAAAAGAACAAAAGTTTGTCTATACGTTTGATTTTATATGATCGATTTTACTTTGTTTGATACGCATGTAATGTGATAAATTGTATATCAGCTTTGGCCTTTGTGGAATAAATAAATGCCTTAACTTTTATTAAAATAAATCTAGGGGGTTCTAAAGGCACCCCCAAATTACTTCCGACAACCATTTAATGAATATTTTTTCGGACGAAAAAAACATCGGTGACACCGGCGTTCCTTGTTGAACACCAATGTCAGTGCCACTGACGTTGGTGTTCAACAAGAAACGTCGGTGGGAAATCGTGGACTGACGTTTTCTGAGTTTTAACACTTCTACAAAGAGGACGTCGGTGTGCTCCTTATATAAAAAATTACCGGATACCGAAAGTAATTTTTTATAATGTAGTAAGTAAGAGAGAACAAAATAAATATGGGGGTGCCGATAAAACCAAATCTATCATACTGCATTGTGGACCGGACAGATTTCCCACAGATCATAGAATGCCTCAACTTTTCTTTTTCCCAAAAAAAAAAAAAAAAAAAAAAAAAAAAAAACGTTTCTTTCCCTCGAAAAAAAAAAAAAACCTTTCTTAAACCCTTCCGCAGCTCCCGTTGAACAACTAGTCCATGGAATTAAATCCTAACATCGAGAAGATTTTATGGACTGAGGAGCAAATTTCACAGAGAGTATCCGAGCTCGCTACTCAAATCACCTATGATTTCAGCAAGAATCGCAGTTCCACTCTGTCTTCTTCATCTTCTTCAGCTCCGGTTATAGTCGGCGTCGCAACCGGGCGCTTTTCTCTTCTTGGCAGACCTAGTTCGCAGAATTCAGCTTCCAGTCACCGTTGATTTTATCCGGGTTCAATCCTATGGTTCTGGGACTGTATCTAATGGCAGACCCATTATTTCTTGGGATTTGAAACTTGATGTTCGTGATAAGCATGTGATTCTGGTCAGTTGTTTTGTTCATCCCTTCAATTTTTTCTACTTGGTTTTAATTTGGCTGTATTTTACGTCTTTGATGATATTTCAAATTCGTACCAATATATGACAACCGGTCCAAATTTGTGGCTGTGATTAACCTTTTTTTTTTTAGCAGCATTATCCGGGGATGTTGACACTTTCTCTAATATGTAATCAATAGTTTTTATGTCAAAATCTTTGATTTCTAAACAGTGTTGTGTAATCTAAAAAATCGGTTAAACGTTAACTGTATTTTTTATTTTAAAACAGGGCAAGGAGCGGAAATCAAGAGTGTTTTATGTTGAGTGGTATCTCTAACATGACAAGGGGCTAAAGAGCTTTTGTTAAATGGTTTCAACTGAATGCGCCGTTTTGTTTGTGAATTCGGGGAGTCAATTTGTTTCAACAATACCCATCAAGATATATGTTGATCATAGTCATGGACTATGTATTTGTCAAAGTTTTGTTTTTTTACACTCATCGGAAGGATGCACACTTATGAATCAAAGGAATCTATTAAATAATGATCCGTTTGTCAGAGTTATAATTTATAAAAATTACAATGGAAACACTCATTGGAAGGATGCACACTTATGAATCAAAGGAATCTATTAAATAATGATCAGTTTGTCAGAGTTATAATTTATAAAAATTACAATGGAAGTTTCTTTCAAAAACTTAAGTGAGAAATTGGATGGTAACTGATTAGAAAATGCTTTTCATGATGGGATTTGGAACTCAGATGCACTTCAAAGCAGAGGACTCAAGGAAAAGTAAGAGTGTAACTGGTCAATATTAGTTTTTTAACAGTGGTTGTTAGTTCTTACTTAGGTTTTAACCATCACCATTACACATGAAAAGTTGTCGTTGTATGAAAGGGATCGAGTAGGAGAAACAATTTGATGTAGAAGTATAATGTAATGTTGTGTAAAGTAGGCCTAAATGACAAGAATCATGCATAAGCAGGTTGCTTCCATGCATCAGCTTGCAGAAATATTATTGATATGTGGTTGTAACTTGTTGAATCTTGTTTTGAGTAATATTAATATGAAATTCAAACCCGATGCAGGTTGAAGACATCGTAGATACAGGAAATACGTTGGCAGTTCTTATAGACCACTTAAGGTCCAAAGGAGCATCATCTGTATCTGTTTGCACTCTTCTGAATAAGCCATTTAGGAGGAAGGTTAACTTTGAACTATTTGGTGATGGAAAGTTTTATTGTGGCTTTGAGGTTTGTTCTCTCTGTCTTTCGGTATCTGTTGTCTGTGTTTTTTTCGCATGCATTTCTACATATAATCCCCGCCTCTTCGTAATCAACGGTGATATAGGTGCACTGAAACAAATGCATCGAAAATGCACTGCCCGAAATTTCATAATCACATTCGTATATGAAAAAAAAAAATTAAAACACCACACAAATGCAGTGTTGCCTGTGGATTGATTTTTTTTTTTTTTGGCCCGTGGACACGTATTGATGGCCATTTTGTTCATTTGTGTAGCAGTAACTAAGTTTACGACTCGATCTTGATCAAGGTTTAGAGGTTAAAGTTGTAGAATTGCACTAGCAGGAAATGAATAATCTTGTGAACTTTTATCGTTTTAAGTCTCTTAAATTTCTGTGTTGACAGTGCCCGGATTATTTTGTGGTGGGATATGGATTGGACTTTGCGGAGCTATATAGGAACTTGCCATTTGTTGGGGTTTTGAAGCCTGAAGTGTACCAGTGATTTCTGTAGCCAATTTGGAAACATTTTCCCCTTTGTTTACTGTTAATGTGAAAACAAATCTCCCCATTTGCTTGGGACATAACAATCTTAAGTTGCACAATCGTTTGAGATGAAATTTTAGTTTCATATTTTCTTTTTCCAGCGAAACGAAAGATTAATATTAACAAATACAACACAATGACTGCAACAGGACAATTACCGGAACATAACAGGACAACCATCGGACTAATGCCTGCCAAATGTTGGAAACCGCCGGAGAAACAAATGAAAAGAAAACAATTGATATGGGGAAAACCCGATTCTGTCAAATTTTGTCTCTATAGAGAACCCAATTTGGCAACAAAGCCACCCAGAGGGTAAATGCCATACTCAAATCTTTTTGCTTTGAAAGCTGGAATAAGAAGCGCGAAAAAAACAAAAGCGGCCAACTACAGTCAGTCATGGTTGTTAGATCTGGCAAGCACCAAACATAGATGGTACACAAAAGAAATCCACCACCAACCATGGCCATAGCACACCGAAATCTTCCATTGAGAATGCCCCTCAGATTCCGCCAAAAGGACATTCGGTTAACACCGGCCATCCCATTGCTGTTGCCGGCCAAAATTCATAACTCCGATCTAGCAAAAAGATACACCTGAAAGCACTTCAGCCACCAAAGGACATCATTAGTGGCAACCATGGTGAGAAAGATATGGAATCCGACGGCGAACAAAAGCCAAAAGGACATGGATGAACCGCTTTTTATGGCAATGAAACTCCTGAACCTGCCATTACAGCCAACCCAAAAGCTCTGCAGTCCACCAATGTTGAAGGACAACCCCTTTCCAACTGCATACCCCTTCTGATCTTGAAGATGAAGCACGGTAGATAATATGCAGCGAGAAAGAAAAACAAAAGGCGCATAAAAAACCGAACCAAAAGCAAAAGATCCAAATTTTCTTCATAGATCCAAGGTCTTGTTGAAATTGTAAAAAGTGAAAACACAACACAACACAAAATAAAATGTGGAATTCTTATTACTCGGAATAATGAATGAGTTAAGTTACAACAAGGTTGATCATGAAGTATTTATAGAGTATACTTCACTACAACGGTTAAAAAACAGTTACATTCAGTTATAACAGTAATGTAAGTTACAACAAAGGAATCTGCTGAATCTATAGTCAGTTGAGGTGAGTTTGTCAGTTGAGTTCTCAAGACAGCTGAATGAGGGTTGAGTGTACGCACATCCTCTTGCATCCATCACTCATTGATACATATATTATAACACCCCCTCAAGCTGAAAATGGTGAATGAATCAAGTTGCACACCCTTCTTGTATCCATCACTCCTTTTATCCACTTGAACTTGGCTGAAAAATCTTGGAAACACCTAATTTGTCCAGCAGAAAACAAAAAATGGGTGCATCCAAAGCTTTGGTGAGAATGTCAGTAGTCTGCTCCTTTAGTGTGAACATGCATGAGCTTAATCAGGCTTGACTTGACTGTCTCTAACAACATGACAATCAATCTCAATATGATTAATCATTTCATGGAAAATAAGGTTGTGAGCAATGTGCTTATCACTGGCATTGTCACAAAACAATATAGCAGATAGTTGAAAATGTATCTGGCTATCTGCAAATTTCGTAAGATATAAGCAAGCCATTGGATTTCACAAGTAGCATTAGCCATTGCGCTATATTCAGCTTCAGATAAACTTCTGGAAATAGTGGTTTGTTTCTTTGCCTTCCATGATATAGGGCCATCTCCCAAAAACATTATATAACATGATATAAGATTTTCTTGTTTTAGGACACTATCAGTGAAAACTTTCAAAAAAAAAAGTTGTTCTCAGCTAGGAAGAAAATGCCTTGACTTGGATTAGCTTTTAAATACCTCAAAAGCCTGTGAGCGGCCTCATGTGACTTTCAGTAGGTGTATCTAAAAATTGACTCAGCTGCTGAACTACAAAGGCTATGTCAGGTCTTGTGAACGTGAGATAAATCAGCTTTCCAACTAATGATATGTATGTCGTATTGTGATCTAGCAGAGCTGAATCGCCATGTTGCAAGGTGTGCTTAAACTCCATAGGTGTTTTGGCAGGCATAGCTCCCAAAAAATCATATTATTGTAAAAGATTTAATGTGTACTTTTGAGAGAGGGAAATACCCTCAGGTGTTCTGGTAGCTTTAATGCCCAAAAAAAGCTCATGTTACCAAGATTTTTGATGGTAAAATGTTTCTGTAAATTGTCTTTAACGCGCTGGACCAGTTGTAGATCTGGACTGACTGCTATTATGTCATCTACATAAACTAGCAAAGCAATAAAGGACTTTCCTGATCACTTTGTGAAGAAACTGTGATCATTCTTAGATTGAACAAACCCTTGCTTCTCTAATGACTCTGTCAGCTTACGATTCCATTGTCTACTGCCTTGTTATAACCATATAAGGATTTGGTTAATCTGTAAACTTGATATGGTTTGTCAGTCTTGAATCTGGAGGTAGCTGCATATATACTTCTTCATGAAGATCTCCATGCAAAAAGGTTGTATTGACATCCATTTGATAGAGATACCAATTTTTGGTTGCTGCTACTGTCAACAAAGTTCTGAATGTAGTAATTTTGACAACTGGAGACAAGTTCTCCTCATAATCAATCCCATATGTTTGCGTGTATCCATTTGCTACTAACCTGGCCTTGTATCTTTCTATTGACCATCAGGATTATTCTTAATTTTCTATACACATTTGCATCAATAGGTTTCTTGCTAGGTGATAAATCTACAACTTCCCATGTATGAGTGTCTTGTAGTGCTTTAATTTCTATCTGCATTTCTACCACTCATCATGCTTGATTGCTTCATTGTATGTCTTTGGTTCTGTGACAACATCAATGGCACAAACAAATTTAGCATACTCAGCTGAAAGTCTGTCGAGACTCATTACTTCACTGAGCAGATGTGGAGTCTGCTAAACTGTGTCGATACCTCTTTGTTAAAAGTTTGGTGTCTTTTCTAGTTCTCGTTGATCTCCTCAGTTGTATAGGTGCAAGTGTCTGGCGTATTGGGGCTGCATCTCCACTGGATGCCTCAGCTGCATTTGGTGATTGCTCAACTGAATCACTCAGCTGATCATCAAAACTTTCTACAACATGCAATGGTAGAGGCATATACCTTTTTTTGCCTAAGACCTGCTGAAATAATAAGATAAGTCTCATTAATTGAGTATTTCTAGCAAAAAGATGTCTTTGTTGGTATGTCCAAGAGTATTTCACCATTGGAAGTGTTTGAATTTCCAAGATGGACACATGTCATGCATCTCGAATCAAAATTTGTTCTATACTGCTGAAGAGCACAAGAAAAAACTAAACATCCAAGCATACCTTGAACACAGAATAATCAGATTTAAAACCATAAAGAACTTCATATGGAGTACTTTCTTTTAACAAAGTTGTTAAGATAGCAATGATAAGCTTCACAACAAGTAATAATCAGAATCCTCAATATTCAATTGGAAGATTTACTTTGAAATTTTTATCCTATAGCAACATTGAGTAGATGATGATGTTTTTTTTCAACAATTCCATTCTGCTCAGGTGTGCTAATAGAATGATGTGAGTTGAAACTCAACACCATTACCAAACCTAATGACCTTGATCGTCTTATTGAATTGTGTAGAAACAAATTTAACAACTAATTCAGAAGTTTCAGACTCATGTCTCATAAGAAAAACCAGTATAAATCTAGAAAAATCATCTACAACAGTTAAAAGAGAAAGTTTCTTTCATTCCTGCACACCTCATTCATATGCACTTTCATTTCCCAACTGATCACCCGGTAGTTGATGCTCCACAACAATTAGATTGCCCCATTGATGCAAATCCTTGTTGACAATTTTCACTGCATCAAAGCCTTCTCGCTTTTCCATTACAATCTCACCCTCAACCAGGAGGTGTAAACGATCCGAGTCGAATTAAACATTTTGTTATCGAGTTGTGCATACTTCTAAAATTTCCATGCTCGCACTCGGCTCAAGATCGGCTTGATTTAGTTTTAGCAATGCTTGAGTTTGTTTCGACTATGCTCGTGAAAACATTTCAAGCACTTTCAAGCTAGAACTCGAGCTCGTGCAACACGTTAAGCTCGAAAGATAAATACTTGATAAATCCAATAATACTTTTTTTTTCTTCATATTTTATTTATATTTAATATATTTTTAATAATTCATTAAAATTTATATACATTTAAAAATATATATTAAAAAGCTTGATAATGTTTCTGAACATTCGATTCAAGTTTTAAAATGCTCGAGTTTGGCTCGTTTGCTTCAATAAACAACTCAAGTTTGATAAATTCATATATGAGCGAAAATTTCACGAGCCGAGCACTGAGCCGCTCGTGAGCAGCTCGACTCATTGACACCCCTACTCTCAAGGCCCCTCAACCCATCAACCTCCCCCCACCCTCCCTGATTTTATTTTATTTTATTTAGAAATCCGCTTCTACAAATATATTCCCGTCAAAATTTGAATTTCTCATTATCAAATAAAATAAAATCAAAAAATTGAATTGCTCGCTTCCCTCCTTTCCGCTTTCTTTCCCCAAATACAAAGCAACAATGGCGCCACCGGCGACCTTCATCGCCGTGCAGTGTTGCCATTGTTCCACAATGCAGGTGAAGCAGCAGAATAAGAGCAGCAATAAGTGGACTTGCGTAGTGTGTAACCAGAAGCAATCTGTTCGGAAGGTTTACGCCCAAGGATTCATGGCCAAGGACGTTCGGAAGTTCGTTCAGTGCTTCAACATGACTCGTCAATTAGCCGAGCAAAATCAACTTCTATTGAATACTGATCAATTCGACGCCCTAGAAGAAGGATTCATAGATAATATCCCTTCAAATCTCAAGCAGAGGCGAACCGATTGGGCCGAATATCTTGATCCTCCAGAGGAAGACACCGGTTCCGGCAGCAATGGTAAAACGCCAGGTACATGATTTGATTGAGAAATAAATCCACTATTTTACTTATAATTTGTCTTAAATTAGTTGCCAAGGATTGCACAACTGAGATGAAAATTTGTTCTCGATTAGATTGTGATATTGTGCTTATTTTGTAGAGGATGATGAATTGATGTCAAGGTAGTCACAGAAATGCCAAAGCCAGTTTTCAAGAAGCCTAAATTGAGGAACCCTAGCATTTCTTCAACTGGAGGAAAGGACTATAAGTATGCACCCACCTTCAAAAAGCAGAATAGCAATGAGGAGAGCTCCCATAGGGGTAAATTAACTCAAACGTCAGCATAATCTTTTTTCTAGGCGGCTAAGATCAATACAAGCTGATGATCATTTTATTCTTGTTCGCAATTTCATGATTTAACTTCCTGGTTTCATACATTAAGTATACATTTTAGTATATTATTTATTGAGGAACTATTGCATTTCTTCAGCGGGAGGAAACGACTATGACTATGAACTCACTCTCAATAAGCGGAATAGCAAAGAGGAAGAGGACTCCCGTAGAGGTAAATGCACTCAAATATTGCATAATCTTTTGTCCAATTGTTTATGTGTGTACTTGCTTAGGGTGTTCTAAGATTCTGTGGAAGGAAAATGATGTAGGTTGACAGTAAAGTTGAATTTTTGCTTCATTTGTAGATGTAGATTCAAGCTCAAGCAAATGGTCTACAAAAATGGGAAAGGAGAATTTAAGGGAGATGCCTTATGCACCAGGAAGTCAGATGGAAGACATTTTTGTGAACAAAATGGGATCAAAGAATGAAATTACAAAACGGAAAAGTAATGAAAACTGCGCTGAAGGGGTGAAATGGGGTAGTAACTCAGCTAAAGCAGGGGCATCCTCAAAATGGAGTATTTACATTTCTGACGACAACGAAGGTTTACTACTCGGGAGTGGAAAAGACTGCACGGCTCGGGAAAGTGAATTCATTGATGATGCAAGTGGGAGTGCATTGATGACAGACCAAAGGGTAGAAGAGGACATCCACCCTGATTTCTTATGAACTTCAAACATGTAAGTTTTCTGACATTGTCCTTTTTACATCATGATATTCCCGAGTTGTATAGTGTACCGTGATCACCCTGGCGTTTCAATGGATTCTACGACAATAGTTCTCTAAGCTTTACATTCTGAAGGGAGTAAACTACGGTCTTTTTGGGCTTATCAAATCTAGTTGCTTGGTAGAACAATCGATTTATGCAGCCATGTCTAAATAATTTTCTGTTTACACAGAATTGAGCTAATAATTTGCAAGTTAAGCTCATATGCATACCAAATCAGTAAGAGATTTACAAGTTAAGCTTACATTATCGAACCATTAGATGGATGTCATTTATATAAAAAGATAAAAACATGTTTTTGTTTGGTACAAGAATCAATCATAATGGCAAAGGTACAATTGAGACTCTTCATACAGTATTTTTTTTTTCCTTATATTTTTGCACTACCAACCCTGGGGACTGCTTTCTTCTGGATTCGTCCTTTCATATCCTCTTTCTGTCCTATGAAATAGAGAGCAAGAATGTTAGATCAGGAAGAGTGAAAGCACGAGTTTCGGTTTGATTTCTTTGTTAAAAGGGCGCGCGTAAGCAATTCGCCAGTCTTTCTCTTCCTCATTGTGAAAACCTAATGGCAAGTTACATAACAAAGAGTGAACATGCTTGCTGATATTCTTCAAGCATGTATATATCTTACTAAAAAATCTTAAACTAAATACTAATTTAATTCCCATCACACACAACTTCAGTTTTAGTCAAAATCTTGCATATACTTGGTCTTATAATTTGTGTCATGGGGAAACAAACTAGCAGAGGGATCTTTTACATCAATTTTGAAAGAGAGCATCTTTTCACACAACATGCACTATTCTGACCCAACATAAGTCGGAATTAAGTGTTTTCTAGACCCAATACCGGTCACAAAGCCTATTTCATACATTCTGACCCATATTCGGGTAGAAAAAAAAAAGTGTGCCGAGACATTTTGCTGCGTGAAAAGACATTCACATTTTGGAATGAAACTAGAAAACGAAAAGACGTTGTAGTCTAAATTATTTTATACTCTTTAACATCTTGACCTCGAACAATATAATGACGGGAAATATAATATCGATAGAGATTAAAAATAAACAAGATAAAGACATACACATACCTGTTAGTACTACTGAAAAGAACAAGGGATGCAGGATCTTGAGATGAGAGATAGAAAAGCTGTAGGACAATGTAGGCACATGTGGTAATGCTGAAAATTAACCAAAAAAAAAAAAAGAGAACAAGAGGAAATCAGTATACAAAGCTAAGGCATAAAAATATAAAATATTTTTAATTCTGTGTTAATTCTAGTGCATAAAGTATATGTAATCTTCTCTGCACACATTACATTCTGATGTATTTTACTTTAAATAGAGTCTTCTTTTTTAAAATGGAAAAAAAATGGTGTTCAAATTGCAAAAAAAAAAAAAAAAAGAGTTGTATTAGATCAATAAGAATAAAATTCAAGAAGACAAGAATAAGGTATTTTGTTCAGCATCCATAAAAATCCAAATTACCTGCCAAAACAGATCAAGAACAATATCCAAGAGGCAGAGGCAATCCAACTTGATTCTTTGTATGCAACCCAAACCTGATAATAAAAAAAAAAAAAAAAAAAAAAAAGGCTGAAAAGGACAAATTCAAAGAATAACCTAATAGAATTAATGGTAAATCCATACCGATAGAGCAATCACGTTTACGTAGAAGTCAACCAGTGTAGCAGACAGCCACCTATGAACAAATACAACACATTAAGACAGCTAAGGAAGAATCTAAAGAGAGATGTGAAAGCAGGGAAGATGAAACGAAAACCCACGGAGTCAATAGTTCCTTGCGAAATGGAGACCCATCGGTTACAATAGTGTAAATAAGTGATCCAAGCATCAAGCAGCCCAATGCACCGAAAACAACTCTACCAATCAATGCAGTAAATATTCGTTTTCTTTCAACGCCGCCCCTATATACAACAACAAGTGACAAATCTGTTATAAATCTTTTTGCCCCACTCGCGCGTGTCTTGCAGTCGGTTGGAGACTATTTGCATAGTCGCCGCCTAGACAATTAATGGATTGTCATTCTGACATTGAAATGCAAGATCCAATAATCGCTGCAAGAATCATATCCACCCGTGTCACTAGAAGGAATAAAATTGAAGCAGAGTCTCCTCAGGTACATACTTACTTGTCTTTTTGTCCCAACAAAACGAAGTATATTGGATTTTGGGATGATTCTTGTGGTGAAAGATGTACAAGTTGCAGGACAATATAAGCACATGTAGCAATACTGCCAAAAAAAAAAAAAAAAAAAAAAAAAAAACTACTATTCAATCAACTTAGTAAAATCAATTTAAATATAAAGAAAAAATGTACAAAATCATACTATAAATATTAAAAACTCAAAATAATACAAATTCTTGTAAATCTTCATCATTTTAGACAGTTTTTTTCCCCTCAAATTTCAACAAGTTTTATTTCCTCATATCATATATATCCTACTTACAGATATGCATATCATCAAACTTTTAAAAATCTCAAACTCAGACGTTATTTTTTTTTCTTCTTTTTCTTAAAGGTGGGTGCATATATATCCGACACTGTCGGATACAAGACACTCGTTGCCAAACAAAAGTATTTGAGCATCGTAGAGTGAGCCAACCGACGAATGCAATGTATACTTGATAGTAGCTTGTAAAAGTTACAAGATCAAGAATTGTAAAACCCCACATCGATAAAATAAAGTCCTGCTAGTGTGAGACATAAAGATCTTGTCAACTCGGATTAGCCCTTTTAGATCAAGCGAGGACGGCGGTCTAAGCAGTTGAGCGGACATTTATGAATCATTTAACGCTACCAGACCCGGAGTCTGGGGGCATTACAAGAATGTAATAAGAACAACATATATACCTTCCGAAACAAACAAGTAGAACAATCCAAATTAGTCCGCGGATCCAGTTGGACTCCTTGTACACAATCCAGGCCTGTTTAAAAAAATAGGGATTATTTAGGAACAAGAATCCATATTTTAGAATTGATCACTTTATAACAACAAACATTAATTCATCACTTGGTAAAGGCATATACTGTACATACCCCTATAGCAAAGATGTTGATGTAGAAATCAATCAAGGTAGCTGCCATCCACCTGCAAATTTAAATTTAAAAAAAAATAAATAAAACATAAATCACTTTTTTTTTTTTTTTTTTTTATTTTAATTTCTAAAATCAAGTAAGATGGCGGGAGGAGCTGGGAATGGGTATGATAATGAGAAGAAAAGTAAGAGAGAGAGAGAGAGAGAGCATAGGTACGGGGTTAGAAGTTGTTTACGAAAAGGAAGGCCATCAATGGCGACGGTGTAGATTACAGTAGCAGTGATCACACATCCCAGCACAGTAAAAACAACTTTCAAAATTGTTGCAAGAGTTAGAGTAGGCATTCCTTCCTTTATTTGTTTTGCTGTTAGATATATATTTTTTTTCCTTTGCGAATTATTAGCAATACAGAAAAGCCAATTGTTCTTTGTGAATTTTGGACATGTGAGAAGCTGTGACTGTGAGGCGAGGGGACAAAGGAAATAACATACGATTCCTATGGATCCACGTCATCTCTATCATTACTCATCTATATATATATACGTTTTTTTTTTTTTTTTTTTTTTTTTTTTTTTTTTGTTTTTTGTTTTTTTGTTTTTTTGTTTTGAACTCCTCCTTATTTTCTTAAGTTAGAAAGTGATTATTTTACGAGTAATGATAGAGCACAACTAAATTGATATAACGGATGATTCAACATAATTTTTCATCCTTGATTTTAACGAGGCTCAATTAATTGTGATGTGGACTTAACAAAATCAAAGATAAAACATTTGGTTTGTGTCATCTATTATGTCAAATTAGTTGTGTCTCTATCATTGCTTTACCAATTCCGTAATTACCAGCAAAAATTACGGAATAAATTACGTGTTATTTATCTCAAAAATAAAACTGCAAATATGCGGAACAGTAGATGTAAAAAATATAAGTTCCATCTCTTCCAAGAAGAAGAAGAAGAAGAAGAAGAAGAAGAAGAAGAAGGAGGTCTCCAAAAAAATCCCCCACATGAATGAAAATGCGGACTCCAAAGAGAAGTTAGTCGAAAAAATATTTTATCAGGAGATGTAGCTTTTGGCTTTTAACATGCTTTATTGAAGTACTATCAAATTTACTTAGCTAGTTAGTGAACTATGTCTTAAACCGTTCAGCCTTTGGTGTAATCTAAGACAATATCACTCACACAATATTTTCCCCAACGCCTTTCAGTTCTCATGGTTATGTTAGTTTTGGCCTTGGACAACACTTGGTTTCAGAAAGTGCATTAGAGAAATCAAGCCTCATTATTCTCATAGCAGTGGCCCCCACTTCACACTTACATAAGTGACCTCTTATCTAGAGTATTCTGCCGTTACGGTCGTCCGGTTTACATGATATAGTAACTCAATAAGTTGCATACTATTCTCTTAACTATTGATAGAAGGTGGACTTATTATGTGGGAGATACAAAAATGAATACATAGAGAACTGCACAAACAACATAGAGAACTGCCCATTTAGCTTTTGATTTTGTCTCACATACCAACACAACATTTAACATTATGTTTCCTATTTCATCCCTATTATTCACCCAAATCAATTAATTAAATGTTGTCTTTTGGTATTTCAACGTGTAAAATTCATTTACCGATCAAGGGTATTTTGGTCCTTGAATACTTTAAAGTAGTTCTTCAATTAGTTTCCTTAATATCCACGCCTAAGGATAAAATACCTCATAATTTGGGATAGAGGGTGTATTTGTGTTTCACGAATTTTGCAATTCCATTCCTAATGTTTTATCTTTTAGCATTTTAAGCTCTAATCTGTGAATTTTTTTACTTCTTCAATTGTGTCAAACAACCAGAAAGGTAAGACATGTTTCAACAACAGAAACTCAACATGTAGCAAAACAAATAGACTCAAAAGGCCCACTTGAATAGCCAAGATACAAGAATAATTTAACCTCATGCTCTCTATAGACGACACATTTGTTCTAACAGAATGGGTAAGTGCTCAGCTGTTCTTTGTTACATGGATGTCCCTTTTGAACCATGATCTTGGGATCTCCAATCAAGATAGTTGGGTTGCCATTACAAGGGTTCATGCGTAATAGGCTTCAAATCCATTGTCTGTCAATCTTGACATCTGATCCCTAGTTGAACCTTTGTAAACGGATCCGCAAGATTCTTTTTCGACTTTAGATAATCGATGGAAATCACATCATTAGAGATAAATTGTTTAATGGTATTGTGTCTACGACGTATGTGTTGATACTTACCATTATACATACTACTATGCGCCCTTCTCATAGCCGACTGACTATTGCACTTTATGATGACATCAGCTACTGGCTTTGACCAACATGGAATATCCTCAAGGAAATTTCATAGCCATTCAACTTTTTCGCCAACCTTATCCAATGTTGTAAAATCAGATTCCATAGTGGAACGAGCTATAAACATTTGTCTCGTGGACTTCCAGGACACAATTGCACCACCAATTGTGAAAAGGTATCCACTAGTGGACTTTGAATCTTCCATATCTGATATCCAGTTGACAACATAGTATCCATATAATATTGCAAGATATCTTGTATACCGTAATCCTAGACTCATAGTGTATTTCATGTACCTCAGCAATTTATTCAAAGCTTTCCAATGACTATGATCTGGATTACATGTGAACCTACTTAGTTTAACACAACACAAGCCAAGTCTAGACGTGTATAATTGGTAAAGTACATCAGACTTCCAATCACTTGTGAACACTTCAACTAATAAGTCCATCATAAATGGTTATTTTTGGTTCGTATTAGCCTATTTTGATGCATATTTTGTGAATTTTGTAAGATAAATTGCCTCATTTTGACCATATTACTTTTGTGCCTTGATATTTTTGCGGATATTGTAGAATTCAAGCGAAAAGGATTTGAAACTGAGCTAAAAAGGAGGCCAAAGATTGAAGAAATAAGGATCACCTCCAAGTGTGATCGAATGGAACAAGGTGTGATCACTATTCAGATTTTTGTTGGCCAAAGAAATGTTTTGATTGTTGTAGAGCTTTCCAAGTGATTTATTCTATAAAGCAATGTGTTATTGAAGCAAGAAAATGAGATTACACACATGAGGAGTCCATTGAGGGAATTTGACTTATAGAGATTATCTTGACAAATTTTATTTATGAAAACTAATTATTTATCCATTTATTTATTCCCCCAAGTCATAAAATCATAATTCATGCCTCGCATCTTAGGTTTGAGTCAACTTTTGCTCCAACGTTCAACATCATCATCTCCCATCCCTAAAAACAAGATTTTTAGGTGCATATTTTGACGGTTTATTTCTCTCTCTCTCGCTTCTTTTTATCTATTAATTTATTTTTCTTGTCAAGTGTGAATTCAATGATTGAATCTTGGAATCTTGATATGGAACGTGTGTAGGTATCGGTTTCTAGGTTAGGGGAAACCCATATACGA
Source organism: Gentiana straminea (assembly GCA_036785695.1). Classification (NCBI taxonomy): domain Eukaryota; kingdom Viridiplantae; phylum Streptophyta; class Magnoliopsida; order Gentianales; family Gentianaceae; genus Gentiana; species Gentiana straminea. The sequence goes on from JAVUPR010000398.1 coordinate 6,090,042, forward strand.
ATATATGATGTGAAAAACCTAATACTTCCCTTGTTTTATGACTTTCTTTCTTATGAATGAATTTTTGTGTGCTATTCATGTATGATCGTCGGAATTAATAGCATGGGAGGGTGAATGACAAAAAATCTACGCAGAGAAATCGATTCGATTATATAGTGACCGAAAAAGCACTACTTAATTGATACTTTAGAAAACAAGAATTAAATCTAGAGTTTTATAGGAATAAAAATTTAATAAAAACCTTGATGACATCAAATTATGGTTCTTTAATAGATGTAAATTCATTCTCTATAGCGGAAAACCGGGTGTAGTGTGAAATCCGTATCTTGGGGGAAAGATTTTTGGTAAGTCATATATGTAATTTCATGGTGACTCCGAAATCCTAAAAATGCATTTAAAATGATTTTTTTACCAACATATTGAAGTTCTAGGCTCATATTGGATTTTGAATGTTTGTTTGTTTGTTTAGATTTTAGACCTAAACCTTCTGAGAAATTGATTTGTTTAGCTAATTGAAATAAAAAATTGTTTGGTAATTGACTACAGGTCCTTGTGGGATTGACATCATAAGTACTACTCGAATAGCTATGCATTTGTGGTAGGAATTAGTGAATGTATTGAAAATCACACAACAATTTTTCTGGCACCATTGCCGGGGATTTCGGTGTCAATATTGAACCCGTTTTTTATTCGATTAGACCAGACTTTTTTACTTTTTGCTATTTTAGTGGGTAAATGTATTTTCATTCTTTATTTGTCTTTTCTTATTGCTTATGTGGAAAACTCAAAATTCTGACAATCTCTCTGAGTTAAAACCAGAATTCAAGAGTTCTTTAGACATGTAGAGAAGATTGTTCAAGCGGAAATCGGATTCAGAGGATACTAAATCTGAAACGGAGATGGCTCAAAATAATAACATAGCTTTGAAGGATTATGCAGTGCCTACCGCGCAGGGTTTACAGTTAGGGGTTGTGCAACATATTATAGAAGTAAACAACTTTGAACTGAAGCCTGCTCTTATTCGGATGGTTCAACAAAATTCCTTTGGGGATCGCCTACAAAAGACCCTAATTTGCATCTAAAGGCCTACCCGGAATACTGTGATACCCTCAAAGTGAATAACATCACTTCCTTTCAAATCAGAATCATGTTGTTCAAGTTTTTCCTTAAAGAAAAATCAAGAGCCTGGTTCCATTCCATACCATCAGGCACGATGACTACTTGGGGCCAACTCTTCATTAGAGGGGGGTGAATGGACAAGTTCAGAGAGGGATGAATGAATTTTCGTATTTTTAAAACTTTTCTCTAAGTGTAAAACACTTAGCAGATTAATGTGTTGGACTTATTTTTATGTTTTGATGATGAGTGCCAGACTAGCTGTTATAGTGCAAAGGCAAAAAGATGTCTAGATCAAATGTATAGGTTTATTAGAGTTTGATTCATGCATAGGTTTGATCAAACAAGCACTGTAAAGGTCAGCTGATTTATAGCAACAGACTGGTCAATATCAGTAGGGTAGTTAGGTCAGTAGACTTTTCTGGAACCTGCTGAAGACTGAAGGCTGAGGGCTCAAACTCAGTTACAGAAGGCTAAGGGATCAAACTTAGTAATTAAAGTCAAGGATATGGAATCAGAATTTAGGCAAGTCTGTGATGACCTAAACTGACTACATATACCTTGTGAAGAAGGTCTAAGTTCCATAAGTTGGATGATGTTTGGAACTTGGTTATAATTAAAAAAAGGTGTAATCTATCTTCACAAATAAAAGTTAGATAAAAGAAGTCAGCTGCATTGTATTTTATATACAGCAAATTGCAGTTCAGCAGACTGATGGGTATCTCAGCAGACTGATGAACCTGCTGATAATATACCTCGATTAATTCAATATTATATTGGAAGATTACATGGATAAGGACATCCAACTACCTCTGACTTATCAAACAAATCAAGGGCTGAGATTAAACAGACGTTGGGATGATTCAGATTATTATCCAATGGACACAAGTCAAGGGTGGACGGTGACCGCATCGTCAAAAGGAATTCGCGGTGTCGATCCTATGAATAGTGACAGAAAGCAAATCAGATGGGACAAAAACAAGGAACGGTTACATTTGAATTTCAAATTCAAGTCACATGTTCTCCTACCTATAAATAGACGACTTTCAACTCAGAAACAAGATGATGAAAATTGATAAACTTTGAAGAGATATTTTTCTGAGCTGAAAAACACCCTGCTGAACTTACTGAACTTAAAGCTACTGATCCAGAGAAATTCTTCAAGTGTATTCTGCATTCAAGCTTTATCAAGTATACACGCTTGAAGACTGCAAGCTGCTGATTATATCATCCTAATCAAGCTGCTGCAACTGAATCATTTATTTGATTCAATCTTTGTTTTATAAAGAACCCCTCGAAGACGGTGAAGCACGGTTGTGTGAAAGATCGTTGTTTGTGGTGGAGTGGTGAAGAGGCAATCCTACCCTTCAAGGACCAAAGTGGAAGACTCGGGAGCGCAATCCTACCGTTCCCGAGTTTTCGGTTTGTGAAGCCATAGTTATTGGTGAAGGACAAGCAACTTAGGAATCTTTGTAACAAAGCCTACATCAAAGATCTCTAGTGAATTTCCTCCAACATCACGGGGAGAAGAGTGGACTGACAGGATTACACCACCTGGAACCACTATAAAATCTGCCTACTTACTTTCTGTATTTAATTTCTGCACTTAGTTTATTTTGCTCATCAACCTACTGAACCTAGCAACTGAAATCACACACATACATTACTGAGTATCTAATACTTAGTATCATATTTAACAAGTAATAAGGCTTAATTTTGATATAATTCCGCTGCACAAATTCAGTAAACTAAACCGTCGCAGACTATCGTTCACCGAGGCAGTTATCGAAGTATCGCAGCCATTTCGAAGTTGCTGAATTTGTTAACTTCAAAAGTTTTAAGTGTTAAGTTTATTCACCCCCCTCTAAACTTAACCAAAGTCTTTTCAAGGGACCAACAATTGGTATCAGAGCAGTGCTTCTGTTCAAGTAGTCCTACTTGTTGTGCTTGTGAAAATACTTTGAAACTTTTTCAAGTTACTGATTTTCAAAGACTTGCATCATGGATAACACCCAGTATGCTAGAACTATGCTGATGTGTTCTCTTGATAGATTTGATGAATATAAACGTCGAATGCAGGCATACCTTGCTGCCACACATGATGAGATGATGGATGTACTAACTGATGGACCACTGGAGATTACCAAGGCAGTAACAGTGGGTGATACAACTGAGTACATTCCTAAACCAAAAAGAGAATGGAATGCAGAAGACAGAAAAAGAACAAACCTCAACAATATTGCTATTGACATCATTTATAGAACATTGGATAGCAATATGTATATGAAGGTTAAAGATTGCAAAACTGCAAAGGAACTTTGGGACAAGATACAGTTGATCTGTGAAGGCACCGATGCAATAAAGAAGAATAAAATCAAGTGTGGCCGAAAGAGGTTCCAAAAGTTCAAGATGTCGCCAAATGAAACCATTGAGCAAATGGAATCAAGATTTAATGTCGTCTCTGGATGAACTTACCCCGCCGAGTGTAAGTTATTCAAAGGAAGAAATTAACACAAAAATCCTGTAGGCTCTACCTGCAAAAGATATTTGGAAAATGAAGGTGACTGCAATAGAGGAAATGAGAAAGCTACATGAAGAAGACACCTTCAAGTTGTTTTCAGATCTCAAGGCTTATGAATTTAGCAAAAAGCTTGTACCTGAGACTGAAAAAGAAGAGCCACGACCAACGCATTGGGCGGTTCACATCAAGAAGAAACATCAGGAGGACAAGATGATCTTGTTGGATGAAATGCAGGAGCAGATTGCCCTCCTGAGCAAGAAAATCAGGATGATGAAGACAGGAAAGGCCCCTGCAAGAAATTTCACAAAAAGGCCTACTGAAAGAAAGAAAGAAGAATCAAAGAAAGATAATGACTATCTGTGCTTTCATTGCAAGAAACGAGGACACTTCAAACCTGACTGTCCTGAGTTAAAACAAAGTAAGGAACCTGATTATCTTTGCTTTAACTGCAAGAAACCTGGACACTTTAGACCTGATTGTCCAGACCTACTGAAGACCAAGAGTCAACAAAGAAGACATGGCAAGAAGGCTATGGTTGCTGAAGATGAATCAGGGTATGAAGTGGAATCGAAAAGGAAATGAATCGATGACACAAGACCGGTTGCCGATATGGAAGATTATGCTTTGATGGCCAACATGGATGAAGCGAGGAGGTATACAATACCGTATCTATCAATACTCCCTTTGGAAGTGATTGTGAATCAACTTGTGGTTCAAATCCTAGAAATTCTGACAATGATGAGACTTTGGATGCCATCCTTAATCAATCGAAGATAATACAATCTGGTTATGAGATTGTGAAGGCCGAAAAAGAAGCTCTTGAATTAGAAGTTGGAAGATTGAAAGCTGAATTAAGAGTTCTCAAAGGTAAGGAAAAAGATGTTGGACAGAATCAGTGTAAGCCTGCTGATCATCCAGCAGCCCTTGAATCTGCTGACCCATCTTGCTCCTCTACTGCATACAAATCTGGAAAGCCTTATGGTGATAAAACAGGGCTTGGATTTGGAACTCAACAATCCAAAAAGAGTGGATCCAAGAAGGTTACCGAACCTAGTACCATAATTGGTCCTAAGTTTGTACCAGCACAAAATCCAACTCCAAGTAAGGTTGCTGAGGCAGTAAAACCTACTGAGAATACTTCAAGGAAGCAAAATCAGAAGTCAAAGAAGTCAAAAGCTCCTAACAAAAAGAACAAATCCAAAAATAGGACTGCTGGACCTTCTAGACCTACTGATAGCGGACCTGCTACCAAGTCTGCTGGACCACAAAAAGGTAAAGGTCAGAAATATTCCAAGGATAAGAATCCTAAATCTAAAAATGTTAATCATTCAATGGATACTTATCTCAGGGGGAAAGGTAGACTGTTCCCTACTGATGATGATTGGAATATTCCTGTACCTGCTGATAGAAACAACCAGTATAACCATGCTGCTAGGGTAAAACCTAAGCAATGGAATCAGCAAAGGACTCAACAGAGGACTTATAAAAGGCCTCAGCAGGGACCTCAGCAGACTCCATACTACAGGGCTGTTCCTAACAGACAGCAAACAAATAGTTATACTGATGCTTCTAACAATAAGAGTCACTTCAAACAACATTATAAATCAAAAGGCCAGAAAACATATGTGAATCCTACACAACCAATTGTTAGAACTTATGGGTGTGTGGAATACACGTATGAACCAAAGTATGACACCTTTAGGAGAAGACCTTATGGAAACTTACCAAAGGTCATGCTTACTACTGACCACTATGGACCCAAACAGGTTTGGGTACCTAAAATGTATTAACTTTGTTTTGTAGGGTGTCTGGTACTTTGACAGTGGATGTTCCAGACATATGACAAAGAATAAGCACTGTTTGTCAAACTTTATGGCAAATGATGGTCCAAGGGTGAATTTTGGCAACAAGAATACACCTGGATATACAAGAGGATATGGCACACTTGTGAGAAATGGACTTACAATCAAGATTGTTGCATATGTGGAAGGACTGGACTACAACTTGCTGAGCACTGGACGGAAGGTCGGACTTCACTATAAAAATTGCTAGTTGTTGATATAAGGTTTATCGATGTCTAGTAATGGAATTTGACGAATTGACTTGCCTGAACTTGCTTGACTTGTAAATGAACTATACATATGTTTTCTTAATACTCGTGCACTAATACGTTTTAAAATATTCTTTACAGTTGTTCTATCATTGTTAAAGACTTCCGCTGTATTTCTTAATGTTGTTCAAGATATTGATTTTTTATATATTATTATTATTATTATATTTATATATAATATAACACTCTCACACACGGCTCATACCAGCCTTTGCTGACGACTCGTTTTCTTTATTTCTTTGTTTCTTTGTTATGTTTTGTTTTATTTTCTTCTATAAATAAAATTAGGTAGGATCGAGGAAGATGTAATGAGGATGAAACCGATGACATGGACCTAGTTTTAGAACTTGCTGTGCAAATTAAGTTAGTGACAACTGTAATATTATAATGGAAACACTTAGTGAATCTTTGTAAATTAATTTGTGGTTTTATTGGATTATTTGGGATTTCTAATAAAGACCTAGAATGATCTTTATTAAGTAAAGATTACTACTAGGTATCACTCCATGTCTCATTGCACGTTGTGTGGTTCCTATTGGTATCTAGATTAGCTTACCTTTCTTATAACAAGAATCCAAGGCACTACGCTAGTTATAGAGTACTAAGACTCATATGGGGTGCAACCCACTAGAGAATCGCTGTAGTAGTTCCGGGCTAATCCACTTTTTGGCGGAGTCCATCCACTTTTCCTCATCAAGGTGATTGGCGGAGTTTATCAACTTTTCCCGACTATCATCATGTTGCAATATTGTAGTGTGCCTTACCAAGAATTGCATGATATTTAGTCTTTTATGTAGCCACATGTGTATATTAAAAATCATTAACCAGCCACCTAAGTTTATTCAAGAAACGCTTCACCTAACGACTTTACTTCCTAAACTTAGACCACTAGACCACTTGACCTTATCCAAAACCTGGCACATACACAGACAATGATTAATTCTAATTCATCAAAGCACAAGGCCAATTCTAAGTTTCCAATAGTTTCGTACTTCATCTCATCAATGAATCCTTTCAGGACCGGAACTAAATGCATACGAAGCTTATCCATGGCTTTGTCAAGTTATTTTAAGTCATTTAGATCACCCAAGAAATGCCAAAACCTAAGACAGACCTTAAAACTAAAATAAAACACTTAACTGATTTTGGCCCATGGTTTAGCCAGTGCCAAAAGTTTTTGGCCGGCGCTAAAACGCTAAAAAACAGCATGTCTGGTCTTTGTTTCATTTTGGCGTGCGCTAAACCATTTTAGCCGGCGCCAAACGATCGGGAACATCCCTAAACAACATATTTTCTGCACATTCAAATACCTAACCAATATACAACGAATATACTTCGATTATAACACAAAAGATGCATAAAACAGGATCAATTTACTTGCCAAACACATTAAAACAACAACGTTCAATATGATGAAATTCTCTTTATTTGATTCGAAGCCAAAAATGGTCCCAAAAGCAAAGCAAAGCAAAACAACCAACTCCTATTTGTTCCGTCAAAACCTATAAAATCACAATCTAATCTTGAATTTACTATACTCTAATGTATCTGAACACTCAAAACTACGATGTACACAATTCAGAACCCAACACATGATCATCACTTCAAGATTCTGAAAATAAGGCAAACCATACATTCTCCAATCAAGATGAATCTTTTATAGAAACGTTCCTTGTCTCACGGTGATCGATTCTCTCTACTTGAATCTACATATCATGGTTTATATTAGAATCTTGATGTGATCCATGATGCTGTTCCGGATCCACTTGCCCCTTTAGCTACACCTGATCCACTTACCATCCGAGATGGGCCAATGACAAGACTGTTAGGTGTAGTGCCCGAAAGACAATTTGTGTAATTGTTTTTAATGGATGACAGAATTTATCTCACCTTATTACTTGCTTTGTGCTTGTAAGTAATACACCGTCGCAAACCCTAAGTATATCAGTATGTAACCGCTTAACTCAGTGCATGGCATGCACGTGAGGATTGAGTTAGTGGTGATATACTTAAACCGTTAGTCCGTGGTGAACTTAATCGAGTTTAGTGGTCTCTTGATTAAAACACCAATAATGCGCCCGTAACACCTTAGGGTGTGATAGTCTTATCCGGACCGTCGGCAGAGGGTACCTACGTGGGGCATTTATATATGATGGCATTCATATAGATCGGACCGATTTAATCCGAATTTCTCGGTATAATTCCGTAATCGAGGAATCTTATTAAATCATTAGATGATCATATATGGATCAACCTTAATCCCGAGGTGATCACATGTGGTGCCGCTTGTCCCGGGGTAGTGTTTGATGTGTTAGTTACGGTTCACTTAAATAATGTGTTCCAAGCCACTTCTCATTGGCACTATCTCCGGATGAGTGAGTAGTTCTGATTTTCACAGACATGGAATCCATTCCTTCCCCGCGGGAAAGAGAGACAAGCCCCTTATTTGTTAGCCCTAAGAAAGTGATCGATCGGCCGAGTTCATATTTAGACTAATTAGCTACTAGTCGATATGTGAACTAATTGATCACTAGGGGTTGATGGTAAATAAGGATAAGATATTCCGAGTCGGGTTCACGGAGACTTCCCACTCGTAATGGACAACTATGGAGGGTTAATCCGTATGTAGTGATTATATCAATGGACGCTTATTCGCTCTATGGGTTGAGTATAAGTATACATCTATAATCGGTAGAGTTTAGTTTCGGGTTTATGGTGGCGTAATCCCGGAATTAATAATTAATGTACTTTCTGTTCGATGAATAATTAATTATTGGAGCTACTGGTTATAGGTCCATGGTCCCCGGTGTGGCTTCGTAATTCGGACTAATAATCTTGTTATTTGGGCCTCGTTGATAATTAATTGGTCGGGCTAATTAATTGATATGCATGGATATTATTTAGTTGGGCTAAATAATATAATACACATAAAAGACATTTTATGTGGGCTTTTTTGACCCAATATGTGGCGCCATTAATGTCCTAATAATTAGAGAGAAATTAGTTTTCTTGGATAATTATTTAACATGTGATTTATCTTTTATTTGTTAAATGATAATTCATGGAATAATAGATAATAATATGATTTATCTTAATTTGTTTGGGATAATCATTTTATTTATCTTTTATTTGGAAAAGGATTAATGTGATAATTATCACTTAATTATTTAATCCTTGGAGGACATTGATTACTCTCCTATATAAAGAGAGTTCTCCCAAGTCTAATGGCAAGGTACTATTCACGTCACTATTCACCGAGAGAAATTGGCCGAAAAATTTCGGCCTCTATTCTTAGGGTTCGAGTTGGAAAAATCTTCGGGATTTTTCTGGTTGCATATCAAGGAGGCTCGTGTATCAAGAAGGGTGTCCACCAACCGCCGTTTGGAGAACACATCGGAAGATCAAGGCTTCTCTTCCCTATATTGGTAACATGATCTCAACCCCCTTGTAGTATCTTAAGTCCTTTAATTATGAATTGTGTCATATAAATCGTGATCCATCCGCTGCGCATAGATCTAACTCGTTTAGATCTAAGAACCTGCATCCTTCATGTGGTAGCAGAGCCAGGTTCCACGATTTATATAGTCATAATCATAATTAAACGATTTAAAGGAGTGGAATTGCATGTAGGTGATATTTTACTTATTATTATGCATTAATAATTTTTAAATTGCTATGGTTGAAGAGATGGATTGGGGTTGGCACCGTTTTCCCGTTAGATCTATTGTAAACTCATATAAACGATGAAAATTCGTTCATATGAGTATAGGAAATTATGTAATTCATGTATTATTGCAATTTTAATTTCCAGAAAATAGATCTGTACATTAGCTGTTTAGTTTTTTCGTTTTTTCCGTTGTTTGAACCGTTAAAACGAAGATCTCTCCGGTCAGAATCAAGATTGGAAGTTGATGCACAATCCCACAAATTTTGGTGTCGATCAGAGTCCGTTTGGGTTTCCGTTCGTTGCTGCGAAGTGGCTGCTGTAACAGAAAAACGCAGGATTCACAGAAACCCTAACTGTGACTTCTTCGATTTTCTGTGAACAATTGGACCGTTCAAATTAAAATCCGACCGGTCAGATCGATAATCATGGAGTTTTGGACGTGAGATAAAATTTTCAGGACGATCGGGATTCATCTTGATCCCCGATCATCCCCGGGAAGTATATGATGCGCTGCTGTAAGAGTCTGTTTCTGCAGCAAGTTGGGCGGCTCACTGAGGAAGATTAACAAGTAAAAGCTTCGATCCGACCGTCCATCTTGAAGTCCGAAGAATGAAGATCAGATCTGGAAAGTTTCGTCCCGATCCAAGTTCGTTTGATACGCCAATCGTCGAACATTCTAAACAGATGCAGATTAGGGTTTTATTTATTTTCGAATAGATTAGTTACGGGGGTGTCAACGGTCCATCTCGGTGTTTATTTTCCGCACTAGTATACATGTGTAGATTGTATGAGTAGAACCGGAAAATTGCCATGACATGCATCATATCATGAATTCCACTCCATATGCATACATGTAGAAATTAATTCGAGGAATTAGTTAGGCATGTATAAAACACACGATTAGTTTTAATTAATTGTTAGATATTAATTAGAAACTAATTAGGGTAAAAACCGAGGAACACGGGTTTTTTCAATCGTCGAGGTTGGGTGATGGATTCTCGGTGAATCCCACTCTGCGAAAGCATAAGGAGTAAAATCCCGAAACCTCGTGGTTAAGGTGTTGGATTCTCGGTGAATTCCACCTTACCTAAGACGAGATGACGTTTTTGTTCCGTAGTGTCTACGAGAAAGTTTGGTGTTTAAGGATTGGATAATCACGGGCAAACAGGTTCGAAAGTGGTTTAACCACGGTTGGGTGGTCACACGTAGCTACGGCTCAATCGACTTCACCCTCCACGTGTGGCGTTTGCACGGGGGTCTGGCAATACTGAGCCATCCGAAGAGCCACTACGGCTCAACGGAGCTCTCCTAGCCTTGACCCGTCCGACGGTCACATATGTTCTAACGAATAGGTCGGGTGGGCTAGCCCACATAACCGACAACATTCGGGCCTATGATTTATTGTTCCTTAATGTAACATCAAGTCCAAAAACGTGATCAGTAAACCCACCACTTTTTCAAAATATTGAGTGGGAGCGGGAGAGGCGACAGCCGACCCCACGGCCTCTACTGTTGACACAAGCAACGTGAGAGAATGGTGACGCCTCGTGCCGGCTTTGATTTCGGCCCCCTAAGGAAGGCCTTCACCGCTATCAAAATTCAAGGCTTGGTCTCCGAAAGGATAGGATTTTGGGTACTCGCCGGGTCACTGACCGACCCTAAGGCGGCACACTCGGGGTCTACCTAAAAATCTGAGACAGTAGGTCACACTCATAAAGGGTATTTTTGGTAGTACCTTGGCTGAAAAAGGAAAGGTGATTGACGATCACAAATGAGATGTTCGATTCTCAATCGATCGTCAATATTAATCGAAACCTCTTTGACCTACCCTAAGGCGGCACCGAGGCATTAGATTAAATCCTTGGAACGGTAGGATAGACTATAAGTAATTAGTTTATGTTCCTAAAATTTTAGTAGTGTATGATTTGGATTTATTTTCTCGTCAATTTTATTTACAACTATTTATATATCTCTCTAGGGTACTAGATCGCCGGTGTATGTAAAATTGACTAGTAACGACTTCGTTAAAAATGGTAAGTAACTAGAACGTTGTATTTATTAATCTCACATGCGATTAATTTTTCGGAAGAGATATATCTCTTGAGCCTTCAAAACTTAAGTGACGTAAATAAGTATGTCATTGCTGTCAATCGTGCAGAACGAGAGACAACCGTAGTTAGTTTGAAAGGTGATTGGGACGATAAAATTCTTCCAGTGAATTTTAATTGTGTAGTGTCTACACGAGAAATTTTCTAATAGAAAAATTAGAGAATCATAAATTAAAGTGTCGCTAGTTAGACGGTATTTGGAACCGATAAACTAGTGGGAGCTTTTGTCTTATGTTTTTTCTAATTTAGAAAATTAGTCCCACTGGGTAACGCTTTCATTAGACATCCCACAGCTCACGAGTAGTGTCTACTCAATTGAACTCGCTAGTTCAAGACTATTTCCTTTTAAGGAAAGTTGAGAATGGGAAAGAATGTCGTAAGTGTTAATCATCTTAACTAAAGTTTTAAGGCTAAACCGAAACATTAATTAAAGAAAGTATAGGATAAGGAAAGTAATTCCGGATCACTAACCAATGAATCCTTAGCGACTTTCTTAACCGAGTAACTTGACTCGGTAGCTTAGTTCTTTGGAAGAACAAGGAAGCCGTGCATTAACGATTAATAGAGTAACAACGGCGTAATTTCGCCTACAATAGTGGGAGTGATATAAGGAAATGAATTTCGGATTCTATCCTTGAATATCACGAGAAAAATTTATTTTTTCGTTTACGTATTCGTTGAAACAAATGGATTCACTTTCAACTCGATATATTGTTGCCTCATAGAAAGTGAATATGACATTTGTAGTACGAATCCAAGACTCGGACTTTTGTTTGATAAAGTCGAACCACTAAGAAAAGTCGAATAAGTATAACACATCTAAAACTATTAAAGGTAAAAGGTTTCCGTATTAAGATAAGCGACCTTTCAATATCTATTAATTAGTGCATATATCCTAGAGATAAGACCCGACGATCGGCTAAGGGTGATTCCTATCTCCCGCCTAGGAACACTATCTCAAAGGAACAATGACTAAGTTTCCTTTCAATCGGGAAAGAGTAATAGATTTGAAGGGTAACATAGCTTGTTCACCATGACCTTCGGGGTCTAGAGAGATACAAGCCGTTGGGAGTTTTTGAGTGGTGACATATTGTCCGATAACTACTCGAAACGTGATTTATTTTATCAAAAGAATACGAGGAGGAGTCTCTCGATTTTAGCAGAAAGAGTATTCCATGCTCGTAAATAGGCTATCGCATAGTCTTGGGACCGATGCTCGGCCCGCTCCCGGTGGAAAGATTCTCACGAAGAAGAAACCATAGACTTGCCTCGATATAGTTATTAATGTGCTACAATACACCGTTAAACTCGATTAAGATAATTGGTTGCAAAATAACGGTTAACATTATTATGTAAACCGAGAAGTCTACCTAGAAGATGCCGGTGAATTTATGGATAATGAGTGAATTCGGTTCACACCACTTCCATAAATGTAGGCATTTAGCATTTAATGCTTGAAGGTAGGACGGAGATTTTGCGCATACGTTCAGATTGTGACTGTTTGTGAAACATCTTAATGAGACGAGTGAAGGTTGATTATAAGATTCTTGAGATCAGAAAGTGACGGTTGAACTGTCACAAGCCTTCTGATAGAATCTATAAGTAACAACCTTAAACCTTGGAGTACGGTTACCCAAAGGTAGTTACTATCTGATTTAATCAGACCACATCCAACATCGGTTGTTGGTGATTACACTGATAAATACTACTAGATCAGAATGTCAATCCACCCAAGACACAGTGGGAGTATGGTTTAACCGTTGACCCATTGTGATTTTGTGGACTTTATAATCTGCTGGGGTGATTGATAACCTATGGCTCTTGGTGGGCTGTATAGGATTCTGATTATAGAGGTTGGTTTGAAAACTTTAACCCTGTGAATGGAGTTTTGGTATTCCAGCTTCGTTTCGTGCTCTTGTAGAACCACCCGAGTGTCTCAGCCCCAAGTGGGAGCAATTGGATCTACACGGAAAAGAGTCGAATGAATAGGAAAGTTTAAACTTTCGCCGCAAAGTTGAGTGGTATAGGGGTGATTCCCCGACAAGTAGAGAGTTAACCGTGACCTTGAACTCTCTCACCACTCGCCTTGCTAGATTTCGTTAGAAAGCGTAAAATAGGGGTGATTCCCCGAGACTTTCTTGCCGAACAACGGAATCGAATTCATTTAGAAACAAGGGTTTTAGCTAAGAATGAATAACGGATTCGTTACAAAGCGTAAGATAGGGGTGATTCCCTAAGACCTTTTTTGCGAGACTAACGATATCTTAATTCATTCGTAAAGAACCTTTGGTAGGAGGTTCGCCATGGCTTATATCCTTTGTGGATTTAAGAGAACCTCTCGGTCATTTAAAAGTCACATGTTTTAAAATATGTGAACTTGACCGCAGTATTGATAAGTCTTTCGTAGACTGGATATCAATATTGGTAAAGTAGTAGTATTAGTGTTCATGAATGATAACACTGAAACAGTTGGAAACAACATGTGTGTGCTATCCGAAGTCGGAAACTGACATGCCAAGATTCTCTGGATGAGAGAATTGGACTATATTCTAAGAATCTGATTCGGTCAAATTCACGAGAATGAGTCATTGGCTATCCCACCTATCTTATTGAATAAGATGATCATGCATATACGTATGCAACATTCATCGAGAGTAGTCCTACCTTACATCTCAGGAATGATTCTCTAAATCTCCGGATAAAGAGAAAATGGGATGAGTCTCTCTTGGATAACGGCAAGTCGTCATAATAAGTCAATTGCGTTGAATCTTGGATTCAAGCAATAAGTAGCGGTTTAGTATGTCCTCAAGTATCGTTAGAGAACGAGGAATGATATGCTTGTATATTTAGGTGCAAACTTGAATATGGTTGACCACACCGATTCGACTTGTAGTCGATTAAGGATGATCATTAAGTTGATCTCGGGCTCGGTGTTTACTCATAGTGCTTAGAATTTCCTTTTGGTCCGGGAGTAATTCCGTGTCCGATAAGCCGATATCACTTCATTGTGAAAACAGTGAAGATATAGCTTAGAAGGATCTTCTCAGTCATAAGGAGTCAAAAGCATATTGAGAGAGAGTACCGCCTGATTGGAAGGACCAACAACGTTTCAATCCTAAAGATCGTCTCGAGTCGACAACCTAGCTAATCGTTGTACCAAGTCGAGTGCTTGGAGGGTACGGCATTGATAGATATGTCTCACCCGCTTTTAGAGCAAGTGGGAGAGTGTTGTGAATAAGATATGGTGTGCTCTAAAAACAATCGTTGCTTGTCATTTCGTGCAAGTGGGAGATTGTTAGGTGTAGTGCCCGAAAGACAATTTGTGTAATTGTTTTTAATGGATGACAGTAATTTATCTCACCTTATTACTTGCTTTGTGCTTGTAAGTAATACACCGTCGCAAACCCTAAGTATATCGCATGTAACCGCTTAACTCGGTGCATGGCATGCACGTGAGGATTGAGTTAGTGGTGATATACTTAAATCGTTAGTCCGTGGTGAACTTAATCGAGTTTAGTGGTCTCTTGATTAAAACACCAATAATGCGCCCGTAACACCTTAGGGTGTGATAGTCTTATCCGGACCGTCGGTGGAGGGTACCTACGTGGGGCATTTATATTTGATGGCATTCATATAGGATCGGACCGATTTAATCGAATTTCTCGGTATAATTCCGTAATCGAGGAATCTTATTAAATCATTAGATGATCATATATGGATCAACCTTAATCCCGAGGTGATCACAGGGTGTCGCTTGTCCCGGGGTAGTGTTTGATGTGTTAGTTACGGTTCACTTAAATAATGTGTTCCAAGCCACTTCTCATTGGCACTATCTCCGATGAGTGAGTAGTTCGATTTTCACGTACATGGAATCCATTCCTTCCCGCGGGAAGTAGAGAGACGATCCCCTTATTTGTTAGCCCTAAGAAAGTGATCGATCGGCCGAGTTCATATTTAGACTAATTAGCTACTAGTCAGATATGTGAACTAATTGATCACTAGGGGGTTGATGGTAAATAAGGATAAGATATTCTGAGTCGGGTTCACGGAGACTTCCCACTCAGAATGGACAGTCTATGGAGGGTTAATCCGTATGTAGTGATTATATCAATGGACGCTTATTCGCTCTATGGGTTGAGTATAAGTATACATCTATAATCGGTAGAGTTTAGTTTCGGGTTTATGGTGGCGTAATCCCGGAATTAATAATTAATGTACTTTCTGTTCGATGAATAATTAATTATTGGAGCTACTGGTTATAGGTCCATGGTCCCCGGTGTGGCTTCTGTAATTCGGACTAATAATCTTGTTATTTGGGCCTCGTTGATAATTAATTGGCTGGGCTAATTAATTGATATGCATGAATATTATTTAGTTGGGCTAAATAATATAATACACATAAAAGACATTTTATGTGGGCTTTTTTGACCCAATATGTGGCGCCATTAATGTCCTAATAATTAGAGAGAAATTAGTTTTCTTGGATAATTATTTAACATGTGATTTATCTTTTATTTGTTAAATGATAATTCATGGAATAATAGATAATAATATGATTTATCTTAATTTGTTTGGGATAATCATTTTATTTATCTTTTATTTGGAAAAGGATTAATGTGATAATTATCACTTAATTATTTAATCCTTGGAGGACATTGATTACTCTCCTATATAAAGAGAGTTCTCCCAAGTCTAATGGCAAGGTACTATTCATGTCACTATTCACCGAGAGAAATTGGCCGAAAAATTTCGGCCTCTATTCTTAGGGTTCGAGTTGGAAAAATCTTCGGGATTTTTCTGGTTGCATATCAAGGAGGCTCGTGTATCAAGAAGGGTGTCCACCAACCGCCGTTTGGAGAACACATCGGAAGATCAAGGCTTCTCTTCCCTATATTGGTAACATGATCTCAACTCCCTTGTAGTATCTTAAGTCCTTTAATTATGAATTGTGTCATATAAATCGTGATCCATCCGCTGCGCATAGATCTAACTCGTTTAGATCTAAGAACCTGCATCCTTCAAAGACTTCAAAAGTGAAGAATGCGTGAAGGCTTGGATTTGCTGGTTTCTAAGGTCCAAGAAGAGTGTGGATCAACAAAGCTTGAAGATGGGGCGTCCATAAAGCCCATGAAGGCTATCGTTTGCATCAGTGGGCTTGAGAAAGCCGAATAAACTCTCTTATGTTAATTATTGTTGTTTTTAGGATTTAAAAGGCCAAAAGCCCGTTAAGAAAGGTGCCTATATGATACTATATTAGGTTAAGTATTTATTTTCAGCAAATAAAAGCCATTTGGGCTTAGTAAGGTCAAGTTAGGTCCATCATAAAGCAAAGTGGCGAATTTTGCTTGTAACAATATCCCACATTGCTTAGGTTTTCTATTTTCATTATGATTGTAGCCTATAAAAGGCAAACTAGGAGCACATTCTACAGGAGTTAAACTTTTGAGTGAAATATTATTATTTGAGTTCTTTTGAACTTGTGAGTGTTCTAAGTAGAGTACTCAAACCAGAAATTATCAAGATCGTGAGCATACATTGTGGCGTTCGCAAACCGAGGTTCTTAGATACAAGGATATCTAGGGGTCGAGGTCCTTAATCCAAGGTTCTTAGGTACACGGATACCTAGGGTTCGCGGAGCTCGTTTTCATTGTTCCTACAATCAAATCCTTGGGCAAATTCAGAATTGAGCCTCCTCGGTTCACTTCAGTTGGTATAAGAGCCAATCTTTGTAGGTAACAAATATCCTTTTTTTTCTTGTTAATTGCATTCTTGTTCTTCTTTTTTATCAAAAAATAATATAATCCCAGCCATCGTTTTTTTTCTTGCGTTGTTCTTCCTTCAAATGAAAAAGAAATTGTTGGAATTATTTTAAGTTTTAGTGATGAGTGCCAGACTAGCTGTTATAGAGCAAAGACCAAAAGATGTCTAGATCAAATGTATAGGCTTATTAGAGTTTGATTTTTGTATAGGTTTGATCAAACAAGCACTGTAAAAGGTCATCTGACTTTCATCAGCAGACCTGTCTAGGTCAGTAGGGTACCTGAGTCAGTAGACTAGTTTAGGAACCTGCTGAAGACTGAAGGCTGAGGGCTCAAACTCAGTTATTGAAGGCTAAGGGATCAAACTTAGTATTTAAAGTCAAGGCTATGGAATCAGAATTTAGGGAAGTCTGTGATGACCTAAACTGATTACATATACCTTGTGTTCAAGGTCTAAGTTCCATAAGTAAAGTGGTGATTGGAACTTTGTTATGATCAAAATTATGTAATCTTACTTCATGATAAAAAGTTAGTTATAAGAGAAGTCAGCTGCAGTGTTTTATAAACACAACAACTTTGGCTCAGCTGACTGATATGCATTTCAGCAGGCTTACACTCAAGGAACCTGCTGAACATATATCTCAATTTAATCAAAGGTTATATTGGAAGATTACAAGGAAAATGACAGATAACAATTCTTGGTTTTGTCAACAAATCAATGGCTAAGATTAAAGGGACGTTGGAAAGAAACAAAGGTTTATCCAATGGATACAAGTCAAAGGGTGAACAGTCTGAAAACTGTCAAAAAGTAAACTGACAGTGTCAGTACTATGTACAGGGACAGAATGCAAGTCATAAAAGGGACAAATCTGAAACGGCTATGTTTGAATTTCAAACATAAGTCACATGGATTTTCACCTATAAATAGAAGACCCCTGATACAAAAACAAGTGATGAATGGTGATGATTTTTGAGAGAAAAATAACAATTAATCTTGAGCTTCAGATTCTTATCAAGAAGTCACCCTGCTGACACTACTGAACTTAAAGCTACTGATCCAGTAAACTTTTCAAGTGTACTCTGTTATCAAGCTACATCAAGTTTACACACTTGAAAACATCAAGTTGCTAATCATTTCATCCTGATCAAGCTGCTGAAAGATGAATCACTTACTTGATTCAAACTTTCTTTTACAAGAAACCTGCGGAAGACAGTGAAGCATCTTTGGGTGTCAAGAACTATTGTGTGTGGTGGAGCTGGTGAAGAGGCAATCCTACCCTTCAAGGACCAGTGGAAGACTTTGGAGCAGCAATCCTTCCTGTTCCAAGTGTTCGGTTTGTGAAGCCATAGTTATTGGTGAAAGACAAATAACTTAGGGATTTTTGTAACTGTAACCTCAAAGATCTCTAGTGAATTACCTCCAACATCACAGGAGAAGAGTGGATTGACAGGATTACACCACCTGGAACCACTATAAAAATTGCCTACTTACTTTCTGCATTTACATTCTGCATTTAGTATATTTAGCACATCAACCTACTGAAACTAGCAACTGAATCACACACTTTGATGACGTAGATCAAGTGATAATAAAATACTTGACCACCATAAACCAATACTAACAAGAGGACTAGGTCCATCGTAGTATAGCTATAGCGAATCAAGGTCGATCCCACAGGGAACCAATTGTGGGTCATTTATATACAAACAATTATTTATTCATGCCAAGAACACAAAGCGGTCTATGACCAACATGAGACAAGAAAAGATAAACAACACGACTCGACACAACACAAATAAAGACACGTAATTAATATCCCTAATTATTATGTTATCGTTTTGGATCTAGAGATTCTATATAATTAAGCTAGACTCGACAACTATTAATCCGATTCGTATTTCTTTTATATTGGCTACGGGAGTCATCCCCTAAACTAGATCTAGCTCCGGGTAGGCCATCTAGATCACTATGCTACATTACGTGACTTCGCTTTTTAGGCCTCCATCTCATATAACTCGCACGCTTACAAAACTAGGGATGCCGATATTAACCGTATTCCTCACCTAGGCAACATTCCTGTGGTTAGGTATACTTCCTAAGAGATCGCAACAGTCTCCGTCCCATTAACACTAACTCTTTAGGTATCATGTTAATCTACGATTTACGTATAACTAGGTGTCGACAATTCCCAAATATAACACAGATCTAGATCTCGCTGAAAGTCCCGGAAGATCAATTCATGAGCCGACCTAGGAGTACTATATTGGTATTTCCTAATCATACGCTAATTAAAACAGACGAGCAACGTAGCCGTAGCCATACCTACTAAGATAAGAAATTCTATGTGGACAATCACACCATAAAGACGTGGCTAGACTGACTCGGTGAAAAACTAAATCTTAGCATTTCTCTATACTTATCGGATAAAATAGAAGTTCATAAATCAATTATATAGATCTACTAAAAACACGGTTGTCGATCATACCAAAGTCATCTATAGGTCACCGGATGACAGATCTGGGTGTGTGGATCCTTATAGCAAGGAATCCCCACTGCTCATATCGTATCCTTAGATCTACATCATCCGGTGAAGAACAAACAACCTCAAACGATAAATAATAATTGGGGACTTAATTACAAAGAGCAAAGAAGAAATAAATACAAGAACTTACATTATTGCAGAACTTGTTTAAAAACTGCTCTGAGAAAAACTGAGGATTTTATTATAATTCAAGAGAAGTGTCTAAGGTGTGTCTCAAATGAAATTTGTACAGCTCTATTTATAGGGGTTCAAGCTAATTAAAAGATATACTTCAAAATATCAAAACAATTAAAGATAACTCCCGGACGATCTCCGGAAAAAAGCAAAATGCGCCCCCCCTTGGTGCGTGTGGAAGGGGATGCCGCCGCCATTATGCCCCCAAGCTTCGGATTGGCTTGCTTGCTCTTGTCATGCCTTACTCCTCTTTTCGTGCTTATCCGATCTTTATCTTGAATTTCCTTTGATTTATTTTGAGATTTAATTCTTCCATTTGCATTTATCCTCCAAAATTTATCTCAATCTACAAAATAAATATTTATCCCAAAGTAAATCATATTTAAATAATAAAAACGGATAAATACCAAATTATAAATAAAAACACCAAATTATCTCTTTTAAATAATACAAAATGGATAAATACCAAATTATAAATCACATAACATTAAATAATCAATATAACACGTGATTTAATTATAAAATATATATTATTAATCTCGATTTAAGGTCAACGTTGATGACTTTTACGGGTATAATTTGACAGTCATAAACTACCCCCCACTTAGACTTTGATCGTCCCGAGCAAAGCATCAATAAGTCATTCCCCAAGACAACATTTTCCATGGTCAAATCATTCTTACACAAGAAACTCGAGTCAACTCATACCATTCATGCTCATAAGATATTCATTATTCACTACTCGTTATGAACCGAAGTGATGTGTGCATGTGCATTCAGTTTTATATATTCGTGGCAAGATTAAAGTTTATGCTAACTTCGCAATCTCAACCTACCAACATCAGTATTCCCACTTCTTAAGCCTCGCAATGGGTAAATACATGGTGCAATAAGCAAGAGCGTTATCTAAGAGGTTTTTGGACTTGGAGACCGAGAAAAATACTCGAAGCCTCTTAAAAGTTGAATTTTTTCTCATATTTTCATATTTTCAAGCATTAACACATCTCAAGAAAGAAACTTGCTTTAAAAGTAAATTATGCATCGCAAGAATCCCCTTTCACGGATTGATCAATAACATTGAATATTACCACAAGCGCAAAGCTACTTTGGTAATGTTACTACAAGCCCAATGTTTAACATTTTGTTAAAACACAGGTAAATCTCAAGCTTATTACTCCGCTTTAATTGCTAGAAGATAAAAATACATCAGTCGATAAATATCGACACTAAGTTCACATAACCAATCATCTACGCAATGTACACATAATTTCTTCAGTTATTCTAATTTGTGCGGTAAAAGTCGATTCAAAGATTGAGTAATCGAATAATAAATAACTACTTGCAACAATCGGCATGAATATCCTTAAATTTACATTCACATAAGTATAACATGATCACGTACTCATGCAACTTGGTTCCTGTTGGTCCCTTGAAAAGGCTTTGGTTAAGTTTAGAGGGGGGGGGGGGGGTGAATAAACTTAACACTTAAAACTTTGGAGTTAACAAATTTCGCAACTTCGCGGTCCTCGATACTTCGAGTCTCGAGACTTCGCAGCTCCGTCGATAAACGTAGTCTACCGATAGTTGAGTTTGCTTTGAATTTGTGCAAAATGGAATTAAATCAAAATTAAGCCTTAATACTTGTTGTTAAATATGATACTAAGTATTAGATACTCGTAGTGCAAGTGTGTGATTTCGGTTGCTAGATTCGGTAGGTTGATGAGCAAAATAAACTAAGTGCGTAAATTAAATGCCGAAAGTAAGTAGGCGATTTTATAGTGGTTCCAGGTGGTGTAATCCCGTCGGTCCACTTTTCTCCCGTGATGTTGGAGGAAATTCACTAGAGATCTTTGATGTAGTCGTTACAAAGATTCCTAAGTTGTTTGTCCTTCACCAATGACTATGGCTTCACAAACCGAAAAGCGGGAACGGTAGGATTGTCGCTCCCGAGTCTTCCACCGGTCCTTGAAGGGTAGGATTGCCTCTTCACGGCTCCACCACAACCAACAGTCTTTCACACCCAACGGATGCTTCATCGTCTTCGCAGGTTCTTTATAAAATAAAGATTGAATCAAATAAATGATTCAGTTGCAGCAGCTTGATTAGGATGATATAATCAGCAGCTTGCAGTCTTCAAGTGTGTAATCTTGATGTAGCTTGAATACAGAATGCACTTGAAGAAGTTCACTAGATCAGCAGCTTTATGCTCAGTAAGTTCAGCAGGGTGTTTTTCAGCTCAGAGTTATCTCTTATAGTTTATCCGAAATTCATCATATCATTTCTGAGTTGAAAGTCCTCTATTTATAGGCAAGAATGCATGTGACTTGTATTTGAAATTCAAATGTAACCGTTCCTTGTTTTTGTCCCATCTGATTTGCATTCTGTCACTATTCATAGGACTGATACTGTCAGAATTCCTTTTTGACAAGGTGCATCGTCCACCCCTTTGACTTGTATCCAATGGATAAAAATATGAATCATCCCAACGTTCTTTTAATCTCAGCCTTTGATTTCCTTGATAAGTCAGAGGTAGTTGGCTGTCCTTATCCAAGTAATCTTCCAATAATCTTGAATTAATCGAGGTATTATATCAGCAGGTTCATCAGTCTGCTGAGATACATATCAGTCTGCTGAACAACAATATTCTGTGTATAAAATACCATGCAGCTGATTTCTTTTATCTAACTTTTATTTGTGAAGTTAGATTACACCTTTTTAAGATATAACCAAGTTCCAAACATCATCCAACTTATGGAACTTAGACCTTCTACACAAGGTATATGTGATCAGTTTAGGTCATCACAGACTTGCCTAAATTCTGATCCCATATCCTTGACTTAAATTACTAAGTTTGATCCCTTAGCCTTCTGTAACTGAGTTTGAACCCTCAGCCTTCAGTCTTCAGTCTTCAGCAGGTTCCTGACTAGTCTACTGACCTACCTACCCTACTAACCTTGACTAGTTTGCTGACAGAAATCAGCTGACCATTACAGTGCTTGTTTGATCAAACCTATATTTGAATCAAACTCTAATAAACCTATACAATTGATCTAGACATCTTTTTGCCTTTGCACTATAACAGCTAGTATGGCACTCATCATCAAAACATAGAAATAACTGCTTCAGTTGTTGCATCAGTAACATTACCAGCAGGGTGTTCAGCAGGGGCAGTATCAGAAACTTTTAAGTCATTGAATCTTTCCAAAACTTCAACACAATCTGGATCAGTGATTTGTTGATTCTCAGCAGGTTCACAATCTTCATCTTCCATATCAGTAAACTTAGGTTCATCAAACACAACATGTATTGTTTCTTCATGTTTCAGTGACCTCTTGTTCAGGACCCTGAATGCCTTGCCGATCGAAGAATATCCCAAGAAAATTCCTTCATCCGATTTTGGTTGGAATGTTTTCAAATGAACTTTGTGATTCAGATAAAACACTTACTTCCAAATGGGTGGAAATAGGATATGTTAGGTTTCCTTCCATTCCAAACCTCATAAGGTGTCTTCGCAGCCTTCTTGTTTACCGATGTTGTTTTGTGTATAGCATGCCGTATTGATCGCTTCAAACCCAATATCTTTCGGGTAGCAATGCTTCACGGATCATTGTTCTTCCCGCTTCCTTTAAAGTCCTGTTTCTTCTTTCAGCAACCCCATTTTGCTGAGGTGTACCAGCAGCAGCAAGTTGATGTAGTACACCATTCTGTTCATAATATTCTCTTATTACTTTGTTGATAAATTCTGTACCCTGATCTGATCTTATTTTTATTACTGTTAAACTTTTCTCATTTTGTAATCTCTTCAAAAGATTAGGCATGCTTTGAAGTGTTTCACTTTTCTTGTTCATAAAAATCACCCAAGTGTACCTTGAATAATCATCCACAACTACTAAAGTGTACTTCTTTCCTGTTACACTTGTTGGAGTTATTGGTCCAAAAAGATCCATATGCATTAGCTCCAACACTCTATTAGTTGATTGTTTGGTCTTTGACTTGAAACTTGACTTTATCTGTTTACCCTGCTGACATGCATCACATATGGCATCCTTTTTGAATGTGATCTCAGGTAAACCAATCACTAGTTTCTTCTTCACCAACTGATTGATATCATCAAAGTTTAAGTGATTCAACTTCTTGTGCCATAACCAATTGAGTTCGACTTGGTATGTACAATCAGCAGTTTCGGAACTCGCAAGTAGACCAATCCACAACATACATATTCGTTGTCTTCTACCAGCAAGTACAACTTGATCACCTCTTTCACTAATGACAATACGATTGTTTTTGTCAAAAGTGACCTTGTATCCCTTGTCACGAATTGTCCAAAGGCTCGGCAAGTTGTAGTCCATTCCTTCCACATATGCAACATTCTTGATTGTAAGTCCATTTCTGATAAGTGTGCCATATCCTCTTGTATATCTAGGTGTATTCTTGTTGCCAAAATTCACCCTTGGACCATCTTTTGCCACAAAGTTTGATAAACAGTGCTTATTCTTTGTCATGTGTCCGGAACATCCACCGTCAAAGTACCGTACACCCTACAAAACAAAGTTAATGCATTTTAGGTACCCAAACCCGTTTGGGTCCATAGTGGTCATGGCAAGCATGACCCTTGGTATGTTTCCATAAGGTCTTCTCCCGAATGTGTCATACTTTGGTTCATACTTTGGTTCATACATGTATTCCACACATCCATAAGTTCTAACGAGTAGGTTGTGTAGGAATCACATATGTTTTCCGGCCTTTTGGTTTATAATGCTTTCGTTTAAAGTGATTCTTGGTGTTAGAAGCATTAGTATAGCCATTTGTTTGTCGTCCGTTAGGAGGAATGTACTCGTAATATGGAGTCTGCTGAGGTTTTGTGTAAGTCCTCTGCTGATCCCATTGTTTAGGTTTTACCCTGGCTGCATGGTTATACTTGTTGTTTCTAACAGTAGGTACAGGAGTATTCCAATCATCATCAGTAGGGAACAATCTACCTTTCCCCCCTGAGATAAGTATCCCTTGAATGATTAACATTTTTGGGTTTGGGATTCTTATCCTTGGAATATTTCTGTTTCTTACCCTTCTGTGGTCCAAACAGACTTGGTAGCAGGTGTCTGCTATCGCGAAGCTTAGAAGGCACAAATGTCCTATTTTTAGATTTACTCTTTTTATTAGAGCCGTTGACTTCTTTGACTTCGATTTTGCTTCCTTGAAGCATTCTCATTGGGTTTTCGCCTCAAAGAACCTTATCGGGAGTTGGATCTAGTGCAAGGTACAAACTTAGGACCAATTTCGGTACTAGTTCGGTGACCTTACCGGATCCACTCTTGTTAGATTGTTGAGTTCCAAATCCAAGCCCCGTTCTATCACCATAAGGCTTTCCGCATTTGTATGCAAAGCAGAGGAACCGGATGGTTCAAATAGATTCGTGGGCCGCCGAATGATCACAGCTTACACTAATTCTGTCCAACATCTTTTTCCTTACCTTTGAGAACCCTTAAATCAACTTTCAATCTTCCAACTTCTAACTCAAGAGCTTCTTTTTCAGCCTTCACAATCTCATAACCAGATTGTATTATCCTCAGTTGATTAAGGATGGCATCCAAAGTCTCATTATTGTCAGAATTTCTAGGATTTGAACCATAAGTTGATTCACAATCACTTCAAGCTGGAGTATTAATGGATACAATGTTGTATACCTCCTCAGTTTCATCCATATTGGCCATCAAAGCATAATCTTCCATATCAGCAACCAGTGCTGTGTCATCTGATTCATTTCCCTTTTCATATTCAACTTCATACCCTGATTCATCTTCAGCAACCATAGCCTTCTTGCCATATCTTCTTTGTTGACTCTTGGTCTTTAGTAGGTCTGGACAATCAGGTCTAAAGTGTCCAGGCTTCTTACAGTTGTAGCAAAGATAATCAGGTTCCTTGCTTTGTTTTAACTCAGGACATTCAGGTTTGAAGTGTCCTGGTTTCTTGCAATGAAAGCATAGATAGTCATTATCTTTCTTTGACTCCTCTTTCTTTCTCTCAGTAGGCCTCTTTGTGAAATTTCTTGCAGGGGCCTTTCCAGTCTTCATCATTCTGATTTTCTTGCTCAGTAGGGAAAACTGCTCCTGCATCTCATCCAGCAGATCATATTGTCCTCCTGATGTTTCTTCTTGATGTGAAGCAGCCAATTCAGTGGTCTTTGGCTCTTCCTTTTCAGTCTCAGGTACAAGCTTTTTTGCTAAATTCATAAGCCTTGAGATCTGAAAACAACTTGAAGGTGTCTTCTTCATGCAGCTTTCTCATTTCTTCTATTGCAGTCACCTTCATTTTCCAAACATCTTTTGCAGGTAGAGCCTCCAAGATTTTGGTGTTTATTTCTTCTTTTGAATAACTTACACTCAGCAGAGTAAGTTCATCCAGGATTGCATTGAATCTTGATTCCATTTGCTCAATGGTTTCATTTGGCAGCATCTTGAACTTTTGGAACCTTTTTCTGGCCACACTGATTTTATTCTTCTTTATTGCATCAGTGCCTTCATAGATCAAATGTATCTTGTCCCAAAGTTCCTTAGCAGTTTTGCAATCTTTAACCTTCATGTACATATTGCTATCCAAAGTTCTATAAATGATATCAATAGCAATGTTGTTGAGGTTTGCTCTTTTTCTGTCTTCTGCATTCCATTCTATTTTTGGTTTAGGAATGTACTCAGTTGTATCACCCACTGTTACTTCCTTGGTAATCTCCAGTGGTCCATCAATTAGTACATCCATCATCTCATCATGAGTTGCAGCAAAGTATGCCTGCATTCGACGTTTATACTCATCAAATCTATCAAGAGAACACATCAACAAAGTTCTAGCATACTGGGTGTTGTCCATGATGCAAGTCTTTGAAAATCAGTAACTTGAAAGAAAGTTTCAAAGAATTTTCACAAGCACAACAAGTAGGATTACTTGAACGTGCTAATCGCTCCGATACCAATTGTTGGTCCCTTGAAAAGGCTTTGGTTAAGTTTAGAGGGGGGGGGGGTGGTTAATAAACTTAACACTTAAAACTTTGGAGGTAACAAATTCTGCAACTTCAGCAGTCTGCTGATACTTCAGGAGTCTGCTGAGACTTCAGTAGCCTGCTGATAAACGTAGTCTACTGATAGTTGAGTTTGCTGAATTTGTGCAGCGAAATTAAATCAAAATTAAGCCTTAATACTTGTTGTTAAATATGATACTAAGTATTAGATACTCCGTAGTGCAAGTGTGTGATTTCAGTTGCTAGATTCAGTAGGTTGATGAGCAAAATAAACTAAGTGCAGAAATTAAATGCTGAAAGTAAGTAGGCAGATTTTATAGTGGTTCCAGGTGGTGTAATCCTGTCAGTCCACTCTTCTCCTGTGATGTTGGAGGAAATTCACTAGAGATCTTTGATGTAGCTGCTACAAAGATTCCTAAGTTGTTTGTCCTTCACCAATGACTATGGCTTCACAAACTGAAAACTGGGAACATGTAGGATTGCTGCTCCTGAGTCTTCCACTTGTCCTTGAAGGGTAGGATTGCCTCTTCACCAGCTCCACCACAACCAACAGTCTTTCACACCCAACAGATGCTTCACTGTCTTCAGTAGGTTCTTTATAAAATAAAGATTGAATCAAATAAATGATTCGGTTGCGGCGTAGCCTTGATTAGGATGATATAATCAAGCACCTTGCAGTCTTCAAGTGTGTAATCTTGATGTAGCTTGAATACAGAATGCACTTGAAGAAGTTCACTAGATCAGCAGCTTTATGCTCAGTATGTTCAGCAGGGTGTTTTTCAGCTCAGAGTTATCTCTTAAAGTTTATCCGAAATTCATCATATCATTTCTGAGTTGAAAGTCCTCTATTTATAGGCAAGAATGCATGTGACTTGTATTTGAAATTCAAATGTAACCGTTCCTTGTTTTTGTCCCATCTGATTTGCATTCTGTCACTATTCATAGTAATGACACTGTCAGAATTCCTTTTGACAGTGCAGACTGTCCACCCCTTTGACTTGTATCCAATGGATAAAAATATGAATCATCCCAACATTCTTTTAATCTCAGCCTTTGATTTCCTTGATAAGTCAGAGGTAGTTGGCTGTCCTTATCCAAGTAATCTTCCAATAATCTTGAATTAATCGAGGTATTATATCAGCAGGTTCATCAGTCTGCTGAGATACATATCAGTCTGCTGAACACCAATTTTCTGTGTATAAAATACCATGCAGCTGATTTCTTTTATCTAACTTTTATTTGTGAAGTTAGATTACACCTTTTTAAGATATAACGAAGTTCCAAACATCATCCAACTTATGGAACTTAGACCTTCTACACAAGGTATATGTGATCAGTTTAGCTCATCACAGACTTGCCTAAATTCTGATCCCATATCCTTGACTTAAATTACTAAGTTTGATCCCTTAGCCTTCTGTAACTGAGTTTGAACCCTCGGCCTTCGTCTTCGTCTTCGACAGTTCCCGACTAGTCTACCGACCTATCTACCCTCGACCTTGACTAGTCCGTCGACGTAAATCACCGACCATTACGTTGCTTGTTTGATCAAACCTATTTATGAATCAAACTCTAATAAACCTATACAATTGATCTAGACATCTTTTTGCCTTTGCACTATAACAGCTAGTATGGCACTCATCATCAAAACATAGAAATAAGTCCAACAGTTCCTTTCCTATCAATTCTTAGCTGGAACTCACAATTCTAAGGGTACTAGATAAATAATATGGCATTTATTCAATTTTTTTTTTTCAATTTTTCTTAAATTTTCTACCATACCGTTTCTTTTAATTTTTAATTATAGCACATCATAGATAAGTATCCTACCCCCCACTTAAACATGACATTATCCCCAATGACAAATAAAAATGAGAATTTAAGAAAAAAGACTTAGCTTTGGAAACGGCTCTTAAGTAGATGCAGAACATCGGAGTAATCCAAGCACGTCGTGGAGAAGCAAGTGAAAACCTGTTTAAGAAAACCAAACGAAACTCCACGAAACCGTTAATAACATGTCAATGGAAGTTATAAAATAATGTGGCCAGTAATTAGATATAAAATATCCAAAAACAAATTAAGCCACTTTATTCCATACAACCAATGACAAGGAAAACCAAAGAGTTAAAACGACTCGTTCAGCCACGAATTCTAAAAAAAAAGGATATATATAGACGCAAAAAGAAAAATACTAAATAGAAAGAAATATAAACAATCAACAAAAGATTATAGTCTTCATCGAAATCCTCCACCACAAAAATATTCTTAAAACCGGGTGGAGAAGACAAAGATCAAAAAGCGTTACCCCATGTGTGAAAACACGAGGTTTACCGGATTGATAAGGTATTTAATCCAGCGTAAAAGAGAAACTTGGTAAGGTATAAAAGATTGGATGTGACCTATAGGCTAAAGATTAAATCAGATACTGAGAGCAGACTCTTCACTCTTGGATTGGATATCAACAACTTAGGGAGATGTAGCTTCTCCTCGAAATTACTAATAACCCAATGTATCACGTAAAAGTCATCACCGTCATCAACAAGGTCGGATCGGTGCGATATTTAGAACAAAACTCATCATCTCGAAATGCCGGAATAGGCGTAAAAGTGTGAAATTTAAAACATCCGGTAGAAAGATAAATTGTATTTTGATCGAACCAAAAAACTTTTAAAATCTAGCTAGGGTCAGAGCTACACGTACCCCAGCTAGGATCATGAAATCCAAAATGATAAAAGATAATCATTAAAACTTAGCAGTATTTCAAATTCCGCAACACAAGGGTATTATGTAAACAAAATGGAGGTTAAGAGTATGATGGGTTTAGAAAAAGAAAGTGAAAGATGGCGAGAAAATATAAATGGTGGGTAAGAAATTGTTTATTGGGTGGGTTGAAAATTGGTTAAGGAAATTTGTTGGGTTAGGGTGGGAGAGTGAAATAGATGGAAAGAAAGAGAGGGGATGAAAGAATGGTTAGAAATGTGAATTGTGAGGCAGATTGGTGAGAGAATAGAAAGTTGAAGGGTGAAAAGGTACAAAGGAAAGATAAGGATAGTTGCAGAACGAATTGCACACAACTTTGGATTTTCACTCGGATCGCCATTCTAAAAAGTTTTGGGAGTTGACCAAAAAGCGTTCTTGTTCGCACCAATCATTCTCTGTTACTTTTTCAGTAATTCTCAAGCTCTCTTAATGCTTTCATCTTAAGGTTGATTGCTAAATTTCCTTTTCTTTAGCAATTTCTCGACTCTCCTAAGAAACTCTATTTCACGTGGCCTATATTGAGTAAAAAAGTTTTACACATCCTTAACCTAATGGCCATAGGAACACGGCAAAATAAAAAACCTCAACATATGTCACGTTACTCTTATTTGACTCAAAGAAAACAAAACCTAAAATCCTAAAAAAAAGAAATCCTAAGGGTTTTAAAGAAGTAGTTCTGAGTTTAAAGTCCTCAGCTCGACTTTCCAAAAATTATCCTTGTCAGTTATCCTTCTTGGATCGCTAGATGTTGACCCCTTGAGCACTATATGAGGTGGGCTCGTCGCTTTTGCGGATTAATATCCTTCCCTTGGTTGTGAGACCTAGGAAACGACATTTATCCATACAATTTATACAAAGCTCTTACCTCTGCTCTCGTTTTAGGAATTAGTGAATTCTAGGCAGATTTAGTCCTAGGGACCCATTTTACTCTTATCCTCTATAATGCTGCTTCATTATGCTCTCTCAAAACTCAACATCTTCTTTAGATTGAGAATCCTTAAAAACTACACAATTATTGCTCCCATGGCCACTAGAAGCAATCTCATGCATAGGACAATGAGATTTTAATAGAACTACGAGGAACTCTTTATTCACTGCTTCCTTCAACTACTACATGTTTCCTTACACCCTCTAGATGAGACAGATTTGGGGCAGAACCTTCCACACTAATAAAATTAATCTTACAAACCAACTCCGGGCTAAGATTCATACTCAGGTTCATGTATAGGCTAACTTATGCTCAAAAGACCAAATGATAGTAAAACATAAGCAGAAAAGGTAGTACCTTGCCTTCAACATTATACCACGAAGAATTTGAACCTTTTAATATTTATTTTCTCGGAGCCATCTTGGTGCTTTAAAGGTATTGCTTCCATCGCTTTTCCCATCGCAGATTCGTAGCTCCACATGTTGCTGGGTTATTTCTCAGCGCCCACGAAAAATTACTGACTCGGATTATTGCTTCCCTGGTTTCTGCAAACAGAAGAAAAAGAAAACGGACCGTAGACTGATTTTAACATGGTTTCCCATGCTGCTA
The DNA here is from genome assembly GCA_036785695.1 of Gentiana straminea. Taxonomy (NCBI): domain Eukaryota; kingdom Viridiplantae; phylum Streptophyta; class Magnoliopsida; order Gentianales; family Gentianaceae; genus Gentiana; species Gentiana straminea. Next base: position 6,121,343 of record JAVUPR010000398.1, read on the forward strand.
TCAGACCTACGTATTAAACATACGGAGATAAACAGACACGCGAAATTCTAGAAAACTGAACCAGGCTCGCTGGCAGCGAGAGGCAGTCTCGCTGGGAGCGAAGCCTGTTTTTCAGAATCTAGAATTTTTACACAGGGCAGACAACCAGAGGGACTCAAAAACGTAAAAACAGACTCTAAAACAGAAAACTCAACATGAATAAAAAAAATTATTTATATATAAAATTGACCGTTGGTTCCCCGGCAACGGCGCCAAAAACTTGATGACGTAGATCAAGTGATAATAAAATACTTGACCACCATAATCCAATACTAGCAAGAGGACTACGTCCATCGTAGTATAGCTATAACGAATCAAGGTCGATCCCACAGGGAACCAATTGTGGGTCATTTATATACAAACAATTAATTATTCATGCCAAGAACACAAAGCGGTCTATGACCAACATGAGACAAGAAAAGATAAACGACACGACTCGACACAACACAAATAAAGACAGTAATTAATCTCCCCAATTATTATGTTATCGTTTGGATCTAGAGATTCTATATAATTAAGCTAGACTCGACAACTATTAATCCGATTCGTATTTCTTTTATATTGGCTACGGGAGTCATCCCCTAAACTAGATCTAGCTCCGGGTAGGCCATCTAGATCACTATGCTACATTACGTGACTTCGCTTTTTAGGCCTCCATCTCATATAACTCACACGCTTACAAAACTAAGGATGCCGATATTAACCGTATTCCTCACCTAGGTAACATTCCTGTGGTTAGGCGTACTTCCTAAGCGATCGCATCAGTCTCCGTCCCATTAACACTAACTTTTTATGTATCATGTTAATCTACGATTTACGTATAACTAGGTGTCGACAATTCCCAAATATAACACAGATTTAGATCTTGCTGAAAGTCCCGAAAGATCAATTCATGAGCCGACCTAGGAGTACTATATTGGTATTTCCTAATCATACGCTAATTAAAATAGATGAGCAACGTAGCCGTAGCCAAACCTACTAAGATACGAAATTCTATGTGGACAATCACACCACAAAGACGTGGCTAGACTGATTCGGCGAAAAACTAAATCTTAGCATTTCTCTATACTTATCGGATAAAATAGAAGTTCATAAAGCAATTATATAGATCAACTAAAAACACAGTTGTCGATCATACCAAAGTCATCTACAGGTCACCGGATGACAGATCTGGGCGTGTGGATCCTTATAGACAAGGAATACCCACTGCCTCATATTGTATCCTTAGATCTACATCGTCCGGTGAAGAACGAACAACCTCAAACGATAAATAATAATTGAGGACTTAATTACAAAGAACAAAGAAGAAATAAATACAAGAACCTACATTATTGCAGAACTTGAATAAAAACTGCTCTGAGAAAAACTGAGGATTTTATTATAATTCAAGAGAAGTGTCTAAGGCGTGTCTCAAATGAAATTTGTACAGCTCTATTTATAGGGGTTCAAGCTAATTAAAAGATATACTTCAAAATAACAAAACAATTAAAGATAACTCCCGGCCGATCTCCGGAAAAAAAAAAGCAAAATGTGTCCCCCTTGGTGCGTGTGGAAGTGGATGCCGCCGCCATTATGCCCCCAAGCTTCGGATTGGCTTACTTGCTCTTGTCATGCCTTACTCCTCTTTTCGTGCTTATCCGATCTTTATTTTGAATTTCCTTTGATTTATCTTGAGATTTAATTCTTCCATTTGCATTTATCCTCCAAAATTTATCTCAATCTACAAAATAAATATTTATCCCAAAGTAAATCATATTTAAATAATAAAAACGGATAAATACGAAATTATAAATAAAAACACCAAATTGTTTCTTTTAAATAAAACAAAATGGATAAATACCAAATTATAAATCACATAACATTAAATAATCAATATAACACGTGATTTAATTATAAAATATATATTATTAATCTTGATTTAAGGTCAACGTCGATGACTTTTACGGGTATAATTTGACCGTCATCACACTTACACTACTGAGTATCTAATACTTGGTATCATATTTTAACAACAAGTGATAAGGCATAATTTGAACATATTCCGCTGCAACAAATTCAGTGAAATCAACGGTCGCAGACTATCGAGTGTCGACAGACTATCGAAAGCGATCAAGAAGTCGCCGAAGTTGCTGAGTTTGTTAACTCCAAAAGTTTTAAGTGTTAAGTTTATTCACGCCCCCTCTAAATTTAACCAAAGCCTTTTCAAGGGACCAACAATTGGTATCGGAGCAGTGCTTCTGTTCTGAAGTAATCCTACTTGTTGTGCTTGTGAAAATACTTTGAAATCTTTTTCAAGTTTCTGATTTTCAATGCTTTGTTTCATAGATAACAACCAGTATGCTAGAACAATGTTGATGTGTTCTTTAGATCGTTTTGATGAGTATAAACGTCGTATGCAGGCTTTTCTAGCTTCAACACATGATGAGATGATGGATGTGCTGACTGATGGACCACTGGAAATCACAAAAGCTATAACAGTGGATAATCAAACACAGTACATTCCAAAACCAAAAAGAGAATGGAATGCTGAAGATAGAAAAAGAGCAAATCTCAACAAAGTTGCTATTGATATCATATACAGAACCGTGGATAGCAATATGTACATGAAAGTGAAGGATTGGAAGACTGCAAAGGAGCTCTGGGATAAGTTACAATTAATCTGTGAAGGCACTGATGCAATCAAGAAAAACAAGATCAGTGTGGCCAAAAAGAAGTTTCAAGATTTCAAAATGAAACCCATTAAAACTATTGAACAAATGGAATCAAGATTCAATGCCATCATGGATGAACTCACCCTACTGAGTGTAAAGTATTCAAAAGAAGAAATCAATTCAAAAATTTTAGAAGCTTTACCTGCAAAAGAAGTTTGGGAGATGAAGGTGACTGCCATAGAAGAGATGAGAAATTTGCATGAAGAGGATACTTTCAAGTTATTTTCAGATCTCAAGGCTTATGAATTCAGTAAGAAACTTGCACCTGAAACTGAAAAGGAAGAACCAAAGACCACTGCATTGGATGCTACACATCAAGAAGAAACATCAGGAGCTCAAGATGATCTACTGGATGAGATGCAAGAGCAAATTGCCCTACTGAGCAAGAAAATCAGAATGATGAAAACTGGAAAGGGTTCTCCAAGGAATTTCACAAAGAAATCTAGTGAAAAGAAGAAGGATGAATCCAAGAAAGACAATGATTACTTGTGCTATCAATGCAAGAAGCCAGGACACTTGAAACCTGACTGTCCTGAACTAAAACAAAAGAAGGAACCTGATTATCTTTGCTTCAACTGCAAGAAACCTGGACATTTCAGGCCTGATTGTCCAGACCTACTGAAGAGCAAAAGTCAACAAATAAGATCTGGCAAGAAAGCTATGGTTGCTGATGATGAATCAGGATATGAAGTAGAATCAGAAAAAGGAAATGAATCTGATGATACTGCACTTATTGCTGTTATGGATGATTATGCTTTAATGGCAAATATGGATGAAACAGTGGAGGTATACAATTCTGTATCTATGAATACTCCTGCTGAAAGTGATTGTGAATCAACTTGTGGTTCAAATCCTAAAAATTCTGACAATGAAGAAACTTTGGATGCCATCCTTAATCAACTAAGGATAATAAAATCTGGTTATGAGATTGTGAAGGCTGAAAAAGAAGCTCTTCAAATAGAAGTTGAAAGGTTAAAAGCTGAATTAAGAATCTCAAAAGTAAGGAAAAAGAGATTGGATAGAATCAGCATAAGCTTGCTGTACATTCAGTAGCTGCTGAATCTGCTGAACAATCTAGTTCCACTACTGCATTCAAATTTGGAAAGCCTTATGGTGATAGAACAGGCCTTGGATTTGGAACTCAACAATCTAATAAGAGTGGATCCAGTAAGATTGCTGAACTTAGTACCAGAATTGGTCCTAAGTTTGTGCCTGCACAAGATCCAACTCCTAAGAAGGTTGCTGAGGTAGTGAAGCCTACTGAGAAGACTTCAAGGAAGCAAAATCAGAAGTCAAAAAGGTCAACAACACCTAACACAAAGAATAAATCTAAAAGTAGGACTGCTGTACCTTCTAGACCTGCTGATAGCAGACTTGCTACCAAGTCTGCTGGACCACAAAAAGGCAAAAATCAGAAATATTCCAAGGATAAGAATCCTAAACCCAAAAATGTCAATCATTCAAGGGATACTTATCTCAGGGGGGAAGGTAGAATATTCCCTACTGATGGTGATTGGAATATTCCTGCCCCCACTTCCAGAAACAATAGATATAACCATAATGCTAGGGTAAAACCTCAGCAATGGATTCAGCAAAGGACTCAGCAGAGGACTTTTACAAGACCTAAGTAGAGACCTCAGTAGAGACCTCAGCAGACTCCACATTATAGGGCTGCTCCTAACAGACAGCAAACTAATGGTTATGCTAGTTCTTCTAACAATAGAAATCACTTCAAACAACATTACATACCAAAAGGCCAGAAAGCATATGTGAGTTCTACAAAACCAAATGTTAGACCTTATGGATGTGTAGAATACATGTATGAACAAAAGTATGATACCTTTCAAAGAAGACCTTATGGAAACTTGCCAAGGGTCATGCTTACCACTGACCATCATGGACCCAAACAGTTTTTGGTACCTAAAATACATTAACTTTGTTTTGTAGGGTGTCTGGTACTTTGATAGTGGATGTTCCAGACATATGACAAAGAATAAGCACTGTTTGCCAAAATTTTTGGCAAATGATGGTCCTAAAGTGAATTTTGGCAACAAAAACACACCAGGATACACAAGAGGAAATGGCACACTTGTGAGAAATGGATTAACAATCAGGAATGTTGCATTTGTGGAAGGACTAGACTACAACCTACTGAGCACTGGACAGTTTTGTGACATGGGTTATAAGGTCACTTTTGACAAAAACACCTGTATTGTCACTAGTGAAAGAGGTGATCAAGTTGTGTTGGCTGGAAGAAGACAACAAAATTTGTATGTTGTAGATTGGTCTACTGCTGTTCCAGAAACATGCCTGATTGTGCATACCAAATAAGAACTCAATTGGTTATGGCATAAGAAGTTGAATCATCTAAATTTTTATGATATCAATCAGTTGGTGAAGAAGAAACTGGTGATTGGTTTATCTGAGATCACATTAAAAAAGGATGCTATATGTGATGCATGTCAGCAAGGTAAACAGACAAAATCAAGCTTCAAGTCAAAGACTAAACAGTCAACAAAAAGAGTTTTCGAGCTGATGCACATGGATCTATTTGGACCAATAACAACAACTAGTGTGATAGGAAAGAAGTACACTCTATTAGTTGTGGATGATTATTCAAGATACACTTGGGTAGTATTCATGAACAAGAAAAGTGAAACACTTCAAAAGATGCCTGAACTTTTGAAAAGATTGCAAAATGAGAAAATTTTGACAGTAGTGAAGATCAGATCAGACAAGGGTACTGAATTTCTCAACAAAGTTATAAGAGAATACTGTGAGCAGAATGGTGTACTACATCAACTGGCTCTTGCTGGTACACCTCAGCAAAATAGGGTTGCAGAGAGAAGAAACTGAACTTTAAAGGAAGCAGGAAGAACTATGATTTGTGAAGCATTATTACCTGAAAGATATTGGGCTGAAGCAGTCAACACAGCATGTTATACACAAAACAGGACCTCAGTGAACAAGAAGCTGCTGAAGACACCTTATGAGATTTGGAATGGAAGGAAACCTAATATATCATATTTCCATCCATTTGGAAGAAAATGTTTTATATTAAATCATAAAGAGAAATTGAAGACATTCCAACCAAAATCAGATGAAGGAATTTTCTTAGGATATTCTTCTGTCAGCAAAGTATTCAGGGTACTGAATAAAAGGACACTGAAACATGAAGAAACAATACATTTTGTATTTGTTGGACTTATTTTTAAGTTTTAGTGATGAGTGCCAGACTAGCTGTTATAGAGCAAAGGCAAAAAAATGTCTAGTTCAAATGAATAAGTTTATTAGAGTTTGATCTTGTATAGGTTTGATCAAACAAGCACTGTAAAAGGTCAGCTGACTTACATCAGCAGACTAGTCTAGATCAGTAGGGTAGCTGAGTCAGTAGACTAATCAGGAACCTGCTGAAGATTGAAGGCTGAGGGCTCAAACTCAATTATTGAAGGCTAAGGGATCAAACTTAGTATTTAAAGTCAAGGTTATGGAATCAGAATTTAGGGAAGTCTGTGATGACCTAAACTAATTACATATACCTTGTGTACAAGGTCTAAGTTCCACAAGTAAAGTGGTGATTGGAACTTAGTTATGTGCAAAAAGGTGTAATCTTACTTCATAAATAAAACTTAGATAAAAGACAGTTAGCTGAAGTGTTTTTAAACACATCAAATTATGGATCAGCTTACTGATGTGTATATCAGCAGACTTATGTTCTCAGGAACCTGCTGGACACATATTTTGATTTAATCAAATGCTACATTGGAAGATTATAAAGAAAGGGACAGCTAACAACCTCTGATTTTGTCAAACAAATCAATGGTTAAAATTAAAGGGACGTTGGAAAGATTCAGACCATTATCCAATGGATACAAGTCAAAGGGTGGACATACTGAAAACTGTCAAAAAGGAGTCTTACAGTGTCAGTCCTAGGAACAGTCAGAAAAAGCAAGTCAAGATGGAGACAAATCCAAAACGGCTATGTTTGAATTACAAACATAAGTCACAAGGATTTCTACGTATAAATAGAGGACTCCTAACTCAGATACAAGTGATGATTTTTGATGAAAATTAAGGATCTGTCTTGAGCAATCAGAATTAAATCGATCAAACACCCTGCTGACACTACTGAGCATAAAGCTACTGATCCAGTGAATTTCTTCAAGTGTAATCTGCATTCAAGCTACATCAAGTTTACACACTTGAAGACCTCAAGCTGCTGATCATATCATCCTGATCAAGCTGCTGAAAGCTGAATCACTTACTTGATTCAAACTTTCTTTTACAAGGAATCTACTGAGGACAGTGAAGCACATTTGTGTTAAGGATTGTTGTTTATGGTGGAGCTGGTGAAGAGGCAATCCTACCCTTCAAGGACCAGTGGAAGACTTTGGAGCAGCAATCCTACCTGTTTCAAGTGTTTAGTTTGTGAAGCCATAGTTATTGGTGAAGGACAAGCAACTTAGGGATTTTTGTAAACGCCTACCTCAAGAATCTCAAGTGAATTACCTCCAACATCACGGGAGAAGAGTGGACCGACAGGATTACACCACCCGGAACCACTATAAAACCCGCCTACTTACTTTCGCATTTATATTCGCATTTAGTTTATCTAGCACATCAATCTACCGAATCTAGCAACCGAATCACACACATACACTACCGAGTATCTAATACTTGGTATCATATTTAACAACAAGTAATAAGGCTTAATTTTTGATATATTTCCGCTGCACAAATTCAGTAAACTCAACGCCGCAGACCACCGAGTGTCGCAGACTATGCGAAGTAAGTATCGCCGAAGCCGTCGAAGTTGCTGAGTTTGTTAACTCCAAAAAGTTTTAAGTGTTAAGTTTATTCACCCCTCCTTAAACTTAACTAAAGCCTTTTCAAGGGGACAACAATTGGTATCGGAGCAGTGCTTCTATTCTGAAGTAATCCTACTTGTTGTGCTTGTGAAAATACTTTGAAAACTTTTTCAAGTTTCTGATTTTCAAAGCTTTGCATCATGGAGAACAACCAGTATGCTAGAACAATGTTGATGTGTTCTTTAGATCGTTTTGATGAGTATAAACGTCGTATGCATGCTTATCTAGCCGCAACACATGATGAAATGATGGATGTGCTGACTGATGGACCACTGGAGATTACCAAGTCTGTAACAGTGGGAGATGAGACACAGTACATTCCAAAACCAAAAAGGGAATAGACTGCTGAATATAGAAAAAGAGCAAATCTCAACAATATTGCTATTGATATCATATACATACCTTTGGATAGCAATATGTATATGAAGGTGAAAGATTGCAAGACTGCAAAAGAACTTTGGGATAAGTTGCAATTAATCTGTGAAGGCACTGATGCAATCAAAAAGAACAAGATCAGTGTAGCAAAGAAAAAGTTTCAAGAGTTCAAAATGAAACCAAATGAAACCATTGAACAAATGGAGTCAAGATTCAATGCAATCATGGACGAACTCACCTACTGAGTGTGAAGTACTCACAAGAAGAGATTAATTCAAAAATCTTGGAAGCATTACCTACAAAAGAAGTTTGGGAGATGAAGGTGACTGCCATAGAAGAAATGAGGAGTTTGCATGAAGAAGACACCTTCAAACTGTTTTCAGATCTTAAGGCCTATGAATTTAGCAAAAATCTTGTGCCTGAAACTGAAAAAAAGAGCCAAAGACCACTGCATTGGCTGCTTCACATCAAGAAGAAACATCAGGAGCTCAAGATGATCTACTGGATGAGATGCAAGAGCAGATAGCCCTACTGATCAAGAAAATCAGGATGATGAAAACTGGAAATGGTTCTCCAAGGAATTTCACAAAAAATTCAGTGAAAAGAAAAAGGATGAATCAAAGAAAGATAATGATTACTTGTGCTATCATTGCAAGAAACCAGGACATCTCAAACCTGACTGTCCTGAACTAAAACAGAAGAAAGAACCTGATTATCTTTGCTTTAATTACAAGAAGCCTGGACATTTTAGACATGATTGTCCAGACCTACTGAAGAACAAGAGCCAACAAAGAAGATCTGGCAAGAAAGCTATGGTTGCTGAAGATGAATCCGGATATGAAGTAGAATCAGAAAATGGAAATGAATCTGATGATTCTGCACTTGTTGCTGAGATGGAAGATTATGCTTTAATGGAAAATATGGATGAAATAGAGGAGGTATACAATTCTGTATCTATTAACACTCCTGCTGGAAGTGATTGTGAATAAACTTGTGTTTCAAATCCTAAAAATTCTGACAATAAAGAAAATTTGGATGCCATCCTTAATCAACTGAGGATAATACAATCTGGTTATGAGATTGTGAAGGCTGAAAAAGAAGCTCTTCAATCAGAAGTTGAAAGATTAAATGCTGAATTAAGAGTTCTCAAAGGAAAGGAAAAAGAAGTTAGACAGAATCAGCATAAGCCTGCTGTACATTCAGTAGCTACTGAGTCTGCTGAACCATCTTGTTCCTCCACTGTATTCAAATCTGGAAAGCCTTATGATGATAGAACAGGGCTTGGATTTGGAACTCAACAATCCAATAAGAGTGGATCTAGTAAGGTCACTGAACCTAGTACCAGAATTGGTGCTAAGTTTGTGCCTGCACAAGATCCAACTCCCAAAAGGGTTGCTGAGGCAGTAAAGCCTACTGAGAAAGCTTCAAGGAAGCAAAATCAGAAGTCAAGGAAGTCAACAGCTCCTAATAAAAAGAATAAATCTAAAAACAGGACTGGTGTGCCTTCTAGACCTGCTGATAGCAGACCTGCTACCAAGTTTGCTGGACCACAAAAAGGGAAAAACCAGAAATATTCCAAGGATAAGAATACTAAATCCAAGAATTCTAATCATTCAAGGGATACTTATCTCAGGGGGAAAGGTAGATTATTCCCTACTGATGATGATTGGAATATTCCTGCACCTACTGCTAGAAACAACAGATATAACCATACTGCTAGGGTAAAACCTAAGCAATGGAATCAGCCGAAGGCTCAGCAGAGGACTTGTATAAAACCTCAGCAGGGACCTCAGTAGACTCCATATTACAGGCTGTTCCCAACAGACAGCAAATCTATGGTTATCTTAGTGCTTCTAACAAAAGAGATCACTTTAAATAGCATTATATTCCAAAAGGCCAGAATGCATATGTGAATCCTACACAACCAATTGTTAGACCTTATGGATGGTAGAATACATGTATGAACCAAAGTATGATACCTTTCGAAGAAGACCTTATGGAAACTTGCCAAGGGTCATGCTTACTACTGACCATTATGGACCCAAACTGGTTTGGGTACCTAAAATGCACTAACTTTGTTTTGTAGGGTGTCTGGTACTTTGATAGTGGATGTTCCAGACATATGACAAAGAATAAACACTGTTTGTCAAATTTTGTGGCAAATGATGGTCCAAGAGTGAACTTTGGAAACAAGAACACACCAGGATACACAAGAGGATATGGCACACTTGTGAGAAATAGATTAACAATCAGGAATGTTGCATATGTGGAAGGACTGGACTACAACCTACTGAGCACTGGACAGTTTTGTGACAGGGGATACAAGGTCACTTTTGACAAAAACACATGTATTGTCATTAGTGAAAGAGGTGATCAAGTTGTGTTAGCTGGAAGAAGACAACAAAACATGTATGTTGTGGATTGGTCTACTGCTGTTCTAGAAACATGCCTGATTGTGCATACCAAGTCAGAACTTAATTGGTTATGGCATAAGAAGTTGAATCATCTAAATTTTGATGATATCAATCAGTTGGTGAAGAAGAAACTGGTGATTGGTTTATCTGAGATCACATTCAAGAAGGATGCTATATGTGATGCATGTCAGCAAGGTAAACAGACAAAGTCAAGCTTTAAGTCAAAGACTAAACAATCAACAAAAAGAGTTTTGGAGCTGATGCATATGGATCTTTTTGGACCAGTAACACCAACAAGTGTAACATGAAAGAAGTACACCTTAGTGGTTGTGGATGATTATTCAAGATACACTTGGGTGATATTCATGAACAAGAAAAGTGAAACACTTCAAAAGATTCCTGAACTTTTGAAGAGATTGCAAAATGAGAAAATTTTGACAGTAGTAAAGATCAGGTCAGACAAGGGTACTGAATTTCTCAATAAAGTTATAAGAGAATATTGTGAACAGAATGGTGTACTACATCAATCGGTCGCTGTCGGTACACCTCAAAAAATGGGGTTCTTTGAAAGAAGAAATAGAACCCTAAAAGAAGCAGGAAGAACTATGATTTGTGAAGCATTGCTACCTGAAAGATATTGGGCTGAAGCAGTTAATACAGCATGCTATACACAAAACAGAACATCAGTGAACAAGAAGCTGCTGAAGACACCTTATGAGATTTGGAATGGAAGAAACCTAATATATCTTATTTCCATCCATTTGGAAGCATGTGTTTTATCTTGAATCATAAGGAACAATTGAAGACATTCCAACCAAAATCAGATGAAGCAATTTTCTTGGGATATTCTTCAGTTAGCAAGGCATTCAGGGTACTGAACAAAAGGACACTGAAACATGAAGAAACAATACATGTTGTATTTGATGAACCTAAGTTCACTGGAATGGAAGATGAAGCTTCAAAACCTGTTGAGAATCAACAAGTCACTGATCCAGAATGTGTTGAAGTTTTGGAAAGGTTTAATGAGTTAAAAGTTTCTGACACTGCCCCTGCTGAACACCCTGCTGGTAACACTACTGATGCAACAACTGAGTCAATTCAAGGATCTGCTGAACCCCATGTTGAAGAAATTGCAGACCCTACTGAAGATGATGTTCCTGAGAATCAATCTAACCAGAATCCAAAATGGTTAAGGGATCACTCTGCTGAACAAGTTATTGGCAACATACAGCAAGGTGTGAGGACTAGAAGACAGTTGGAAGCAATGTTTACTTGTTTTCTATATCAAATGGAACCTAAAGTTGTTGAAGAAGCAATATCAGATCCAGATTGGATAATTGCTATGCAAGAAGAGTTGAATGAATTTGAAAGAAATCAAGTTTGGACACTAGTGGAAAGGCCTAGTCATGCAAATATAATTGGTACAAAATGGGTATACAGAAACAAATTAGATGAATCTGGTACCATTGTGTGGAATAAGGCCAGACTAGTAGCAAAAGGATATTCTCAAGCAGAAGAAATAGATTTTGATGAAACATATGCCCCTGTTGCAAGATTGAAAGCTATAAGATTATTCTTGGCATATGCTGCTTATAAAAACTTCAAGGTATATCAGATGGATGTCAAGAGTGCATTTTTGAATGGCATTCTGGAGGAGGAAGTCTATGTTCAGCAACCTCCTGGATTTGAAGTTAAAGATCAAGAAGATGAAGTGTATAGACTCAATAAAGCACAATATGGATTGAAACAAGCACCAAGAGCATGGTATGAAACTTTATCTCAATTCCTGGTAGACAATGGTTTTACGAAAGGTACCATAGACAAGACTCTTTTTAGAATCAACGAAGGAAACAACACACTGCTGGTACAAATTTATGTAGATGACATAATATTTGGTTCTGAAAATGATTCACTTTGTGAAAAGTTTGCAAATCTGATGAAAAGTAAATTCCAAATGAGTATGATAGGAGAAATGAACTACTTTTTGGGATTGCAAGTCAAGCAGATGAAAGATGGAATCTTCATTCATCAAACCAAGTATACCAAGGAGCTACTGAAAAAATTTGGTATGGAAAACAGCACCAAAGTATCAACTCCTATTAGTACAAAAATTAGATTGGATGAAGACAAAGATGGAAAAGATGTTGATCAGACCTTATACAGAAGGATGATAGGCAGTCTGCTGTACCTCACTGCCAGCAGACCTGATATATCCTTTGCTGTAGGTGTTTGTGTAAGATTTCAATCAAAACCTAAAGAAAGTCATTTAGCTACAGTAAAAAGAGTTCTCAAGTATCTAAAAGAGACTTTTGGAGTAGGGGTATGGTATTCAAAAGATGGAAGTTTCAAGGTTATATCATACTCAGATTCTGATTATGCTGCATGCAAGATTGATAGAAAAAGCACCACAGGAACCTGTCAATTAATGGGAAATAGACTGGTCTCCTGGTTTAGCAAGAAACATAATTCTATATCAACTTCCACTACTGAAGCTGAATATATTGCTGCTGGAAGTTGTTGTGCACAAATACTGTGGTTAAGACAACAGTTAAGGGATTATAGAATTGAAGAAAGAGAAATTCCTATAATGTGTGACAACACAAGTGCAATTTCAATCACAGAAAATCCTGTTTTGCACTCAAGAACCAAGCATATTGATGTGAGACATCATTTTATAAGAGATCATGTTGAAAAGAAAGATGTGGTGGTTCTTTATATCCCCACTGAAGATCAACTTGCTGATATTTTCACTAAACCACTAGATAGTGAAAGATTTGCTAAACTAAGGACTGAACTTGGAATTATAAAAGTTGACTGATATATCTTTAATCAGCAGTGTACTGGAATTCACCAAGGGGATTAGTCTTTGCTATGTTGGGTGAGATCACTTAGCAGACTAGTCATTGGTATCAACAATTCCATACACTTATCTATGTTTGGACAGTTGAGCAAATGAAGTTGCCATGAGGATTGGTCTTTTTCCTGTTGGGTGAGCTCACTTGACAGATCAATCTTTGGTATTAAACTTCATCTTGTTTTATCAATTGAACAAAACAAGGAGGAATAGAAGATCAGCAGAGTAACCCTATCAGCAGGCTGCTGAGGCATATTGGTCAGCAGGCTGCTGAAGGAAATTTTATACAATCGAACTTACAAAAGTCAAAAAGCAAATGGCGGGATATTTATTATATCATTGTAACCATAGTTACACGATCTGACGGTTACAAAACGTTATGAAAAAGTAATGGGCCACGTGTCAAGACAACATTCACTCAGATTTAATCGTGGTTAATACCACAATACGTGCTCTGACAGCTACAACTTCCCTCTATCTATATATACAGACCTATACACAGAGGATACGTATAACTCTCAAATCACTTTTTCTTTGCAAATTTCTTGTGTGAACACAGATTTGAAATCTCTCTTCTTAATCTCATTCACTCAAAATGGCAAACAAAGATAATGTTCTTTTTGGCACCAGTCAAAGTGTAAGAGGCTATGTGACTGACTGTCACTCTACTGAACTGGCCATTAATATAGGAAGAAGAATCAGACGGTATGCTGGTTTGGAGAATATTATCAATAGAAGACTGGAAAGGATTTCTTATATCAATGTTTTGAAGTTCTGGAAGAACATTGTTATACATGAAGGTAGAGAGGCCTTCACTACAACTGTTAATGGAAGAGAAATTGAAATTTTCTCAGACCTACTGAGAGAGCTATTTCATTTTGCACCTGGAAATAATGCCCCCACCAATCCAGAGGCAATGAATCTACCAAGGATGCAGTTTGTGGATGCAATAAAGACAAATAAGAAAATTGCATCAAATCTTGGCATTAATGTGAAGCATATTGGTTATGAGTATAACCTGCTGAGCAAATTGGTTACCAAGACCATTTTGGGATTCGTTGGGAGTCTAGACACACTGTTTGGACCTGAAATAGATATGCTGATCATCATCCGCAGAAGTATGAAGTTTGATTGGGCTGGATTCTTTATACACTACATAAAGAAGGTGTTTATTGAAGATAGAGATGGTATAAGGAAGTCCAAGGTCAAGCCCTTAGGTCTACTGATTCAGACGTTGTTGAATCATTTTCAGATACCTGACATTTCATCTGAAAAGAGTAACCAATCCAGATACAAGCCGGAAGTTGCTACTCCTATTCCTGGCTTGGATGATGATGAAGATGTGGATGCTGAGGCTACACAAAGTGATGATGATGGTGGAGATGGTGAAGCTGGTGGTGAGCAGATTAAGGAAGTTGCTAAGTCTGCTGCACCGAAGAAGTCTGTTGAGAAGAGAAAGGCTGCTGATACAAGAAATATAACAGAAATGTTAAAGCCTATGAAGACTAGAAAGCAAACAGCAGAGACTGATGTGTCTGCTGAGGGTCCAGCTGAAATTGAGGTTACTGACCCTGCTGTAGTTGCAAAGAAGAAGACTGTTGCTGAAATCTTAAAGGAGCAACATAAGAAAGCCACTAGAAAGAGGAAAGCTGCTGAAGCTAAATCAGAGCAACTTTCCAAAAGAATGAAAGAGATTGCAAAGAAAAATAAACATGGAAAAGGGAAAGAATTAAGGACTCTGGAGGCTCAAAGGGAAGAAGAAGAAGCAGAGGCTATTGAGGCTGAACCCTTAACAATTATTAAGCCTCCTGAGATAGTAAAGGTTGTTGTTGAACAACCTACTGGAGAATCACAGCAGGCTGCTGCACCTGAGTCTGTTGTAGAAGTTGCTGATTCCTCTCCTGCAAAGGCTGCTAAGCCTACTGAAGCTGCACAAGTTGTTGTTGAGCAACTTATTGAAGAACCACAACAGACTACTGAGTCTGTACCTGCTGTGGAAGTTGAAAAGACAGTACAAGACCCTGCAAGTTTTGCAAGAAGTCAGGGGGAAGAGCAATCTGTTGCTAAACCTACTGATGAGCATGTTAGTCAATGGGAACTCAGTGTGGAACAGATGGAGGTAGTAGGTACAAATATACAACCTGAGCAACCTATTGACCTAGAGGCATCTGTTGAAGAAATTATGACTTTGCTGGTTGAGACCTTTGGAGGTCAGCAGAGTGGACATACAGCTCCTAGAAAGCCAACCATGCCCTTTGAAAGAAAATAGAAAAAGAAGAAAGTAGGGTATGTTGATCCAAAGCTCCAGCTGGTAGCTGATTACTTTCAGTGGAAGTTTGGTTTTTATAAAAGACAAAAGCAAGCTGCAGAACCAATGACAGATTTTGAGGATTGGGCTTTTGAGAAATTAGGAGTGGAGAATCTGCTGGATTTGGTTGATACATCTCTATTGGAAGCTAGATTGATAGATCTCCTTGATCAACAAAAGAAGGAAGAGGGTATCAAGTTCAGAGATCCTAGAGATGAATCAGACATTGATGATTCATCATCTGACTCTGGTGGTGATTATCCCTCTGGTCCAGGAGGAGTCAGTGGGACTGCTTTATTAAATGAACCAAGTGTACAACAGTCCACTGATATTGGTAACTCTGCTGAGGGCCAGCAGACTGGACAAATGGATGAGGATGTGGAAAATCTCACTATAGATGGTCTGGAGGCCTTAATAAATGATGGGATAAATTCTGGAGGCAACAGACTGGTTGGTGTTTCAGATGCTTTATTTGTTGAAGAACCTGCTGAGTATACTGATGATCAGCAGACTGTAGATCTGGAATAGGAGGTTCAGCCGCCGAGACTCGACAACACCCGAACAAAGGTTGGAAACGGGAGGTATAGGTTGCCGAGTCTCAAACAAAGACTCGGACAAAGGTTGGAACTATCTTTGGGTTTGGAGGAAACCCCTGCTGTTGTTGTTGAACAGGCTGCTGTAGTGGAGCCTATTGGAGACAAGACCACTGTAGGTAAAGATGGTCAGCAGACTGCTGTTATTGATGAGGATGAGCAGCTGGTGGACTATGACTACAGTGATGAGGAGTTTCAAGTGCCTGATGAAGAACCTATTAATGATGAACCTCAACAGGCATTTGTACCAGTTTTTGAAGAGCCTGCTCTTGATCCTATTCTGGAGGAATTCCAAGGACCTAACCCTGCTGGAAGGGATATGAGCTTTGCCATGGTTGTCAGCAGACAAAGGGCACAATACAATGTAGAAGAGCCTGCTGATGAAGCTGCTGGACATATGGCTGGTGGAATACCAGCAGAGGTTTTGGATGAGATGAGGACTGTCAGAAATGACATCACAAGGTATATGACTTGGTGAATTTAGTGGAGAATAGAGGAAGAACCACTAAAACTGTTGCTTCCAATATTACCTCCACCAGTATGCTCTTGCTGACCTTGCTCTGGTTGTAAAAGGGATCAGACAAGAAAACACAATGAAGGAGAAGTTTCTGAAAGATCAATTTGAAGACATTCACCAAAAACTTGATAAGCTTGCTGAACTCTACTGGAGCAAACAATGCAAGGAAGGATCACAGCTGTTGACACTAGGACTGAAATTATGGAGGGTCAACTGAACAACCTAGTGCTCACACAGGAGAGTGTACATGGCCTGCTATCCCATTTTGTTGATGATGTCAATAAGAAGGAAGAGAGGCAAACAGCAGTAGCAAAAGAGGCTACTAGAATCTTTGCTAAGAAAAGATGGGAAGATGACACCGATGCTTTTAGGGAGCCTGCACCTTGCAGACATCCACTTACTGATGATCTTCTCAGAGAATACAAGAAGGTCTACAACAGCAAAAGAAGACCCTACCATGATAAAGGTTTCCATGAGGAACTTTATTCCTTTCTGGGACTTAAGTTTTGGGAAACAAGGGTTAAAGCCTTGAGAGCTGCACATAGAGGTGGAAGAGGTGGAAGAGGTGGTAGATGTGAAATGAGTTTACCTACCACCAATGCAAAGGAGTCACTGAATGAATTTAAGGAAGTTTACATGCGTTTAGGCTTCAGAGTACATCAGATCAATCTCACTCTGCCTGAAGCATGGAAATGGTGGAAAGAAGTGAATCCTCACATTGATTTCTCTCTCATTGAAAATCAGTGGATGAGAGAAATGATCAGAGAGATAAGAGTTTATCAAGAGCAAGTGGAGAAAGCAATGGAAGAAAGAGAAAGAAGAAACTAGATCAACATACTTTATCTGCTTTTTGTTTTTGCTGATTCTAGCTTGTAACACTTTTGAACAACTGATTATAATGAGAATTGACTAATTTTGTTCTATTTTTGTTTTGAATCTTTTTGCTTTGCTGTAAGGAGGGTATTGGCATCATCACCAAAAAGGGGGAAATTGTTGGACTTATTTTTAAGTTTTAGTGATGAGTGCCAGACTAGCTGTTATAGAGCAAAGACAAAAAGATGTATAGATCAAATGTATAATTTTATTAGAGTTTGATCTTGTATAGGTTTGATCAAACAAGCCCTGTAAAAGGTCATCTGACTTACATCAGCAGACTAGTCTATATCAGTAGGGTAGCTGAGTCAGTAGACTAATCAGGAACCTGCTGAAGACTGAAGGCTGAGGGCTCAAACTCAGTTATTGAAGGCTAAGGGATCAAACTTAGTATTTAAAGTCAAGGATATGGAATCAGAATTTAGGGAAGTCGGTGATGACCTAAACTGATTACATATACCTTGTGTACAAGGTCTAAGTTCCACAAGTAAAGTGGTAATTGGAACTTAGTTATGTGCAAACAGGTGTAATCTAACTTCATAAATAAAATTTAGATAAAAGACAGTTAGCTGAAGTGTTTTTAAACACAGCAAATTATGGATCAGCTTACTGATGTGTATATCAGCAGACTTATGTTCTCAGGAACCTGCTGGACACATATTTCGATTTAATCAAAGGCTACATTGGAAGATTACAAAGAAAGGGACAGCTAACAACCTCTGATTTGGTCAAACAAATCAATGGTTAAGATTAAGGGGATGTTCGAAAGATTCAGAACTTTATCCAATGGATACAAGTCAAAGGGTGGACATAGTGAAAACTGTCAAAAAGGAGTCTGACAGTGTCAGTCCTAGGAACAGTCAGAAAAAGCAAGTCAAGATGGAGACAAATCCAAAACGGCTATGTTTAATTTCAAACATATGTCACAAGGATTTCTACCTATAAATAGAGGACTCCTAACTTAGATACAAGTGATGATTTTTGATGAAAATTAAGGATCTGTCTTGAGCAATCAGAATTAAATCGATCAAACACCCTGCTGACCCTACTGAGCATAAAGCTACTCATCCAGTAAATTTCTTCAAGTGTAATCTGCATTCAAGCTACATCAAGTTTACACTTTTGAAGACCTCAAGCTGCTGATCATATCATCCTGATCAAGCTGCCGAAAGCTGAATCACTTGCTTGATTCAAACTTTCTTTTACAAGGAATCTACTGAGGACATTGAAGCACATTTGTGTTAAGGACTGTTGTTTGTGGTGGAGCTGGTGAAGAGGCAATCCTACCCTTTAAGCACATTTTTGTAACAACTACCTCAAGAATCTCTAGTGAATTACCTCCAACATCACAGGAGAAGAGTGGACTGACAGGATTACACCACCTGGAACCACTATAAAATCTGCCTACTTACTTTCTGCATTTATATTCTGCATTTAGTTTATCTAGCACTTCAATCTACTGAATCTAGCAACTGAATCACACACATACACTACTGAGTATCTAATACTTGGTATCATATTTAACAACAAGTAATAAGGCTTAATTTTTGATATATTTCCGCTGCACAAATTCGTAAACTCAACGGTCGACAGACTGCGAGTGTCGACAGACTATCGAAGTATCGCCAGTGCCGTCGAAGTTGCTGAGTTTGTTAACTCCTAAAAGTTTTAAGTGTTAAGTTTATTCTCCCCCCTCTAAACTTAACCAAAGCCTTTTCAAGGGACCAACAATATTTGATGAACCTAAGTTCACTAGAATGGAAGATGAAGTTTCAGAACCTGCTGAGAATCAACAAGTCACTGATCCAGAATGTGTTGATGTTTTGGAAAGGATAAATGAGTTAAAGATTTCTGACTCTGCCCCTGCTGAACACCCTGCTGGTAACACTACTGATGGAACAACTGAGGCAGTTCAAGGATCTGCTGAACCCCTTG
The DNA here is from genome assembly GCA_036785695.1 of Gentiana straminea. Lineage (NCBI taxonomy): Eukaryota > Viridiplantae > Streptophyta > Magnoliopsida > Gentianales > Gentianaceae > Gentiana > Gentiana straminea. Next base: position 6,140,830 of record JAVUPR010000398.1, read on the forward strand.
CTGAAGCAACAACAGACCCTACTGAATATGATGTTCCTGAGAATCATTCTAACCAAAATCCCTCATGGTTAAGGGATCACTCTACTGAGCAAGTTATTGGCAACATACAACAAGGTGTAAGGACTAGAAGACAATTAGAAGCAATGTTGACCTGTTTTCTATCTCAAATAGAACCTAAAGTTGTTGAAGAAACAATATCAGACCCAGATTTGATAATTGCTATGCAAGAAGAATTGAATGAATTTGAAAGAAATCAAGTTTGGACACTAGTGGAAAGGCCAAATCATGCAAATATAATTGGAACCAAATGGGTATACAGAAACAAATTGGATGAATCTGGTACCATCGTAAGGATTAAGGCCAGACTAGTAGCAAAAGCCTATTCTCAAGCAGAAGGAATAGATTTTGATGAGACATATGCCCCTGTTCCAAGATCGGAAGCTATAAGATTATTCTTGGCATATGCTGCTTATAAAAACTTCAAAGTATATCAAATGGATGTCAAAAGTGCATTTTTTAATGGCATTCTGGAAGAGGAGGTCTATGTTCAGCAACCTCCTGGTTTTGAAGTTAAAGATCAAGAAGATAAAGTGTACAAACTAAATAAGGCACTTTATGGTTTGAAACAAGCACCAAGAGCATAGTATGAAACCCTATCTCAATTCTTGGTGGACAATCGTTTTACCAAAGGAACCATTGACAAGACTCTTTTCAGAATCAATGAAGGAGACAGCACCCTGCTGGTACGATTTATGTTGATGACATAATTTTTGGTTCTGAAAATGAATTGCTATGTGAGAAATTTGCTAATCTCATGAAAAGTAAATTCCAAATGAGTATGATGGGAGAAATGAACTATTTCTTGGGTTTACAAGTCAAACAGATGAAAGATGGAATCTTCATTCATCAAACCAAGTATACCAAGGAGCTACTGAAGAAATTTGGTATGGAAAATAGCACCAAAGTATCAACTCCTATGAGTACAAACATGAGATTGGATGAAGATAAAGAAGGTAGAGATGTTGATCAGACTTTATACAGAAGGATGATAGGTAGTCTTCTGTACCTTACTGCCAGCAGACCAGATATATCCTTTGCTGTAGGTGTTTGTGCAAGATTTCAATCAAAACCTAAAGAAAGTCATCTTGCTGCAGTCAAAAGGATTCTCAAGTATCTAAAAGAGACTTTGGAAGTAGGGATATGGTATTCAAGAAATGGAAGCTTCAAGGTTATATCATACTCAGATTCTGATTATGCTGGATGCAAGATTGATAGAAAAAGCATCACAGGAACCTGTCAGTTGATGGGAAATAGACTGGTTTCCTGGTTCAGTAAGAAACAAAATTCTATATCAACCTCCACTGCTGAGGCTGAATACATTGCTGCTAGAAGTTGTTGTGCACAAATATTGTGGTTAAGCCAACAATTAAGGGATTATGGAATTGAAGAAAGAGAAATTCCTATAATGTGTGACAACACAAGTGCAATTGCAATCACAGAAAATCCTGTTTTGCACTCAAGAACCAAGCATATTGATGTGAGACATCATTTTATAAGAGATTATGTTGGAAAGAAAGATGTGATGGTTCTTTACATCCCTACTGAAGATCAACTTGCTGATATTTTCACAAAACCATTGGATAGTGAAAGATTTGCTAAGTTAAGAACTGAACTTGGAATTATAAAAGTTGCCTGATACATTTTTTATCAGCAATGTACTGGAATTCACCAAGGTGATTAGTCTTTGCTATGATGGGTGAGCTCACTTAGCAGATTAGTCATTGGTATCAATGATTCCATGTACTTATTTATGTTTGGACAATTGAGCAAATGAAGTTGCCAAGGGGATTGGTCTTTGTCCTGTTGGGTGAGCTCACTTGACAGATCAGTCATTGGAATTAAACTTCATCTTGTATTATCAGTTGGACAAAACAAGAAGAATTAGAGATCAGCAAATTAACATTGTCAGCAGGCTGCTGAGGCCTCTATGTCAGCAGGCTGCTGAGCCAAGTCTACTGATGGCCAAAGCTGCTGAGAGATACGTTACACAGTCAAACTTCCACAAAGTCAAAAAGAAAAAGACCGGGATATTTATCTTATCTTTATAACCGCAGTTACACGATCGGTCGGTTAAAACTTTTTATGGATCAGTTATGGGACATGTGGCAAGATCTCATTCATTCCAAATTTAATCGTGGTTAATGCTACAGTACGTGTACAGTGCATTATCTGACAGTTTCAACTACCTCTCTCTATATATACAGACATATACACAGAGTTCCTACTTACAACTCTCAGATTGATATTTCTCTGCAAATACTTTGTGTGAACACAGATTTGAAAACCATCTTCTTCATCTTTTTCATTTCTAATGGCGGATAAAGCTGATGTTCATATTGGAACTAGTCAAAGTGTGAGAGGATATGTTACTGACTGTCATACAACTGAGTTAGCCATCAACATTGGAAGAAGAATCAGAAGAGTTGCTGGCTTAGAAAATGTTATCAATAGAAGATTGGAGAGAATTTCATATGTCAACGTTTTGGAATTCTGGAAGAACATAGTCATACATGAAGGTAGAGAGGCCTTCACTACAACGGTCAATGGCAGAGAGATTGAAATTACTTCAGATCTATTGAGAGAAGTATTTCATTTTGGACCTGAAAATGGTGCTCCTACCAATCTAGAAATGATGAACCTGCCAAGAATGAAGTTTGTTGATGCAATAAAGATAAATGAGACTATACCATCATCTCTAGGCATTAATGTGAGGCATATTGGATATGAATATAATCTACTGAGCAAGTTAATTTCCAAGACCATTTTGGGATTCAGTGGGAGTCTAGATACACTTTCTGGACCAAAGATAGACCTACTGATCATCATCTGTAGAAATATGAAGTTTGATTGGGCTGGATTCTTTATACACTACATGAAGAAGGTGTTTACTGAAGATAGAGATGGTATAAGGAAGCCTAAAACCAAGCCCCTAGGTCTACTGATTCAGACCTTGCTGAATCATTTTCAGATACCTGATGTTGCACCTGGAAAACTGATCAAGTCCAGATATAAGAAGGAGATCAGTTATCCTATTCCTGGACTAGATGATGATGAAGATGTAGATGATGAAGCAACCGAGAGTGACAATGATGGGGATGATGACGCTGGTGGTGAGCAGGTTAAGCAAGTTGCTAAGTCTGCTGCACCTAAGAAAGTTGCTGAAAAGAGAAAGACTGCTGATACTAGGAAAATCACTGAAATGTTAAAACCTAGGAAAACAAGGAAGCAAACAGTAGAGACTGCTGAGTCTGCTGAGGGTCAAGTTGAAATTGAAGTTACTGATCCTGCTGAAGTTACAAGGAAGAAGTCGGTGGCTGAAATCTTGAAAGAGCAATAGAAGGAAGATAGTAGAAAGAGGAAGGCTACTGAGGTTGAAGCCGAACAACCTTCTAAGAGAATGAATGAGATTGCACACAAAAAGAAACATGGAAAAGGAAAGGAATTGAGGGTTCTAGAAGAACAAAGGGAAGAAGTAGTAGAAGAGGTTGTTGAACTTACTGAAGCTGCAGAAGTTGTTGTTGAGCAACTTACTAAAGAGCCACAGTAGACTATTGGATCTGCACCTGCTGTGGAAATTGACACAATGGTACAAGACCCTGCCATCTCTATAATAGTTCAGGGGGAAGAACAATCTGTTGCTGACCCTGCTGATGAGCATGTAAGTCAGGGGAAACCAAGTGTGGAACAGATGGAGGTGGTAGGTACAAACTTACAACCAGAAGAACCTACTGACCTAGAAGCAGCTGTTGAAAAAACTTTGAATCTACTTGTTGAGAACTTTGGAGGACAACAAGTTGAACAAGCTGCTGCAAGGAAGCCTTCAATGCCATTTGAAAGAAAGGAGAAGAAGAGAAAATAAGGATATGTTGATCCTAAACTCAAGCTGGTGGCTGATTACTTTCAATAGAAGTTTGGTTATTACAAGAAGCAAAAATCAGCTGCTGAGCCAATGACAGATTTTGAAGAATGGGCTTTTGAAAAGTTAGGAGTGGATAACTTACTTGACTTGGTTGATACTTCTTTGCTAGAAATGAGATTGATAGAACTCATTGATGAACAAAAGAAAGAAGAATGTATCATGTTTAAGGATCCCAGGGATGGACCAGATAATGATGATTCTTCATCATCTGACTCTGATGATGGTCATCCCCCACATCAAGGAGAAGCCAGTGGAACTACACTGTTAAATGAACCAAGATTAGAACAGTCCATTGATGCTGGCAAGTCTGCTGAGGGCCAGCAGACTGGTCAAATGGATGAAGATCTGGAGGACCTCACTATAGATGATTTGGAGGCTCTGATTAATGATGGAATAAATCTTGGAGGTAACAGGATGGTTGGCACATCTGATACATTCAAGATTGTGGAGCCTGAAGTGAATCCTGATGATCAGCAGACTGAAAATCTTGATGAGGAAAGGGTTTTTGAACATAGTGAGCCTGATATCAGAGTTGAAGATTCAGTTCAATATCAATAGTGGATTGATACTCAGGGCACTATATCTAAATCTGCTGATACTTTACAAAAGATTGCTGATGCCAAAGGATCACTAGAGGAAAACTTGGCTACTTTTCCTTTTATTCTTATGGAAGAGAGAGTCCTACTCACTGAGGATCAAACAGTGATTGGATAGAGATTGGATATGGTGATGGGTTTTGAAGGATCACCATTACCTTTTGAGGAGGTTCAGGCTGCTGAGGAGCAGACAACACCTGAACAAAGGTCGGAAATGGTGGTATAGGTTGCTGAGGACCAAACAGCACCTGGACAAAGGTTGGAACTGACAATGGGTTTGGAGGAAACCCCTGCTTTTGTTGAAGAACATGCTACTGAAGTAGAGCTTACTGGAGTTAAAGTCACTGAAGGGAAGGATAGTCAGCAGACTACTGTTATTGATGAGGATGAACAGCTGCTGGATTATGACTTTAGTGATGAGGAGTTTCAAATGCCTGAGGAGGAACCTATTGCTGCTGAACCACAACAGGCATTTATTCCAATTTTTGAGGAACCTGCCCAAGATCCAATCTTGGAGGAAAATTTTGAAGATATAATTGAGGAAGGTCCTAACCCTGCTGGAAGGGATATGAGCTGGGCCATGGTTGTCAGCAGACAGAGGACACAATACAATGTTGAAGAGCCTACTGATGAAGCTGCTGGACATATGGCTGGAGGATTGGCTGGTGGGGTACCAGCACAAGTGTTGGATGAGTTGAGGGCAGTCAGAAGTGACATTACAAGGTTAAGAACTCAACATGACAGACAAGAGCAAAGATTTGAAGATTTGATGAATCTAGTGGAAAATAGAGGGAGGACTACTGAAACAGTTGCTTCCAATATTACTTCCACTCAATATGCTCTTGCTGATCAAACTCAAGATGTGAAAGGCATTAAACAAGGCAATACACTGAAGGAGAAGTTCTTGAAAGAACAATTTGCCTCCATTCACCAGAAACTTGACAAGCTTGCTGAGGCAACCAAGCCTGCTGTAGCTGAACCTGCTGGAACACTTCACCCTGCTGGATTGGATCCTAAGATTACTAAGAGGATCAATCTACTAGAGCATACAATTGAAGGAAGGATCACTGCAGTTGACACTAGAACAGAAATCATGGGGGGTCAACTGAACAACTTGGTGATCACACAGGAGAGTGTTCATGGTCTGCTGTCCCGTTTTGTTGATGATGTCAATAAGGGGGAAGAGAGCCGAACAACAGTAGCAAAAGAGGCTGCAAGAATTTTTGCACAAAAGAAATGGGAGGCTGACACCAATGCATTCAGAGAACCTACACCTGGCAGACTTCAGCTGACTGATGACCTCTTCAAGGAATACAAAAAGCTATATTACAATAAGAGGAGACCTTACCATGACAAGGGCTTTCATGAAGGGCTAAATTCCTTCTTGGGACAGAAATTCTGGGAAGCTAGAGTTAAAGCCTTAAGATCTTCACACAGAAGTGGTAGAGGTGGAAAAGGTGGAAGAAGTCTACCCACTACATCAGTAAGAGATTCATTGGATGAGTTTAAGTAGTTATACATGCGTTTAGGGTTTAGAGTACACCAAATTACCCTTACTCTACCTGAGGCATGGAAATGGTGGAAAGAAGTGAACCCCCATATTGATTTTTCCCTGATTGAAAATCAATGGATGAGAGAAATGGTTAGAGATATAAGGGAATATCATGAGTAGCAAGAGAAAGAAAGACAAGAAAGGAAAAGGAGGAACTAGATCAGCATACTTACACATGCTTTTTATTTTTGCTGAATCTAGATTGTAATAACTTTTGAACAAACTGATTATAATGAGAATTGACTGAGTTTGTTCTATTTTTGCTTTTACTCTTTTTGCTTTGCTGTAAGGAGGGTATTTGCATCATCACCAAAAAGGGGGAAATTGTTGGACTTATTTTAAGTTTTAGTGATGAGTGCCAGACTAGCTGTTATAGAGCAAAGACAAAAAAATGTCTAGATCAAATGTATAGGCTTATTAGAGTTTGATCTTTGTATAGGTTTGATCAAACAAGCACTGTAAAAGGTCAGCTGACTTTCATCAGCAGACCTGTCTAGGTCAGTAGGGTACCTGAGTCAGTAGACTAGTTTAGGAACTTGCTGAAGACTGAAGGCTGAGGGCTCAAACTCAGTTATTGAAGGCTAAGGGATCAAACTTAGTATTTAAAGTCAAGGATATGGAATCGGAATTTAGGGAAGTCTGTAATGAACTAAACTGATTACATATACCTTGTGGTGATTGGAACTTTGTTATGATCAAAATGGTGTAATCTAACTTCATGATAAAAAGTTAGATATAAGGGAAGTCAGCTGTAGTGTTTTATAAACAGAACAACTTTGGATCAGCTGACTGAAATGCATTTCAGCAGACTTACACTCAAGGAACCTGCTGAACATATATCTCGATTTAATCAAAGGTTACATTGAAAGATTACAAGGAAAATGACAGATAACAATTCTTGGTTTTGTCAACAAATCAATGGCTTTAAAGGGACGTTGGAAAGAAACAGAGATTTATCCAATGGATACAAGTCAAAGGGTGAACAGTCTGAAAACTATCAAAAAGTAAACTGACAGTGTCAGTACTATGTACAGGGACAGAATGCAAGTCATGAAATGGACAAATCTGAAACGGCTATGTTTGAATTTCAAACATAAGTCACATGGATTTTCACCTATAAATAGAAGACCCCTGATACAAAAACAAGTGATGAATGGTGATGATTTTTGAGAGAAAAATAAAAATTAATCTTGAGCTTCAGATTCTTATCAAGAAGTCACCCTGCTGACACTGCTGAACTTAAAACTACTGATCCAGTAAACTTTTTCAAGTGTAATCTGTTATCAAGCTACATCAAGTTTACACACTTGAAAACATCAAGCTAGTGATCATTTCATCCTGATCAAGCTGCTGAAAGCTGAATCACTTACTTGATTCAAACTTTCTTTTACAATAAACCTGCTGAAGACAGTGAAGCATCTTTGGGTGTCAAGAACTGTTGTGTGTGGTGGAGCTGGTGAAGAGGCAATCCTACCCTTCAAGGACCAGTGGAAGACTTTGGAGCAGCAATCCTACCTGTTCCAAGTGTTCAATTTGTGAAGCCATAGTTATTGGTGAAATACAAACAACTTAGGGATTTTTGTAACTGCAACCTCAAAGATCTCTAGTGAATTACCTCCAACATCACAGGAGAAGAGTGGACTGACAGGATTACACCACCTAGAATCACTATAAAAATTGCCTACTTACTTTCTGCATTTACATTCTGCATTTAGTATATTTAGCACATCAACCTACTGAAACTAGCAACTGAATCACACACTTACACTACTGAGTATCTAATACTTGGTATCATATTTTAACAACAAGTGATATGGCTTAATTTGAACATATTCCACTGTAACAAATTCAATGAAATCAACAGACAGCAGACTACCGAGTGTCAGCAGACTATTGAGCAGTCAGGCTGCTGAAGTTGCTGATTTTGTTAACTCCAAAAGTTTTAAGTGTTAAGTTTATTCACCCCCTCTAAATTTAACCAAAGTCTTTTCAAAGGACCAACAGAAAGAAAACAAAATTTCCACCAGATTTCTTCTCGTTCAATTGCTTCCCGTAAATTTTCCGGCAGACCTTTATATACCCCAGCAGCTTTAATCATACTTTTCCCTCCACTGTTTTCCTTGCAATTATTTTGGCCCAGAGTTTGATTCCCCACCGGCCCTAGACAAACCAAAAAAAAAAAACATAAACCGTCAGTTTTGTTTGATCAAAAAGCTGCCACTGTTAATTCCTTGCCTATTATGGCTGTGAAGGTTTTGGCCTAATTTGTTTTATTTTAAGTTGATTTATTTAATTTAGGTCGGCCAAGTCTTAAAAAAAATATTAAGGCCATTAAATACGAGTATTTCACATCTGGGTGTGAAAATTTTCACACCCGTGAAATTTTGCTGTCAAAATAATTCATCAAATTTTCCTTTTCCCTTCCTTATTTGCTCTTACTTCTTGCACCTCATTTCATCCTAACCTCTTTTAAGGCTTTGGTCTCAGTCCTAGGTCCTCATTTAGGTTCTTTGGTTGTGATTGCTCGGTTTGCTCATTGTTTTGGTTTGTTCTACGTTTGAACTCTACACGAGGGGAGTGATAAACACGAGTGTTGTGAGGCATAATGTCGAAGCGTTCTGGATATGAGGATGAGGGTACTACGGATGGTCGTTACCGGATGTATACAGAGGCTATAGAGAGTAAGGTCGCAAAGGCAATAGAAGCGTTTAAACAGGAAAATGCCGAGATGTTGGATGACCGGTTTGCACGTCAACATGCGGATTTAATTATGGAGTTTCGTACCATGCTGAGGGAAGGGCATGCCCCCTGTTGATAACCGTGGTGGTGTTGTTGATAACCGTGGTGGTGTTATTGCTAACCGTGGCGGTGGTGTTGATAATCGTGGTGGTCGTGGTAACCGTGGTGGTAGAGGTGATATGCGTCGGAGAGCGGTAGTACCGATAGTTGAGGAGGAGTTTGATGATGATGCGAATGCAGGGGCTGCTATTGTTGAACAAGATGACGAAGAAAGGGCTGATATGCGTCAAGTTAAGATGAAGATCCGTCCTTTAAAGGTACGAATGATCCTGATGTGTATTTAGATTGGGTTCGCAAAGTTCAGCATATTTTCCGTTGTCATAATTATTCGGAGAAAACTAAAATTAATTTGGCAACACTTGAGTTTGAGGGTTATAATACCATTTGGTGGGAGCAACTGATTGCGAATCGTAGGAGAACACATGATGACCTTGTCAGCACATGGAATGAGTTGAAGCAAGAAATGAAAAGATGCTTTGTTCCGGATTCTTACTACCCTGAGCAATATCGAAAGTTACAAACCCTAACGCAAGGGCTCGTTCGGTGAATGATTATTATCAAGAAATGGAACTTACGTTAATTCGTACGCATACAAACGAGGATGCCGATGCAACTATGGCCCGTTTTGTGAGTGGTTTACGGATTGAAATTGCGCATCGAGCAGAGTTGCAAGATTGTGATAGTTTGGAAAAGATGGTGCATGCAGTAGTATTGATTGAAAAATTGTTGAAGAAGAGGGTTGCCATAACAAAACCTTATTCAGGTAACTCTTCTACTTATTGTTCATTTCCGCAAAAGAACGAGGGTACCAAGTTTCCCCTGAATAAGCCGACCCCCTTTAACTCCAATGAGGCTTCTAAAGCTAAGGAGAATAACAAGGGTAAGTTTGTTTCTTCCCTCAAACAGCCTGCTAGTGGACTCAAATGCTTTAAATGTGGTGGTATTGGTCATAAAGCTACCGAGTGTGGCAACAAACGTGCTATGTTTGAGAGTGGTGATTTTGATTAGGCAGAGGTAGATGATGAGTTTGAAGAGGGGGAGGAGCAATCGGCTGATTTTGATGACGATGCTGAGTATATTGAAGATGTGATACCATTAAATAATAATTCGTTGTTGATTAAACGAGCTTTAAATGCAAAGGCGAAGGTGGATGAGAATTTGCAACATGAAAACATTTTTCAAGCTCGTTGTTTCATTGGTGGCAAAGTGTATTCGATGATCATTGATAGCGGAAGTTGTGCTAATGTGGTTAGCAGCGAGGTGGTGGAGAAACTCGGTATTCTTACTACACGACACCCAAAACCTTATAAATTGCAATGGCTGAATGATTGTGGTGAAGTTCGAGTTACGGGGCAGTCATTGATCCCTTTTAGCATTGGAAAGTTGGAGGATGAAGTACTTTGTGATGTGGTACCCATGCATGTCACACACTTATTACTTGGCAGGCCTTGGGAATACGATAGGAAGGTTATCTATGACGGTTTTCTGAACAAGTACACATTGCTACACAAAGGCCGCAAAATCTCAATTGTTTCAATGTCACCACAAGAAGCCCATGAGGAGCAACTTCGCCTTGCTAAAAAGCATGAGGGTGAGAAATTAAATGAGGGAGGAAAAGTTGAAAATTCAACGAAAATTGTTGTGAAAGGAGAGAAAAAGCAACAGGGTGTTTTAGGTAGAAATGAGGGGAAAAATAAAGTTGAAAAATGAAATGCAAGGGAGGGCGCCTTAGTTCCATTCGAGGGGAAAAATAAAGTAGAAAAGTCAAAAGGTGAGCAAGGGAGCCATCATTAGAGAGGGAGAAAATGGAGTCGAAAAGAATGAACAAGTGAGGGGCAACTTCTATGCCAAATCTAGTGAGATTTTACGCACCTTAAGGGCTGAAAATCATGTTTTCTTATTTCTCTATAAGGAAACAGCCCCCCACCCCTCCCCTACCCTTGTTTTCTTCTTATATCCGATCTGACCGATTCTCTTCCAAGTGTTTTTGTGTCTCTTTTGCAGGAATACGAAGATATCTTCCCCGAAGAAGAACCAAGCGGATTGCCACCATTGCGAGGAGTGGAGCATCACATTGACTTCATTCCGGGCTCTACTCTCCCCAACTGACCAGCCTATAAAGCCAATCCAGAAGAGACAAAAGAGATACAAAGGCAAGTCAATGACCTTCTCACCAAGGGGAATATTTGAGAATCCATGAGCCCGTGTGCCGTGCCGGTGATAGTAGTGCCCAAGAAGGGTGGAGAATGGAGGAAGTGCACGGATTGTCGAGCCATCAACCAAATAATGGAAAAGTATCGCTATCCCATTCCCCGGTTAGATGACATGTTAGATGAGTTGCATGGAGCTAAATATTTCACAAAGATTGATTTAAAAAGTGGGTATCATCAAGTGAGAATAAGAGAAGGCAACGAATGGAAAACTGCCTTTAAAACTAAATTTGGCTTGTATGAATGGTTAGTCATGCCCTTTGGATTAACCAATGCCCCTAGCACGTTCATGCGTCTAATGAATGAGGTCCTCAGGGAGTTTATTGGTCATTTTGTGGTTGTTTACTTTGATGATATCCTGATTTATAGCATTGATTTAGAAACACATTTAGTCCATTTGCGTGCCGTTTTGGACACACTTAGGCATGCACAGCTATATGCTAACCTTAAAAAGTGTTCCTTTTGCAGGGATAGAGTCGTGTTTCTTGGTTTTTTTGTGAGTGCGCAGGGTGTCGAAGTTGACCAAGACAAGGTCAAGGCTGTGGCCGAGTGGCCTGAACCACGAACCATTGGCGAAGTTCATAGTTTCCATGGTTTGGCAAGCTTTTATCGAAGGTTTGTGAAGGATTTTAGCACCATTGCAGCCCTGTTGAACGAGCTTGTGAAGAAGAATGTCCCGTTTCAGTGGGGATCAAGGCAAATGGAGTCATTCAAAACTCTCAAAGCTAAGTTACTTTCTGCACCTATACTTGCTCTACCTGATTTTTCTAAGATGTTTGAAATCGAATGTGATGCATCGGGTGTGGGTATAAGAGGTGTTTTAATTCAAGAGGGAAGACCTATTGCATACTTTAGTGAGAAATTAAAAGGTGCACATTTGAACTATGCTACGTATGATAAAGAGTTATATGCATTGGTTAGGTGCCTTCAGGAATGGTAGCATTATTTGCGACCCCGTGAGTTTGTCATACACACTTATCATGAGTCACTTAAATATTTAAAGGGTCAAGGTAAATTGAGCAAAAGCCATGTCCGATGGATGGAATTCATCGAGTCATTTCCCTATGTCATTAAGTATAAGAAGGGTAAGGATAATGTTGTAGCTGATGCCTTATCTCGTCATTACACTTTAATCACTACCATGCAATCTAGGTTACTTGGCTTTGAACATGTTAAGGATTTGTATGCTTTGGATTCTGACTTTGGAGAAATATTTTTTGCCACATAGGTGTCTGCCTTTGGGAAATTTTTTCGACATGAGGGTTTTTTATTTCGTGCAAATCAATTGTGTATTCCGCGTTGCTCGTTGAGAGAATTGTTGGTGCGTGAGGCACATGGTGGGGGACTTATGGGTCATTTTGGTATTACCAAGACTTTGGACATGTTAAAATCTCATTTCTTTTGGCCTAAAATGAAACGTGATGTTATCAGAAATTGTGATGCATGCATTGAGTGTCGTCAGGCTAAGTCCAAATCTTCCCCCCCATGGTTTGTATACCCCATTACCTATTCCCAACTCCCCTTGGACAGATTTATCTATGGATTTTGTGTTGGGTTTGCCACGGTCTAAGAGTGGAAAAGATTCTATTTTTGTGGTCGTTGATAGATTTTCTAAGATGGCACATTTTATTGCATGTAATCTAACTAATGATGCTTCTCATATTGCTGATTTGTTCTTTAAAGAGATTGTTAGATTACATGGTGTGCCTAAATCGATTGTGAGTGATCTTGACGTTAAGTTTGTGAGTCATTTTTGGCGTGTTTTGTGGATGCGTTTAGGTACTTCCCTGTTATATTCTACAGCATTCCACCCTCAAACTGATGGCCAAACAGAAGTTGTTAATCGTGTTTTGGTCAATTGTTGCGTGTGGTCATTAAAAAGAATCTGAAAAATTTGGAGTCTTGTTTGCCTTATGTGGAATTTGCATATAATCGATGTGTTCATTCTGCCACTAAATATTCCCCCTTTGAGCTTGTGTATGGGTTCAACCCCAGTGCCCCATTCAATTTTGTTCCCCTACCCCCTGGTATGCAGGTTAGCTTGGATGGTGACAAGAAGGCTGATTTGGTTCGTGAGTTGCATGAAAAAGCAAGGTTGCACGTGGAAGCTCAAACTGAACGCTACAAAAAGCATGCAAATAAAGGCAGAAATGAGGTTATCTTTGAACCTGGAGATTGGGTGTGGTTACACTTGCGGAAGAACAGATTTCCCAACAAGTGCAAGTCCAAGTTGCATCCCCGTGGCGATGGTCCATTTGAAGTGTTGGAGCGTGTTAACAACAACGCTTACAAGATTGGCATTCCTGGTGATTGGGGCACGGGCAATACGTTCAATGTGGCTGATTTGACCCCGTTTGACAACCGTTATGATCTGAGGTCAGATCCTTCCGAACCGGGAGGGAATGATGTGATCCACGATGCTGTTCCGGATTCACTTGCCCCTTTAGCTACACCTAATCCACTTATCATCTGAGATGGGCCAATGACAAGACTTCAAAAGAGAAGAATGCGTGAAGGCTTGGATTTGCTGGTTTCTAAGGCCAAGAAGAGTGTGGATCGACAAAGCTTGAAGATGGGGCGTCCATAAAGCCCATGAAGGCTATCGTTGCATCAGTGGGCTTGAGAAAGCCGAATAAACTCTCTTATGTTAATTATTGCTGTTTTTAGGATTTAAAAGGCCAAAAGCCCGTTAAGGAAGGTGCCTATATAATACTATATTAGGTTAAGTATTTATTTTCAGCAAATAAAAGCCATTTGGGCTTAGTAAGGTCAAGTTAGGTCCATCATAAAGCAAAGTGGCGAATTTTGCTTGTAACAATATCCCACATTGCTTAGGTTTTTTATTTTCATTATGATTGTAGCCTATAAAAGGAAAACTAGGAGCACATTCTACAGGAGTTAAACTTTTGAGTGAAATATTATTATTTGAGTTCTTTTGAACTTGTGAGTGTTCTAAGTAGAATACTCAAACCAGAACTTATCAAGGTCATGATCATACCTTGTGGCATTCGCAAACCGAGGTTCTTAGATACAAGGATATCTAGGGGTCGAGGTCCTTAATCCAAGGTTCTTAGGTACACGGATACCTAGGGGTCGCGGAGCTCGTTTTCATTGGTCCTACAATCAAATCCTTGGGCAAATTCAGAATTGAGCCTCCTCGGTTTAATTCAAATCTATGCTGAAGATTCCCTATTTCCTATTTCCCTGCTTCGACAGAAGTTGAGAGTTCGAACTTTTAATTTTTCCCAAGGTTTAGAACTCCCAAGTTAATGGGAGGTTTTATTTCCCCAAAATAAACCTCCATTAATTTTTTTAAATTCCTTTAAAAAATAAACATGATATTCTAAATTTTCATGAAATGACCTTCTTGACCCTTTTTCGAAAATCCAGGATGTTACCTTACATTTCTGGTTTTATGATATGGTGTGGTAGACGTGTCTCTATAGTTTTGTTTTTGCATATTGTGGATGCAGTGCAAATGGCACCGCCGACGTGCTCAGCATGGCCGCCGACATGCTCAGCATGGCCGCCGACATGGTATAACCGAGATCCTGAGGGTCTGTTTCCCGATTATATTTTGTTTCTATGGTTTCCATAAAACTCATTGTGTCTTGACATGATGTCAGACTGATGTGTCTTTCAATAAATATTCTTAAGATCACGTGTTGCACTTCTTTTTTCCGGTTAAGGACTTAGCATCCAGGGAGAGACGTTACAAAATCGAACATGTAAAAATTTTATTTTGAAAAATATATTAAAATGATAAAAGCCCGTCCGATACATTGGTCTTGAGCCTCAGATTTTACAAATGCTACGTTATTTCAAACATAGATTCGATAATCGTTTTTTTGTTTGTTTGTAAAGGGGGTGTTATAACAACACTAGTATTAGACAAGTGATAAAACACACTTTTGTATCGTTAATTGTGACGTGCCTAATATTAATAATTAAATAGGTCATGCAAAAAGATCAATTATGTAAAAATGTGTTGTTTTATTTCATTGTTTCACATCCGTGCGGTAATAACATTTTCATTTTTTGTCAAGTGGTTAATTGCTAGAGTAATGTGTGCTCCTTTCACAACCACTTAGTTACAACGAGTGAAACAACGTATTTTTGTACAATTGATCATAATGGGTTTACATCATGATCAATGATCTCTATAAATGTGTAAAAATTTATTGTGTCACTCATTATGTCTAAGTATTGTGGCAATAACATTACCCTTAAAAAATGCATGTGCATTTAGCATATTTATTATTGTGACAACAATTTATCATAAAAGAATAATGATAAGTGCACAACCCGTGTGACACAAATGGTGACACAACCATCATCTGCACTCTTGATCATGATGTTCTACATCCTGATCACTGGATCATACACCATGATCATGAGTGCAGATTATGTTTATATCACCCGCTATGTCTCACATGTTGTGCTCGTATCATTACTTTTCGTGTAATTTTGTTCAATACACTTACCTGAAAGAATTAAAAAGTAAAGTCAACAACTGTCTAGTAGTATTTTGTATCCGGGCGAATTGGTGAACATAATAAATACAGAATAGGTCCACTCTGAGTTGACTTGGCAGGCTTTGCTTGAAAAATATAGTATAGACACAGAGATATTAGGCGATCAACTTGTATAGCTTGACTTATAATTTCTTTTGCAATAAGTGTTCCCGCTATACTCCCAACGGTATCGAGTCTATCGACGCGTTGGGAAAACATGCACAGAGCGCACATTAATGTTCTTGAAGAAACACTAATTCAAGGATGAATGTTTAATTGCTGAACGGGCTATATAAATTCCTTCAAATCATCAAAGCAAAGTAAATCAAAGTCCTTTGGAGTTGTAAGCAAAATGAGTTCATCTCAGAAATGGTCTCGTGTACTTCTTTTTTCCATTATTTTACAAATGTGTGCAATTACTCTTGGATGGGATGACGATGATTGTAGGTTCGGGAGGAGAGGGTGCGGTGGAGCGGGAGGCTTTGGAAGGCCAAGAGGACCAAGAGGCTGGGGAGGACCAGGGGGTGGTGCTAGTGGAGGTGGCATTGGTATAGGCGGTGGTGGCGGTGGAGGTAGTGGTGGAGGTAGTGGCATTGGTGGAGGTTCTGGTCAAGGTGGTGGTTTTGGTGCTGGAGGTGGTTTAGGTGGTGGTGGGGCAGGTGGGATTGGTGTAGGTGGCGGTGGGGGTGGTGGAAGTGGCGGAGGTGGTGGCATTGGTGGGGGTTCTGGCAAAGGTGGTGGTTTCGGTGCTGGAGGCGGTGTAGGTGGAGGTGAATCAGGTGGGATTGGTGTAGGTGGCGGTGGGGGTGGTGGAAGTGGCGGAGGTGGTGGCATTGGTGGAGGTGGTCAAGGTGGTGGTTTCGGTGCTGGAGGCGGTGTAGGTGGAGGCGGAGCTGGTGGGGTTGGTGTAGGTGGTGGTGGGGGAGGTGGTAGTGGTGGAGGTGGTGGCATTGGTGGGGGTTCAGGTCAAGGTGGTGGCTTTGGTGCTGGAGGCGGAGCTGGTGGGATCGGTGTAGGTGGAGGTGGAGGTGGCGGTAGTGGCGGAGGGGGTGGCATTGGTGGGGGTTCTGGTCAAGGTGGTGGTTTTGGTGTTGGAGGTGGTGTAGGTGGAGGCGGAGCTGGTGGGGTTGGTGTAGGTGGTGGTGGCGGAGGAGGTAGTGGTGAAGGTGGTGGCATTGGTGGGGGTTCAGGTCAAGGTGGTGGTTTCGGTGCTGGAGGTGGTGTAGGTGGAGGTGGAGTTGGTGGGATCGGTGCAGGTGGAGGAGGGGGTGGTGGTGGTGGTGGAGGTGGCCTTGGAGGAGGGTCAGGCCAAGGTGGCGGATTTGGAGCAGGTGGCGGTGTTGGAGGTGGTGGTGCAAGTGGAGGTGGTGGAATTGGAGGAGGTGGCGGAGGAGGTTTAGGAGGTGGGTCTGGTCAAGGTGGTGGTTTCGGTGCTGGTGCTGGTGTTGGTAGTGGTGGTTTAGGTGGAGGACATGGTGGCGGACTGGGTGGTGGTGGTGGTTTTGGGGTTGGTGTTGGTGTAGGGATTGGAGTTGGAGTAGGTGGTGGTGTTGGAAAAGGTGTTGGTGCTGGCGGTGGCGGAAGATAGTCATGTCCCCATTGCATTGCCCGAGTATACTATTGAACTCATGTTCGAAGACGGAAACTAGAAAGAAAAATAATGTTCATTTCTCGTTTTCATTTTGAAAAGTTTGAAGGAAGAAATTTTGTTTTGTTTTGCAACAATTAAGCTGTGTAAAATGTAAAACATTGCGAGTAAAGCGCTTCCAATTGTTTGGTGTGTAATTCATTCTGCTTCACTATATTTTGAGTGTTAATCTTGGCTGTAGATTCTATTTCGTTCAGCTTGAGCCTTTTCTTACATTAAATAGGTTGATTTTTGAATTCTATCTAAATTAGGAAAATACTTGTGTGGAGAGTGTATTTTAGAGTGAAGTGACGGATGAAACGATTTAAACTTCACAATTTAAATTCACTTTAATTACTGACGG
Source organism: Gentiana straminea (assembly GCA_036785695.1). Taxonomy (NCBI): domain Eukaryota; kingdom Viridiplantae; phylum Streptophyta; class Magnoliopsida; order Gentianales; family Gentianaceae; genus Gentiana; species Gentiana straminea. Next base: position 6,158,471 of record JAVUPR010000398.1, read on the forward strand.
TTCCGTTGCAGTCACCCCATCATTCCACATGAATGGAGGTACCGCACATGTATTTCCCATACAGATTCAGATAAACTATTGCCCAGATCGTTATATTCAGTGGCGGACCCAAAAATTTATTTCAGTGGGGGTCAAATCCCCCCAAAAAAAAGGATGTACAATATGGCGTATGATTTTTTATTTAGAGAACAACCGAATATTATTGCTTAAGATGAACATTCAGCGCAACCAAAACTCGGTAAATCCTGGTGAATTTTTTATTTCTATCGAGCAAAGACCGTAACGGTTATATCATAAAATCTCTTTTACTAGACACAAATTAATAAGCTTCCATACCATGATAAAGACTATACAACCTCTTTTTGCAACAATAATAAGTGTGCATTATTTGATCTACATAAAAATACATACTTATTGATGTGCTGAGGAGTTAATTCCATGAATATGTATTTTACAAAACTGATGATTCTTTGAGAGGAAGTCAAGACTATCATGCCAACTCCTTCTTGCACATTTGAGCCTCAGTGTCATTGTGATGCCATGAAAACTTTGTTGGATCACATGGAAATAGAACATGTGATGAAGTTTCTGAAAGGTCTAAGGGAAGAATTTGAACGAATGGTGTCTCAAGCCATGCTGACGGTGCTTTTCCTGAGATTCAAGATACCTTTGCAATGGCTATCAAGTTTGAGAGGCAGAAAACGTATGCTTCTAATAAGGCAAGGAATCAAGATCCTGCAATCTTGAAGGCCCAGAGTATTGGACAAGCCAGAAATGACAGAGCTTATCACTTTGGGGCTAGATCCAGTCAATTCAGTAGAGAAGAGCAGTCAAAGATGCCTAAAAATAGTTCCATGACCAAGAACTACAAGAAAATTCAGTGCACTTTTTGTGGGTTTAATGGTCATATTAAAGATAATTGTCACAAGAGACATGTCTATCCACCTGGTTTCAAGTCTAAGAGTAGAGCTAACATGGTGTATCAGACTGATTCAGACCAGTCTATTGCTGGGGAGGATCATGAGGCCAGACAAGCTAGGTCTGGATTTCAAGGTCTCACTTGGTAACAATTTGAGAGGTTGTTAAATCTCCTGAATTCTGATTCATCTAGTCATGCATTAAACCAGATCCATGCACTAAATTTATACGTACTTCTCACGTGCTCAAGGAACACATGACACTAGTTTACTAAAACATACACAACGGATCTTGAACTCTGGAGCCACAAATCACAATGTGTGTTTTTTTTTCTCTTCAGATTAAGTAATCCTAAGTATGTTATTATAATTAAATGAAAGTAGGATTACCTAATGGCAGTAATGTACACGTGACTCACCGGATAAGTTGTGATCAGTCCTGATCTGACTATGCATAATGTAATGTCATGTACATTTCTAGTTTCAGATTTAATTTGTTGTCTTTACCTGCATTAACAAGACATTCAAATTGTCCAGCTATTCTCACTGATAACAACTAACATGTGTCTTTTGCAGGACAACAAGAGGAAAACACTGCTTGGTTCATCTAAGCTACATAAAGTCCTTTACATTCTGATTCAAAAATCTTTTACTAATCCATCTATTTCCAAATTTGTTTGTAATTTATTGGAGAGTAGATGTATGTTGGATACTATAGATGACAACTTCTTTGGCATTATAGATTAGGCCATTTACCATATAAAATATTACAATTTACAAGTCATTAGTTTCACTGCATTTGATGTAAAGTTCTGTGAACTTGACTTGTGTTTTGTGTGCCTTATGGCAAAACAAAAGAAGAAATTTCTATTAAACACCATTGTTGTTAATTCTGTTTTTGATCTTATGCATGTGGGTATTTGGGGACCTTTGAGGCATCCGTATTACGATATATATTTATAGTTATGTGATGTATTGTAATTAATTTATATCGGGGTAGTTTTGACATTTTAGATAGTGGGGGAAGCACTAGATTGTACTATAAATTGTATCATTGTGATTGAATGAAGAGTAGGAAATATTATTTCCACAAAATTTACATGGTATCAGAGCGAGGTTGAGAAGAAAACAAAATCAAATTAAATCACCGTTAGAATCCATACGAGTTCTGCAACTTGAAAGTTGGAACCCTACGTTGGAACCTTCAAGTCGGCATTCATGGGAGCCACAACAGAGTTGGAGAAGAAGATGGATCCCTTCTTCTTGAGCACTACCAGTAATCCTGCGTTTGCAGCGGTGCGATCAGGACTCATCAGCCTTGATCCATTTCCAAGTCTCGATGTAATATTCTGATTTTCGGCAAATGGTAGACGTGTCATTTTGCGAAAACGAAATATTATTATTTTGACTTCTTTATTTGGAGTTAAGTATTTTGTTGTTGTTATATATATATATATATATATATATATGTCGAATTATATGTATATATATTTAAAGGGAAAAATTTGATTTGTAAGGGTAATTAAGGAAAATAAGGGATTAGGTTGATTATTGGGATTTTTCCTACTTAAAGAAAAATAAAACCCATTAGTTTCCCTAACTTTTTGAATCCGAATTTTCTTCTCCTAATCTCCCCTTCCTGCATGTGAGAGCTTGAGAAAAGGGCTGAGAGATTTCTTCTATTTTCTAAGGCGAATCTCAGCCGTTTTTAGATTCGAGAAGTTCGTTGGAATCGTCGTAAAAGGAGCGTCGTTTCAATACTCAAAGATCAGAGCTTTGTTAAGGTATGTAATTCGTCCTTCCTGATGTTTTGGATGAGTTTGATGGACCAAAACTCATGTCTCTCGTAGTCTCGATGTGATAGAAGTTTGTGATCGATTCTAATGAGAATTCGGATTGATCATATAGGTTTCTCTGCAAAAGGTGTTCGTTTCTACAGTTTTTCTGAGTTTTTGGTTTTGGATTAGCTTGCTAAAGGTAAGAGGATCTTCCTACAAGTTAATTATGGTTTATTAGGTTTCGTTTTGGGGTTTGAGATGATTATTATGCTAGATATCGTACCTTCGTATTGCCTAAGGATATATAGATGTTATGATAGATAAAAGATGTGTTTTTATGCCCTTTTTTTGAGTATTATGATGTTGACCAAGTTTGAGAATGATTAGGGATCGATTAGGGGTCAAAAAATAAATTTTTGGAAGTTGCCGTGCTTGGTGCGGGCTCACCAAGCCCAGTGCGGACGCACTGGAAAACCTGAACGTGGATTTTCACATTCAGAGTGCTGGTGTGTGTGCACCAGACCCAGTGCAGGTGAACTTGGCGAGCAGAATCCAAGATTTTACATACAGAGGCTCAGTGCATGCGCACTGAACCTAGTGTAAGCGCATTGGATCTCCTTTTTGATGAGTAAGTTGATTTTAAGCTATGGTATGAGTCTTAAATGTTGTTCTTTGATCTTATAACATTAAATAAGCTTGAACAAGCTTTGATTGGGCTTCCGATTCGTTTAGTTTCGGCACCAAATGTACTCTTAAAGGGAGTTGAAGTTCGGATCCGTCGGAAGGGCATGAGAGGGCTTGAGCTTTGATGAACTAGGGTCAATCAGTGTCTGTGTAATTGCTAGGCCTTGTCCGTGTCTATGGGTCTAAGTAAGTGAGTAGGAAATGTGTGGGAGCTTACTTGAAAACACTTAAGTGGATAGCTAACAATCAATAATAAACATACTTGTGTAGCTAAAAGATTAAACATCAATCCATTCTTGGTAAGGCACAAGTCTACATCGTGATGTGTGGGCGTTCTGAAAGTGAATAACTCTATAAGTCTTTAAGGCCCTACGTACGGAGGAACTTAACCCTGTAAGCCTGAGACCCTACGTATGGAGGGACTTCGCCGAACGTGTATGCTATCGGAGTCTACCAGAATAGGCTTCCGTGGTTATTGTTGTGACCCACCAATATGTTGCACCTCGTTAATTCATGGTGAGTAGCACCACGCGTAGTGACCTTGAATGCTGATGTAACAGAGATAAGCTAAGCTAGAAATGTATAGTCATAACATGTTGATGGACATGGAATGAACCCTAGATTGAGTCGGTCTCAGAAAGATAATTTATTTAATCATAAAACTTGTTTATAAACCTTAGTTAATTTGTAGCTTCTACCTATTATTGAGTACTTTGTACTTACCTCAAATGCATTGTTTTTCTATGTGTTTGGGGGAGAGAAGATGAACAGGTAGATCCGGAGTACTAGGAGGACTTTGATGACGATGTTTGAGGATGCCAACGTTGAAGCACTTATTTTCTGTTTTTATTATTATACCTTAGACTTGTTGTCTTTGGGGAATTTTTTGTAATTTCTTTAGTACTTTCTTTAGAAGATTTCGTACGTTGTTTGGTTTTAGTTTGGTTTCTTCCGATGTAATAAATGTTACATTTTCTATCTTTAATATGCCGAGTTCTCTTCATAGTAGCATTTATGGTGTTTTGCCGAGTCTTTTTAGCTTCCGTTTGCTAAACTCGATGCGACATAGCAGAGGCTTACGTGTAATATTAGATTTATTTAATATTATATGTGCCGAGTGTTTTGTTTCCGGATAAGGACTCGGTATCCGGGAGCGGGGCGTTTCACTCGATATAGTTTATGAGAAGTTGATTTAGGAAGAGCGGCTAAGAGTAGTCCCGGTTAGCCATGATCGGGAAATTATGATGGCTTGTCGGGTTCAGTCCGACGGGCCGAGTCGAGGGAAACAAGATGATTCTTCCGACAAGATGTGTTCTTCTTGCAATCGAGAAGGCCATGATGCAGCAGCTGTTCGAATTTGGGCTGGATCATCTTTAGCACAGTAGAAAATCAATAAAACAGCAGCTTCTCACACCTCACAGCCAAATGTTTCTTCCCAACCCAAGTTGCCCGAGCAAGTAGGTCTTGGCAATCTTACATCGGCACAATGGCAGGCTACTATTGATTTAATAAATCATTTAACAGGTAATGCGGGGTGGATTATTGACACAGGGGCGACATACCACGTAACCGGAATTTTCAATTTTTTAGTTGATCCGTTGCCCATAGCTCACTGTCTGATTGGATTGCCGGATGGGCATACGTCTACGGCAACTCATGGAGGAATTGTTGTTTTGTCGGATAAATTGAGACTGAAAAATGTGTTATACGTGCCAAATTTGAATTGTAACATTCTTTCGGTTACACAGTTTCTCGATGATAATCATTGTACTATACATTTCAACGATCGACTATGTGTTATGCAGGAACGAATGACGAGGACCGTCATTGGAGCGGGTGAACGGATAACTGACTTTTCTTTTTCTGCAGAGTTCTAGAAGCATGGGTATTGGCCATTTACGGCACTGAATCTATAGAATTATGGCATCGACATTTGGGGCATCCGTCAGAAAAAGGTCTTGAATCGTGTTCCTAAAACAGTTATTTCTAAAAATTTCAATAAGGATGGTTGTGAAGTCTGCTTTCGAGCCAAGCAGACACGTGAACAATTTACACTTAGTGATTCTCGTGCTAGTAGTATTTTTGAATTAGTCCATTGTGATTTATGATGTCCCTACAATACTCCCTCAACCTGTGGGGCAACATATTTTTTGACAATTGTGGATGACTTTTCTCGATCAATGTGGATTTACTTGCTTTTAAAAAAACGGAGGTTGAAACTATTTTTCTATATTTTGTGGCTTTAATCTCACGACAATATGGTGCGACAATTAAGCATGTACAGTGTGATAATGGAACATAGTTTAAGTCCTTTAATCCCAATTTTTGGAAACATGGAATTATCTTTGAAAAATTGTGTGCCGGGACACCACAACAAAATGGACGGGTAGAACAGAAACATAGACATATATTGAATGTTACCTGAGCAATTCGTTTTGAGGGTCATTTACCCATTAAGTTCTGGGGGGAATGTGTGTTGGCAGCTTCTCATTTAATTAACCGAACTCCTTCAAGTGTCCTTAATTACAAAACACCTTACGAATGTTTGTTTGGAAAACCTCAGATTTGTCTATGCTCCGTGTTCTAGGTTGTCTATGTTATGCGCTTGATAATCGTCCCTCGAAAATAAATTTGATAGTAGGAGTCGTAAATGTGTGCTACTTGGTTACCCTTTTGCGAGGAAAGGATGGACTCTTTTAGATCTTGACACAGAAGAGATATTTGTTTGCCGCGATGTAAAATTTTACAAACACGTCTTCCCGTTTGAGCAACCGACTGAGCCTCGGCCCAACCTGAGTGTAGATATTCCTATTCATGATGAAGATATTTCTCCCAATTATTTTTTTCCTGTATCTCCTACCCCACCGGTGGACCAGCCCGACCCTATTGCACCGGTTGAGGGGGGCCTCAAGTACCCGAAAATATTACTTTTGATGCCCCTGCGGATCCAAACCTGAACATCGCTCCTAACTCTATACCGGACACCCCTACAGTAGAGGAGTTAGGTCGAGGACGTCGACAAAAGATCCCTAATTCTCGATTTCAAGGATTTTGTTACTCATATGTTTGTGGCAAAGAAAAGTACGTCTGGCTGTTCACCTTCTTTAACGGTATCCTCAGGTACTCCTTATCCTCTTACGCATACTGTCAATTATATAAACACCGCAAGTATCTCGCAGTCATCACTACAGGAAATCCTCCAAAAACATTCAAGGAGGCTATTAAACATGAAGGATGGCGCAAGGCTATGACAGAAGAAGTATGGGCTTTGGAAGATCAGGGTACCTGGGAATTACAACCTTTACCATTTGGGAAAAAGGCGTTGGGAAGTAAATGGGTGTTCACAGAAAAATAAGATGAATACGGACAGTTGCAGCGTTTGAAGGCTCGGTTAGTTGCTTTTTGACACCATCAGGTGGAAGGGTTGGACTACAACGAGACATTTGCCCCAGTGGCAAAAATGGTTACTGTACGGAAATTTCTCTGTGTAGTTGCAGTTAAAAATTGGGATATCCATTAGTTGGATGTCCATAATGCATTTTTACATGGATATTTAGAGGAAGAGATTTATATAAAAATTTCTCCTGGATTCGAGTAAAATCGGTCCAACCTAGTTTGCCGCATGCAGAAGTCACTGTATGTTTGAAGCAAGCTCCACGGTGTTGGTTTGCAAAGCTTACCTCAGCCCTGAAGTCTTACGGTTTCCGTCAGTCGTATTCGGATTATTCTTTGTTTACTTTGCACCATGGTGATACTCAGTCTAATGTGCTAGTGAATGTGGATAACATGATTATTGTAGGGAATGATTGGTAGACAATGAACACTTTTAAAGATTAGTTGAGCACGTGGTTTGAAATGAAGGATTTTGGGGTTCTTAAGTACTTCTTTGGGTTGAAGGTTGCTCGAAATAAATCAGGCATTTTTTTGAATCAACGGAAAAATGCGCTAGACATTATTCATGAGACCTTGATTGGAGCCTAGCCTGCTGATTTTCCGATCGAGCAGAACCATAAGTTGGCCCTGGCACATGGCACGTTGTTGTTGAAGTAGTGTCCTAAACCTAATTGGGTTGGACCGGATCCGATCGGGTTGGATCGTTTCTACTATTTCTTTATGTTTATACATATATTAAATGGTTTTTTCTGTTGTCATATATTTGTTCTTTTAAAGAACCAATTATGAATTGTTATATGATAACGTCCTTAGTATTAAACTGTGATAGAGAAACCATGATAGGCGATTATGGTTGATGAGATCTCCCATCACTTTAATAAGTTTGATACTTAAATGTCTCCAGGCTTATGTACTATTAAATAGGGCATTGATAGTACAAACAGGCTTGCGCGTATTAGATGTCTTCTGTCTTTAAGGGCAGGGATAGATCTCGTCTATCGAAGTGTGAAGACACTTGGACTGTACGTGGATGTGTATTAGAGAATGCGTACATTAGACTGACCCACTTACACTGTTAAGTGTCAAACTATGTGGCGGTTGTGTAATTATCCTTATGTCCGGAGTCTTCATGGCATCACGGTGTGGATTGTCATTCTTTGACACTATTGAGGTTTCCCATAGCCACGGGGCGATCATACGGTAGTGATTGGGTGTGATACTGAAGCATGCGGAGTATATATGTTTGGTCGTCCGGAAATCGCATACCCTATCAGTAAGGGTGAATATCCGAAAGGGCCTTCTTATAAGGAATATCTTACTCTCGTGAATCTTTGCAAAGTGGAAGTAAATGAGTTATTTTGTGAGAGCATGATGTCCAGATTATAAGTTACGGTCGTTGATGTTTGACACTCGACGAACGACCGTATGGATATTATTACAGTGATAGGATTCTATTTACACGGTAACTGTTTCACATGAAAGGTAGTAGTAATTGCATTTGACACTTCCGATGATTGGGGGTCACGGTGTATTGCTAGACGCTATCCTGTGATCTTGAGGTATGAAGGGCATTTTTGTAATTTGCATTTTATGTCTACGGCCAACATATTCGGAAGCCTATCGGGTAACATAAGAACAACTAGCCGGATTAAAATGCGGTTATAGTGATAACCAAATAAGGAAAGAATTTATCTCATACTATAAAGTGTTGTAGTGATAAATTATTATGGTGGTATTTATTTATTATGAATAAATTAAATATAAGATATTAATTATGTTGATTAATTATATATATATATATATATATATATATATATATATATATATATATATATATATATATATATATATATATATATATATATATATATATATATATATATATATATATATATATATATATATATATATATGATGTATATATGTGTCGAATTATTTGTGTATATGATACACATGTATTTTGCAAATTAATTAATCGTGACATTATACTAAATAAGAATATTCCGGATGCCAATTTGTTGGTTGAAGGTGGCGCCTATTTGAAGTGTATTAGATACACTTGGATTTAGCAATTTAATTAGTAAGATTATTATAATATTAATATTGGATATTAATTGATTTAAAAAAAATAGATTTATGGTAATATAATAAGATATATTCAATATGAGATATTGTCAGTATATATCTTGGAAATATATTTAATATAAGATATTGAATATTAAATGAGATAAATCAATCAAATGTATTTTTCTTATTTTATTAGGAAAATGTTTTCTTTCTCCTCAATCTACTAGGAAGCTTCTCCCAATTAGGTTGGGATATGAAAGTGGCGCCCCAACACCTATTTAAGGGAGGCTTGGCTAGCTCTTTTGTACATCACAATTCCAAGAGCTAATAATTCTTGTGAAAAATAGAGAGCTTCTTAGAGAGAGTTTTGAGAGAGAGAAAATGCCTGTCTACCAACCGGATTTTTATAGTAGTAATCCATGATGGGATTCCGGCGGGCTGTTCGTGTGGATCACTGGTAGAGGCCGAACGCTTGGACGCCTCCGTGCATCGCCACTCTCCTTAGACGGTCAAAGCGTCGATCTTTTAGATCAAGCAAGGTAACCACCGTCTACTTCTTATTTGTTTATTGCTTAAACGAAGTCGATCCTGGTTAAAAGGAAATAAAATTTTGAATTCCAGTGCGTTCCCGTATAGGTTTCCTAACAGTGGTATCGGAGCGAGCTCCTAGCTTAAGCAATAAGCATGTTAATTTGCGTAGTTGATTTTATCGTTTAAATCACGTAATTAAAAGATGAAAGATTTTTGATTCGCAAATGATACACGAAAAGAAAAAAAACGCGATCGGGTGGTGCTCGGCCGACTGTCGGCGGCACCACCACCGGCGGCTGGTCGGCGGCGGCGGTGGCAGGGCAACCTGCTGCCGGCGTCGGTTGACTGGTCAAAGGTGGTGGATCTCCAAATTTTTGTTTTGTGTATTTTTGTTTCTATATGGTTCATAGTTGTGATTGATAATTCCTCTTTTGTTTAAGTTAATGTTATGTGACCAACTATTGATTCAAATAGTTTGGACCATAGGGATGTCACATGGCATTATTTGGTAAATATGATTTGCCTTTAATTAATCTAGGCCATTCCAAATTTTGTTTGGAATAGGCCTAGGCCTTTTTCAAAATTTTGATTTTGGAAAGCGCCAAGGGAGATGCCTTTTGCTTTAGGAAATCAAAGGCATTCTTTTTGATTGAAAGAAACTAAAGAGGTTTAATTTTAATTTTGATTTATTTTTGGAATAGTTCTAATTGATTAAAATTAAAATTGAAATCGTTTAAAATTAACCGTTAATTTTATTTTGATTAAAATCAATTAATTAATTAAATGTTAATTAGTTAATTGATTAGATAAAATTATTTAATAGATTAAACGTTAATCGATTAATTAAGACACAAGTTTTTAAGTTTTAATTTTATCTTTTTCATAAGATGTTATTGTATGGATTAGATATAGTAGATATAATAAGATTATATGGACCCCGATTGATCATGGAATCGACCGATATGATAGATGTGAATGATTTAATTTTTCTGTTGGTTTAAAATTGTCCTAGGCCGTTATGAAGAACGTGACCTAGTTTATTTTCTGCATTTATCCAAATCCGGTTAGCTCACACCGTGTGTGGCGGGTGTATTTATTTTATTAGATAGAATTAAATGTAATAAGAATGGAGCAGAAGATGGAGACCAAAGAAAGAAGAATAAAGATCCTATTGGCGGTTGCAGCTACCCTTAGATTGTGACCCGCGGTTTCGTTAGTTTATATTCGTAACCGCACCTAGGAAAAATCCATGATCATACCGGTTACTTTACGCATTTATTTATTTATTTTGTGCTTGTATTTATTTTATATGATACGATAGATACATAACTAGGCACGATCTAGATGAATGTGTATGATGAATGTCTATAGAGATAGATATACATGATGAGACCACAATTGAATTAGTTAAGACAATTAATTCGAAATTAATTAAGTGAATTAATTTAAAATTACTCGCACGATAAAAATCGAGTTATAATACTTCTCCCAATATTATAGTGACGGTGAAGAGCCCTTGTTCGGATCCAACTGATCGGCCCACGTCGGGAGCTGACCTACGTCGGGAATATCGTCATTATCGAGATATGATCGTTACGAGATCTCATGAATACTTGGGTTACGACTCGACTAAGAATCTTACGGTGATTGGTCCACGTCAAGACCGTCTGATTTTAGAGACATGAGGTTGATTATCACATAGACGATGTGAATTGTCAATGAGTTGACTAGTCAAACCCCTGGAAGTCGTGTTGGACGCAATTGGTAAGAAGTACCTATCCGTCGAAATTGACCCGGTCGATCGGCCCACGTCGGGGATCGAATCAACAGATAGGATTCCATGCACTTAATTTTTTTTGGAAAATTCTTGAAAGTCAATTGGGAGTAGTTGACTAGTGGGAGCAAAATCATAATCTCAAAGACCATCTTTGATTTTGCATGTATAAACAACAACACTCTTTTATCTTTATTTTATGTCGTAGTTTTAGCAAAATTTTATATTTATGTTTTTATTCTCGATTAGTAAAACCAAATTATGACTGTTACCTTTTGAGAAACGTTCTCAAGTTTGGTTAAGCAATTTTAATCCTTTTAAAATAAGCAATGACACGAGCAACCCGGTTATAATAGTTAGAGACAAGGAGACTACATATTTGATGGAGTACCCCAAGGATTTAATTACTAATGAAAACGGAAGCTCATAATGTGATTAAATCACTTTAAATAAGTTTCAGGGAATTAATTATATATTGGATACGATCGAATATGATCATTCTGTCATACGGTGACAATTAATTCAAACGTTGGATAAAGAATGACAACATCAAATTTTGGAAAAGTTGTTTTCAAGATTGTAAGATTTAAGTATCGACTTAATTCTTTAATCATTGCTTGAAGGTAAATTAAATGATTCATGTTTTGAATATGATTCAAAAGGACTATCTAACAAACATTGGATTTTCTTTATGAAAGAAAATTGAAGACACAATTCTTGTGATTTTTTTAAGTCTTATGAAAACTGAATTAAGAAATATTTACAAGAGTTTGAAGGATTAAAATGGAAAGTTAGGGCATGTGCTTAAATAAGAGAACTTATTGAGGTCTCTATTTCATGCAAGTGCATTGAGATAACTCTATCTAAACTCAAGTCAACTCTCGGATATATGATATCCTACGAGTGTGATTAAATTAGAAAGATTAAATACAGATTTGGAAGGTGAAGCAAACGTTGTAACACTTACCATATTCTGAATCTAGTCAACTGATAAGGGAACTAAATAAATGTTATTATGTTCCGATTCTTATGAAGAACATATTTTCAGTTACTTGTTAGGATTTAGTAGACACATTCAATTGTAAAGAATAAATGTTATTCTGATAAAGTTGAAAGGTCACTGAATCTAACATACTAGATTGATGTCACTATATAGTTGATTTATGTGATGAAATCTCAACTAAATGTTTATATGGTTGTTATCCTTGATATTTGGTGGTCGTTCTAGACATAGTCTCTATGGAGGGGAATCGTGTGATAAGATGTCATTCTGATGACGTCTGAACCATGTGGTTATGAATAATATGGGTAATACGTATCTTATCTAAAGATGAATAAATACCCTTTTATGAAAATGTTATAAAATCTAGAAAGTTGTCCAAAGCCTAAACATAACGATGTTTGTTGGCTCATGACAATTAATGCCACAAATAACTTTTGTTAATCTCTATGACTATTTTTAGAAATAGTCAAGTGTACAATGAAGTGCATAATTCGGAAAACCCGAAAAGTTCGAGCTAGCACGAATATGAGATTGATAAACTACATAAGAATTAATCTTCAATTGGATTGAAATAATTAATACCTAAAGGGTGTTTAAGAAGTTGTCTGAAAAGGAATAAGATTCCCCCTTGAAGGATACCATTTTTGGATACGCAATCAGATTGTGCTTCTAAAATAGAAACAACATTTTATATGGTAAATGTGTGACGTAAACCATGCAAAGTATCCCTTACCCATTTCGGGATTGTGCCCTTACACAATACATATACTTAACAGAGTTCCAAAGAATAAAGGTTGAACAAATTCCATATTAGATATGGAAGGGGATAATGTCGAATATATCTAAACCGGTGATTTGACGTTGTCATAGGCAACGTCAGAAAGGCTTAGAGCCTAGTACGACATACGCAACTTTATGAAATATCTTAGCAAGTATGCTAGATATTATTTACTCGTCCGTGGAGAAAACGGTGTTTGTCTCCAAACATGCTATCTTCTAGAGGAAGTGTTTCTTCCAAAAGAAACAGTGGGAGTAAATTTAGATATCAAAGGTAGTTTGAGAACCACAAGGAGATATATAACCATAAGAACGTGAGCAGGCACCTGATGTATGTCACCCGGATGCTAAAATTCTACGATGTTTTACCCCAATTCTTCTGTATATAATGATAATTCATATCGATTATAGTGGAATTAGTTATAAATCAAATCGATTTCATTTCATAATTTTATATGATTAATATATAAATTTTATTAATAAATGTTAACCTAGTTGTCTATAATTTATTATCAAAAGTTATTAGTGTTGTGATTATGTCTGTTTTATAGTGGTAGAAGAAGAACGGAAAAGAAATGGAAGGAAATTGGAAAGCATTCGTTTTATTTCATGGAAGATTTATAATTGTTGATGTCATGGCGTGAGCCACAATATCAAAAGTGGCGTGAGCTACAACATCAAAAATGGCGTGAGCCACAACTTAAATGGTGCAGGCCACAATATCAAGCTATCACATGCGCATTAAATGCAGAAGTCATGTCTCAACTACTTTGGTCACACATGGCTTAAGCCACACAAAAAGTGGCGCAAGCCACCTTATTAAATTGCAAAAATTTGGCAATATACTATTGCTCATCAGTGAAGAAAAAGGGAGTTCGACAGATAGAGTTTTTGGAGAAGCTTGAAGGCAATATCACCAGAAAGGCTCTCTTAGCCAAAAATCTCCATCATTTTAACATTTAATCCTTGTAATATCTTAGAACTATCATTTTGAGAAGCTCAAGTCTTGAAGTGGATGTATAGGAAACAATTAGCTGTGCTCCATCTTCATTAAAACTGGAGTAGATGAATCTCACCTTGAGTTCATCATTCGAATTTGGTAATCTATTAGCTTTTACTTTGATCTAATTGTTCTTGTTATTATGAATGCTAGCTTTAACTTGTTAGTAGTTATGATGATAAGTGGCGAGTTTCTTGTATTTACTAAGATGATATAGTAATGATAGTTAATCCTTTTATTGTTTGGAGTTGATCGTTTTATTGCTAGCTTCTATTGTGTTGAAATCCTCTTGCTTGCTTTGATTGTTAATGTGTGTATTGGAGTAATTAACCATTGCATGCACCTACACAACAAGTAGATACCGAACGGAGACGTTAGTTGTGAGACGATGGTAAGAGGGACGGAAGGTAGAATCGACCGTAACGGAATTTGATTCCTTATCTGGGGAATATTGCATTCATGTGTTTATCGTGTCGAGTCATTAGGTTTAAGGTGCTTAAACCAAGGATAAGGCATAGTGTAATTTTATACACTCGTATGAGGGAAAATTACATGTTTCGGAATGCACCATTCACACAATAGCACACCTTTGTTGATCGATTTCAATCAATTTAAGGGAATTAACTTGAACTATAAACCATCTTAGTCAACTTCTTTTATCGTTTGAACAATCTTTGTAGTTAATTATTAGTCTTTTAAACAAAAATGCGATTCGGATCAAGATAATGGTAACTAATTGGTGTTTAACCTCACATTTCCCTTGGGAGACGACCTTGACCACCACGCTAGACTACGATTGACCCGGTACACTGCCGGTGAGATTGAAACCCTAGAAAGGTTGCATCAAGTTTTTGGCGCCGTTGCCGGGGAGTTGTAACGGTTTCTACTTATATTAGTTTAAAATTCTTGAGAAAGAATCAAAACTTTTTTCTAACCTAATTCTGTTTCATTTTCTTTTGGTACTTACCTCTTGGTAAGTTACCAAGTGTTGTTCACTGTTTTCTTGTTGTTTCTATTTTGCAGTTGATGAGCCGTTCTAGAAGCAGTAAGGCCCCCCTCACTCCATACAAGCCCGACATCAACAGTTACGAAAGGCAATTACGAGCTGAGAATAAGCGAGGTCAAACTAGCCAAGGACAACTTGGTGAAGAAACTTCCCAAGAATCATCTAACCAAGAAATAGATATGGCCGAGATTAGCGATGAAACACAAGGTGATCAAGGATTGAATCATGCCCAAGGGCATGGTCAAAACCAAGCCAATTTAAATCCACCACCTATTCATCCACTTAACCCAAATCCGAACAATCAAAATCCCAATGACCAACAAAACCAGAATCAAAACAGAAACCAAAATCTAAACAGAAACCAAAACCGGAATCAAAACAACCGAAATAACCAAAACAACAATCCTCCATTTCGACCCCTTTGTGATCAAACAGTTAGAAGGAATGTACCAAATGATCCTATCCGTTTACCTAATGAAGGAGCTAACAAATTTGAAGTGAAAGGTCATCTCTTTGGATTGATTGATACTCGTTGTCAATTTTTTGGTGAAGATCACGAAGATCCACATCAACATCTTCATTTATTTGAGCACTTTTGCAACACGGCTAAGAGCCATGGTGTTCATAAGGAGTTGACAAGGATGTCAATGTTTCCTTTTTCATTGACCGGAAAGGCTAAAGATTGGTTTTCATCTCTTCCTCATCACTCATTGACTAGTTGGGAAGAAATACAAGACGAATTTTTAAAGCAATATTTCACACCCGGGAGAAATTTGAAATTGAAGGTTGAAATTGCTAACTTCAAGCAAGGAGTTGAAGAGTCTCTCGGAAGTGCATGGGAAAGATTTAAAAAATTGTTGAGAGCTTGTCCCGATCATGGTTACACTCTTGAAATGCAAATCCAACTCTTTTGTAGACAATTGAAACATGAGTCCCGTGCGGATGTTGATCATGCATGTGGCGGTTGTTTGATGATGCGTGATGCACAAGAGGTGTATGATGCTATTGAAAGAATCTCGAAAAACAATAGAATGTGGGAGACCGGATCGAGTACAAGAAAGGTTGCTTTTGTAGGAGAAGCTACGTCCCAATCGGAAGTGCTAGCTCAACTAGCGTCTCTTAACAAGAAATTCGATGGTATGCAATCTAGCAAGACTTCGGATATGTATGCACAAGGTGAATGCCCGATTGAGGAAATGAGATATGATGATGATACAACTTTTACAACGGGTGAATCGAGAGAACCTACAAATGAAGAGGTTAGTTTCATGCAACAACATCAAAATCTAAACAATGCTTATTCAAATTCCTTTAATGCTATAATGAGAGATCATCCAAATTATCGTTTGTCCGAAAATGCAAACAAGCAAGGCCAACCACCATTTCCTTTACAACAAAGAACTTCTTTCAACCCAAATTCCCAAACTCGAAATTTCCAAGGAAATTCCTCCACCTATCCACAACAACCACCAACTCGATCTTATCAACAACACACCACCCAAAGCATTCCCATTACTCAAAATACTACTCAATCAAGTGACAATGTTGACAAATGGGGAGCAATGATGGATAATCTTATGGGTGTGGTATCTACTCAAGCTAAGAACATGGAATCCATGATGACTTCTATGAGTTCGGTTACTAAGGATCTTAGCTCTTTGAGGACTACAATGAGTGGTCATGATACAAGAATGAAGACCATAGAAGCATCAATGCGGAATGTAGAAGAGCATATGAGTAGAGAAGGTGAAAGAAAGAGTAGTAGACCACCCGGTGGACTTCCTAGCAATACCGAGAGGAATCCAAGGGAGGTTAATGTTATCGTTACTCGTAGTGGAAGAATTTGTGGAAGCAACGGTGTGGAAAATCCCGGAAATAACGAAGTGGAAGATGATTTAGATGACAAATTCGAAAAGAGGAATTGAGTGAAGAAGAAGAGAAGATTGTTGACAACTTTTTGAGAAGGGATAGGTATGTTGAAAAGGAAAGTGATGATGAAGAGTGGGTAAAAGTGCCTAGAATCTTGAAGAACCCTAGAGCAAGTGATCTAAGGACCTTATTTAATGAACATGTGAGAGAGGATCAAGTTGAAGAATGCACGGTTTCTAAAGACTCTCCACCGGTTCACACTCAAAAAGCTCAAAGGGAACCAAGGCAAAAATCGAAGAAGGAAAAGCAAGAAGACATTGATTGGCGGCCACCTAATGCCCAAACTTTCGAGGAAGCTACTCCGTCTCAACCAAACGAAAAGGGTAAGGGAGGTATGAATTCTAATCCCACTTTAATTGACCTTGAATCACTCCCGTATCCCCCAAAGGAACAAATTAAAAAGTTGAAGATGGATAAAAAATATGCTCGTTTCCTTGATACTTTTCGCCATTTGAATATTAACATTCCCGTAATTGAAGCCTTAATTAACATGCCTACTTATGGGAAATTCCTTAAAGATATTTTGTCAAATAAAAAGCGTTTAGAAGAATATGAGAAAATTTGTCTTAATGAGGAATGCTCCGCGGTCTTACAACACAAGCTTCTTCCTAAACTTAAGGATCCCGGTAGTTTCACCATACCATGTGAAATCGGGGGATTTTTGTTTAAGAGAGTACTTTGTGACCTCGGTACAAGTATAAATCTCATGTCTTATGCGGATTATAAAAAACTCGGAATAGGAGAACTTAAAAACACGGAGATGACTCTCCAATTGGCGGATAGATCGATTAAATACCCTAAGGGAGTCATCGAAGATGTTTTAGTTAAGGTCGATAAGTTTTACTTCCCGGTTGACTTTGTGGTAATGGAAATGGAGGAAGGGTATTCAACACCCTTTATTCTTGGTCGTCCTTTCCTAGCCACGTGAAGAACTCTTATTGATGTTCAAAGAGGTGAGGTAATCTTGAGAGTTAATGAAGATAAAGTCACTTTTAACATCTTCAAGGCAATGAAACATCCATACGACTCACGAGAATCATGTTCTTTCATAGATGCTATATCTTCTATTTGTATGGATCGTACTAACTTACAGGCCTTTGAAGATAAGCTTGAAGAATGCTTGGCTTTATCAATCTATAAAGAAGAAGAGAATGACAATGAAATGAAGGAAGTGATTTTTCACTTAGATGACGGTGGACCTTTTAAAAGACAACCATGGGACCGGTATTTGGAACTAGATTTGAGTGGAAGGAGCCACCAAGAAATCTGGAATTGAAACCTTTACCTTCTAATCTTAAATATGCTTTTCTTGCAAATGATAAATTGTTACCTGTTATTATTTCTTCGTCACTAACCGAGTTGCAGGAAGCCCAATTGCTAAGGATGCTTAAAAAGCACAATAAAGCATTCGGTTGGACAGTAGCGGATATTCATGGAATTAGCCCGGAAATTTGTGTGCATAAGATCATTTTGAATGATAATGCTAAACCGTGTGCACAACCACAACGCAGTCCCAATCCACATATGCAAGAAGTGGTGAAGAAAGAGGTTATCAAATTGCTAGAAATGGGCATAATCTTCCCTATCTCAGATAGTGAATGGGTTAGTCCCACTCAAGTGGTACCAAAGAAAGGAGGTTTTACAGTTAAGGAAAATGAGAAACACGAATGGATTCCTACAAGGGAAGTGACCGGATATCGCATGTGATCGACTTTCGAAAACTGAATGAGCATACAAGGAAGGATCACTATCCACTACCGTACATTGTCCAAATGTTGGAGCGGTTGTGTGGACACAAATTCTATTGTTTCCTTGATGGTTATTCGGGATATCTACAGATTTTCATTGCGGCCGGTGATCGAGAAAAGACAACATTTACTTGCTCTTATGGAACGTTCGCTTATAAACGAATGCCTTTTGGTTTGTGCAATGCTCCGGCCACATTTCAAAGATGCATGATGGCAATCTTTTCTGATATGGTTGAGAAATTTTTGGAGATATTTATGGACAATTTTAGTATTTTTGGAGATTCCTTTGATCAATGCTTAGCTCATTTGGAACGTGTCCTACAACGTTGTGAAGATACGAATTTGGTTCTAAATTGGGAAAAGTGTCACTTGATGGTATCCGATGGCATTGTTCTAGGCCATAGAATTTCAGAAGATGGTATCGAAGTTGACAAAGCAAAGATTGAGGTGATCGAAAAGCTACCACCACCGGTAAACTTGAAGACCTTAAGAGGATTTCTTGGGCATGCCGGATTTTACCGTCGTTTCATTGCGGATTTCTCGAAAATTGCTAAACCATTAAGTCATCTACTTGAGAAAGAAGTACCTTTTAACTTTGATGAGAAGTGTATAGACGCATTTGAAACTTTGAAGAAGAGATTAGTAAGTGCGCCTGTCTTAGTATCCCCGGATTGGACTTTACCGTTTGAATTAATGTGTGATGCAAGTGATCTAGCGGTTGGGCCGTGTTAGGCCAACGTCATGATAAGGTTCTAAAAGTAATCTACTATGCATCTCATACTTTGAATTGGGCACAAATCAACTATGCCACAACCGAGAAGGAACTTTTGGCGGTTATCTTCGCCTTGGATAAGTTTCGTTCTTACCTCATCGGTTCTAAGGTTATTGTCCACACCGATCACGCGGCACTCCGGTATCTAATGAACAAGAAGGATGCAAAACCAAGACTTCTACGATGGATCTTACTTCTTCAAGAATTCGATGTGGAAATCAATGACAAGAAAGGTAAAGACAATGTAGTGGCGGATCATTTGAGTAGACTAGAGATCATTGAAGAGGAAGGTAAAAGGAAGGAGATTCAAGATGCATTCCTGGATGAACAACTTATGGTGATTGATGCACCTCCATCCATGCAACTCATTGGAAACACCCCGATGCAAAAAGAGGATTCACCATGGTTTGTTAACATTGTTAATTATTTTACGCATGGTTATATTCCACCTCATTGGACATGGACAAAGAAAAAGAAATTTTTCCATGATTTGAAATTCTATTATTGGGAAAAACCGGACCTTTTTCGGAGGTGTTCGGATGGCATCATTAGGAGATGCATTCCTAATAATGAAATTTCAAGTCTACTATCCTTTTGTCATGGACGTGAAGTTGGAGGCCATCATGGTGGATGGAAAACCGCTTATAAAGTTTTACAATGTGGTTTTTATTGGCCTACGTTATATAGAGATGCACATCATTAAGCTAAATCTTGTGAGTCATGCCAGAAATGGGGAAATGTATCTAAGAAACATGAAATGCCTCTCCACCCTATTCTAGAGTGTGAGTTGTTTGATGTATGGGGCATCGATTTCATGGGGCCATTTCCTCCATCATTTGGTAATAAGTTTATTTTGGTAATGGTTGACTATGTATCTAAATGGGTTGAAGCCCAAGCTCTTCCCACCAATGATGCCGGAGTAGTGATGAAGTTCCTTAAAAAGTACATCTTCACGAGATTTGGCACTCCTCGGGCCATCATTAGTGATAGAGGATCTCATTTTTGTAATCAACCATTCACAAAATTGCTTGAAAAGTATGGTGTGAAGCACAAGATAGGTACACCGTATCACCCACACTAGTGGTCAAGTGGAAGTGTCTAACCGAGAAGTGAAACGGATCATTGAAAAAACGGTAGACACCAACCGCAAAAATTGGTCGGTGAAACTCGATGATGCACTATGGGCATATAGAACGGCTTTTAAAACACCCATTGGTTGCTCCCATTATAAACTAGTATTTGGAAAATCTTTTCATCTTCCGATTGAGTTAGAGCACCGAGATTTTTGGGCTATCAAGTTTCTTAACTTTGATTCCCAAGCCGTAGGTGATCATAGGTTGCTCCAACTCACAGAATTGGAAGAATTTCGTTTAGATGCTTATGAAAACGCCCGTATCTATAAGGAACGCACGAAGTCGTTTCATGATAAAAAGATTTTTCGTCGTGAGTTCCATATAGGTGACGAGGTGCTTTTGTATAATTCACGTTTAATGTTGTTTCCAGGAAAGTTGAGATCGAGATGGACAGGTCCTTTCAAGGTGACCAAAGTATATGCATCCGGAGCAGTGGAGCTTACTGATGGAAAAACCTCATTTCTAGCCAATGGACATCGAGTGAAACTGTTTATTAAAGATGAAGGAATCCCTCAAGCTGAGGAAGTGATGTTTCTCACCGACCCCCCTTCTGACTAATGAAGAAGCAAAGTCTAGCTATAGACTATAAACTTAGCGACCCCGGGTACTATCTCTCCTTTTACCGCTTATGCATCAACTTTGGTAAGATTATGTGCTTCTGTACTATGTGTTTAAGTGGTGTTAGTTGGTAGTAATCCCTACGATTAATCTGTATAAATCCATTAATTCTACCGTATAATCTCGTCGAGCCAACGACGTTAAACGAAAGCGCTCCCGGGAGGCAACCCGATAGACCGTATAAATTTTAATTTTAAGTCTAGTTCTTGTCTTAATATATGATAGAAGTACTGTGTTAAATATGCTTGGTGTGTTTGTTTTAAGTTTTTCAATTTTTTTTTTCTAAGTATAAAGACGTGTTTTATATGTTTTGGGTGTTAGAAAAATTTTCTAAGTAAAAATTTGTGGGTGTTTTGCTCTCTATTAATGAATAGTGAGTTCTTTCCCGTTTCATGATGTAGTGGCGCACACCATGAGAACTAGTGGCCTGCGCCACTTTAATTTCATCAATTTGGCTAATAATTTAGTGGCTTGCACCACAGTCCTAGTGGCTTGAGCCACTTTGTTTGCTTTAATTCAAATTAAATTAGTGGCCTGCGCCACACCCTAAAATTGCAAACTGAAAATCCATTTCCTTTCTCCGCCGCTACACCAACCCCTTTGGCACACAGCTTCTTCAACCCAATTTCTTCTATCAAATCCTCAACATCAACAGCAACCACCATCTTCCTCTGTCCTCTTCTCGTTCTATCCGTCTCAACCCGAGTGACAGGACGGTGCTAAGGAACTAAAGGGACGAAATTTCGGTGCGTGGATTGGAACACCATTAATTCCGGCCACCTTCTTAATTTCCGGCGGTCAACTTCAACAACACGGTAACAAGTTATTTCTCTTTTCATTTCAATCAAATTTCTCATAATTTCGTTAGACTCAATATCAAACCGGAGGATGGGATTTAATTTAATTGGATGAACTGTGTGTTGTTGTTGTCACCACCACCATTACCATAGATGTCCGGCAAACCCTCTCGTAGTAAGAAAAATCCGTCAACCAAAAAGCGTAAATTTGTCAACGTCCCTACACCCCAGTCGCGAGCTCTAACACAAGCCGAGCATGATATCTTGTTCGATAGGACCGCATCTGCCGCAGCCCGTCAGAATTATGCCAAAATCTTTAGTCAGAGTCCTGTCGTGTCAGAGCGTAGTCTCAGCATTTCGCATATCACTCCTAGGCTTGCGAAAATCATTGATGATCGTAAATGGGGAGCCGTGGCAGCCATACGAACTGCACCCATTAATTTTACAATGGTGGCAGAATTTTATTCTGTGTTGTCCAGTGTTAATCCAGAAGAGTTTGAGAATGGTGTAGTCAGTTCTGTCACGATTCGCAAAACCAGAGTCCCTTTCACCCTTAAAGCCATTAATGAGTTTTATCGTATTCCCGAAATACCAAGAAGCATTGAGTTTAACACCGTTTGGGAGTTAGATAATCCAACTAAATTGTGGGAACGATCTGAAAATTTTAAGAAGAAAGTTGATCCGAGTGCTGAATGGGTTAAGGGTAGATTCCCTTTTGGGAATACCATACGTGAAGTTAGGGCCCTTAAGAACTTTCTGGGTCACAATGCTTGTCCTTCTCGTCACCTTTCGACCTTTAATGTTGAGGAGGCTTGCACCACCTTCGCTATCCTAGAGGGTATTCCTGTCGATTTAGGAAGCATCATTCATGCCAAGGCCGTGTTGTTTGCCGAAACGTGTCGCAAGGATGGCAACATGCCTTTCCCTAATCTTATCACAAGTCTTTGTACGCTTCATAGAGTCACCCCACTTCTTAGTGATACGTTAATTGCCCCATCCTTAGTTTCGATCGGCCGTAATCTCCCTAAGACTCTTCCCCGCCGATCTTCAGTTCCTCATGTGTCTCAGTCTCAGCCGCCTCGCTTTGCACCATCATTTACCCCTTCGTCCAATCAGTCTGCTCCTCGCTTGGGACTTTCCACTCTGGACCCAGCCCTAACTGCCCGTTTAAATTTTCAAGATACTGAGCTGGCTTTCCTCCGTGGTAGTCAGGCTGCCTCTAGTGCCAACACAACTTTAGGATTTGAGCGGATGTGTCAGTGGGCCAATGATATCCGAATTGGTATTCGAGCCCAGCGTGATTTTCTTGCCAACGTTAACCCATCTATGACCGAGCAATCCAAATTGTATCCCCAGTGTTCTGAAATTCCCTACACCGTTCCGGACTGGTTTCCTGCCGTTCCCGTTTATACTCCTTATCATCCGTATCCGTCTGTGTCTGTTGGTGGTGTGTCAGAATCGGCTTTTACAGGTACAGGTCCGGAAGCTTTCCCCCAGACTGGCGTGGCTATGCCTTCTTCAGTAGATTTTCTCAGTGCCGGTCTAAGCACGATGGGTCTAGAGAGTTCAGTGCGCATGACTACGTTCGGCGTTAGTTCTCGTCAGTCCGTTGCTGGTACTTCTTCAGAGCCGATCGAGATGCCCAGTAATCTACGCGTAGCCAGATTTCCAGGAGACAGCATTCTTAATCGGATGACATTTTCTCTAGCTGGTGTTGTGTACGACGAAACTTATCATGACTCGGATGAGCACGAGGACGATGCTTAATTCAATTATCTGTTATTGTTTTTATTTTTCCAACATTCTCATCATTTCACTTTTGACTATTTAGCTTATCTTATTTTTTTTGTGTCAGTGAATCTTAAACTATTTGGCCAGTGACTATTTTGTGGTGGGAATATGTCAGAGTATTCCCTATTTGGAGTCAAATTGAAAGACAGATGCACTTGATTTTGTTCTCTTAATGTATGTTTGATATGTTTTTAGTGTAATATTTATCTCCTGTTTCAGTAAATAAAAAAAAAATTTTATCTCGATTATGGGAGGAAGTGGCTTGCGCCACTTTTAATAGTGGCCTGCGCCACATACCTTTAATTTCCATTCTGCTTTCTGTCATGTTTGTCTTGTTTGCAGACTCTTTGACAGCTTTCAGTCAAGTGGCCTGAGCCATGACATTAGTGGCTTGAGCCATTTTACACTATTGCTTATTAGAGAGTTTTGCACTCCTTTCCGTTGCTCTCCTCTCTTTTTCTATATAATAACCACCCTTTCTTCTCATTCCTTCACACCAAAAATAGCACCCTCCTCTCTTTTATCACTTTATCTCCTATCATGTCTTCTAACAATGAGCTCACTCCACCACCTTCACCCTCCCTAACACCTCAGACTCTCCCGACTCTACTCCCGGGTATAACCACCCTCGTTCTCCTCCACACATCCTAACGTATGGCTCTGAACTGGCTATAAATCGTTATACCTACTGTTTCAGCCTTGCCCCAATTC
Source organism: Gentiana straminea (assembly GCA_036785695.1). Lineage (NCBI taxonomy): Eukaryota > Viridiplantae > Streptophyta > Magnoliopsida > Gentianales > Gentianaceae > Gentiana > Gentiana straminea. The sequence continues at coordinate 6,182,900 of JAVUPR010000398.1, forward strand.
AATACGAGAAAGGATTGAATCGAAATAAACTCAATGAGTTTTCCAAGGTGCAAGTTGATTGGGGTGGGTGGACCAGATTTGTTAGGGCTCCTAGGGGGCGTATCAATGTTTCTATGGTCCGTGAGTTCTATTCCGTTCTTTACGGAGCAGGATCGGTAGCTGGCACGAATGAGGTGCCAATGCGTGGTGTTCGCGTCCCTTTTACCCCTAGTGTCATTAATGCCGCTTTTCACCTCTCTGAAACCTTTATTGAGTCAGTGGCTCCCTACGAACAGTTGTGGGAACTTCATATCCCGGAGAACATGACCCTTCGTGTTTACGAGGCTCTCGGCACTCTGTTCCGCTCGAACCGTGCTCCAGGAGCGATAAATGCTGCCAACCTTGACACTGATGTGCGCGCATGGAAACATTTCCTCAACTCCAGAGTTCTGCCCTCCTCGCAATTCTCGCAGCTTACTGATGATGAGCTTGTCCTCATGCACGCTATTCGTTTTGGTGCATTGATCAACTGGGGCACCATCATCCACAGGACAGCTATCAACTTCGCAAGACCTCAGCATCGCCCTTGTCAGCCGCTTCCTTATGCTTGGCTCATTACGCACCTTTGCACTCGGGTTGCGGGCCTACCTCACCAATTTGGTGATGAGCTTATGCCTAGCCGTGCTACCCGCTCTGATTTCTTACCTGTTGATCTTCCTTGATGGCTCCTCCATTCCACCCTTTTCCACATCCTCTTCAGATTCTGATTATGAATGATTGTCGTGGTGTTCGGTTCAGTTGGTACTGTTGTTGGTTCGTTTTTAAGTATTTAAGTTCTGCCCACTCTGGGTTTCAATAAAAGTTGTTGCGTCTGTGATTGTCAGTTTTAGATTGTCGTCAGTTGGTTTAAATAATTTGGTGCTAGGCACCTTTGTTGGTTGTTGTTGTTTCTTTTCTATCTTTGTATAATATAGTAAGTTTATTTCTTTCTAATTTTGGTTAGTCCATTTCTTATCTTCATGCATGCATTCACGTTTGGCCTGCGCCAATTTAATTCTATTTAATTCGAATTAAATTGAATTGGTGGCCTGAGCCACAGGTGTGCGTGGCCTGCACCACTTTAATTCCATCCATTTAAATTACGTGTCCTCAACTTGCATGAATTGCACCATCCCTTTTATTTTCCATATTTTAATTGCATTCTACACCTGATTCGAATTATAACCTATTACTTTAATTGATTTTGTTTTTTTTCCTCCTACACGTCTATCCTCACTAGTCATTGAGGACAATGCTAGATCGTAAGTGGGGAGTGGAAAGCCGTAGTCGAAAAAAAAAACAGAATTATTTCACTATATACCTAAGAAACGCTTAACTTTTAGTCAAACTCAAACAATTAAGTGGTTAAAATAAATTCTGTTATAAGTTAAGATATGTAATAAAAGAATAGATGCTTTAACAAAGTGAGTAACTTCAATGAATCATAAATGCATTTTATCGTGATTCCGTGAGTATAGTGTGAATCCTCAGAGTACGTATATTTCAAAATTTTGTTAACAAGTAACTTCTATGTAATCATGCAAGCATGCTTCCATAGGAACTAGAACTTAGGCTTGATATCCTTTCGAGGTGAAATAGAAAGGTGTTCAGAGTCGGAGTTAGGGATGACGGTCCTGGCATTTCTTTGATTTAGCTAGAGCCAAATGGCCTACCCGAACATGAATTTCTACCTGTCCCCATCTCAGCCTTGTAGAGTGGCGAGACCCCACTCGAAACAACCATTTATGATTAACCTCGTTATAATCTGACCCTTAACCGAATTTTGGTCTACATTTCCTTGTTTTCCCGCAAGTGTAGTAAGCTTCTATGGATTGTGCGGTGACGACTTTGGGTGTCGCGAGTTGGATAGTATTCGTGGCACATGGTTGAGATGTTATATTATCAAGTTCGGAGCCTTTGTATGTATTGTATATACACAATTTCTTTGATTATTGTTAAAAAAAAACTACTTTTCATTGGTTCTTTTCTAGTGTAAAAAATGATCAAATAATGGCTATAGTACGAAGAAAAATGTGGAAGGACAGATTATCAGAATCAAGTAATGTGAGTTGGGAAGTTGATCAAGTTGATATGGTGCGTTTATTCTTGTGATTGTTATGAGGGAGACGTCTTGAGTAGCTTTATGAGAGTAGAAGTATCGGTTCACATTTTACTGGAGTCGAAGGTGAAGAATGCTTACTATCTTGCTCATTCTCTTTTGTTATATCCTTCTTATTCATTCGATAAGCCAATTCCCGAGCCTAACGTTACAAGCTTGCAAGTCCTGCCCGATCTATCTCCTTGACTTTGAATGCCTCGATTAGTGGAGATTGGTATCATTCCTAAGCCTATGGATTGCATTTTTCGAGTTTGCATGCATGATCTTCATATTTTGAGTGCTTGATAACAATTCTGAGAAATATTCACACACACACACACACACACTCCGCTATTGTCTTGGATCACGGTAAACATATAGTTATAATTCTGACAAGTTGCATCACCTAGTTGACATCCGGTTCTCGACATTTCATTATCTTAGCTGTAACTCTAGTTATTTTATCGCTTGTTTGCTCGAGGGCGAGCAAAAGCTAAGTGGGGAGTGGTTGATGTATGTCACCCGGATGCTAAAATTCTACGATGTTTTACCCCAATTCTTCAGTATATAATGATAATTTGTATCGATTATAGTGGAATTAGTTATAAATCAAATAGATTTCATTTCATAATTTTATATGATTAATATATAAATTTTATTAATAAATGTTAACCTAGTTATCTATAATTTATTATCAAAAGTTATTAGTGCTGTGATTATGTCTGTTTTATAGTGGTAGAAGAAGAACGGAAAAGAAATGGAAGGAAATTGGAAAGCATTCGTTTTATTTCATGGAAGATTTATAATTGTTGATGTCATGGCGTGAGCCACAACATCAAAAGTGGCGTGAGCCACAACATCAAAAATGGTGTGAGCCACAACTTAAATGGTGCAGGCCACAATATCAAGCTATCACATGCGCATTAAATGCAGAAGTCATGTCTCAACTACTTTGGTCACACATGGCTTAAGCCACACAAAAAGTGGCGCAAGCCACCTTATTAAATTGCAAAAATTTGGCAATATACTATTGCTCATCAGTGAAGAAAAAGGGAGTTCGACAGATAGAGTTTTTGGAGAAGCATGAAGGCAATATCACCAGAAAGGCTCTCTTAGCCAAAAATCTCCATCATTTTAACATTTAATCCTTGTAATATCTTAGAACTATCATTTTGAGAAGCTCATGTCTTGAAGTGGATGTATAGGAAACAATTAGCTGTGCTCCATCTTCATCAAAACTGGAGTAGATGAATCTCACCTTGAGTTCATCATTCGAATTTGGTAATCTATTAGCTTTTACTTTGATATAATTGTTCTTGTTATTATGAATGCTAGCTTTAACTTGTTAGTAGTTATGATGATAAGTGGCTAGTTTCTTGTATTTACTAAGATGATATAGTAATGATAGTTAATCCTTTTATTGTTTGGAGTTGATCGTTTTATTGCTAGCTTCTATTGTGTTGAAATCCTCTTGCTTGCTTTGATTGTTAATGTGTGTATTGGAGTAATTAACCATTGCATGCACCTACACAACTAGTAGATACCGAACGGAGACGTTAGTTGTGAGACGATGGTAAGAGGGACGGAAGGTAGAATCGACCGTAACGGAATTTGATTCCTTATCCGGGGAATATTGCATTCATGTGTTTATCGTGTCGAGTCATTAGGTTTAAGGTGCTTAAACCAAGGATAAGGCATAGTGTAATTTTATACACTCGTATGAGGGAAAATTACATGTTTCGGAATGCACCATTCACACAATAGCACACCTTTGTTGATCGATTTCAATCAATTTAAGGGAATTAACTTGAACTATAAACCATCTTAGTCAACTTCTTTTATCGTTTGAACAATCTTTGTAGTTAATTATTAGTCTTTTAAACAAAACTGCGATTCGGATCAAGAGAATGGTAACTAATTGGTGTTTAACCTCACATTTCCCTTGGGAGACGACCTTGACCACCACGCTAGACTATGATTGACCCGGTACACTGCCGGTGAGATTGAAACCCTAGAAAGGTTGCTTCAGTACCGTATAAGCGATAAGGTGTAGAACACTGCTCAGTGCATACAAAAGTTCTGTAAGTCTGTGGATAACCTCAACCCTGAAAAGGCTGCTGGTATGTTCATCTTGAAGAATGAATATCTCACGACTTATGAAGGAATGTTTGAAAAGGCAAGATTGAGAGATACGGCCAGGAGCCATAATACCTGAATTAGATTCCATCGGTTACAACCAGGTTGTGAACCTTGTCTGTCTTACCTAGAGGGAATGTCCTTAAAAGGCTGACGTGGATAGTAACATGATTACCATATGGCTATAGTGACGGCTGAAGGGTACGGGGTGTAAACCTTGTAATTATCTTCATGCTGCCAGCTGAGCCCAGCTATATTCAGACTATGCTTGTTATAACTTCGTATCATGGCTATATGACAGTGTTGAAGACGTTGGGAAAACTGCCCGATGTTCATAGACGATAACATGATATGTGAGCCACGAGATCCATTTATACACACAAACAAGTTTCTTCTTTGTTTGATAATCAAAGGAGTTTGATTTAGTCAAAAGAAGGGATATGCCCAATGTGCAAGAGGGATATAGAGAGTGTGTTATGATTTTTGAGTAAGGTATTGGTTATCTATATCGGGAATTATCACCCCATGTCATAGTCAATTAATGTTTGGTAGTTCAAGGTCTTTACAAAAGCAATTGGATTAGCTATTCCTATTTTTGAAATAAGAATCTATAATGATAGATTTAACTGCTGTTAGTTTATAGTTTACCTATATAGATGTGATGCTAAAAGAGTTTAGCATAGATTGCGACATGGGAGCTCGTGTGATGCTCAAGTTTTTGGATATCACGTCAGATAGAGCTCGTGTTGTTACGTTGCATCACTTCTCCGTATCCATAGGAAATGACATACCGGAATCGGTAAGATATTGGGATTTTTGGGGCCTCACGCTTGAGAAATCGCAGTTGCTCTCTCAATTTTGATATCCGTACATCGGCACCGACTTCAGATCCGCCGGAAAAGTCAATTTCGACAACACCCCCGACACGCTGCCTACACGATCAGATAGTACTGGGTTGGTGAGTATCAGAACGGTTAAGAACCATAGTACTTTTTGGCACCTAGCGCAGACAACCAATCAGAGCTTGATACATGGCAGGGGCGAAGGACGCTACCCATGTTCCACCTACCCTGGGAAATGGGACCACGCGAGATCTCCCTCACCAAGATAACTTGGACACCACGCTTGAAAATCCCACCGTAGGATGGGATGACTCTCATCCGGACAGATCAAAACTCAATGTCGACGCAAGAACTATAATAAACCCAAAGAGGTCTATTTCTAGGGACAACACAAGGAATTCGGCTCCGAATCGCTCCGGACCCTCACGCGGAAAAGTTATAGAGGGAACATCAAAGCAACATGAAAACAGAAAAGCCATTCCTGAAAAAGTCCCAAGAGTAGAGGAGGGCTCGGCGGCAACGACTCCGGAGGCTAAAAAAGCATTAGCCTATGCCGAATACGTGAAGTAAGTGTATTTGGGCAACCTGCGCTTGGCCGATTGCGGTCTTCCACTCGTCAAGGCTGATGTGCAGCTCCCAGTCCCATCTGGGCGCGAGGCCGTGGGTCCTTGTAAGGATCCGCCGGAACCAATGCGTGAACCAACGAGGATCGAAATAGAGGGGAGTGAATACTCATCAGTGGGCCAAAGGAAGAAGCACGCTCATGAGAAAAGCATAGAACGGAGATCGGCACTGGAAAGGTTGCGCCATCTCGAGAAGAGAACTTTACAACAATGCATGGAGCCTATCCTTCAGGAGAGGAATGTAATTCCGTGACACGAGGCCAAAGACCTCCGCGATGCACGACAGATCATTAGTAATAAGAGGGTAGAGCAAGATGTGGAATCAATCTACTATGCAGATTCAGAAGATGTCATTCAGAAAAGATTGGTCCCCATAAAGCATACCGAACCTAAGAAGGACGACCGGTTGGAAAAAATGGAAAGAGATATCTCAGAGCTGAAGAAAGCAAAGCAAGATGAGAAACCTGAGGTGACTCAGGGGATCGATGTTCTCTCAGATGAAATACTAGATTCGCTGCCTTCGAGAGCTGTACAATATTCACAGTACGTCTATTACAGAGGAACCACTTGTCCCCTCGAATGGATAGCCGCATTTCAGAGTCGAACTCTCCTGGCCACCAAGAATCAATCCGCATGGTGTGTCGCATTTGTGGGAAGTATGCAAGAGCGAGCCGCTGCTTGGCTCCAAAGTCTGCCCCGCGGATCAATCAAAAGTTGGGATGAGCTAAGGACAAAATTTCTGAAGGAATTTGAAACCGCAGAACGGACAAAGAAATCCATCGAGGACTTGTACGAGATCCGCCAGGGAGAGAGAGATTCATGCAGGAGTTACTACGATAGATTCACAAAAGTTTATGAGCAAACAAAGAACCTGCCCGAAAATGAGGTCAAAAGAGGATTCCTGAATGGCATCGCTAAGGGAATGATGAAAACTCACTTTGCAATGAATCTGCCGGAGAATCTGTGCGACATTTTCAACCAGGGCCGCATATTCGGATTGACTGAGGCGACTCCCTCACCCTCCGAAAAAGGAAAAAATCGAGGTGAATCCAGACCTTCGAAAGACGAAAAAAGAGAAGATCGAAAGGAGGAACAAAGTGAAGATCGAAAGAGAGGAAGGGACCGTGTTGGTCCCTTGGAAAGGCTAACATAAGTTTAGAGGGGGGGGGGGGGGTGAATAAACTTGTCACCAAAAACCTAACTGAGAACTTAGTCTAGTGCAGATTGATTGACAAATAAAGTTCAGTTTTAACTTGTGTGGAGTTGAGGCGACAAAGCTGTGTTTAAGTCAAACTGACTTATACAAAACTTAGTCCACCGGAAGCGGATATAGATTTTAGCCTTTATCTGGATCATGTTGATTCTATGTGAAAAAGCTGTGTAAAACTGAATTCTAGTGAATGTCAGTTTGTGAACTGTGTATGCTTATAACAATCAGTTTCAGTTTCAGTATGCTGTATAACAAATATAAATGCTGTAAAAATAAATAACATAATGTAAATGCGTAAAGTAGAGCAAGAATTATAGTTGTTCCAAGTGCTTTAATCCTGTCAGTCCACTCTTCCCCTGTGATGTCGGAGGAAAATTCCACTAGAACTCCTTGTGATACGGTTTTACAAAAAGTCCTATATAATAGTCCTCTACTAATCCCTAGTGTCACTATATAAACAACTAAAGAACAGGTTGTATGGCTGCTCTTCAACTGCTTGAACCACTGGTCCTTAGAGGGTTGGATTGCCTCTTCACCAGCTACCACCACAAACACAGTCTACCCCACTGCAAATGTCACAACTGTTCTTGGCAACTCATTGACCGGATTGCTTCACAGTCTAAGCCTTTTATTAAGATCGAGGTTGGGCTGAGAATCAATAAATTGATTCTTGCTTGTGGTTCTTCAAAGTGTAGAAATATGGATAAGATCAATGTAGCTTGAACACTTGAAGAAATCTAGATAAGATCTTGTTGAGCGCAAATAGTAATTCCACTGAACGAGACTTGTGCACAAAAATACTTGTAATCTTGTTAATTCTTGGTGTTTGATCTTTGGTGCAAATTCCTCTAATTATAGTGTGAGGTCCAACGTTCATTTCGTTAGAATTCGAATTGTATCAACGTCTATCTTGTAACGGCTATATTTAGTGACCGTTCTGACTTGTCATTATTTCATCCAATAGAGTTGCTTTCTTTACAACGTTCGAATGTACTTTCAGTTTGTTGGATGACTGACTTATAAAATTGAGTTTCCTGATCAGTTTTATACTGAGTGTTGATGAGAGAAAAATACACCCACTAAAATATTGGTCCCCGGCAACGGCGCCAATTTTTTTATGAGCGAAAAAATTCACCCACTAAAAATACATTTATAAAGACTCGCAACTGTGGGTAAACTAACTCTCTAACTGGCAGAGTACCAGGTCGATTGCTAGGATAGCTACAGGAGTACGAGGTCGTCCCAAGAGAAATGTGGTTGTGAGTACCAAAGCGAACGTGGTTCTTAGTCTAGGCGATCAAAGTTTTAAGTGGAGTTTTTATACTAATGCGAAAAAAATAAATTTTAACTAACGAGATTAACTAGGTGATTAAAAAGCATAGCCGAGCCATGATCCAACAGGTTATCTCCCCACAGGAAAATTTGATAAGGAGTGTGTTTATCTGATTCAGTTCATATGATATTCACGGGAGTCAACTCTTTATTCTTGCGTTAAGATCTGAACAGCTCTCACTTAACCCCCACACTAGGTTTATTAACCCTCCCTTTAGAGAGCTAACTCGCCTAACATGGTTGACCGGAATAAAAAAAACCGCTGAAAAACCTCACATAAAACATAATTTTAACGTGTCACTTAGGTTGCCAATCTAACGATGAAGACTATGGTTTAGTGATTTTAAAACATGTTTCGCACATCTCGTAAAAATAAGAATCTCACTTAGGCATAGTCCAGATCTGTCACTTAGATTGTCAATCTAACAATCAGGACTATGATTAGTGATATCCATATCTCACATCTCACCGCAAAATACATTTATAAGCTCGATGTAACCGTGAACAAAGTTGTCAATTTTATTCAAAGCTACTAAAATGATCAAAACGGGTTTTAAAACATGAGTTTATCATACGAACGTTTAATTACGCGCACACAACTCCCATCTCGTCTCCCGAGGGTCAATTTTACCCGTTTTCACATAATTCGGCTATGTTTAGTTTAACTACTCATATTAACGAAAATAACAACGAAAATAACAAAACGAAAGAAAACAAAACGAAAAAGATAACTATAGCTACATAGATATACGTATAGATATATATATAGATATAGATATATATATAATATACGTATATATATATATTTATACTAATTGCATAAAATAAAAGAAAGCAATAAAAAGCGGAAACGAAATTATATTAAAACTATAACTAGTCGGGTTATTACACCGACATTATAACGACATATATATCTAATTTATAGGCCCCCAAAACATAAAAATAAAATGGAAGAAGATGAAGGAGAAGAGGAGAAAAGGGGGCAACGATCTACTCTGCTGAAGCTCTCATATATATAGGCAATGAATCACAGCCGGACCAGGCCGGGTAAGAGCCGGACCGGTCCGGGTACCATTATTGCATATGACTCAAGCATGATTCTCGAAGGATCGATTGATCAGATTTATGTAATTAAAACTTGTAAAATTTGTATCTTGAGTTGTAGACCTCCAAAAATTGAAAACGAAATGCCAAAATTAAGGTCTCGAGAAACTCTACAACTTTCATGAAGGACACTTCTTCAGAAAACGCCTTTTTGATGGGCCATTCCCATTACGCGTCGTTTTACGGCATTTTCCCTAATACAAATCAATTAGCCACTTGACCACCATTTGAGTTGTAGAAGTCCGATTGACTTGATTCAAAATCCATTGGAAAGCTTTCTTGAAGATATACAAGTTTTATTAAGGAAACTTCTTCAGAAAATGTCGTTTTGATGAGCCATTCGTATTACGAAGATATTTCGGGATTTTTACTAATCCGAATTGATTAGTCAATTGACCATAACTTGAGTTGTAGAACTCCAATTGACGTGATTCAAAGTGCGTTGGAAAGCTTATGTGAAGATCTACAACTTTCATCAAGAAGTCATCCCCTGAAAGTGCCTCTAAGATGGGTCAAATCTCCGTTGAAACAGGTTTTGGTTTTAAGTATGCAAGATAATTTGATCCATTTGAACTCGTAAGCTTGTGGCATCTTCTTCTAATCCTCTAAACACATCTTTTAGACTCAAAACATGTCGTTACGTGGAATCTTGGTCAATGTATAATCCCGCAATGAACCACCAAAATACCAAACGTAAATCCGACACGACACTCCGGTTACTAAACCGGTACAAAAAACTAGTAAAAACACGATAAAAATACGATATTTTATATAATAACTACTACTAACATATTTAGATGAAACATTGGAATTAAAGACTCGAAATGATACAAAAGTACTCGAAATGATATCAGAAACGGGTTGAAAAGTTATAAAAATAACGGTGAATTTTTCCGTCATCACAACCCCCCACTTAGCTTTTGGTCGTCCTCGAACAAAATAAGCGATAAAATAAAATGAATGAGGAAAAATTCCTGAAGATAAGATATGAATGACAATCAGATGATGCAACCATTCGAATCATAACTACACGTTAACCGCAATATAGTGAGTGTGTGACAAGCCTTTTCAATTTCCACTATCCTCTCTTGAATAAATCAAGCAAACGCACTAGTATCCATTCAGACAATCCTAACAACTTTCCTAGGTATAGGCCAGTAACAGTTCCACACAAAGTCCTCCCGTGTACTTATTAGGATAATCCCTAAAGCATATCATTTAGTTTATACTGGGGATAGTCGAAGATAACTAAGTTTTCAACCAACTCTTTCTTTTCTTTTCTATTTTTTTTTCTTTTTTCTTTTCATAGAATACTAACATATCCAAACTCATTGCCAAAATCGACTATCTTGCAAGCGTCATGAGGTGAGATCGAATACATTAATACCTATCTAACTTTTTTTTTTTTCACATGTATAGTATATGCCCTCATTCCTAGCAATAGGATGTTTCGTGATAACACCCTAGCTAGACTACAATCATCAGGCAATCGGGAGCTTTTAAACCTCATAGTGATATAGGACGTTTCGGGATAACGCCCAACTGCACTCAAATCATTGGTAGCTACTACCGACATATAAATAATTCAACTTAGTTTAATATTCTTCCTATCACATTCAAACCTTCAGATATTCACAGTACACGTTCAAAAGTTAGGTACTGAGTTACTGCTATTATCTCTAGAATAACCACTAGGATACTGAATGGATACAGTTTAAAATTTTCGCTTCAATATCAAAGGCTTACGTGAACAAGGAATTCATGTTATACAAATAGATTTCCGGTTAAAATACACTTGCGGTTCACATTGGTTATATACATCCAAATCGATCATTACATCTTTAAATTCATGACAAATATACCTTATACAGTTCATTTTAATCAACTCAATAATGCTCGAAAAAGAATAAAAAAAACTAAGGGTTTAAACACTTAATGCCATTTTTATACCAACCATACTCTACCCCCCACTTACGATTTTGCATTATTCTCAAAGTGTAAATGAGATAGAGAGGAAGACTTAGCTGATAAATCAGGCAGAAAGGTGCTATCGAATCCCGTAACATCCATGAGAAAGCACGTCCCGAATCCCTGTACTAAAACAACCAAAACAAAGCCAACACGGGACATGGTCCTCGTGCCAAAATATGCAATAGGGATATGGGAATAATAAGATAATGGCCCTGTCACGTCAGAAAATTCGATAGGCAATATAATAGCTTTAGATGGAAAAATAACCATACTGGTAAAGCACAGAACATCTAAGCATATACATATCATATATCATAGTCAAGTCAGCTATTCCTAGATTCATTTTTATTACACACAGTTTTATTAAAGCGGGAATACTCACCACTATACTACAACGACCAGAAATTTGAAACAGACTAGATCGTAAAATGAAATGTGTGAAAGAGTATTGAGTCTTTTATACCCAGATCCTCAAGGATTCAATAACCTAAGTCCAAGAAATGATACATTTGAATTTTTATCTTTTTCTCCATCGGGATTTTCGGATAACCACCTAATCATTCCCTCTTAATGAAATTCAAACATTCATCCTGAGACTTGGTTGTGCTTTGTGTTCATTTTTTATACATATTCTACATTTCATTAAGACTAGGCTTATTCAAATTATTATTTAACGGGCTGCCTCCCGGTAGCGCTTTTGTTTAACGTCGTTTGCTCGACAAAAGTAGTATTTACAAGTTATCAACCAAAATCAGAACTTAAGAAGATCAATAGCTTAAGAAAAATTAACAATGCGAGAACCAAAGAAATTAAATTGTCTAGAAACGTACCTCGTTTGGCCCTCGATGTTATCTCATCCCAGCCGTCGAACCTTCTTTTATCATCCTGTCGAACCATCTTCTTTTGAAAATTACCATAAAGCTCATCCATCGGGGAGTACACAAACTGGACCGCAGAAAATTCATCCTCACAGAGTGGACGAATGTAGTAATCCGGGACCGATATATCAGATATTACCAACTCTCCCAGTGGCTCTACCAAAGATGGCCGATCAATCTCTTGCTCCTCTAACTCTGAAATCTCCTTAAAGCAAACTGAATCTTCAACCTTTTTCTCGACCTGAACTTCTTCAGTGATAACATCATCATCCTTAACCACCTCACATGTCTCTGCCTCTTTCACATACCTCACTAATTCAATCAATTGCCCCACCTTGTCTTGAAGATTTCTTATGGCGGAGTCAGTACTTACCTTGAACTCCTGCATGTCCAACAATCGCTCTTCCAGGCTCGGTTCAATCGTTCTAGTTGCTCTATTTGTTGTCGGTGAATTCTTCTTGTGGCATGGGGGAAAACCGATCATATTGACTTTGATTCATCGGAGGTGAGTGGTAGTCTTCTTGCCATTCCGGACAATCGATCGATGGCTGAATATGGTTAAAGCTATCAACGTGCTGAGTATGAACACTGTAATCCTGATAAGCATTAGGGTTCGGGTAACCCTCGTAATGTTGTGGCTCATAACTCGAATAACCATAATTCGGTCCCGGTATGCACTAGGGCACCGATAATTCCATGAACCTTGGTTATTCTCGTCGTTGATATTGAGGCTCGACACGAACCGTTGTTGATAAGGTTGGTAGGGGTATTGTTGTTCAGCTGAGTAGTTTTGATTGAAAAATCCATCCATTTAAGCTCAATCTGCAAGATCTCAGAAAACAACAATAAAACAATAAAAATTTTCTTTTTTTTTTTTTGTTTTTTTGTTTTTTTTTTCTTCGTAAACACACGATATTTAGACCCCTCAAAAAGTTATGGTTGCCGAAGGCCCTAATCCCCAGTTTTAGCCAGACTTACAAGATATCACCCTCCGAAGAGGCTAAGTACCAAAGTCGTATTCAAATCGAGTTCAGGACAATATCACTTCAGCATCCATAGCTCTTTGTCGACACCTAAATAAAACAAGAAAATAAAAACCTAGGCCCAAGCCTTCAGTTCACTTACAAGATATCACAACAATATCACACATTTCCCCGGCAACGGCGCCAATTTTTTGATGAGAGAAAAATACACCCACTAAAATATTGGTCCCCGGCAACGGCGCCAATTTTTTTATGAGCGAAAAAATTCACCCACTAAAAATACATTTATAAAGACTCGCAACTGTGGGTAAACTAACTCTCTAACTGGCCGAGTACCAGGTCGATTGCTAGGATAGCTACAGGAGTACGAGGTCGTCCCAAGAGAAATGTGGTTGTGAGTACCAAAGCGAACGTGGTTCTTAGTCTAGGCGATCAAAGTTTTAAGTGGAGTTTTTATACTAATGCGAAAAAAATAAATTTTAACTAACGAGATTAACTAGGTGATTAAAAAGCATAGCCGAGCCATGATCCAACAGGTTATCTCCCCACAGGAAAAACTTGATAAGGAGTGTGTTTTATCCGATTCGGTTCATATGATATTCACGGGAGTCAACTCTTTATTCTTGCGTTAAGATCTGAACAGCTCTCACTTAACCCCCACACTAGGTTTATTAACCCTCCCTTTAGAGAGCTAACTCGCCTAACATGGTTGACCGGAATAAAAAAACCGCTGAAAAACCTCACATAAAACATAATTTTAACGTGTCACTTAGGTTGCCAATCTAACGATGAAGACTATGGTTTAGTGATTTTAAAACATGTTTCGCACATCTCGTAAAAATAAGAATCTCACTTAGGCATAGTCCAGATCTGTCACTTAGATTGTCAATCTAACAATCAGGACTATGATTAGTGATATCCATATCTCACATCTCACCGCAAAATACATTTATAAGCTCGATGTAACCGTGAACAAAGTTGTCAATTTTATTCAAAGCTACTAAAATGATCAAAACGGGTTTTAAAACATGAGTTTATCATACGAACGTTTAATTACGCGCACACAACTCCCATCTCGTCTCCCGAGGGTCAATTTTACCCGTTTTCACATAATTCGGCTATGTTTAGTTTAACTACTCATATTAACGAAAATAACAACGAAAATAACAAAACGAAAGAAAACAAAACGAAAAAGATAACTATAGCTACATAGATATACGTATAGATATATATATAGATATAGATATATATATAATATACGTATATATATATATTTATACTAATTGCATAAAATAAAAGAAAGCAATAAAAAGCGGAAACGAAATTATATTAGAACTATAACTAGTCGGGTTATTACACCGACATTATAACGACATATATATCTAATTTATAGGCCCCCAAAACATAAAAATAAAATGGAAGAAGATGAAGGAGAAGAGGAGAAAAGGGGGCAACGATCTACTCTGCTGAAGCTCTCATATATATAGGCAATGAATCACAGCCGGACCAGGCCGGGTAAGAGCCGGACCGGTCCGGGTACCATTATTGCATATGACTCAGCATGATTCTCGAAGGATCGATTGATCAGATTTATGTAATTAAAACTTGTAAAATTCGTATCTTGAGTTGTAGACCTCCAAAAATTGCAAACGAAATGCCAAAATTAAGGTCTCGAGAAACTCTACAACTTTCATGCAGGACACTTCTTCGAAAACGCCTTTTTGATGGGCCATTCCATTACGCGTCGTTTTACGGCATTTTCCCTAATACAAATCAATTAGCCACTTGACCACCATTTGAGTTGTAGAAGTCCGATTGACTTGATTCAAAATCCATTGGAAAGCTTTCTTGAAGATATACAAGTTTTATTAAGGAAACTTCTTCAGAAAATGTCGTTTTGATGAGCCATTCGTATTACGAAGATATTTCGGGATTTTTACTAATCCGAATTGATTAGTCAATTGACCATAACTTGAGTTGTAGAACTCCAATTGACGTGATTCAAAGTGCGTTGGAAAGCTTATGTGAAGATCTACAACTTTCATCAAGAAGTCATCCCCTGAAAGTGCCTCTAAGATGGGTCAAATCTCCGTTGAAACAGGTTTTGGTTTTAAGTATGCAAGATAATTTGATCCATTTGAACTCGTAAGCTTGTGGCATCTTCTTCTAATCCTCTAAACACATCTTTTAGACTCAAAACATGTCGTTACGTGGAATCTTGGTCAATGTATAATCCTGCAATGAACCACCAAAATACCAAACGTAAATCCGACACGACACTCCGGTTACTAAACCGGTACAAAAAACTAGTAAAAACACGATAAAAATACGATATTTTATATAATAACTACTACTAACATATTTAGATGAAACATTGGAATTAAAGACTCGAAATGATACAAAAGTACTCGAAATGATATCAGAAACGGGTTGAAAAGTTATAAAAATAACGGTGAATTTTTCCGTCATCAAGTGTGTCATTTTTCAGTTTACTAACTGACTTAGAGCATTAACTGAGTTTTTACTCTTCTTCAAAAACTTCAGTACTCTATTTATCTGATTATATGTGACTGAATCAGATTACACCATTCCTTATAACGGTCATCTAAGATATCATTGTCCTTATGATACTTAGGTCTTCTACAAGATCCATAAAGTCAGTTCAGGCCATCACAGATTTACCTGAATTCTAACTTTACAGTGTCGGCTTAAAATCTTCATAACTGAGTTTGATCCCTCAGTTCTTCAATCTTCCTTAACTGAGTTTGTTCCCTCAGCCTTCAGTTATAGATAATCCAACCGAGTCTGTGTCCCTCAGCGAACTTACCTTCTTGAGTTTTGAGTGAACTTCAGTTCTTGGGTGTACATCTTCAGTCATAAGTTCAGTTCTAGTTATCTAAGTGTTTTCCAGTTTCTTAAATGATTTCCAGTTTCAGTTCTACGACACTTCTATCTATTACAATGCTTGTCTGATGTAACCTATACAATTATCAAACTCTAGTAAAACCCATACATTCAGTTCTAGACATCTTTTAGCTTTCCACTATAACAATTAGTTTCAGCACTTCATCAATGGGCGTAAACAAACATGTTCTTGAATAAGATGAGTCATCATCAAAACTAAATTTTATTCCCAACAATTTCCCCCTTTTTGATGATGCCAAAACCCTCCTTAAAAGAAAAGCTTAAAGATAAATATAATGTAAAAAGAATGTAATACTGGAAACCGGATTTCATTAAAAGTTCTGCAAAAACTAGAATAGTTACACAGTTGATAAAACTGAAATAGAATCTAAGCATTTCTTTGTGTAACTTTGATAAATTTCTTCTCTTTATCATGAAGTAGAAAAGCATGTTCTTGCTTTGTGTCTTCCTTGGAGAAGGTTCTGAGATAGTCTACTTGACTTGTAAGTTTCCACTTTCTCCATAAAACTAGCTTTGGCAATGCTGATTCATCCTTATAATAATTTTCAAATTCTGCTATATCAGTTTTCATCTGTTCAATCTTGTCTCTGATATGAAATTTCTCTTCAATCTTCTTGAACTTCTTGTACTGTGCCATCTTCTGATTATGATACTGATCAGATAAGAAGTAAACAAGAGATTCTTCATAAGTCTTGTCTTTGTACTTGAGTTTGACATTACTATGATCTTTGATAAACTTCATCCTGAAATCCTTTGTAAGAGTAGCTCTCATTTCTCCAGGTTGACTATATTTTTCAATTAGCTTCTCTTCAGATAGTTCTTTTATCTTCACAAAAGGATCTACTGCTGATTTGTATTTCTTCAGTTCCTCTTCCAGCTTCCTCTTTTCATCAAGCAGTCTCAGCTTTTCTTCTTCAGCTTCCCCTTTTTTGGCATCATACAACTGATTTACCAACTGATGGGTTGCTATTTGGTCTGCTGAGATAATATTTTGAGAAGTAAGTACTTCATTCAGCTGAGTTTCTAAACCATAGATACGCTGATTTAATTGCCATTCTTCTTGAGCATGCGTTTCTTTGTCTACTGAGGTTGTGAGTTCAAGGGTTTATTTGAGACGGAGAATTTTTGAGGCTGAGCTAGAACTTGATTTCTGAATAATACTTAACTTTGTGTCGACTGAGACGTCTATTTTCTTCCGATATTCCAAATATCCAAAAATACTTGACAAAAGGCCATTGTATTCTCCCTTTTGGTTGAGCATAATCTTTAGATTTTCATGTACTTCGCTCAATTCGTCTTTTGTCCAAATCTCAGACGGATCTACTTCTTCATCTTGTTGGATTTCAGGCTGAGTATCATCCTTGATTACCATTAATTGCTGATCATCAGCCATTCCATCTGTTTGCTGATTGTCAGTTGTTTGGTTCCCAACTAGCAATTCTGCATGCTGATTGACAGTTTCCGTAGTTTGAACTTGAGGTAGAGTATCTGTCTGTAAATCTGTAATCTTATAAGCTTCTTTCTTTGATTCATCATCTTTGTCATCATCCTTCTTCTTTTGAGTATCCAATGTTGATGACGTGGCTGATTTTCGTTGAGCTCAGTCAGTGAATCTTCTGAAACAATTTGTAAGAAACTCTTCCATAGGAAATAGAGCATATATATCCCTGACTTCAAGTTTCTCTAATAACAAATTTTCTTCACTTGGTAGAGTAGCTTCACGATAGTCTTCGGTCTTGAGCTTCATCTTCATCAGCCTGATGATTCTTTCAGCTTCAAAAAAAATGAATTGATTGCTGAGCTGGTTGGTGAAATTGCTGTCGCTCCTTTTCAGCATGCATAACGGAACCTTGTTTCTTTGAGATTGTCTGTTGTAACTGAGAAATAATTTCAGTTGCTATTATGTCCTGTCTTATAACTTTAGCTTTCAATTGTTGTTCCCCCTCAGTTGGTGCTGACTGACTTGAGGTGCCTGGGAACAAGCATTTCACAACTGACTTAACTTTCTCTGAGTCAGATTTTCGTTTGACTCCTTTGTGTCAGCTATGGGCTGAGACACTGTTTTCTTTTTGGCTTCAGGTTGGGAAGTCTTGGAGATTTTTTTCCTAGAATGAACTATGGTTACAACTCCTGTGGATGTATCCATTCTCTTTGTAGATGCACCAACAGTTTGTTCTGCTGCATTCCCTTCCTTGAGTCTTTCTAAATAATGTTGAATAACGCCATTGAGTGTCTTTTTCAGTTGAAGTCAATCAACATGTGCTCTTCCTTCAGCTTGAGCATTTCGAACACTTTCCACTTTAGCTAAGTGTTGTTGTTTTATCTGATTAAACACATAACCTGCCCAATTGAACTCAAGTTCATCCCATATGATGTTAATTAGGTAAATGATGTCTTTAGATAATCTGGCGATTCCTTTTATCTACCAATGACATGCCTGCAGAGCCATTTGCTGAGGAGGCCAAATTCCGGTTTGAGGTCGTTGACATGTGAATCAATGGCTGCTGGTTCTTTTGTCAAAGAAATTTGTCTGAGAAAGGCGTCTCTTTTGAGTGGTAAACAACTCAAATCTATTGATTTCACAAGTGGTTCTTTGAAATCGAATAGCATCCTGACGACTGCTTCATTGAAAATAATCCTTTCTCCTCGAACTTTTGTGATTAGGGATTGCCTTACTACTCTCATATTTTCCCAGAACTGTAAGATCCCTTCTACATCACGATCATCGTTGAATTTCACTTCCTGGATGTCTCTTAATCCTGGTTGACGCTTTATCTTCTCGCACATAAGGCTTGCTAACAAAGTGTTGTTGCAGACTGCTTCATATTCTTCAAAATATAAAGTATCCATTCAGTAATGAGCCTTTCTTCTTGTGATTTCTTGGAGGCTTCCATTATGAATTGTCTGAAAAAGAAGTGATTTTGAGAAAGATAAAATTTTGATTTTTATGAGAGACAAAGGTCGAATTTTTCTTTTTGGTGTGTGAGAATGTGCAAGGGGTTGGATCTATAGTGGGTGTACTGACGGTTCGTGGACTGATGCACGATATTCTGAGGATTTTGTACCAACTTTTCAAATTCCATGATGGTTTGTGTAACAGATGCATGTATTGTTCTGACAAAAGTGGGGGTGTACACGCAACAGGGTCTGACACAAACGGCGGTAATTAAATGCGATATAACCGCTGTCGGTTTTATCCTTTCAACCATTTGACTTTCTTGACTGGGTAAACTGATGCTTGAGGTCAGTTCTAGAAAGTTCAGTTCCGTCAATTCTTCAGTTTCAGTTAGTCAGTTTGTGATTGTTGATATCAATGACTGATCTGTTAAGTGAGCGCACCCAGCATAACAAAGATCAATCATCTTGACGAATCTCTAGGCTTAAACTGACTTAGCTGACTTTGATTATACCCAATTCAGTTCTCAGTTTGGAAAATCTATCTTTGTCCAAAGGTTTGGTGAAGATGTCAGCCAACTGATCTTCATTCGGGACATAGAGAACTGTGATATCCTTCTTTTCCGCATGATCCCTTATGAAGTGATTGCTGGATATACAGAAACCCGAATCCAGATCTGATCCATAATTGGATCGTCAGATCTGATTCACAGCACCGATCGAGACACTCGATCATGCACAGCGGAAGCTACGAATTAAATTCGCATGCGATAATACCACGATTCGATTCGCATAAAATTAAAACAACTACAAGAAGGTTGATGATTTACTTTATTTAAGAGGAATAATAAATCGTCAAAAAGAGAAGCCACAATCTTCTGGATTGTATCTCCTAGCGACGACTGGTGGACGTCGATCATTTCCGTAGAACCTCCTTGAATACGCACAAGAAAAACCCTAGGTTTTTATTCTCTTAATGACTAGAACAATAAACTAATTTTTCTCTTCTTTATTTGTGAAAGTGGCGCAAATTGTAAGTCTATTTTGTGCTAGGAGGAACTCTCTTTATATAGAAAAATAACTATCCAAGAGAGTTATCCTTTTCACACTATAATTACCTATTCCCATAAGGAAAATATATTTGCCAAAAGATAAGAGATAATTCCCAAAAAATCTATATCTTATTTTTCCATTAATTATCCAACAAATAGATAATTATTAATTACACATATGAGATAATCGAGGAAAATTTCTTCTCTTAATTTATCCTAATGTCTGGCGCCACTTATAGTCATTTTTTAATAGAAAATGCCTTTTCTATTTTACATATTATTTACCAAATAATTAATATTGCATATTCATTAAATAGACCAACTATTTAATGTATTCTCGAGGTTCCATAAAACGAGAAAATACTCGCGTGTTAGGAGCCAACCCGGGGACCATGGATCTATAACCAGTAGCTACAATAAATTGAATGAAATATTCATTGAACAGAATATTTCTACTCAACTCATTAATTTCAGAATTACGCCACCATAAATCCGAAACTGAACTCTATCGATTATAGATATAACTTATTCTCAAAACGTCGAGTCGAGTCGATAAGTGTCCATTGATATAATAATTACATATAAACTAACCCTCCATAGACTATCCGTAATGAAGCAGGATTATTTCCGTAAACCTTCTTCAATACATCTTATCCTTATTTACCGTTAACCCACTAGTGATCAATTAGTTCATAACCAATACGAACTCTACGGATTGATCTGTTTCTTGGATCAACAAATAAGGGGATTGTCTTTCTAATTCCCGCAGGTAAAAATGGATTCCAAATCTGTGAGACACACACTTCTCACTCATTCCAGAATAGTGCCAACGTGAAAGTGATTTGGACCGCGCCTCTTAGCGATCCTTAACGAACACATCTAACCCTATCTTGAAATCAGTAGGAGTTTGTAATCACTTCAGGATTAAGGTTAATCCATATATGATCATCTTGTGACTTAATAAAATTTCTCAATCATGGAATTATATGAGAAATGCAGATTAAATCGGTCCAGTCCTATATGACTTTCATCACATATAAATGCCCCACTTAGACAACCAATGTCGACGGTCCGGATAAGACGGTCACACTATAAAGTGATCTGGTGCATTATTGGTGGTTTAATCAATAGACCCATACTTTGATTAAGTTCACCACAGACTAATAGTTCAAGTGTATCACCATAAACTTAATCCTCGCGTGCGACACACACTAAGTTATATGGCTACATATGATACGACTTAGGGTTTTCAATAGTGTATTACTTACAAGCACGAAGCAAGTAATAAGATGAGAATAAATCTGTCATTTGTTAATTCTAAAAGCAATTACATAAATTTGCTTTCGGGCGCTACTTCCAACAATCTCCCACTTGTCCGTATAGACAAGCAACAATTGTCTTTCGGGCACACTATATCTAACAATCTCCCACTTGCCCGTAATGACAAGCAATGATTGTTTTTAGAGCACCACACCCTTATTCTATCTATCCACAACATTCTCCCACTTGCTCTAAAGTAGATGAAACATATCTCCTTAATTCATACCCGCCAAGTGCTTTTCAGTGACACTAGATGCCACGCAACTTGTTAAACTGATTAGCTGGGTTGTCGGCTCGAGGCAATCTTTGGGACAGAAACATCGTCTCTTTGCCCAATCTGTCTGACCAGGTGGTACTCTTTCTCAACATGCTTTTGACCTCTTGTGAATGCGAAGATCATTTGCATGAGCTACCTCTGAACTATTTTCATAGAAAAATGGTATCGGCTCATCGAGACCTGGAATCACTTCCCAATCCAACAAAGAACTTCTTAAACCACACTGCCTCTGTAGCTGCTCGAAAGCTGCTATGTATTCGACTAACAGAGTCAAATTGGCAGTGCTAGATTGCTCCAAACTATAGCTCCGTCACAATGGGTGAACACTGAGTCTGAGATCGATTCACGATCATCCTCAATCCGACAAAAAATCAGAATCAGTGTAGTCAACAGTACTCAGGTTCTCACTCAAATACACAAGCATACGATTCCTCATTCTCTCAAGAGACTTGAGGATGCA
Source organism: Gentiana straminea (assembly GCA_036785695.1). Lineage (NCBI taxonomy): Eukaryota > Viridiplantae > Streptophyta > Magnoliopsida > Gentianales > Gentianaceae > Gentiana > Gentiana straminea. Next base: position 6,205,024 of record JAVUPR010000398.1, read on the forward strand.
CTATACTGCTTTCCAACGCTCGAATCCAAGATTCGACTTTAATTGACTTTTGATAATCTGACATTCTCTATCCAAAAGAGAACTTATCCCATTTTCTCTATATCCACAGATTGAGAGAATTATTCCGTGAGGGGTTGGGTAGGAAACCTCTCGTTGAATGTTGCATACGAAAATGCATTGTATCATCTTAACCAATATGATGGATGGGATACAACCACAACTTGTTTTCATGAATTTGACCGAATCGATTTCTTAGAATATAGTCCACTTCTCTAATTCAAAAAATCTTGGCTCATCAGTGCCTGACTTCAGATAACACACTCATGTTGTTCTTAGCTATTGCAGTGTTTATAAACACTAATGTCTACTACTTTACCAATATTGATTCTCTAGTCTACAAAAGACTCATAAATATTCTGGTAAAGCCCACATATTTCAAACATGTGACTTTTAATGACCTAGAAGTTTGCTTTATTCCACCAATGGATATAAGCATAGGCAGTCAATCTGCCATTGGATTTGAGCTAAAACCTTTTTGTTCCGAATGAATCTAAGCTCCATTGTTGGGCAAGAAGGCTTTAGGGCATCACCCCTGGTAATCTTTCTGCTTTCCATGGAGTCAAGCAAGGCTGAATGGTGAGAGAGTTCAGGGCATCACCCCTATTGAACTATCTACTTCTCAGGGAATTACCTCTAGACCACTTGCCTTTTTCTTGAAAGATAAAATTTTCTATTCATTCGACTCTTTTCCATGTAGTTCCAATTACTCCCACTGGGCCTGAGACACTTAGGTGGTTCTACAAGAGTATGAACGGAACTGGAGTACCAAAACTCCATATACAGGTTTATGGCTTTAAACCAACCTCCTATTGTCAGAATCCTATACAGTCTTCCCGTAAAGACCATAGGTGATCAATCACCCCCAGTAGACTGTAAAGTCTGCATGATCACAGTGGGTCAATGGTTAAACCATACTCCCACTGCATTTTGGTGGATTGATATTCTGATCTTGTTCAGTAGTATTAATCAGCGTAATCCCCAACAACCAATGTTGGATGTGGTCTGATTAAATTAGATAGTAACTCCTTGAGTATCTTTACTTCAAGGTCTAAGGTTTTTATTTAAACATTCTTTCAGAAAGGATGTAACAATGTAACCGTCACGATCCGATCTCAAGAATCTTATAACCAACCTTTACTCATGCATTAAGATATTTCACGAATAGTCGCCATCTGAACGTGTATGCAAAATATCCAATCCTACCTTCAAGCACCAAGTGCTAATTGCCTCTATTTACGGAAGTGGGGTAAATGTAATTCACTCCTTATCCATAAATTCATAAGCATCTTCTAGGTAGACTTCTCGGTATTTATATAATAATGTATACAGTTATTTTGCAACCAATTTCTTAATCAAGTTAAGCCGTGTATTGTAGCATATCAATAACTATATAGGGCAATCAATGGTTCATCCTTTCAGTGAAATTGTTTCACTCGGAGGTAGGCCAAGCATCAGTTCCAAAACCATGCCATAGCCTATATCTGAGCATGGAATACTCGTTTCTCTAGTAATATCAGAGATTCCTCGAGATATTTAGGTGAACTAATCGGTGTTTCGAGTAGTCGTCAGACTAAGTGTCTACCACTCAAAAAACTCCCACTTGCTTGCATCCTTCATTACAGCCTGAAGGTCAATATGAATAAGCTGTGATACTTCTTCAGCTCTATTACCCTTTCCAAATTGAAAGGTTACTTAGTCATTTTTCCTTTGAGATAGTGTTCTTAGACTGGGAGATAAGAATCACCCTTTGCCAGTCTTCATATCTTATCTTTAGGATATATGCACTAATTAATAGATGCTGAAGAATCATTCATCTAAATATGGAAGCCATTTGACTTAATAGTTTATGATGTGTTACATATACCTATTCAACATTATTTAGTGGTTTTGATTTTATCAGACAAAAGTCCGAGTCTCAGAATCATATACAAATGTCATATTCACTTTCTTTAAGGCAACTATATTATCGATGTGAAAGTGAATCCATTTGTTCCAACTAATCTGAAAATAGAAATTATATTTCTTTGATATTCATAGATTAAAATCCGAAATTTATTTCGTTATATCACTCCCACTATCTTAGCTGAAATAACTGCCCGTTGTCTACTCTTCATCATGAATGCCCAGCTACCTTGTTCTAATAAAAGAACTTTAGCTTATGAGTCAAATTACTCGGTTAAGAAAGTCTCTAAGGATTCACAGGTTAGTCATCCGAAATCACTTTCCTTATCCTTTACTTTTTTTGATTAATATTTCGGTTTAGCCTTTAACTTACTTAGTTTAGATGACTTATACTTGTAGACACTACCTTCCCATTCTAGGCTTTCTTTAAAGGAAATGACCGTGAACTAGCAGTTTATAATAGTAGACACTACACGTAAACTGTGGGATATCTAGTGAGATTGATACCAAATCATTCTCATCATCTTTGAACTAATTTTGTTTTGTCTCTCGCTCAGTACGAGTGACAGCAGTCACATCAATGTCACTTAAGTTTGTAGGCTCAAGAGGAACTTCCTCTTCTGAAAAATTAATTTGCATTCTCGATTATTGAGTTTAACGTTCTTGTTACTTTTCCACTTTTACGAAGTCGTTACTAGTCAATTTATCGTATTTAGTAGTTTGCATACATTGAGATGATATGTAGTTGTAAAATAAATTATGACAGAAGTATAAATCAAATCATACACCACAACATATAATAATTTTTGGAATAATAAACGTGATGTCATGCATGCGGTTTATCCTACCATTCCAAGGATTTGGCCTCACATCATACTACCGCCGCAGGGTCGGTATCAGCACAATGACGATTAAATTGAGACAATCTCTCTCAACAATTAAACAATTAAGAATCAGACATCTCCATTTAATTGTTGATTACCTTCTTTTTTCAGCCAAGATATTTCCAAAAATATCCTTGTCAGTGTAACCTACAATTTCAGATCTCAAAGTACGCCCTGAGTATGCTGCCGCAGGGTCGGCCAGTGACTCGATGAGTACCCAAAATCCTATCATTTCGGAGACCAAGCCTTGAATTTTGATAGGGGTGAAGGCCATCCGCAGGGGGCCGTAATCAAAGCGGCTCAAGGCGTCACGTATCTCTCACGTGCTTGTGCCAACAGTAGAGGTCGTGGGGTCGGTTGTCACCTTCCCCGCTCCCACTCGTTTTTTTGAAAAATAGGTAGTCTTATTAGGATTTTCAGAATTTTTTAATCATCCGAAAAAAAATAAATCATGAATATTTAAATTAATCCTCCCACTAGTTCATCGGTTCCAGATACCGTCTAACTAGTGTCACTTATTCACGATTTTCCAATTTTATGGATTTATTAAAATTCCTCATGTAGACGCTACACAATTAAAATTCACCAAAGAATTTTATAATCCCAATACTTTAGGACTTTATGAATTTTGTAATAATTCAAAAAACAATAAATCATAAAATTTAAAGCTCCCACTAGTTTATCTGTTCCAAATACCGTCTAACTAGTGAAACCTTATCCATGATTTTCCAATTTTTCGAATATTTAGAAAATCTCTTGTGTAGACACTACACAATTAAAATTCACCAATGAATTTTATAGTCCTAATAATGTCATGATAAAAATTTTGGATCATAGAATTTTAACTCAATAATTTGAAAACAGTAAATCTTGAAAAGCAATCACTAACTTATTGGTATTAAACCCTGGCTGAGCTTTAACCGAGTTAACCGAACGGTGTCGGGATTGGCTAAGCCGACCCGTCCTCTTCGTTGGTTCATATACGACTGCTGGATGAATCGGGCTAAGGCTGCCCCATTGAGCCGAAACTCGCCGGATAGCTTGACCTTGCCGGACCCCGACGCTAAAGTCGCACGCGTGCTGGTGCTGGGTTGAAATTTGGGCTAAGGTTCCCCATTGAGCCTCAGCTCAACGGATAGCTTGACCTTTCCGGAACCCCGTGGCTAACCCCGCACTTTGACGGACAAGTCGAGTCGAGCCGAAGCCCTGTTGACCTCCCGAACCAATTTTTGAACTTTTTGCTCAGCTGGTGTGCAACTTTTCCGGATTTTCCAATTTTTTCAATTATTAAAATTCTTTTATGTAGTCACTACATAATTAAAATTCACGAATAATTTTTAGATCCCAAAATAAATTTACCGAGTAAATTTTATTTTATCATGTGAATTTTATATCCCGATAAAATTCCTTTTCCTTTAATTAATTTAATTTATTATTAATCTAAATTCATTATCGTGTTCATACATGTCTAATTAATTTCAATATTAATTTTATACATGTATGCATATGCTAGAAGTGGAATTCATGAATATGATGCATGTTATGGCATGGTTATATTTCACATAAATAATCATCCAAGAAAATAAATGTGAAAAAGTAAACCACTGAGATGGATCATTGGTACCCCCGTATCTAATCTATTTTATAGAAAAAAAAATTCTAAACCCAATTTAATGGATTTACTAATTTCTAATTAAAATAAACCAGATTCTGTGACCTAATTAATTCGGCCCATTGAAATCTTCATCAATGTCTTCATAGTCGAACTGGTCAGCACTTCTTCCTGCAACTCATAGGTCACTGGTTTGAATCTTGCTTCTCGTTGTTGTTGTTGTTTTTTTTATATTTATGAAATAGCGCTGATGTCATGATGACATCATCATTCGAAATCAGCAGCAACAACAACAGCGTTCAGCAACAATAAATTTCGCACAACATAAAAAAAATCCTATATCCAATCAATTTGGATCTAAAATGAAAAATTCCCAGAAAATTAAATTCAACAACAAAGTAAATTACATAATTTTCTATACCCAAAAATTTGGGTTTACAATAGATTTAACGGTAAACAAGTACCAACCCCAATCCATCTCGTCAACCAAATCATTTAACCACGCATTTATATAATAAAAAAACATATAAAAGATGCAAATTTATTCAATTCCACAACTTATTAATTAATTATGCAATCAAGATCGCAAAATCGCTTTAACCTAGCTCTGCTACCACATGTTGGATATACAGAAAACCGAATCAAGATCCGATCCATAATTGGATCGTCAGATCTGATTCACAGCACCGATCGAGACACTCGATCATACACAGCGGAAGCTACGAATTAAATTCGCATGCGATAATACCACGATTCGATTCGCATAAAATTAAAACAACTACAAGAAGGTTGAAGATTTTCCTTATTTAAGAGGAATAATAAATCGACAGAAAGAGAAGCCACAATCTTCCGGATTGTATCTCCTAGCGACGACCGATGGACGTCGATCCTCGCCGTAGAACCTCCTCGAATATGCACAAGAAAAACCTTAGGTTTTTCTTCTCTTAATGACTAGAAGAAGAAACTAATTTTTCTCTTCTTTATTTGTCAAAGTGGCGCAAATTGTAAGTCTATTTTGTGCTAGGAGGAACTCTCTTTATATAGAAAAATAACTAGTCATGAGAGTTATCATTTTCACACTACAATTACCTATTCCCATAAGGAAAAGATATTTGCCAAAAGATAAGAGATAATTCCCAAAAAAATCAATCTCTTATTTTTCCAATAATTATCCAACAAATAGATAATTAATTAATTACACATATGAGATAATCTAGGAAAATTTCTTCTCCTAATTTATCCTAATGTGTGGCGCCACTTATAGTCATTTTTTAATAGAAAATGTCTTTTCTATTTTACATATTATTTGCCAAATAAATTGCATATTCATTAAATAGACCAACTATTTAATGTATTCTCGAGGTTCCATAAAACGAGAAAACACCCGCGTGTTAGGAGCAAACCCGGGGACCATGGACCTATAACCAGTAGCTACAACAAATTGAATAAAATATTCATCGAACAAAATATTTCTATTCAACTCATTAATTCCAGAATTACGCCACCCTAACTCCGAAACTGAACTCTATCGATTAAAGATATAACTTATTCTCAAAACGTCGAGTCGAGTCGATAAGTGTCCATTGATATAATCATTACATATAAACTAACCCTCCATAGACTATCCGTAATGAAGCGTGATTATTTCCGTAAACCTTCTTCAATACATCTTATCCTTACCACCCACTAGTGATCAATTAGTTCATAACCAATACGAACTCCGCGGATCGATCAGTTTCTAGGATCAACAAATAAGGAGATTGTCTTTCTACTTCCTGCAGGAAGGAATGGATTCCATATCTGTGACACACACACTTCTCACTCATTCCAGAATAGTGCCAACGTGAAAGTGATTCGGACCGCGCCTCTTAGCGATCCTTAACGAACACATCAAACCCTATCCTGAAATCAGTAGGAGTCTGTAATCACTTCAGGATTAAGGTTAATCCATATATGATCATCTTGTGACTTAATAAGATTTCTCAATCACGGAATTATATGAGAAATGCAGATTAAATCGGTCGAGTCCTATATGACTCTCATCACATATAAATGCCCCACTTAGACAACCAATGTCGACGGTCCGGATAAAATGGTCACACCATAAAGTGTTATGGGTGCATTATTGGTGGTTTAATCAATAGACCCTATACTTTGATTAAGTTCACCATGGACTAATAGTTCAAGTGTATCACTATAAACTTAATCCTCGCATGCGACACACACTAAGTTATATGGCTACATATGATACGACTTAGGGTTTTCAGTAGTGTATTATTTGCAAGCACGAAGCAAGTAATAACATGAGAATGAATCTGTCATTTATTAATTCTAAAAACAATTACATAAATTGTCTTTCGGTCGCTACTTCTAACAGTGATGTCTCACATCAATGGGTTTCGTCCTTGAGTGCAAAACTGGATTGTCTGTTATAGCGATTGCACTTGTATTATCATGCATTATATGAATCATTCCCTCTTCTATTCCATTATCTCTTAATTGTTGTCTGATCCACAAAACTTGAGCACAACAGCTTCCAGCTGCTATATACTGTCGAAATTGAGTTTTGCTTCTTACTGAACCTTGACACAAGTCTATTTCCTAATAACTGACAAGTGCCTGAAGTACTTTTTCTGTCCACTTTGCATCCTGTATAGTCTGAGTCTGAGTAGGATATCAGTTTGAATTCTCCTTCTTTTGAATACCATATCCCAACTCCTTCTGTATCCTTTAAATACTTCAAGGTTCTTTTGATGACAGTAAGATGGGTTTCTTTAAGTCTAGGTTGAAATCTGGCACATACACCATTAGTAAAGGATATATCAGGTCTACATGCTATTAGGTATATTAGACTTTCAATCATTCTTGTATAGAGAGTTTGATCCACATCCTTGCCATCTTTATCTTCATCTAATCGGATGTTTGTTCCAATTGGTGTTGCAATGCCAGCTGATTTCTCCATTCCAAACTTCTTGATCAATTCCCTTGTATACTTGGTTTGGTGAATGAAACTCCCATTGTCTATCTGTCTTACTTGTAAACCGAGAAAGTTACTTAATTCTCCCATCATACTCATCTGAAATTTTCTCTTCATTAAACTTGCAAATTTCTCACAGAGTTGCTCATTTTCTGATCCAAAAGTAATGTCATCCACATAAATTTGAACTAGGAGAGTACTTTCTTCAACTTTCATTCTGAATAAGGTTTTATCAATAGTTCCTTTCATAAAACCATTATCCACCAGAAACTGCGATAGAGTTTCATACCAAGCTATTGGTGCTTGTTTGAGTCCATAAAGAGCTTTTCTTAGTTTAAAGACTTTATCAGCTTGATCTTTAATTTCAAATCCTGGTGGTTGCTGAACATAGACTTCTTCTTCAAGTATCCCATTCAAAAATGCACTTTTAACATCCATTTGGTACACTTTGAATTTCTTGTGAGCTGCAAAGGCAAGAAATAGTCTGATTGCCTCCAACCTTGCAACTGGGGCATAAATTTCATAAAAGTCTATCCCTTCAGCTTGTGAGTAACCTTTTGCTACAAGTCTGGCTTTGTTTCTGATAATATTCCTATCTTCATCAAGCTTATTTCTGAAAACCCATTTAGTTCCAATTATGTTGACATGATCTGGTTTGTCAACTAAATCCCAAACTTGATTTCTCTCAAATTCGTTGAGTTCTTCTTGCATAGCCAAAATCCAATCTGGAACTTTAAAGTCTTCTTCAATTTCTTTGTGTTCAGTCTGAGACAAAAAACATGCTATCATAGCATCTAATTGATGTCTTGTATGAACTCCAGCTTGAAAATCACCTAACACTTGTTCTTCAGGGTGATTTCTCATCCATTGATGTACTGGGGGTTGCATCAACGGTTCTTCATTCTGTTGAGCTGGTTCTTCTTGATTTTGATCAATTTCAACTGGATCAGTTTCTACTGGTTGTTGTTCAGTTGCTGGTTCAGTTACTGGTAACTGAGATTGATCTTGATCTAAAGAATCTGAGATTTTTAATCTTTCAATATCAATGAAAACTGGTTCTGGAGTCTTATCTGACTGAGGCTGACAAATTGGTTCATCCTTGTCTTCAATTGTGTCTTCAGTAAACTTTGGTTCATCAAAAACCACATGTATAGATTCTTCATTCTTGAGTGTCCGTTTGTTTAATACTCTAAAAGCTTTACTGACACTTGAGTATCCTAGAAATATTCCTTCATCAGCTTTGGGTTGAAAAACTTTGAGCTGATCTTTGCCATTATTGTGAACAAAACACTTGCTTCCAAAGGCATGAAAGTAAGAGACATTTTGTTTTCTTCCATTCCAAATCTCATAAGGTGTCTTTTCATGTCTCTTGTTCCTGAGAGCTCCATTCTGAGTATAACAAGCTGTATTCACAGCTTCTGCCCAATATCTCTCTGGCAATTTTGATTCACAGATCATTGTCCTTCTGGCTTCTTTGAGTGTTCTATTGCTCCTTTCAGCTACTCCATTATGTTGAGGTGTTGCCGTAGCTGCAAGCTGGTGTAGAACTCCGTTTTCTCCATAATATTCAATGATTATGTTGTTGAGAAATTCTGTTCCTTTATCTGATCTGATCTTGATTACTGTAACACTCTTCTGATTTTGGAGTCTCTTGGAAGCTCTGTTAGTTGTTGCTTAGTTTCACTTTTCTTGGTCATAAAGATAACCTAAGTGTATCTAGAAAAATCATCAACTACCAAAAATGTGTATTTCTTTCCATTAACACTGATTGGTGTAACTGGTCCAAACAAGTCCATATGTACCAGTTCTAAAACTCTGTTTGTTGAATGCTGAGACTTAGTCTTGCAACTTTATTTTGTTTGTTTTCCTTGTTGACATGCATCACACAAGCTGCCTTTCTTGTATGTCATCTCTGGTAGTCCAATCACTAAGTTCTTTTTGACTAACATGTTGATATCATCAAAATTCAGGTGACTCAGTTTCTTGTGCCACAACTAGGGCTGTAAGTGAGCCTTAATATTTGATTCGATTCGGTGTATTCGGCTCGAAAATGTTCGATTCGGGGCTTGATTCGTATCATCAAACGTCAAATCAAGCTTTAGAAATAGGTATTCGACAACCGAGCCAAACATGTTCGATAATATTCGGCTCGTACACTTGCAGCATAGTTCGGTTCAATATAAATTCTTTAATGAGAATAATTGATTAAATTCTCAATATATTGGATTGGGATTTGAAAGTGTATTTTGGATTTTGGTGACTTTACTACTTTTGGTTTATGAAGTTGTTCCAATTTGAATTCATTTTGACGTTTTAGACATGTAATGTAATATTTTGGACTAATATTTTGGACATGTAAACATGTTATATTTTGGACATGTTATATTTTGGGGCATGTAATATTTTTGAACTAGAATTTTTTTATTTATTCCTTTCACAAAAAAAATTTATATATATATAAACATGTCCAGAACGAGCCGAACATGTTCGAACTATTCGAACATTTCGAGCCGAATCGGACCGAATAATTTCCCCCATTTAAAATTTCGAGCCGAGCCGAACCTAATATTTTAGGCTCGAAAATTTCGAGCCGAGCCGAACCCTATATTCGAATAATTTTGAGCCGAATCAAATAATGACAGGGTTCGGTAGGGTTCGGCTCGTTTACAGGCCTAGCCACAACCAACTGAGTTCTGACTTGGTATGCATGATCAAACAAGTTTCTGAAACTGTTGTAGACCGATCTACAACATACATATTCTCTTCTCTTCTTCCAGCAAGAACTACTTGGAAAGTTGATTCGCTGACGACAATGCAATACTCTTTATCAAAGGTAACTTTGTATCCCATATCGCTGACTTGTGCTGAGTAGATTGTAGTGAAGTCCTTCCACGTATGATACAATCTTGATTGTGATTCCATTTCTGATTAAGTTTCCATAACCTTTTGTGTAACCATGTTTGTCTTTACTTCCAAAATTGACTCTTGGTCCATCTTTAGCTACAAAATACGTGAGACAGTGTGTCTAGAGCATCCACTGTCAAAGTACCAAATATCCTGCAAAACAAATTAAAATGCTTTAGGTACCCACCTCTGTTTGGTTCCATAGAGGTCAGTTGTCAGTACAACTCTGGGTACATTTCCATAAGGTCTTCTATAGAAATTGTTGCACTTGTTTTCATATATATAAGCCACACTTCCATAATATCTTTTCTTGGATTGTGTCTCATTTATATGATTTCTCAGGTCTTATGGTTTAGACTGATTTGCAAAATGTTTTATATTATTAAAGGTTGAATAATAATCATCATTCCTTCTGTACTGAGGTCTGGACTGACCTTTGTACTGGGACTTTTGCTGAGAGCTGGGATAAGCTCTCTGCTGAGTCTTGGACTGAAACTTGTAATAAGTTTTCTGTCTAAAATGATTGTTCTTATCAGTTTTAATAATAGGTTCAGTAAAATTCCAATCATCATCAGTGTGGTATAGTCTGCCTTTCCCCTAGATGTGTGAATCTTTAAATGATTTGCATTCTTAGATTTACTCTGATTATAATTTTTTTGGTTCTTGACTTGATCAGTTTTGTAGATCTGGCAGTTGATCTACCATTTATGTTTCCTTGAGGTACAGCTGATCTACCCTTTGGTTTACCTTTGCGGGAAGGTACAGTTGTCTTCTTTGAAAACTGAGTTGTCTTATGTGAGGCTGACTTTACTGGTTCAGCAAACTGAGTTTGTGGAAGTTGCTCAGCTACAAACTTACTACCAGTTTTGATACTAGGTTCAGCAACTTTGCTAGTTCCTTCCTTGGGAGATTGCTGTGTATCAAATCCTAAGACAATTTTGTCTTCATAAGGCTTTCCGGATTTGAATCCAGTGGTTGAACTTGATTGAGCAAAAGATTCAGTTGCTGCTGCTGATGCAGTAGGCTGATACTGATTCTTTCCTTTATCAGTTCTAGTCAGTTTCATCGTATTTAGTTCAAACTTCAATCTTTCAACTTCAAGAATTAGAACTTCTTTCTCAGCTTTAATTGATTCATAACCAGCTTGAATAGTTACTAACTGATTCATCAATTCGTCAAGTATTTCTTCTAATTCTAGATTTTTTGGATTGGAGTCAGCAGTCGAAGAACATGCATTTTGTATGGAAATCTGAGCTGAGGAATATTTAGATTTAGATTCACATACCTCATTTGGATTCTCCATATGAGCCATTAAATCTGTTTCATCTGATAATCTTTCAGTGCCAGCTTCATAATCTGACTGATCTCCGTCTAAGAGTGCTCTTCTCCCAGTCCTTCGTTGCCGAGTCTTCTTACCAGTCAACTCTGGACATTCAGATTTGAAGTGTCCAGGCTTCTTATAGTTGAAGCAAAGATATTCATCGTCTTTCTTCTTTTCAGGAGTCCTCTTGATGAACTTCTGAGTGACTGGTGTCCACTCTTCATTCTTCTTATTCTATTCATCATTAGAGCCATATGCTCCTCCATCTCATTCAATTGCTGAAGATTTCTAGATGAGGTTTCTTGATTATCATTTGAGGCCGCTGCTGGAAGAGCTTTTGTTTTATGTTCCTCCATGGCTTTGATTAGGGTTGTTGTCATGGTGAAATCTTCATTGAATTCATAAGCTTTAACATCTGAGAAGATTTTGAAGGAGTCTTCTATGTCAAGTCTTCTTGATTTTTCCATTGCTGTGACCTTCATCTTCCAGCACATTGGTAAAGCCTTCAAGATTTTAGTGTTGATTTCTTTCTTTGTGTATTCAATCTTGAGTAGAACCAATTCATCCATGATAGCGCTGAATCTTGTTTCCATCTGATCAATATTTTCACCTGACTTCATCTTGAAATTCTCAAACTTCTGTTTTGCGATGGAGTTCTTGTTCTCTTTGATAGTGTTAGTTCCTTCACAAACTAACTGAAGTTTCTCCCACATCTCTTTTACAGTAGTGCAATCCTTGACCTTCAGGTACATGTTGATGTCAAGAGTTCTGAGTATGATATCCATGGCAACATTGTTCAATTTATTTCTCTTTCGATCATCACTGGACGGAATTGCCACATATGAAATTGAGCACAATTTTGCAAAGAAATAGCCCTATTTTTTCTTGAGAAGAGATGGGAAACATGCTCAATATCATTTGAGGGGGGTCAAGGTTAGTACAAACTTCTTGAAAAAAAACTAAAATTACTATTTAAGTATAGCTATTCCCTTTTTTTTTAAACTAATTGAAATGATTCCAGCTTTAGGCTTGGGAACTCTAACTTGTTCACCGTTGACAGTTTTCATGTGAGTGATCTGAATAGGTCCATCAGTGAGTACATCAATCATCTCATCATGAGAAGCTGCTAGAAAGGCCTGCAAACGATATTTATATTCATCAAATCTGTCCATGTAGCACATCAGCATTTGTCTGGCATACTGATTATTATCCATTGTATGAGTGAATGAGAACAGTATTATGCAAAGACTGGAATCTGAAACACTGAGCTTTTTCAGGAGAACAACTAGAGGAGATAATTAGAGCAAGTGAGTTTTCAACAATAACTTGTCAAAGAACACCGCTCCGATACCAATTGTTGGTCCCTTAGAAAGGCTAACACAAGTTTAGAGGGGGGGGGGGGGGGTGAATAAACGTGTCACCAAAAACCTAACTGAGAACTTAGTCTAGTGCAGATTGATTGAAAATTAAAGTTCAATTTTAACTTGTGTGGAGTTGAGCCGACAAAGCTGAGTTTAAGTCAAACCGACTTATACAAAACTTATTCAACCGGCAGCGGATATAGATTTTAGCCTTTATCTGGATCTTATTGATTCAATGTGAAAAAGCTATGTAAAACTGAATTCTGGTGAATGTCAGTTTGTGAACTGTGTATGCTTATAACAATCAGTTTCAGTTTCAGTATGCTGTATAACAAATATAAATGCTGTAAGAATAAATAACAGAATGTAAATGCGTAAAGTAAGTAAAGCAAGAATTATAGTGGTTCCAGGTGGTGTAATCCTATCAGTCCACTCTTCCCCTATGATGTAGGAGGAAAATTCCACTAGAACTCCTTGAGATACGCTTTTACAAAAAGTCCTATATTAAAGTCCTTGACTAATCCCTAGTGTCACTATCTAACCAACTAAAGAACAGGTTGTATGTCTGCTCTTCAACTACTTGAACCATTGGTCCTTAGAGGGTTGGATTTCCTCTTCACCAGCTACCACAAAAAACACATTCTACCCGACTGCAAATGTCACAACTATCCTTGGCAACTCCTTGACCGGATTGCTTCACAGTCTAAGCCTTTGATTAAGATCAAAGTTGGGCTAAGAATCAGTAAATTGATTCTTTCTTGTGGTTCTTCAAAGTGTAGAAATCTGGATAAGATCAATGTAGCTTGAACACTTGAAGAAATCTAGATAAGATCTTGTTGCAAATAGTAATTAACGAGACTTATGCACAAAAATGCTTGTAATCTTGTAAATTCTTGGTGTTTGATCTTTGGTGCAAAGTCCTCTCTTTATAGTGTGAGGTCCAACGTTCATTTCATTTGAATTTGAATTGTATCAACGTCTATCTTGTAACGGCTATATTTAGTGACCGTTCTGACTTGTCAATATTTCATCCAATAGAGTTGCTTCCTTTACAACGTTCGAATGTACTTTCAGTTTGTTGGATGGCTGACTTATAAAACTTAGTTTCCTGATTAGTTTTATACTGAGTGTGTCAGTTTTCAGTTTACTAACTGACTTAGAGCATTAACTGAGTTATTACTCTTCTTCAAAAACTTCAGTACTCTATTTATCTGATTGTATGTTGATAACACCGAATATTATCATGGTGGTCTAGCGGTGGTAGTGAACGTGGATATCTGGCTATTTTAGGTGTTTATTATGTTGGTAGCCGGCGGTATACGGCGGCGGTGCGGTGGTGCGAATGAATGCTTGAGAGAGAGATAAGGGCACAGGATAGGGACAGATAAGCATACAGTACAGTGATATTAAGCAGAAAATACAACTTGACGATATGGTTATGTGGTCGCCCAGATCGCGATCTGTGAGCTTGCTTCCTTGTCCTGCCTTGACTTCCCTTCAGTTTCTCCCTTCCACGGCTCGTGCGGTCTCTTATTGGTTTCTGACTTAGATCGCAGGTCGGCCCCTTGAGCGATTAGTGACCTTGTAGGTTTGAACGCTCTTGGCGGGGATGATCATCCTTCCGCGACCTTAACTAGATGGTTGTTGCCGACGCTATGGCTGCGGTCCTGTTCTATCCTGGTGGCTACATAGGTTGTTTCCGGGGACTCATAGGTGGCGGTATATTTAGACGTATCAATGGCCCCTACTCTATGTCTTGGGCATTTTCATGGAGTGCCAAGCATAGAGTAAAGAGTGTACAAAGATCGCCTATCTTGCTGGAGTATTTCCGACCCTGTCGTCTGAAGCGACTTGTTCACTAAGGGCCGCGCTGTTCCAGCGTCTTGCCTCGAAGTGATTTTGGGTCTATGGCGACCTTGTCGTCTGATGTGACTTATTCACTAAGGGCCACGCTATTCGAGTGTCTTGCCTTGAAGTGATTTTGGGTCTATGGCGACCTTGTCGTCTGAAGGGACTTATTCACTAAGGGCCGCGCTATTCGAGCGTCTTGCCTCGAAGTGATTTTGGGTCTATGGCGACCTTGTCATCTGAAGCGACTTGTTCACTAAGGGCCGCGCTATTCGAGTGTCTTTCCTTGAAGTGATTGGGTTAAAGCCTGCTTATGCCGTGCTATTAAGCGGACAGACTTTTGCTGAAGAAGACATAGTGGTGGCGAGCTTGAACTGGGTGATGTATGTCGTCAAACATGGGTAGTGGAGCAGTTGAACTGTCAGATCGTGGTCCTTTCAGTTATAGGTAACTACAGCAACGTGGGCACTGATGGCGTCTCGGTAACTGCCCTAGTAATGGTGCAGTAATTGGTTGACGTGCGTTACTACGTGGGCATTGATTGACCCACCGTAATGATAGCGATTTTGAAATTTGAAAGCCCCCAAGGTAACCGCCCGAATCTGGACCATTGAATGGATCACATCCGGACCGCACGATCAAATCCCCTCTGTCTATATTAAGATCCAACCCCCACTCCTTCAACACTTTTCGCCCTTAGTATTTCCTCCAAACTTTCTCTTTCAATTTCGAGTGTTCTTCATCAGCCTTGAGTGTTTTCCGTTGAAGATTCGGGGATTCCGGCGGTGATTTTTGAAGCTTCAGGTTCTGTTTGGTGGTTGTGTTGAAGATTTGAAGCTTTCAGCGGCTGCTCTTGAGGTTTCCGGCCCAACTCTTCAGTTTCCGGCCACTTACTCTCAGCTAAAACAGGTAAATCCTCTTCCTCTGAGCTCCTCCTATGCTTTTCCTTTCGTATTTCTATTCATTTTTCAAGCTCGTTTCATCCATTAGCATAATATGCGGGATTTAGTATGTTTGGGGGAATAAAGATTGAGTTTTTTGAGCAGGTGTTATTGTTTTGGTATGGTTTTCTTTCGAACACGACCTGGGTATTTTTGAGGAGGAAAAATATGGGTTTTTATCTTGACGATTCGTTGTGTCTTTCCTCTTTTTGTATCTCTCCCTTTCGTTGTAGTATTCTTTCCTGCAGAACCGAAGGGAAGGTGTCGAGATGGGTGCGATCACCTCCCTGGTGTAATTTTCATTATCCTTGGTGACTTAAAGCTCAGCCTTTCCTTGTGTTTTACAGATGACGATTTCAGCCTTGGTGGTGATTCCGAAGGAGATCAAGAGGTATGATTATGCCGTGGAAGAAGAAACCGCTTTATCTAGCCCTGAAAAGGTCGCACGCGACGATTTAGAAGATGAGCTGGCGGTGAGGGTTGATACGGCTCGTGATCCTGAGGACCTATTTAACTTAGGGAGCTCAATACCCGCTCTGGCGTCGCGATGAAAGAAGAGTCATAAAGAGGCGGCCCGGAGTCATGGCGCGATGAGTACAAGTGCACTCGGTGGTGGGGATGTTGGGGCTGAGGAACAGCCTATTGAGGTTGGCACAAGTGGTGCCACTGTGCCGGACGACGATATCTTATGTGTTAAGGACGCCGCTCTACATGAGTTGATAGGGTCTAGCGAGGATGATGCTGAATCGGTCCCTCGCAAACCTTTGGCGCTCCCTAAGAAACCAAAAAGAAAAAGTGCGGATCTTGCGACCATGACGGTGGGTGAGGTGGCCTGCTAAAGGGAAGCCTCCAAAGCCTAACAACCCAGAGGCCTTGAGGGAGTTCGCCCACATGACTTTGTATCAGAAGGATGTGAAGGAGCACTGGGGCTAGATCCGGAAAAGCAAGGACCTTGCACAGACTCTCCAGAGCCGCTACAATATCGACCCTGCTCTTACAAGTTTTCCTTGATCGATTTCAGTAAGGATGAGGATAAGCTGAAACCTAGCGATCGAGAAGACATTATATGTGCTCACTGCCCCGGAGACACCATAATTCTCCATTTTGATCATTTCTTTGCCAGTTTCCGGCCTCCTTTCGACCCTTTCCTTGTTAAGCTATTGTGTGAGCTGTGAATATTACCCTATGACCTAGCCGTTGGGGTTGCTATTCAGATTATGTCCTTCATTGTTCTTTGCCGAATGATGATGAGAGAGCCCACCCTTTCTTTATTCTAGCAGTTTCATTTGATCTGTGGTACCTCTTCTCCGGGGCAGGCCAACGTAAGGGCCCAGACTCCCCGTTTATTTTTCCATCTCCCTAACAAGATACACAACTGGGGGGATCAGGTCTTTAAGGTCTAGTCAAAAGTTGGTTGGCCCTTCCCCCACTTCCCTCCTCGTAAGGGGAAATTTTCTATGATTGGCTTTAATAATCCATTCGTGACTGAGTATCGATTTCTCTAAGGACTTCTGGCGATCATAGACTCTGACGGAGCCACACCCTCGAAGAGGAATGTGTCTTGGATCGATCTCCTGGATATGGCGGAGCCCTACGCAAGCAGAGCCGGAGTCGTGGGACCGTCGAGAGCCCAACCCTTGGTCGCTATTATACCTAAAGAGAGCGACTCTGATTGGGTCGGGGAGTGCCACATATACCGTTGCTTTCCCTCTGAGTGTGCGGTGTGTCAGGGCGACCCTAAGAAAAGGCCTCGCCATAATTTTCTTTGCTTTATATTTCATTACTTTTTGCGCCTTATTGCTTCGTTTTTTCCTTATTTGTCCAGTTTTTGATGAACTTCTCTTTTTATTTTCAGTCAGCAAGATGGATGCTACTGAAAGGCGAGCTCAAAGGCAAAGGTTGGCAGATGAGGCCGCAAAAGGTAGGCAAGCGGCGTTGAAGCAAACTTTGGGAAGGATCCCTCGAACAGTCGACGCTTCGGTTGTCGATGAAACTTATAATCCCAACTTCCAAACGGCGACAAGCATGGGCGCGGGCTCAGGTCGAACCTGAGTGGCTCAAAAGAGGCCCCAAGTCGATGTACCTGCAAGAGAGGCCTAGGATCCCAAGAGATCCAGAACCGAGAAATCCCAAGCTGTTGGTGGAGCTAGCAAAGGTTCTGATCGTGCTGATAAGCGACCTACTGAGAGGTCGACCCCGCGGCCTGAAGCCGTAATTGTTGAAGAGGTCGCTGATGAGGCGGGGGTGTTGCCAAGAGAAACATTTCCTTGCGGGTATCAAGGGAATGAAGCTCTTTGGTTGCATGCTGAGTTTACCCACGGCCCCCTTGACATGAAAAAAATGAGCCAGCTCAGGGAGGCTATTGCTGATGTCATTCCTCTGGGTTGCCTTTCACGGGACGCACCCACTGGAGTGCAGCTGGAGATTGGCAGGGGAATTACCGATTGAGTGGTGGTCCTCGACGATGCCCCCGATAAAGATGAGGTCGCAGAGCTGAAGGACCTTGCTGGCCACTTTGGGATCGCATCTTCCACCGTAAACTTTATTGTGTCTGTAAATTTTCATTTTCCTTCCTTTCTGTGAGCTTACCCTATTTCTCTCAACTGCAGCTTGGAACTCGCATCGTGAAAGCTACCGAGGCCGCTGAGAGGCACAGTGCCGAACTGAAGAAAGCGACGGGGGCCCTTGGGGCTTCAGAGAAAGCTTGGATCACGACTAAAGCCAAGCATGCGAAATCATGTGTGGAGATAAAGCCCGTGAAGGCGGCCATGGAGGAGAGCGCCAGACTGGATGCCAATCTAAAACAGAAAGTGGTGATTCTGAGAATGGAAACCCAAAAATCCACTGAAGGGCTGAAAGTCGCACAGGAAAAGGTTGCGAGCTTGAAGGAACAACTTGCTGCTGCCAACAAGGCCGTCGAGGAAGCTGGACATGCGGACATTGTGGCCTATCAGCGCTCTGACAAGTTCTTTTACCATCTGGAGGGCAGTTTTGATCAGGGTTTCAACCACCTCGCTCGCTGCCTTTGGGCATATCATGGTAGAGAATCGGTTTGCTTTGAAGAGATGCTCTAGTGGGTTAACAAGTCTCAGCGGAATCCCGATTTGTTGGCTCTTCATTCAGATATTCCTTATGCTCTGGATCTTATTGTCTCCATCCAAACTGGGCAGGTAAGGGATGGCGAGCCAGTCTGGGATCCTCCTCCGGTTAATCCTGTCAAATTTGCTGTCTTGAAGAATCCTCCGACTTCTAGCGAGCCTACGGGCACTGGCGATCATGCTGACACTCCGCCAGGCCAAGAATAAAAATTGAACAATTTGTTTACGATCTGTATTCTTTCAACATTGTTTTGTTCAAACAATTTTAATGCTTTTCCTTCTGTCATTTTGTAACTTGATTTTCCAACTTGATTTATGGCCGGGTTTTTGGCCTTTTGATTTTTCTAGGATCTCCCCTTAAGGCCGCCTTTGGTCCGATTTATGCATTTTGATCTTTGATTTGTTGCCTTTTGCTGTTTTATGTGTGCGGCCCCCATTATTTCAGCGAGGTTAAAATGATAGCTCGCTAAAATAATAGGACCCATAAGCCATCTAAATTGAAAATTCTGACCTGCGGCCCCCTTGATTCGAGCAAACCTTGGTAGGTTGGCTCGGAACAAATTTGGGTGTGCGGCCCCTCGGCCAGTTGGATTGATTGAAAAATTCTATATGGTCCTCTTGTTTCTGTGAGGTCGCTGTGGTATTGTGTCGAATGGTTTCAAAAATTCTGACCTGCGGCCCCCTTGTTTGGTATAAGAGCTAAGGCGACCTCGAGGAAATAACCTCTGTACTTTGAAAATTTCGAACTCTGGCCCCTTAGTTTTTGAGTAAGTCGAGGGCGAACATTGACTGGAACAAAAATTTGTCGTCCCGAGGTAAGTCTGAGTTGATTGGACAGTTCTTTGGCAGGCTTTTGACCTTTGGGTGACTGTGCGGCTACTAGTCTTGGCTCCTCTTTTGATGTTTATCAGATGATTAGGCGCCCCTTTTGAGAATCAGATTTTTGGGTCAGATCGCGTGTGTTTTGATCATTCTATTGAGTTGATCTTGACCGCTCATTTCTTTTCAGCTCTCTATAAGAGGAGGTTTCCCTGGTCACCATCATTTCTTTCTTGCACAAGTCTATTTTCTGATGTATTTTCGATCCGGTGAGGGTAGCTCAGTACGAGTGTACAAAGCTCGTCCTATGCGTGATGTTTCCCCCTTCTTCCACACTTCCTCTACCACTGCTAAGTCCCATTTCTGGTGTTAGTTCGACGTGGTCAAGCTCGTGAGGGAGAAGGGTTTGGGGGAGGACAAGATTGAGGGTGATGGCTCTCTGCTCCAGATTCGGCTTTCTGGGTGGTCGGATTTTGTCTCTCCACCTATGATATCTTTCAACCTTACCGTGGTGAGGGAATTTTACTCCGTTTTGTCGGAGACTTATTCCGAGGAAGCTGTTAGTTGCGTTGTCCTCTGGGGCGTGTCCGTTAACTTTTCTCCGGAGACTATTAACATTGTTCTTCGCATTCCTGCCATCAATCCCTCTGCTCATTATGAGGTTGCTTGGAACCTTGGAGACGAGGAAAGTAGGCTTGTTCGCCTGCGACGCGCGGTGCACGAGCTCTTTCCCCACCGTCCATGTCATCACGCTTTAGGCCCCGCATCTGAACTGCCTCGTAGCAACCGAGAGTGTAAGAGGTTTATCAATTCACGAGCTCTTCCCTCTAGGGATTTCAAGGTCATCACCGAGGCCGAAGACCTTCTTCTTCATGCCATTCGTGACCCTCAGGTGGACATTGATTGGGGGATCTTGATACACCGTGAGGCTATTAAGTTTTCCGCCGCAATGGATCCTACTTGCCATATTGCTTTTGGCTCACTGATATCTAGATTATGTACTGATGTAGCTAGGGTACCGGCTCATTCACTGGATCGCTGTGGATTCGCCTGAAGTAGTTTAGAGTAGATTGGCCTTGTTGACGTTTGACCGCTATTTGCAATAATGTTTGAAAATCTGATATTGCGGTCCCCTGTTTTGGGTCAAGCTTGCAGGATCTATGTCTGTGGGCTTGCCAAAAACAGTGATGGGCTCCTATTGTAGCCGAATTGTATTTGTCGAAACTAGCCTTTTATTCGACGCTACTTTCTTGCTTGAAATAAATTGTTTTAGGCTTACATGTAATATCTTTTCAAGTTGTCAGCGTGCCAAGGCCTATTGTACTCGTGACTTGATTGTCTTTTAAGACGTATGTTCCTTTTTTGATTATCCTTGCGACCTAAAGCGGTCCTTCCCAATTTTCAGATAATTTGTCTTTTTTGGCCTTGTGACCAGTGGTGGTCGTGGATACGCTTTGCCGCCTGTTTGCAATTGGGCAGATGACCGTACGAGTTGATTCTCTTTTCCTCCGCTAAGTCGACATCCTAAGGGCCCACAAGGCCGCGGGTAAGTGGTCCGGCCATTTTCCTGCTTTTTCTTCCAAACTTTTTTTCAGCACACTTAGAACCTGTTTGTTTGCGTTTTCGGCTTGCCCGTTGCCTTGTTGATAGCATACTGAGGATTGCCAGTGTTTGACGTTGTGCTCTTTACAAAACTCGTCAAATTACTCCCAGAACTGCGGCCCGTGGTCGGACACTATTACCCGTGGAACTCTGAATCTAGTCCAGACTTGATCGAGCAGAAAGTAGATCACATTCTTGGTTTCGATTTTCAACAAGGCCGTAGCCTCGATCCATTTGGTGAAGTAGTCCACGGCCACGACCACGTACTCACATCCAGAGTAGCCTCTTTTTAGCGGCCCTATTAAATTGATAGCCCACATGTCAAACGGCCATGCCACGACGACAATGCTTTGTTCAACTGATGGCAGTCTGGGATGTCCGCGAATTTTTGACATTTTTCGCATCTCTTGGCATATATTTGAGCGTCTTCTGTGAGCTTTGGCCAATAATATCCGGTGAGTAAAACTTTCTGAGCGAGTGTGCGGATAGCCGGATGGCCGCCCACATTCCCTCATGCAGCTCCGTGAGTACCCTTTGAACCTCTTCAGGTCGCACACATCGCGACAAGGGTTTTGAGAAAGATCGCCTATATAACACATTGTTCATAAGGGTGTATTTGGCGGCTCTTCTGATCATGGCCTTGGCCTCTTTAGGGACGGGCGGTTAAATTCCTGATTCAATGTATGCTTTTAATTAGCTCATCGATCCAACATGGATTGGTAGGTTGGAGATCCATGACCTCGGGCCGATTGATAGCGGGCCCGTATAGATGTTCTACCAGGATCGTGGGGTTGCTTATTTCACCGTCATCCGTTAATTTCGATAAATAGTCCGCTCGGTGATTGTCCTTTCGAGGGATATTGGTGAACTTACAATATTTGAAACCGCTCTCGAGTTTTTTAACGAGATCAATGTACTTTTGGAGGATGTCGTAGTGTACCCCAAACGATCCTGTGACTTGATTGACCACCATCTGTGAATCGCAGAATACTTCCACGTTTTTGTCCTTCATGTCTTTAGCGAGCTCAAGTCCTGCTATGACAACCTCGTACTCTGCTTGATTGTTTGAGGCAGTGAAATCAAACCTTAATGTTTTTTCGATTTCTTCCGATGCCTGGCTCTAACAAGATAATCCCGGCACCGCAACCTTTGTGGCTGGCGGCCCCATCGACATACAACTGCCAGCAGTGATTTGGCTTCCGGGGCTCGGACTCGGTGGTTGTTGTGGTCGCGTCACCTGTTGTGGGTCGCGGTTGTTCCACTGTCTGCTCATTGAAACTTTTCGCCACTATGAAATCTGGTAAGGCCTGAGCATTTTTGGCTTTCCGAGGCTCGTACCGAATATCAAACTCTGTGAGCTCAATGGCCCATCGCAGCAAGCGACCAGATAAATCCGGCTTGTGTAGGACTTGGCACAGCGGAGCGTCCGCTAGCACAATAATTGTATGCGATGAAAAATAAGCCCTTAGTTTGCGGGCAACTATGACAACACAGTAGGCCAACTTCTCGATATTGAAATAACGACTCTCAACGGGACTGAGAGCCTTAGAGACATAATAAACGGGTTTTTGGAGGGTTCCGTCCTCCTTGACAAGTGCTGCGGCTACAGCCCGGTCTGAGGCCATGGGATACAAAAGAAAAGAATCCCCCAGGCTATGACTGACCAACAGTGGCGGGCTTGACATATATGCCTTGAGATCTTTGAAGGCTTGCGAGCATTCTTCTTTCTATGAAAAGGTCTTGCTTCCTTTGAGGATTTTGAAGAAAGGCAAGCTCTTTTCGGCAGACTTGGGACTGAACCTTCCCAGAGAGATGATCCTGCCATTAAGTCTCTGCACTTCTTTGATCGTGGTCGGCTCATTCATGTTCATTAGAGCCTCTATCTTCTCGGGGTTCACTTCCGATTCCCCTCTGGTTTACCATAAATCCTAGGAACTTTCCTGCCTGAACCCCAATTGGGCATTTGGCAGGATTGAGCTTCATTGAATGTTTTCTCACGTTTGCAAAGGTTTCGCGAAGGTCCGCCAGAAGATCCTGATGGCTTGATTTCACGACCATATCATCGATGTAGGCTTCCATGTTTTTGCTATCTGCGAGCTGAAGACCCTGTTTACCATTCTTTGATATGTGGACCGCGCATTCTTCAGGCCGAAGGGCATCATCTCATAGTAACAGAGTCCGCCTGCGGCTCTGAAGGCGGTCATTTCCTTATCCTCGTCGGCCATTTTTACTTGGTGATACCCAGAGTAGGCATCTAAAAAACTCAGCATCTTAAAACTAGCGATCCCGTCCACCATCTTGTCGATTCGAGGCCGCGCATAGGGATCCTTAGGGCAGGCCTTGTTTAAGTCGGTGAAGTCTACGCACATCCGCCACTTTCTGTTGTGCTTCTTGACAATCACTACGTTAGCAAGCCAAGTCGGATATTGAAGCTCTTTGATTATACCCGCGGCTAGCAATTATCAACTTCTCCTTTTATGGAAATTTCTTTCTCTGTGGAGAATTGCCGTGCTCGCTGTTGGATTGGTCTGAAGTTGGGGTCAACGCTTCGATAATGTAGCACGACCTCCAACTCCACACCCCTCATGTCGGTTACTTCCCAAGCGAAGGCGTCCATATTTTCTTTCAGGAGCATGATCAGCTCCTCTCTTTCCCTTTCAGTAGCCTGCGATCCGATCTTTACTTTCTGATCGGGATATTTTTCATTTATGACAGCTTCGATCAACTCATCCTCTGTTGTGAAGTCTGGTTGATCTCGCACCTGCAGTGTCTCGACTTCTATGGATTTTGAAACGATTTCTTTTACCGTGGCAATTTGGGTGGTATGGGCGTGGAATTCCTCAATTCTTGGTTTTTTGGAGTCGACCCTGTTATTGGTCATGTAGTCGAGGAAGAATCCCGGTCGGATCATGGCGACCCTAATATCGTCTCCCACGTGAAACTTCACCCTTTGGTGTGGTATAAATACCACCATCTGAAACTTTTTCATGGCCGGAATCCCCAGGATCAAGTTAAAATAGGAGGGGAGATCGATGACCAGAAAGGTTATTACCTCTGTCCGGCAAGGCTCATAATCGCCAAGGGTGATTGTGAGATTGATGGTACCTTTGACCCTCACAGTGTCGTTGGTGAAACCCTCTATCATTCCCAGATAAGGCTTCAGCTTTGCCTCTCCAAACCCGATTTGTTTGAGACATTCAAAATAGATGATGTCGCTGCTTGTGCCGGTGTCGACCATAACTCGGTTAACACCGTGCAA
The DNA here is from genome assembly GCA_036785695.1 of Gentiana straminea. Lineage (NCBI taxonomy): Eukaryota > Viridiplantae > Streptophyta > Magnoliopsida > Gentianales > Gentianaceae > Gentiana > Gentiana straminea. Next base: position 6,229,612 of record JAVUPR010000398.1, read on the forward strand.
CTCATTGTTAGGTGTGATGCCCGAAAGACAATTTTGTAATTGTTTTATTTAATAAATGAAATGATATTATTATTCATATTTATTATTCTCATAATCACCGATGTGACAATAGTATTTACACTACAGAAAACCCTAAGTATATCGTTTATGTAATCACTTAACTCAGTGTATGGGATATACACAGGAGGATTGAGTTAGTGAAGATGTACTTAAAATACAATTAGCCCGTAGTGAAGTTAATCGAGAGTATCGGGTCTCTCCTTTAACGTGCTATTAATGCGCCCGAACACAATAGGTGTGATTGTCTTATCCGGACTTTCGGTTAAGAGAACCTAGTGGGGCATTTATATATGATAGATATATCATATATATTTGGACCGATTTGATTAGAGTTCACGATATAATTCCGTAATCGAGAATTCTTATCGAATCAATGGATGATCATATTTATGGATATATCTTAATCCCGAGGTGATCACGAGTCAATTTGCTTGAATCGGTATGAAGTTTGACTTGACGGTTAAGGATTACACCGAGTCCGTGGTCCGAATTACCCCATCTTGGCATTGTCTTGGATTGAGTGAGTAGTACGTGTTATCACGGATACGGAATCCATTCCTTCCATTTACGGAAGTAGATAGACAGTTCCCTTATTTGTTAATCCTAGAAACCGATCGATCCATGGAGTTCATATTACACCGATTAGCTACCGAGTGAGTTGTATGAATTAATTGATCACTAGGGGGTTAATGGTAAATAAGGATAAGATGTTCTAAAAAGGGTTAACGGTAACTTCCCGATTTAGAATGAACGATCTATGGAGGATTAATCCATATGTAATGATTATATCAATGGACGCTTATTATTATTCTCGTGAGGAGATAAATATAATCTTATAATCGGAGGAGTGCAGTCACGGGATTATGGTGGCATATTCCTGTGATTGATTTATCGAATATAATTATTCTGTTCGTAAGATAATTATTTATTTGATTTATCGGAGCCGCTGATTATTAGTCCATGGTCCCCGACGTGCCTCCTAATATAGCATAGCTATTCTCGGACGTCGAATCCTAATAATATTAATTTAGTTCTTGTTGGACTTTATTAAAACGATATGTGAATTAATTGTTTAGTTGGACTAAATAATTAAATACACGGAAAAGACATTTTTCGTGGACTCGGCCCGAATAAGTGTGTTGACCTTTTGACTTCATTGGTCAAATATATGAAATGTGCGTGGACCTTATTTGATTAAGGTTGGTGGCGCATGTTTTGTTATATTATTTAATTATTAGGAAATTAGTTTTCTTGGATAATTATTTAATGTGTGATTTATCTTTTATTTGTTAAATGATAATTCATGGAATATTAGATAATAATATGATTTATCTTAATTTGTTTGGGATAATCATTTTATTTATCTTTTATTTGGAAAAAGGATTAATGTAATAATTATCACTTAATTATTTAATCCTTGGAGGCTAAGTTTTACTCTCCTATATAAAGAGAGTTCTCCCAAGCCTTACAACACACAATATATTTTCGAGTTCCACCTCTTAGAGAGGAGGAAGAAATTTCGGCCAAGAGGGTTGGGGAAAAATCTTGGAGATTTTTCCGGGTAGCATATCGGAAGGATTCGAGACGAGGATTTCCTTCCACCGGGAGTTGCTTGGATCACACGTACGGAAGATCGTGGTGCTCTTCACACCTTGTTCGTTCTTTCTATTGCGGTTCTTCAACTTGGATTTTGAGATCCAAGAGGTATGTTCTACAACCCCCTTGTAGAATAGATCTAGTTGTTTTATTACGTGTATTATATAGATCTAGATCCTTGAAATCGCTTCCGCTGCGGATGATATTACTAACAGTGGTATCAGTCGCCAAGGTGATCTATATTTATACGTATAAAATATTAGATCTAGGAGTGGAAAACATGTAGATTTTTTTTGTCCCAAATTTTTTTAAAGGGGGCCGAAAATTTTTGTTTTATTTTTTATGTTATGAATGTCTTGGTTGAAGAGATGGATTGGGGTTGGTACTGTTTACTCGTTAGATCTATTGTAGCTCCTTTGTTTAGTAACAATTGAGCATAGGAATTGTATTTTATTTATGTCAAATTTCGAAATTTATGTAAAAGTAGCATCTTTTATTATAATTTTGATGTTCCGGGTTCGAGACGACGAAGATGGTGTATTGAAGATCATGCTATTGAAGATCATCAAGAAGGTAAAAACGGGAGGAGGCCGAATTGTTTAATTATTTTCCGTCGGCAATCATTTTTTTTTTTTGGCGGCAGCAAATTTTTTTTTTTTTCGTTGTAACCTAATGTTAGAACATGGCCGCAAGTTTTGACCAAAAAAAAAAAAAAAAAAAAAAAAATTTAACTTTTCTGCCGTGACTTGCCTCATTAATAATATAAAAAAAAAAAAAAATTTATTCAGTTTTTTTTTTATACTTGGCCAATGGCTGTTATTAAAAAAAATATATATATTTAAAAACAATTTGATAATATATATATATATATATATATTTTGAATATATTGGTATATTACGGCCTTCTCTCTCGTCGTTCAAGATTCGTGTCAAGATCGAAGGTTTGAGATCCGGAAGTTTCGAGTTCAAGATTCGAAGATCAAGACTCGAAGACAACAAGATTGTAATTTATTTTTCCTAGGATAGATTAGATACGGGGGTACCAACAATCCATCTCGGTGTTTAAATTTCCGCAATTTATTTTTTATGTGTTCGATCATAAAATAGATATAAAATCGGAATTGCCATGACATGCATCATATCATAAATCCACTCCATGCATACATGTAGAATTTTAATTTTGGTAATTAAAATAGGCATGTATACAAACTCGTGTAATTAGTTGAAATTTAATTAATACGTGGTAATTAATAAATTTAGTAACTAATTAATGATCCGAGGACGGGTTATGAAATCGTTAGGCCTTTCGGTGTGTGTTCTCGGTGAACCGCCTTAAAGCCCAAACGAGATCACGTTTTCAATTCGTAGTGTCTACGAGATTGAATGATGGTAAAAGAACAATAAATCTTGGATAAAAACGGTTCGCTTATAGGTTGGGTGGTCAAGCGAGCTAGGCTCGACCGACTTAACCCTCCTAGTGTGATGTATGCACGGGGGTCCGGCAAGACTAAGCTACACCGGGGAACGGAGGGGTGATTCCTTCTTATCTCAATGAGGCTGTCTTGACCCGATTTCGTCCGACTGTCACATATGTTCCAACGAATAGGACGGGTAGGCTTGCCTACGTCACCGACACCATTCGGAATCCTTGATTTGATGAGCTTTTATGATAACATCAAAAAGACGTGGTTAGTTAACCCACCACCACTTCCAAAATATTGAGTGGGAGCGGGGGAGGCGACAGCCAACCCCACGGCCTCTACTATAGATACAAGTAAGTGAGAGAAGGGTGACGCCTCGAGGCGCTTTGATTTCGTCCCCCTAAGGATGGTGTTCACCCCTATCAACATTCATGGCTTGGTCTCCGAAAGGATAGGATTTCTGGGTACTCGTCGGGTCACTGACCTATCCTACGACGGCACACTCGGGGCGTACCTAAGAGATCCGATATAGTAAGTCACACTCATAAAGGATATTTTTGGTAATATCTAGGCTAAAAAAGGAAGGTAGTCAATGAATAAAGGGATGTTCGATTCTCGTGGGATGTTCGATTCTCACAAGTTATTCATTGATGAGATTGTCTCGATTTAACCGTCATCTCTTTGACCTACCTACTACGGCGGCACCGAGATGCGAGGTTAAAACCTTGGAATGGTAGAGTAGACTTAATTTTAGTTTACAATTCCTAAAATAAATATAGTAGTGTTAACTTGAATTAATATATGTCATTTTATTTACAAGCATTATATCCCTTACTAAATTGCTTAAAATTTATACTTGACTAGTATTGACTTCGTTAAAAAGTGGAAAGTAACTAGGACGTTGAACTAGTTAATCGATAATGCAATTAATTTTCGAAAGAGATATTTTCTCTTAAGCCTTTTAAAAACCGGTGACATATAGGTATGTCACTAGTGTCATTCGTGTCAAACGGAAGACAAACTTAGTTTGATCAAAGGTGATTTCGGACTTTGAAATTCTTTTAGTGAATTTTGAGTGTGTAGTAATTACACAAGAAATTTTCTAATTGAAAAATCGGAAAATCATGAAGTGTTACTAGTTGGACGATATTTGGAATCGATGAACTAGTGGGAGCTTTATGATTTGTTGTTTTTCTAGAACATTAGAAAAGTGTAACTGACTACACACGTAACCGTTCTAATTGAAAAACCGGAAAGTCATGAAATGTTGCTAGTTAGACGATATTTGGAATCGATGAACTAGTGGGAGTTTCTATGATTTGTTGTTTTTCTGGAAACAATAGAACTATGTACGAAAGATTTTCTAATCGAAAAAATCGGAAAATCATAAAAATAAAGCATTGCTCGTTAGACGGTATTTGGAACCGAAAAACTAGTGGGAGCTTTAATGTTATGATTTGTTGTTTTTTCTGGTATATTAGAAAATCCGAGAAGTCCCGACGAGTAACACTCGAAATAGACACCCCACGGTTCAAGAGTAGTGTCTACTCAAACGAACCGCTGGTTCAAGACTGTTTCCATTCAAGGAAAGTCAAGAATGAGAGAATATGTCTAAAAGTGTTAGTCATCTAAACTGAGTAAACTTTAAGGCTAAATCGAAAAATTAATTAACTGAAAATCATAGGAGTAGGACAGTGATTTTGGATCACCAACCTATGAATCCTTGGCGATTTTCTCGAGCTAAGTTCTTTGGCAGAACAAGGTAGCAATGCATTTAACGATTAAAAGAGTAAACAACGGGCAGTTAGTTTTAGCTATAATAGTGGGAGTGATATAAGGAAATGAATCTCGGATTCAATCCTTGGATATCGCGGAAAAATTATTTTCTGTTTAAGATTCGTTGGAATGAATGGATTCACCTTATATTCGATAATTTGTTTGTCGTATAGAAAGTGAATATACCATTTGTAGTACGAATCCAAGACTCGGACTTTTGTTTGATAAAGTCAAAACCACTTAGAACTGCTGAAATATGTATATAAAACACATCTTAAGAACTGTTAAAAGCAATTGGTTTCTATATTTAGATAAACGCTTCTTCATATTCAATAGTTAGTGCATAGTCCCTAAAAGACAAGACCGAAGGCGGCTCGGGGTGATTCCTTTCTCCCGTCGGTTATATTGTCTCAAAGGTTCAATGACTAAGTTTCCTTTCAATCGGGAAAGGATAATGGTTATAAAGAAGTCACATAGCTTGTTCATGACGACCTTCGGGGTCTGATGAAAGATACAAGCTAGTAGGAGCTTCCGAGTAGTGACTTCTTGTCTGATAACTATTCAAATACTCCGGTAAGTTTATCCAAAATATTTTGAGGTTTCTCTGTTTTCAACAGAGATAGAGTATTCTATACTCAGAAATGGGCCATCACATAGTCCTAGGGACTGATGCTCGGCTTTGCCTCATAGTGAAATGCTTTCACTAAGTGAGAAACCGTTAAATTGCCTTATATATTTTTTAGATGTGCTACATATACATCGCTTAACTCAATAAAGATATTGGAAGCGAAATAACGGTTTACATTGAAATGTAAGACCGAGAAGTCTACCTAGAATATGCTTTGGAATTTACGGATAAGGTGTGGATTCGGTTCACCCCACTTCCGTAAATATAAGCATTTAGCACACGGTGCTTGAAGGTAAGACTGGGAATTTCGTGCATACGTTCGGTCAATGACCATTCGTGATATATCTTTTAACCTATTGAGTATAAATGTTAGATTCTTGAAATCGGGAAGGGACAGTTATACTGTTGCATCCTTTCTGATAGAGTCCATGAACAGCAAAACCTTGAACCTTGAAGTACGTTTACTCAAGGTAGTTACTAACTGATTAAAATCAGACCACATCCAACATCGGTTGTTGGTGATAACACTAAGTACTACTAAACTAGATCAGAATTTCGATCCACCCAGTAAGTATTGGGAGTATGGTTTATCCATTACCCATTACGGTTTCTGCGGACTTTGTAGTCTGAGGATCGATTGATTACCTATGGCTCTTTTGTGAGCAGTATAGGATTCTGATAATAGAGGTTGGTTTAATAGCCATAACCCCGTGAATGGAGTTCGGGACTCCGGTTACGTTCATGCTCTTGTAGAACCACCGAGCGTCTCGGGCCCGGTGGGAGTAATTGGATCTACACGGAAAAGAGTAGAATGAGTTTGATATTGCATGATTTCGTTCAAAAGCAAAAATTAGGGGTGATTCCCTGAGACTTTCTTGCCAAACAAACGGAGTCTGGATTCATTCAAAACAGAAGGGTATTGCCTTATGAACTTATGATAGGATGACTGTCAAGGCTTATGTCCTTTGTGGATAAAAAGCAAACCTCTCGGTCATTGGAAGTCATATATTTCTACAATATGTGGATTTGACCAGAATATTGATAAGTCTTTTGTAGATTGGATATCAATTTTAGTACAGTAGTGAATATATAAATGTATATTAGTGTTTGTGAAGGATAACACTGCACCAGTTGGAATCAACATGAGTGTGTTATCTGAAGTCAGAATCTGACAATGCCACAATTCTCTGCAACAGAGATTTGGTCAACATTCTTAAGAGTTTGACTCGGTCGAATTCATTAGAATCGATCCTTTGGTTTCCCATCCATCTTATTGGTTAAGATGATGCATCTGTGTATGCAACATTCAACGAGGAAGTTCTACCCTATGCCTCAGGAATGACTCTCTAAATCTTCGGATCAAGAGAAATGGGATAGATTCTCTTTCTAGTAAGAGATGGTCAGGTTATTGAACGTCAACTTTGATCGAATCTTAGATTCGGCGGTTAACAAAGCAAGTTTAGTATGTCCTTTAGTATCTCGAGAGAACGAGGAATAATACGCGGACATATTCATGTGTGAACTTGGGTATGTGTGATACACTGATTTTGACTTTGAGTCAGATTGAGGATGATCGTTAAGTCGATCTCGGGCTCAGTGTTTACTCTTGTGTTGAAGCTATTGCCTGGAGGAATCCAGCAACGCCAACTCGACTTTAACTAGTTGGGTGATTAGCGGCTTTTGTAGTAGCTAGAGAGGCGATATAGCTTCAGGATTTCCTTTTCATATCTGGGAGTGATTCTAGATTTGGAAGCCGATACCACATCATTGTGCAAACGATGAAGGGGTAGCTTATAGGGATTTTCGAAATCACTAGAGGTCAAAAGCATATTGGGAAAGTACCACATGATTACATGGACCGGTAACGTTTCGATTCTACGGATCGTCTCGAGCCGACAACACGACTAATCATTAAGACCCATGACATTTAGATGTAGGTACTCCCCGAGTCACTGACCTATCCTACGACGGCATACTCGGAGTGTACTTTGGAATCTGAAATGGTTATGATATGCTTAATGGGTACTAGAATACGGGATGGGTCTCCATTGATTTAGAGCAAGTGGGAGATGTAGTTTGTTGTATTTTAAATAATAGGGTGTGCTCTAAAACAATTAATCACATGCTTTCGTGCAAGTGGGAGATTGTTAGGTGTGATGCCCGAAAGACAATTTTGTAATTGTTTTATTTAATAAATGAAATGATATTATTATTCATATTTATTATTCTCATAATCACCGATGTGACAATAGTATTTACACTACAGAAAACCCTAAGTATATCGTTTATGTAATCACTTAACTCAGTGTATGGGATATACACGGGAGGATTGAGTTAGTGAAGATGTACTTAAAATACAATTAGCCCGTAGTGAAGTTAATCGAGAGTATCGGGTCTCTCCTTTAACGTGCTATTAATGCGCCCAGAACACAATAGGTGTGATTGTCTTATCCGGACTTTCGGTTAAGAGAACCTAGTGGGGCATTTATATATGATAGATATATCATATAGGGCTGGACCGATTTGATTAGAGTTCACGATATAATTCCGTAATCGAGAATTCTTATCGAATCAATGGATGATCATATTTATGGATATATCTTAATCCGAGGTGATCACGAGTCAACCGCTTGAATCGGTATGAAGTTTGACTTGACGGTTAAGGATTACACTGAGTCTGTGGTCTGAATTACCCCATCTTGGCATTGTACTGGATTGAGTGAGTAGTCTGTGTTATCACAGATACGGAATCCATTCCTTCCATTTCTGGAAGTAGATAGACAGTTCCCTTATTTGTTAATCCTAGAAACTGATCGATCCATGGAGTTCATATTACACTGATTAGCTACCAGTGAGTTGTATGAATTAATTGATCACTAGGGGGTTAATGGTAAATAAGGATAAGATGTTCTAAAAAGGGTTAACGGTAACTTCCCGATTTAGAATGAACAGTCTATGGAGGATTAATCCATATGTAATGATTATATCAATGGACGCTTATTATTATTCTCGTGAGGAGATAAATATAATCTTATAATCGGAGGAGTGCAGTCACGGGATTATGGTGGCATATTCCTGTGATTGATTTATCGAATATAATTATTACGTTCGTAAGATAATTATTTATTTGATTTATCGGAGCCGCTGATTATTAGTCCATGGTCCCCGACGTGCCTCCTAATATAGCATAGCTATTCTCGGACGTCGAATCCTAATAATATTAATTTAGTTCTTGTTGGACTTTATTAAAACGATATGTGAATTAATTGTTTAGTTGGACTAAATAATTAAATACACGGAAAAGACATTTTTCGTGGACTCGGCCCGAATAAGTGTGTTGACCTTTTGACTTCATTGGTCAAATATATGAAATGTGCGTGGACCTTATTTGATTAAGGTTGGTGGCGCATGTTTTGTTATATTATTTAATTATTAGGAAATTAGTTTTCTTGGATAATTATTTAATGTGTGATTTATCTTTTATTTGTTAAATGATAATTCATGGAATATTAGATAATAATATGATTTATCTTAATTTGTTTGGGATAATCATTTTATTTATCTTTTATTTGGAAAAAGGATTAATGTAATAATTATCACTTAATTATTTAATCCTTGGAGGCTAAGTTTTACTCTCCTATATAAAGAGAGTTCTCCCAAGCCTTACAACACACAATATATTTTCGAGTTCCACCTCTTAGAGAGGAGGAAGAAATTTCGGCCAAGAGGGTTGGGGAAAAATCTTGGAGATTTTTCCGGGTAGCATATCGGAAGGATTCGAGACGAGGATTTCCTTCCACCGGGAGTTGCTTGGATCACACGTACGGAAGATCGTGGTGCTCTTCACACCTTGTTCGTTCTTTCTATTGCGGTTCTTCAACTTGGATTTTGAGATCCAAGAGGTATGTTCTACAACCCCCTTGTAGAATAGATCTAGTTGTTTTATTACGTGTATTATATAGATCTAGATCCTTGAAATCGCTTCCGCTGCGGATGATATTACTAACACTCATTAACTCCGATCTTGAGGATGATCGGCACCTTCATGACACCTTCTACAGTTGTTAGTTTGCTCTTAGTGAACATGATTCATTTCTCTTTTTCTCCCAAGACTATCGGTTTCTCGAAACCTCACGTGTTGATTGAATGTATTTGTGATTTCAGGTGACTGTTGCTGGGAAGGCTTCTGTGAATAACCTAGACCTCCCTCTGATAGATGCGAGGTGTTTGCTCTTTACTGGCACCAGCATCACCATCGCGTTTATTCTTGGCGTCTGGTCCCTCTCTTATCAACCTTTCGATTTCCCTTATCAGAGTAAAACATTCATCTGTAATGTGCCCGTGATCTTTGTGGTATTCACAGTATTTTGATTTATCACGTGTGCTGGCGTCGTCCTTCATAGGCCTAGGTCTCTCAATTTGTTCTCGAATTTCGAAAAGTATCTGGGATGGCTTGGTGCTGAGAGGGGTGAAATCATTTTCATTGAATTTGTACGGCGCCTTTGTCTCATGGTCTTGGTTCGCGCCCTTACCGCCTTCCTTCTTACGATCGTCCCCATGATCCTCTTTATGTGAGTTGTGCTCGGCTCTAGATTTTGATTTTCCTGTGGGAGACTGCGCTTAACTCACCCTCATCATTCTAGCCCTTTCTAGCATTTCCCTTAGGCCCGCTCTAGGGGCCGTAGGTTAAACTCTGTTTTCATCGGGCCCTTGGCAATTCCTGTGAGAAAGAAAGTTATGATGGAGTCGTCGGGAATGTTCCTCGTTTGATCGTAGATCCTAACAAACCGCTCGTAATAGTCCTTTCCTGATTCGTTTTCGCCCGATACGGACCTCGTAAAGATCCTCAATGGTTTTCTTTGGTCTGCTCGCTGACTCAAATTCCTTCATGAATTTTTTAGATAGATCCTCCCAACTTTCAATCGAACCATGAGGGAGCCTACCGATCCATGAAGCGGCCCTGTCCTGCATCCTTCTAACAGAGCGATACACCAGGCAGACTTGTTCTGGGTCGCAAGAGTGATGCGACCCTGGAAAGCTGTGAGCCAATCATGTGGGCTAGTGTTTCCACTATAATAGTTGTAGCCGGGGTAACTGACCTTTTCATTGTTAGTGGGCAATGTTTCAGCTATCCTCTTGGCGAGCACGTCGATTTCAGAGATTTGAGCGGCTTTTTCGGTGGGCCTAGACTTTTTAAGCTCAGCGAACTCTTTCTTCATTATTTCCATCTGTTCTGTGAGGACCGGGTCGTATATCAGTATAGGCGGGGGCGGGTTGGCCGCTAATTCAATCCCATGCTCTGAGATCACTCGATTCCATGACTCCTCCTGTTGGGCTCGCTTTTCTCTTATTATCAATCGGGCATCTCTTTCATTTCTTCCTTCCTGTCTGGGTACTACACCCCTCTCTAGGAGGCTTAGTCGGCTTAAGGCCGGACCTTTTTCTTTCTCGCCCAGCCTTTTAAAAGCGGATCCTCTTTCTCCACTTTTTTCCTTGAGATTTTCACGGCTAGGTCGGGCAGGAGTTTGGATGACCTCCTGCTCTCCCGGAGGCCCTTACGACCTGAAGATTGGATGCTCTCTTCAACCTCTACCCTTTGTAGTTGACTCTGGCGTCCCTTTTTTGGCGCCTTGGGGTTGAGCTCACCCCTAGACTGGATCGCCTCCCGTACTGGCAAATGTTCCCGGCCTTGTGCCACTAGTCGGGAATTGGTCAAGTACATTCTTTCGGCATACTAGGCATACTCTATCATTTCCGCGATCTCAGACTCCTCTTGAAACCCTGGTACTTTTTCTGGTCTGTCCTGACTGTGTTGCGGCCTAGGTGCCCCGATTGTATTCTTTTCCCTGTGAGCCTCGTCTAGGGCTGCTTGGGCCTCTTTAGACTTTGATTTCTGATTTATGATGTTCCAAGCATCGCAGGCGGCTAAAGCATCCATCTGAGGGCTACTCCCCTCAGCAGTGGGACTGTCCAGTGTTTCTCTGGTGCCCTCAACATGGGTTTGATTGGGCGTGCCCCCTTTATCTGGGGTAGGGGGTATCATTGTGCCCTTACTTCTTGTCATCCCTAATGACGTGAGGTGATAAACTTGAAAGTGGGGTCATTTCCCTGATTATTACCAACTCTGACAACCTGCTCCTGGCTAGTGAACTGCTCTGTCTGATAGGTTTAACTTCTTTGTACTCTCTCTATTTTCTGCTGGAGTGGTTTGGAGGGTTGTTAGTTGTTGTACTGCCATCTGAGAGTTGGTGGGAGATCCGTTCGGATGGTGGTGGCTCAGGCAAGATTTGGTCAGGAATGTGAATTTCTGGGGAGAAAGGTGATGATTCAAACGCAATCACCCCCGAAACCTGTACAACCTCTTGGGGCAGATGCATACATTATCGAGTATGGGTGAAATTTCTTAGGGGGTGGAGTGTTTCCTGTTGATATGTTGAGGACGCCAAAGCTTTTTCTGGGAGTTTTTTTGGCGAGAAGGCAGAAACAGATCTTGAAGGTACCAAAAGAGGCGATTATTCAAACACAGGCTTGGTATCACCAGGTTTCAACGGTTTTAATGAAGAACACTATGAGAGAGGTGATTTCTCAAACGCAAACTCGTGAGTCATGTACAAATCGTGCTAAAGTTATCTCCTTTGTGTAATGTGAGCTGGTAGGTTTTCCCCTTGGGTGAGAATCTACTAGGTTTGAGTGGATGATGAAGATGATGAATGACCTTTCGCAGTACGCAAGCCTTTCTGGGTAGTGTCCTCATTGGGTTGCCGGAAAACTGATGTTCCCGATAATGGAGCCAACTGATAACGCTGAATATTATCATGGTGGTCTAACGGTGGTAGTGAAGGTGGATATCTGGCTATTTTTGGTGTTTATTATGTTGGTAGCCGGCGGTATACTGAGGCGGTGTGGTGGTGTGAATGAATGCTTGAGAGAGAGTGAATTTGACAAGAGTTTTGTTGTCTTTGTCTATTTTTGCACATATCTTTATGAAGTCGCACAAGCCCTCCTTTTATAGGCAAGGAGATGAGCTAAGGGCGCGGGATAGGGACAAATAAGCATACAGTACAGTGATATTAAGTGGACAATACAACTTGACGATATGGTTATATGGTCGCCTAGATCACGATCTGCGAGCTTGCTTCCTTGTCCTGCCTTGACTTCCCTTTAGTTGCTCCCTTCCATGGCTCTTGTGGTATCTTATTGGTTTCTGACTTAGATCGCAGGTCAGGCCTTTGAGCTATTTGTGACCTTGTAGGTTTGAACGTTCTTGGCGGGGATCATCCTTTCTTGACCTTAACCAGATGGTCGTTGCCGACGGTATGGCCGCGGTCATGTTCCATCCTGGTGGCTAGATAGGTTGTTTCCAGGGACTCATAGGCGGCGGTATATTTAGACGTATCATATGTGACTGAATCAGAATACACCATTCCTTATAACGATCATCTAAGATATCATTGTCATTATGATACTTAGGTCTTCTACAAGATCCATAATGTCAGTTCAGGCCATCACAGACTTACCTAAATTCTAACTTTACGGTCTCGGCTTGAAATCTTCATAACTGAGTTTGAACGCTCAGTTCTTCAATCTTCCTTAACTGAGTTTGTTCCCTCAGCCTTCAGTTATAAATAAGCCAACCGAGTCTGTGTCCCTCAGAAAACTTACCTTCTTCAGGTCTGAGTGAACTTCAGTTCTTGGGTGTACATCTTCAGTCATAAGTTCAGTTCAGTTATCTAAGTGTTTTCCAGTTTCTTAAATGATTTAAAGTTTCAGTTCTATGACACTTCTATCATTACAGTGCTTGTCTAATGTAACCTATACAATTATCAGAATCTAGTAAAACCTATACATTCAGTTCTAGACATCTTTTAGCTTTTCACTATAACAGTTAGTTTCAGCACTTCATCAATGGGGTGTAAACAAACATGTTCTTGAATAAGATGAATCATCATCAAAACTAAATTTTATTCCCAACAGACCGAGACAGAGAGGTCAAAAAACCAATGAAGTTTGATGAATCGGAATTTATCCCTATTAATGCAAGTCTATCCGAGATACATTAAGAAATCCATGATCGGATCGAAAGACCGAGACCATAAGGTCTGATCCCAAGACACGCGACGAGACAAAATACTGTGATTTCCATGAAGATCACAGCCACATCACAGATGAATGTATCACTCTGAGAAGGATTGTAGACAAGATGATCTGGGATGGAAAGTTGGATAAGTATAAAAAACACAATGGAGGAAACAAAAATGATCGGGGACCTCGTAGGTATCAAAATGAAATCAAGGTGATCATAGAGGAATTCCCCAGCAATCACCTCATCAAGAGTCAGATCAATGCCATCAACATTAGAGGAAAGGAGAAACCAATCATTTTGGCTCCGGATGAGCAAGCAATATCGTTCAATCAAAGTGAGTTGGCGGGTCCACCTGGGGTGATGGAGCTACCGATAGTGGTGCAGGTCGGAATAAACGACTTTGGCATCAACCGAGTCCTCCTGGATACGGGGGCCGGTCGAGATATAATTTACCTGGAAACTCTTAAACAGTTGAAGATTGGAACTTCAAGACTGAGGCCTTATCTGGGGATGTTAGAGGAGTTTTCCATCGATAAGGTGATCGTTTTGGGTGTCGTTGATTTGGACGTTGAGGTCGGCGATCAACCGCCATACCGAAAAGAGAGAATCGGCTTCCTAGTCATCGATCTATATTCGCACTGCACAGCAATCCTGGGAATCCCGTCTCAAAGGAAATTCCAGTTGGTTGTTTCAACACCCCACCAAAGGGTGAAATTTTATACCGATGAGGGAATCGGAATGGTTGTAAGTCGCCTCAGGACCCTGCTGACCATGTGACCACAAATCGAAGCGACGTTCTTGATGACGTAGGTCAAGTGAAATTAAAATACTTGACCACCAAAACAATTACTAGCAAGAGGACTAGGTCCATCGTAGTATAGCTATAGCGAATGAAGGTCGATCCCACAGGGAACCAATTGTGGATCATTTATATACAAACAATTAATCATTCATGTCAAGGACACAGAGGCGGTCTACGACCAACATGAGACAAGAAAGATAAAGGACACGACACAAACAACGTAATTAACCTCCCCAATTATTATGTTATAATTTGGATCTAGAGATTCTATATAATTAAGCTAGACTCAAAAACTATTAATCCGATTCGTATTTCTTTTATATTGGCTATGGGAGTCATCCCCTAAACTAGATCTAGCTCCGGGTAGGCCATCTAGATCACTATGCTACATCACATGACTTCACTTTTTAGGCCTCCATCTCATATGACTCACACGCTTACAAAACTAGGGATGCCGATATTAACCGTATTCCTCACCTAGGCAACATTCCTGTAATTAGGCGTACTTCCTAAGTGATCACATCAGTCTCTGTCCCATTAACAATTACCTGCACGGTCTCATGTTAATCTACGATTTACGTATAACTAGGTGTGCACAATTCCCTAATACAGAACAGATCTAGATCTCGCTGAAAGTCCCGGAAGATCAATTCATGAGCCGACCTAGGAGCCCTATATTGGTATTTCCTAATCATACGCTAATTAAAACAGATGAGCAACGTAGCCGTAGCCATACCTACTAAGATAAGAAATTCTAGGTGGACAATCACACCATAAAGACGTGGCTAAATTGACGCAGCGAGAACCTAAATCTTAGCGTTTCTACATACGTAACGGATAAAATAGAAGTTCATAAAGCAATTATATAGATCTACTAAAAACACGGTTGTCGATCATACCAAAGTCATCTATAGGTCACCGGATAACCGATCTGGGTGTGTGGACCCTTATAGACAAGGAATCCCCACTGCCTCATATCGTATCCTTAGATCTACATCGTTCGGAGAAGAACGAACAACCTCAAACAATAAACAATAATTGGGGGGACTTAATTACAAAGAACAAAGAACAAATAAATACAAGAACTTACATAACTGCATAACTTGTAAAAAACTGCTCTAAGAAAAACTGAAGATTTAATTATGAATTGTGTGTATGTTGTGTCTAAGGTGTTTTTGGCGTGTAATGTATGTACAAATATATAGGAGTAAAAATTTGCATAGCATAAGCCTAAACCAATCTGAAATAGTTTTCCTAAATCTAAAAGAAGTATGAAAACGCGTTAGGATAATTCCAAGTCGTTCCGGAAGCTCTAGGGAAAAATGCGCCCCACCCTTATGCGCCCCCTTCTTTGGCGCCAACTCTTCCTTACTCATCTTTTCGTGCTTATCCGATCTTTATCTTCAATGCACTCCGGATTTTCTTTGATTTATCTTGAGATTTAATTCTTCCATTTGTATTTATCCTCCAAAAATTATCCCAATCTACAAAATAGATATTTATCCCAAAGTAAATCATATTTAAATAAAAACGGATAAATATCAAAATATAAATAAAAACAGATAAATACCAAATTATATAATAAAAACGGATAAATACCAAATTATATCTTATAAATCACATAACATTAAATAATAAATATAAACATGTTATTTAATATAAATTATATATTATTAATCTCGATTTAAGGTCAACGTTGATGACTTTTACGGCTATAATTTGACCGTCATCAACTACCCCCCACTTAGACTTTGATCGTCCCGAACAAAGCATCAATAAGTCATTCCCCAAGACCATATTTTCCATGGTCAAATCATACTTACACAAGAAACTCGAGTCAATTCATACCACTTATGCTCATAAGGTACCCATTATTCACTACTTGTAATGAATCGAAGTGATGTGTGCATATGCATTCAGTTTTATATATTCGTGGCAAGATTAGAGTTTATGCTAACTTCGCAATCTCAACCTACCAACATCAACATTCCTACTTCTAAAGCCTCGCATGGGTAAAGACATGGTGCAATAAGCAATAGCGTCATCCAGAAGGTTTTTGGACTTGGAGACCAAGAAAAATACTCGAATCCTCTTAAAAATTGAATTTTTTTCTCACATTTTCATATTTTCAAGCATTAACACATCTCAAGAAAGAAACTTGCTTTAAAAGTAAATTATGCATTGCAAGAATCCCCTTTCACGGATTGGTCAATAACATGAATATTACCACAAGCGCGAGGCTACTTTGGTAATGTTACTACAAGCCCAGTGTTTAACGCTTTGTCAAAACACAGATTATTCTCAAGCTTATTACTCCGCTTTGATGGCCAGAAGATAGGAATACATCAGCAGATAAATATCGACACTAAGCCTACATAACCAATCATCTACGCAATGTACACATAATTCTTCAGTTATTATAATTTGCGCGGTAAAACTCGATTCAAAGATTGAGTAATCGAATAATAAATAACTACTTCCAACAATCGGCATGAATATCCTTAAATTTACATTCACATAAGTATAAAATGATCACGTACTCATGCAACTTGGTTCCTTTCCTATCAATTCTTAGCTTGGAACTCACAATTCTAAGGGTACGAGATAAATAACATGGCATTTATTCAATTTTTTCAATTTTTCACCGTTTTATTCAATTTTTAATTATAGTACATCATAGCTAAGTCTCCTACCCCCCACTTAAACATGTCATTGTCCCAAATGACAAAGAAAAATGAGAATTTAAGAAAAAGACTTAGCTCTGGGAACGGCTCTCAAGCAAGAAGCAGAATATCGGAGTAGTCCAAGCACGTCGAGGGACCTCTATGAATATAAGCAAACCGGATATCGAACACGAAGTTCTATCGCTGCAAAATAAGTCTTCAACAAAGCTCGAAACTCGTTACAGTGTTAGCTTATAAAAAATAATAATCGAAACAAAGGGACAGTAAAAGGAATACATGAAACCTCAAACATTTTTAAGTCCTTAAAACGATTACATTTGTGAAACATTGGAATTATTAAACCCGACTTGTTTTGAGTACAACATTATGATTTAGAAAACTGACAACAGACTCGATACAAAGGAAAATATACTAAATAGAAAGAAAAAATAAGCAAGCAGCTAAAGATGGCAGTCTTCATCTATATCCTCTACCGCAAAAATATGAGTAAAACCGGGTGGAGAAGATAAAGATCAAAAAGCATTACCCCATGTGTGAAAGCACGAGGTTTACCGGATTGATAAGGTATTTAATCCAGCGTAAAAGAGACACTTGGTAAGGTATAACAGATTCAATGTAACCTATTGGTAAAAGATAGGATCAGAAACTCGGCGCAGACGCTTCACGTTTGGATTGGATATCAACAACTTAGGGAGATGTAGCTTCTCCTCGAAATTACTAATAACCCAATGTATCACGTAAAAGTCATCTACGTCATCAACAAGGTCGGATCGGTGTGATATTTAGAACAAAACTCATCATCTATATACCGGAAGGGTCAGAAAAAGTGTGAAATTTAAAACTTCCGGTAGGAAGATATGTTGTATTTTGATCGAACCAAAAAAAACTTGTTCGCACCAATCATTCTCTGTTACATTTGCAATAATTCTCAATCTCTCTTAATGCTTTCATTTTAAGGTTGATTGCTAAATTTCCTTTTCTTTAGCAATTTCACGACTCTCCTAAGAAACTCTATTTCACGTGGCCTATATTGAGTAAAAAAGTTTTGCACATCCTTAGCCTAACGGCCATCGGAACATGGAAAAATAAAAAACCTCAACATATGTCACGTTACTCTAATTTGACACAAAGAAAACAAAACCTAAAATCCTAAAAAAAAAAAAGAAATCCTAAGGGATTTGAAGAAGTAATTTTGAGTTTAAAGTCCTCAGCTCGACTTTCCCAAAAGTTATCCTTGTCAGTCATCCTTCTTGGATCGCTAGATGTTGACCCTTTGAGCACTATGAGAGGTGGGCTCGTCGTTTTTGCAGATTAATATCCTTCCCTTGGTTGTGAGACCAAGGAAACGACATCTATCCATACCATTTATACAAAGCTCTTACCTCTGCTCTCGTTTTAGGAATTAGTGAATTCTTAGGAGATTTAGTCCTAGGGACCCATTTTAATCATATCCTCTATAATGATGCTTCATTATGCTCTCTTAAAACTCAACGTCTTCATTAGATTGTGAATGCTTAAACTACACAAATTGTTGCTCCCATGGCCAGTAGAAGCAATCTCATGCATAGGACAATGAGATTTTAACAGAACTATGAGGAAATCTTTATTCACTGCTTCCTTCAACTACTACATGTTTCCTTACACCCTCTAGATGAGATAGATTTGGGGCAGAACCTTCCACACTAATAAAATTAATCTTACAAACCAACTCCGGGCTAAGATTCATACTCAGGTTCATGTATAGGCTAACTTATGCTCAAAAAACCAAAAGATAGTAAAACATAAGCAAAAAAGGTAATACCTTGCCTTCAACATTGTACCACGAATAATTTGAACCTTTTAATATTTATTTTCTCGGAGCCATCTTGGTGCTTTAAAGGTGTTTCTTCCATCACTTTTCCCATCGTAGATTCGTAGCCCCACATGTTGCTGGGTTATTTCCTCAATGCCCATGAAAAATTACTGACTCAGATTATTGTTTCCCTGGTTTCTGCAAACAGAAGAAAAACAAAAACAAAACGGACCGTAGACTGATTTTAACATGGTTTCCCATGCTGCTATCAGACCTACGGATTAAACATACAGAGATAAACAGACACGCGAAATACCAGAGAACAGAACCAGGCTTGCTTTGGCGGCGAGGCGATCTCGGCGGGAGCGAAACCATTTGTTCCAGATTCTGGAATTTTTACACAGAGCAGACAACCAGAGGGACTCAAAAACATAAAAACAGACTCTAAAACATAAAACTCGACATGAATAAAAAAATTATTTATATATAAAATTGACCGTTGGTTCCCCGGAAACGGCGCCAAAAACTTGATGACGTAGATCAAATGAAATTAAAATACTTGACCACCAAATCCAAAACTAGCAAGAGGACTAGGTCCATCGTAGTATAGCTATAGCGAATCAAGGTCGATCCCACAGGGAACCAATTGTGGATCATTTATATACAAACAATTAATCATTCTTGTCAAGGACACAGAGGCGGTCTACGACCAACAGAAGACAAGAAAGATAAAGGACACGACACAAACAACGTAATTAACCTCCCCAATTATTATGTTATCGTTTGGATCTAGAGATTCTATATAATTAAGCTAGACTCGACAACTATTAATCCGATTCGTATTTATTTTATATTGGCTACGGGAGTCATCCCCTAAACTAGATCTAGCTCTAGGTAGGCCATCTAGATCACTATGTTCATCACGTGACTTCGCTTTTTAGGCCTCCATCTCATATGACTCACACGCTTACAAAACTAGGGATGCCGATATTAACCGTATTCCTCACCTAGGCAACATTCCTGTGATTAGGCGTACTTCCTAAGTGATCGCATCAATCTCTGTCCCATTAACAATTACCTGCACGGTCTCATGTTAATCTACGATTTACGTATAACTAGGTGTGCACAATTCCCTAATACAGAACATATCTAGATCTCGCTGAAAGTCCCGGAAGATCAATTCATGAGCCGACCTAGGAGCCCTATATTGGTATTTCCTAATCATACGCTAATTAAAACAGACGAGCAACATAGCCGTAGCCATACCTACTAAGATAAGAAATTCTAGGTGGACAATCACACCATAAAGATGTGGCTAGATTGACGCGGCGAAAACCTAAATCTTAGCGTTTCTACATACGTAACGGATAAAATAGAAGTTCATAAAGCAATTATATAGATCTACTAAAAACACGGTTGTCGATCATACCAAAATCATCTATAGGTCACCGGATAACCGATCTGGGCGTGTGGACCCTTATAGACAAGGAATCCCCACTGCCTCATATCGTATCCTTAGATCTACATCGTTCGGAGAAGAACGAACAACCTCAAACAATAAACAATAATTGGGGGGACTTAATTACAAAGAAAAAATAAATACAAGAACTTACATAACTGCAGAACTTGTAAAAAACTACTCCAAGAAAAACTGAAGATTTAATTATGAATTGTGTGTATGTTGTGTCTAAGGTGTTTTTGGCGTGTAATGTATGTACAAATATATAGGAGTAAAAATTTGCATAGGATAAGCCTAAACCAATCTGAAATAGTTTTCCTAAATCCAAAAGAAGTATGAAAACGCGTTAGGATAATTCCAAGTCGATCCGGAAGCTCTAGGGAAAAATGCGCCCCTCCCTTATGCGCCCCCTTCTTTGGCGCCAACTCTTCCTTATTCATCTTTTCGTGCTTATCCGATCTTTATCTTCAATGCACTCCGGATTTTCTTTGATTTATCTTCAGATTTAATTCTTCCATTTGTATTTATCCTCCAAAAATTATCCCAATCTACAAAATAGATATTTATCCCAAAGTAATTCATATTTAAATAAAAACGGATAAATACCAAAATATAAATAAAAACAGATAAATACCAAATTATATAATAAAAACGGATAAATACCAAATTATATCTTATAAATCACATAACATTAAATAATAAATATAAACATGTGATTTAATATAAAATATATATTATTAATCTCGATTTAAGGTCAACGTTGATGACTTTTACGGGTATAATTTGACCGTCATCACGTTCCGGCAAGATGAATCTACAAAAAGCCTCAGATCGAATCCTCCAAAGCATCTTCCTGCCGAGCCTGAATAGACACGGTCAAGGCGATGGAGGCTCGAGAGGAGCCGAATCTGTCAAAGAGGGTGATGGAGATCGAGCGAGAAGAGAATAGAGGGCCGGAAAAAGTAGTTTGCGAAACACTTCAAGTCAGAGACGAGTCCGATTTCACGGCACATGATGAATTAACTGAGGTAATCATAAATGAGAGATATCCTGATCAGAAAGTAAATATAGGCTGGCAAATGGAAGAAAAGGAAAGAGATCTTAAAGGGTTGAAAAAGGCAATGAGCTTAAAGCAATGATGATGTTAGGGTTGGGATAGTCAGATAGGTACTAAGTATTCGAGCTCACCTCACGACACTTGAAACATAGTCGAGTTTGGCAATGAGTTCAGGTATTTTAGTGTCCTATAGTTCCCAAAGTGTTGAAAATGATCAAAAAGGAGTTTGGTGGGTTTGTTTGGTAAAGAAGACATGGTACGTGTTTGGATTATGTTCACTCGTACTTCTTTTCTCCAGTTTCCCAAATTTCCGTTTTCGATTAACCGAATTTACCCTAGCCTAACGTTATAACCATTCAAGTCCTGCTGGACCGTGTTTAACCTTGGTTAGTCCCTATTAGTGGAGATTCTAGGAAGGGCAGGATTGTGTAAAGTCATTTGTCCGGTATTCCAAGCCCGAAATCGTATTAAGCATAAGTCGTCGTCATTCAACACACACTCACTCCGTGTCATGATCTAGTAGAGTCAAAGTAATGCATTCACTTAACTAAGTTCTTTTCACCTCGATATTTTGAAATGCATGCATGTACCGTAAAGTTGATTCCTTGGTATTGTTTGAACGCCTAATTTACTCGAGGACGAGTAAAGGCTAAGTGTGGGGTGGTGATAGGAACCAACTTTACAGTACATTTCTGTACAGTTCAGCCCACGATTATCACATTTCTGGCATGTTTCGGGTGAGTTTAGACCCTATTTTGAGTATTAAATGAGGTTTTATTGCACGGCGAGTGACTGTCGGTTTTCCGTAAACTCGACCTTATTTTAGCATTTTATACTCGTTTTTCCCGGCACCCGTAGTTTGGGGGGTTATGCGTTTGCTTGTTGTTTTCATATGGATGCAGGACTAGGGTGTCTCGAGGGCCCGAAAGGCGAGAATTATGGAGTTTAGAAGTGCCCGAGGCGAAACACGGAGGTTGAAGGTGAAAAAAGTGAAGATTTTGGGTCACATGGGTCCGGACGCCCGTCTGGACACCATGAACGTGCGTTCAGTGGCTGTCCGGATGGACAAAAACCTCTCTTCCGGATGGCTAACTCTCTGGAAAATGGATTCTTGGCTGCAAAAGTTTGTCCGGACGGACAAGGTGTTGTGTCCGGACGGCTAACTCTCTAGAAATTGGGAAAACTTTGATGAAGAATTCGTCCGGACGGACAGAGCCAGCATCCGGATGGACAGAACCAGCATTCGGACGGACAAGAGCATTTCATCCGGACGGACATCTATGCATCCGTCCGGACACCTGGAAAATCAAGAACAGTCCGGCCGGACATGGCGGATATCTGTACGGACAGAAGACTTTCTATATAAAGCTGCTCATTTCACACACGGACGCGAGACGAGTTGAAGAAGTAGATAGCAAGTTTCCCTTTTTAGCTTTTTTGGAGATTTTGGGCGATTTTCTTCGTCTTTTAGAGTTAGACTAAGTATTTTATATCATTAGAATCCTCATTCAATCCTCTCTTTGATCTACTAACTTTTAGCTTCGATCCGTAACTTTTCACTTGACAAAAATTCGATCTTTTGTAAGCACATTTGGCACCTCCTTCAAGTTGAGTAAAGTAAGTATGTTCTTTTGTTATTTTATTGTTGTTGTGATGTTTTTTTTTTCCTGTTTTTATTGCTTAGATTCGATTATGAGTAGCTAGATTCTTCGTATGGTTGAACTATGTGAAGGCGGGTGAAATGCCGTTAGATTGATGAACCGGGAGGTAGTGTAGTGCGTAAATAAACGTTCTATTTGATAATCCGTATCTCGAAACTTGTTTGAATCGTTTTTGAGCTAGATTGATCACCTAGTTCACCATTTCACACACTTAGCTTATAAATGTATGTTGCGGCGACGTGTGGGAACAGGGTTTCGGGACCGTAGAGATTTTTGACTTTAAAAGTAGTTTGACACCTACCCGTGTACTAGATTGACGCCCTAGTCATCAAGTCCATTTTTAATACGGGGTTTGTATCGGTTCATCGAGCGAGTCTAGAGCTTAATCACGTTTGGTGAGTCGGTCTTCTAAATGGAGGATTGACGAGCTTCGGGTAGGGTGTGAATAACACTAGAATTAGGACACGATACCTATGAGTTATCGTTAGACGGTGAAGTAAGGTAAGGCACACTCCCGGGGTAATCTGTTTAAGGGTAAAGTAATTCGTTGGATCGTAGTTCGGCCATGCTTCTTTTAATTGTTTAGAATTTTGAGTAGCGTAATCTTTCTTTTATGCAATAGTATAACTTCATATCTATCTGTTTGACCTGAACTGAGTGCTAAGTCAACTGTGGTACTCAAAAACCAATCTCTGTGGGTTCGACCTCGGACTCCTCAAGCACTATCCTACAATCGACCCGGTCCACTGCCAGTTAGAAAGTAGATTTTGCTAAGGTTTCGAGTTTTTACTTGATCGACCGGACCTAGAAAATCCACTTATCAAGTTGGCACCGTTGCCGGGGATTGGCAACGCTTGATATCACAAAAGTTGACCGAAAGCTTGGGCTTAGGTTGTTTTCTTTTATTGTTTTCTTGTTGTTTGATTTGACTTGCAGTGTATGACCCGGAGTTCTGGGACTCCTCTAGAGCCTTTTTACCCAGAGATTGATAGGCACGCAAGCCAATTGAGGAGAAGATCGTCGCCTCGGTTTCGGACACCGTGGACGGACAAGAAGCTTCGGATTCTTCTTCAGAGGGAGAAGGTATGACGACCAGCGGAAGAGATAGGTTGAATGGTGATGGTACATCTCAAGTTGGAGGATTGGGCCATCTAAACACCCCTCCTCCACGTGAAAGAAATCCTGTGGACCCTCCTTGGTTGCAAGGACAGATGGGAGGAATTTGTTCGATCCCGCTTTGGAAGGGGATGTACAACTTCAACAACAAGCACTGGGTCAGGACAATCAGCAGTTACTTCAGTTGGTTCAACAATTAGCGGCACAGAATCAGCTTCTTCAAGCTAATCAGAATAACCCGAATCAACAGCAACAGAATGACCCACCTGCCAATCAAGGGTTTGTTTCAGCGAGAGATTATGTGGTTACTCCATACCAAGGGACTGGCCACAATCCAATCAGAATTCCCGCTATCCATGCTAACAACATGGAACCAAAGCAAAATGTTATAAATCTTATCAGTGAGAATGCGGTTTTCTATGGGCAAAGGAATGAGGATCCTAATGAGTTTTTGGACAATTACCTATAAATAATCTCGACATTGAAGTATAATGGAGTGACCGAGGAGGCACTCAAGTTGATGATGTTTCAGTTTGCTTTGAGAGGGGCTGCAAAAACATGGTTTAATACCCTACCCAATGGCTCCCTATCTACTTGGGCGGAAGTGGCCGATGTTTTTTCTGAAAAAGTATTTTCCTCCGGCGAAGATTGAAGATTTGAAGCGTGAAATTCATAACTTTAGTGGGAGAAAAGGAGAAACTATGAAAGAGACAGTTGAGAGGTTCAGAGCTTTGATGAAAAAGTGCCCTCTCCACAATTTGAGTACGGTTGAACAAGTCATAAAAATCTATCGAGCCTTGGATAAATCGGATAGAAATCTTTTGGATGCGGTAAGTGGAAAGGGTATGACAAGGATTGATCCCGAGTTGGCTATGCAACATATTAATGATGCAATTGAAAGGGATGATGAATGGGTTTCAAGTTCAGGGACAGACAACCCGAATGAGTCTCAACAAACTGTCAAGGCACTTGAAGAACAGTTGGACAAAGAGACAGCTGCACACAATGAGTTGTTGGCACTGCAAACCAAGGTGAAGAAAATGGAAGATGCATTATAGGTTTGTCAGTTATGTGGAGGTAATCATTCGGCTCAGTTTTGTTGGAATCCGAGTAGGTCGGCTTATCCTCAACAGTTACCTCGACAGACACCACAGCCGGTCCCACAGCCGATTCCTCAACAACCTATAGCAAGTGTGTCTCAGCCACAACCAGTTGCAGTGGTGGAAGAGTTGGTAGCCACACTCAACAGATTGGGAGTGGGAAGCTCGAGTGGTAGTAGTCAACAAAGTCTTGGGAAGAACCTTCAGTTTGGGCAACAACAGAGTTTTGGTGGGCCAATGATTCCAAACAATCAGTGGGGTAATAATCCAAGCTTGCAAGTTCCACCATACTATCAAGATTTTGAATCATCAATGGGACTTGGCATGGAAGAAGAGATGCAACCGAATGATGTAAGTTACATTGGAAATAATTCTGGAGGGAATTGGAATCAGGGCAACAACAACCAAGGAATCTAGAATCACAACAATTCTGGGAATAATGGGAGGAACCAGAATTTTGGGAATTCATGGAATAACAACCAGCAAGGCCAAAATTGGAACCAAGGAAATCAAGGTGGCCAAGGGAATTGGGACCGAGGCAACCGAGGGTGGAACCAAAATAATCAAGGCCAAGGCAACCGAGGTTGGAATCAGAATAGAGAGCAAGGGAACCCTCAGAATTTCCAAGGTGGTTGGAGAGAGAATAATCAAGGTAGTTGGGGTCGACAACATCAAAACTTCAACAACCAAGGTTATGAAAGCCAAAATCAAAATTCAAGTAACCAGAGTTGGGGTCAGAATCGACAAGGCCAATGGGGCAATAATCAGAATAGAGATCATGGGAGTCGAGAGCAAGGGCAACAAGTCAGCAACCGACAGAATACTCAACAAGCCGGAAATCAAAATTCTGAGACTTATCAACATCCGAATGCCCATAAGCAAAACAGCTCCTATAATCAACAAGGGGGTAGTCCGGGAAGTCAAAGGAAGTCTTCGGATGAAGGTCTTGATCAGTTGAATAAGCTTGTGATTGAACAGAGAGCGGCCATACGGAATTTGGAGATTCAGGTGGGCCAGTTGACCGAGAATAGATCTTAACCTCCTTTGAGTACGGGGCTACCTAGTAACACGGAGTGGAACCCCAAGGAATCTAAAGATGTTTGTGCGGTAGTCACCCGGAGTGGTAAAGAGACGGGTCAACAAGGTCGAGAACTTGAGAAGATGATGCCAAACTCCGAGAAAGAGAAATTTTGTGATTACAAAGGGCCGTTGGGTGAGCAAGAAGGTTTTGATGAGGATGTTGAGAAAAGGGCTGAAAAAGAGAGAATCTCGAGGTTGGAAAGGGAAGTGGAAGAATACAAGCGAAAGTGGGAAGAAGCGGCGAGGCCAAAGTCGGATACGATAATCATTGATGTGAAGGAAGAAGAGCCATCGCCACCACTCAGGCCTAAAGGTAGTAAAGGTAAAATTCCCCCTCCTCCCCCGGGTTTTGATGTGACCACTTTACCATTTCCTCCCAAAACAACTAAAAAGGAGGTCTTGACCCAAAGTCAAGCCAAATTTTTAGAAATGTTGAGGAAATTTGAAGTGACCATGCCAATGTTGGATATCATTGCTAACATCCCATCGTATTTCAAGTTTTTAAAGAATATGCTTTCAAGTAAAGAGAAAATGCAACAGATGGTCCAGTTGAGTTATGAATGTTCCGCCATTTTTGAGAATAAAGTCCCTCCCAAAATTCAAGATAGGGGCAGTTTTACTATCCCGATAACCATAGGAGAGACTGTTTTCAAAAATGTGCTTTGCGATTTGGGGGCATCGGTTAGTTTGATGCCAAAGTCAGTTTATGATAAGTTGGGCCTAGGGAGATTAGAACCAACATGCATGACTTTGCAAATGGCAGATAGGTCAGTTAGGACACCGCTAGGGGTAGCCGAGGATGTGTTGGTTCAAGTTGATAAATTTGTGTTTCCGGTTGATTTCGTTGTTCTTGATATGGGCACTGATTCTAAGACACCTCTTTTGTTAGGTCGGCCTTTCCTAAATACTGGGGAGACCTTGATAGATGTTAAGAGGGGGATATAATTTTAAGAGTTGGTCAGATAGTGTCAAGATTAATGTGTACAAAACCATGAAACACCCCGAGGATGAGATGAACGATTGTTTTTCGATAGATGTCATCCACCCGTGTGTTTTGGAGAATGTGAATTTGCAGGGGCACAAGGAACCATTGGAGAAATGTTTGATGAAATCATGCAAGGTGACTTACGACAGCCGGGTGATGCAAGTTTATGCCATGCATCTCGAGGCGGGTGAGTTCATGGATGCTAGCTGGACTAAGAAACTGGATCTCGGTTCGCCAGAGGATATGCCAAAGCCATCCATTGAGGAACCACCGACGGATTTGGAGTTGAAACCGCTTCCTCAACACCTCAAATATGTTTTTCTTGGAGAAGAACGAACAACCTCAAACAATAAACAATAATTGGGGGGACTTAATTACAAAGAACAAAGAACAAATAAATACAAGACCTAACATAACTACAGAACTTGTAAAAAACTACTCTAAGAAAAACTGAAGATTTGATTATGAATTGTGTGTATGTTGTGTCTAATGTGTTTTTGGCGTGTAATGTATGTACAAATATATAGGAGTAAAAATTTGCATAGGATAAGCCTAAACCAATCTGAAATAGTTTTCCTAAATCCAAAAGATTTATGAAAACGCGTTAGGATAATTCCAAGTCGATCTGGAAGCTCTAGGGAAAAATGCGCCCCTCCCTTATGCGCCCTCTTCTTTGGCGCCAACTCTTCCTTATTCATCTTTTCGTGCTTATCCGATCTTTATCTTCAATGCACTCCGGATTTTCTTTGATTTATCTTGAGATTTAATTCTTCCATTTGTATTTATCCTCCAAAAATTATCCCAATCTACAAAATAGATATTTATCCCAAAGTAATTCATATTTAAATAAAAACGGATAAATACCAAAATATAAATAAAAACAGATAAATACCAAATTATATAATAAAAACGGATAAATACCAAATTATATCTTATAAATCACATAACATTAAATAATAAATATAAACATGTGATTAAATATAAAATATATATTATTAATCTCGATTTAAGGTCAACGTTGATGACTTTTACGGGTATAATTTGACCGTCATCACGTTCCGGCAAGATGAATCTACAAAAAGCCTCAGATCGAATCCTCCAAAGCATCTTCCTGCCGAGCCCGAATAGACACGGTCAAGGCGATGGAGGCTCGAGAGGAGCCGAATTTGTCAAAGAGGGTGATGGAGATCGACCGAGAAGAGAATAGAGGGCCGGAAAAAGTAGTTTGCGAAACACTTCAAGTCAGAGACGAGTCCGATTTCACGGCACAGGATGAATTAACTGAGGTAATCATAAATGAGAGATATCCTGATCAGAAAGTAAATATAGGCTGGCAAATGGAAGAAAAGGAAAGAGAGTAGCTGATAGCAATGCTCAAGGAAAACTTGGATGCGTATGCTTGGGTAGTCACAGACATGAGAGGCCTAGATCCCGAAGTCGCCCTGCATCACTTGAATATAGACCCACGTTTCAAACCCATACAGCAAAGAGCCAGCCAATTTCTTAAGGAAAAAGAGGAAGCGATTAAGGTCGAGATGAGCAAGCTAGTCGAAGCAGGGATCGTCAAAGAACTCTAATACCCGACCTGGCTAGCCAATGTGGTGATGGTTAAGAAGCATAATGGGAAATGGCGCATGTGCGTCGATTTTACCGACCTAAACAAAGCTTGCCCGAAGGACCCCTACGAGCTGCCACGGATTGACAGAATGGTCGATCGAATCGCCGGGTTTGAAATGCTGAGTTTCCTAGACGCGTATTCTGGATATCATCAGGTAAGGATGGCAAGTGAGGAGAAAGAGATGACCGCTTTCAGGGCAGTAGGTGGAATGTTTTATTATGAGATGATGCCTTTTGGTTTGAAGAACGCCGGATCCAGTTAGCAAAGAATGGTCAACAAGGTTTTTGGTTCCCAAATTGAGAAGAATATGGAGGCATACATCGACGACATGGTTGTCAAATATGCCCGAACCGATCATCTGGCGGACCTACAGGAGACTTTCAACAACGTCAAGATGCATTCTATGAAGCTGAATTCTGCGAAATGTACTTTCGGTGTTCAAGACGGCAAGTTCCTGGGCTTCATGGTCACCCAGAGAGGAATCGAAGCGATTCCAGAAAAAATTCAAGCCCTGGCAAATATGAAGGATCCCACTTGTGTGAAAGAGGTTTAGAGACTAAATGGAAGGATCATAGCTCTGGGAAGATTCGTCTCAAAATCTGTTGACAAATGTCTCATGTTGTTCAAGATTCACAAAGGAAACAAGAATTTTGAATAGACCGAGGAATGCTCGCAGGCCTTCAGAGCCATCAAGACTTATTTGGCAAGCCCCCCTGTTGGTTAGTCCCGTACTAGGGGACGAACTTTTTCTTTATTTGGCGGCCTCGAACCGGGCCGTTGCTGCTGTTCTTGTCAAAGAGGACGGGACCCTCCAAAAACCTGTTTACTATTTTTCAAAAGCCCTCAGTCCCATTGAGAGCCTTTTTACCTAAATGCAGAAAAATTGGCTTACTCGCTTGTCATAGCAGCCCGAAAATTAAGGGCTTACTTCTCTTCACACACGATCGTCGTACTGACAAATGGTCCACTACGACAGCTGTTGCATAAGCCGGACCTATCAGGTCGTTTGCTACGATGGGCTATTGAGTTAACTGAATTCGACATCCGATATGAGCCCAGAAAAATGATCAAGGCTCAATCTCTGGCGGACTTCATAGTCGAAACAAGCTTCAACGAGGAAGAATCCGTCGGACAACCTAGCTCACCGAGCGTTAACGAATTAAATACCCCAACAGTGATAGCGCCGCATAGGCCGAGTCATTGTTGGCAAATGTATGTCGACGGAGCCGCGAGCCGAAATTGCTGTGGAGCTGGGATAATACTCTTGGAGCCGGGTTCGTCTGAAGAGATTGAGAAGGCCTTAAGATTTAACTTCACGGCTTCCAACAACCAAGCCGAATACGAAGCGGTCATAGCCGGGTTGGAACTAGCCAAGGCAATGAACATTGAAAACGTGGAAATTTTTGGCGACTCGAAGGTAATAGTATGCCAGATCAATGGTACCTTCGAAGCAAGAGACGATGTATTAAAACGATATCTTAATCTCGTCAAGAAACTGAGAAGCAGCTTCAAGTACTGCGAGTTTCAGAACATACCACACGAACGGAATGAATGAGCGGACTATATGTCCAAGCTAATCTCCAAAGATGAGTTCAACAACCCCTCGGTCATGTTTGAATATCTCGAAGAGCCAGCCGTCTGTACGTCGGGCCGAGATATTGGATATTCAACAATCGATCCCGTGCTGGATAGACGAAATTAAAGCATATATAGAAAACGGAACATTACCTGAAGACACCAAGGAGGGCCAAGCCTTAAAGAAAAGAGTGGCACGCTATACGATCTTGAATGGAATTCTATATCGAAGATCTTTTTCAAAGACGCTACAATGCTGCGTCCGACCCGATGAGGTACAAAGAATATTGACAGAGCTACATGACGGGATATGCGGAGGCCACCCTTCTAGCCACACTCTAGCCCAGAACTTTATTAGCAGGATATTATTGGCCAAAATTGTCCGAAGATGCTGAAAGGTATCCCAAACGTTGTGACAAGTGCCAGCGTTTCGCTGACATCCCAAGGCTGCCCTCAGTAGAGCAAAGCATCGTCATCGCTGCATGGCCTTTCAACATATGGGCGATCGATCTGATCGGTCCGCTAAAAAGATGCCGGTCGAATTGTGAATATGTGGTCGTCGCTGTGGATTACTTCACAAAATGGATCGAGGCAAAAGCGCTTGTGAAGATCTATGCCAAAGATATAATATACTTTCTATTGGATCAAGTTTGGACTCGATTTGGGGTACCATGAGCCATCATATCCGACCATGGTCCACAATTCAGAGATGAGTTTGATGAATTTTGCGAGGAGCATAACGTCAAACATTGGCTGTCCTCGGTATGCTACCCCCAGGGAAACGGTCAGGCGGAAAATTCCAATAACCAAGTGCTAAAGGTGTTAACAATAACTTGGACGAAAAGGCCAAGAAGTGGGTAGACTACCTACCCGAAGCCCTCTGGGCGCTCCAGACAACCCGAAAGATAACAACGGGGAAAACACCATTCGCGTTAACTTATGGGTCGGAGGAGATGGCACCTGTGGAAATGGAATTTCCAAGTATAAGAGTCTCACATTTCGATGAGGCTGACAACATCACCAACCGACAAATCGAACTGGACCTCACCGTGGAAAAGCGCTTAAAGGCTCACGCACGGTCGGTTAACTACAAGCAAGCCACAAAACGACACCACGACAAGCGAATCCGTAACCACACTTTCATGGTGGGAGATTTTGTGCAGCATAATAGGAAGGCAACATGCCAGTAAATGGATAAGGGAAAGCTGGCCGAAAACTAGGAAGGTCCTTGGCAAGTCGAGGATAGTAAAAAAAAAGGGACCTACATCCTCAAGGATAAAGAGGGCCGTGAGTTCAACAGGCCCTGGCATGCCAACAACTTGAAACGATATTACATGTAAGAGCAATGAACTCCACCTTTTTCTAGAAACATTTCCTGTAAAGGCGTTGAGCCCGTTTTATTATGACCAATGAAATATTTTTCAAGCACGAACAAATTCTGTCTCCGACAAGCAAGGCTTGTCCGACACAGAAGGGGACGACCCGAAATCGCGGCAAAAGAGAGAAATTGATCGCATAGTGAAAAGACCGATTTATTACAAACTGAAGGAAATCTTTACAATGGAGCACAAAAAAAAGAAAAAAAAGAGAGAAGGCTCCATCTTCTTCACTCATCCGCTTCAGGATGAGCGTAGTATCAATCTGTGGTAGGGCAGATCGGCATCCCTCGGCTTCTAATGCACATATCTAAGATCATCCAGGTGAAAGGCAGAGGCAAAACATCATGCCTCAAGGTAGCAAACCTAATTGCCTCAAAATGGATCAGGCGACCCCAGTTGATGGTCGTCTCGGGAACCGAAAGAGTGTAAAGGACAAACGCATCAGCATCAGTAACCTTATTAGGGTTGGGCATGCAAAAGACCTACGTGTTTAAAAAGTGCTTCCACTCCCTCTCCCTCCGTTCTAGCATATTGGCCGTCACGCCTGTGCCCTCCACCGACTCGTTCCTAGGCAAAAATTGGAAGGCATCGAACTGTGCGCCGTAGTAGCCGGTCCTGGTCTCGAGATCAAAAAAGGTATCATAATCCTCAGCAGGATTTGAAAGACCATAAAAGTCATTTATGGCTGCCGGGGTAAAATCCACAGTCACCCCACGAACAGAAACAGTGGTGGTGCGATCAGCATGGCCGTTCTCAGATAAAGCGGCGTAAAACTCACGTGCCAGCGTCAGGTTATACTCCCCGGCCGGTGTAGTGACGAAATTCATCCAACCATTGACGATGACCATAGCCCGGTGGCCAGGCCCGATACGGCCCAAATTCAATCTTCTCTCCACCATATGACCATGATTACGAAAGAAAGTCCTAAAGTTGTTCATGGCCACCGGAGAAGCGGTGGTCCGAAAGCAAATGGAAGGCTCATCCATGGTAGGCTCAAAGGCATTAGAGCCTTGACTGGAAGAGTCAGAGGAAGACATGGCAAAAGTTCAGAAAGCTCAAAGAAAAAAGAGAGAAATTTTTTCAGAAAGACAAAAGATATTCAGAAAAGTTGTGAGATTGAAGGAGATGGTTTCACCCATTTTATAGACCCAAAATATCAAGAGGTGGGAAGACCAGAGGTCACAAGAGTTCGAATTTAAATTCATGCCTCTACAGTAACCGAGCCGATGCTTCAAAAAAATCAGTCATAAATGCGTCGGTTGGACAGGGTCATTAAGGCGTCGGTTGAATGGAGTTATGGGGCTTCATGATCCTCGTGAAACCAAACCGTCTGAGATGAAGCCGAACATGATCGGTGGCCCCATCAAAACTAGGAGGCCATTATCGGACACGGGAAAGCTATTTTCAGAGGCGCTCTCATCTGCTAGGGAATGGGGGCCGCAGGTAAAAACCCAAAATTCAGAGATGCCAAAAACGAAAAAAGCAAATACAATGCGGGAAAAGAGAACATTATATAAAACAAAAGCCGTCATGGCCGATTTTTACAAGAAACGACAAAAGAAAAGCCTAAAGCTAGTCAAAATTAGAGTCGTCTGTCGGCGAATCCGAAACGACAAGTGCATGCTCCACATTTGCGCGCCATGGAACCGACACGTCATCGTGAGAAACAGGAATTCCGGGGATGCGGACACACAAGCGGGAAATCAACCTAGGAAAAGGGATGGGCCCATGGAGGTCGGTCTGGGCAGCAAATGTAATTACTGCCCGGTAAATCAGCAGACCCCAATAGATCTTGACGTTAACGTCGGCCCGCATGATCACATAGAGAAGATACGACTCAGCCTCTGATATCTTCTCGGCATCAAACGAGGGCAGCACACGAGAATTGATAAATATCTTCCACTCCCGGTTGACCTGTCGCATCTTCGAAGCATAACCCTCAGGCAAAGGGTCCCAGTCACTAGGTAGCAGACGCCTAAGAGCAGCGGCCCCATAAATCCGCCTCCTCAGCTCGCTACCAAGGCCCATACCATCTCATAATGCAAGTATGGGGGGATAGCAGGTAGTTCAAAGAGCTCGTTAATGAGGGCAGGAATAATGGCAACATCAACCCCCGGAGAGGAACAATAGTGGGTGTGTTATCGGCCAAGGCTACTATCGACAACGCATAATAGAACTCCCACACCATGGTGGCGTTGTATGGCCCCCGAGGTGCCTTCATGAAGCTAACCCACAAGAAATGGGCAACGCGCTTGCACTCAGCAAGATTGATCTTCTGAAAGTTAAAGCCCCTCTCTGCTAACATGGGAAGTTGACTGAAAATGGAGAAATAATTAGAAATAGCCATGGGAGAAGCCGTTTGAAAGAAAGGAGAGTCACCAAAATTGGCAATGACTATGGAAAAATGAAAACGTAGAGAGGATATACTCTGGGAATAAGAGTAACAGAAAAAGATGTGTTTGAAATAAGATCAAAGCTCCCTCCTTTTATAGCGTGAGGAAACTAATCCAACGGAGGAAATAAAGCTAATCCGACGGCCAAGATTGAAGCTTGGTTCAAATTTCAAAATTTGAATAAGCATTAATGGCGGAACAGTTATCGGAACCGCCACCCTCACTAGCACGATGTCCGAAAACGCCTGAAACGGTCAAAGAGCAGTAACTAATCAGAAGTGGAAGCTTTGCCTCAAAACGTGTCAAAAACATCCGGCAACCATCAGACTTTATGGCTGGGAAATATCGAAGCTACTTTGACTGTATCCGCCTATAAATGTTGTCGGACACACTCAAAGCAAGGGGCCGTACCGATATTTTGAAGCAAGCCTGGCGGATCCACAAGCCAACGGCTTGCCTTAAGTTGGTACTTTCAATTCAGATCTACGCGTAACAACAGCTCGGATCTCACTTGAAACTAGGGGGTG
The DNA here is from genome assembly GCA_036785695.1 of Gentiana straminea. Taxonomy (NCBI): domain Eukaryota; kingdom Viridiplantae; phylum Streptophyta; class Magnoliopsida; order Gentianales; family Gentianaceae; genus Gentiana; species Gentiana straminea. The sequence goes on from JAVUPR010000398.1 coordinate 6,264,404, forward strand.
TACCGAAATTTTCCGACCCGAATCAACTAAAGATTCAACAACCAGAGGACTCAACAGATCGTTTGAAATTATTGCTCCATCCGGGCTCATAGGCGACCCCGTCCGAAGCGAGAGGACCGCAAAATGGAAAATTTTAACTTACGAACTCGACCAAGCAAGTCATTTTGGCGACCTTGACGCAAATGGGGCTCACAACCTCGCCAAAACGAGGGGGCCACACACATACGAGCCACAATGACGAAAAACATCACAAACAAAACACAAGATAAAAGCAAGAAGTGGCCGACAACATCTACGAATCAGTACAAAGACGGTTACAAGTTTATTACAAATCAAGAAAAATCCAAAAGTCAAAAATAACAAGGTCTGAAAATTAAAAATGGGCCAACCGGATCCACTTTCTCGAAATGGGGAGTCAAAATATGATCTCCAGAAAAGTTTATAAACTCATCACCAAATTGAGGGATCCTGGGGCTTCTCGCCATCATCCTCGGTCTTGCCATCCGTCTCCTCAGCCTCAGCAGTCTCCCTCTCCACCGCCTCCAGCATCGAACGCAGATTGACCTCATTGACGGGAGAAGGATCGTAGATAGGCAAATCATCCTTCCTGTACTGAGCCACAAAATCGGATAGCTGTGGCTGAGTATAGGGAAGATCAGAATGATTGGCCCTCAGAGCAGCGTTGAATTGGGGAATGAGTTGCCAACTGAGCAGGGTGTCCAAGCTAACCTTGTCGGTCCCAAAAGCCGACCTAAAACAACGGGCAGCGTGAAAGAAACCTCGGTCATAATATTGTTAGCGGGCAACCCGCAACTCCTCAAGATGTTTTTCCAAATCCCTGTCGGCGTCAACCAGCTGGGATTCGAGGACACAGATTCTCTTCTGGCTCTCTGCATACTGAGACGCAACTTCATCCCTCTAGGCCTCAATGGAGTTCAGCTACTCACCGATTTCCTGGGCTTTCTTAGCACTAACGCATTTGCTTCGTGAAGTCGGGCGAGCTCGGCCTGAGCATCGGCGGACTGTTTCTCAGCCAACATGGCTTGTTTCTCTGCCTCAATCGTCTTTGCCCCAACCACCTTCAATGAAAATTTTAGGTCATGATTTTGCCCAAGAAGCTCGGACTGAGCAGCATTATGCCCATGGTCGGATTGGAAAAGTTCAGTCCCAAGCTGAAAGGGAAAAACGATTAGTCAAATACCGACCCCCTTACCAAAACAAAACACACGCAGAATGAAAATCATATACCTGGCTCGCAAAAACTCCCAGCATTCCGAGGGCACCAGCCAAACATTGAGATTGATCCGAAGAGCTCAGGGTAGCGGAAGAAGCAACTACATTCTGCAGCACGCAACAAGATATGATGCCACGACCCACGAGCCGCTCGGCTTGGCTGGGCAAAGTAAATCTCAAATTCTTTAAGGGTAGCACGTCAGTAATGGCAGCGGCAACCTTCCCGGCTCCCCTCAACTCCCACAGTTTCTCAGAAAACCCTTTCTCCATCCATAATGCAGGCAGACCCCGACCACCGGCCAGACTCCTCAGGACAAGCAGGTGTATGGGTCGACTTGGGACATTCGGCTCTCCTCCGTCGCCATCTCTCGTCTTGCTCGGACTCTCCGTTAACTCGATCGCAGCAGGTGAAATGGTTACCGCCTCGAGGTTCGGCCCCGCCAGAACAGCATCGACCGCCCCAGATGCGGCCACAACCGCTGCACCACCCTGATCCATGGATTTCAGATTCTTCTTGGGGACACCTCCCGCGTCAATTTCCTCGTCATCAGCTACCTCGGCCAAGGACCTCCCCTTAGTGGTGCCCCTCTTCCTTTTCGATTTCGGTTTTGAAGGAACAACCGAACCTCACACCTCAACATTCAAAGATCCACTAGGCGGGATGGCGTCAGTGGATAACATGGACAAGCTGACAGTCTTAAGCTCCACGTCAGCAATTTTGGTCAGCAGAGTTTCATTTGTTTGTCTCATCTTCATTATCTTGGCGAACCGAGCTACCCTATCATCAACAGCATCAGACATCGTGCCTGAAAAGATAGAGTCGGTAACAAATTGCAGGACAAAAATAAATACTGATAACGAGCAAGAACCAAAGCAAAACAGAGAAAGACGTGAAATAATAAAAGGGAAAAGGGCATTACGCCGGTCTTTATTCTGGCGTCTCCTAGGGTTCCCGAGGCAAGCCTGACACCTGGACCGGTAGGTCCTAGAGTAATGGCACTCCGCATACCAGTCCTTGTCAGACAGCAAAGTCGAGGGCTCAACAACAGCGACCTCATCCGGACCAGAGCCGGGGATCCCGGCCAGAGAACTGTAAGGTCGACGGACATCAATCAAGGACCTCCCGCTAAACGTCATATCCTGGTTCATTCCACCCCAACCGAGGAAATTATGAATCTTATTGATCAACTCCTGCTCATCCTTCTCAAGCGTTTTAGTCACAGTGATCAAATTCTTTCTTTTCCCGGGCCGCTCTTCAAACTTGTGAAAAGGCCAACCCACAGCGGACTCAACAATTAAGCCGCATTGCTCCCAGTCTTTCACTTTCGTAGGAAGCCAATAGAATAATCAGCAAGCATTGACTTTACTCCAAACTAGCAGCAGATTGCGAGTATCCCTAGAATATTCGATGACGGTCAAAATATACCCGTAAAAGTCATCAACATTATCCTTAAATCGGGTCTAATAATATATATTTTATATTAAATCACAAGTTTATATTTATTATTTAATGTTATGTGATTTATAAAATATAATTTGGTATTTATCCGTTTTTATTATTTAAATATGATTTATTTTGGGATAATTATTTATTTTGTAGATTGAGATAATTTTTGGAGGATAATTATAAATGGAAGAATTAAACTACAAGATAAATCCAAGCAAATACGGATGCATTGAAGATAAAGATCGGATAAGAAAGAAAAAGAGGAGTGAGGCAAGACAAAAGCCGGCAAGCCAATCCAATGGAGTTGGCGCCGACTTTAGGGGGGACGCATGCAAGGGGGGCGCATTTTTTGCCCTTATCCAAATATCGGCCGGGAATTATCCTAATGTGTTTTCAAACTCCTTTTGGATTTAGGAAACCTATTTCAGATTGGTTTAGGCTTATCCTATGTAATTTTTACTCCTATATATTTGTGCATACATACACACGCCACACACAAGTCATAATAAAAATCTTCAGTTTTGCTCAGAGCAGTTTTTTACAAGTTCTTCAATTATGTAAGTTCTTGTATTTATTTTCTCTTAGTTCTTTTAATTAATTCCCCCAATTATTATTTATCGTTTGAGATTATTATTTCTTAGTTAAATGAGGTAGATCTAGGATTGTGACGTGAGGCAGTGGGGACTCCTCGTCTATAAGGATCCACACGCCCACGTCTATGTTTTGTAATCTATGTATGATTTTATTTCGATTAATAATCGTGTTTCTAGTAGGTATATATAATTACTTTATGAGCTTCTATTTTATCCGATAAGTATAGAGAAACGCTAAGATTTAGTTTTTCGCCGAGTCAGTCTAGCCACGTCTTTATGGTGTGATTGTCCATTTCGAATTTCTTATCTTAGTAGGTATGGCTACGGCTACGTTGCTCGTCTGTTTTAATTAAAACGTGTAGTGAGGAAATACCAATATAGTGCTCCTAGGTCGGCTCATGAATTGATCTTCCGGGACTTTCAGCGAGATCTAGATTTGTGCTGTATTAGGGAATTGCGCGCACCTGATTATACGTAAATCGTAGATTAACATGATACCTAAAAAGTTAGTGTTAATGGGAAGGAGACTGATGCGATCGCTTAGGAAGTACGCCTAATCACAGGAATGTTGCCTCGGTGAGGAATACGGTTAATATCGGCATCCCTAGTTTTGTAAGCGTGCGAGTCATATGAGATGGAGGCCTAAAAAGCGAAGTCACGTGATGTAGCATAGTGATCTAGATGGCCTGCCCGGAGCTAGATCTAGTTTAGGGGATGATTCCCGTAGCCAATATAAAAGAGATACGAATCGGATTAATAGTTAGTGAGTCTAGTTTAATTATATATAATCTCTGGATCCAAAAGATAATGTAATAATTGGGGAGGTTAATTATGTTGTATTTATTTGAGTTGTGTCGAGTCATGTCAATTTATCTTTTCTTGTTCTTTGTTGGTCATAGACCGTTTTATGTGCTTGCCATGCTTAATTAATTATTTATAGAATGACCACAATTTGGTTCCATGTGGGATCGACCTTGATTCGCTATAGCTATACTACGATGGACCTAGTCCTCTTGCTAGTATTGGTTTATGGTGGTCAAGTATTTTAATTTCACTTGATCTACGTCATCAAGTTTTTGGCGGCGTTGCCGGGGAGCCAACGGTCAATTGTATAAATAATTATTAGACATGTCAAGTTATATGTTTTAAGGTCAGTTTATACGTTCTTAGAGTCCATCTGGCTAGCTGCTCAAAATAAATAAATAAAATAAAATAAAATAAAAAATAAAACAAATAATATATATATATATATTCGTTTTTTGTGTGTGTCCTGTTATTCCCCGTTTGTAGTCTATAGGTCTGGCGGCAGCATGGATAATCATGCTGACCGTTAGGTTACTGACATTTGTATGTTTTTTTTATGTCCACATCAAGCCAGATAAATTAATTATTCCACTGGATATTGTTCGAGAAAAAATGTCGACCAATCAAGTTTCTGTAGCAAAGAATGAAGAAGTCAAGGTCACACGTAAAACCACGCCAGTGCGGCCGGATAGGCAAACGTTAATAGAAGAACGAAAAAGAAAGAGACAAGAGGAAGGAAAAGCAAAGAAATTCGATCTTTTTCAGGGTATACATGCCAGTATTCCAATTGTTATTTCCGATTCTGATTCTAGCTCAAGTTCGGAGTCTGACTCCGAATACTTACCCACTCTTTCCTCAACTCCCGAATACCCAAGCTCTGATTCTGACCTTGAGTCTGAGTTCAACAATAAACACATAATACCCTGCCATCCTGAGGCAGAAGACTTAAAGGATCGCGCTCGACTACTTCCCAAGTTAGGAGATCCTGGGGCTTTTATCGTTGACGTAGTCTTAGATGGGAAGAGAGTTGGCTTAGCATTGATTGACTCCGGGTCGAGCCTAAACATAGTTCCACATAGCGTTTGCGAGAGGATTGGAGTCTACACGGTTATGAACAACACGATGGACATTCGCTTTGGAGATGGTCTTCGTACTGTGCGCACTGGAGCCTTAAACTACATGACTATAGGGATTGGGAGCCTTCGTTTTCTAGTCGACATAGTCGTGATGGACGTAGAGGAGGATCTCAATTGCCCACTAATACAGGGCCGATCATTTATGGCAACCTCGAAGGCAAGAGTGGACATGGAGAAATTCGAGCTCACACTGTTCGATGCCAAGGGCTCAGAAGTTCATAACATCCTTAGACCCCGATTTCTGCTCCCGCCAAGTATTTCAGTTGTGACGGTTCATGGTGCGGATGAGACTTCTCTAATTCTTAGCCAAGAAGATACGGATATGGTTGACGCTGCCCCAAGAAACGGCGAGTCAGAATTCCTGTGTATCTTACAAAGGGACAAAGACGCTCAATCCCAGTGTAAGGAACCGGCGGACACCTCAATGCTTTTAGCAGACGAGGCAGAAGCCGTGTTTGGAGATGGGTCTACCCCATCCAAAGGACTCGCTGAGGATAGAGAAAGCTTAAAGTTAAAAGATAGACGGAGAAGGGTGAAAAAGCGAACTCGTAGAGTTCGATCTCGAAGATCACTAGTTTCAGAGGCAGAAGCTGAGGTTGGTGCATGTTTAGACAGCAATGATGACTGCATTTTCTTAGGTCTTGCCCCCAAAGGAAATGCACGAATTCTCAAAGAAGGAAGGCAAATCTCAGTTAAGGCCGACCGGGTGAAGATCTGGAAGGCTAAGGACAATAATTCAGAGGAATGATGATATTTGGAGAGTCGAGCTAAAGACTATAAATTCAGAACTATTTCTATCTCTTAGGTATATGTAATATTTTCGGATTTTTAGGTTTTTCTTTTCTTTTAAATAAAAGTAACGTTAAAACAGTTGAGGTTTTTTTTTTTTAAATTTTTGCCGTGTTCCGATGACCATTGGGTTAAGGATGTGCAAAGTTTTTTTTTACTCGACTCGTTATAACGTGAAGTGAAGTTGCATAGGCGTGTCCTGCATCGAGTCTGTTGTTTGTTTCTAAATCGCAAAGTTGAACTGAGAGCAAGTTGGGATTAATTCTAATGTTTTGAAAATGATTATTATTTTTATGAGCTGACTCTGTAACAAACTTCGAGCTTTGTTGAAGACTTATTTTGCAGCGATGGAACTTCGTGTTCGATCTCCGGTTTGCTTATATTCCTCGACGTGCTTGGACTACTCCGATATTCTGCTTCTTACTCGAGAACCGTTTCTAGAGCTAAGTCTATTTCTTATATTCTCATTTTTCTTTGTCATTGGGGACAATGACATGTTTAAGTGGGGGGTAGGCGACTTAGCAATGAGATGCTATAATAAAAAAAATTAAAAGAAACAGTATGATAGAAAATTTTTGAAAAGAAAAAAAAATTGAATAAATGCCATATTATTTATCTCGTACCCTTAGAATTGTGAGTCCCTAGCTTAGAATTGATAGGAAAGGAACCAAGTGCATGACTACGTGATCATTTTATACTTATGTGAATGCAAATTTGAGGATATTCATGCCGATCGTTGCAAGTAGTTATTTATTATTCGATTACTCAATCTTTGAATCGAGTTTTACCGCGCAAATTGTAATAACTAAAGAAATTATGTGTACATTGCATAGATGATTGGTTATGTAGACTTAGTATCAATATTTATCGACTGATGTATTTTTATCTTCTAGCCATTTAAGTGGAGTAATAAGCTTGAGATTTATATGTGTTTTAACAAAATGTTGAACACTGGGCTTGTAGTAACGTTACCAAAGTAGCCTCGCGCTTGTGGTAATATTCATGCTATTGACCAATCCGTGAAAGGGGATTCTTGCAATGCATAATTACTTTTAAAGCAAGTTTCTTTCTTGAGATGTGTTAATGCTTGAAAATATGAAAAAGAAATTTTTTTTATTTTTAAGAGGCTTCGAGTATTTTTCTCGGTCTCCAAGTCCACAAACCTCTTAGATAACGCTCTTGCTTATTGCACCATGCCTTTACCTATGCGAGGCTTAAGAAGTGGGAATGCTGATGTCGGTAGGTTGAGATTGCGAAGTTAGCATAAACTCTAATCTTGCCACGAATATATAAAATTGAATGCACATGCACACATCACTTCGATTCATAACGATTAGTGAATAATGGATACCTTATGAGCATGAATGGTATGAGTTGACTTGAATTTCTTGTGTAAGTATGATTTGACCATGGAACATGTTTTCTTGGGGAATGACTTATCGATGCTTTGTTCGGGACGATCAAAGTCTAAGTGGGGGGTAGTTGATGACGGTCTAAATATACCTGTAAAAGTCATCAACATTATCCTTAAATTGGTCCTAATAATATATATTTTATATTAAATCACATGTTTATATTTATTATTTAATGTTTGTGATTTATAAAATATAATTTGGTATTTATCCGTTTTTATTATTTAAATATGATTTATTTTGGGATAATTATTTATTTTGTAGATTGAGATAATTTTTGGAGGATAATTATAAATGGAAGAATTAAACTACAAGATAAATCCAAGCAAATACGGATGCATTGAAGATAAAGATCGGATAAGCATGAAAAAGAGGAGTAAGGCAAGACAAAAGCCGGAAAGCCAATCCAATGGAGTTGGCGCCGACTTTAGGGGGGACGCATGCAAGGGGGGCGCATTCTTTGCCCTTATCCAAAGTTCGGCCGGGAATTATCCTAATGTGTTTTCAAACTCCTTTTGGATTTAGAAAACTTATTTCAGATTGGTTTAGGCTTATCCTATGTAATTTTTACTCCTATATATTTGTGCATACATACACACGCCACACACACAATACACACAAGTCATAATAAAAATATTCAGTTTTGCTCAAAGCAGTTTTTTACAAGTTCTTCAATTATGTAAGTTCTTGTATTTATTTTCTCTTAGTTCTTTTAATTAATTCCCCTAATTATTATTTATCGTTTGAGATTGTTATTTCTTAGTTAAATGAGGTAGATCTAGGATTGTGACGTGAGGCAGTGGGAACTCCTCGTCTATAAGGATCCACATGCCCATGTCTATGTTTTGTGATCTATGTATGATTTTATTTCGATTAATAATCGTGTTTCTAGTAGGTATATATAATTACTTTATGAGCTTCTATTTTATCCGATAAGTATAGAGAAACGCTAAGATTTAGTTTTTCGCCGAGTCAGTCTAGCCACGTCTTTATGGTGTGATTGTCCATTTAGAATTTCTTATCTTAGTAGGTATGGCTACGGCTACGTTGCTCGTCTGTTTTAATTAAAACGTGTAGTGAGGAAATACCAATACAGTGCTCTAGGTCGGCTCATGAATTGATCTTCCGGGACTTTCGGCGAGATCTAGATCCGTCTTTGTATTAGGGAATTGCGCGCACCTGATTATACGTAAATCGTAGATTAACATGATACCTAAAAAGTTAGTGTTAATGGGACGGAGACTGATGCGATCGCTTAGGAAGTACGCCTAATCACAGGAATGTTGCCTAGGTGAGGAATACGGTTAATATTGGCATCCCTAGTTTTGTAAGCGTGCAAGTCATATGAGATGGAGGCCTAAAAAGCAAAGTCACGTGATGTAGCATAGTGATCTAGATGGCCTACCCGGAGCTAGATCTAGTTTAGGGGATGACTCCCATAGCCAATATAAAAGAGATACGAATCGGATTAATAGTTAGTGAGTCTAGTTTAATTATATATAATCTCTGGATCCAAACGATAATGTAATAATTAGGGAGGTTAATTATGTTGTATTTATTTGAGTTGTGTCGAGTCGTGTCAATTTATCTTTTCTTGTTCTTTGTTGGTCATAAACCGTTTTATGTGCTTGCCATGCTTAATTAATTATTTATAGAATGACCACAATTTGGTTCCCTGTGGGATCGACCTTGATTCGCTACAGCTATAATACGATGTACCTCGTCCTCTTGCTAGTATTGGTTTATGGTGGTCAATTATTTTAATTTCACTTGATCTACGTCATCAATATTCATCGCGGCTTTCCCAAAGGTATAAAACCTCAAGAGCACAGGGAGGGTTGGTTCATGTTTCAACATTTGGCATAGGATGATGAAAGCCGAGACTATCTTCACCGCTCCGGGGACAAAATCATAGGGCAGAGCGGCCAGCCTCTCCATCAACTCCACGAAAATGGGGTCGAAAGGTGGACGCAAACCCCAAAATGAAGTAATCATAGAACAAGATGAGTCCGTCCGTCTCGAGACACTAGCCAGCTCGATCGACATCTATAGAGACGCCACTCAGTTCAGAGTTTTCCTCCGCCCGATCAGAAGTGATGGCCAGATTGTTAGGAAAACTAGTGAAAAGATAATCGGGGAAATGTTGTGACAGGCGAAGGTTCCCGAGGTAGCAAGACTTCTACGAATGTCAGGCTACTGATTCTCAATCTCCTTATCCATGGTGGTTATCAATTTTTCCTCCTCTACGGCCTCGAGATTGTCGGGTCTGGGTGTCTTGTTCCTTTTGCCCTCATCATCGCCGACCTTGCTGGCCACTACCCCTAACATCGATCTCGAAGTCCCGATAGTGCCTCTAATAACCTTGGGCACGGCCTTCTTATCCTTGGCTCGCTCAGTAACTATGTTATAAATAGTGGCCTTTTGGCGGCCACCCCGAGACGAGACGGGCCGAATTAAATCCATTTCCTCACTAGCACTGCCCGTTTGGTTAGAGCTTGCCACTTCATCACCCCCCGAGGCGTAACAATGAACATCGTCGTTTTCATCGTCACCGCTTTGAGACATCCTGACACCAAGTGAAATTTGTGTTTTCCCTCACTGTAACGTAGGTCACCAAGGACAGTTACAGTCAGGCCAAGATGAATCGTCCTCATCCTGACACCCAGTCCTTTGTTTCACATCAAGATGTGCCAAGTCTCAGAAATCATGGAAAAGACTCAAAAGAGAACACCCAAAATCAAACCAAAACAATGGAAGAACATAAATCAAAAATCACGACAAGAAAAACTGAAGTATGGAAAGCGCAAAGACAAAAGGGCAATCGAAGCTTCTACCGGCTGAAATTCGGCAAGAATTCAGAACATACAGTAACGTCGAAAGTAGCAAGATGAATGAAATAATACACAAGGCCTAATAAATCAAGAAAGAAAGACAGCCTACCTGATAAGAGGTAGAAAGCACGTAGGAGCCGGAGTAAGCTAGAGCATGTCTCCACGAATTATGCCGAAAATCGCCTCGCCGGAAAACCTCCACTAACAAGCTGCTTGCAAACCATCGTCAAAGAGATCGGAAATTCAGAAATGTTTAGGTCAAGGGTCCGCCCCCCATTATATAGGGAAGGGAATACGGATCCGATGGCCACGATGGTAAAGATCCAACGGATGAGGCGTAAAACGAGAATATCAAATTTTGAATTCCCCAAAGCTGTCCTCATTGCGGCACAAAGGACGAAGCATCCCAGCCAATTGAAACGTGTCTCGGCCAAGTCAATTGTCACATCGGCCGAAGAAACAGAAGAAAATACAAGGCAGCTGATTCAAGGCCGCCCCCTTTCGATCGTCTTGGAACCAAAGATTCCGAAAAGCCAAATCTAGTGAAGTTGAGGCTACTCGCCCGAGTGAAACTTCAAATCGGCCAAGGCAATTCGCCCACTTCGGCCAGCATATGAAGTCAAGGCTATTTTCCCACCTATGACTTCGAATCGTCTTGGAATCAAAGATTCCGAAAAGCCAAATCTAGTGAAGTTGAAGCTACTCGCCCGAGTGAAACTTCAAATCGGCCAAGACGATTCGCCCACTACGGCCAGGATATGAAGTCAAGGCTATTTTCCCACTTACGACTTCGAATCGGCTTGGAACCAAAGATTCCGAAAAGCCAAATCTAGTGAAGTTGAGGCTACTCGCCCGAGTGAAACTTCGAATTGGCCAGGCGATTCGCCCACCACGGCCAGCATATAAAGTCAGGGCTATTTTCCCACTTACGACTTCAAATTGGCTTGGAACCAAAGATTCCGAAAAGCCAAATCTAGTGAAGTTAAGGCTACTCGCCCGAGTGAAACTTCAAATCGTCCAAGGCGATTCGCCCACTACAGCCAACATATGAAGTCAAGGCTATTTGCCCACTTACGACTTCGAATCGGCTTGGGACCAAAGATTCCGAAAAGCCAAATCTAGTGAAGTTGAGACTACTCGACTGAATAAAACATGGAACATCCTACTAGCCAAATCCGCCGGTAAGAGCTGCTTCACGATGCCAGGAGCTTACTCCCTACCTGACACCTTGAAGTGTCAAGGGTACGGAGTAAGGGGCCATTGATGGGCCGGCTCCTCCTTCCGGGCCACCGACCGCCGCATATAGGCGCCCAGGGATCAAAGAATGAAGGAACGGCCCGGCCTCCGCCCCTCGAGCATAACCATGCCGGAAACGGGCTCTGGCAACAGGTCCATAAGCATAAGGGTGAGAGGTCCGCATAAAGACCTCTACCCTGAACACCTGGAGACTAGGATTGATGACCATCCCAACCAGCTAAGGATATGAGGCGACCACTCAAGAATCCGTGCCGCCCACAATCGGATGTGATCCTAGCCGACACCGTAGATTCAGTTGTACTATGTCCCTAGTTGTAATTATGTTGAATGTAAGTCGGTCATTACCCTATAAATAGGGCTCCATGTATCATTCATAAACAAGGGGGAATATATGATAAACAAGGCAAAACTCTGCCTCTTCTAAATCTCTTTTATTTACAATACACCGCTGCCAGAGCTCCTTAGCTCCACCTTGCACCACTATTCACATACACGAATCACAGCCAGATATCCATCACTAATCGTCCGCTGAACACCCTTGATAATTTCGACGTTATCAAGGGTGACATGGTACCGTACTACCTGACTTGTGCGGGAGGGTATTGTACTTATACCTTTACCGCTTCGGCGGCATGGCTAGTTTCCTGCTTCGGCGACATGGTTTCTCGTTCTCGTTCTTGCTCGATGGTCCCGCCGAGGGTTTCGCAGTCAGGTTAGCTGTGCATCGGGCCAATGACCGCGGTTGTGGGATCTGAGGCAAGTGGACCCTCCGGAAGCCTTAGGAGATTGTGTGTCGGAAGGACAGACTTCACTATAAAAATTGCTAGTTGTTGATATAAGGTGCGTGAAAGGGGAGTCATAAGGTAGAGACAATTGTATCAGCTGTATCAATGTCTAGTAATGGAACTTGATGAATTGACTTAACTCGCATGAACTTGCTTGACACTTAAATAAACTATACATGTTTTCTTAATACTCGTGCACTAATATGTTTTAAAATATTCTTTACATTTGTTCTATCATTGTTAAAGACTTCCGCTGTATTTCTTAAAGTTGTTCAAGATATTGATTTTATATGTATTATTATTATACATATTTAATATAACACTCACACACACAGCTCATACCAACCTTGGCTGACGATTCATTTTCTTTGTTTCTCTATTTTGTTTTGTTTTCTTTTGTTTTATTTTCATCTATAAATAAAATTAGGTAGGATCGAGAAAGATGTAATGAGGATGAAAGTGATGACATGGACCTGGATTTAGAACATGCTGTGCAAATTAAGTTAGTGACAACTGTGATATTTTATTAGTTGTAATATTATAATGGAAACACTTAGTGAATATTTGTAAATTAATTTGTGGTTTTTGGATTATTTGGGATTTCTAATATTGCTATTGAAGTCGCGGCGATAGTTTCGCAACCCCTTTTAGAATGACCCAGTGGACCTTGGGGTCAGGAATTCCAAACAAAATTTGGAATGACCTAGATTATTTAAAGGCAAATCATATTTACCAAATAATGCCATTTGGCATCCAAATGGTTCAAACTATTTGAATCATTAGTTGGCCACCTTATTCCAAACAAAATTTGGAATGACCTAGATTATTTAAAGGCAAATCATATTTACCAAATAATGCCATTTGGTATCCAAATGGTTCAAACTATTTGACTCATTAGTTGGCCACATAACATTAACAAAAGATGAATTATCAATCACAACTATGAACAATATAGAAACAAAAATACACAAAAAAAAATTTGGATATCCACCACCTTTGACAGTCAACCGACGCCGGCTGCAGGTTGCCCTGCCGCCGCCGCCGCCGACCAGCCGCTGATGGTGGTGCCGCCGACAGCCGGCCGAGCACCACCCGATCTCATTTTCTTCTTTTCGTGTATCGTTTTGCGAATCAAAAAATCTTTCATCTTTGAATTACATGATTTAAACGATAAAATCAACTATGCAAATTAACATGCTTATTGCTTAAGCTCGAAGCTCGCTCCGATACCACTGTTAGGAAGTCTACGAGGGAACGCAGCGGAATTCGAAAATTTATTTCCTTTTAACCAGGATCGACTTCGTTTAAGCAATAAACAATAAGTAGTAGACGGTGGTTACCTTGCTTGATCTAAAAGATCGACGCTTTGACTGTCTAAGGAGAGTAGCGATGCACGGAGGCACCCAAGCGTTCGGCCTCTACCGGTGATCCACACGAACAGCCCGCCGGAATCCCATAATGGATTGCTACTAGAAAAATCCGGTTGATAGACCGACATTTTCTCTCTCTCAAAACTCTCTATAAGAAGCTCTCTATTTTTCACAAAAACTATTAGCTCTTGGAATTGTGATGTACCAAAGAGCTAGCCAAGCCTCCCTTAAATAGGTGTTGGGGCGCCACTTTCATATCCCAATCTGATTGGGAGAAGCTTCCTAGTAGATTGATGAGAAAGAAAATATTTTCCTAATAAAATATGGAAAATACCTTTGATTGATTTATCTCATTTAATATTCAATATCTTATATTATATATATTTCAAAGATATATATTGACAATATCTCATATTGAATATATCTTATTATATTACCATAAATCTATTTTTTCAAAAATCAATTAATATCCAATATTAATATTACGGTAATATTACTAATTAAATTGCTAAATCCAAGTGTATCTAATACACTTCAAATAGGCGCCACCTTCGACCAACAAATTGGCATCCGGAATATTCTTATTTAGTATAATGTCACGAATAATTAATTTGCAAAATACATGTGTATCATATACTCAAATAATTCGACACATATATACATCATATATATATTTAATTAATCAACATAATTAATATCTTGTATTTAATTTATTCATAATAAATAAATACCACCATATTAATTTATCACTACAACACTTTATAGTATGAGATAAATTCTTTACTTATTTGGTTATCACTATAATCGCATTTTAATCCGGCTAGTTCTTATGTGTGTGACCGGATAGGCTTCCGAATATGTTGGCCGTAGACATAAAGTGCAAATTAAGAAAATGCCCTTCATATCTAAAGATCACGAGATAGCGTCTAGCAACACACCGTGACCCCAATCATCGGAAGAGTCAAATGAAATGACTACTATCGTTGTAACAGTTTCCGTGTAAATAGAATCCTATCGCTGTAATAATATCCATACGGTCGTTCGTCGAGTGTCAAACATCAACGACCGTAACTTATAATCTGGACATCATGCTCTCTCAAAATAACTCATTTACTTCCACTTTGCAAAGATTCATGAGAGTAAGACATTCCTTATAAGAAGGGCGTTTCAGATATTCACCCCTACTAATAGGGTATGTGATTTCCAGATGACCAAACATATATACTCCGCATTCTTCAGTATCACACCCAATCACTACCGCATGATCGCCCCGTGGCTAGGGGAAACCTCAATAGTGTCAAAGAATGACAATCCACACCGTGATGCCATGAAGACTCCGGACCTAAGGATAATTACACAACCGCCACATAGTTTGACACTTAACAGTGTAAGTGGATCAGTCTAACGTACGCATTCTCTAATACACGTCCACGTACAGTCCAAGTGTCTTAACACTTCGATAGACGAGATCTACCCTGATGACGGTCAAATTATACCCGTAAAAGTCATCAACGTTGACCTTAAATCGAGATTAATAATATATATTTCATATTAAATCACATGTTTATATTTATTATTTAATGTTAAGTGATTATTAATATGATATTTGGTATTTAGCCGTTTTCATTATTGAAAGCCTATTTATTGTGCGATAAATGCTGATTTTGTAGATCACGACAAATCGAGAGGATTAATGTCATTCAATCAATGGTCTCAAGATAATAGAGGAAGAAAATCGGAGCATTAAATGAAAGATTAATCAGATCAACACGCAAGCGTGCAGTGGGGAACAAGTCAGACAAAGAGACGCGTTTAACACGTGTAAAAAGGGCTCGGTCGACCGAGCCTATCCATTCGGTCGACCGAGTATGTCGGCTCGGTCACTTTTCGGATTTTTTCGTATTTACCTTCTAGATCCTTCATAAGTCGGCAGAAACCCCTATATAAGCAGCAGCTACGAGAAATTGTAAATCACACCAACATATTCCATCATCCCTTCATTCTTTCTTCAATCTTACAATTCAGAATATAACTTTGATACAATGTAGAATAATTTGAGGGTTTCCAGCAATTTAAGGGCTGCAATATGTAAGCCTTTACTTTCTGTTTCTTTCTTTTAAGTAATTAATCCCTCCCAATTATGCTTTATCGTTTGAATTAGTTAATCATAGCTAGATGATGTAGATCTAGGCTATGACGTTAGGGATGTGGAGACTCCTTGTCTATGGGGATCCCATAACCTACGTCATAGACTTAGTATTTATTCATGAATCTACTTGATTTAATTAATGCGTATCTATGTTAGTTTATATGAATGCTTTACGAATTACTGTTTAATCCGTTGTGTATGATGAAACGCTGAGAGATACGTTCAGGGATGTAATCTGGGCGAAAAAAGACCATTCGGTCGACCGAGCCCAGCTATTCGGTCGACCGAGCCCTGTTTTCATCCGTTAAATAGCCACGTCTTTATGGTTAGGTTAAATTAATAGAATTTATTATCTCAGTTGGTATGGCTATGGCTACGTTACTCGCTTAGTTTAATTAAAACGTGTAAAAAGGAAATACCGATATAAAACTCTTAGGTAGGCTCATGAATTGATCTTCGGACGTTCAGCGTTATCTAGGTAGGTTTATATTAGGGAATTGCGCGCACCTTGTTATACATAGATCGTAAACTAGCATGAGACTATAACTTGGTAATTGCTAGTTGGACGAGAGCTTGAGTAATCGTTTAGGAAGTACGCCTAACCATTGGAATGTTGCCTAGACGAGGTGTACGGTCAATATCGGCATCCTTAGATTCGTAAGCGTGTGAGTTATATGAGATGGAGGCACTAAAAGGCGAAGTCACGTAACAATATCACAGTGATTTAGTGACTTACCGGTGCTAAGTCAAGTTTAAGGGGATGACTCCCGTAGCCAATCTAAGATAGATACAAACGGATTGACAGTTAATAAGTTCAGTTTATTATATAAATTATCTAGGTCCAAACGATAAAAACTATAATTGGGGAGGTTAATTACGTTGTGTCGAGTCGTGTCTTTACCTTTCTTGTCTTATGTTGGTCGTAGACCGCCTCTATGTCCTTGACATGTTTAATTAATTGTTTGTATATAAGATGATCCACAATTGGTTCCCTGTGGGATCGACCTGGATTCACTATAGCTATGCTACGATGGGCCTAGTCCTCTTGCTAGTATTGGATTCTGGTGGTCAAGTATATTATAACCTGATTGACCCCGATCAAGTTTTTGGCGCCGTTGCCGGGGAACCAACGGTCAATTTTATATATAAATAATTTTCTTATTCATGTCAAGTTTTCTGTTTTAGAGTCTGTTTTGAGTCCCTCTGGTTGTCTGCTCTGTCTGAAAATTCCAGATTCTAAAAAAAATAAAAAATAAAAAATAAAAAATAAAAAAATATTTATTCGGTCGACCGAGAGACCTGATTCGGTCGACCGAGAATTTATAATTTTTTTTGTTTTGTTTTGTTCTTGTTCTGTTCTGTTTACACGGTTTCTGATTTGTGTTTTTCGAGTCTGGAATTTCGCGTGTCTGTTTATCCCCGTATGTTTAATCCGTAGGTACGATAGCGAGCATGGGAAACCATGTTAAAATCAGTCTACGGTCTGTTTTGTTTTTCTTCTGTTTGCAGAAACCAGGGAAGCAATAATCTGAGTCAGTAATTTTTCGTGGGCGCTGAGAAAATAACCCAGCAAACATGCGGAGCTACGAATCTAAGATGGGAAAAGCGATGGAAGCAATACCATTAAAGCACCAAGATGGCTCCGGGAAAAAAAATATATTTTAAGGCTTAAATTCTTCATGGTACAATGTTGAAGGCAAGGTACTACCCTTTTTTTTGCTTATGTTTTACTACCTTTTGGTTTTTTGAGCATAAGTTAGCCTATACATGAACCTTAGTATGAATCTTAGCCCGGAGTTGGTTTGTAAGAATAATTTTATTAGTGTCGATGGTTTTGCCCCATATCTGTCTCATCTAGAGGGTGTAAGAAAACATGTAGTCGTTGAAAGGAAGCAGTGAATAAAGAGTTCCTCGTAGTTCTGTTAAAATCTCTTTGTCCTATGCATGAGATTGCTTCTACTGGCCATGGGAGCAACAAATTGTGTAGTTTAAGCATTCAAAATCTAAAGAAGACGTTGAGTTTTGAGAGAACACAATCTTCTGCTTTCGTTGAGTTTTAGGGTGATGGCTTCTCGGTGAACCCACCTTAAACAGAAACGAGATTACACATTGGGTGACAATTTAGAAATCGGAGACTCTTAGTACATTGGTTCGGAAATGGTCTAACCATGGCTGGGCGAGTTCAACCGAGCTTCGGCTCAATCGACTCCCCTCCACGTGTGATGTACGTTACAGCAGTTCGACAAGACTTAGCATAGCCGATAAGCCTTCGGGCTAAACGGGGCTTAATCTTGACGGATTGGCCGAAGCTTGTCATATATGTTCCAACGAATAAGACGGCGTAGGCTTGCCTACATAACCGACCTTATTCGGAGTACTTTGATTCATTGTTTCTTATTGTCAAGGCCAAAACCGTAATTTTAACCGAGTTTCTTAGAATTCACTAATTCCTAAAACGAGAGCCGAGGTAAGAGCTTTGGATAAATGGTATGGATAAATGTCGTTTCCTAGGTCTCACAACCAAGGGAAGGGTATTAATCCGCAAAAGCGACAAACCACCTCTAATAGTGCTCAGAGGGTCAAAGTCTGGCGATCCAAGAATGATAACTGACAAGGATAATTTTTTTTGGAAAGTCGAGCTGAGGACTTTCAACTCAGAACTACTTCTTTAAAACCCTTAGGATTTCTTTTTAGGATTTTAGGTTTTGTTTTCTTTGAGTCCAATAAAAGTAACGTGACATATGTTGAGTTTTTTTTATTTTGCCGTGTTCCGATGGCCATTGGGCTAAGGATGTGCAAAACTTTTTTTTTACTCAATATAGGCCACGTGAAATAGAGTTCCATAGGAGAGTCGAGAAATTGCTAAAGAAAAAGAAATTTAGCAAACAACCTTAAGATGGAAGCATTAAGAGAGCTTGAGAATTATTGAAAATGTAACAGAGAATGATTGGTGTGAACAAGAACAATCTTGGTCAAATTCTAAAACTTTTTAGGTGATCCAAGCGAAAATCTAAAGTGATGTGCAATTCATTCTGCAATTATCCTTATCTTTCCCTTTACACTTTTTCACCTTCAAACTATTCGATCCTCTCACCAATCTGCCCCAACAGTTCACATTTCTAACCATTCTTTCATCGCCTCTCTTTCTTTCCATCCGTTTCACTCTCCCACCCAATCCCATCCCTTTAAACAATTCTCCAACCCATAAACACAATTTCTTACCCACCCTTTATCTTTTCTTCCCAACCTTATGTGTATCTTTTTCTAAACCCATCATACTCTCAACCTCCATTTTGTTTAAAAAAATACCTTTGTGTTGCGGAATTTGAAATATTGCTAAGCTTTAATGATTATCTTTTATCATTTTGATTTTCATGATCATAGCTGGGGTACGTGTGGCTCTGACCCTAGCTAGACTTCAAAGAGTTTTTGGTTCGATCACATACGACTTATCTTTCTACCGGAAGTTTTAAATTTCACATTTTTTCCGTCTATTCCGGCATTTTTAGATGATAAGTTTTGTTCTGAACTATCACACCGATCCGACCTTGTTGATGACGGTTATGACTTTTGCGTGATACATTGGGTTATTAGTAATTTCGAGGAGTAGCTACATCTCCCTAAGTTGTTGATATCCAATGCAAGCGAGAAGTTTCTACGTTATGTATTTGATTTTATCTTTCGCCAATAGGTCGCATTCAATCTGTTATACCTTACCAAGTTTCTCTTTTCCTAGATTGCATACCTTTTCGATCGAGTAACCCTCGTGTTTTCCCACGTGGGGTAATGCTTTTTGATCTTTCTCTTCTCCTCCCGGTTTTAAGCCCATTTAAGCGGTGGAGGTTGTAGATGAAGACCATCATCTTTAGTTGCTTGTTTATTTTTCTTTCTATTTAGTATTTTTCTTTTTGGTTTCCCTTGTCATTGGTTGTATAAAATAAAGTGGCTTAAACTGTTTTTAGGCATTTATACCTCATTACTGCCTCATTATTCTATAACTTCCATAGACATGGTGTTATTAACGGATTCGTGGAGTTTGTCTGCTTATACAGGTTTTCACTTGCTTCTCCACAACGTGCTGACATTTACTCCGATATAGTTCCTTTACTTGAGAGCCGTTTCCAGAGCTAAGTCTTTTTCTTAAATTCTCATTTATTTTTGTCATTGAGGACAATGCCATGTTTAAGTGGGGGGTAGGAGACTTAGCTATGTTATGTTATGATTGAAATTTGAATGAAACGGTAGAAAAATTGAAAATTTGAATACATACCATATTATTTATCTCGTACCCTTAGAATTGTGAGTTCCTAGCTAAGAGTTGATAGGAAATAAACCAAGTTTCATGAGTACGTGATCATTTTATACTTATGTTTGGTAAATTTAAGGATATTCATGCTCGTTTTTGCAAGTAGTTATTTATTATTCAATTACTCAATCTGTGAATCGAGTATACCGCGCAAATCATAATAACTGAAGAAATTATGTGTACATTGCATAGATGATTGGTTATGTAAACTTAGTGTCAATATCTATCTGCTGATGCATTCTTATGTTTTAGCCATTAAAGCGGAGTAATAAGCTTGAGACGTACCTGTGTTTGACAATGCATTAAAACACTGGGCTTGTAGTAACATTACCAAAGTAGCCCCGCGCTTGTGGTAATATTCGATGCTATACATGATCTAAGATAGGGGGATACTCTAAAAGGTTTTCTTCCTTGAGATTAGCAGTATTTGAAAAATAGGAAAAGAATTGAAGAAATTCAACTTTTTAAAGAGGCTTTGAGTAGTACTCGGTCTCCAAGTCCAAAATCCCTATAGATACGCTCTTGCTTATTGCTCTAGTGCTCTAACCATTGCGAGGCATAAGAAGTATGAATGCTGAGGCTAGTAGGTTGAGATTGCGAAGTTAGCATAAACTCTGATCTTGACACGAATATATAAAACTAAATGCACATGCACACATCACTTCGATTCATAGTCAGTAGTGAATAGTGGATATCTTATGAGCATGACTAGTATGAGTTGACTTGAGTTTCTTGTGTAAGTATGATTTGACCATAGAAAATGTTGTCTTGGGGAATGACTTATTGATGCTTTGTTCGGGACGATCAAAGTCTAAGTGGGGGGTAGTTGATGACGGTCAAATTATACCCGTAAAAGTCATCAACGTTGACATTAAATCGAGATTAATAATATATATTTCATATTAAATCACATGTTTATATTTATTATTTAATGTTAAGTGATTATTAATATGATATTTGGTATTTAGCCGTTTTCATTATTGAAAGCCGATTTATTGTGCGATAAATGCTGATTTTGTAGATCACGACAAATCGAGAGGATTAATGTCATTCAATCAATGGTCTCAAGATAATAGAGGAAGAAAATCGGAGCATTAAATGAAAGATTAATCAGATCAACACGCAAGCGTGCAGTGGGGAACAAGTCAGACAAAGAGACGCGTTTAACACGTGTAAAAAGGGCTCGGTCGACCGAGCCTATCCATTCGGTCGACCGAGTATGTCGGCTCGGTCACTTTTCGATTTTTTCGTATTTACCTTCTAGATCCTTCATAAGTCGGCGAAACCCCTATATAAGCAGCTAGCGGCTACGAGAAATTGTAAATCACACCAACATATTCCATCATCCCTTCATTCTTTCTTCAATCTTACAATTCGAATATAACTTTGATACAATGTAGAATAATTTGAGGGTTTCAAAGCAATTTAAGGGCCGCAATATGTAAGCCTTTACTTTCTGTTTCTTTCTTTTAAGTAATTAATCCCTCCCAATTATGCTTTATCGTTTGAATTAGTTAATCATAGCTAGATGATGTAGATCTAGGCTATGACGTTAGGGATGTGGCGACTCCTTGTCTATGGGGATCCCATAACCTACGTCATAGACTTAGTATTTATTCATGAATCTACTTGATTTAATTAATGCGTATCTATGTTAGTTTATATGATTGCTTTATGAATTACTGTTTAATCCGTTGTGTATGATGAAACGCTGAGAGATACGTTCAGGGATGTAATCTGGGGGAAAAAAAGACCATTCGGTCGACCGAGCCCTGTTTTCATCCGTTAAATAGCCACGTCTTTATGGTTAGGTTAACTTAATAGAATTTATTATCTCAGTAGGTATGGCTATGGCTACGTTACTCGCTTAGTTTAATTAAAACGTGTAAAAAGGAAATACCGATATAAAACTCTTAGGTAGGCTCATGAATTGATCTTCGGACATTCAGCGTTATCTAGGTAGGTTTATATTAGGGAATTGCGCGCACCTTGTTATACGTAGATCGTAAACTAGCATGAGACTATAACTTGGTAATTGCTAGTTGGACGAGAGCTTGAGTAATCGTTTAGGAAGTACACCTAACCATAGGAATGTTGCCTAGACGAGGTGTACGGTCAATATCGGCATCCTTAGATTCGTAAGCGTGTGAGTTATATGAGATGGAGGCACTAAAAGGCGAAGTCACGTAACAATATCACAGTGATTTAGTGACTTACCGGTGCTAAGTCAAGTTTAAGGGGATGACTCCCGTAGCCAATCTAAGATAGATACAAACGGATTGACAGTTAATAAGTTCAGTTTATTATATAAATTATCTAGGTCCAAACGATAAAAACTATAATTGGGGAGGTTAATTACGTTGTGTCGAGTCGTGTATTTACCTTTCTTGTCTTATGTTGGTCGTAGACTGCCTCTATGTCCTTGACATGTTTAATTAATTGTTTGTATATAAGATGATCCACAATTGGTTCCCTATGGGATCGACCTGGATTCACTATAGCTATACAACGATGGGCCTAGTCCTCTTGCTAGTATTGGTTTATAGTGGTCAAGTATATTATAACCTGATTGACCCCGATCATACCCCTGCCCTTAAAGACATAAGACATCTAATACGTGCTAGCCTGTTTGTACTATCAATGCCCTGTTTAATAGTACATAAGCCGAGAGACATTTAAGCATCAAACTTATTAACGTGATTGGAGATCTCATCAACCATAATCGCCTATCATGATTTCTCTATCACAGTTTAATACTAAGGACGTTATCATATAACAATTCGTAATTGGTTCTTTAAGAGAACAAATATATGACAAAAGAAAAAACCATTTAATATATGTATAAACATAAAGAAATAGTAGAAAAGATCCAACCCGATCGGATCCGGTCCAACCCAATTGGGTTTAGGACACTACTTCAAAAACAACGTGCCCTGTGCCAGGGCCAACTTATGGTTCTGCTCGATCGGAAAATCAGCAAGCTAGGCTCCAAGCAACCCGGTCTCATGAATAATGTCTAGCACATATTTCCGTTGATTCAAAAAAATGCGTGATTTATTTAGAGCAGCCTCCAACCCAAGGAAGTACTTAAGAACCCCAATATCCTTCATTTCCAAACACGTGCTAAACTAATCTTTAAAGTGTTCATTGCCTGCTGATCATTCCCTACAATAATCATGTCATCCACATACAAGAGCACATTAGACTGAGTATCACCATGGTGCAAAGTAAACAAAGAATAATCCGAATACGACTGATGGAAACCGTAAGCCTTCTGGGCTGAGGCAAGCTTCGCAAACCAACAACTCGGAGCTTGCTTCAAACCATACAGTGACTTCTACATGCGGCAAACCAGGTTGGATAGGTTTTTCTCGAATCCAGGAGAGAGTTTCATATAAATCTCTTCCTCTAAATCTCCATGTAAAAATGCATTATAGACATCCAACTGATGGATATCCCAATTTTTAACTGCAGCTACACTGAGAAATGTCCTTACAGTAACCATTTTTGCCACTGGGGCAAATGTCTCGTTGTAGTCCAACCCTTCCACTTGATGGTGTCCAAAAGCAACCAACCGAGCCTTCAAATGTTGCAACTGTCCGTGTTCATCTTATTTTTCTATGAACACCCATTTACTTCCCAACTCCTTTTTCCCAGGTGGTAGGTTGTAATTCTCATGTACCCCGATCTTCCAAAGCCCGTACTTCTTCTGCCATAGCCTTGCGCCATCCTTCATGTTGAATAGCCTCCTTGAATGTTTTTGGAGGATTTCCTATAGTGATGACTGCTAGATACTTGCGGTGTTTATAAGAAAACAAATCATAATTGACAGTATGCGTAAGAGGATAAGGAGTACACGAGGATACCGTTAAAGCAGGTGAACAGGCAGACGTACTTTTCTTTGCCAGAAACATGTGAGTAACAAAATCCTGAAATTGAGAATTAGGGATCTTTTGTCGACGTCCTTGACCTAACTCCTCTAATGTAGGGGTGTCCGGAACAGAGTTAGGAGCGATGTTCAGTTTTGGATCCGTAGGGGCATCAAAAGTAATATTTTTGGGTACTTGAGGCCCCCCTCAACCGGTGCAATAGGGTCGGGCTGGTCCACCGGTGGGGTAGGAGATGCAGGAAAAAAATCATTGGAAGAAATATCTTCATCATGAATAGGAATATCTACACTCGGGTTGGGCCAAGGCTCAGTCGGTTTCTCAAACGGGAAGACGTGTTCGTAAAATTTTACATCGCGGAAACACAGATCTCTGTGTCAAGATCTAAAAGAGTCCATACTTTCCTAGCAAAAGGGTAACCAAGTAGAACACATTTACGACTCCTACTATTACATTTATTTTTGAGGGATGATAAGTGGAGATTTCGCAATCCGGCTCGATCAAATACAATTTATAAAACTCGAAACCTTAGGCAAAACTCACTTTCTAACTGGCAGTGAACTGGGTCGATCGTAGGTAGTGCATTCAGAGTCTGAGGTCGATCCCACGAGGAGATTTAGTCGAATATAAAATTTGCGTTAAAATCAGAGGGCAAAGAGTATATGAACAAGACAAAAGATCGAAGCTTTTATTATTTCCCGACATACACAAGGATCTGAATCAAGACTTTTATCCAGAGTAAATTTCATCAAACTAATGATCTACACAATCGAAAACATATTGAGAGAAAACAAATCGAAATCAGAAAACTCACAATAATGAAGATCTAAAGATTGCAGATCAAGACTTTTGAATCCTAAATCAGCAAAAGATATCAACCTTTAATTCATACAATGATCCCAGGAACGAACTCCACCAAGCTATCGATCGAATATCGTATTCTACTCTATATATAAAAATCTAAACCTAGAAATTGAAATACGGGGCCTAGTCCAGAGCTCTAATCCGGCTATTTAGATGTCAACCTGTCATAACAACCGCCGAAGCGGCTGGGTTGAGCACCTAAGCCGGCCTCAAACTCAGTCTAGGCCAATAAAAGTCAGAATATATGTTTCTTGGGTTTAGCTGCTCTTAAATAGGCAGAAAATCGCGACCTTGACCTAGTTGGGCCGACCAACTTGGCCCATTTAACTTGTCTTCAATAAATTGGTGATAACTTGATGTTTAGAGCTCCGATTTGAACGATTCAAGATGCGTTGGAAATCTCGTTCAATTACCTACAACTTTTATGAAGACCACTTGACTATAAAATGCTTCCAAGATAGGTCGAAATAAAGATTAATGAACAGGCATGGTGAAATACTGCTGTCGGCGCCAAACGAGCGTTTGCCTCATGTCAAACGCCCGTCTGCCTTGAAGTCTGATTCTTGATTAGGGTTTATTTGATCCGAACGAGCGTCTCGCCTGCCTTGAACGCTCGTTTGTCTTATACGAGCATTCTTGAATCGAGCTGAACCTACCCAAACGCCCGTTTGGGGGTCATTTGGACGCCCGTCCAGCTGAAAACCCAACTTTCTGAATGAGTGTCAGCTCTGTGAACGCCCGTTTGGAATGGGCAAACGCCCGTTTGAGGTGGGCTTCCTGGAAACGCCAGTTTGGGTATGGCAAACGCCCGTTGCCCTGACTTCACTCCAAACTTAATTGGCTTTTCTTCAACTTTCATTCAATTCTCGCGCCACGAACATGTCTCTTAGTCCAAGATATCGCCTTCCGGGTCCTCGAGTCACCTAAGTCCTGCAATAACATAGACGAACAAACACCACGCGTAATTCCGCAAGACAAAAGTACTCGGAAAGAGTGAAATATCGTCAAAAAGGCGGAGTTCCCTATCGATATGACAGTTTAACTCCCCGTGTGTACAACTCTCGATATTACTCTCAAACAGGTCAAAATCTACCCAAAACATGCCAATAAAGTGATAAACGGGGGTTAAACTACACACCAAAGTACAGTAAAGTTGACTCCCATCAACCACCCCACACTTAGCCTTTGCTCGTCCTCGAGTAAGTTAGGCGCTCTAAAACAGACCATGGGATCAACTTTACGAAACATGCATAGCGCTCACGACATCAAGGCAAAAGTAAAGTAGACAATGAACGTACACCGCTTGAGTCTACCTTACCACGAAAATGAAGTGTGTGTGATATAAACCGAGGGCTACACTCAAAATGATCACCGGCTTTGAATACCGGCCAAATGACTACACACAGCTCATACCGGGCTAGAATCTCCACTAATCGAGGCAACCGAGGCTAAATACGGTCAAGTAGGACTTGAAGGGTTATAATGTCAAGCTCGGGACTGGGTTAATCGAAAGGAAATTTTTGGGACTGGAGAAAGAGAAAAACACGAGTGAACCTAATCATTTCATGTATTCTTGCTTTGAAAACATACCAAACCACACCAAAATTCTTTCGATTCTTTTCTATACTCATTTATAAACAACAGCAACTTTAACATCATATTTTCATCTTCTCAAAACATCCTCCCTTGACCTTGTTTCCAACTTTATTCAAATTCTCATTTTTTCATATTTTTTCATCTTTCTTCTTTTTTTTCCTTTTTTCCTTTCATTGTTTTTTCATTTTTTTTCTTTTCTCAACTTTATATTTTTCCTCGAACCAACAAGCCTCACAATATATTCCTCGAGCTACTCCCCTTCATTATATTAGCTCGGACCAACCAACTCCTCTCGAAACACGCACCATCTCCCACCCCACAGTTGCTTCAGCAAGTGTGTCTAAAGCAACGACTAAGTCCACTCGTAGGGTAATCAAAGGAACGTGACCAATAATAAAGCTCAGGGTTAGGGTAACACAGGCTAAGTAACCAAAACGGCTCATTTCGGACAGTGGTCAGACCGTCCCATCAAGGCTTAGAGGGGTTACGAGGGTAAAATGTTGGGATTTTGGCTAATTTGGCTCTGGTTGTGTCAAAGAAGCGCCAGGAATGTCATCCCATGTCCTACCACGGTCAATCCTTCTATTTCGCCTCGAAGTTATAAAATGGGATCTAGGCAGTCGAAGTGTGCTCAATTCTACCATAATCGTTCACTAGATCATAAGGCCCATGAAATTGAAGCTAAACGTACAAAAAACTTCCGTTTATAAGATAAACCTAGCGTCTTGCTATAAGCATTTACTACTTCGCTAAGTCGTTTACCAAGAGAATGTGAAGTTTAAACATGCAAACGGACGTTAAAACCTTGGAAAATTTTAAAATCTGACTCGAAAACGGACACAGACTACTGAACTGGCACAATTAAACATACAACTCAAACAAGCTAAGTCTACCACCCCACACATTGAATGAAACACTGTCATCAGTGTGTGAATGAGATAGAAAAGAAGACTTAGCTGTAGACCCGGCAGAAAGGCACTATCGAATCCCGTGACAGCCGTGAGAAAGCACGACCCTAATCCCTATACCAAAACAAAAACTATGCAACACGTGCACGGGACTTGGTCCACGTGCCAAAATATCGAAAAGGGATAAGGGGTATAATAGTATAAAGGCCCTGCCACGTCAGAAAACTCGATATGCAATGGTAACGCACATAGTGGATTGCTATAGATGGATAAATGACCCAAATGGGTAAAGCACAAAATTTTTGATCCCTTTTGATTCTACCCTTTGTTTCAACACAATTTATTATCAAAACCTCAAAAAAAAAACTCAGATAGTGGTGGGTTGCCTCCCACCGAGCGCCTTTGTTTTACGTCATTGGCTCGACCGGATGACGCTCAACTGACGCAACTCAAAACAACCTCAAATAACATACCAAATCAGCACATAGCATGTCAACCAAATTCAGCATTCATAAGTTTGAGCATGCCCAACGATATACCTAGTGCAAACATCAAAAGATTTGAACTAGTGAACGGCTTACCTCTTGCAACTTGTGCCGCTTTCTCCTGCCAACGAACTCTGACTGTCCTGCACGTCAGTACGCACCAAAACACAAGAGAACAAAGATTCTGTGTACAAACATTCATTAGCTGTAACTTGACGGCCTCTATCATTGTATACATTTAAACGCTCTCTCTCGCCCCCAACTCCAAACGAAATATCTCCACTCTTCACTCCTATCTGAGCATCACTAGTGTTAAAAAAGGGACGAACTAACAGGACAGAGGTCCTAGAGTCCATCTCCATGTCAAGAATCACAAAATCCACAGGGAACACGAACTTGCCTACCTGAACTGTAACATCTTCAGCTACCCACAACGGTTTCCTCACCGACCTATCAGCCATTTGTAGGGTCATTCCCGTAGGCTCTAAATCACCTAACCCTAAATTTTCATATAAATCCTTAGGCATCAAGCTCACAGAAGCTCCTAAATCACATAAAACATTCTCAATTATAGTATTGCCTATGGTAATAGGAATGGTGAAACCTCCTCTATCTCTCATCTTAGGGGGGATTTTACTGTCATAAACTGCTGAACACTCCTCCCTCAGCTTAACTATCTTACCCATTTTCTCTCGACTTGTCAACATCCCTTTCAAACATTTAAAATACTCAGGCACACTAGCAATTGCCTCTAACAAGGGAACATTGATCTCTACCTTCCTAAGAATGTCGAGGAATCTACTCTGACTCTCAGTAAGGACCGGCTTCTTAGGACCCTTAGGTGGGTAAGGCAACGTATTCTCATCAAAATTAGGAGGGGGAGGGGGCAGAAAATTTTTCTTACCTCGAGTGTTCGGCCTTGGAGGCCCAGATGTAGCTTCTTTTGTCATCACTGGCTTGCTCGGCTCCTCCTCTTTAATGTCCAGCACTAGGAGATCCTGCTTCCTCCCTTTCTTCATCTCTTCTGGTTTGAGCTTCCTGCTCCCTCTGTACTTCCATTGCCCGCTCTTTCCTTACAATCGCGAGATCTCTCTTAACAGCAGCTAACTCTCTTCGTGCCGCTTCTAACTCGGTTTCCATTCTTTCTTTCTCTGCTGCCTCAGCTTCATCCTCCTCAACCAGATATTCTTCTGCTACAACTGCTTGCTTTGGCTGGTCGACTCCCAACTCTCTACCACTTCTAGTGAATATTGCATTCACTTGTCTCGGGTTCTGCTCAGGGTCACTCAAATTCTTCTTTAGTGTGTTCGTGATTTGCCCAACTTGGGTTTCCAAATTCTAAATGGCAGAGTGAGTGGCCACTTTTTGCTCAACAGCATTCTTATTCAACTCAGATACAGTCATATCCAGTCTTTCCAGGATTATCTCAGTGGACGTCTTCTGAGCACCAGAATTGTTCAATTGTTGAGTGTTCTGATTGTTCTGGTGAAGATGAGCATTCGGATGCTGATATGTGCCAGAATTACTGTTTCTCAGCGGCTGGCTCGCTTGCTGGTTCTGATTGGAATTCAGATTGTTTGGTTGGACTTGATTTTGATTCCATCCCTGATTGCTCCCCCAACTCTGATTATGTCCTTGATTATTCTGGCCCTAATTCTGATTATTCTGCTTTTGGTGGCCCTGTTGATGATTGTTCTGATACATGCCTTGATCGGTATTTTGATAGGCATTCTGATTCTGGGGGTTCTGATTCCAAGATTGGTTAATTGGGCTTTGGTTCTGCCGGAACCCTTGGTTCTGATTGTTATTGTTTCGATTCCAATTCTGCCCCTGTTGGTTCTGATTCCAGTTACCCCCATTACCTTGTCCAATATAGCTCACATTGTACTGATGCTGCTCTTCCATGCCATACTCGAACTGTTGGCCCTGCTGGTTATCAAAATTCGAATTCCACTGTTGCTGTTGGCCAAAATCTTGTTGATTATTTGTTACCTGTCCCATTGCAAACACATTCTGTTGCTGTTGTGGAGGCAACTGTTGGGGATAAGTGGGTTTTTTCGATGATGCACATTCCATGGCAGAATGCCCACCTCCACAAAGTTGGCATTTCTGTGCCTTTTTTCGTTCTAACTCCATTCGGTCCATCTCTATTACCATTTCTTGCATCTTGTCGTGCATGGCAGATTCCCGATCGAGTTCCTCTTTTAGCGACTTCACACTTTCCATTAGGGCTTTCTTCTTCTTTCTGCTCGACCTCCATTGTCCTTCTCCATTTGCCGCATTCTCAATCTGTCTCATAGCTTGTTCTGGCGGCAGATTCATGATATCTCCGCCACTGGAGGCATTTAGCTTATTCTGGTCCATCGGCTCTAAGGCCCTGAATAATATAATAACTTGTTCAACAGTGGAAAAACCGTGAGAAAGGCATCTCTTCAGTAGACCCCTAAATCTCTCATAAGTCTCTTTTAATGTCTCTCCCTCGAGACCGTCAAACGAAGAGATTTCTTCTTTCAGATCCAAAATATTTGCCGGAGGGAAGTACTTTTTCAGAAACACTCTCGCTACATCTGCCCAGGTATGCAATGAATCATTGGGTAATGAATCGAACCAATCCTTTGTGGCTCCTCTCAATGCAAACGGAAAAACAATTAGCTTCACCGCCTCGTCACTCACCCCGTTATATTTCATCATTCCACAAATTTGGAGGAAATGATCAAGAAAGCTGTTTGGGTTCTCAGTTGATTTCCCGTGGAATAGAGCATGTTCCCCCAACATGCTCAGAATATTTTGCTTGATGTCCATGTTGTTTGCATTAATTGGGGGCACTCTAATTGGATTGTGCCCTATAACTTCCTGCGGGGTGGTAACATAGTCTCGACAGACTCTCGGTCTCTGTACCTGATGAGCCATCTGTGGCTGATAATTCTGCTGCACAGGGGGTTGCTGAGGATATGGGTTTTGGAGCCCCTGTTGATTCTCCTGTTCCCTTAGCATTTGTAGTACTCTTTCGACTGTAGATTGGTCATACTGCCCGAACTGTTGAGTGTTCTGTTGTTGCAACGGCGGCTGCTGAGTACGCTCAGTGTTCCCTGTTCTGTTTACCCCAAGCTGTCTATCACCAGTTCCCAACTGTCCGAACTGTCCACCTCGGTTACTCCCAATTCCGGTTCACTGAGTGTATTGAGGGTCGATCATTTGCTGGAATCTCAACCCATCATTCTCCAATTGTTCTATACGATCCCGGATTGGGGTCAATTGTAAAGTTGTATCCCTGATGTTGGATGTACTGCCCTGTGCATTGTGCTCAGTCAAAGGCTCAAAATTATCCTGACCATCCAAATTATCTCTACCATTGAGCTCATCCATCTCTTCAGAGAAGTCTGACAGAGATGTATCAATTAATACTTCTTCTTTGTACAGAAGGTTTGGAGTCCCGATAACGATCTCCTTTCTTCTTTGACTGTTCCGGTGGCGTGCAAAGGCTTCAATCGGCTCGATGAGAGGTTGATTCGAACTTCTCGTGGTCATGCACTGTCAAACAAGAAACAACAAGAAAACAAAATAAAAACGACCTAAGCCCAAGCTTTTGGTCAACTTACAAGATATCAAACGTTACTCCCCGGCAATGGCGCCAATTTGATAAGTGGAGATTTCGCAATCCGGCTCGATCAAATACAATTTATAAAACTCGAAACCTTAGGCAAAACTCACTTTCCAATCGGCAGTGAACTGGGTCGATCGTTGGTAGTGCGTTCAGAGTCCGAGGTCGATCCCATGAGGAGATTGAGTCGAATATAAAATTTGCGTTAAAATCAGAGGGCAAAGAGTATATGAACAAGACAAAAGATCGAAGCTTTTATTATTTCCCGACATACACAAGGATCTGAATCAAGAATTTTATCCAGAGTAAATTTCATCAAACTAATGATCTACACAATCGAAACCATATTGAGAGAAAACAAATCGAAATCAGAAAACTCACAATAATGAAGATCTAAAGATTGCCGATCAAGACTTTTGAATCCTAAATCAGCAAAAGATATCAACCTTTAATTCATACAATGATCCCAGGAATGAACTCCACCAAGCTATCGATCGAATATCGTATTCTACTCTATATATAAAAATCTAAACCTAGAAATTGAAATACGGGGCCTAGTCCAGAGCTCTAATCCGTCTATTTAGATGTCAACTGTCATAACAACCGCCGAAGCGGCTGGGTTGAGCACCTAAGCCGGCCTCGAACTCAGTCTAGGCCAATAAAAGTCAGAATATATGTTTCTTAGGTTTAGCTGCTCTTAAATAGGCAGAAAATCGCGACCTTGACCTAGTTGGGCCGACTCATCTTCAGTAAATTGGTGAAAACTTGATGTGTAGAGCTCCGATTTGAACGATTCAAAGATGCGTTGGAAAGCTAGTTCAATTCCCTACAACTTTCATAAAGACCACTTGACCAGAAAATGCCTCCAAGATAGGTCAAAATAAAGATTAACGAACAGGCATGGTGAAATACTGCTGTCGGCGCCAAACGAGCGTTTGCCTCATGTCAAACGCCCGTCTGCCTTGAAGTCTGATTCTTTATTAGGGTTTCTTTGATCCGAACAAGCGTCTGGCCTGCCTTGAACGCTCGTTTGTCTTATACGAGCTTTCTTGAATCGAGCTGAACCTACCCAAACGCCCGTTTGGGGGTCATTTGGACGCCCGTCCAGCTGAAAACCCAACTTTCTGAATGAGTGTCAGCTCTGTGAACGCCCGTTTGGAATGGGCAAACACCCGTTTGAGGTGGGCTTCCTGCAAACGCCAGTTTGGGTATGGCAAACGCCCGTTTGCCCTGACTTCACTCCAAACATAATTGGCTTTTCTTCAACTTTCATTCAATTCTCGCGCCACGAACATGTCTCTTAGTCCAAGATATCGCCTTCCGGGTCCTCGAGTCTCCTAAGTCCTGCAATAACAAAGACGAACAAACACCACGCGTAATTCCGCAAGACAAAAGTACTCGAAAAAGAGTGAAATATCGTCAAAAAGGCGGAGTTCCCTATCGATATGACAGTTTAACTCCCCGTGCGTATAACTCTCGATATTACTCTCAAACAGGTCTAAATCTACCCAAAACATGCCAATAAAGTGATAAACGGGGGTTAAACTGCACACCAAAGTACAGTAAAGTTGACTCCCATCAAG
This sequence comes from Gentiana straminea, assembly GCA_036785695.1. Taxonomy (NCBI): domain Eukaryota; kingdom Viridiplantae; phylum Streptophyta; class Magnoliopsida; order Gentianales; family Gentianaceae; genus Gentiana; species Gentiana straminea. The sequence continues at coordinate 6,297,440 of JAVUPR010000398.1, forward strand.
GGACGATGATCATGCGCATAACATAGACAACCTAGAACACGGAGCATAGACAAATTTGAGGTTTTCCAAACAAACATTCGTAAGGTGTTTTGTAATTAAGGACACTTGAAGGAGTTCGGTTAATTAAATGAGAAGCTGCCAACACACATTCCCCCCAAAACTTAATGGGTAAATGACCCTCAAACGAATTGCCCAGGCAACATTCAATATATGTCTATGTTTGCTTTCTACCCGTCCATTTTTCTGTGGTGTCCCGGCACACGTTTTTTCAAAGATAATTCCATGATTCCGAAAATTGGGATTAAGGGACTTAAACTATGTTCCATTATCACTCCGTACATGCTTAATTGTCGCACCATATTGTCATGAGATTAAAGCCACAAAATCTAGAAAAATAGTTTCAACCTCCGTTTTTTTAAACAGCAAGTAAATCCACACTGATCGTGAAAAGTCATCCACAACTGTCAAAAAATATGTTGCCCCACAGGTTGAGGGAGTATTGTAGGGACATCATAAATCACAATGGACTAATTCAAAAATACTACTAGCACGAGAATCACTAAGAGTAAATTGTTCACGTGTCTGCTGGCTCGAAAGCAGACTTCACAACCATCCTTATTGAAATTTTTAGAAATAAATGTATTAGAAACATGATTCAAGACCTTTTTCTGACGGATGCCCCAAACGTCGATGCCATAATTCCATAGATTCAGTGCCGTAAATGGCCAAGACCCATGCTTCTGGAACTCCGCAGAAAAAGAAAATTCAGTCTATCTGTTCACCCGCTCCAATGTCGGTCCTCGTCACTCGTTCCTGCATAACACATAGTCGATCTATGAAATGTATAGTACAATGATTATCATCGAGAAACTGTGTAACCGAAAGAATGTTACAATTCAAATTTGGAACGTATAACACATATTTCAGTCTCAATTTATCCGACAAAACAACAATTCCTTCATGAGTTGCCATAGACATACGCCCATCCGGCAATCCAATCAAACAGTGAGCTATGGGCAACGGATCAACTAAAAAATTGAAAATTCCGGTTACGTGGTGTGTCACCCCTGTGTCAATAATCCACCCCGTATTACCTGTTAAATGATCGTGATTATTAGAATTATATATTAAATCCATAGTTGCCTGCCATTGTGCCGATGTAAGATTGCCAAGACCTGCTTTCTCGGGCAACTTGGGTTTGGAAGAAACATTCGGCTGTGAGGTGTGATAAGCTGCCGTTTTAGTGATTTTCTGTTGTGATGAAGATGATCCAGCCCGAATTCGAACAGCTGCTGCATCATGGCCTTCTCGGTTGCAAGAAGAACACATTTTTTTGGAAGAATCAGCTTGTTTCCCTCGACTCGGCCCGTCGGACTGAACCCGACAAGCCATCGTATTTTCCCGATCGTGGCTAACCGGGGCTGCTCTTAACCGCTCTTCCTTAATCAACTTCTCATAAACTATATCGAGTGTAATGCCCCGCTCCCGGATACTGAGTCCTTATCCGGAAACAAAACACTCGCCACGTATAATATTAAATAAATCTAATATTACACGTAAGCCTCTACTACGTTGTATCGAGATTAGCAAACGGAAGATAAAAAGACTCGGCAAAACACCATAAATGCTACTATGAAGAGAACTCGACATACTAAAGATAGAAAATGTAACATTTATTACATTGGAAGAAACCAAACGAAAACCAAACAACGTACGAAATCTTCTAAAGAAAGTACTAAAGAAATTACAAGAAATTCCCCAAAGACAACAAGTCTAAGGTATAATAATAAAATCAGAAAATAAGTGCTTCAACGTCCGCGTCCTCAAACGTCGTCATCAAAGTCCTCATCGTACTCCGGATCTACCTGTTCATCTTCTATCCCCCAAACATATAGAAAAACAATGTATTTGAGGTAAGTACAAAGTACTCAATAAGAGGTAGAAGCTACAAATTAACTAAGGTTTATAAACAAGTTTTATGATTAAATAAATTATCTTTCTGAGACCGACTCAATCTAGGGTTCATTCCATGTCCATCAACATGTTATGACTATATATTTCCATCTTAGCTTATCTCTATTACATCAGCATTCAAGATCACTACAGATGGTGCTACTCACCATGAAGTAACTGGGTGCAACATATTGGTGGGTCACACCAATAACCACGGAAGCCTATTCTGGTAGACTGCGATAGCGTACACGTTCGGCGAAGTCCCTCCATACGTAGGGTCTCAGGCTTACGGGGTTAAGTTCCTCCATACGTAGGGCCTCAAAGACTTACATAGTTATTCACTTTCAGAACACCCACACATCGTGATGTAGACTTGTGCCTTACCAAGAATGGATTGATGTTTACTCTTTTAGCTACACAAGTATGTTTATTATTGATTGTTAGCTAGCCACCTAAGTGTTTTCAAGTAAGCTCCCTCACATTTCCTACTCTATTACTTAGACCCCGAGACACGGACAAGGCCTAGCAATTACGTACACAGACACTGATGAACCCTAGTTCATCAAAGCACAAGCCCTTTTATACCCTTCTGACGGATCCAAACTTCAACTCCCTTTAAGAGTACATTCGGTGCCGAAACTAAACGAATCGGAAGCTTAATTGAAGCTTGTTCAAGCTTATTTAATGTTATAAGATCAAAGAACAACATTTAGGACTCATTCCATAGCTTAAAATCAACTTACTCATCAAAAAGAGATCCAGTGCGCCTACACTGGGTTCAGTGCGCACGCACTGAGCCTCTATATGTAAAAACTCGGATTCTGCTTGCCTAGTGCACCTGCACTGGGTCTGGTGCACACGCACCAGCACTCTGAATGTAAAAATCCATATTCAGGTCTTCCAGTGCGTCCGCACTGGGCTTGGTGTGCCCGCACCAAACGCGGCAACTTCCAAAAACTTAGTTTTTGACTCCTAATCGATCCCTAATCGTTCTCAAACTTGTTCAACATCATAATACTCAGAAAAAGAGCATTAAAACATAGATTTTATCGATCATAACATATGTTGATCCTTAGGCAATTCGAAGGTACGATATCTAGCATAATAATCATCTCAAAAACCCAAAACGAAACCTAACAAACCATAATTAACTTGTAGGAAGATCTTCTTACCTTTAGCAAGCTAATCCAAAACCAAAAACTCAGAAAAATTACAGAAAAGAACACCTTTTGCAGAGAAACCTATATGATCAATCCGAATTCGTATTAGAATCGATCACAAACTCCTATCACATCGAGACTACGAAAGACATGAGTTTTGATCCATCAAACTCATCCAAAACATCAGGTAGGTCGAATTACATACCTTAACAAAGCTATGATCTTTGAGTATTGAAACGATGCTCCTTTTACGATGATTCCAACTCACTTCTCGAATCTAAAAACAGTTGAGTTCGACTTAGAAAACGGAAGAAATCCCTCAGCCATTTTCTCAAGCTCTCACACACGGGAAGGGGAGATTAGGAGGAGAAAATTCTGATGCAAAAGGTTAGGGAAACTAATGGGGTTTATTTTTCCTTAAGTAGGAAAATCCCAATAATCAACCTAATCCCTTATTTTCCTTAATTACCCTTACAAATCAGATTTTTCCTTTTAAATATATATACATATAATTCGACACACACACACACACACACACATATATATATATATATATATATATATATATATATATATATATATATATAATAACAGAATACTTAACTCCAAATAAAGAAGTCGGAATAATAATATTTCATTTTTGCAAAATGACACGTCTGCCTTTTGCCAAAAAACCGGAATATTACATCAAGACTTGGCAATGGATCAAGGCTGAGGAGTCCTGATCGCACCGTTGCAAACGCAGGATTACCGATAGTGCTCAAGAAGAAGGGATCCATCTTCTTCTGCAACTCTGTTGTGGCTCCCATGAATGCCGACTTGAAGGTCCCAACGTAGGGTTGCAACTTTCAATTTGCAGAACTCGTATGGATTCTAACGGTGATTTAATTTGATATTTTATTTTCTTCTCAACCTCGCTCTGATACCATGTAAAATTTGTGGAAATAATTTTTCCTACTCTTCATTCAATCACAATGATACAATTTATAGTACAATCTAGGGCTTCCCCTACTGTCTAAAATGTCAAAACTACCCCGATATAATTTTATTACTATACATCACATAACTATAAATATATATCGTAATACGGATGCCTCAAAGGTCCCCCAATATCCACATGCACAAGATCAAAAATAGAATTAACAACAATGGTGTTTAATAGAAATTTCTTCTTTTATTTTGCCATAAGGCACACAAAACACAAGTCACGTTCACAGAACTTTACATCAAATGCATTGAAACTAATGACTTGTAAATTGTAATATTTTATATCGTACATTGCCTAATCTATAATGCCAAAGAAGTTGTCATCTATAGTATCCAACATACATCTACTCTCCACTAAATTACAAACAAATTTGGAAATAGATGGATTAGTAAAAGATTTCTGAATCAGAATGTAAAGGACTTTATGTAGCATAGATGAACCAAGCAGTGTTTTCCTCTTGTTGTCCTGCAAAAGACATTTGTTAGTTGTTATAAGTGAGAATAGCTGGACAATTTGAATGTCTTGTTAATGCAGCTTATAAAGACAACAAATTAAATCTGAAACTAAAAATGTACATGACATTATGCATAGTCAGATCCGGACTGATCACAACTTATCCGGTGAGTCACATGTACATTACTGCTAGTAATCCTACTTTCATTTAATTATAATAAAATACTTAGGATTACTTAATATGAAGAGAAAAAAAAATACACATTGTGATTTGTGGCTCCAGAGTTCAAGATCCATTGTGTATGTTTTAGTAAACTAGTGTCATGTGTTCATTGAGCACGTGAGAAGTGCGTATTTAGTGCATGGATCTGGTTTAATGCATGACTGGATGAATAAGAATTCAGAAGATTTAACAACCTCTCAAATTGTTACCAAGTGAGACCTTGAAATCCAGACCTAGCTTGTCTAGCCTCATGATCCTCCCCAGCAATAGACTGGTCTGAATCTGTCTGATCCACCATGTTAGCTCTACTCTTAGACTTGAAACCAGGTGGATAAACATGTTTCTTGTGACAATTATCTTTAATATGACCATTAAACCCAAAAAAAGTGCACTGAATTTTCTTGTAGTTCTTGGTCATGGAACTGTTTTTAGGCATCTTTGACTGCTCTACTATACTGAATTGACTGGATCTAGCCCCAAATGACCAGCTCTGTCATTTCTGGCTTGTCCAGTACTCTGGGCCATCAAGATTGCAGAATCTTGATTCCTTGCCTTATTAGAAGCATACGTTTTTTGCCTCTCAAACTTGATAGCCATTGCAAAGGTATCTTGAATCTCAGGAAAAGCACCTCAGCATGGCTTGAGACACCATTCGTTCAAATTCTTCCCTTAGACATTTCAGAAACTTCATCACATGTTCTATTTCCATGTGATCCAACAAAGTTTTCATGGCATCACAATGACACTGAGGCTCAAATGTGCAAGAAGGAGTTGGCCTGATAGTCTTGACTTCCTCTCAAAGAACCATCAGTTTTGTAAAATACAGATTCATGGAATTAACTCCTCAGCACATCAATAAGTATGTATTTTTATGTAGATCAAATAATGCACACTTATTATTGTTGGAATAAGAGGTTGTATAGTCTTTATCATGGTATGGAAGCTTATTAATTTGTGTCTAGTAAAAGAGATTTTATGATATAACCGTTACGGTCTTTGCTCGATAGAAATAAAAAATTCACCAGGATTTACCGAGTTTTGGTTGCGCTGAATGTTCATCTTAAGCAATAATATTCGGTTGTTCTCTAAATAAAAAATCATACGCCATATTGTACATCCTTTTTTTTGGGGGGGATTTGACCCCCACTGAAATAAATTTTTGGGTCCGCCACTGAATATAACGATCTGGGCAATAGTTTATCTGAATCTGTATGGGAAATACATGTGCGGTACCTCCATTCATGTGGAATGATGGGGTGACTACAACGGAACCGTCAGTAATTAAAGTGAATTTAAATTGTGAAGTTTAAATCGTTTCATCCGTCACTTCACTCTAAAATACACTCTCCACACAAGTATTTCCCTAATTTAGATAGAATTCAAAAATCAACCTATTTAATGTAAGAAAAGGCTCAAGCTGAACGAAATAGAATCTACAGCCAAGATTAACACTCAAAATATAGTGAAGCAGAATGAATTACACACCAAACAATTGGAAGTGCTTTACTCGCAATGTTTTACATTTTACACAGCTTAATTGTTGCAAAACAAAACAAAATTTCTTCCTTCAAACTTTTCAAAATGAAAACGAGAAATGAACATTATTTTTCTTTCTAGTTTCCGTCTTCGAACATGAGTTCAATAGTATACTCGGGCAATGCAATGGGGACATGACTATCTTCCGCCACCGCCAGCACCAACACCTTTTCCAACACCACCACCTACTCCAACTCCAATCCCTACACCAACACCAACCCCAAAACCACCACCACCACCACCACCCAGTCCGCCACCATGTCCTCCACCTAAACCTCCACCACTGCCAACACCAGTACCAGCACCGAAACCACCACCTTGACCAGACCCACCTCCTAAACCTCCTCCGCCACCTCCTCCAATTCCACCTCCTCCACTTGCACCACCACCTCCAACACCGCCACCTGCACCAAATCCGCCACCTTGGCCTAACCCCCCTCCAAGGCCACCTCCACCACCACCACCACCACCTCCTCCACCTGCACCGATCCCACCAACTCCACCTCCACCTACACCACCTCCAGCACCGAAACCACCACCTTGACCCGAACCCCCACCAATGCCACCACCTCCACCACTACCTCCTCCGCCACCACCACCTACACCAACCCCACCAGCTCCGCCTCCACCTACACCACCTCCAAGCACCAAAACCACCACCTTGACCGAACCCCCACCAATGCCACCCCCTCCACCACTACCGCCACCTCCACCACTCCACCTACACCGATCCCACCAGCTCCGCCTCAAAGCACCAAAGCCACCACCTTGACCGAACCCCCACCAATGCCACCACCTCCACCACTACCACCTCCCCCACCACCACCGACACCAACCCCACCAGCTCCGCCTCCACCTACACCGCCTCCAAGCACCGAAACCACCACCTTGACCACCTCCACCAATGCCACCACCTCCGCCACTTCCACCACCCCCACCGCCACCTACACCAATCCCACCCGATTCACCTCCACCTACACCGCCTCCAAGCACCGAAACCACCACCTTTGCCGAACCCCCACCAATGCCACCACCTCCGCCACTTCCACCACCCCCACCGCCACCTACACCAATCCCACCTGCCCCACCACCACCTACACCACCTCCAGCACCAAAACCACCACCTTGACCAGAACCTCCACCAATGCCACTACCTCCACCACTACCTCCACCGCCACCACCACCTATACCAATGCCACCTCCACTAGCACCACCCCCAGGTCCTCCCCAGCCTCTTGGTCCTCCCCAGCCTCTTGGTCCTCTTGGCCTTCCAAAGCCTCCCGCTCCACCACACCCTCTCCTCCCGAACCTACAATCATCGTCATCCCATCCAAGAGTAATTGCACACAATTGTAAAATAATGGAAAAAAGAAGTACACGAGACCATTTCTGAGATGAACTCATTTTGCTTACAACTCGAAAGGACTTTGATTTACTTTGCTTTGATGATTTGAAGGATTTATATAGCCCGTTCAGCAATTAAACATTCATCCTTGAAATAGTGTTTCTTCAAGAACATTAATGTGCGCACTGTGCATGTTTTCCCAACGCGTCGATAGACTCGATACCGTTGGGAGTATAGCGGGAACACTTAATGCAAAAGAAATTATAAGTCAAGCTATATCTCTGTGTCTATACTATATTTTTCAAGCAAAGCCTACAAAAGCCTGCCAAGTCAACTCAGAGTGGACCTATTCTGTATTTATGTTCACCAATTCGCCCGGATACAAAATACTACTAGCCAGTTGTTGACTTTACTTTTTAATTCTTTCAGGTAAGTGTATTGAACAAAATTACACGAAAAATAATGACAGAGGCACAACCTGTGAGACATAGCGGGTGATACAAACATAATCTGCACCCATGATCATGGTGTATGATCCAGTGATCAGGATGTAGACCACCATGATTAAGGGTGCAGATTATGTTTGTATTAGACCATCATGATCAAGGGTGCAGATGATGGTTGTGTCACCCGTTGTGTCACACAGGTTGTGCACTTATCATTATTCTTCTATGATAAGTTGTTGTCACAATAATAAATATGCTAAATGCACATGCATTTTTTTAGGGTAAAGTTACTGCCACAATACTTAGACATAATGAGTGACACAACAAATTTTTACATATTTATAGAGATCATTGATCATGTGTAAACCCATTATGATCAATTATATAAAAATACATTGTTTCACTCATTATAACTAAGTGGTTGCGAAAGGAGCACACATTACTCTAGCAATTAACCACTTGACAAAAACTGAAAATGTAATTACTGCATGGATGTGAAACAATGAAGTAAAAAAACACATTTTTACATAATTGATCATTTTGCATGACCTATTTAGTTATTAATATTAGGCACGTCATAATTAACTATACAAAAGTGTGTTTTATCACTTGTCTAATTATAACACCCCTTTTACAACAACAACAACAAAAAACAAAAACAAAACAAAACGATTATCGAATCGATGTTTGAAATAGTGTAGCATTTGTAAAATCTGAGGCACAAGACCAATGTATCGGATGGGATTTTATCATTTTAATATATTTTTCAAAATAAAATTTTTACATGTTTGATTTTGTAACGTCTCTCCCTGGATGCTAAGTCCTCAACCGGAAAAAAGAAGTTTAACACGTGATCTTTAGAATATTTCTTGAAAGACACATCGGTCTGACATCATGTCAAGACACAATGAGTTTTGTGGAAACCATAGAAACAAAATATATTCGGGAAACAGACCCTCAGGGTCTCGGTTATACCAAGTCGGCGGCCATGCTGAACACGTCGGCGGTGCCATTCGCACTGCATCCACAATGAGCAAAAACAAAACTATAGAGACACGTCTACCACACCATATCATAAAACCAAAAATGTAAGGTAACATCCTGGATTTTCGAAAAAGGTCAAGAAGGTCATTTCACGAAAATTTAGAATATCATGTTTATTTTTTAAAGGAATTTAAAAAAAAGTTAATGGAGGTTTATTTTGCGGAAATAAAACCTCCCATTAACTTGGGAGTTCTGAACCTTGGGAAAATTAAAATTTCGAACTCTGAACTTCTGTCGAAGCAGGGAAATAGGAAAGAGGGAATCTTAAGCAGAGATTCTAATCTAAACCTTGACATGCAGATTCAAGTAGAGAGAATCAATCACCGTGAGACAAGGAACGTTTCTATAAAAGATTCATCTTGATTGGAGAATGTATGGTTTGCCTTATTTTCGGAATCTTGAAGTGATGATCATGTGTTGGGTTCTGAATCGTGTACATCGTAGTTTTGAGTGTTCAGATACTTGTGAGTATAGTAAATTCAAGATTAGATTGTGATTTTATAGGTTTTGACGGAAAAAATAGGAGTTGGTTGTTTTGCTTTGCTTTGCTTTGCTTTTGGGACCATTTTGGGCTTCGAATCAAGCAAAGAGAATTTCATCATATTGAACGTTGTTGTTTTAATGTGTTTGGTAAGTAAATTGATCTTGTTTTATACATCTTTTGTGTTATAATCGAAGTATATTTGTTGTTTTTTGGTGAGGAATTTGAATGTGCGGAAAAAAATCTGTTGTTTAGGGATGTTCCCGATCGTTTGGCGCCGGCTAAAATGGTTTAGCGCACGCCAAGATGAAACAAAGACAAGACATGCTATTTTTTAGCATTTTAGCGCAGGCCAGAAACTTTTGGCTCTGGCTAGACCGTGGCCCAAAATCATTTTTGTGTTTTATTTTAGTTTTAAGGCCTATCTTAGGTTTTGGCCTTTCTTGGGTGATCTAAATGACTTAAAATAACTTGACAAAGCCATGGATAAGCTTCATATGCATTTAATTCCGGCACTGGATGGATTCATTGATGAGATGAAGTACGGAACTATTGAAAACTTAGAATTGGCCTTGTGCTTTGATGAATTAGAATTCATCATTGTCTGTGTATGTGTTAGGTTATGGATAAGGTCTAGTGGTCTAAGTTTAGGAAGTAGAGTCGTTAGATGAAGCGTTTTTTGAATAAACTTAGGTGGTTGGTTAATGATTTTTAATATACACATGTTGCTACATAAAAGACTAAATATCATGCAATTCTTGGTAAGGCACACTACAATATTGCAACATGATGATAGTCGGGAAAAGTTGATAAACTCCGCCAATCACCTTGATGAGGAAAAGTTGATGGACTCCGCCAAAAGTGGATTAGCCTGGAACTGCTAGAGCGATTCTCTAGTGGGTTGCACCCCAGATGAGTCTTAGTACTCTATAACTAAGAGTAGAGCCTTGGATTCTTGGTATAACAAAGGTATGCTAATCTAGATACCAATAGGAACCACACAACGTGCAATGAGACATGAAGTGATACCTATAAGTAATCTTTACTTAATAAAGATCATTCTTATTAATAATGTAATTACTTTCCATACATTATAAAACTAAATGTTCAATAGCCTTTACCTTCTACTAAGTACTCTATGTGTAATACCCTACTCCTGACCTCAAGGTCCACTGGGTCATTCTAAAAGGGGTTGCGAAACTATCGCCGCGACTTCAATAGCAATATTAGAAATCCCAAATAATCCAAAAACCACAAATTAATTTACAAATATTCACTAAGTGTTTTCATTATAATATTACAACTAATAAAATATCACAGTTGTCACTAACTTAATTTGCACAGCATGTTCTAAATCCAGGTCCATGTCATCACTTTCATCCTCATTACATCTTTCTCGATCCTACCTAATTTTATTTATGGATGAAAATAAAACAAAACAAAACAAAACAAAATAGAGAAACAAAGAAAATGAATCGTCAGCCAAGGCTGGTATGAGCTGTGTGTGTGAGTGTTATATTAAATATGTATAATAATAATACATATAAAATCAATATCTTGAACAACTTTAAGAAATACGGCGGAAGTCTTTAACAATGATAGAACAAATGTAAAGAATATTTTAAAACATATTAGTGCACGAGTATTAAGAAAACATGTATAGTTTATTTAAGTGTCAAGCAAGTTCATGCGAGTTAAGTCAATTCATCAAGTTCCATTACTAGACATTGATACAGCTGATACGATTGTCTCTACCTTATGACTCCCCTTTCACGCACCTTATATCAATAACTAGCAATTTTTATAGTGAAGTCTGTCCTTCCGGCACACAATCTCCTAAGGCTTCCGGAGGGTCCACTTGCCTCAGATCCCACAACCGCGGTCATTGGCCCGATGCACAGCTAACCCGACTGCGAAACCCTCGGCGGGACCATCGAGCAAGAACGAGAACGAGAAACCATGTCGCCGAAGCGGGAAACTAGCCATGCCGCCGAAGCGGGAAAGGTATAAGTACAATACCCTCCCGCACAAGGCAGGTAGTACGGTACCATGTCACCCTTGATAACGTCGAAATTATCAAGGGTGTTCAGCGGACGATTAGTGATTGATATCTGGCTGTGATTCGTGTATGTGAATAGTGGTGCAAGGTGGAGCTAAGGAGCTCCGGCAGCGGTGTATTGTAAATAAAAGAGATTTAGAAGAGGCAGAGTTTTGCCTTGTTTTTCATATATTCCCCCTTGTTTATGAATGATACATGGAGCCCTATTTATAGAGTAAGGACCGACTTACATTCAACATAATTACAACTAGGGACATAGTACAACTGAATCTACGGTGTCGACTAGGATCGCATCCGATTGTGGGCGGCACGGATTCTTGAGTGGTCGCCTCATATCCTTAGCTGGTTGGGATGGTCATCAATCCTAGTCTCTAGGTGTTCAGGGTAGAGGTCTTTATGCGGACCTCTCACCCTTATGCTTATGGACCTGTTGCCAGAGCCCGTTTCCGGCATGGTTATGCTCGAGGGGCGGAGGCCGGGCCGTTCCTTCATTCTTTGATCCCCGGGCGCCTATATGCGGCGGTCGGCGGCCCGGAAGGAGGAGCCGGCCCATCAATGGCCCCTTACTCCGTACCCTTGACACTTCAAGGTGTCAGGTAGGGAGTAAGCTCCTGGCATCGTGAAGCAGCTCTTACCGGCGGATTTGGCTAGTAGGATGTTCCAAGTTTTATTCAGTCGAGTAGTCTCAACTTCACTAGATTTGGCTTTTCGGAATCTTTGGTCCCAAGCCGATTCGAAGTCGTAAGTGGGCAAATAGCCTTGACTTCATATGTTGGCTGTAGTGGGCAAATCGCCTTGGCCGATTTGAAGTTTCACTCGGGCGAGTAGCCTTAACTTCACTAGATTTGGCTTTTCGGAATCTTTGATTCCAAGCCAATTTGAAGTCGTAAGTGGGCAAATAGCCCTGACTTCATATGCTGGCCGTGGTGGGTGAATCGCCTTGGCCAATTCGAAGTTTCACTCGGGCGAGTAGCCTCAACTTCACTAGATTTGGCTTTTCGGAATCTTTGGTTCCAAGCCGATTCGAAGTCGTAAGTGGGAAAATAGCCTTGACTTCATATGCTGGCCGTAGTGGGCGAATCGTCTTGGCCGATTTGAAGTTTCACTCGGGCGAGTAGCTTCAACTTCACTAGATTTGGCTTTTCGGAATCTTTGGTTCCAAGCCGATTCGAAGTCATAGGTGGGAAAATAGCCTTGACTTCATATGCTGGCCGAAGTGGGCGAATTGCCTTGGCCGATTTGAAGTTTCACTCGGGCGAGTAGCCTCAACTTCACTAGATTTGGCTTTTCGGAATCTTTGGTTCCAAGCCGATCGAAAGGGGGCGGCCTTGAATCAGCTGCCTTGTCTTTTCTTCTGTTTCTTCGGCCGATGTGACAATTGACTTGGCCGAGACACGTTTCAATTGGCTGGGATGCTTCGTCCTTTGTGCCTCAATGAGGACAGTTTGGGGAATTCAAAATTTGATATTCTCGTTTTACGCCTCATCCGTTGGATCTTTACCATCGTGGCCATCGGATTCGTATTCCCTTCCCTATATAATGGGGGGCGGACCCTTGACCTAAACATTTCTGAATTTCCGATCTCTTTGACGATGGTCTGCAAGCAGCTTGTTAGTGGAGGTTTTCCGGCGAGGCGATTTTCGGCATAATTCGTGGAGACCTGCTCTAGCTTACTCCGGCTCCTTCGTGCTTTCTACCTCTTATCAGGTAGGCTGTCTTTCTTTCTTGATTTATTAGGCCTTGTGTATTATTTCATTCATCTTGCTGCTTTCGACGTTAGTGTATGTTCTGAATTCTTGCCGAATTTCAGCCGGTAGAAGCTTCGATTGCCCTTTTGTCTTTGCGCTTTCCATACTTCAGTTTTTCTAGTCGTGATTTTTTATTTCTGTTCTTGCATTGTTTTGGTTTGATTTTGGGTGTTCTCTTTTGATTTTGAAAAGCGCAAAAGGGAGATGCCTTTTGGTTTAAGAAATCAAAGGCATCCCTTTTGATTGAAAGAAACAAAAGAGGTTTAATTTTAATTTTGATTTATTTTTGGAATAGTTCTAATTGATTAAAATTAAAATTGAAATCGTTTAAAATTAACCGTTAATTTTATTTCGATTAAAATCAATTAATTAAATAAATGTTAATTAGTTAATTGATTAGATAAAAATATTTAATAGATTAAACGTTAATCGATTAATTAAGACGCAAGTTGTTAAGTTTTAATTTTACCTTTTTCATAAGATGTTATTGTATGGATTAGATATAGTAGATATAATATGATTATATGGAACCTGATTGATCATGGACTCGACCGATAAGATAGATGTGAATGATTTAATTTTTATGTTGGTTTAAAATTGTCTTAGGCCGTTATGAAGAACGTGGCCTAGTTTATTTTCTGCATTTATCAAATTCCCATTAGCTCACCCCGTGTGTGGCGGGTGTATTTATTTATTAGATGAATTAAATGTAACATGAATGGAGCAGAATATGGAGACCAAAAAAAGAAGAATAAAGATCCTATTGGCGGTTGCAGCTACCCTTAGATTGTGACCCGCAGTTTCGTTAGTTTTTATTTGAAACCGCACCTAGAAAATTCCATGAACATACCGGTTACTTTACGCATTTATTTATTTTGTGCTTGTATTTATTTTATATGATACGATAGATGCATAACTAGGCACGATCTAGATGAATGTGTAGGATGTATGTCTATAGAGATAGATATACATTATGAGACCACAATTGAATTAGTTAAGAGAATTAATTCGAAACTAATTAAGTGAATTAATTTAAAATTACTCACACGATAAAAATCGAAGTATAATACTTCTCCCAATATTATAATGACGATGAAGAGCCATTGTTCGGATCCAACTGATCGGCCCACGTCGGGAGTTGACCTACCTCAGGTATATCGTCATTATCGAGATATGATCGTTATGAGATCTCATGAATACTTGGGTTACGACTCAACTAAGAATCTTGCGGTGATTGGCCCACGTCAGGACCGTCTAATTTTAGAGACATGAGGTTGACTATCACATAGACGATGTGCATTGTCAAAGAGTTGACTAGTCAAACCACTGGAAGTCGCGTTGGACGCGATTGGTAAGAAGTACCTATCCGTCGAAATTCACCCGGTCATCGGCCCACGTCGGGGATCGAATCAACTAGATAGGATTCCATCCACTAAGGTTTTTTGGAAAATTCTTTAAAGTCAATTGGGAGTAGTTGACTAGTGGGAGCAAAATCATAATCTCAAAGACCATCTTTGATTTTGCATGTATAAACAACAACACTCTTTTATCTTTATTTTATGTTGTAGTTTTAGCAAACTTTTATATTTACGTTTTTATTCTCGATTAGTAAAACCAAATTATAAATGTTACCTATTGAGAAACGTTCTCAAGTTTGGTTAAGTAATTTTAATCCTTTTAAAATAACCAATGACACGAGCAACCCGGTTAGAGTAGTTAGAGACAAGAGACTACATATTTGATGGAGTACCCCAAGGATTTAATTACTAATGAAAACGGAAGCTCATAATGTGATTAAATCACTTGAAATAAGTATCAGGGAATTAATCATTTATTGGATAGATCAAATATGATCATTCTGTCATACGATGACAATTAATTCAAACGTTGGATAAAGAATGACCACATCAAATTTTGGAATAGTTGTTTTCAAAATTGTAAGATTTAAGTATCGACTTAATTCTTTAATCATTGCTTGAAGGTAAATTAAATGGTTCATGTTTTGAATATGATTCAAAAGGACTACTTAACAAGTATTGGATTTTCTTTATGAAAGAAAATAGAAGACACAATTCTTGTGGTTTTTTTAAGTCTTATGAAGACTGAATTAAGAAATATTTACAAGAGCTTAAAGGATTAAAATGGAAAGTTAAGGCATGTGCTTAAATAAGAGAACTTATTGAGGTATCTATTTCAGGCAAGCGCATTGAGATAAATCTATCTAAACTCAAGTCAACACTCGGATATATGATATCCTACGAGTGTGATTAAATTAGAAAGATTAAATACAGATTGTGAATCAAACGTTGTAACACTTACCATATTCTGAATCTAGTCAACTGATAAGGGAATTAAATAAATGTTATTATGTTCCGGTTCTTATGAAGAACATATTTTCAGTTATTGTTAGGATTTAGTAGACACATTCAATTGTAAATAATAAATGTTATTCCGATAAAGTTGAAAGGTCACTGAATCTAACATACTAGATTGATGTCACTATATAGTTGATATATGTGATGAAATCTCAACTAAATGTTTATATGGTTGTTATCCTTGATATTTGGTGGTCGTTCTAGACATAGTCTCTATGGAGGGGAATCGTGTGATCAGATTTCATTCTGATGACGTCTGGACCATGTGGTTATGAATCATGTGGGTAATACGTATCTTATCAAAAGATGAATAAATACCCTTTATGAAAAGGTAATAAAATCTAGAAAGTTGTCCAAAGCCTAAACATACCGATGTTTGTTGGCTCATGACAATTATTGCCACAAATAACTTTTGTTAATCTCTATGACTATTTTAAGAAGTAGTCAAGTGTACAGTGAAGTGCATAATTCGGAAAACCCGAAAAGTTCGAGCTAGCATGAATATGAGATTGATAAACTACTTAGGAATTAATCTTCAATTGGATTGAAATAATTAATACCTGAAGCGTGTTTCAGAAGTTGTCTGAAAAGGAATAAGATTCCCCCTTGAATGATACCATTTTTGTATACGCAATCAGATTGTGCTTCTAAAATAGAAACAACATTTTATATGATAAATGTGTGACGTAAGCCATGCAAAGTATCCCTTACCCGTTTCGGGATTGTTCCCTTATACAATACATATACTTAACAGAGTTCCAAAGAATAAAGGTTGAACAAATTCCATATTAGATATGGAAGGGGGATAATGTCGAATCTATCTAAACCGGTGATTTGACGTTGTCATAGGCAACGTCAGAAAGGCTTAGAGCCTAGTACGACATACTCAACTTTGTGTAATATCTTAGCAAGTACGCTAGATATTATTTACTCGTCCGCGGAGAAAAAGGTGTTTGTCTCCAAACATGCTATCTTCTAGAGGAAGTGTTTCTTCCAAAAGAAACAGTGGGATTAAATTTAGATCTCAAAGGTAGTTTGAGAACCACAAGGAGATATATAACCATAAGAATGTGAGCAGGCACCGTATAAGAGATAAGGTGTAGAACACTGCTCAGTGCACACAAATTTTTTGTAAGCCTGTGGATAACCTCAAGCCTAAAAAGGCTGCTGGTGTGTTCATCTTGAAGAATGAATATCTCACGACTTATGAAGGAATGTTTGAAAAGGCAAGATTGAGAGATATGGCCAGGAACCATAATACCTGAATTAGATTCCATCGGTGAAAACCAGATTGTGAACCTAGTCTATCTTACCTAGAGGGAATGTCCTTAAAAGGCTGACGTGGATAGTAACATGATTACCATATGGCTATAGTGACGGCTGAAGGGTACGGGGTATAAACCATGTAATTATCTTTATGCCGCCAGCTGAGCCCAGTTATATTCAGACTATGCTTGTTGTAACTTCTTATCATGGCTATATGATAGTGTTGAAGACGTTGGGCAAACTGCCCAATGTTCATAGATGATAACATGATATGTGAGCCCACGAGATCCATTATGGACTCAAACAAGTTTCTTCTTTGTGTTGATAATCAAAGGAGTTTGATTTAGTCAAAAGAAGGGATATGACAATGTGCAAGAGGGAGTGTGTTATGATTTTTGAGTAAGGTATTGGATATCTCTCTCGGGAATTATCACCCCATGTCACAGTCAATTAATGTTTGGTAGTTCAAGGTATTTACGAAAGCACTTAGATTAGCAGTTCTTATTTTTGAAATAAGAATATATAATGATAGATTTAACTGTTGTTAGTTTATAGTTTACCTATATAGATGTGATGCTAAAAGAGTTTAGCATAGATCACAACAGGGGATACTGCTAGCCGGTGTTCTCAAGATCTATCTATGTTAGGACGTTTGTCCTAAAAATAAGGTGAAAGATGGTGCTTGTGGAAGGTTTCCTTTGCTACTATGATTGGAACCATTATAAAAGTAATGCCAGATCTTCATAGTTCATGAAGAGTCATGAGCAAGTATGAAAGTAAATCTGGTGAATGTCGAGGATATACTTAAACAAGTTAAGGATGGTTTCCTAGTTTATCAAAACTTGGAATCAGATAAATATAGTAATACAGACGTATATCCTGAGTCTTATGAAGGCGAGTGGGAGCTACAGTCTGGGTTTGCAGTCACTTTGATTGAGTGATACAGTGGGCTGGAAATATTCTTAGCTAGAAGTCACAGTAAATTCTACAACTAGGCCAAAACACAGTAGTGCCTTGAAGGCGCTGCGGGAGCAGTACATGGATCTAGAAGGTTCATTCCTGAACCTTGTACGGTTCTTCCACCTTTTCTATATAGCTGATATAGTAAGTGGATTCATTGCTTGAAGCAAGTACTAGGGTCTCGTCAGAGATTCATGTGTGTGTTGAGGCGGTTCCTTTGACTTGATCATTTGGAGCATGATATGAAGATAGCCTGAGTTCCCACGGATAGCGATCCGTTCACGGCTAGGGCTGGTTGCAAGTATTGCATGAGATTCTTATGTTTCAACTTGGTGTTGTGTGTGCGAGTGATTGGTTTTAGGCCAAGTTGGAGATTGTTGAAGTAGTGTCCTAAACCCAATCGGGTTGGACCAGATTCGACCGGGTCGGATCATTTTTACTATTTCTTTATGTTTATACATATATTAAATGGTTTTTTCTGTTGTCATATATTTGTTCTTTTAAAGAACCAATTATGAATTGTTATATGATAAAGTCCTTAGTATTAAACTGTGATAGAGAAACCATGATAGGCGATTATGGTTGATGAGATCTCCATTCTCCAATCACTTTAATAAGTTTGATACTTAAATGTCTCTAGGCTTACGTACTATTAAACAGGGCATTGACAGTACAAACAGGATAGCGCATATTAGATGTCTTCTGTCTTTAAGGGTAGGGATATATCTCGTCTATCGAAGTGTGGAGACACTTGGACTGTACGTGGACGTGTATTAGAGAATGCGTACGTTAGAATGACCCACTTACACTGTTAAGTGTCACACTATGTGGCGGTTGTGTAATTATCCTTAGGACCAGAGTCTTCATGGCATCACGGTGTGGATTGTCATGCTCTGAAACTATTGAGGTTTTCCCTAGCCACGGGGCGATCATGCGGTAGTGATTGGGTGTGATACTGAAGCATGCGGAGTATACATGTTTGGTCGTCCGGAAATCGCGTACCCTATCAGTAGGGGTGAATATCCGCAAGGGCCTTCTTATAAGGAATGTCTTACTCTCGTGAATCTTTTCAAAGTGGAAGTAAATGAGTTACTTCGAGAGAGCATGATGTCCAGATTATAAGATACGGTCGTTGATGTTTGACACTCGACGACCGACTGTATGGATATTATTCAGCGATAGGATTCTATTTACACGGTAACTGTTTCACATGAAAGGTAGTAGTCATTGCATTTGACTCTTCCGATGATTGGGGGTCACGATGTGTTGTTAGACGATATCCCGTGATCGTTAGGTATGAAGGGCATTTTTGTAATTTGCACTTTATGTCTACGGCCAACATATTCGGAAGCCTATCGGGTCACACACATATGAACATCTAGCCGGATTAAAATACGGTTATAGTGATAACCAAATAATGAAAGAACTTATCTCATACGATAAAGTGTTGTAGTGATAAATTAATATTGTGGTATTTATTTATTATGAATAAATAAAATACAAAATATTAATTATGTTGATTAATTAAATATACATATGTTTATATATTTGTCGAATTATTTGTGTATATGATACACATGTATTTTGCAAATTAATTAATCCTGACATTATATTAATTAAGAATATTCCAGATGCCAATTTGTTGGTTGAAGGTGGCGCCTATTTTGAAGTGTATTATATATACTTGGATTGAGAAATTTAATTAATAAGATTACCATAATATTAATATTGGATATTAATTGATTTTTGGAAAAATATATATTTATGGTAATATAATAAGATATATTCAATATGAGATATTATCAATATATATGGAAATATATTTAATATTAGCCTAAAACCCATGCCATGCACGGGTTTATTTGAGTTTATGAAAAAATAATAAATTTGGACATTCAACGTATATATATGATGAATGTTGACATTCTCAAATATATATCAAATGAAAATAATTACGTATTAGGAGTATCATATATCCAACAAATCACTGACATATAAGACAACAATTGGTATGATGTACATACACTACAATATCAAATTACATAACCACCAACCGACCCATCCACCCACTACCAAACCCCCACCCCAAATCATCTTTTCATCAAAGTATTCTACATCCAAGCTCTCATTTGTGAACATGCCCTGGCATGAATATGGTACACTAGTGCAATCAACTTCAAAACGTTATTTATTTTATGACCCTACAAATGTATATGAACATTTACACATTCAGTAAACTCAACAACTAAGAGATGGTTACATTCTCCTATGGTTTAATAAATTTAAAATGATGCATTTAAAGCAAACTACGATGAATTGATCGAATATAAACACCAAGAAAAAATAGGTATGGGTTGAAGCCAAAGCAACAAAATGAAAATTTTAATACTACATTTATGAGAAAAGAGAAACTCGTGTTTTAGGTTAATGGATGAAATAGACCCACCCACCCACCCCCCCACCCCTCAAAAAGATTAAAAAAAATCTGGGATTTAGGGGAAAAAGTGAGTGTCTAGACATATATTCAACCACAAAAATTTCGTTTATATTAAATTTCAAATTTCAAAATAAATTCCTCCTTAATCAACGCATAAATCATTCCTTATAATCTCTCAACCATAAGAACTCTTTCTTTTATTTCAAATTTCAAATTAAAACTCTCATTCATCATTAGTGTAGAAAAAATAACACGTTTAATTCCTTCCAAAAATAAAATAAAATAAAAATCACACATTTAATGCAAATACATTCATATTTTTAGTAAATTTCTCGAATCCGCTCCAAAACCGGGAAAAAATAGGCAAGTCAAGTCAAGTAAAAAAACCAACGAATTAAATAAGAAATCAAACAACATTAACTCACCCCTATATTCTCTCAACCATAAAAATTTCATTTATTTCAAATTTTAAATTAAAATTCTTCTTAATCAACGCATAAATCACTCAATCCCTACAATCCCTCAACCATAAGAACTCGTTCTTTTATTTTGAATTTCAAATTTTTTTTCAAATTAGAATCTCATTAATCAGACAAAATCACACGTTTAGTTCCTTCCAAAAATAAAAACTAAAAGCACACATTTAATGCAAATTCATTCATCTTTTAGGGAATCTCGTGCATTGCCGGAAAGGTAAGGTATTAATCGCCATTAACAGGAAATCAATTCTGATAAAAATTATAAAGAAAAAGGAAACATAATATGGGTAATAACGTGTGAACATAATTAATGATTAAAATTCTAACATAAAAAATACGGGTAAAAAAATTACAGTTAAAAAAAAGCAAAATAAAAACATAATATAGATAATAATGTGTAAACATAATTAATGAATAGCATCCCAAATAACAAAAATCAGTCACCATTAATAGGCAATCAATTCGAATAAAAGTATACACAAAAGAAAAGAAAAAGAAAAAAACATAAATGGGTAATAACGTGTGAATGTAATAAATGAATAAAATTCTAAACAAAAAAAAAGATTACATTTACAAAAAATATTACGTTTAAAAAAAAGAAAAAAAAAACAATTTAGGTCATAACGTGTAAACATATTTTTCGTATATAACATTCCAATATCCCGAAAAATCAATCACCATTAAGAGGCAATCAATTCAGATAAATATTATAAAGAAAACATGATATGGATAATAGCGTGTGAACATAGTTAATGAATAGAATTCAAACAAAAAAAAAAGGATTATGGGTAAATAAAAAAAATTAAGGTAAAAAAAACCCCTAAAAAACGTTCACATGTTTTAAGCCGAGAAAAAGGAAACATAATATGGGTAATAACGTGTGAAAATAATTAATGATTAAAATTCTAACATTAAAAAATACGGGTAAAAAAAATTACAGTACAAAAAAGCAAAATAAAAACATAATATAGATAATAATGTGTAAACATAATTAATGAATACCATCCCAAATAACAAAATATCAATCAACATTAATAGACAATCAATTCTAATAAAAAGTACACAAAAAAGATAAGGAAGAAAATGGGTAATAACGTGTGAACGTAATAAATGAATAAAATTCTACACACAAAAAAAAGATTACATGTACAAAAAATAGTACGTTTAAAAAAAAGAAAAAATAATAATTTAGATCATAACGTGTAAACATATTTTATGTATATAACATTCCAATATCCCTAAATAATATGAGTAATAACGTGTGAACGTAATAAATGAATAAAATTCTACACACAAAAAAAAGATTACATGTACAAAAAATAATACGTTTAAAAAACAGAAAAAAAATAATAATTTAGATCATAACGTGTAAACATATTTTACGTATATAACATTCCAATATCCCGAAAATCAATCACCATTAAGAGGAAATCAATTTTGATAAAAATTATAAAGAAACAAAAGAAAACATAATATGGATAGTAGCGTGTGAACCTAGTTAATGAATAGAATTCAAACAAAGAAAAATTACGGGTAAATAAAAAAAATTAAGGTAAAAAAAAAACCTAAAAAACGTTAACATGTTTTAAGCCGAGAGAAAGGTAGAGTTACGGCGTTATTTTTTTAAAACATAAATTTAGAAAAAATAAATTTGAACAAATTTGAACATGTAACACATAAATTCAAAAAGATTATGAACAAATTTGAACACCCGCCATTAATGTATTAGATTCAAAAGATTCTGAATGAATTTGAGTAACCACTATTAATGCTCTAATTTTTATTCTAATTTTTTGTCCAACACAATTAGTAAGAGATACTATGTTTTTTTTCACCGGCCGGTTTTGAAGCGGTTTCAATAGTATAATTAGCGGGTTTGAGTTAAAATCAATTTTATTTCCTTTCTTAAATAATATATATATATATATATATATATATATATATATATATATATATATATATATATCCTAATACCTAATACAAAGAGAAGGGAGGATCATCCCGAGCTTGCCACGTGTTGCCACCTGATTGGTCCGGCCTAAATATTCCCCCTCCTCCCCTTTCCCCCTTTATTTCGGGAAATTTTTGGGTGGTGTGTCCGCACCATGCGGACACGCCTATTTTGCTCTAAAAACACATGTGTTTTGGTAGATAAAGTTAAAAATACAAAACACCCGTATTTTAAAAATAAAATAGGTGTGTCTGCACGGTGCGGACACACCACCCAAAAATTTCCCCTTTATTTGGCTTTCCCCAATTACTTCTGCGTGCGGGTTGTTTGGTATGTGTCTGATGACGGGGTGAATCAGGTTATAATATACTTGACCACCATAAACCAATACTAGCAAGAGGACTAGGCCCATCGTAGTATAGCTATAGTGAATCAAGGTCGATCCCACAGGGAACCAATTGTGGATCATCTTATATACAAACAATTTATTAAACATGTCAAGGACATAGAGGCGGTCTACGACCAACATACAACAAGAAAGGTAAAGACACGACTCAACACAACGTAATTAACCTCCCCAATTATAGTCTTTATCGTTTGGACCAAGATAATTTATATAATAAACTGAACTTATTAACTGTCAATCCATTTGTATCTATCTTAGATTGGCTACGGGAGTCATCCTCTTTAACTTGACTTAGCACCGGTTAGGTGGCTAGATCACTGTGCTACATTACGTGACTTCACCTTTTGGGTATCCATCTCATATAACTTGCACGCTTACGACACTAAGGATGCCGATATTAATCGTACACCTCGTCCAGGCAACATTCCTATGGTTAGGCGTACTTCCTAAACGATCGCTCAAGCCCTCGTCCAACTAACAATTACCTTTTAGGTCTCATGCTAGTTTACGAACTACGTATAACTAGGTGACGTCGATTCCCTAATACAAAACCTACCTAGATCTCGCTAAAAGTCCCGAAAGATCATTCGTGAGCCGACCTAGGAGTCCTATATTGGTATTTTCTAATCATACGCTAATTAAAACAGACGAGCAACGTAGCCGTAGCCATACCTACCAAGATGATAAATTCTATTAAGTTAATCTAATCATAAAGACGTGACTGATTAACGGATAAAACAGGTTTGACAGCTCTCGGTCGACCGAATGGATGCTCTCGGTCGACCGAGTGCTTACCTCCCGCATTTACATCCCCGAATATATTTCTCAGCGTTTCATCATACACAACGGATTAAACAGTAATTCGTAAAGCATTCATATAAACTAACTTAGATACACATTAATTAAACAATACAGATTCATGAATAGAAACTAAGTGTATGACGTAGGTTATGGGATCCCCATAGACAAGGTGCCGCCACATCCCTAACGTCATAGCCTAGATCTACATCATCTAGCTATGATTAAATAATTCAAACGATAAAGCATAATTGAGAGGGATTAATTACTTAAAAGAAAGAAACAGAAAATAAAGGCTTACATATTGCAGCCCTTAAATTGTTGGAAACCCTCAAATTATTCTACATTGTATCAAAGTTGTATTAGGAATTGTAAGATTGAAGAAAGAATGAATGGATTCAAGGTATATTTTCCAATTTCTCGTAGCTGCTGCTTATATAGGAGTTTCTGCCGACTTATGAAGGATCTAGAAGGTTAATACGAAAAAATCCGAAAAGTGACCGAGATGACACACTCGGTCAACCGAAGCTCCTCACTCAGTCGACCGAAGCTATAGGCTCGGTCGACCGAACCTAACTTTGCACATGTTAATCGTTTTTCTCGTCTATCTTGCTCCCCACTGCACGCTTGCGTGTTGATCTGATTAATCTTTCATTTAATGCTCCGATTTTCTTCCTCTATTATCTTGAGACCATTGATTGAATGACATTTATCCTCTCGATTTGTCGTGATCTACAAAATCAGCATTATCGCACAATAAATCGGCTTTTAATAATAAAAACGGCTAAATACCAAATATCATATTAATAATCACTTAACATTAAATAATAAATATAAACATGTGATTTAATATGAAATATACATTATTAACCTCTATTTAAGGTCAACGTTGAAGACTTTTACGGGTATAATTTGACCGTCATCAACTACCCCCCACTTAGACTTTGATCGTCCCGAACAAAGCATTAATAAGTCATTCCCCAAGACAACATTTTCTATGGTCAAATCATACTTACACAAGAAACTCAAGTCAACTCATACTAGTCATGCTCATAAGATATCCATTATTCACTACTTATTATGAATCGAAGTGATGTGTGCATGTGCATTTAGTTTTATATATTCGTGGCAAGATTAGAGTTTATGCTAACTTCGCAATCTCAACCTACCAACCTCAGCATTCATA
Source organism: Gentiana straminea (assembly GCA_036785695.1). Taxonomy (NCBI): domain Eukaryota; kingdom Viridiplantae; phylum Streptophyta; class Magnoliopsida; order Gentianales; family Gentianaceae; genus Gentiana; species Gentiana straminea. The sequence goes on from JAVUPR010000398.1 coordinate 6,322,734, forward strand.
CTTCTTATGCCTCGCAATGGTTAGAGCACTAGAACAATAAGCAAGAGCGTATCTATAGGGATTTTGGATTTGGAGACCGAGTACTACTCAAAGCCTCTTAAAGAGTTGAATATTTTTTCATATCTTCATATTTTTCAAATACTATTAATCTCAAGGAAGAAAACTTTTTAGAGTATCCCCCTTTCTTAGATCATGTATAGCATCGAATATTACCACAAGCGCGGGGCTACTTTGGTAATGTTACTACAAGCCCAGTGTCTAACATTTTGCTAAAACACAGGTACGTCTCAAGCTTATTACTCTGCTTTTGTTGGCTAAAAGATAAGAATGCATCAGCAGATAGATATTGATACTAAGTTCACATAACCAATCATCTATGCAATGTACACATAATTTCTTCAGTTATTATGATTTGCGCGGTATACTCGATTCACAGATTGAGTAATTGAATAATGAATAACTACTTGCAAAAACGGGCATGAATATCCTTAAATTTACTTAACATAAGTATAAAACGATCACGTACTCATGAAACTTGGTTCCTTTCCTATCAATTCTTAGCTAGGAACTCACAATTCTAAGGGTACGAGATAAATAATATGGTATTTATTCAATTTTTTCAATCATGTGCCGTTTCATTCAATTTTTCAAACATAACATGGCTAAGTCTCCTACCCCCCACTTAAACATGGCATTGTCCCCAATGACAAATAAAAATGAGAATTTAAGAAAAAGACTTAGCTCTGGAAACGGCTCTCAAGTAAAAGCAGAACATCGGAGTAAATTTCAGCACGTCGTGGAGAAGCAAGTGAAAACCTGTATAAGCAGACAAACTCCACGAAACCGTTAATAACACCATGTCTATGGAAGTTATAGAATAATGTGGCAGTAATTAGGTATGAATACCTAAAAACATTTTAAGCCACTTTATTTTATACAACCAAAGACAAGAAAAATACTAAATAGAAAGAAAAATAAACAAGCAACTAAAGATGGTTGTCTTCCTCCACCGCCTAAATATTCTTAAAACTGGGTGGAGAAGACAAAGATCAAAAAGCATTACCCGACGTGGGAAAACACGAGGGTGACTCGATCGAAAAGGTATTCAATCCAGGAAAAGAGAAACTTGGTAAGGTATAACAGATTGAATGCGACCTATTGGCTAAAGATAAAATCAAATACTTAGCGCAGAAACTTCTCGCTTGCATTGGATATCAACAACTTAGGGAGATGTAGCTACTCCTCGAAATTACTAATAACCCAATGTATCACATAAAAGTCATAACCGTCATCAACAAGGTCGGATCGGTGTGATAGTTCAGAACAAAACTTATCATCTAGAAATGCCGGAATAGACGGAAAAAATTTAAAACTTCCGGTAGAAAGATAAGTTGTACTTTGATCGAACCAAAAACCTTTAAAATCTAGCTAGGTTCAGAGCTACACTTCCCCCAACTAGGATCATGAAAATCAAAATGATAAAAGATAATCATTAAAGCTTAGCAATATTTCAAATTCCGCAACACAAAGGTATTTTGTAAACAAAATGGGGGTTGAGAGTATGATGGGTTCAGAAAAATGATACACATAAGGGTGGGAAGAAAAGATAAAGGACGGGTAAGAAATTGTGTTTATGGGTGGGTTGAAAATGGTTAAGGCATTGAGATTGGGTGGGAGAGTGAAACGGATGGAAAGAAACGGATGGAAAAAAAAAAGAGACGATGAAAGAATGGTTAGAAATGTGAACTGTGGTGCAGATTGGTGAGAGAATAGAAAAGTTTGAAGGTGAAAAAGTGTAAAGGGAAAGATAAGGATAATTGCAGAATGAATTGTACACTACTTTGGATTTTCACTTGGATCGCCTTTCTAAAAGATTTTGGAAGTTGACCAAAATTGTTCTTGTTCGCACCAATCATTCTCTGTTACATTTTCAGTAATTCTCAAGCTCTCTTAATGCCTCCATCTTAAGGTGGATTGCTAAATTTCCTTTTCTTTAGCAATTTCTTGACTCTCCTACGGAACTCTAATTCACATGGCCTATATTGAGTAAAAAAGTTTTGCACATCCTTAGCCCAATGGCCATCGGAACACGGCAAAATAAAAAACCTCAACATACGTCACGTTACTCTTATTGGACTCAAAGAAAGAAAAACCTAAAATCCTAAAAAGAAATCCTAAGGGTTTTAAAGAAGTAGTTCTGAGTTTAGAGTCCTCAGCTCGACTTTCCAAAAGTATCCTTGTCAGTTATCATTCTTGGATCGCCAGACTTTGACCCTTCGAGCATTATATGAGGTGGGCTTGTCGCTTTCGCGGATTAATACTTTTCCTTTGGTTGTGAGACCTAGGAAACGACATTTATCCATACCATTTATCCAAAGCTCTTACCTCGGCTCTCGTTTTAGGAATTAGTGAATTACGGTTACTAATTACGGTTTTGGCCTTGACAATAAGAAACAATGAATCAAAGTACTCCGAATAAGGTCGGTTATGTAGGCAAGCCTACGCCGTCTTATTCGTTGGAACATATGTGACAGTTCAGGCCAATCCGTCAAGATTAAGCCCCGTTTAGCCCGAAGGCTTATCGGCTATGCTAAGTCTTGTCGAACCGCTCGTAACGTACATCACACGTGGAGGGGAGTTGATTGAGCCGAAGCTCGGTTGAACTCGCCGCCCACCATGGTTAAACCATTTCCGAACCTATGTACAAAGATTCTTCGATTTCTAAATTTTCACCCAAAGCGTAATCTCGTTTTTGTTTAAGGTGGGTTCACCGAGAAGCCATCACCATAAACATCAACGAAAGCAAAAGATGGTGTTCTCCCAAAACTCAACGTCTCCTTTAGATTGTGAATGCTTAAACTACACAATTTGTTGCTCCCATGGCCAGTAGAAGTAATCTCATGCATAGGACAAAGAGATTTTAACAGAACTACGAGGAACTCTTTATTCACTGCTTCCTTTCAATGACTACATGTTTCCTTACACCCTCTAGATGAGACAGATTTGGGGCAGAACCTTCCACACTAATAAAATTAATCTTACAAACCACTCCGGGCCAAGATTCATACTAAGGTTCATGTATAGGCTAACTTATGCTCAAAAAAAAAGGTAATAAAACATAAGCAAAAAAAAAGGTAGTACCTTGCCTTCAACATTGTACCACGAAGAATATAAGCCTTAAATTTTTTTTTCCGGAGCCATCTTGGTGCTTTAAAGGTATTAGCTTCCATTGCTTTTCCCATTGTAGATTCGTAGCTCCATATGTTTTTGGGTTATTTTCTCAGCGCCCTTGAAAAATTACTGACTCAGATTATTGCTTCCCTGGTTTATGCAAACAGAAGAAAAACAAAACAGACAGACCGTAGACTGATTTTAACATGGTTTCCCATGCTGCTATCAGACCTACGGATTAAACATACGGGGATAAACAGACACGCGAAATTCCAGACTCGAAAAACACAAATAAGAAACCGTGTAGACAGAACAGAACAAGAACAAAACAAAACAAAACAAAAATTCTAAATCCTCGGTCGACCGAATGAGGTTTCTCAGTCGACCGAATAAATTTTTTTTTTATTTTTTTATTTTAAGAATCTGGAATTTTCAGACAGAGCACACAACCAGAGGGACTCAAAAACGTAAAAACAGACTCTAAAACAGAAAACTCGACATGAATAAAAAATTATTTATATATAAAATTGACCGTTGGTTCCCCGGCAACGGCGCCAAAAACTTGATGACGGGGTCAATCAGGTTATAATATACTTGACCACCATAAACCAATACTAGCAAGAGGACTAGGCCCATCGTAGTATAGCTATAGTGAATCAAGGTCGATCCCACAGGGAACCAATTGTGGATCATCTTATATACAAACAATTAATTAAACATGTCAAGGACATAGAGGCGGTCTACGACCAACATACAACAAGAAAGGTAAAGACACGACTCAACACAACGTAATTAACCTCCCCAATTATAGTCTTTATCGTTTGGACCTAGATAATTTATATAATAAACTGAACTTATTAACTGTCAATCCATTTGTATCTATCTTAGATTGGCTACGGGAGTCATCCTCTTTTACTTGACTTAGCACCGGTTAGGTGGCTAGATCACTGTGCTACATTACGTGACTTCACCTTTTGGGGATCCATCTCATATAACTTGCACGCTTACGACACTAAGGATGCCGATATTAATCGTACACCTCGTCCAGGCAACATTCCTATGGTTAGGCGTACTTCCTAAACGATCGCTCAAGCCCTCGTCCAACTAACAATTACCTTTTAGGTCTCATGCTAGTTTACGAACTACGTATAACTAGGTGACGTCGATTCCCTAATACAAAACCTACCTAGATCTCGGTAAAAGTCCCGAAAGATCATTCGTGAGCCGACCTAGGAGTCCTATATTGGTATTTTCTAATCATACGCTAATTAAAACAGACGAGCAACGTAGCCGTAGCCTTACCTACCAAGATGATAAATTCTATTAAGTTAACCTAATCATAAAGACGTGACTGATTAACGGATAAAACAGGTTTGACAGCTCTCGGTCGACCGAATGGATGCTCTCGGTCGACCGAGTGCTTACCTCCCCAGATTTACATCCCCGAATATATTTCTCAGCGTTTCATCATACACAACGGATTAAACAGTAATTCGTAAAGCATTCATATAAACTAACTTAGATACACATTAATTAAACAATACAGATTCATGAATAGAAACTAAGTGTATGACGTAGGTTATGGGATCCCCATAGACAAGGTGCCACCACATCCCTAACGTCATAGCCTAGATCTACATCATCTAGCTATGATTAACTAATTCAAACGATAAAGCATAATTGGGAGGGATTAATTACTTAAAAGAAAGAAACAGAAAATAAAGGCTTACATATTGCAACCCTTAAATTGCTGGAAACCCTCAAATTATTCTACATTGTATCAAAGTTGTATTAGGAATTGTAAGATTGAAGAAAGAATGAATGGATTCAAGGTATATTTTCCAATTTCTCGTAGCTGCTGCTTATATAGGAGTTTCTGCCGACTTATGAAGGATCTAGAAGGTTAATACGAAAAAATCCGAAAAGTGACCGAGATGACACACTCGGTCAACCGAAGCTCCTCACTCGGTCGACCGAAGCTATAGGCTCGGTCGACCGAACCTAACTTTGCACATGTTAATCGTTTTTCTCGTCTATCTTGCTCCCCACTGCACGCTTGCGTGTTGATCTGATTAATCTTTCATTTAATGCTCCGATTTTCTTCCTCTATTATCTTGAGACCATTGATTGAATGACATTTATCCTCTCGATTTTTCGTGATCTACAAAATCAGCATTATCGCACAATAAATCGGCTTTTAATAATAAAAACGGCTAAATACCAAATATCATATTAATAATCACTTAACATTAAATAATAAATATAAACATGTGATTTAATATGAAATATACATTATTAACCTCGATTTAAGGTCAACGTTGATGACTTTTACGGGTATAATTTGACCGTCATCAGTGTCCTGCTTTCCCTTTCACATCTCTATTTGTTTTCTTTATTTAATTATAGCTGTACTACATTTTTTTTGGGGGGGATGTACGAAGGGAGGGGAAAAATTGCTGCTTATGTTTTACTTTTTTTTTTTTTTTTTGAAGGTCTTAGGGCACTCGCAGCAGAAGCTCTATATGGTGTCCTATCCTTAAAATGAAGATAAAAAATAGGGTTTGCCTCAAATAGCTTCCACAGCAGAGTCTCTATCCCTATTTATTTTTAGAGATATGAACAATGCATCCCTACTTGTGGGGATGCACTATTCACGCCCTAAACATATTTAATTATTAAAAATTATAAGGATAGGGATAGGGATGATGTTGAAGTGAAATAATAAATATTTAATGTGTATAAATAGGGTTGTGAGGTAGAATATGTATTATTTAATATTATTTGAAATATTATAGGGATAAGGATAGGGATGCTGTTGTGGAGGTTTTTGAATTGAGATGTTGTAAAATAGGGATATGTATTATTTTATATTATTTTAGGGATAAAATTTGAGGATTCTGCTGGGAGGGCCCTATCTTAGTTCAAGATTGGGTTTGTTCATTCATATTTTTTATTATTAGGATATTTTTAACATGGTTGCTGAATAATAAAAAATCCGTTGTGAAAGAAGGGGACAATTGCTAGTTATATTTTACTTTTTATTTTTCCCAAGTTGTTATATTTTAGTTCAAGATTGGATTTGTTCCTTCATAGTTTGTATTATTAATTCATATATTGTTAACATGGTTTCTGAATAATAAATAATCTGTTGTGAGGAAATAGTCAAAACCCTTTTATTACAATATATGTACAAATTCTTTTTTTCCATATCATACGCAGACATAGATTATACAATTATGTTGTACTAACTATTATATCATATAATATAACTAGCAAAAAAACCCGTGCCATGCACGGGATGGTGTAAAACTTATAAATAATTTTTGTATATTGTAAATGTATACATTAAACAAAATGTTTTGATTTATTATCAAGAAAGACATTTAATACATGGTATGTATACTGTCATTACGATTTTATGTGCGAATACGACACGCCTTTGAATTACGTGTTATTTCTCACATCCCATTTGCATTTCATGTTGTGTATACAACATAATTTCACTATATCGTGTATTATGCCTTTGCATTACGTGTTATTTCATGTTGTATATAAAAAACGTCTTCAAGTTCAACACAGTTTCAAATTAAATTATTGATTGGAAAAAAATTATAAAAAACTGAACGAATGTTCAAGAATGACATTTCTCTTTAACCAAAATAAAACAATAAAACAAAGGCACTTCTCCTGACATGTTTTTTTAAATAGCAATGTATGTGTTATTCCAGACGGTCAATCCAAAACACAATCGAAAATCATTATAATCTGCTACAATGACATATCAGAAGGACAAAAACACTTAACATTTCAGCACATTCATACTAAAATATAACAAAATGAAAGAATATGTTACAAAACATCTCCACATGCTATATTGCACTTCACCAATAATTAGTCTACTACACTCTTGCTCTATGAAACATGAAGTAGTAAATCTTATATAAAAGAAACTATTAAAGTCATACTTGTCCTTTTCTTCTAGAAGGTGATATATTTGTTGAACCTGAGGAAGAACATCATGCAATAAAATTTAATACAATAAAATTCTGAGTTATGCAGAAAATATCAATAAAACATGAAAAAATGACAAAACAAAGCATGAAAGTACACGTGTTATAAGCTAAAATGAATGTAACCAATCAAATCGTATAATAACAATGACGTTTTCAACAAAATGAATATTGTCCAAATTATTTTCCAAAAATTAACGGGAATAAAAAATATGTTGTATTAAAAATATTACTCTTACAATTCGGCACCATATTTATTGGAGCAATTTTGGTATTGTGTAATTAATGTGGTGGTGAAAGGAAAAAACCCCACATGTAAAAAAAAGAATTTGAGTTGGAGGATATTATGTATTTAATGAAAATCAATTAAAAGTACAAAAACAAAAATCATCAAAATCTTTGGTTAATTATTGTTATAAAAAACAAAAATCAATTAAAATCTTTGATTTATTATTGATTATTAAATAAAAATCCGTAAATAAAAATACAAAAATTAAAAAAAATAAAAATAATTGGTTAATTATTGATATTAAAAATACAATAACGAAATATCAATTAAATTTTTTGATTCATTATTAATTAAATCAATTAAAACCTATATTACATAAAACCAACAATGAAAATGAAAATCAATGAAAAATACAAAACAGAAAATTAATTAAAAATAGAAAAAAATGAATCATCAAAATATTTGATTGAGTATTGATTATTAAATTAGAAACACTAAATAAAACATAAAAATCATCAAATTAAAAACTAATAATACATAAAACCAAAAATGAAAAACGAAAAGAAAAGGTAATTGAAAAATACAAAAAATATAATCAATTAAAAATAAATGAATCAAAGTGGACATCAAATCATTTAGATTAATTAAACAAATCTAAGGAGATGTGAAAATCACGCTCTGGCAAAATATTGTTTCCTTGATTTTATTTGAACACAGGGTCTGTTTTCTCGAACCCCTCACGTTCATCTACCACCATCTGCCCAAAATGCATGCCTGAATCTGTGTAAAATGGACAACAAAAAAAGAACCTTCAATAACATGTTAAAATTCCCTACTGGCATAATTTAAAAAATAATAAACTCACATCGGTTGAAAGGAATTTAAAGAATTCAATTAAATGTAGAGAATAAAAACGATGACCGTGGAACCAAAAATCCAAAATGAAAAGGCGAAGGAAATCATACCGAAAGTCCTGTTCAATCTCCACTCAGATATAAAATTTCCAGGGATGGAGATGATTAATGTGGTGATAATTGTTGTAGGAGATGAATTTGTTCATAAAAAACCCACGCCTAAAAAAAGAATTTTAGTTGAATGTTATGTTGTCAACCTTTTTCAATTTAAATTTAAAAATAAAAAAGCCACCATGAAAATTACACGTACAATTTCGATATTGTGTAATTAATGTGGTGGTGAAGGAAAAAAAACCCACATTTAAAAAATGAATTTGAGTTGGACGATATTATGTATTTAATGAAAGTCAATTAAAAATACGAAAATAAAAATCATCAAAATCCTTGGTTAATTATTGTTATGAAAAAAACGAAAATCAATTAAAATCTTTGATTTAATATTGATTATTAAATTAAAAAACGTAAATAAAAATACAAAAATGAAAGCCATCAAAATGCTTGGTTAATTATTGATTCTAAAAATACAAAAATGAAATATCAATTAAATTTTTTGATTGATAATTAATTAAATGAATTAAAACTGATAATAAATAAAACAAAAATTGAAAATCAATGAAAAATACAAAATGAAAATAAATTAAAAATATAAAAAAAGAAATCATCAAAATATTTGTTTGAGTATTGGTTATTAAATTAAAAACAGTAAATAAAACATAAAAATCATCAAATTGAAAACTAATAATACATAAAACCGAAAATGAAAAACAAAAAGAAAAAATAATTGAAAAATATGAAAAATATAATCAATTAAAAATAACTGAATCAAAAGGGACATCAAATCATTTAGATTAATTAAACAAATCTAAGAAGATGTGAAAATTATGCACATTCAACCGTAGTGTCAAAATATCGTTTCCTTGATTTTATTCAACACAGAGTCTGTTTTTCTCGAACCCCTCACGTCCATCTACCACCAACTGCCCCAAATGCCAGATACTGTGTAAAATTGACATCAAAAAAACATTCAATAACATGTTAAAATTCCCTACTGCATATTTTAAAAAATAATAAACACCGGTTGAAAGGCATTTAAAGAATTCTATTCAATGTAGAGATTAAAAACGATGACCGTGAAACCAAAAAGCCAAAATTAAAAGACGAAAGAAATCATATTGCATGTCCTGTGCAATCTCCACTCGCATATGAAGCAATCTCCACTCACATATGAAATGTCTTGGGATGAAGATGATCAATGTGGTGATAATTATTGTAGGAGTGGAAAAAAAAAACCAAACGTAAAAAAAATGAATTTGAGTAGGATGATATGTTGTCAATCCTTTTCTATTTATAAATAAAAAACCACCACGAAAATTACTCCTATAATTTGGCACCATATATTGAAATTTTTTTGGTATGTGCGATTAATGTGGTGGGGAAAGAAAAAAATTGAGTTGGATGATATTCTGTATTAATGAAAATCAATTAAAAATACAAAAAAAAAAATCATCCAAATCCTTGGTTATTTATTGTTATAAAAAAAAACGAAAATCAATTAAAATCTTTGATTGATTATTAAATTAAAAAAACTAAACTGAAAATAAATTAAAAACCGTAAATAAAAATACAAAATCAGAAATCATCAAAATAATTTAATTATTTATTTTAAAAATAAAAAGCGAAATATCTATTTTTTTAGGAAGAAAAAAAAACCACCACGTAAAATAAAAAATAAAAAATACTCCTACAAAATATCAATTTTTTTATGAAGAAAAATTCCACCACGAAAATAAAAAATACTCCTACAATTTGACACCACATTTATTGGATAAATTTTGATATTATGTAATTAATGTGGTCTTAAAGGAAAAAAAAAACAAAAAAAAAGAATTTGAATTAAATGATATTATGTATTTAATGTGTCTAATATTATGTAATTAATGTGGTGGTAAATGGGGGAAAAACTAAAAAAATGAATTTTAATTGGATGATATTATGTATTTAATGTGGTGATTTTTTTTAAACGGAGCCAACAGGGTTTGGAGCGGGTAATTACCGTGTTTGGGTCAAATCAATTTTAGCCAATAGGGTTTGGAGCGGGTAATTACCGTGTTTGGGTCAAATCAATTTTAAATCCCTTCCCTTTTATATGTTAGTATATATATAGATTAGTGTGAATTGTAAGTAGTTATTTTGAGGTAATATATTTTTACATTTTTTTTGTATTTGTCTAATAATTATGATTGATTGTAATTTTAATCAATTATTATATACTATATCCTTCCCTAATTTAAAAAAATTAAAACAAATAACACTAATTGCCTCAGTATACTATTTTCCATAAAACCCTAAATAATAACAAAAATATGCACAAATAAAATTAAAACACAATTTAAAAAATTCATACCTTGCACGGAGCTAGATGTCTGCACAAATCAAATACATATAAGGATTAGCAAAAGAAAAGAAATAAAAGAAATCCACCAATTTTTTTTGAAAAAAATAACAAGATATGAATATCATTCTAAACCCTTAAAAAATTAGCCTAAAACCTAACAATATGATTTTCAGCTTAAACCTTAAAAAAATAACAAAAATATATACAAATAAAATAAAAATGAAAATCCAAAAATTCGTTCCTTGCAATGAGCTAGATGTCTGCACAAATCAACTACATATAAATAATGACAAAATAAAAAATATTAAAAAATTCCGACATTTTTTATTTGAAAAAAAAACAAAATATGAATATCAGCCTAAACCCTTTAAGAGTTTGCCTAAACCCTAAAATTATGAATTTCAGATTAAACCCTAAAAAAGTAACAAAAATATGTACAAAAACAAATAAAACACAAATAAAAAAATCGTACCATTCACAGGGCTAGATGTCTGCACAAATCAACTACATATAAATAATGACATAAGAAAAAAATATTTAAAAAATCCGCCATTTTTTATTTGAAAAAAAAAACAAAATATGAATATCAGCAGTCTAAACCCTTTAAATATTAGCCTAAACCATAAAATTATGAATTTCGGATTAAACCCTAAAAAAGTAACAAAAATATGCACAAATAAAATTAAAACACAAATTCAAAATGCATACCTTTCACGGAGCTAGATGTCTGCACAAAGGGACGAATCAATTCATGCGTGGCACGAAGCTAAATGTCTGCACAAATGGATGAATCAAGTGAGATGTATAGATGATTCGAATGAGATGAATGAGCATTATATAAAAATTAGACAGTGTAATGTAATAGCTTAGAATGCCAATGGAAATGAGGAATAGGTGAATGTGAAATGAGATGAATATTAGCTAGAAAAAGATTGGGAAAGATAGGGTATTTATTAGGAAAATCAAATTTTAATTGATTTTTCTGATTATGGTAGCCGAATTTTCTAATTATGGTATGTTTGATTTTTTTTCTTCATATTTTACGGGTTTGGGTCAGGTATGGAGCAGGTCAATCGGGTAAATGGGTTAAATTGACTCCTCTATATATTATATATAGATAATAATATAAGAAGATTAGGATAGTTCATTCATTATCATTTGTTCAAAGGAAAAAATAAACAAATAAATTGCACATGCATGGATGGAATAACGAGCCTGCTTTTGAACAAATTGTCAAACAAAATTATGTTAGGTGATAGGGTGGGGGTGAGGGGTGGGGGTTTGCAGTTTACGAAGACATATTTGAATAAAATAGAGTTGTTGTGTACCTTTGCATTTATTATTACATAGACCTACACCTACCACTTTCTCTTCACCGCTTGCTTCTTCCGTCCTCCGCCTATTTCCGGCGTCCTCGTTGTCCCTATTTTCCGGCCATTCAAAAGGTGACTGCTTCAGATCGGTTTTCAATCAATCTTCTACAGTATGACATTCCTTCTACACACCACAAATCTCTACCTTCCTACTGCAATTGAAATCATTCGTTCTTTGACAAAAGGGTACTGCCTCACTATTGCAACTCAGTCTTCCCAATATATACAACAATATCCCTAGGCAGTGTTAACATACTGGTCAATCATCTACCATACATCTCTGGTATTACCGTAGTGTGTGTGCTCTTTTGATTGTTCTTCTGTAATAGAAATCATCCATGGACAATGTTCACATGAATGTATATCATGTACTATCGCACATTCGTAGTAAAATCTGACGTGTATTATTAGCCAAAAGTCTGATTACATAATTAGTTACTTTTAGTATTGTATGCCCATTACTTCTTGAATAATACTTCAAAGAACCATCGTACCTTTTCGATCCATAATAATTGGAAACACCGTACACAAAAAAATGCTATCACAGTACTGCAGTGGGCATGCACCGTGCCTTGCACGGTGTACGACCACTAGTAGATAGTGTGTGTATATATATATATATATATATATATATATATATATATATATATATATATATATATATATATATATATATATATATTATAACCGTCAATAAAAAAAACTAATTCTATCAAAATGAATAAAATAGAACAATAGATTATTATAGTGATTTTATTCATAAACAAAATGTCACCACGTATTTAGAAAAAAAAAACATAAGACGTTTTTTGTAACGCCCCGAATTTTAGCCTATAAAACGAAAAGGGTATAGTCGTCAATATATGATTAATAGTTATTATTACTGTCATAATTTTAATTTATAATCAAATCAGTCGTTGTTGTAGAAAACGGATTATAATAAATAAAACGATCAAAACAAGTTATAAAAATTTATAATCCGGTCGTGGCCTCAAGTGCAAGGTCGTAGCAAAATGGTGTAACCGGAGTCGATCACGGGGAATTGGGGTTGTATCGATTCAAGTTTTAGTTGCAAATGTCGCGAGTTTATACTAATTGCGAAACAATGAACAGTAAAAACGAAAGTGAACAGTGCGATGAACAGTAAATTTGCAGAAAAATAATAATTAACAACTAGGGTGAAGGCTTGAACAATTATCCAAATGTAGTGATATAAAAGCAAGCAAACAAGGTTTCACGAGTCAAACGAATACCGGTTTCAAATTATTGATCGTATGATTCTACCCAAGGTTATGATTATTACACCTAACCGAATGCACAAATCTCTACTGGCTTAGATGATTTTATTCACAATCTTTTATCAAAGATTGATCCTTTAACGTTCTTAGGTGGGGATATTTATCAATATCCAAAAATCTAAACCGTTTAAACCACAACTTTCGTTATAATTTGGCTTAAAAGATTCAAACTTTCGTATAGTGACCTAGGGTTCCGTTAATTATCATCAACGGATTGTCGAATCATACAAATAATCTATCGATCGAAATGTAAAAACGATATGAAAACGATACAAAAGTTCTAACCCTTTTTTGATAGAAATCAATCAATACAATAATCTGAAACCAAAATCCGTTTGAAACGCTTCCCCTAGTTTGCTTGATGAAGGAATTAGCTCCTCATGGTTGAGAAATTCATGCCTTAATTTTGTGTTTTTTTGAATGAAAATATAAAGGAGATAAAAGTGGAAAAAGTCGGCCTTCTCTGTTGAAATTGCGGCTCTATAAAGTTGTGTCCCTTTAGGGTTGATCATGCGGCTGTTTATATAGAGGTTTAGGTCGGCTGCTTAAGTCGGCTAGGTTGGACGCCCGTCTAACCAACTGGACTCCCGTCCAGAATGCTTGGACGGATACTAGACGCCAGTTCAGCCAACGTCTGAACTCTCTGTATGTGAATTTTCCTTCTGGACGCCCGTCTAAGAATTCAAATGCCCGTCCAGGGTTGCTGCATGGTGGACGCTCGTGTAAGAATTTCAGACGCCAGTTTACATGGAGCTGAGCATGTAAAACCCTAATTCAGTCTATCATCTCTTCATTCCATCTTCAAGCTTGCATCCACTTCAATTTTCAGCTCTTCTTTCTTTCCATTTTAACTTCAATCAAACATCATTGTTTAAGCTCATCCCATCAATTCTCATGACATATTTAGGTACCTACAATCACGATAAAGATGTGCAAAATGTAATATCACGGATATAACGGTATTTACCTATAAAATCACGTAAAACTACCACTTTTGCACCTAGACGCTTCTTAAACGCGTTTGCTCAATATTTAGATAAAACCAATGATTTTCTATAAAAACCATTTAAATAACGAGGATATTGTTACGGAAATATCGTAGAATAAACCATAAATTTCACCCTTAACAACTCCCCCACACTTAACCCTTGCTCGTCCCGAGCAAAACAAAACAAAAACCTAGCTCAGAGTCAAAGAATAGGTGGATACCAAATATAGTGCATAGTAGCTAAGTAGAAATTCACCCAAGTGTTTGCGTGCAAGAGCCATATCAAACTTCCACTAGATCCCAACTTGAATTGAATTCAAGCAAAACTAGCTAGTATCACACCTTAGTTAAGCATAGATGACGCTCAGATGTGCACGCGAAAAGACAATAGAAAGTGATCAAACCATTTCCGACATACTTAGAGGAGGATTCCTACAACATATCATAAGAGTTTATACTGGGTATAAAGTCATCATTGGCCAAGTCTTGAATTTTTCGATTTTTTTTTTTATTTTTTATTTTTATATTCACTTTTTAACACACATCAAAAATGAGCTCTTGCCCGTCATAGTAGAATAGGACATTTTGAGATATGCCCTAACTACCCAAATCATAAGGCAGCTTTTCTGACTGTCGTGAGCTATTGGTCGTCATAGTGGTATAGGACGTTCGTGATACGCCCTACCTCACTCAAATCATAAACCAGCTTTCGACACACACATTTATTATTAATCAGCATTACTTATACGAGATTTCTGGCTGGCAGTTGGTTCTAAGCCATGGGCTATACAAACCTACTGAGCATAATGCCTCAAGTAATGAATTATTTATTATTACCACTTCAAGACTTTGGCAATGACTTACTTATCACATTCAAACTCTATGATATTCACAATATGTCATACTTTGAATTTAAATCCAAACTATTATGAAATATAGCACTAAGCACATAGTATAAGCTAATCAAGGAATGCTTAACCTATATGGATCTAACTTTTAAAAATTAGCTCGTCATCTGATAAGGCACGTGAAATAAGGGTCAGGTGAACATCTAACTCATGTAGCATACACAATCTCAGGCATCCATTAAGTTTAAACATTGAACATAGGCATGTAGTTGTTCACTCGGGATAAAACAATTTTTTTCAAATTTGAGTGCATTTTGCATTGAACTTATCATGATATGAGCGAAGGCATATAGGTACACAATTTATCCCCTCCCCCACACTTAAAACACAACATGTCCTCAGGTTGTGCAGAAATAAAGTAAAGTAAAGTACTTAGCTGATTTATAAAGGTCGGATCGTTGAGCAGGCTGCAGCCTAAAAAAGGGCAATGACCCCCGTATGTAGAAAGCTAGTATCAGCTAAATAGCTCAAAGTAACTGCAAGTACTTGATAGACACAACAAAATATCTGGGGGAAAATCGGGGAAACATGCACGAGATAGATGTAGGGAAAGGAGAACACAGTGCATAGTAAAACGGGAGTTCGACTAAAACAAACATGCAACCCAAACGAAATTTCTTGATTAAAACCCAAAATGAATACAACTTCACATCAAAACATCACAAAAACTTAAAAACAAAAAGAAAAACAAAGAAATGGTGGGTTGCCTCCCACCGAGCGCTTTTGTTTAACGTCGAGGGCTCGACGATTAGTGAAAGTTCAACCCGGATCGGGCCACTTGATCTTTCGGCCAGTCACTCTATCAAAAGAGCTCTTGTCAGCAATGTGACCAGAAAAACAACAATGCAGGCAGGGAATCCTGTTCTTCAAACTCTCCCAGGCTCCTTTGATCTTTTTAGCTGTTGACTTCCTCCTCCTTCCCCTCTTCTTCAGATGCATTTCCTTCCAATATTGTTCCATATCCCAACTCCCAGCGAAGACTTCAGCTGGTGATTCGGTACCGGCCTCGGTGAATAAATCTGGTGCAAACTCCTTAAAGTCATCGACTTCAGGATTCACTCACTCATATATGTCGAGGAACCGAACAATTAAAGGTGCCTCCTTTTGTAGACCAATGTAATGTTTGCACCTTTGACCGTTTACCTTAAACGGTCGATCACCAATTCCTTTTAGCTCCAACACTCCGCTTGGAAATACTTGCAAAATCTCGAACGGGCCGGACCACCGTGTCCGGAGCTTTCCAGGAAACAGATGTAACCTAGAATTGTATAGCAAGACTCGCTCTCCCGCATGAAACTCTCTTTGCTTAATTTTCTTATCATGGAGCAGCTTCATTCTGTCCTTACTCACTCGGGCGCTCTCGTAGGCTTGGAGTCTGAACTCATCTAGCTCATGCATCTGCTGAAGTCTGTGCTCACCACAAGCTTTGGAATCAAAATTCAAGAACTTCGTCGCCCAGTAAGCTTTATGCTCAAGTTCGACCGGCAAATGACATGGCTTTCCATAAACCATTTGATATGGAGATGTACCCATAGGTGTCTTGTAAGTTGTCCTGTAAGCCCACTGTACATCATCCAATTTCAGACTCCAGTCCGTCCGATGACTGTTAGCTGTCTTTTCTAAGATCTTCTTGAGGCTCTGGTTACTACGCTCCACCTGACCACTTGTCATAGGATGGTATGGTGTACCGGATTTATGCCGAACACCATATTTCTCTAATACTTTGTCCAGTGGTCGATTACAAAAGTGCGTCCCCTTGTCGCTGATTAAGGCTCTCGGGCAGCCAAACCTCACGAAAATATTTTTCTTTAAGAATTTCATGACCGTTTTATGGTCATTGTGAGGGGTGGCGATAGCCTCCACCCATTTAGACACATAGTCTACACAGACTAGGATGTATCTATTCCCACATGAGGATGGGAATGGACCCATAAAGTCAATCCCCCAGACATCGAACACCTCACACTCTAGAATGGGTTTTAACGGCATATCATATCTCCTTGTCAAAGCACCGGTTCTTTGGCACCTATCACAGCCTTTACAAAAGGCTTCAGTATCCTTAAAAATCGACGGCCAGTAAAAACCAGATTGGAATATCTTCGCAACGGTCTTCCAGGGACCGAAGTGGCCGCCAGTGGGACCACTATGACATTGTTCAATTATGTCCCGTCGCTCAGATTCGGGGACACACCGGCGAAGTAACCCATCTTTACAGAGTTTAAAAAGATACGGTTCTTCCCAGACAGAATACTTGAGATCAGAGAAGAATTTCTTCTTCTCCTGATACGAAAACTTGGGATTCAGATACTGGGAATGGAGGTAATTAACGATTGAAGAATACCACGGAGGATCAGACGTGCCACTATTCACAGACATAACACTCTCAAAGAGGCAATATAAATCGATGTCTTGTGGATTTTCTTCTACTACCGGCAGCACTCTTGATATGTGGTCTGCTACTGTGTTTTCACTACCCTTGATATCTTTAATATGAACATCAAACTCCTGAAGGGTAAGAATCCAACGCAGCAGTCTCGGTTTTACGTCCTTTTTATTCATCAAATAGCGCAGAGCTGCGTGATCGGTCCAGACAATCACCTTGGCACCCAGTAAATAACTTCGGAACTTGTCCATAGAAAAGACAACAGCTAAAAGTTCCTTTTCCGTGGTAGTGTAGTTTGCTTGTGCCGGATTCAGGGTATGGCTTGCATAGTAGATAGGTTGGAATTTACCATTAAGTCTTTGTCCCAACACCGCACCAACGGCGTAGTTGGAAGCATCACACATTAATTCGAATGGTAAGTTCCAATCCGGAGAGATCAGAATTGGAGCGGAGATCAGGCGATGTTTAAGCTCTTTGAAGGCACACTTGCAATCATTGTCGAAGTTGAAAACGACGCCCTCTTTAAGTAAAGTTGATAGAGGTTTTGAGATCTTGGAGAAATCTTGAATGAATCTCCTATAGAAGCCGACGTGACCAAGAAAACTCCTCACTTCTTTCACGTTCTTAGGGTAGTTCATCTTTTCTATGGCCTCTATTTTGGCCCTATCAACTTCTATGCCCTTAGCTGAAATTTTATGGCCAAGAACAATCCCCTCATCCACCATAAGGTGGCATTTTTCCCAATTGAGGATTAGGTTCTTCTCCACACATCTGTTAAGCACCTTGTCCAGATTAGCAAGACAGTCATCGAACGATTTACCAAACACCGAGAAGTCATCCATAAAGACCTCCATGCATTTCTCAATTAGCCCGTCAAAAATTGCTAACATGCATCTTTGAAAAGTGGCCGGAGCATTACAGAGGCCGAACGGCATTCGCCTATAAGCGAATGTACCATACGGGCAGGTGAAGGTCGTCTTTTCCTGATCAACGGGGTTTATAGGGATCTGGAAGTACCCGGAGTATCCGTCCAGGAAACAGTAAAAGGGGTGTCCTGCCAAACGCTTGAGCATTTGGTCAATGAAGGGGAGAGGGAAGTGGTCCTTCATGGTTACTTCATTCAGTTTCCTATAGTCGATACACACACGGTAACCGGTGACTAATCTCAAAGCGACTTCTTCTCCCTTGTCATTTTTTTCAACAGTGATACCACCTTTCTTAGGAACCACCTGCGTGGGGGACACCCAATCACTGTCAGCTATGGCATATATGATCCCCATATCAAGCAACTTGATGATTTCTTTCTTCACCACCTCCTGCATGTGGGGATTTAACCGTCTTTGAGGTTGTCTAATATGCTTGGCTCCTTCTTCGATTTTTATCTTGTGCATACAGACGTCAGGAGATATACCTCTGATATCTCCTACCTTCCAACCAAAAGCTTTCTCATTTCTTTTCAAGACGGCCAACAACTTCGCTTCTTCTTCCTCTGTCAGCTTAGCGGAAACAATTAACGGAAGCCGATCACCCTCTCTCAGGAAAACAAACTTT
Source organism: Gentiana straminea (assembly GCA_036785695.1). Lineage (NCBI taxonomy): Eukaryota > Viridiplantae > Streptophyta > Magnoliopsida > Gentianales > Gentianaceae > Gentiana > Gentiana straminea. The sequence goes on from JAVUPR010000398.1 coordinate 6,341,954, forward strand.
AAATGTTTCGGTAACGGTTTTAACTCGAGGTCAATCGGAGGGTCTTCCAAACTAGACTTTAAAACTTTACTTAGCAAATTATTAGAGGAGAGCAACATAGCTTCTAATAAATCTACTTCCTCTGAAGGCGAAAGGTTCTTACTCACTACAACTTCATCTTCAGTCTCAGCTCCAAGCTCATTCAAATCTATCCTACCATATTGGTTCAGATTATCGATCAAGCGTTCGTATTCAGAATTTACTGCAAGGACTTGCTCTTCTAGAAAATCACTGAAGTCATCAAATGATTCCTCGATAGAGTAGCCGGTTGGACATTCAGAAGGTCTTTTGATAGCTTTAGATACACTATAGCTCACTTCTTCATTTCCAACACGCAAAGTTACTTTAGCACCGTCATCACAATCAATGAGGGCTCTAGCAGTAGATAGAAAAGGTCTTCCAAGAATCAGGGGTGTATTCTGGCCAGAAAATTGATTTGGGAATCGTTGGTTCGGCTGACCAGAAAAAGCATTTACTTCCTCATTTTCCCTGTTTAGGGGACAAGCTAGAGAAGTGTGGCCTTTTAGACCACAAGTCTGGCAAATTACCGGAGTATACTGTCTCGTGCTTTGGACAGCATTGACTTGGTAATTCGCATGGAGATTGAATTGACATTGGTCAATCACGTGACCAATCTGGCAACAGTTGTCGCAGTACAGAACTTGAGCGTTCTGTTGATAAGGAGGAGTGGGTGTGATCTATTTTTGGGACAGAGTAAGAGCGGCCACCTGCTGCTGCAGCATGGCGATCACCTGATTCTGAGAATTGACTTCCTCAATCTTTGGAACAGGCGGGGCTGTAATTGCCTGCTATGAAGGAGCATAGTTATATCTGGCTATATCTTCAAATAAAGCCCAACCTTCTTCGGGTGTCTTCTTCAGAAAAGCTCCTCCGGATGAGCTATTCACCATCCCTTTGGTTAATTCAGTCAACCCACTAAAGAAACTGTTGAATTGACGTTGTAAAGCTAGGCCATGATGGGGGCAGCGACGCAAAAGAGATTTAAAACGCTTCCAGGCATCGAAGAATGACTCATCCCCTTTTTGTTGGAAGGTGAAAATGTCAGTCAGGGACTGGGCAGTTTTCGAGGGTGGGAAATATTGACTTAAGAACTCCTTCTCGAGTCCTGCCCAAGTGGTAATAGATCAAGGGGTTAAAGAGTTATACCACTCTTTTGCTTCTCCTCGCAGAGAGAAAGGAAAAAGCTTTAACTTTATAGCATCCTCAGAAACTCCCTGAATGCGAGTCGTATCACAGATCTCCAGGAAGGCGTAGACATGATTATGCGGATTTTCAGAAGGTAGACGATAAAAGATAGATGCATGTTGCAAAGCATTCGAATAAGACCAGTCTCAACTCGAAGTGATGATGCGGCGATTTCGGGCAAGGTTATAGCAGGGTTTACCGTGATGGCTCCAGGCATAGCATAATCTGCTAATGACCGTCTATTTTCAGCCATTGTGATAACGGTTTCTTCAAGTTCTTCCTTGCAAGTTCCTTCAAGGCTTTCTATCGATTGATTACCTAAAGAACGTTGCTTCCTTTTACGGTTTGGACGAACAATAGTGCGTTCGATCTCCGGGTTGAAAATCAAAGGTCCTGATTTACTTCGTGTAAGCATGCACTGAAGTGAAAATCGAGGAACGGATTAAGGCATGTGAACGCCCGTTTGCAAAGGGGAATGGACGTTCAAAGGTTGGACGAGCGTCCAGCCTGCGTCCAGGTTCCAGAAGACAGTGCATGCACCTAAACTAAGGATTACTCAATCTAAGGCCATCCTAACAACTAAAACAAAAGGAGAAAGACACAACCGTTGCCAAATTCCCTGGCAACGGCGCCAAAAACTTGTTGTAGAAAACGGATTATAATAAATAAAACAATCAAAACAAGTTATAAAAATTTATAATCCGGTCGTGGCCTCAAGTGCAAGGTCGTAGCAAAATGGTGTAACCGGAGTCGATCACGGGGAATTGGGGTTGTATCGATTCAAGTTTTAGTTGCAAATGTCGCGAGTTTATACTAATTGCGAAACAATGAACAGTAAAAACGAAAGTGAACAGTGCGATGAACAGTAAATTTGCAGAAAAATAATAATTAACAACTAGGGTGAAGGCTTGAACAATTATCCAAATGCAGTGATATAAAAGCAAGCAAACAAGGTTTCACGAGTCAAACGAATACCGGTTTCAAATTATTGATCGTATGATTCTACCCAAGGTTATGATTATTACACCTAACCGAATGCACAAATCTCTACTGGCTTAGATGATTTTATTCACAATCTTTTATCAAAGATTGATCCTTTAACGTTCTTAGGTGGGGATATTTATCAATATCCAAAAATCTAAACCGTTTAAACCACAACTTTCGTTATAATTTGGCTTAAAAGATTCAAACTTTCGTATAGTGACCTAGGGTTCCGTTAATTATCATCAACGGATTGTCGAATCATACAAATAATCTATCGATCGAAATGTAAAAACGATATGAAAACGATACAAAAGTTCTAACCCTTTTTTGATAGAAATCAATCAATACAATAATCTGAAACCAAAATCCGTTTGAAACGCTTCCCCTAGTTTGCTTGATGAAGGAATTAGCTCCTCATGGTTGAGAAATTCATGCCTTAATTTTGTGTTTTTTTGAATGAAAATATAAAGGAGATAAAAGTGGAAAAAGTCGGCCTTCTCTCGTTGAAATTGCGGCTCTATAAAGTTGTGTCCCTTTAGGGTTGATCATGCGCGGTCGTTTATATAGAGGTTTAGGTCGGCCGCTTAAGTCGGCTAGGTTGGACGCCCGTCTAACCAACTGGACTCCCGTCCAGAATGCTTGGACGGATACTGGACGCCAGTTCAGCCAACGTCTGAACTCTCTGTATGTGAATTTTCCTTCTGGACGCCCGTCTAAGAATTCAAACGCCCGTCCAGGGTTGCTGCATGGTGGACGCTCGTCTAAGAATTTCAGACGCCAGTTTAATGTCTGGACGCCAGCTTACCTGGAGCTGAGCATGTAAAACCCTAATTCAGTCTATCATCTCTTCATTCCATCTTCAAGCTTGCATCCACTTCGATTTTCAGCTCTTCTTTCTTTCCATTTTAACTTCAATCAAACATCATTGTTTAAGCTCATCCCATCAATTCTCATGACATATTTAGGTACCTACAATCACGATAAAGATGTGCAAAATGTAATATCACGGATATAACGGTATTTACCTATAAAATCACGTAAAACTACCACTTTTGCACCTAGACGCTTCTTAAACGCGTTTGCTCAATATTTAGATAAAACCAATGATTTTCTATAAAAACCATTTAAATAACGAGGATATTGTTACGGAAATATCGTAGAATAAACCATAAATTTCACCCTTAACAGTCGTATAATTAAAATTACTTATATTAATTTATGCCGGAGTTATTATAACTTTTATGTAGATATATATGCTAATATCAAGCCTAATTTTTTTTTTTTTTTGTAAGTCCACGTATATAAATTATTTTATTATAGTAAATTATCTTTAAATATTATGTCTTTGTTAGGGTAAATATTATATATGTTTATATGGCATTGCCTTAACTTTTTATCTTGATGTGTCGAAGTAAATTTCTAGTCCAAACATTTGATGTGTGCATTAATTTAGGTTTTGAGATAAATATAGAACATGGTTTAAATTGGAGTTGTAAATATCATTGTAAAACTTCTGAAACGGCCGAACAAACCTTTACTACAAAGTATTTACATTAAGGCTTTTCACTTTGCAACTGACGACCTTTCCTTATCATAAATTCCTATAAATATATGTCTCTACAAAATTCTTCGGTACAAAGGTGATGTTGTTCGGAATTTACAAACGGGTAATTGGATAATTCAAATTAGGAAAATAGTATAAGAACAATGAGATTTGTGTATAATTATGGACTGAACTCTTCGAGAGAGCTGCCTATGTATCCAATTTTTGTCATAAACTGGAATCAAGTCCCCCTCGTAGTTCAGGGCGTTCTTTATATAGTAGTAAATCGTGAATCTCTTCCTGGACGTGCTGGGAAGTTATTATCGATTATCTTCTGGATGTGGGGTCTACCCACGTCTGTAAGCAGTTGAGACGTTGTTGACTCGGTCTTCACCACGTTCAGCCTATTATTCTGTACAGAAACCCTTCTGGTCAAAACAAGGTGGAGTCCTGCTCCTCTGACTATTCTGTCCAGCATCTTGATCTGGTCAGCACTTGGTGGTCCAGCTTGACTGGCTCATTTATCTTTATTATCTAACTTTCATACTGGGCCCAGCCCAATTACGAATAATCCGACCCAGTGGGCCTACATATCATCATAAGTCCCCCCAGACTAAGGTGGGCTACTCCAAGGCTGCCCTAGTCTGAATCGCTTTAACTTCCGTTGTTATTATACCGTGAATCGAGGCCAAATTACAACCAGTCATTATTAAACTGTGAATTGAACCCTTACGTCGCTTCCACTTCTTGTCAAACAACTCGTCTATCTCGAACCTTTGGAATCGCACCCCAGCAGTTACAAGTAAGTCTCTGCCCTTATGTCGTTTTGCTATTTCTTTGAATCTTCATTTCATTCATGAGTCTGAGAGCCGACACCGCCTCTAGCGATTCTATAGAAAAATTGTTTCAATCTCCGGAAATAATTTCGATTGCCTTAGACGGTGAGGAAGTGAGTTCATCCAACCCTGTCCTGCACCCTGAAATTGCAATACCGGCCGATCATCCTTCCTCTCTGATTGATTTAGGGAATACTTCCACTTTTGGGGATAACCCTCTGTGCCTGTTACCTTCTCATCTTCTCCCTCCTGGGATTTTTACTCCCAATTCCATCGTCCATCAATATCCAGAAGATCACACTGCCTTCTTAAACACTTTAAAGAGAGAAATCAATCGATTTGATAAAACCAAGGCAATAATGGCTTGCCATGGTGTCTCTAGTAAAATGACCAAAACCGAAATGTCTAGTCTATTGAAAACCTATCAGATTCGTACCGACCATTTTGCAGTTCTTCCCAAACCTACTGAATATGCTTACAATCCCCCAGCAGGTTTCTGCACAATATATGCTGATCAGCTTCATAGTGGTTTAAGGTTCCCCCTCTCTCATGGATATATTGAGGTGATGAAGTACTACAAATTGGGGGTCGGTCAAATACACCCAAATAGTGTTAAATTTCTTGTAGGTTTTATGATTTGGTGTCGCCTGAACACCACTCCTTTCTCTGTAAAACTGTTTAGGAACTTTTATCAGTGTAAATTGACACAGGGTAGTGGAGGATGGTACCATTTTTGTCGTAGATCCGGTAAGTTAGCCCATATCATCCCTCTGTCCCACAAAGATAAGACCAAGAAGAAATGGTCAGAGCGTTTCTTCTTTGTAAAGCACAACACTGGGGTGGATCTTGGTCGTTGGAATACATCTTCCATGAAGGATAAACTGGAAGACCATATAGATGCAACTTTGGTTAAATACCTTTCCAGCAATAACATCACTTTGACTTTGAGCACTATTAGCTCAGCACTGGTGGATGCTGCCCAGCTTCTCACTGCGGGGCCTAGTGGTTATGTAGAATTTACCAAGAAACAATACCGAAAATGTATGTTTGTCTTTACTTCTGCTTTTGCTTTATGAATATATTTTGACTATTCTTCATCTTTGTAGTGGCCAATGTGGATGATTTGATAAACATTGATGTTGACGAGGAGGAGGAAACGGAATTAGGGCCAGAAGATTCTGAACGGACCTTGTTTGTTATCCCTGAAGGTGGTGAGGCTTCTGGCCAGCAAGAAGCCGCGGAGGTTAGCCTTGACTCTGGCAATGCTGTTCAGGAAACAATTCCTACCACCATTACTTCTGACCAGAATATTCTGAGCACTACCAACCCTGTGGCCCTGTCTGTTGAAGAGGATCTCCCCAGTGGTCAGATTACCGGCTTGAATGCTGTGCTTCTCAGGACCGTTTCCCAAAGACAAAAAAAGAGGCACAAGTCCACCTCCTCTGGTAGTTCTGCAAGTGGTTCTTCCTTCAACTTTGAGGACATGTCTGTTGATGACTTTGCTGATTCTGTAAGTGGTTTTTTGAAGGCTTTCATTTTTCTTTTAATTTTTATCTTCTAAGACTTTTTCTTTTTTGTAGTGCTACCTCCTGGGTAAAGCGTTTCATAAGAAAACCGCTAGCATGGCTGGGGACATTTCTGTGCTGCAACAGAAAGTTGCTCTCCTGGATGAGGCTAATGCTAAGGTGGCTAATTTGGAGTCCTCAGAGGCTGCTGCTCACCAGGAGATTGAACAATTGAAAGCCAGTATTGCTAAAGCTGAGGGTCTGATTTTTACCCAAGAAGAACAAATAAAACTCAGAGATGAGCAGCTGAAGAAAATGACTGAGGAGCATCAACAACATCTTGCCACAGTGAGGAAGATGAAGAATGATTTTGATGAGACTGTGAAGCAGATGGAAGAGGCCCCTGCTCAGAATGTCACCCAGAAAGTCGTTGCAGGATATAAAGCTGCTCCTGAGACTTATGAGGAAATCCAGATCATATTGGCTCCCGCTCTGCGCAGAGGGTACACACTTGGTGTTGATGAAGCCAAACCTGCGGACTTGGTGATTAGCAGTCTGCCTAATCACAGGTTATATGACAAGAAAGCGGGCAAAATATTCACTAAGCGGTATGATGAATATAAGAGTGGAGAAGACATTATCCGCAAGTATGCCAAGAAGAAACCTGCTCCGCCTTCTACAAATCCTTCTGCTCAACCTTCTGTTACTCCACCCTCTTAGTTGATATATTATGTTGAACTTGTGATTTTGCAGTAACTTTTGAACAGCATTTAATGTAATAACTTATCTGTTCAGCTTTTGATGATATTTTGATCATTTGAAATGTTTGAATTTGAATCTTTTTTAGGCTTCTTGTTAGATAAATATCTAGGACATTAATGTCTTCTGCACAGAATATTCTTGCACTGCAAGTTCTATATATTTTAATCGTGTGCATTGCACAGAACATCCTTGCAAGTTTTACACTTGAGTTTTTTGCATGGGATTTCTGCCTAGATGCCCCTGCTCAGCAAGTTTGGCATTTATCTTTTATAAGTGGGTCCTCTGCCCAGAATGCCCTTGCGCTGCAAGTTTGGAACTTATCTTTTTAAGTGGGTCCTCTGCCCAGAATGCCCTTGCGTTGCAAGTTTTGGCACTTATATTTTTTAAGTGGGACTTCTGCCCAGAATGCCCTTGCGCTGCAAGTTTTGGCACTTATATATTTTTTAAGTGCGACTTCTGCCTAGACTGCCTTTGCGATGCAAGTTTACTTATAGTCAAGCATCCTATCATTAATTTCTTGTTCCAACACAAGTTAAAAATATTCACACGTATAATCACAAAGTTAAAAAGGGAATAGTAATTCAATCATATCATTACTCAAGGAAATAAAATTATCTTAAGGAAAAAATTTCCTTAGGTGAACAACATTCCAACTTCTAGGAATTGTTTTTCCAGAGGCATTAGCTAGTTGATAAGATCCTTTCCCATGCACTTTGATAATTTTATAAGGACCTTCCCAATTTGGGTCTAGCTTTCCAGTGGGACCTTGTTTGCTAGCATCATTTCGCCTCAGAACTAAATCGCCTTCTTTAAAATACGTACCTCTAACTTTGGAGTTGTAGTACTGAGAAATCCTTTGCTTGTATTTGGCCATCTGTATTAAGGCTATGTCCCTTTTATGCTCCAACTCATCCTTGACGTGCAGCATGTCTATCTCTTGTGTTCCTAGACAGTATAATTCTGTCATGGGAGACTTGTGTCCAATCTCTGCTGGTATCACTGCTTCGCATCCGTATGCCAGGGAATATGGAGTTTCCTGTGTAGCAGCATTCGGTGTAGTCATGTTGACGGACGTTTTCTAGAGTGTTACAATCCTTACCGGCAGTGTACCGGGTCAAATCATAGTGCTAGTGTAGTGAGTCAGAGTGTCGAATCCTCAGGGAAACGTGGTAATTCTTTTAAGTGTGGTTAAACACCAAAGAGCTGTTATTAACTCGATCTAAACCGCAATTTTATAACACAGATTACTACTATTCTACTTAACAGAAAGTAAATGCGTAATTTAAAAGTTATTCTAATATAATATATATAGATATATAAATATATATAGATGTACATGGATTGTAAAATATATATATATATATATATATATATATATATATATATATATATATATATATATATATATATATATATATATATATATATATACCAATATATAGTTTATAATAATAGACTAGACAGATAATTTTATAGAACTAGCCAAAGTTTATATAATTGATTTATACGATCTTTTTCAGTAAACGGAATGTGCTCGATCTTTCCTTTTATATTAGGTCCAATTGAGTAAATGAAACGGTGCACTCCTGAGGTTAACAATTCCTCCTCACACGAGCGTATGAAATTGTCATATGTCAAATTGTCATCGTTTAATCTCCACAACTGCCCCATGCTAATCTCAGTTAGTCTGAACAGGTACCGAGTACAAATCTACCCCGGATAAAAGAGGTTATTCCGTTTGTCAGACGGCCGATGTTATTCAAAAGGCTCCGGTTGTCAGGCGGATCGATTTAACTTTCCGGTGTTAGTTTCAATTAAACCGTTGATTTTAACATTATTACGATCTTGAGCACAAATTTAATAAGATTCATCTTTCTCAAGACAAATCGCCCCCGGGTAGGAAATAGGATTCGTTGTCACGCTTTCGCACGGCCAATTTTACCCTCCGGTTTTTCTATCTTTTATCTCATATCCTAACTTCTCTGGTCAGTTCATCGTTAGGTTATATGTTGCGATTCATCTTGGTTAATTACGTCAATCCGAATATTATCAATACGTTGCAAAATAGAAAAAGATTCAATTAACTCAATTTTAGTAAAATTTTACTTAGACTACATTCCTTTACCAAAAAGATCGAAATAAAATGATTACATAACTTTGGCTAGTTATTAGATTTAGCCTAAAAACATTATAACGACTAAAAAGATAAAAACAAACATAACAAACGTAAATACTTTAGAAATTTTACCCGATTACAAATGTTGAATCAGAGGTCGTATTCTTCCGGATATTACAACGACTTCAACAACACCGAACTTCCGATAATTTCCCGAGCATTACAACAATACTACGGTATTATTATTTTTGGCATAAGGCCTATTTACAACTACTAAATAAAAAGAAAATAAGAAGGAGGATATATATATATATATATATATATATATATATATATATATATATATATATATATATATATATATATATATATATATATATATATATATATGGTATATATTGGTACATTCGCTCTTCTCGCACCGATGCTCCTTATATAGCAATTTGGATGAAGGCCGGACCGGGCCGGGTCATAGCCGGACTGGGCCGGTGTAATCATCACATTCATCTCCCCTTAATTTCCAATTTTCGGATATAATTTATATATTTTGGAATAAAACTTCTAAAATTCATATCTCGAGTTCTGGATCTCCAAACAACATGATTCAAGAGGCATCAGAAAGCTCTCGGAAAAATCTACAACTTTCATGAAGGACTCTTCTTCAGAAAATGTAGTTTTGATGAGCCATTCGTTTGTCGAAGATATTTCTCGATTACCACTAAATCAAATCGATTAGCCACTTGACCACTTCGATTGACCACTTGACCACCTAAGCAATTCGATTGACCACTTAAGCTCGTGACATTCTCTAAATCCTTTCAGAGATATGTTTATACTTCAAAATGTCGATTCTCGGGGTCTTGGCTTATACATCTGCAATAAAATACCACAAATACCCACGTAAATCTGACACGACATTCCGATTTACTAAAATCGGTATAAAATGATAACTTTTCACTATTATTACTAAGTTTTACTACTAACTACTCTAAACTATAAAGATTAACATTTCATACTATTTATATCATAATTTCATATATTTTATATAGAATTCGTTGATAAAACATAATAATATAACGTATATTTACTCATATAAAAATAGTATATCAACTACTCCCCACTTAGCTTTTGATCGTCCTCGAGCAAAAATAAGCGGTAATAAGAGATAATATAATTGATCAGATTATAATTTTTAATGTAATTTATATTGTCAATATTATAAATATATTACTTATTCTAATTTAAAATTGTAAGAAGACAAAAAGTGTATATAACTTAAATAGCTTAAACATCAAATATTATTTAGATGAAATTGTACATGTAATACTTAATAAGTATAAATAAAATATTAGAATTATTTTTAATCGCAACTATTATGAAATCCTGGAATCGTAAACTTGGTCAGGTAGTTGACAAAATGGCTTATAAAATTTAGGCTCAAGATGTTGGTTAATCGGAAAAAAAATCAAAAAGAGAAAGAGGCAAGTCGTACGTACCTACATCTTCATATTCTTGATCAAAAAACAATCTCGATTAATAGCATCCTATTTTTATTCCAACTATTTTTCAGATTTTCTCTCTTTTTTTTTTTTTTTTTTTTAAGAACTAAAAGCGTGAGTGTGTGTAGAAAATCAAACTTACAAGCATTGCTTCATCAAGATTGATCGGAGTACTACTCTTTCGATCGAAAATTACAAGTCCGGTTTCCTTAAACTTGTAATCATTCTTGAGATCTTATGATTCGACTTTTTCTTTTTCATTCTATGCCTTCATTCCCAGCAATAGGACATTTCGAGATAATACCCTAGCTGGACTACTATCATCAGGCAATCGGGAGCTTTTAAACCTCATAGTGATATAGGACATTTCGAGATAACACCCTACCGCACTCAAATCATTGGTAGCTACAACCGATATGTTCTTTTTATTTTTAAGTTGTCGATCAAGGATAAGGAAGATACCTGGTATTTGATTAATTCTGTGTAGATATGGTGCTTCGTTCTTAATTCTTTTATAGAATATTAACATATCCGAACTCATTGCCAAAATCGACTATCTTGCAAGTGTCATGAGGTAAGATCGAATATACTAATACTTATCTAATTTTTCCAATCTCAGCATACACCAAAACTTAGCTTTTATGTCTTCATCTCTTTTCATAAGTACGTACAAACTTGCGGAATTTTCAAGGAAATGTAGACCAAAATTAGCTAAAGGTTGGTTACTTCTAGTTAATCATAATGGCAATTTCGAGTGAGGTCTTGATCACTCTAATCAAGGCTGAGGTAGGGACAAAAATTGGAAATTTATTTAGGTAGGCTATTTGGCTATAGTTTATATTTTTGTGGTGCCAAAAATCGTCATCCCTAGTCCAATTCCAAACTCATAATTCATATTGAAAAGAAAATTATTCTAAAAATTTTACTTATAAATATCAACATACCTATATAATTTCATGAAAACAATATTTAACATTAATTACTCAATTATATAAACTTAAAATCTCGTTAAAATCTAAATTAGACATAAAATATAATTATAATATATCTAATTTACTTTACTTAATTAAAAACTTATTCTTCCAAATTATATCATTTTTTATTCATATTTATATATTAACTACTTAATTTATCTAAAAAATTAAAACTAATAAGTAATAAAAAATTTGATAATTTTAATAATTTATAACTATTTTTTCAAAATTTTAATGAATTTTCTAAACTAACTCTACTCTCCACTTACGAAGTGGCATCGTCCCGATGTTCAATGAGTATTAAAAAAGTAGGTTTGAAAATAAAATTAAAATTATCTATTATCATTATTATTCTGATTTCATTCTTAGCGTATACTAATATATTATTAAATAACAAACAAACTTAAAAAACTTAAACATATATATTAAACAAGATAATAAAAACGATTACAATTAAAAAGACTTAACTAACTGAACTTAAAAACTACCAACTTAAACAAACTTAATCATAACTCTTAAAACTGAAAAACCATTTTAAATGGTTGACGAACATCCCGGTGTATCCACCGGCAATAATCCAACTCTACTATCTCTTGAAGGAAAAATTTCATCGTCTCCAACTCACCAACTCCATTCATCTGAACGCACAGTCTTGAAATCATCCACGAAGAAGGCATAGGCTTCCCCCTACTGCCCCTCGTTATGGCAAACTCTAACACCGTCCTCTGAATTAAAATTCCTCAATCCACATACTCACCAAATGCCAAGGCGTACAACAAAAGCATTTCATTACCACTAAGGCTCCCGAAATCCCAAGTAGGATACACCCTAGAGTTAATGAAATGTTTCCATGCCTTTAAATGTGGAAGTAAGACATTTGTGGACAAATCGTGATTCGAATCAAAGAGTGGAAAAAGACACTGGAATGCCTCATGAGTTTTATTTAGATGATTATAGGCATTATTCAATCCCCACTTTATTTCAAAGTGTGGCAGCGTCACAGGCGGAATTTCAAAAAGTTGATTAATAACAGACGAAGAGAAGGGAACAGCCACTCCTCTTACTGTGATAATTTGAGGAATTTCAAACATGGATGTCGACATCAAGGCAGAATAAAATTCTCGAACAATCGAGATATTTACTCGTCCTCTTGGCGCACTCACAAACTTTTTCCAACCGAATCCTCTGATCACAGTTTTACCCTATCGATCGAGTTTATCGAAATTCAAACTTTTCTCCAACAGGATTGGAGAATTAGCAAAATGAGGGTGTAAAAGTATATTATCGTTGGATGCTCGGGATTCTGGAGCTACAGCTTCCGGTGTGTTCGGTTCATACGAATTAACAGAGGGCGAGGAATGGTTTGACATTCTTAAAAACAGATGAAAACTTAAAACAGATGAAAGTAAAAAGATAGTAACAAGATAGAAAGTGAAAGTGATGGCAAAGTTTGCTCATGGCTTCATTCCTTTTAATAGATAGTAAATAAAACATACGTGGATGCATTAGACGAACTCGAGAAGGAGTCACCCCTTTTCCCGGATCGGTCCGAGAGTAGGCCGGATCGGTCCGGCCTCAATATCTTTTCATCGAGTACAGAGGTAAAAGTCAATTTTGGTTTTGCTTTTTTTACTTCCCTCACAAGTGTAACAATGCATACGAATACTTACTTTTAAGATATTTAAAATGATACTTATAAAACGATTAAAATGTTGAAAACGATTTACTAATGATACAAAGTTCGTAAATATTTTGGTAAATATTTTTTTTTTTAACTTTTTATGATTTTTGATTAAAAACTTATAAAAACTCTAATAAAACTTAATTAAACTTGATTAAAATCTTAAAAATAATTTTATAACAATTTTTAAAAATTTAATAAAATCTTTATAAAACTTAATAAAAAGCTTATAAAAATTTAATAAATTTATATTAATTCTTATAAAATATCTAAATTAAAACTTTTATAAAACTTTTATAAAACTCCTTAATTTTATTAAGATCCAATTTTTTTAAAATTTTCAGAAGTTATGAGAAAATTTTATAAAATATTAATAAAACATAAGAAAAGACTCGAAACTTAAGGGGTTCCTGATTCTTCGATTTCTAAATCTTCCAGAGTTCTGATATAACGTTCAATCAACCTAACTCCTAAAAACGAAGCATTTGAATTATCTCTTGGAATTCCGTCGGGATTTTCGGATAACCACCTAATCGTTCCCTTCCTAACAATATTCAAACACTCATCCTGGGATTTGGTTGTGTTTTTCCCACAGCGTCCAACATGTTCACTTTTTCCACAGATTCTGCATCTCATCAGAAACTTTACCCTTCTTTTTATTGCACTCTTTGATGTTCCATTACAAACTTCTTTCAATCTAATCTCTCTCAACAATTTCTTGTTTTGTTCAAAAACTAAAGCTTCTATAGCAAACGTGACATCTTTATCAAGGCCTAATTTCAAAAGTAAAACAAAAACTCCTAATCTATCTAAAAAAGACATCCAGTTCTTTTACGTCTATCCGGTAAAAGACGAAAAGAGTTTAAACATAAATAAAAACACAGAAAAGTAGAGTAAAGATAGATAGCACTGGTATTCGGCCGATTTCGCTTTTTCGCTTTTCGCTTTTTCGGTTTTTCTGCTTTTTCAATTCGTCGGGGGATCAATCAGTAGCATTACTTCTTCTTTCAGTGTGATTCCTTCTCCCTCCACAAATAACTTTACTCTGTGGCCATTGGCTATAAAATTCGTATTTCCATCAGTTAGTTCAACAGCTCCAGATTTGTAAACCCGTGTTACTTTAAATGGACATGTCCATCTTGATTTAAGCTTACCTGGAAACAACTTTAAACGTGAATTGTACAAGAGCACTCGATCACCTACATGGAACTCATGTTTAAAGATTATCTTATCATGGAAAGATTTCGTGCGTTCCTTGTAGATTCGAGCATTTTCATAAGAATCGAGACGGAATTCTTCTAGTTCTGTTAATTGAAGCAATCTATGATCACCGACAACCTTAGGATCGAAATTCAGAAATCTAATAGCCCAGAAGGCTCGGTGTTCTAACTCAACTGGGAGATGACAAGACTTACCAAAGACTAGCTTATAGGGAGAACAACCAATTGGTGTTTTAAAAGCGTTCGTACGCCCATAATGCATCATCTAATTTAAGCGCCGCTTTTACGATTTGAATCCTTTGTTTTCTCCACGATTCTTTTGATTTCTCTATTTGACACCTCTACCGTCCACCCTTTGGTTTGCGGATGATAGGGCGTTCCTAACTTATGCGTTACACCATATTTTTCAACTATCTTAGTAAATGGTCTATTGCAAAAGTGTGACCCTCTATCACTAATGATAGCCCTCGAATGCCATATCCGGTAAATATATTCTTTTTAAGGAATCGTATGACAACTTTGGTATCATTAGTGGGAAGAGCTTCGGCTTTCTACCCATTTCGAGACATAATCTACCATTACAAGAATAAATCTTTTTCCAAAAGATATAGGGAAAGGTCCCATGAAATCTATACCCCAAACATCAAATAACTCACATTCTAAAATAGGTTGCATAGGCATTTCATATTTTTTAGATATATTTCCCCATTTTTTACAAGACTCACAAGATTTAACATACTTATAAGCATCTCTATATAGTGTAGGCCAATAAAAACCACATTGTAAAACTTTAAAAGCAGTTTTCCAACCTCCATGATGACCTCCTGCCTCACGATCATGACAAAATGATAAAACACTTAAAATTTCATTATCAGGCACACATTTTCTGATTATCCCATCCGAACATTTACGGAAAAGGTCTGGTTCCTCCCAATAATAAAATTTTAAGTCATAAAAGAACTTATTTTTCTGCTGCCAAGTCCAATGAGACGGAATATAATCACAGGTTAAGTAATTAATGATATCTCCAAACCAAGGTGACATTTCCTTAGAAGGAATTCTAGTCTTTAATAACTGCATGGTTGAAGGAGTATCTATTCTAAATAGTTGTTCATCAGGAAATGAATCTTTAATTTCATTTCCTATTTCTTCATCATTTTCCATTCTACTTAGATGATCTGCTACTACATTCTCACTTCCTTTTTTATCTTTAATTTCAATATCGAATTCTTGAAGTAAGAGAATCCATCTAAGAAGACGAGGTTTAGCCTCTTTCTTACTCAGTAAATACTTCAGTGCTGAATGGTCTGTATAAATTATTACCTTAGAACCAACAATATACGATCGAAACTTATCTAAGGCAAAAATCACAGCCAACAGTTCTTTTTCTGTAGTTGCATAATTTAGTTGAGCAGTGTTTAATGTGTGAGATGCATAGTAAATAGCTTTGAGAATTTTGTTATATATTTGACCTAAAACAGCTCCTACAGCTAAATCACTTGCATCACACATAATCTCAAACGGCAAACTTCAGTTTGGTGCTACTAAAACTGGTGCAGTAGTTAATCTCACTTTTAGGGTCTGAAAAGCTTCCATACATTTACTGTCAAAGTTAAAAGGTACTTCTTTTTCAAGCAAATGACTTAGAGGCTTTGCTATTTTTGAGAAATCGGCAATGAATCTTCTATAAAATCCTGCATGTCCCAGAAATCCTCTTAGAGTTCTTAAATTAACTGGTGGAGGTAATTTTTCAATTACTTCGACTTTAGCTTTATCAACTTCGATACCTACTTCAGAGATTCTATGTCCTAAAACAATCCCTTCTGATACCATTAGATGACATTTTTTCCAGTTTAGTACTAGATTGGTATCTTCACAGCGTTGTAACACTCGTTCTAAGTGTAACAAACAAACATCAAATGAGTCTCCGTAAACACTACAGTCATCCATAAAAATTTCTAAGAATTTCTCAACCATATCAGCAAATATAGCCATCATACACCTTTGAAACGTAGCTGGTGCATTGCATAAACCAAACGGCATTCTTTTATAAGCAAAAGTTCCATAAGGACAAGTGAAAGTAGTTTTTTCTCTATCTCGCCGCAATGAATATCTCGTAAATATCCCGAATAACCATCTAAGAAACAAGTAATACTTATGTCCACTTAAACGTTCCAACATCCGAACTATGAATGGAAGTGGATGATGATCTTTCTTAGTATGATCATTTAGTTTTCTAAAATCAATGCACATTCGATAACTTTGTAATCTCTCTTGTCGGAATCCATTCATTCTTTTCATTCTCTTTCACCGTGAAACCTCCTTTCTTTGGTACCACTTGAGTTGGACTTACCCATTCACTATCCGATATGGGAAAAATTATCCCCATTTCTAATAGCTTAATGACCTCTTTCTTAACAATTAACCGCAAATTTGGGTTGAGACGGCGTTGCGGTTGAATACAAGGTTTAGCATCTTCCTTCGAATTATCTTATGAACGCAAATCTCGGGCTAATACCTCGAATATCGGCAATCGTCCATCCAAAAGCTTTCTTATGCTTTTTCAACATTCTAAGTAATTGATCTTCTTGTTGCTCAGTTAAAGATGATGAAATAATAACCGGTAATAGATTATTAGTTTCAAGAAAAGCATACTTCAGATTTAAAGGTAACGGTTTCAATTCCAGATTCTTAGGTGGATCTTCCAGTGATGGTTTAAGAACCGGTCCTTCTAGTTCTAATTCCAAATACTTATGCCATGATGGTTTAAAAGTAAAACTTCCTTTATCTAGAGAAAGGATTATCTCTTTCAGTTCGGTGTCTTTCTCATCTTCCTTATAGATAGACAGAGTTAAGCATTCTTCTAATCTGTCTTCAAAAGTTGGTAACTGAATATCATAGACAGAATGAATATCTTCTATAAAAGAACATGATTCTGGTGATCTGTATGGATGGTTCATAGCTTTGAAAATATTGAAAGCAACTTCATCTTCATTGACTTCAGAATTAACTCTCATTTCTGGACATCTATTAAAGTTCTTCATGTAGCTAGAAATGGTCGACCTAAGATAAGTGGCGCTGAATATCCTTCTTCCATTTCCATAACTACAAAGTCTACTGGAAAATAGAACTTGTCTACTTTAACCAATACGTCCTCAATAATTCCTTTAGGGTATTTAATCGATCTATCTGCCATTTGCAGAGTCATTTCAGTCTTCGTAAGCTTTCCTATGCCTAGCTTTCTATAATCCTCATAAGACATGAGATTTATACTAGCTCCAAGATCACATAAGACCTTCTTAAACAGAAATCCTCCAATTTCACATAGGATGGTAAAACTTCCAGGATCTTTCAGTTTAGGTGGTAACTTATGATGCAAAACTGCAGAACATTCTTCATTTAGGCATATATTCTCATATTCCTCTAATTTTTTCTTGTTTGACAGAATATCTTTCAGAAACTTTCCATCAGCAGGCATACTAATTAGAGCTTCGATAACAGGGATATTAACATGAATATGACGAAAAGTATCAAGGAAACGAGCATACTTCTGATCAGTTTTAATCTTTTTAATTTGATCTTTAGGTGGGTAAGGTAAAGATTCTAAATCTATAACCTTTGATCCCAAAGTCATTTTCTCTTTTCCTTTCTCCTTAAACTTTTGAGTATTACTTGATCGCCAAGTATCATGATCTTGAGTTTTTTCTTTTAAAACATTCCCTGAATCAATCTCTACTTCAGATTCATTCAGTTCTTCTTGTTTTTCATCCTTGTTTTTATTATCTTCTATTCTAACATGTTCCTTGAATAAAGTCCTTACATCTTTATCCATGGGATCTTTCAAAATCCTAGGGATTTTTACCCATTTTTCACCTTCATTCTCAGGTTCCAAAATTCTATTCCTTTTCAAGAAATTCTCTATAATTTCTTCTTCCTCATCAGTGAATTCAAGTTCATCTTTAGTTTCATCATTTTTTCCATCTAAATCATTTTCTACTTCATTATTTCCGAAGTTTTCTACTCCATTACTACCACAGAGTTTTCTACTTCTCGTAACTACAACATTTACCTCTCTTGGGTTTCTTTCAGTATTGCTTGGTAATCCTCGGGAGGTCTCTTGTTATTACGTTCACCTTCCCTACTCAAATGATCTTTCCATATTCCTTAATGAGGCTTCTATCGTTCTCATTACGGTATCATGTCCACTCATAGATGTTTTCATCGAACTCAAATCCTTAGAGACTTGTACCTATAGAAGTCATCATTGTTTCCATATTCTTAGCTTGAGTAGATACTACACCCATCATATTTTCCATTAGTTTTTCCCATTTTTCAATTCCTTCTGCAGGTTGAGTTGAACTTTGAGTTATTGGTATACTTTGAGTGGTATGTTGAGGATAGGATCTAGGTAATGATTGTAAATTCGATTAGATGTATTTTCTTGATAAACTTGATTATTATTCATATTCCTATCCGAACCTGGATATGGCGGTTGTCCTTGCTTACTAGGGTTTTCAGACCATCGAAAAGTAGGGTGATCTCTTCTAATAGCATTAAACGAGTTTGAATATGCATTGTTCAAATTCCTATGATGCTGAAGAAAACTCACCTCCTCTCTTGAATATCCTGTTGGTTCTTCGATCCCTAATGGCATATTATCCTGATTTGAGTATTCAGTTGGTGTACTATTTTCTGAACTTTGGTTTTTGTTCGATTGTAGGCCATCAAATTTCCTACTCAAATTTTCTAAATGTGCTAGAACTTCCGTACTAGATGTACATTCTCCTGCAAAAGCTACTTTTCTGGTGCTAGAACCGGTTTCCCACATTCTGTTATTTTTGGAAATCTTTTCTATAGCATCGAAAACTATTTGAGCTTCACTCTTCATTAAAGAACCACCACATGCATGATCTACATACGCACGTGAATCTTTTCTTAATTTACGACGAGAAAAGTTGAATTTGCATATCTAAGGAATAACCATGGTCGGGACAGGCTCTTAACAATTTTTTAAATCTTTCCAGGCATTCCCAAGCGTTTCTTCGGATCCCCTGTCTAAAGTTAGCAACCTCGACTTTTAATTCCAAATTTCGTCCGGAGTGAAATATTGTTTCGAAATTCGGTTTGAATATCCTCCCAACTAATAAGTGAATGATGTGGAAGAGACATAAACCAATCTCGGGCTCGTCCTTTTAAAGAAAAAGGAAACATAGTCATCCTCGTTAGTTCCTTATGAGCACATTGACTTTTGGCTGTATTGCACAGTTCTTCAAAAAGATAGAGATGATGATGTGGATCTTCATCATCCTCTCCTAGGAATTGGGCTCTTGCGTCAATTAAACCAAAAAGATGAGATTTAATTTCGAAATTATTCGCTCCTTCATTGGGTAAAAGTATGGGATTATTAGTCTGGTTTCTTCTTATGGTTTGATCACAGATAGGTCTCGGGTTTGGTGGGTTATTAACAATTATTCGGTTCCGATCTTGATTATTTCTATTATTATGGTTTTGATTATTATTAGGGTTAACAGGGTTTTGTCCATGCCCTGGAGCATGATCTAGCCTCTGTTCATTTGTTTCATCACTAGTTTTAGCCATTTCTGTATTTTTATTAGAAGATGATTCCGTTGGAGATTTTCCAAGGAGTCCTAATGTTAAGGGTCAATTTGTAGTGTTTTATAAGGATATATTTTATATCAATATTCCCCATATATGGATGTTTTTCGTAGAATTCGAGCTTATAATCGATTAATTGAGCAAATGACGTTTTGAATAGTTAAAATGCAAAATCGAGTAAATATCGTGGTTTTATTATCTATTTTGTATGGTTTTACGTTTTGCTCGGTTTTGTCATCTTTTAGGTGCACAAATGTGGAATGGAAGAGGTCTAAATGATGTTTGATTGAAGATTAAAGTGGAAAGAAAGAGATACAAGAGGATGAAGATGAAATAAAGCTTGGGAAAATCCCGAAAACGACTCGTAATACGACGGGCTAATCAAAAAGGCGTTTTTACGAAGAAGAGTCCTTAATGAAAGTTGTAGAGTTTTCCGAGAGCTTTTTTATGACATTCGGATCATAATTTTTGGAGGTCTACAACTCAAGATATGAATTTTAGAAGTTTCATTCCTAAATAAGGATTATTCGGCCGACATACTACCCCAAATACACAAACGGCCGCCTTACAATTTATATATATATGCGCATTCGTTCAACCCTAAGGGGGGAATATTATTACAATTCATTCCGGCCGCAAAAAGCAAAGGAGCAAGCGGCAACTTGGCTTTCAAGGCCGGTCACCCGAGCCTTGTGCTCGGGTGATCCGGGTTAGATTAGGATGTCGTTTTTCTTCCGTTTTCGATTCATGGATTCAATCATGTACCAAACTACGTGAGTTTATTTATTTAATTTATTCAGTCCTTATTCGTTTTTTATGATCTTTAATTGATTTTGTATCTTTCTTTGATTATGATGCTATGTGTGAACTTTATCGAGAGATTGGTTTGCGATTGATAGTTACAACATACGAGAGTTGCGTAACGTTAGATCACCATAGAAAGATAGGATTTTTAATCATTAATTATGTGACAAATTAACTGGTTAATTATCTAGGTTGTTAGATTCTAAAATACGAGAGTTAACCTGAATCTACACCGAGTTTTGTTTGGTAAATCGATCTCAACATTCGGAAGAGGAGAGATCGATAATTGAATTCACTAAGGAATTAGGAATTCATAGCTTGAGAAACGGATTCACTAAGGAATTAGGGGTTTGTGTCTCGTGTAAAGGTGAAACCACAATTTGAATTAAAATCATGAGATGAACTAGGATTTAAATCACTTGGTTTGTGCACTGTTTGATCCCATGTATCCTTAGTTTAGGTTGTGTTATTTTATTTCGTAGGTTAGCTTTATTTTAATCGCTTTTTCGTTTATTTTATTTGTTCTTTCGTTTATTCGTTTTTCCTAAGTAACAATTGAAAGGAATTAATGAAATTAGATTCAACATCCCAATTCCCTGTGGATCGACCCTGTACTTACCCTACTATGCTATCAACTACCCGATATTTGGTCGGTTAGGAGTTAGTTTGCATGTTAAGTATAGGTTTATAAATTTTCTTTTGTTTTTATGATGCAAAATCCTCACAACAAAAGTGGCGCCGTTGCCGGGGAATAGGTGTCATGTTGAATCTGATCTTGTTATTTCTCG
Organism: Gentiana straminea; assembly: GCA_036785695.1. Lineage (NCBI taxonomy): Eukaryota > Viridiplantae > Streptophyta > Magnoliopsida > Gentianales > Gentianaceae > Gentiana > Gentiana straminea. The sequence goes on from JAVUPR010000398.1 coordinate 6,363,527, forward strand.
ATTTTGTTACGTTTATTTTTCATTTTAATAAAAGTAGCGTTTACCAAATCGAGAGTTTTTATTTTGCCGTGTTTCGATGACCATAAGGTTAAGAATGTGCAAAAGTTTTTTACTCGATTTGTTTAAACGTGAAGTATGTGTTTATGTGTTTTACGATCTAACCTCTTTGTGCTTTAATTGAAAGTGGTCGATGTGATCTCGTGTTAATATGTGTTTTAAGTTTTTAGGGTTTGTCCGCGTTTTCTCGCTCTCTGCTTGTGTATTCGTTGTATGGACGAGCGTTCAAGTTAGTGAACGCCCGTCCATTTCTTTAGCTGCAGGTAAACGAGCATTTGAAAGTATTGGACGCTCGTCCGTTCAAATATTTTCGACTCTGTTCTGGTTTAAAGGACCAGACGAGCGTCTATGCTTTCTGAACGTCCGTCCGGTTGGTTTTCAAGTCAAACGAGCGTTTGTTTTGCTGAACGCTCGTCCAAATCGTATTTTGAGGTGAACGCCCGTCGTTGTGCCGAACGCCGCCCGTAGTCCAGGTTTTTCTTGATCTCATTCCTAATGCTTTTATTTAGTATGGATTGCTTACATTCGAGCATCTGTTATTTTTTACATAGATGTCCTGAATATGAATGTTATACCTTTCCATCTATGAATTCATACTAAGTAAATGATCTTATTCCTTATACATGATTCATCTATGCAAGTTATAGTTACTGTCGGTTCTCGTATACTATAACTGGTCTTCGTGTTAATTAGTAGCTAATGTCGGTTTCCGTATGCTACATACCGCTGTGATGAATCTTGTGAGCTTTGAGACTTATGTGCTTCCTTGTTATTTTTATAACTCATTTGGGTAGTAACTGTCGGTTTTCCGTTGCTACGATGGAAACCTTATGAGTTATATCTGTTTAGTATAGCTAACTGTTGGTTTTCCATAATGCTATCACCTTTGACGAGTCTTAAAGCGCGTCTACACCGCATGTAATGAACAAGATCTTGTCGTTTATCGTAACCCGTCATTATCCGGTAGACGTTTATTATATACATGTCATGTTGCAAATGAGTGGGCTAGTTTTCTTTCTTTTATTTTCTTTTATTTTTGCATATCATTCGATGCATATCATTTAGTTGCATGTCATCTAGTTGCATTGTTTTCTATTTTTCTTTTATTTTTCTTGAGTGTAGTTAATCTGTCGGTTTCCGTAATACTACCTCGTTTTTATTTTAGTTTTCGCATAGGCCGTAGTCACCTTTGTAGAGTTGTCGGGGGTCAACTTGCTCGGCTGAGCTGTCGTCGAATTTATTTTTTTATTTATTTTATTTTTAGGATTGCATATCATGTAGATTGCATTGTAGTATATTTTCATATAGTTGCACCTAGCCTACGACTTTGTAGTATTTCATGTATAGTATTCAATCTTTAGTTGAGCTTAAGTTGAAAAATCTCTATGATCCTTTTCTTCATGTGCTTTATATATGTAATCTTTTCTTTTTCCCCGAAGACTCTTTTTGCACTAATCAAGTCTGCGGGATACTTTCTATAGCTATTGTGCACTTTAAAGATGTATTCGGTTGTCCGTGATGCTCCACGGTCTCGAGCTATGCAAGCAATCCTGGTTCTTGTTGGTTCCTCCGAGAATTGCCGCATCCAATCGGCTAAGTTCTCTAATTTATTATTTCGTATAACTTGAGGACAAGTTGCAATCTAAGTGTGGGGGAAGGGATAGATGATTTATGTGTCTACTTTCGTTTGCTCATATTTTTAGTATTTCTATGAAAAGTGCTTAATTTTCAAATTTTTTGTTATATCCCAAGTAGACAAAGGCATATCTTTGCTTGAGTTTATATCATTTTTGCTATATTCTGTATATTTAGTAATTTTAGTTGTTTCACCCGACACTCTTTTTCACATGCCATAGTAAATGATGAGCTAAATGTTGAAAGCCTACCCCATTTTAGTTGGAGATTTTTTATGATTATAGCATGTTTCTTTGCTTATGTACAATTCTTGAAAAGTTTAGTAGTTTGTTTTCTAGGATTAAAGTATGACATACTGTGAATATCTGTAAGTTTGAATGTGATAAGTGAAACGTGATTAAGTCTTTGCAATAGTAATAAATTGTTTACTTGAGGTGTTATGCTCAGTGGTCTGTGCTACTAGAAAATAATATTTTCCACTGCCAGCCAGAAATCTCTAAGTAAACATAATTGTAATTGTGTGTGTCGGAAGCTGGTTTATGATTTGGGTAAGGTAGGGTGTACCACGTATGTCCTATTCCACTATGATGACCAAAAGCTCACGACAGTCAGTTTATAGCTGCCTTATGATTGGAGTAAGGTAGGGGATTATCTTGAAATGTCCTATTCGCTATGAGGGCAAAAACTTATTCGATGTGTGTTAGAAAAGTGTGAAAAAAGTGAAAATATTGAAATATATTATTATGAATAAGTAAGGACTTAGTTATCGTTAATCTTATACCCAGTATAAACTGAAGGATATGTTGTAGGGATTATCCTCTGGAGTTTGTCGAAATGTTTTAGATATTCTCTACTATTTCTTTTTGGGATATGTATGTTTTGTAAAGTGCCTGTTATAATTTTTGAATATTTCTAACTTAGATGGGAAACCGGGCTAGTTTTGGTTTGAATAACTTTCAAATTGTGGAACTTAGTGGAAGTTTATTATGGCTATGCACACACTACACGGGTGAACTTCTAAGTTATTGAATATACTTTATATTTGCATAGATGTTTATTTGTCTCGAGCTTGACTTTGTTTTGTTTTGCTCGGGACGAGCAAAAGATAAGTGTGGGGGAGTTGTTAAGGGTCAATTTGTAGTGTTTTATAAGGATATATTTTATATCAATATTCCCCATATATGGATGTTTTTCGTAGAATTCGAGCTTATAATCGATTAATTGAGCAAATGACGTTTTGAATAGTTAAAATGCAAAATCGAGTAAATATCGTGGTTTTATTATCTATTTTGTATGGTTTTACGTTTTGCTCGGTTTTGTCATCTTTTAGGTGCACAAATGTGGAATGGAAGAGGTCTAAATGATGTTTGATTGAAGATTAAAGTGGAAAGAAAGAGATACAAGAGGATGAAGATGAAATAAAGCTTGGGAAAATCCCGAAAACGACTCGTAATACGACGGGCTAATCAAAAAGGCGTTTTCTGAAGAAGAGTCCTTAATGAAAGTTGTAGAGTTTTCCGAGAGCTTTTTTATGACATTCGGATCATAATTTTTGGAGGTCTACAACTCAAGATATGAATTTTAGAAGTTTCATTCCTAAATAAGGATTATTCAGCCGACATACTACCCAAATACACAAACAGCCGCCTTACAATTTATATATATATGCGCATGCTGTTCAACCCTAAGGGGGGAATATTATTACAATTCATTCCAGCCGCAAAAAGCAAAGGAGCAGCGGCAACTTGGCTTTCAAGGCCGGTCACCCGAGCCTTGTGCTCGGGTGATCCGGGTTAGATTAGGATGTCGTTTTTCTTCCGTTTTCGATTCATGGATTCAATCATGTACCAAACTACGTGAGTTTATTTATTTAATTTATTCAGTCCTTATTCGTTTTTTATGATCTTTAATTGATTTTGTATCTTTCTTTGATTATGATGCTATGTGTGAACTTTATCGAGAGATTGGTTTGCGATTGATAGTTACAACATACGAGAGTTGCGTAACGTTAGATCACCATAGAAAGATAGGATTTTTAATCATTAATTATATGACAAATTAATCTGGTTAATTATCTAGGTTGTTAGATTCTAAAATACGAGAGTTAACCTGAATCTACACCGAGTTTTGTTTGGTAAATCGATCTCAACATTCGGAAGAGGAGAGATCGATAATTGAATTCACTAAGGAATTAGGAATTCATAGCTTGAGAAACGGATTCACTAAGGAATTAGGGGTTTGTGTCTCGTGTAAAGGTGAAACCACAATTTGAATTAAAATCATGAGATGAACTAGGATTGAAATCACTTGGTTTGTGCACTGTTTGATCCCATGTATCCTTAGTTTAGGTTGTGTTATTTTATTTCGTAGGTTAGCTTTATTTTAATTGCTTTTTCGTTTATTTTATTTGTTCTTTCGTTTATTCGTTTTTCCTAAGTAACAATTGAAAGGAATTAATGAAATTAGATTCAACATCCCAATTCCCTGTGGATCGACCCTGTACTTACCCTACTATGCTATCAACTACCCGATATTTGGTCGGTTAGGAGTTAGTTTGCATGTTAAGTATAGGTTTATAAATTTTCTTTTGTTTTTATGATGCAAAATCCTCACAACACCTAAGCTGGTTTGACCACGTTTACTCTCTATTCGTAACTGCCTTTCGTATGTCAGGCTTATAAGGAGTAAGTGAGGCTTTACCGCTTCTGGTCATCAACTAACGAATATAGAAAAATGCTCGAGTTTTATAGAAGAAGAAAATTGGTACTAAAAGAAAGTAGATACCAACGAAAAATAAAATAGAAATGAGATAAGAAAAAGTGTTGATTTATCCTCGAGAATTTTGAGCTAATACAAGTAGCAACCACAGACACAAAGAAAGAAATTAGCGACGTGTTCCCCGGCAACGGCGCCAGAAAGCTGACGGACGTTTTCTAGAGTGTTACAATCCTTACCGGCAGTGTACCGGGTCAAATCATAGTGCTAGTGTAGTGAGTCAGAGTGTCGAATCCTCAGGGAAACGTGGTAATTATTTTAAGTGTGGTTAAACACCAAAGAGCTGTTATTAACTCGATCTAAACCGCAATTTTATAACACAGATTACTACTATTCTACTTAACAGAAAGTAAATGCGTAATTTAAAAGTTATTCTAATATAATATATATAGATATATAAATATATATAGATGTACATGGATTGTAAAAATATATATATATATATATATATATATATATATATATATATATATATATACATATGTATGTATATATATATATACATATGTATGTATATATATATATACATATGTATATATATATATATACATATGTATATATATATATATATATAAATATATAGATACCAATATATAGTTTATAATAATAGACTAGACAGATAATTTTATAGAACTAGCCAAAGTTTATATAATTGATTTATACGATCTTTTTCGTAAACGGAATGTGCTCGATCTTTCCTTTTATATTAGGTCCAATTGAGTAAATGAAACGGTGCACTCCCGAGGTTAACAATTCCTCCTCACACGAGCGTATGAAATTGTCATATGTCAAATTGTCATCGTTTAATCTCCACAACCGCCCCATGCTAATCTCGGTTAGTCCGAACAGTACCGAGTACAAATCTACCCCGGATAAAAGAGGTTATTCCGTTTGTCGACGGCCGATGTTATTCAAAAGGCTCCGGTTGTCGGGCGGATCGATTTAACTTTCCGGTGTTAGTTTCAATTAAACCGTTGATTTTAACATTATTACGATCTTGAGCACAAATTTAATAAGATTCATCTTTTCCAAGACAAATCGCCCCCGGGTAGGAAATAGGATTCCGTTGTCACGCTTTCGCACGGCCAATTTTACCCTCCGGTTTTTCTATCTTTTATCTCATATCCTAACTTCTCTGGTCAGTTCATCGTTAGATTATATGTTGCGATTCATCTTGGTTAATTACGTCAATCCGAATATTATCAATACGTTGCAAAATAGAAAAAGATTCAATTAACTCAATTTTAGTAAAATTTTACTTAGACTACATTCCTTTACCAAAAAGATCGAAATAAAACGATTACATAACTTTGGCTAGTTATTAGATTTAGCCTAAAAACATTATAACGACTAAAAAGATAAAAACAAACATAACAAACGTAAATACTTTAGAAATTTTACCCGATTTCAAATGCTGAATCAGAGGTCGTATTCTTCCGGATATTACAACGACTTCAACAACACCGAACTTCCGATAATTTCCCGAGCATTACAACAATACTACGGTATTATTATTTTTGGCATAAGGCCTATTTACAACTACTAAATAAAAAGAAAATAAGAAGGAGGAGATATATATATACGCTATATATATATATATATATATATATATATATATATATATATATATATATATATATATATATATATATATATATATATATATATTGGTACATTCGCTCTTCTCTGCACTGATGCTCCTTATATAGCAATTTGGATGAAGGCCGGACCGGGCCGGGTCATAGCCGGACTGGGCCGGTGTAATCATCACATTCATCTCCCCTTAATTTCCAATTTTCGGATATAATTTATATATTTTGGAATAAAACTTCTAAAATTCATATCTCGAGTTCTGGATCTCCAAACAACATGATTCAAGAGGCATCGGAAAGCTCTCGGAAAAATCTACAACTTTCATGAAGGACTCTTCTTCAGAAAATGTCGTTTTGATGAGCCATTCATTTGTCGAAAATATTTCTCGATTACCACTAAATCGAATCGATTAGCCACTTGACCACTTCCATTGACCACTTGACCACTTAAGCAATTCGATTGACCACTTAAGCTCGTGACATTCTCTAAATCCTTTCAGAGATATGTTTATACTTCAAAATGTCGATTCTCGGGGTCTTGGCTTATACATCTGCAATAAAATACCACAAATACCCACGTAAATCTGACACGACATTCCGATTTACTAAAATCGGTACAAAATGATAACTTTTCACTATTATTACTAAGTTTTACTACTAACTACTCTAAACTATAAAGATTAACATTTCATACTATTTATATCATAATTTCATATATTTTATATAGAATTCGTTGATAAAACATAATAATATAACGTATATTTACTCATATAAAAGTAGTATATCACATGTATGCCCATAAGATATTTGGGGGATGGTCTACCCAATGGGATCCCTCCTGTTCTAATCTTTTCTTCAGTCCCTGTTTTATTTGTCTATTGGTTTGCTCTACCTGCCCATTGGCTTAGGGATAGGCCACTGATGTAAAGTGTTGGGAGATTCCTAGGTTTGTGTACCAGGCCTGCACTCTTTGATCTTCAAATTGTGTGCCATTATCAGAGATGAGAACTTTAGGAATTCCATATATGCACAGAATATTTCTCCATAGGAACATTTGTATTTGGTTGGCTGTGATGGTGGTTAAAGGTTCAGCTTCCACCCACTTGGTGAAATAATCCACTGCCACCACTAGAAACTTGAAATTTCCCGGTGCTCGAGGTTGTGGACCCACTAAGTCTACTCCTCATTGATCAAAAGGTCATGGAGATACAATTGGTATCATCTCCTGTACAGGATTATGTGATAAATTGCTATGCACCTGGCATATCCTGCAAGTTCTGACCAGATTCTCTGCGTCGTCTTGCATTTCTGGCCAGTAATAACCGTAAAGCCTACATTTCCTGGCCAGAGCTCTTGCTCCCAAGTGATTTCCACAAATTCCGAGATGGATTTCTCTTAGTACATAGTCTCCCTCATCTGGAGTGACGCATCTCAACCAAGGTGCTGCATATGATTTTCTGTACAAAACATCGTTGAACAGAGCATACCTGGCTGAGAGTCTTATCAATTTTCTGGCGCGTACTTTATCTTCAGGAAGCCTTCCATCTCTTAGATACATTACAATTGGATCCATCCAAGTCTCTGCCTGTGTGATTGGTTGTACTTCAATCTCGTCACAACTCTTGTGCTTCAACTGCTCAACAAACACCTTTTTGTTGGACAGGAAATTCGATCCTAGTTTTGATAAAGCATCTGCTCTGGTATTTTGGGCCCGAGTTATCTGCTCTACTTCCACCATTAAGAAATTCTGCAATTTCCTTTGTGCCACTGCAAGATATTTTTTCATGGGACCTTCTTTTGCTTCGTATTCTCCCTTGATATGATTTGTTACAAGTTGTGAGTCTGTGTAGACTTTCAGATTTTGCACACCTAACTTCTGGGCTAGGTTTAATCCAGTTATCAGAGCTTCATATTATGCCTCATTGTTAGTTGCTTGAAAGTCAAAATGAAGAGCATATGGGAACTCTTCACCTTTTGGGCTAATGAGTAGGAGTCCTGCTCCTGATCCCTCTTTGTTGGAGGCTCCGTCCACATAAAGCTGCCACTGTTCAGCCTTATTCTTCTCAGACTTGTTCTGCTCAGCCTTTTGCTCTATAGCCAAGGCTTTTTCTTCTGCCAAGAAATTGGCTAATGCTTGAGCTTTAATTGCTGTTCTTGGTCTGTATTCGATATCAAAGCCTGCCAATTCAACTACCCACTTTGCCAATCTCCCACACTTGTCTGGTTTATCCAAAATTTGCTTTAAAGGTTGATTTGTCAACACAATTACAGGATGACTTTGGAAGTATGGTCTTAATTTCCTTGTGGCATGTACTAAGGCCAAGACTAATTTTTCCACCTCAGAATATCCAATCTCGGGTCCTTGTAGGGCTTTGCTTACAAAATATACTGGCCTTTGGATCATGCCATGTTGCTTCACTAACACAGCACTTACCGCTTCATTGCAAAAAGACAAGTAAAGAAATAGTATCTCACCTTCCTGAGGAGGAGTTAGAGTTGGCAAGTGACTGATGTGATCTGTTAAATCCTGAAAAGCTTGTTTACATTCTTCATTCCACTCAAATGGACTAGCCTTCCAGAGAATTTTAAAGAATGGCAATGCCTTCTGTGCAGATTTCGACATGAATCGGTTTAGCGCTGCTAACCTTCCTGTTAATCGCTGAACTTCTTTAATATTCTTCGGTTCAGGCATGGTCTTTAAAGCCTCTAATTTATCAGGATTGGCCCTGATACCTTCTTTAGATATCATATAGCCCAGAAATTTGCCTGACCTTACCCCAAAAGTGCACTTTTTTGGATTCAATTTCATTCATGTTTGTCTTAAAACTTGACAAAGTTCTGCTACATTTCAAATATTGGTCAAGAGTCCTGCTCTTGATCAATAGATCATCCACATATACCTCAATGGATTTGCCAATCTGTTTTTTGAAAATGGTGTTGACTGCTCTTTGGTAGGTAGCCCCTGCATTCTTTAATCCGAAAGGCATAGACACATAGTAGTAGGAACCTAACTCAGTAATAAAAGCAGTTTTTACAGCATCTACAGGGTCCATCATAATATGATGATATCCCTTATAAGCATCTAAGAAAGCAAAAATTTCATAACAAACTGTAGAATCTACTAGCCTGTCAATTCTAGGAGAAGTGTAACTATCTTTAGGATAAGCTTTGTTTATATCTGTGAAGTCCACACACATTCTCCAACTGCCATCTGGCTTCTTGACTAGCACTGGGTTTGCTAGCCATTCTGGGTAAATAACTTCTCTAATCATGTTGGCCTGCAACAATTTTTCCACCTCTTTCTGGACAGCCTGTATCCTTTCTAGGGCAAATCTTCTTTTGTTTCACTAGTTTCCTGGTTGGGTCGATGTTGAGCTTATGGACAGCCAACTCTGTTGACAATCCAGGCATGTCACTTGCTTTCCATGCAAACACATCTTTGTACCCCTTCAAAATCTTAACCAGTGTTTGTTTCTGTTCAGCAGGTATCCATGATCCTATGTTGACTGTGGATTCTGGTTCCAGTTCGTCTAGAATTATTGATTCCACAGGATCGTTGGACTGCCAACTCTTCTTTTCATCCGGGACTAGATCTTCCATTGTCACCTGTTGCACCTTCATTTTTCCACTGATTGTTGTTGTGTAGCAGTTCTTGGCAACATCCACATCCCCTTTAATGGTAGCTTCTCCTTCAAAAGTTAGGAATTTCATACTGTTATGTGCTGGCGATACCACTGCCCTTAGGTCAATCAACGCTGGTCTTCCCAGAATTACATTATAAGCTGATGGAGCTTTTACTACCACATAATTGACCGTCAGAGTCCTGCTTTGCGATCCTTTGCCAAAAGTCGTCAATAGCTTTAACATACCCACAGGGTGGATAGGCGGCCCGGTAAATCCAAAAAGAGGAGTTGACACAGGAGTCAGCTCCGAATCTGTTAACTTCATTGCCTGGAATGCACTGTAATACAACACGTTTACTGCGCTGCCCGTGTCCACGCCGATCCTTCTGACCAGATTATTTTGTATAACTACTTCTATCACCAGCCCTTCGTTGCTCACGATGGCTGGTAGTGCATTGATTGGACCGTACTGAACGGTTCCCGTCACTTTCTGTTTCTTTGCTTCTCCGTCCTTTTCTGTTCTGCCACTTTTCTCTTCCAGAGCAGCCTTGTTAACTCCTCCTGGTCCACCCACAATCGTGTTCACAGTGTTGATTGGGGCGTTTTCTCTATGGCTATCTGCATCAGGAGATGGATCTTTGTGTCTCCTTTGGTTGTACCTGTCATGACCGTTGTGTTGTTTTTTAAATTCTCTCCTTCCTCTGGGGTTATCACCATGTGCTCGATCAATGAACTCATCGATTTTTCCTTCCATCACTGCTGCGTCTATATCTCTGATCAGGTCCCTACACTGTTCAGAATCATGTCCAATGTCTTCATGATACTTGCACCATCTGGTATGGTCTCTCTTTTCCCTTGGACCCCTCAATGGAGGAGGAGTCTTGGCAATCCCTTTCTTTTCCATAATTTCCATAACTTGGTCATGAGAACTGTTCAGAGGAATAAGGTCTTTGTCCTGCAAAGCCCCCTTCTTTCCTAACCTTTCAGAGATGGGAGCGGTTACCCTATCCCAACAGATTTTTGCTTCTTATCAGACCTGTCATCATTCTTTCCCTTTTTTGAATCCCTGTGGGATTCCTCCCTCTTGGCTCTGTTAGCCTCTTCACCTTGACAATGCCTGTATGCGATTTCCAGACATTCTTCCATTTACTCGGATTCTTGCTGCTCAGTTTTGCATGTAACCGCCCTTCTCTGAGACCTGCCACGAAGGAAGATACTAAGAATTTATCATCCAGATCTGCTATCTGGGATGATTCTCCGTTGAATCTCTTAATAAACTGCAACACTGTTTCATCACTTTTTTGCCTAATAGTCAGCAAATATGTCCGGTTTCTCTGGAAGGGTCTTGCTGCGATGAATGCATGCATGAACTTTCTGGTCAGAGTTGGGAAATCTGGTATGGATCTGGGGTTCAACTTGTTGAACCAATCTCTGGCCTTTTCTGTTAGAAGAGTTGCAAATGCCCTGCATTTCATCTCTTCCGGAGCGTTATACAAATTCATGTGTTGGATATACTGATGCATATGATCATACGGATCTTTAGTTCCATCATATGCCTGAATCATTGGGATTTTAAATCCTGGAGGACAAGGAAATGCATCAATGTCCTCAGTAAAAGGGGACACCAGCCTAAACTCATCGTGCTTAGGCTTAAGAATAGCATCTAACTCCGCCTTGGCGTTATCACCACCTGGATGAGTAACCACCACTCTAATGCTAGATTCTGCTTCCTGTTTCTCTTTTTTAGCAGTTTGAAGCGGAGTAGGTGCTTCAAAAATATCATTATCCTGATTTCTTGCTTTCAAAACCGCCTCAAATATGGCTTTTATCTCTTCTTCTTTGAGATTCGCCAGGTTTTCTACCAACATTTGTTTAACTGCGTCTGGGTTGCTTGTCTGTCCTTCTTCCAGAATTCTCTTTCCAGCGTCTTGATCATTTCGATCTGGGCTTTTTTCCCCGGTTTTTTCCTTTTTGGGTTGATTTTGTTGCTTCTTCGAATTTCCTTGATTTCTTGCCATTTTTTCTGTAGTAATCCCTCACTAACTAGAATTTTACCCTCCTTCTAGCGCCAAATGATGTTGTTCAGAATTTACAAACGGGTAATTGGATAATTCTAATTAGGAAAATAGTATAAGAACAATGAGATTTATGTATAATTATGGACTGGACTCTTCGAGAGAGCTGCCTACGTATCCAATTTTTGTCATAAACTGGAATCAAGTTCCCCTCGTAGTTTATGGCGTTCTTTATATAGTAGTAAATCGTGAATCTCTTCCTGGACGTGCTGGGAAGTTATTATCGATTATCTTCTGGACGTGGGGTCTACCCACGTCTGAAAGCAGTTGAGACGTTGTTGACTCGGTCTTCACCACGTTCAGCCTATTATTCTGTCCAGAAACCCTTCTGGTCAGAACACGGTAGAGTCCTGCTCCTCTGACTATTCTGTCCAGCTTGACTGGCTCATTTATCTTTATTATCTAACTTTCATACTGGGCCCGGCCCAATTACGAATAATCCGACCCAGTGGGCCTACATATCATCACAAGGTGTGTAAATCCCAAAATGTCTTATTTTCCTTTAAATCCAAAGCACTTCTTGTCACCACCGATAATCGATCAGCTCAACTTCGGCATGGTACGCCCAAAACCAGACGTCAATCATCGCTGCTAGCCAAAAGCCAATAAACATCAGTGTGATGTCGATCATAATCGACAAGATGGCCGAACCGGCATGAATTTGAAGTTCCACCTTCTTTCAAAGAACTGAATCACACGACTATCGTAGGCCAAGAATCAAAGTAAGTGTTTCTCTCTTGATATGCCACCATGGACTGATCGAGATGGGTCCGAGACTCTTCCTTCTTTTGGGGTGATAAGTTGCAGAAGGTCACATGGGGTTCCTCGAAGGAGGTAAAGGGAAATTGTACAAACTGTTTGATTTGGAAAGATGGATGGAACGGTTGGGGTTGTTTTTGGATTTTCGTAATTTGTTGGCTGCTTGCTTTAGAAATTGTGTTTGGATTAAATAGATCATTAAACAAGTATGGCAATTTGAAAATTCTTAATTGACCCTTTCACGTGAGGAAAAATAAATTGTAGAAGATCAATTGATGATTGTAGCATGTGGTTTGTCGGCAAAGGTTTCCAACATAGAGGTCGATTTACGGAATGAGCAAAAATGGAATACTGATTTTTTTCATACAACCAACCGACCATTGAGAATAATGGATTAAACTCGAAAAGGTAAGTTTAATTTTATTTTCTATAAAAATCAAAGTGTGTTTTTTTCAAGTATTTTCAAAGTATTTTAATTTAATATATTATTGATATAGATAAAGATTAAATCAGATGCATATAAATCTTTGATGTGTTCAAAAATGTTTTTATTAACTTTCTCGACTTAATGATAATAACATGATAAAACGAATCTTGTACAAATGACATTGCATGTCCCGTCTCGGTGGCATGGTACCGTACTTCCCGCTTCGCGCGGCATGGTATATTGTACTTGTACCTTTCCCGCTTTGGCGGCATGGCTAGTTCCCGCTTCGGCGGCATGGTTCTCGTTCTCGTTCTCGTACTCGCTCGATGGGCCCGCTGAGGATTTCGCAGTCGGGTTAGCTGTGCATTGGGCCTGTAACCACAGTTGTGGGGTCCGAGGCAAGTGGACTCTCCGGAAGCCCCAGGAGATTGGGTGTCGGAAGGACGGACTTCACTATAAAAATTACTTGTTGTGGATATAAGACGTGTGAAAGGGGAGTCATAAGGCAGAGACAATCGTATCAGCTGTATCGATATCTAGTAAGGGAACTTGATGAATTGACGGATCTCGAATGAGCTTGCTCGACTTGAACTTGATACACAACGTTAAACAAGTAATTTACTGCGTAAAATGGAACAAGTTTTCTATAATATATATATATATTACAGAAAGATTCTTCATCTTGTTGAATATATGTCAATAAAACTAGGGTATTTTAACTTCACAGATACAACAGCAGATCCTGACTTTATATCAGTACAATCAGTCTCATAATCACCAGAAACTGATTCAGCTATTGGAATTTCCATACTGTTGTAGATGCTTTTCCAATAACTTAACACAAGACCAATTAATCGGATAAAAATGCGGATTTTTCTTCGTTTCGATCAATTGCTACAGTAAAAAGTCGATTTATGAATAGTAACCTCCGGTTTTATTCATGGATGTAATGATTGTCTGAGAGACAATAATTGCTAGAGCAGAAAGGTTAAAATAAAAAGCGTTTTCACTATTGCTCAGCAGTGAAAAAGTACCGACAAGCACTATTGTACAACAGTAAAAGAAAAAGAGTTGGCCGACAGTCACATAATGAGTCCACGTGGGTGGGGACAGCTGTATAACAACAAAACCCAATCTTTGGCCGACATGTGGGCAAAACCTGTAATATTATTTGGTTTTGCCTCTTGGACGGCCAGGATTAAAAATCAGAATCAGAGGGCACTATAAATGTCCCTTTGTCCCTCTGCAAAACCATTGTAAGAAAGAAGTTTGGAAAACTATTTCGAAATACTATATCTCCTTCTCACTATCTATTTATTATACATCTATAACTAACAATGCCTCCCAGACCTGCTCAATACAGACTGCAGGGGAAATCAATATTTTTAACATACCCACGATGCCCCATTATTCCTATTTTCTGCCTTGATTTTTTATTTAATTTACTAAAAGACCTAGACATTTTTTATGCTAGAGTCTGTAGTGAAAATCATGCTGATGGGGAGCCTCATTTGCATTGCCTAGTACAATTAAATAAAAAATTGGATACTAGGGACAATCGGTACTTTGACATCAAAGACCCAAATGGGATACACTCGTATCATCCCAACACTCAAATAGCAAAAAAAGATGCCGACGTAGCAAAGATACATCGCAAAGGGGGTACGTTTGTCGAAAGGGGTATACCGGGGAAAACGAACGACGGCCAAAATGTCTAGGGATGACATATGGACATCAATAATAAATGAGTCCACATCCAAAAATGACTTCCTGTCTAGGGTGCAGGTAGAGCAGCCGTTCATCTGGGCTACCCAATTAAGGAATCTGGAATATGCAGCAAATTCCAGATGGCCTGATATTCAACCAGAATACCAGCCCAAATTTACAAGTTTTTTAAATATTCCTCAGGAATTAAAAGACTGGGTTGAACAAAATTTATTCTTGGTAAGCGTTGAAAACCTACAAACTTTTGTAGGTGAACATGCAAGTCAAGGCAATGTCGAGTGGGCACACGAAATAACACTAATGGACCTTATGGGAACATTATCATCAGATTAGGGATACATTAAATACTAATCGTTCCTCTCCTCCACCTGCAGGACCCGGAGAACAAACCGGACCGCCCACTGTCGATGATAATTGAAGGCCCAACCAGAACAGGGAAAACAGCTTGGGCTAGAAGTTTGGGCCGCCATAATTATTTTTGTGGAAGTATAGATTTTTCTTCTTATGATGTAGACGCCCTATATAATATTGTAGACGATATACCCTTCAATTTTTTTTCTTACAAAAAAGAATTGTTAGGTGCTCAAAAAGACTTTACTGTTAATGATAAATATTGTAAGAAAAAAAAAGTACCAGGGGGTATACCATGTATTGTATTATGTAACCCAGATCAAAGTTATAAAATAGCAATAGATAGGGACAATAGTGGATTCTCTGAATGGGCGCAAGGAAATGTAATACAATTAGAAATAAAAGACCCATTATATTAAACCTAATGGGCCAGCGGCTGCAGTTATAGATTGAATAACACTTCTTTGATTCACGATCTTTCTTTGTCCTTGGGGGTGATATACAAAATATATCTATTAACTGTAAAAATAAATCCTGACAGGAACTGTCATTACTGCTAATGTATCTTTCACTGAACTGGCAACACATAAATACAAAGAATTCTCATGAATGTTATCAATAGTGCCTGTGGTTGCCCCTCCAAATTTATTACAATACTTATCATTAACAGTAAAGTCTTTTTGAGCACCTAACAATTCTTTTTTGTAAGAAAAAAAATTGAAGGGTATATCGTCTACAATATTATATAGGGCGTCTACATCATAAGAAGAAAAATCTATACTTCCACAAAAATAATTATGGCGGCCCAAACTTCTAGCCCAAGCTGTTTTCCCTGTTCTGGTTGGGCCTTCAATTATCATCGACAGTGGGAGGTCCGGTTTGTTCTCCGGGTCCTGCAGGTGGAGGAGAGGAACGATTAGTATTTAATGTATCCCTAATCTGATGATAATGTTCCATAAGGTCCATTAGTGTTATTTCGTGTGCCCACTCGACATTGCCTTGACTTGCATGTTCACCTACAGAAGTTTGTAGGTTTTCAACGCTTACCAAGAATAAATTTTGTTCAACCCAGTCTTTTAATTCCTGAGGAATATTTAAAAAACTTGTAAATCTGGGTTGGTATTCTGGTTGAAATAGTGTATTAAAAAATTTTTGCAATTTTATTGAAATAAATAAAATAGAAAATTTATATGAAAGATGCTACAAATTTTGACAAAAGAACTATTTTACCTGGAAGGTGGTGGCGGTTGTAAGCAGGCATGAGGGAGAGAGGCGGTAGGAGAAGAAACAGAAAAGACCAATATCCTGCAAAAAGAAAATAAATAAATAAATAAAACATATATCAAAACAAATTAAACATAGATAAGGATAGTGCTGTAGAAAAAAATATAGAGATGAAGAGGAAATGTGGAAATATATAGATGAAGAGGAAAAGTGGCTGTGACGGCTGATTTTGAGGGCCGAATTTCAGGCATGTGATTTAAAATTTGAAAGTTTGAAGACCGAGAGGATTTTAGGAGAATTTGTTGCAATTTTTTATTATTATATAGATATAGATATATAGATTTTCAGAATCTCGTAAGATTTTGAATTTTAAATTTTGAATTTTGAATTCTAAATAATAATCATGAATTTAATGCAATATTTTTGGAATCTGAAATAAAAGGAAATAAAATTTTGAATTTGAATAATAATTTTTAATTCCGAGAGTAATATTAGTAAGTATTTGAAATAGTAATTAATGCTAGATTTTAAAAAAATTTGTTTTTTAAATGAATCGGATTTGGAGCGGGTCAATCGGGTATTTTCCGGGTTTGGGTCGCAATTGATTTTATTTCCTCTATATATATATATATATATATATATATATATATATATATATATATATATATATATATATATATATATATATATATAAATTATAACCATCAATAAAAAAAAACTAATTCTATCAAAATGAATAAAATAGAACAGTAGATTATTATAGTGATTTTATTCATAAACAAAATGTCACCACATATTTAGAAAAAAAAAACATAAGACATTTTTACTACATGATCTAAAAGAATTATTATACCTGAAGGGGGTGGGGCTTGTAGATAGCTGGAACACGACGAAGAGAAGCGGAAGGAGGAGAAGATAACCAACAAAATGATAACTATACGGCAAAGGAAACCCAAAAAAAAAAACGAAAATGTAAAATACGTTTTTTTTAGAAGCAAAAAATATATTTAAAAAACTGTCAATAAAAAAACTAATAATATCAAAATGAATAAAATAGAAAAATAGATTATTTTAGTGATTTTATTCATAATCAAATTGTCACCACATATTTAGAGAAAAAAAAATAAGACATTTTTACTACATGATTTAAAATAATTATTATACCTGAAAGGGGTGGGGCTTGTAGATAGCTGGAACACGACGAAGAGAAGCAAAAGGAGGAGAAGAGAACAAAAAATAAATGATAACTATACCGCAAAAGGGAACAAAAAAAATACCAAAATGTAAAATACGTTTTTTTAGAAACAAAAAATGTAGAATAAATTGAAATAGTGTATTAAAAAAATTGGCAATTTTATTGAAATAAATAAAATAGAAAATTTATATGAAAGATGCTACAAATTTTGACAAAAGAACTATTTTACCTAGAAGGTGGTGGCGGTTGTAAGCAGGCATGACGGAGAGAGCGGTCGGAGAAGAAACAGAAAAGACCAATATCCTGTAAAAAGAAAAATAAATAAATAAAAAAACCTATATCAAAACAAATTAAACATAGATAATGATAGTGCTGTAGAAAAAAATATAGAGATGAAGAGGAAATGTGGAAATATAGGGATGAAGAGGAAATGTGGTGGTGACGGCTGATTTTGAGGGCCGAATTTGAGGAATGTGATTTTAAAATTTGAAAGTTTGAAGACCGAGGGGATTTTAGGAGAATTATTTTCAATTTTTTATTATTATATAGATATAGATATATAGATTTCCGGAATCTCGTAAATAAGATTTTGAATTTTAAATTTTGAATTTTGAATTCTGAATAATAATCATGAATTTAATGCAATATTTTTGGAATATGAAATAAAAGGAAATAAAATTTTGAATTTGAATAATAATTTTTAATTCCAAGAGTAATATGAGTAAGTATTTGAAATAGTAATTAATGCTATATTTTAAAAATATTTGTTTTTTTAAATGAATCGGATTTGGAGCGGGTCAATCGGGTATTTTTCGGGTTTGGGTCGCAATTGATTTTACTTTCTCTCCTATATATATATATATATATATATATATATATATATATATATATATATATATATATATATATATATATATATATATATATATACTAGGCAATAACTCGTGCATTGCACGAGGACGTATAATAATGTGATTACATTCAATTAATATGCATAACGTGTACTACAAAACAAAGACCCTTCAAACTTATTGTAATGCTAGCTATTAAAATTATTTTATATAAGATTAGTATTCATTTCCGGCGTTAGATAGAATAAAAAACAGACAACACAAAATGTCCAAAAATTATACTGATGTCAATAATTGTCGTTATATTTCTGCTTTTAGCATTGCACGGGAGAACATATATTTTAAAAGAATAATTTTTTTTGAAGGATGAAAAGAAGATTTTATTGGCATGTTTGTTACGTAGGAATGAAATTGAATGAGAATAAAATAAAAGGAACGAAATGGAATGTAATAGAATAAATTAATTCTCTTACTGTGTTTGGAATATGCAAAATTGAAATGAAATAAATTATACAAAAAATGACACATTGAGTGATGAATAGAGCAGGGTAGTGAATTAAGGTTGGCTGGAGTAGGGCATGGTATGGTTCATAAGGTAGGATATAGACGAAGGGGTGGGGTAGCCCTACGCCATACCCCATTGCACCATACCTCTTTTCTCACCTAACCCTACCCACCGCTACCATACCCTACCCACCTCCCTATCATACCCTACCTAATATCACTATATCTTACCATCGACATCATACCTACCTTACCCGTTACCTACTCTACTCCACTATATATCACCCACCCATACCTTACCCTACCCTACCTTACCCATCATACCACCCTACCTTACCCGCCACCCCAACCTTACTCTACCCTATGCACCATTCCACTCTACCCTATCTTACCCACAACACCACCCTACCTTACCTTACCTACCACCCTACCTTACCTTACCTACTACCCCAACCTATCCCACCATACTCTATCCTACCCTACCCTACCAACCCTACACTACCAACCACTTCACCTTACCTTACCCTTCCCTACTCTACCCAACATTCCATTCTACCCTATCTTACCCACCATACCACCCTACCTTACCTTACCCTACCTACCCCCCTACCAACCTACCCTACTCTACCCTACCATACCCTACCCCAACAACACCGAATTTCACCCACCTTCCCATCACTTCCTTACCTACCCTACCTACCTTACCACCTACCCACTACCCTACCACCCCCTACCCTACCCTACCCACCACCACCCTTACCACCACCTTACCCACCACCACCCTACCCTACCTTCCCCACCACCCTACCATACCCTACACACAACCTCATCATACCCCACCTTACCCACCACCCCACCTTATTCACATACGCTTCCTACCTACCATACCCACCACAACATTAAATAAGGTGGCTTATACGTAGCGGATGACCTAATTTAAGAATAACTCGTATTAATTGGCATATTTGAATTTAGTTATTTTCAAAATGTAATTTAATTTCTGAATATTTTGTATCAATGGAGGACTCTAATTTGTATAGAATGATTTTTTTCTTAACATATTTGAATTTATTTATGATCAATATAATTAATTTAAAATACTTTTAGAGGATTATTATATTTTGACATATTTGAAATTGATTTTTTTTTTCAAAGTGTAATTTAATGTAAGAATATTTCACGTTGAATGACATATTTATTTAATCTAAAAACATTCTCATTACACCGCACACATTTGAAGTAAGTTATTCTTAAAAATAGAATTGATTGTATGAATATTTGGCATTAAATGGAGTGGCTATTTTGCAAGGAATAACTTTAATGTAAGAATATTTCGAATTAATTGACAAACTTCAATATATTTATTTTTAAAATATAATTTAATGTAAAAATATTTGACATTTCAATTTAATGTTAGAATTATATTGCATTAATTAGTATAATTGAATTTATCATTTTTCACAAATTATAATTTAATGTAAAAATTTGTCGCATTAAATTCCATTTTTGAATTTAGGGATTTTTGAAAATTTAATTTAATGTAATAATAGTTGGTATTAATTGTGATGTCTAATTTATATGAGATGTATTTAATGTAAAAATATTTCCCATTAAATAACATAAAGCCGTAAAAACAAAACCGGAAAAAAGTAATTCAAAAAATATAAAAAAATCATTGCAATGTTAAAAAAAGAATTTAATGTAAGAATATTTAGTATTAAATGGGAAGGCTAATTTGTGGGGTATGACATTAATGTAAGAATATTTTTTAATTATTAACAAAATTTAATATAGTTGTCTATAGAAATGTAATTTACTGTAAGAATATATGACATTAATTAATTGGTTGGTAAATTTGAATAAAGTTGTTTTTGAAAATTTAATTTAATGAAAGAATATTTGGCATTAAATGGGATGACTTATTTGCAAGGAATGACTTTAATGTAAAAATATTTCGTATTAATTGATAAATTTGAATAAATTTATTTTGAAAATGTAATTTAATGTAAGAAACCCGACATTAATGTGGTGACCATTTCGCAAGGGATTATTTGAATGTAAGAACATTTCATATTAATTGGCAAAGTTGACTACAGTTATTTTTTAAAATGTAACTTAATATAAGAATATTTAACATTAAATGAAGTAGCTAATTTGTATGGGATGAATTAATTTAAGAATATTTCGTATTAATTAGCACATTTGAATTTACTTATATTTCAAAATGTAATTTAATTTAATAAAATTTTGTATTAATGGAGGGCCCAAAATTTGTAAGGGATAATGTTTTGCATAACATATTTTTATTTATTTATGTTTAATTAAATCAATAAAATGTAGTTTAGAGGATACTTTTTCTTAGGCATTTTTTTTTCAAAAAGTAATTTATTGTAAGAATATTTTACTTTGACCGACATTGTTGTTTAATGTTGAAATATTTCCCATTAAATGACACAATTGAATTTAGTTATTGTTGAAAATATAATTGAATGTAAGAATATTTGACATTAAATATTTCGTATATTGGAAAAGTTGAATACATTCATTTTTTTAAATGTAATTCAATTCAATAATATTTGTCATTAAATGAGGTGTCTAATTTATAAGAGATGAATTAATTTAAGAATATTTCGTATTAATTGTCATATTTGAATTTTTTTTGAATAACTATTTGAATTTACTTATCATTCAAAATGTGATTTAGTGTGATTGGAGAGAGAGATGTTATTTTGTGTTTGGAGAAAGAGGTTATTTATTAGAAAATTTAATTTTGATAAAGTCAAATTTCGTAATAAGTGTGAACTGTAAATAGTGTCATTTGAGAGAGAAGCTACTGATTAGGAAAAAATTCAAATTTTAAAAAATTCAAATTTTTTAATTATTGTGAAGTGAAAGTAGTGTGATTAGGGTGAGAGAATATTTAGTAGAAAATCAAATTTCTTATATTACTTTTTAAATATTATAATTTAATGAAAAAATATTTCGCATTAAGAGACATAAATTTACGAATATTTGTCATTATTCTGGGATGGATAATTTATAAGGGATGTATTTAATGTCGCAATATTTTGTATTCAATGACATATTTGAGTTTATATATTTATCAAAATTTTATTTAATGTTAGAATATTTTTTATTGATTAGTAAAATTAAATGTATCATTTAGTAAATATTATAACCTAATGTGACATTCAAAAAAAATTAGACTATTTTATAGGGATGTATTTAATATGAGAATATTTTGTATTAAATGACATATTCGGTCTATATTTTTAAATTATTCCAATAAAATTCAAATTTTGTAATTATTATGAAGTATAAGTAGGGTGATTGGCGTGAGATGTTATTTAGTAGAAAATCAAATTTTGTAATTAGGGCTTGTTTGATTTTTTTTGATATTTCATTTTTTCGTATTTTTCTATTAATTATGATTCATTCTTATTTCAATCAAATATTGTATACTATAAATATCATTATTGTCGTATTTATCTATTAATGGTTCTATATAATTAGAAAATCAAATTTTAGAAAGTCAATTTTTTTAATTCATGTGAACCATAATTAGTGTGATTGGAGAGAGAGGTTATTTATTATAAAAAATCAAATTATAAAAATTTAAATTTTGTAATTAGTGTGAACTGTAATTAGTGTGATTGGAGAGATAGGGGTTATTTATTCGAAAAATCAATTTGATAAAGTCAAATTTTGTAATAAGTGCGAATTGTAAATATTGTCATTAAATAGTGTCATTTGAGAGAGAGGTTATTTATTAGGAAAATCAAATTTTAAAAAGTCAAATTTTATAATTATTATGATTTGTAAGTAGTGTGATTGGAGTGAGATGATATTTAGTAGAAAATAAAATTTCGTATATTACTTTTTAAATATTATACTTTAATGAAAAAATATTTCGCATTAAGTGTCATAAATTTCAGAATATTTGACATTATTTTGGGATAAATAATTTATAAGAGATGTTTTTAATGTCTCATTTGTATTAAATGATATATTTGAGTTATATATTTATCAAAATGTTATTTAATGATAGAAAATTTTATATTGATTGGTAAAATTAAATTTATCATTTAGTAAATATTATAACCTAATGTGACATTCAAAAAAACACTTAATGTGATATTTCGCATTAAGTGCCATGAATTTAAGAATATTTTATATTAATTAGAATGACTAAATTATAAGGATGTATTTAATATGAGAATATTTTGTATTAAATGGCATATTCAGTCTGTAATTTCAAATTATTCTAATTTTTCGTTGAACAATTATTGTATCATGTTTAGCTGATAAATTTTTTTCAATTTTCTATTTATTATGATGCATTCTGATTTTAATCAACTATTGTATTACACCCTGAAATTTTGTAATTATTATGAAGTGTAAGTATTAATTTGTTATTGTATATTTAGTAATTAGTGTGAATTGTAAGTAGTTATTTTGAGGTAATACATTTTTACATTTTTCTGTATTTGTCTTATAATTATGATTGATTATTATTTTAATCAATTATTATATACTATATTCTTCCTTAATTTAAAAAAATTAAAACAAATAACTCTAATTGCCTCAGTATACTATTTTCCCTAAAACCCTAAAAAAATAACAAAAATTTGCACAAATAAAATTAAAACACAATTTAAAAAATTCGTACCTTGCACGGAGCTAGATGTCTGCACAAATCAAATACATATAAAGAATAACAAAAGAAATGAAATAAAAGAAATACGCCATTTTTTTTGAAAAAAATAACAAATAATGAATATCAGCCTAAACCCTTAAAAAATTAGCCTAAAACCTAACAATGTGATTTTCAGCTTAAACCTTAAAAAATAACAAAAATATATACAAATAAAATTAAAACACAAATCCAAAAATTCGTACCTTGCACGGAGCTAGATGTCTGCACAAATCCACTACATATAAATAATGATAAAAGAAAAAATATTAAAAAAATCCGCCATTTTTTATTTGAAAAAATAACAAAATATGAATATCAGTCTAAACCCTTTAAGAGTTAGCCTAAACCCTAAAATTATGAATTTCATATTAAACCCTAAAAAAGTAACAAAAATATGCACAAATAAAAATAAAACACAAATTCAAAAATGCGTACCTTTCACGGGGCTATATGTCTGCACAAATCAACTACATATAAATAATGACATAAGAAAAAATATTTAAAAAATCCGCCATTTTTTATTTGAAAAAAATAACAAAATATGAATATCAGCAGCCTAAACCCTTTAAATATTAGCCTATTCATAAAATTATGAATTTCAGATTAAACCCTAAAAAAGTAACAAAAATATGCACAAATAAAATTAAAACACAAATTCAAAATTGCACACCTTTCACGGAGCTAGATGTCTGCACAAAAGGATGAATCAATTCATGCGTTGCATGAAGCTAAATGTCTGCACAAATGGATGAATCAAGTGAGATGTATAGATAATTTGAATGAGATGAATGAGCATTATAAAAAAATAGACAATGTAATGTAATAGCTTAGAATGCCAATGGAAATGAGGAATAGGTGAATGTGAACTGAAATAATTAGCTAGAAAAAGATTGGGAAAGATAGGGTATTTATTAAGGAAATCAAATTTTAATTGATTTTTCTAATTATGGTAGCCGAATTTTCTAGTTATGGTATGTTTAATTTTTTTTTCAAATTTTATGGGTTTGGGTCGGGTATGGAGCGGGTCAATCGGGTAAATGGGTTAAATTGGCTCCTCTGTATATTTTATATATATATCAAAGGTATTTTTCTTATTTTATTAGGAAAATATTTTCTTTTTCCTCAATCTACTAGGAAGCTTCTCCCAATCAGATTGGTTATGAAAGTGGCGCCCAACACCTATTTAAGGGAGGCTTGGCTGGCTCTTTTGTACATCACAATACCAAGAGCTAATAGTTCTTGTGAAAAATAAAGGGCTTATTAGAGAAAGTTTTGAGAGAGAGAAATAACCGGTCCAGCATCCGGATTTTTCTAGTAGCAATCCATGATAAGATTCCGGCAGGCTGTTCGTGTGGATCACCGGTAGATGCCGAATGCTTGGGCGGCTCCGTGCATCACTACTCTCCTTATATGGTCAAAGCGTCGATCTTTTAGATCAAGCAAGGTAAAAACTATCTACTACTTATTTGTTTATTGCTTAAACGAAGTCGATCCTGGTTAAAAGGAAATAAATTTTTGAATTACGCTGTGTTCCCGTGTAGATTTCCTGACAGTTGTTACCAGATCCTGAACAATATCGGTGTTTGGTTGGGCGTTTAATTTATCTTGGTGTGACACGTCCTGGCATGGCATACTCCGTACATATTTTATCACAGTTTATGCATGCTCCTAGGGTGGAGCATTGGGATGCAACACTACGAGTGGTGCAATATTTGAAGAAAAGTCCTGGGCAGGGTATTCTGTTGTGATCTGATAGTTCTTTGCTTCTTGAAGTTTGGTGTGATTCGGATTGGGCCAGTTGCCCTTTGACATGGAAATCGTTGAGTGGATCGCTTGTGTTTCTCGGACTTTCCCCCATATCTTGGAAATCTTAGAAGCAATCTGTGGGTTCCCGGTCTTCAACAGAAGCTGAGTATCGCTCTATGGCGTCTCTCACGTGTGAATTGAAGTGGCTTAAGAAACTTCTTCACGACTTGGGGGTACGTCATCCTCCTGGTATCGAATGTTTTGTGATAGTCAGTTTGCGTTGTATATTGCTCAAATTCCAGTGTTCCATGAACGCACCAAACATATTGAGGCCGATTGCCATTTTGTACGTGACGCTATCACAGATGGTTTGATTCTTCCTTCCTATGTTCCTACGAAAACTCAATTGGCGGATATTTTTACCAAAGCATTGGGACGGCAAGCAATTCGACTTCTTGCTACACAAGTTGGGTATTCGAGATCTCCACGCTCCACCTTGAGGGGGGTATTACGATATATATTTATAGTTATGTGATGTATTAAAATTAATTTATATCGGGGTAGTTTTGACATTTTAGACAGTAGGGGAAGCCTTAGATTGTACTATAAATTGTATCATTGTTATTGAATGAAGAGTAGGAAAAATTATTTCCACAAATTTTACAATCCGACTGTGAATGGTCAACAATACTTCTTAACTATTATTGATGTTTATTCTGTATTTACTTGAATTTTCTTATGAGACAGAAGTCATAAGCTTCCGAGCTAGTTAAATCCTTTGTTAAGTTCGGTTCTACTCAATTTAACAAGATTATAAAAGTTATTAGATTTGATAATGGTGCTCAGCTTCAGATGAAGTCCTTTACTGAACAGTATGGCATTATTCATCAGACCTCATGTGTAAGTACACCAGAACGAAATGGCATTGTAGAGAGAAAACATCTACATCTACTGAATGTATCCAGAGATTTGAGGTTTCGGAGTAATCCACCCATTGAATATTGAGGTTACTGTTTGGTACATGTTGTTAAAATTGTCAATGCAACACCATCACCCCTATTAAAGGAAAGTGTTGGTCCCTTGGAAAGGCTAACACAAGTTTAGAGGGGGGGTGAATAAACTTGTCCCTAAAAACTGGATTTTAAATAGATTAAGGTTCAGTTATAACGTGTGTGGAGTTAAGCTGACTAAGCTAAGTTTATGTCAAACTGACTTAAGCAAAACTGAGTCAACCGGCAGTGGATATAATTCTAGCCTTTTACTTGATCTTGTTATTCTATGCGAAAGCTGAGTGTGCTAAACTGAATTCTAGTGAATGTCAGTTTGTGAGCTGTGAGTTGTGTAACAATCAGTTCTCAGTATGCTGTGTAAACAATATGAGTGCTGTAATAAATAAATGTGTAAAGAAAATGCGTAAAGTTAATGAAACAATAGTTATAGAGGTTCCAGGTGGTGTATTCATGTCAGTCCTCTCTTCCCCTGTGGTGTAGGAGGAAAATTCCACTAGAACTTCTTGAGGTGAGCTGTTACAAAAGTCCTAAACAATAGTCCTTGGTTAATTCACTATCTACAGTTGTAGAACAGGTAGAATTGCTGCTCTTCAATTGCTTGAACACTGGTCCTTGAAGGGTTACGTAGGCCTCTTCACCAGCTACCACCACAAACACAGTCTACCCGACTGTTGTGACAACTGTCCTTGGCAAAACCTTCCCGGTTCGCTTCACAATCTGAACCTTTGATTAAGAATGAAAGTTGGGTTGAGAATCAATAAATTGATTCTTGTTTGTGGTTCTTCTAAGTGTATGATTCTTGATAAATCTTGTGTAGCTTGAACACTTGGAAGATTTCTAGATATGATCTTGTTAGCACAGAGATGATAGCAATTCAAATGAACGAGATGTTAGGAAATCACTAGTTTAACGCAGCGGAATTTAAAATTTGATTTCCTTTTCTAGATCGTTCTTCGTTTAATGCAATAAACACGTTAAGTAGTTTGACGGTTATACCTTGGATGATCTACAAGATCGTCGATTTGACCGCTAACGGAGAGTAGTTCAATGCGCAAGCCGTCCACGCGTCCGGCCTCTATCGCTAATCCACACGAACCCCTCGCCGGAATCCTCCTTGGATTGCTATCGGAAAAACTCCGGCTGCTAGACCGGACCTTTTCTTCCCTCACAAACTCACTATGGAGAGCTCTCTATTTTACACAAGAATTATGAACTCTTGCAATTGTGTTGTACAAAAGAGCTTGACACCCACTTCCCTTTTATAGAGGAGGTGGCGCCCCAAGTTGAGTAGAAGAGAAGAAAACTTTTTTCTAATAAAATAAGGAAAATCAACTAGATTGATTTATCTCTTTAATTATAATTTATTTTGTCAATATCATATATTGATTATAATTATCTTATTACCATAAATCTATTTTCAAAATCAATTAATATCTTATATTAATATTATGGCAATCTTATTAATTAAAGTGCACAATCCAAGTGTATCTCATACACATAAAAGTGGCGCCCCATTAGTCAACTAATTGACTTCCGGAATATTCTTTAATTAATATAATTTGTATATATAATTAATATCTTGTATTTAATTTATTCATAATAAATAAATACCACCATATTAATTTACCACTATAACCTTTATAGTCTAGAGATAAACTTTCCTTGTTTGGTTATCAACTATAACCGCATTTTAATCCGACTCGATGTTCATATGTGTGTGACCCGATAGGCTTCCGAATATGTTGGCCGTAGACACAAAAAGCAATTTACTAAAATGCCCTTCATACCTAACGATCACGGGATAGCGTCTAGCAACACACCGTGACCCCCAATCATCGGAAGAGTCAAAAGCAATGACTACTACCTTTCATGTGAAGCAGTTACCATGTAAGTTACAATCCTATCGCTGTAATAATATCCATATGATCGTACCTCGAGTGTCAATACATTGACGATCGTATCTTATAATCTGGATATCATGCTCTCTCGGAATAACACATTTACTCCCACTTTGCAAAGATTCTCGAGAGCTAGACATTCCTTATAAGAAGGCCATTTCGGATATTCAATCCCAATCATAGGATACGCGATTCCCGGACGACCAATCATGTATACTCCGCATGCTTCAATATCATACCCAATCACTACCGCATGATCGCCCCGTGGTTAGGAGAAATCTCAATAGTGTCAAAGCATGACAATCCACACCGTGATGCCATGAAGACTCCGGTCAAAAGGATAATTACACAACCGCCACATAGTGTGACACTTAATGTAAGTGGGTCAGTCTAACGTACGCATTCTCTAATACACGTCCACGTACAGTCCAAGTGTCTCTACACTTCGATAGACGAGATCTATCCCTACCTTCTAAAAGATAGAAGACATCCAATACGTGCTAGTCTGATTATACTATCAATGTCCCATTTGATAATATATAAGACTAGAGACATTTAAGTACCAACCTTGTTATAGTGATTAGAGATCTCATCAACCATAATCACTATCATGGTTTCTCTATCACAGATTGATACTAGGGACGTTACTATATATATACGACAAATAATATGAAGATAAACAATATATAATAACATAAGTGCTTTTATTAATCATAATAAAGTTATTACATGAACTAAATAGACTGTAACCGACCCGACCCGGTCGGATCCGGTCCAACCCGATTGGGTTTAGGACACCTTTCCAACAATCTCCCACTTGGCCTAAAGCCAATCACCCATATGCCTAAGCCCGTGCAAGTGAACATGTTTCTCATGCTTAGCTTGAGACAATGCCTTGGTTAACGGATCAGCTATGTTATCATCCGTGTGGACTTTCTCTATCTTTACATCCCCTCTATCTACTATCTCTCTAATCAAGTGATAGCGCCGTAGCACATGTTTGGACTTCGATGAGACCTTGGCTCCTTTGATCGAGATATCGCTCCATTATTATCACAAGTACGGAGGCACCTTTGGACCTTCAATGGAGGGAACCACACCAAGTTCGGTAATGAACTTCTTCATCCAAAGCGCTTCCTTTGCCGCCTCCGAGGCTGCTATGTATTCGGCTTCCGTTGTAGAGTCCGCGTAGTCTCCCGCTTGGAACTCTTCCACTCACCGCTCCGCCGTTAAGCGTGAAAACAAATCCAGATTGTGACTTAAAGTCATCCTTGTCATCCGGAACCGGCATCCGTGTAACCTCGTAATACTAAATCATCATTCCCGAAAACCGGGAACATATCCCTAGTACGTCTCAAGTACTTAAGGATATTCTTGACAAACAATCCAGTGACCATCACCTGGATTGACCGGTACCTACTAGTCATACTAAGAGGGTACGAGACGTCCGGTCTTGTGCATAACATGGCATACATGATAGACCCGATTGCCGAAGCATAAGGGACTTTACTCATTTGTGCCCTTTCCTCCTCTCGTCTTAGGACTCATTCCCTTTGACAGGTAGACCCATGTGACATGGGCAGCAATCCTTTCTTGGACTGCTCCATGCTGAATCTCTTCAGCATCTTGTCTATGTAGGTGGATTGCGACAGACCAAGCAACCTTTTAGATCTATCTCTATAGATCTTTATTCCTAGAATAAAGGCCGCCTCACCCAAGTCCTTCATTGAGAAGTTCTTGGATAACCAAGCTTTGACTGATTGTAACATAGGCACATCATTCCCTATGAGCAATATGTCATCTACATAAAGTACTAAGAACACAATGGCACTCCCACTAACCTTCTTGTAAACACAGGGCTCATCTTCATTCTTGATGAAATCAAACTGTTTGATTATCTCATCAAAGCGAAGATTCCAACTCCGAGAAGCTTGCTTTAACCCATAAATGGATCTTTGCGGTTTACACACCATCCCGGCGTCATTGGTTGTAAAACCCTCAGCCGTGTCATATACACTTCCTCGGACAGTTCCCGTTAAGGAAAGCCGTTTTCACATCCATCCGCGATTTCGTAATCATGGTATGCTGCAATAGCGAGCAAAATTCTAATGGATTTTAACATGGCAACCGGCGAAAAGGTTTCGTCATAGTCAACTCCTTGCCTTTGCTTATAACCTTTTGCCACTAACCTAGCCTTGTAGGTAGTCATGTTACCGTCCATGTCAGTCTTTCTCTTAAAGACCCATTTACACCCTATGGGAACTATTCCCTCAGGTGGATCAACTAAGTTCCAAACTTGGTTGTCTTTCATGGATTCCATTTCAGAATTCATGGCCTCCAGCCATTTCTCTTTGTCATGCCTTAATAGCACTTCCTCATAAGTTCTTGGGTCCTCATCTTCCATGAGATACACGCCGTATACCTTTCGGGCTCACGGCGTTCCCCGGTGGATCTTCGAGGTGCTAGTGTGTCTACGGTAGAGGATGGTGTCGCATCTGTATGTGGCAAGTCCTCTACTTCCATCAACTGACTGTTATCCGTAAGTGGTTCTCGAATTTCTTCAAGATCAATTTTACTCCCACTGACCCTATCCAGAATAAACTCTTTCTCTAGAAAGTGGCCAGTCCTAGCAACAAACACCTTTTGTTCCTCAGGATGGTAAAATTGGTATCCTCTAGTTTCTCTAGGATAACCCACAAACAGACATTTGTCAGATCTAGCTTCTAGTTTGTCAGGCATCATCCGCTTCACGTAAGTCGGACAACCCCAAGGTTTAAGATAGGCTAGACTCGGTTTCCTCTTATGCCATACCTCGTATGGTGTGGATTCAACCGTCTTTGATGGAACTCGGTTCGGTGTGTAGGATGCGGTTTTAGAGCATACCCCCAAAATGATTTTGGGAGAACTGCATAGCTCATCATGGATTGCACCATGTCTAACAGGGTGCGGTTCCTCCTCTCAGATACGCCATTCATCTGTGGCGTCCCGGGAGGGGTCCATTCAGGCTGAATCCCATTCTCCTTCAAATAATCTTGAAACTCTCCATCTAGGTATTCTCCACCTCGATCGGATCGAAGTGTTTTGATTTCTTTACCCAGTTGTTTCTCCACTTCACTTCTGAATTCTTTGAACTTTTCGAAGGCTTCAGATTTAAACTTCATTAAGTATATATAACCATAGCGTGAATGGTCATCAGTGAAAGTGATAAAATAAGAGTATCCTCCTTTGGCTTGAATTGACATTGGGCCACATACATCAGTATGTATGAGCTCAAGCAAATCATTGGATCTTATCCCTTTGCCACTAAAAGGTGACTTTGTCATCTTGCCAAGTAAACAAGCTTCGCATGTGTCAAACGATTCGTAATCGAATTGATCCAACATTCCATCTTTATGGAGTTTGGAAATGCGATTCTTATTTATATGGCCAAGTCTACAATGCCATAAGTAGGATTCATTCAAGTCATTTGTTTTGGCTTTCTTGTTATTTATATTAAGTACGTCAACATTCATATCTAATATGTAGAGACCATTGCTAAGTATGCCAGTACCATAAAAGATTCCATCACGTGAAAAAGAACAACATTTATTCTCAAACGTAAAAGAAAATCCATCAACATCTAATGCGAGAAATAGAAATAATGCTCTTCGTAAGAGCGGGAACAAAATAACAGGTTATTGAGTTCTAGTACTAGCCCACCGGGCAATGAAAGAAAATAAACTCCTACGGCCGGCGCGCAAAGAACACTTGCTCCATTTCCAACGCGTAGGTCCACCTCTCCTTTCCTCGATCTCTAGTTCTTCTTAGTGCCCGCATATTCGTACAAATATGAGAACCACAACCGTATCTAATACCCGGTGGTTAGACTTAGAAGAAGTAATGTTGATCTCAATCATAAATATACCTGAAGTCGAAGCATCAGAATGCTTCTTCTTGGTACTCAAGAAGCCCTTGCAGTTTCTCCTCCAATGTCCGGTCTCACCGCAATGGAAGCAAGCATCCTTGGATTTGTCTTTCGCTATTTTAGGCGTTGGCTTAGGTGCGCCTTCGCCTTCTTGGACTTTTTTGGGCTTTAGGCTTGCCCTTGCTTGAAGTGACCAGCAACACTTGCTTTCCCTTCCCCACAGTGCCCTCAGCAGTCTTCAACATGTTCAATAACTCCGCAAGGGAGCAATCTATTTTGTTCATGTGATAGTTCATCACAAACTGCGAGAATGAGTCAGGTAGAGATTGCAGAATTAAGTCAATGCTCAACTCTCGTTCCAACTTGTGACGCAGCTTCCCAAGCCTCTCTATGTACCCGATCATTTTAAGCACGTGTGACCCCACAGCAGTTCCAGATGCCATCTTACAGCTAAACAGGGCCTTCGAGACCTCGTACCTCTCAGTGCGAGACCGAGAAGCGTAAAGTTCCTTCAGGTGAACCATGATAGAGTAGGCGTCCATAGACTCATCTTTGTTTCGCAGTTCGGGTGTCATAGAAGCAAGCATGATACATGTAGCATCGCATCGTCGAACAAAGTGCTTGTTGTACTTCTCGACAACATCCGCGGCCGAACCCTCGCCGGGCTTTTCCGGTAGGGCCTCGTCCAAGACATAGCCAATCTTCTCGTGCCTCAAAACGATTTTGAGGTTTCTTTCCCAATCGAGAAAATTAGTTTCGTCAAGCTTGTTTTCGATGATAAAACGAAGGTTCAATTTGTTTGACATTTTCTACAACAATAAATAAAGATAGAATAAGTAAAAGCTCATGTATAAAAACCCTAAATTTGCACTAAGAAATTTATAAGGTTTTACTCCCACTAGCCAACTATTCCCTATTGGCTTTCAAGAATTTAATTAATTCTTTAGTGGCTGGGATCCCATCTAGTTACCTCGATCCCCGACGAGGGCCGATCAACCGAGATAATTTTGATAGGTAGGTACTCTTACCGGCCGCATCGCATGCGACTCCCGTGGCCGACTAGTCAACTCTTTGACATTTCACATCTCTATGTGATAGTCAACCCCTTGTCTCTAAAATCAGACGGTCCTGACGAGGGCCAATCACCGCAAGATTCTAGTCGAGTCGTAACCCAACATTCATGAGATCTCGTAACG
The DNA here is from genome assembly GCA_036785695.1 of Gentiana straminea. NCBI lineage: Eukaryota > Viridiplantae > Streptophyta > Magnoliopsida > Gentianales > Gentianaceae > Gentiana > Gentiana straminea. The sequence continues at coordinate 6,396,770 of JAVUPR010000398.1, forward strand.
ATCATATCTCAATAATAACGATATACCCGTGGTAGGTCAACTCCCGACGAGGGCCGATCGTTGGATCCGAACAAAGGCTCTTCACCGTCATTATAATATTGGGAGACAATTTTGGCTCGATTTTTGGCGTGGGAATAATTTTAAATTAATTCACTTAATTAATTTTGTTTAATTATGGTCTCATCTACTATGTGCATATTACTACGATATCATATAAAGTAAAACATACACAACATTCCGCGCATAAAATAACCGGTATGATCATGGACTTTTCCTAGGTGCGGTTTCGAATACAACCGACGAAACCGCAGGTCACAAACTAAGGGTATCTCGCAACCGCCAATAGGATCTTTATTGCTTTGTACGCCAATGGGTTCTTTATCTCTCCTTGGTCTTGAACTTCTTGCTCCATTCTTGTTACATAATAAATAATTACACCCGCCGCACACGGGGGGGATCTCAGGGAATGGGATAAATGCAAAAAGTAAACTAGGTCACGTTCTTCATAACGGCCTAGGACAATTTTTTTCAAAAACCAACATAAAGAAAACATTCCCATCTATCCTATTGGTCGAGTCCATGATCAATCGGGGTCCATATAATCACATTATATCTACACATCTAATCCATACAATTTTATCTTATGAAAAAGATTAAATTCTAATTTTAACTACTACTACTCATGCGTCTTTATTTTATCACGTCAAATAATTAAATAACTTTTAATTAATTATATGACTTAATCGAAAATTAAAATTAACATTTAATTTTAAATCGATTTCAATTTTAATTAAATTTGAACTATAAAATTAAAATTATAAAGTCTCCTATTTGTTTCCTTTCCAAAACTAAATTTAGCTTAGGCCTGGCCACTTTCCAAAATCAAAATTTTGGAAGTGGCTGCAAGCTAGGCCTTTTACAAATCAAATATTTGAAAAGGGCCTAGGCCTATTCCAAATCAATATTTGGAAAGGCCAAATTATTTTAGTCTAGGCACGGCCACTTTCCAAAATCAAAATTTTGGAAGTGGCCTAGCTAGGCCTTTTACAAATCAAATATTTGAAAAAGGGCCTAGGCCTATTCCAAATCAAAATTTGGAAAGGCCAAATAATTTTGGTTTAGGCTGGCCACTTTCCAAAATCAAAATTTTGGAAGTGGCCTAGGCCTAGGCCTTTTGCAAATCAAATAATTGAAAAGGGCTAGGCCTATTCCAAATCAAAATTTGGAAAGGCCAACATGCCATATGGTTTCCCAATGGTCCAAACTATTTGAACCATTGGTTGGCCATATGACACAACTAAACAAACGAGATATCTATGCACAATAAAATATCACAAAACGAAAAGGGTCGATCTCCCCATTGGAAGAGGAGAGCCGACGGACGGCAACCCTAGGGTTACCGCCGCCGCCGCCGCAGAGGGAGGGGGGCGCCGCCAGTCGGCCGACCCCCCAATGAACCCTAATTTTTTTTTTTTAGCGTTTCGTGATTTAAATCTTGCATATATTGATTAAATACTACGCAATTAAAATAAGCTTATTGCTTAAGCACGAAGTCTGTCTCTGATACCACCGTTAGGAAATCACTAGTTTAACGCAGCGGAATTTAAAATTTGATTTCCTTTTCTAGATCGTTCTTCGTTTAATGCAATAAACACGTTAAGTAGTTTGACGGTTATACCTTGGATGATCTACAAGATCGTCGCTTTGACCGCCAACGGAGAGTAGTTCAATGCGCAAGCCGTCCACGCGTCCGGCCTCTATCGCTAATCCACAAGAACCACTCGCCGGAATCCTCCTTGGATTGCTATCGGAAAAACTCCGGCTGCTAGACCGGACATTTTCTTCCCTCACAAACTCACTATGGAGAGCTCTCTATTTTACACAAGAATTATGAACTCTTGCAATTGTGTTGTACAAAAGAGCTTGACACCCACTTCCCTTTTATAGAGGAGGTGGCGCCCCAAGTTGAGTAGAAGAGAAGAAAACCTTTTTCTAATAAAATAAGGAAAATCAACTAGATTGATTTATCTCTTTAATTATAATTTATTTTGTCAATATCATATATTGATTATAATTATCTTATTACCATAAATCTATTTTCAAAATCAATTAATATCTTATATTAATATTATGGCAATCTTATTAATTAAAGTGCACAATCCAAGTGTATCTCATACACATAAAAGTGGCGCCCCATTAGTCAACTAATTGACTTCCGGAATATTCTTTAATTAATATAATTTGTATATATAATTAATATCTTTTATTTAATTTATTCATAATAAATAAATACCACCATATTAATTTACCATTATAACCTTTATAGTCTAGAGATAAACTTTCCTTGTTTGGTTATCAACTATAACCGCATTTTAATCCGACTCGATGTTCATATTTGTGTGACCCGATAGGCTTCCGAATATGTTGGCCGTAGACACAAAAAGCAATTTACTAAAATGCCCTTCATACCTAACGATCACGGGATAGCGTCTAGCAACACACCGTGACCCCCAATCATCGGAAGAGTCAAAAGCAATGACTACTACCTTTCATGTGAAGCGAGTTACCATGTAAGTTACAATCTATCGCCGTAATAATATCCATACGATCGTACCTCGAGTGTCAATACATTGACGATCGTATCTTATAAACGGATATCATGCTCTCTCGGAATAACACATTTACTCCCACTTTGCAAAGATTCTCGAGAGCTAGACATTCCTTATAAGAAGGCCATTTCGGATATTCAATCCCAATCATAGGATACGCGATTCCCGGACGACCAATCATGTATACTCCGCATGCTTCAATATCATACCCAATCACTACCGCATGATCGCCCCGTGGTTAGGAGAAATCTCAATAGTGTCAAAGCATGACAATCCACACCGTGATGCCATGAAGACTCCGGTCAAAAGGATAATTACACAACCGCCACATAGTGTGACACTTAATGTAAGTGGGTCGGCCTAACGTACGCATTCTCTAATACACGTCCACGTACGGTCCAAGTGTCTCTACACTTCGATAGACGAGATCTATCCCTACCTTCTAAAAGATAGAAGACATCCAATACGTGCTAGTCTGATTATACTATCAATGTCCCATTTGATAATATATAAGACTAGAGACATTTAAGTACCAACCTTGTTATAGTGATTAGAGATCTCATCAACCATAATCACTATCATGGTTTCTCTATCACAGATTGATACTAGGGACGTTACTATATATATACGACAAATAATATGAAGATAAACAATATATAATAACATAAGTGCTTTTATTAATCATAATAAAGTTATTACATGAACTAAATAGACTGTAACCGACCCGACCCGGTCGGATCCGGTCCAACCCGATTGGGTTTAGGACACCTTTCCAACACGAGACTAGTGCACACAAAAATGCTTGTTGATCAAGATAGTATTCTTATTATTGCGGTGTTTTTAGCCTTGGTGCAAAGTCCTCTATTTATAGTGTATGGTCCAACGTTCATTTACTTTGAATCTGAATTGTATCAACGGCTATCTTGTAACGGCTATAATTTATGACCGTTCTGATGTGTCAGTATTTCATCCAATAACATTGCTTCCTTTACAACGTTCGACTGTACTATCAGTTTGGTGGATGACTGACCTATAAAAATGAGTTTCCTGATCAGTTTTATACTGAGTTTGTCAGTTGTCAGTTTCTTTACTGACTTGGAGCATTAACTGAGATTTTACTCTTCTTTAAATATCAGTACTCCAGCTTTTCATCCGATTATTATTGACTTAATCAGAGTACACTTTTTTCAAACAAATTATCTAAGAGTTCATTGTCCTTATGGCTCTTAGGTCTTCATACAAGATCCATAAAGTCAGTTCATGTCACCACAAACTTGCCTGAATTCTAACTTTACAGTCTCGACATGTAAACTGAGTTTGAACCCTCAGTTCTTCAATCTTCTATAACTGAGTCTGTGACCCTCAGTTCTTCGTCAACTGAGTTTGAACCCTCAGTTCTTCAATTTTCTAGATAAGCCAACCGAGTTTGTGTCCCTCAGCGAACTTATATTCTTCAGTTCCATATTGGTGTAGTCTGAGTCAGTTTATCAGTTTGTTTATCTTGACGATTTCCAGTTTTCTAAATGACTTCCAGTTTTCAGTTTCATGAAACTATAATTATTACAGTGCTTGTCTGATGTAACCTATACAATTATCAGACTCTAGTAAATCCTATACATTCAGTTCTAGACATCTTTTAGCATTTCACTATAACAGCTAGCTTCAGCACTTCATCAATGAGGTTAAGATAATACTTTGAATAAATATGATGAATTATCAACAAAACATAAATTTTATTTCCAACAAGTTCCCCCTTTTTGGTGATGCCAAAACTCTCCCTAAAAGAAAAGCTTAAAGATCAAAATAATGTAAAACAAGGTAAAACTGGAAAACTGGATTTCATTAGAATATGCAAAAACTGGAATAGTTACACTTTGTTCAAGTAAGTTTAACTAGAGGTTGAGCTCTTTTCTGTGCTTTTTGTGTAACTGAGATAAACTTCATTTCTTTGTCATGAAGACGATAATCATACTCTAGCTTAGAGTCTTCCTTAGTAAAAGTCTTATTATAGTCCACTAGACTTCATTCTTTCCATTTTCTCCACAAAGCTAACTTTGGTAAAGCTGATTCATTATTGTAGTAATTTTCAAACTCTACTATATCAGCTTTCCTTTGTTCAACTTTGTCTCGTATCTTCAGTTTGTCTTCAATCCTCTTGATCTTCTTATAGTGTGCCATCTTTTGATTGTGATATACGTCAGATAAGAAGTAGTTCAAGGATTATTCAGTAGTCTTGTCCCTGTACTTGGCTTTGATAGGATTGTGATCTTTGACAAACTTCAACCACAGATCCTGTGTTAGAGTAGCTCTCCTTTCTTCAGGTTGACTGTATTTCTCAATGAGCTGCTCATCAGTTAATTCTGTCTTTAAAAACCTTGGATATGTTGCTGATTTATATTTCTCCAATTCGTCTTCAAGTTGCTTCTTTTCTTTGACTAGCCTCAGCTTTTCTTCTTCAGCTTCCCCCTTTTTGGCATCATACAATTGATCTACCAAAGCATGGGTTGCCTTTTGATCGGTTGAGAAGCAAGTACTTCTTTGAGCTGATTATCTAACCGTAGATGTGCTGATTTAAATGCCAGTGAGCTTGAGCATGTGTTTCCCTATCTACTGCGGTTGAGACTTTAAGTTTCTCCTTGAGTGTCAAAATTTCTGAGGCAGAACCTGAACTTGACTTGTGAATCATCTCTAATCTTGCGTGAACTGAGATATCTATTCTCTGTCTATAATCTAGATATCCAGAGATGTTTGACAGAAGGCCATTGTATGCATCCTTTTGTCTGAGCACAATCTTCAAGTTCTCATGAACTTTGCCCAATTCCTCCTTTGTCAAAATATCAGAAGGATCATATGTGTCTTCTGTTTGGACTTTAGACTGAGTGATATCTTCAATTACCATAAGTTGCTGATTATCAAGTCCATTAGTTGCTTGCTGATTGTCAGTTGTCTGATTTCCAACTGGAAATTCTTCTTGCTGAGTTACAATTTGCGTAGCTTGGAGTTGAGGTTGAGTATCTGGCTGCAAATCTGTAGTCATATCAGCTTCTTTCCTTGAATTATCATCTTCATCATCATCCTTGTTCTTTAAAATATCCTTGGGTGTAGATGATGTGGCTGATTCTCTTCGTTGGGCTACTTCATTGAATCTACTGAAGCAATTTGCAAGAAACTCTGTCATAGGAAATAGAGTATATAGGTCTCTAATTTCAAGTTTCTCCAAGAGTAACTTTTCTTCAGTTTGTAAGATAGCATCACGAGAGTCTTCTGGTTTGAGCTTCATCTTCATCAGCATAAAAAACTGGGGCTGGTTACTGATCTAATTGGTGCTGAGATTGTTGTAACTGAGAAGCAGTATCATCAGCAAGAATATCTTTCCATGTAGTTTCAGCTGTCAGTTGTTGTAGTTCCCTCTTAGTTGGTGCTTGCTGACTCGAAGTACCTGGGTACAAACATTTGATAACTAATTTTTCCTTTGCTGAGTCAGCTTTCCGCTTGACTCCTTTGTGTTCAGCTTCCTACTGAGACACAGTTTTCTTCCTTGCTTCAGGTTGGGAAGTTGTTCTTCTTGAACTTGTAACTGTGGCAATTTTCTCTGTATCAGTAGTTGCAGCTGCAATTTGTCTTGCTTTCTTCCCTGCCTTGAGTTTCTCCAAATAGTATTGAATGACTCCACTGAGTGATTTCTTCAGTCGGAATTTGCCAATAGTTATTTGTCCTTCAGCTTGAGCTTTCTGCACACTTTCCAATTCAGCTAAATGTTGTTTCTTTATCTGATTGATGACATAACCGGCCCAATTGAATTCTAGTTCGTCCCAGATTATGTTCATCAGATAAGCACTGTCATCAGATAATATATTGATTCCTTTGGATTTTCCAATGACATGTCTGCTGAGCCATCTGCTGAGGAGTCCAAATTCTGGCTTGAGTTTATCAATATTTATACCAACTGCTGTTGGTTCCTTAGATAAGGAAATCTGCCTAAGAAAGGCGTCTATTTTCAATGGTAGACAAGCCAGGTCTATTGATGTCACAGGTGGATTTGTGAAAAAAAATAGTGACTTCATGACTCGTTCATTGACAATGATTCGATCTCCACGAACCTTAGTGATGAGGGAGTCTCTTACCATACGCATGTTCTCCCAGAACTGCAAAATCCCTTCCACATCACGTTTTTCGTTGAAAGTGACCTCCAGAATGCTTCTTAATCCTGGTTGTTTCTGGATCTTCTCGTAGATATAACTTGCAAGTAGAGTGTTGTTGCACATAGCTTCATAAATTTCAAATGTATACACATCTAAATTTGTGATCAATCTTTCTTCTTGAGATTTCTTTGAGGTGGCCATTTCTAGGTTTAGTATGAAAAAATGGAATTTTGAGAGAGAAAAATCTGATTTTTGTTTTTGAGGAAATATGAATGGAGGTTGGATAAATAGGGGTAATGTACTGGCGGTTGATTGGTACAACTTTTCAAATTCCATGATGGTTTTTGTAACCGATGCGTGTACTGTTCTGACAGTAAAGGGGTGTACACGCAACATATTCTGACATAAACTGCGGAAATTAAATGCGATATAACCGCTGTCGGTTTTATCTTATCAACCTTTGACTTAAGTTGACTGATATAAAAACCGATGCTTAAATATCAGCTAATACTTCACTTTCAGTTAGTCAGTTTGAAATTGTTGATGTCAATGACTGATCTGTTAAGTGAGCGCACCCAGCAGAACAAAGATCAATCCCCTTGACGAATTTCTGGCTTAAACTAACTTAGCTGATCCTTATTATACCCAACTCAGTTCTTAGTTTGGCAAATCTTTCTTTGTCTAGTGGCTTTGTAAAGATGTCAGCCAACTGATCTTCAGTAGGTACATAAAGAACTGTAATGTCCTTTATCTCTGCATGATCTCTTATAAAATGATGTCGCACATCAATATGTTTTTTCCTTGAGTGCAAAACTGGATTGTCAGTTATTGCAATTGCACTTGTGTTATCACACATTATGGGAATTGTTCCTTCTTCTATCCTATAATCTCTATATTGCTGTCTGATCCATAAAACTTGAGTACAACAACTTCCAGCTGCTATATACTCAGCTTCAGTTGTTGAAGTTGAAATAGAATTTTGCTTTTTGCTAAACCATGACACAAGTCTATTTCCTACAAACTGACATGTGCCTGAGGTGCTTTTTCTGTCCACTTTGCATCCTGCATAATCTGAGTCTGAATAGGATATCAGTTTGAATTCTCCTTCTCTTGAATACCATATTCCGACTCCATTTGTATCTTTCAAATACTTCAAGGTCCTTTTCACAACTTTGAGATGGCTTTCCTTTGGTTTCGACTGAAATCTTGCACATACACCAACGGTAAAAGATATATCTGGCCTACTTGCTGTAAGGTAAAGTAAGCTTCCAATCATTCTTTTGTAAAGTGTTTGATCAACATCTTTGCCCTCTTTGTCTTCATCTAGCCTATGTTGGTCCCAATTGGTGTAGAAATTCCAGCTGATTTTTCCATACCAATTTTTTTGATAAGTTCTCTTGTATATTTGGTTTGGTGAATGAAAATTCCATCTTTTAATTGTTTAACTTGTAATCCAAGAAAATAATTTAATTCTCCCATCATGCTCATTTGAAATTTGCTCTTCATTAAACTTGCAAACTTCTCACAGAGTTGTTCATTTTCAGATCCAAAGATAATATCATCAACATAGATTTGAACAAGGAGAGTACTTTCTTCATTTTTCATTCTGAATAAGTCGATAGTTCCTTTGATAAATCCATTATCCACTAGAAACTGAGATAGAGTTTCGTACCAAGCTCTTGGTGCTTGTTTAAGTCCATATAGAGCTTTCCTTAGTCTGAAAACTTGGTCAGCTTGATCTTTGATCTCAAATCCAGGTGGTTGTTGAACATAAACTTCTTCTTCAAGTATCTCATTCAAAAATGCGCTTTTAACGTCCATCTGGTACACTTTGAACTTTTTATGAGCTGCAAAGGCAAGAAATAGTCTGATTGCTTCCAATCTTGCAACTAGTGCATAAGTTTCATCAAAGTCTATGCCTTCTGCTTGAGAATATCCTTTAGCTACAAGTCTAGCTTTGTTTCTGATGATATTCCCATCTTCATCAAGTTTGTTTCTGAATACCCATTTGGTTCCAATGATATTCACATGAACTGGTCTCTCTACTAATTCTCATACTTGATTTCTTTCGAATTCATTCAGTTCTTCTTGCATAGCTAATATCCAATCTGGATCTTTTAATGCTTCTTCTATCTCTTTAAGTTCATATTGAGATAGAAAGCAAGCAATCATTGCATCTAGTTGATGTCTTGTTCAAACACCAGCTTGAGTATCAGCAATTACTTATTCTTCAGGGTGATCCCTCATCCATTGATGTACTGGGGCTTGCATCAAGGGATCTACATTTTGTTCAACTGGTTCTTCATGAACTGGTTCTTGATTTTCTTCAACGGAGTCAGAATCATGTTGTTCAGGTGTAGGTTGTTGAGTAGTTGGAAACTGAGACTGATCTTGATCTGAAGATTCTGAAATCCTTAGTCTTCCAATGTCAACAAAAACTGATTCTGGCAAGACTGGTAACTGAGACTGAGAAACTGGTTCTGGTCTATCTTCAGTTATTTCACCAGGAAAATTTGGTTCATCAAATACCACATGTATTGATTCCTCATGCTTGAGTGTCCTTTTATTTAGTACTCTAAATGCTTTGCTGACACTTGAATATCCCAGAAAAAATCCTTCATCAGCTTTGGGCTGAAAAACATGAAGTTGATCTTTTCCATTATTATTTATGAAACACTTGCTTCCAAAAGCATGAAAGTAAGAAACATTTGGCTTTCTTCCATTCTAAATTTCGTAAGGAGTCTTCTCATGTCTTTTATTCATGAGAGCTATGTTCTGTGTATAGCAAGCTGTGTTGACTGCTTCTGCCCAATATCGTTCAGGAAGTTTTGCTTCACAGATCATAGTCCTTCCTGCTTCTTTGAGTGTTCTATTTCTTCTTTCAGCTACACCATTCTGTTGAGGTGTTGTTGTGGCGGCAAGTTGATGTAAAACACCATTTTCTTCACAATATTCAATAATCACTTTGTTGAGGAATTCAGTTCATTTATCTGATCTTATCTTCACAACTGATAGACTTTTCTGATTTTGAAGCCTTTTGAGTAGTTCTGTAAGTCTTTTCTTGGTTTCACTTTTCTTGGTGAAGAAGATAACCCAAGTGTATCTTGAAAAATCATCTACCACCACCAATGTATACTTCTTTCCACTAATACTGACTGGTGTAATATGTCCAAATAAGTCCATATATAGTAGCTCCAGGACTCTGGTTGTTGAATGCTGAGATTTAGTCTTGAAACTAGCTTTTGTTTGCTTTCCTTGCTGACAAGCATCACATAAGTTATCCTTCATGTATGAGATTTCTGGTAGTCCAATGACTAACTGTTTCTTAACAAGGTTGTTGATGTCATCAAAGTTTAGATGACTCAGTTTCTTGTGCCATAACCAGCTGATTTCTGATTTAATATGCATAAGTAAACAAGTTTCTGCAACAGCTGTAGTCCAATCTACAACATACATATTCTCTTTTCTTCTTCCGGCTAAAACAACTTGAAATGCTGTTTCACTGACGACAATGCAAAAATCTTTATCAAAAGTAACTTTGTATCCCATATCACAGAATTGACTGGTGCTGAGTAGATTGTAATGCAATCCTTCTACATAAGATACATTCTTGATTGTAAGTCCATTTCTGATCAAGGTACCATAACCTTTGGTGAATCCAGGTTTGTCTTTACTTCCAAAGTTAACCTTTGGTCCATCCTTGGCAATAAAGTTACTTAGACAGTCTTTGCTCTTTGTCATGTGTCTTGAGCAACCACTGTCAAAGTACCATATATCCTGCAAAATAAATTAAACATTTTTAGGTACCCAACTCTGTTTGGGTCCATGGGTGTCAGTTGTCAGTACAACCTTGGGAATATATCCTTTAGGTATTCTTCGGATATTGTTGCACTTGTTTTCATATATGTAAGCCACACTCCCATAGTATATATGCTTGGACTGTGTCTTATTTATATGATCTCTCAGATCTTTTGACTGAAACTGATTTCCATGATGTTTTCTATTATTAACACTTGAATAATAACCATCATTTCTTTTGTACTGAGGTCTGTGCTGACCTTGGTACTGAGGTTTCGGCTGAGAAGTGAAGTGATTCCTCTGCTGACTTTTGGACTGAAACTTGTGATAAGTTTTATGTCTGAAATGATTGCTTTTATCAATTTTAATAGTAGTTTCAGAGAAATTCCAGTCATCATCGGTTGGAAATAATCTGCCTTTCCCCCTGACTTTGTGAATCTTTGAATAATTGATATTTTTGGATTTACTTTGACTGAAGTTTTCTGGTTCTTGGCCTGATCAGCTTTAGTAGATTCAGCAGTTGATCTACCTTTTCGATTTTCATGATGTACAGCTGGTTTACCCTTTTGGTTGGCCCTGTTGTTGTTTACAGCTGACTTCTTTGAAAACTGACGCTGAGACTGATCTGATTCACGTTGAACTTGTTTCACTGGTTCAGCATGCTTCTTAGTTTGGGGACATTGTTCAGCTACAAACTTAACACCAATTTTGGTATTACGTTCAGTTACCTTACTCGTTCCTCCCTTCAAAGTTTGCTGTGTATCAAATCCTAAGCCAGTTCTATCTCCATATGGCTTGCCTGATTTGAATCCAGTTGCTGAACTAGATTGAGCAAAAGATTCAGCTTGTCGTTCGCCGATGCAAGAGACCGACACCGATTCTTTCCTTTATCGTTTCGCTTAGTCTTAACGTGTTCGTTCATCATTCAATCTTTTGACTTCTAGAATTAGAGCTTCTTTCTCGCCTTTGATCGATTCATAACCAAACTTGTATGGTGACAAGCTGACTCATCAATTCGTCAAGAGTTTCTTCTAATTCTGAGTTCTTTTGATTGGAATCGGCTGTTGAAGAACATGCATTTTGCATGGAAATCTGAGCTGAGCTGTATTTAGAATTTGATTCACATACCTCGTTGGAATCTTCCATGTGTGCCATTAAAGTTGTGTCATCAGATAATCTTTCTGTACCAGCTTCGTAGTCAGACTCATCTCCAACTAATAATGCTCTTCTGTCGGTTCTTCTTTGTTGAGTCTTCTTTGCATTCAGTTCTGGGCATTCAGCTTTATAATGTCCAGGTTTCTTGCAGTTGAAACAAAGATACTCATCATCTTTTCTCTTTTTAGGAGTCTTCTTGATAAACTTCTGAGTTACAGGATGACCATTCTTCATCCTTCTGATTCGACTCATCATGAGTGCCATTTGTTCCTCCATTTCATCCAACTATTGAAGATTATTTGTGGATGTTTCTTGAGAGTCATTTGATGCTGCTGCAAGTGTTGTGGTCTTTGGTTCTTCCAGAGCTTTGATTATTGCAGTTGTGCTTGTAAAATCTTCACTGAATTCATAAGCTTTTAAATCTGAGAAGATTTTGAAGGAGTCTTCTAGATCAAGTCTTCTAGATTCTTCCATAGCAGTGACCTTCATCTTCCAACACATTGGCAAGGCCTTCAAGATTCTTGTATTGATTACTTTCTTTGTGTATTCAATCTTGAGTAGATCTAATTCATCCATGACAGCACTGAATCTTGTCTCCATTTAGTCAATGGTTTCTCTAAATTTCATCTTAAAATTCTCAAACTTCTGCTTTGCAACTGAGATTTTGTTCTCCTTGATTGAGTCAGTTCCTTCACAAACTAACTAAAGTTTGTCCCACATTTCCTTAGCAGTTGTGTAGTCTTTCACCTTCAAGTACATGTTGTTGTCAAGAGTTCTGAGGATAAAGTCCATAGCAACATTGTTGAGATTGTTTCGCTTGTGATCATCACTAGTCCATTCAGCCTTGGGCTTTGGAACTCGAACTTGATCTTCACCAACAGTTTGCATGTGAGTGATCTAAATTGGTCCATCAGTGAGCATGTCCATCATCTCGTCATGAGTAGCAGCTAGAAAAACCTGCATACGACGTTTGTATTCGTCAAACCTATCCATGTTGCACATAAGCATCTGTCTTGCATACTGATTGTTATCCATTGTGAGTGAGTGAAAACTGATTATACAAAAACTAGAAACTGAGCTTTCTAATAAGAACAACTAGAGGAGATTTAGAGCAAATGAGTTTTTAACAATGGCTTGTTAAAGAAACACTGCTCCGATACCAGTTGTTGGTATCGGAATAACTGTTACTAGTTACTTGCTCTAAGTCAGAACAGAAAACGCTGCTCCGATACCAATTGTTGGTCCCTTGGAAAGGCTAACACAAGTTTAGAGGGGGGGTGAATAAACTTGTCCCTAAAAACTGGATTTTAAACAGATTAAGGTTCAGTTATAACTTGTGTGGAGTTAAGCTGACTGAGCTGAGTTTAAGTCAAACTAACTTAAGCAAAACTGAGTCAACCGGCAGCGGATAGAATTGTAGCCTTTTACTTGATCTTGTTTTTCTATGCGAAAGCTGAGTGTGATAAACTGAATTCTGGTGAATGTCAGTTTGTGAGCTGTGAGTTGTGTAACAATCAGTTCTCAGTATGCTGTGTAAACAATATAAGTGCTGTAATAAATAAATGTGTAAAGTAAATGCGTAAAGTTAATGAAACAAGAGTTATAGAGGTTCCAGGTGGTGTAATCATGTCAGCCCTCTCTTTCCCTGTGGTGTAGGAGGAAAATTCCACTAGAACTTCTTGAGGTGAGCTGTTACAAAAGTCCTAAACAATAGTCCTTGGCTAATCCTAGCTTCACTATCTAAACAGTTGTAGAACAGGTAGAATTGCTGCTCTTAAATTGCTTGAACACTGGTCCTTGAAGGGTTACGTAGGCCTCTTCACCAGCTACCACCACAAACACAGTCTACCCGACTGCTGTGACAACTGTCCTTGGCAAAACCTTCCCGGTTGGCTTCACAGTCTGAACCTTTGATTAAGAATCAAAGTTGGGTTGAGAATCAATAAATTGATTCTTGTTTGTGGTTCTTCTAAGTGTATGATTCTTGATAAATCCTGTGTAGCTTGAACACTTGGAAGATTTCTAGATATGAACTTGTTAGCACAGAGATGATAGCAATTCAAATGAACGAGACTAGTGCACACAAAAATGCTTGTTGATCTAGATAGTATTCATATTATTTCGGTGTTTTTATCCTTGGTGCAAAGTCATCTATTTATAGTGTATGGTTCAACATTCATTTACTTTCAATTTGAATTGTATCAACGGCTATCTTGTAACGGCTATAATTTATGACCGTTCTGATGTGTCAGTATTTCATCCAATAACATTGCTTCCTTTACAACGTTCGACTGTACTATCAGTTTGGTGGATGACTGACCTATAAAACTGAGTTTCCTGATCAGTTTTATACCGAGTTTGTCAGTTGTCAGTTTCTTGACTGACTTGGAGCATTAACTGAGATTTTACTCTTCTTTAAATATCAGTACCCCAGCTTTTCATCTGATTATTATTGACTTAATCAGAGTACACATTTTTCAAACAAATTATCTAAGAGTTCATTGTCCTTATGACTCTTAGGTCCTCATACAAGATCCATAAAGTCAGTTTAGGTCACCACAAACTTCCCTGAATTCTAACTTTACAGTCTCGACATGTAAACTGAGTTTGAACCCTCAGTTCTTCAATCTTCTATAACTGAGTCTGTGACCCTCATTTCTTCGTCAACTGAGTTTGAACCCTCAGTTCTTCAATCTTCTAGATAAGCCAACCGAGTTTGTGTCCCTCAGCGAACTTATCTTCTTCAGTTCCATATTGGTGTAGTCTGAGTCAGTTTATCAGTTTGTTTATCTGGACGATTTCCAGTTTTCTAAATGACTTCCAGTTTTCAGTTTCACGAAACTATAATTATTACAGTGCTTGTCTGATGTAACCTATACAATTATCAGACTCTAGTAAATCCTATACATTCAGTTCTAGACATCTTTTAGCCTTTCACTATAACAGCTAGCTTCAGCACTTCGTCAATGGGGTTAAGATAATACTTTGAATAAATATGATGAATTCTCATCAAAACATAAATTTTATTTCCAACAGAAAGAACTCCTTATGAAATGTTATATGGCACTAAACCTGATTATTTTGTGTTTGATTTTTTTTGTTTGGTCTTTTCATGCACTCTTCAATAATTCTATACAAAATTTGATAACAGATGCAGGACGTGTGTGTATCTTCGAAATTCAAACACCTCTAAGGGGGGCTATTATTTTGGACATCACCAACAAAGATATATATTTTTTGCTCGTAATACTCAATTCCATGAAACTTACTTTCATTTATTCAAGCAAGTTATAGGCAAAGCTCAGTGCACCACTGATATGCTACTACCATTGTCTATCTTCACAAGCTTAGAGAATCAGCTGGGTAGTTCAGCTTAGGAATCCAGCAGAGGAGTAGATTCGGCTGAGGAGTCCAACGAGAGGATCGATCCATACCGATCGAGCACACCGCACCAACAGTTCAGCTGAGAGGTCTACAAGGACCTGGAAGACAACAAACTTTTATCAATGAGGTGCTAATGTTGTGCAGACCCTCCATCTGGTAGAACAAGTTATGAGTCTGGGTAGACTCACAGCTGAATATGAGAATTATGTTGGTGCCATTGATACAGCCACTGAGCCCAATACTTAAAATCAAGCAATTAAACATGATGAATGGAAGGAAGAAATGCAGAAGGAAATTGAGGCATTACAGACAGTGCTATTAAACGACATAGCCGATCGTGAACAAACTCGTGTTCGGATCGTTAGTGTTTATGATCATTTGTTTGTTTATCTTAACGATCCGAGCTCGAACACAATGGTAGGCTCGATTGCTTAACGAACGAACACGAGCTTGGTTCACGAAAGTTCGATTATGTTCGGGAACGTGCTTATATAAATACATCAATTTATAGTAACAATAACTAAAAAGAGGATAAGTTATTCATTCATCTAATAGAGATTATAGATTTATTATATAATATTTATATATTTTTATAATATTTTTTGTTGTGTGATGTATGTAATATTAATCTATAACTTGTTATTTTTGCATTTGCACTTTATGTTTATACTTTAATGAACCGAACTCGAGCCAAACTCGAGTTGGAAGACAACAATATGTTTCACGATCTGATCTCGAACATGAGTTTGAACATTTTGTCTTTTAAACGAGCCGAGCTTGAACATATTATTTTGTTTGTTTAACAAACGAACGAGCTCTTGATCTAAACAAGCTCGAGCGCAAACCACCAATACACGGCTCGGCTCGTCAACAGCACTAATTACAGATACCAACACATGGGAAACAGTTACTTTGTCACCTGAAAAGAAGCATATTGGATGCAAGTGGGTGTATAAGGAGAGATTAGTAACAAAGGAATACATTCAGACCTATAGCAATGAATATCAAGAAACTTTTTCTTCATTTGTGAAGATCACAACAGTCAGAACACTATTGGCAGCTGCAACAGCCAATTGGCATCTTAATCATATGAATGTTAACACTATCTTTACATGTGGATTTGCATGAAGAAGTTTACATGCAGCTTCCTCATGAGTTTAAGTCGGACAAACCAAATCAGGTTTGCAGATTAATCAAGTCATTATATGGGTTGAAACAAACTAGCAGACAATGGAATCGCAAGCTGACAGAGTCTTTTCAAAGTCAGGGTTTTGTTTACTCTAAGCATGATCACAACTTGTTTACCCAATGATCAGACAATACCTTCATTGCCTTATTTGGTTTATGTATATGATATTATTGTAGCCAGTCCTGATCAGAATCAGATTCAACAAGCCAGAGACCATCTCCATGGGCAGTTTACTATCAGTAATATTGGTAAACACAGATACTTATTAGGAATTGAAGTTGCTAGAACACCTAATGTCATCTCCATTTCACAAGGAAATATACTTTGAACCATTTGCAAGAGTACGAGTTTTCGGTGCTAAATGTGCTAAAACTCCAATGGATTCCAAACAAGCATTGCAATATTGGGATTCACCTTTATTAGATGACAATAATGGATACAAATCGTTGGTTGGTAAACTGATTTACCTCACTTTTACTAGACCTTACATTGCTTTTGTAGTTCAACAGCTGAGTTGGTTTCTAGATAACCCAACTAAAAACCACGTGAAAGCAGCCCATAGGCTATTGAGATACTTAAACGTCAATACCGGACAACGAATTTTCTTCCCAGCTAAAAACAACTTCATCTTGAAAGGATTCACTGACAATGACTAGGCAGGATGTGTTGAGATCAGGAGGTCTATTTCAGAATATATGATGTTTTTAGGAGATGCTCCCATCACTTGGAATGCAAAGAAAAAATGACTATTGGCAGAAGCTCTTCTGAAGATGAATACATGGCAATGGCCAAGCAACATGTGGAATTCAGTGGCTTATTAAATTTTGCAAGATTTTAAAGATTCCAGTTCAGCTTCCTGATGTTCTATTATGTGACAACGCCGGTGCTCTTCACATTGCTCACAACCCTGTTTTTCATGAAAAGAACCCAAGAATAAGATTGACAGTCATGTTGTCAGAGACAGATAAATTAGGCTTGATCAAACTCATGCCCATTCATACCAAGGAATAACTTCCCGATATCCTCACAAAGGCTTTGGATACACCTATATTTTGCTATTTGCTGGATAAGCTGGCCATTTCTGAAATTTTCCAACCAAGTTCAAGTGGATAAAGGAGTGTGGGATGCAAGTAGGATGTGCAAGTTGATTCATTCACCACTCTCAACTCGAGGGGAGTGTTACAATATATAGTATGGATAAAAAAGTGTTGGATGCAAGAGGATGTGCACACATTCAGAATTCAGAATATTAGCTGAGAGTATTCAGATGTGATTATATCAACTGACTTGAATAATTCAACTGAGTGAAGAATTCAATTGAGAAGTAGCAGACCACAACACAACTTTGCACATCAATTATGATAGACTTGCATCATTTTTAATGGGTCCTACATTATCAATTGTGCAAAAATACATTGTCGCTTTCATGACACAATTTTGTGATAATGTCGCACATCATCAAAATGGGCCCTATCGTCCTAGTTCAAGTACCCTGAACTTGATTATAAAACTGATACGGCCATAATATGGAAACTAGAATTGTATGCTTTTAAACAAAAAAATCGTTGAGAAATTTGCTACCTTTTCAAACATTGCAGTATTATACATTCGATCATTGTCGATGTCAGAGGTTCAAGTAAAATCGAAAACACACGAAAATTCATCGAAATAAATTTTTCAGAAAAGGCATTTAAAGGCATACAGTTTCTCTCTAATAATGTTTAACAAGAAAGAGAAACAAAGTATACAACCACAAATCATTATTTCAGTTTTCACAACTCGAAAACAGTAGTACAAATACATGACATTGATTCATGCCAAATGGTATAACGATGTTACAACCGTCGTACCATACAATTTCTCGACATAGAATCTGTTCAATAAATCTAATTATGTTAAGACTGCAATTTTTTTTAGCAGAGGGTACAAAAACTCAAGTGCAACTATGATGTATCAGTACATGGGTACAAAAACTCAAGTGCAACTATGATGTATCAGTACATGGGGGGGGGGGGGGGGGGGGGGGGGGGGGTACAAAATTAGCAACAACAAAAGAAATGATGAAATAAGTTGAAGGAGAAACTCAAAAAACTGATTTTCTCCATGATTCAAAGAGCCACCACGTTGGCCCGTCTGTTTCAAGTACACTCTGCCTCCGGAATGTTTCCTCGTTAACATGGACAGCCACCGTGTTGGTCTGATTCTGATACTGCCTCCGGAATGCTTTGGAAATAGCTATAAGAAAGGGAAGAAAAGAAAAAAAAGGAAATAATATCATAAGCCAGAGATGAAAAAGTAAAAAAAAAAACAAGAAAATCAGACTACCAATTATTAGTCAGGCAAAAGAGGGCAATTTTTAACGAAAGAAAAATGATATTACCACTACATTATATCCCTAGACATTTGTAGACTACTGATCAAGGCGGGACCCATTGATTGATATGGATCAGAAAGCGTTTTTTTTATTTTTTTTTTATTTATCTTTTTCATGAGGCTGATTGTTGAAAGAGTAATAAAACTATACAGTGACAAGAGTAAGGTGAGTGTGCTTATAAATATGCAGAATTCGACGCCCATCTTCGACACCCTCTCCTTCTCCCTGGCATTCTTTCATTTTAAAAAAAGATAATCAGCTTTCCATTTAGTCTCCGGACTGAATCTTCGATTAACGGCAAGAATCCCGTTTTGAATAGAGATTCAATATGGCAGCATACCAACCAAAGAACATTCTCATTACTGGTGCTGCTGGCTTTATTGCATCTCATGTTGCCAATCGTCTCGTACGTAACTACCCGGAGTACAAGATTATTGTTCTTGACAAGCTTGATTATTGTTCGAATCTGAAGAATCTTGATCCATCTCGGTCATCTTCAAGATTCAAGTTCATCAAGGGAGACATTGCTAGTGCTGATCTTGCCAATTTCATCCTTGTCACGGAGTCAATAGATACGATTATGCACTTTGCAGCCCAGACTCATGTGGACAATTCATTTGGGAACAGCTTTAAGTTCACTAAGAACAATATTTATGGCACTCATGTACTTCTTGAGGCCTGTAAGGTCACAGGCCAGATCAAGAGATTTATTCATGTCAGCACAGATGAAGTTCATGGTGAAATTGATGAAGATGCTGTTGTTGGAAACCATGAAGCTTCTCAGCTTCTTCCTACCAATCCCTATTCTGCCAGTAAAGCGGGTGCTGAGATGCTTGTGATGGCATATGGGCGCTCGTATGGTTTGCCAGTGATAACAACACGAGGAAACAACGTGTATGGGCCGAACCAGTTCCCTGAAAAGTTAATCCCAAAGTTCATTCTCTTAGCAGTGAAAGGCCTGCCTCTTTCAATTCATGGTGATGGTGGGGTAATGTAAGGAGTTACCTTTATTGTGAGGATGTCGCAGAAGCATTTGAAATCATCCTACAGAAAGGTGAAGTTGGCCATGTCTAAAATATAGGAACTGATAAGGAAAGAAGAGTACTTGATGTTGCCAAGGATATATGGCAAGCTTTTCTCTTTAGAGCCTGATTCTGTGATCAAATTTGTGGAGAACAGGCCTTTTAATGATCAAAGGTACTTTCTGAATCATCAGAAGCTCAACAACTTAGGTTAGTCCGAACGCACTTCATGGGAGGAAGGTCTGAGGAAAACCATGGAATGGTATGTCAAGAATCCTGACTGGTGGGGGGATGTATCTGGGGCTTTGGTTCCTCACCCAAGAATGTTGATGATCCCTGGGACTGCTAGAACTAGCTCGGATGGCGATTATGTTCTGCACAATTCCTCAGCTAATGGAATGGTGGTGCAATCAGTAAAGAGTACTCAACCTAAACGGAAGCCTACTTTTAAGTTCCTGATCTATGGAAGAACAGGGTGGATTGGAGGTCTACTAGGAAAGATTTGTGAAAAACAAGGCATTCCATACGAGTATGGAAAAGGGCGGCTTCAGGATAGATCACAGGTACTAGCTGACATACAGAATGTTCAGCCAACCCATGTCCTCAATGCTGCTGGGGTGACTGGAAGGCCTAATGTGGATTGGTGTGAGTCACACAAACCAGAGACCATCCGAACTTATGTTGTTGGTACTTTAACCTTGGCACATTTATGCAAGGAGCACGGTCTTCTCATGATGAACTTTGCCACTGGCTGCATGTTTGAGTATGATTCTGCATACCCCATTGGATCAGGCATTGGATTTAAGGGGGAGGATACACCTAATTTCCATGGTTCTTTCTATTCCAAAACCAAGGCAATGGTGGAAGAACTTCTGAAAGACTATGACAACGTATGCACCCTCAGAGTCCGAATGCCAATATCGTCGGACCTGCAGAACCCACGTAACTTCATTACGAAAATTGCATGTTATGACAAAGTTGTCAACACTCCAAACAGCATGACAGTGTTGGATGAGCTTTTACCAATTTCAATTGAGATGGTTAAAAGGAACCTAACTGGAATATGGAATTTCACAAACCCTGGTGTTATTAGTCACAATGAGATACTGGAGATGTACAGGGACTACATTGACCCAAAGTTCAAATGGGCTAACTTTACTCTGGAAGAACAAGCTAAGGTTATCGTTGCAGCTCGAAGCAATAATGAAATGGATGCAAGCAAGTCGAAAAATGAGTTCCCAGAGTTGCTTCCTATGAAAGAATCTCTTATCAAGTATGTTTTTTAGCCTAACAAAAAGAACACCACTGCCTGACATATTATGGTGGCTTGCACACCTTGTCTCTGATCAACATTGTTTCCTTGAATTTAGACTTTTATTTAATCAAATACATGTAGGGTTTTATATGTTTCGAAGCGTATGTCTTGTTGTATTTCTATATTATACTTCTCAAAATTATGATGAGGACCTAGTCTTGACAGAAGAGATATTTTCCCCTTTTATACCTTTATGTCTGGTGAATAACTGATTAATTGACAATAAATAAAATAAAAAAATACAGTGACAAGAGTGTGTATTGTGAACGTGAATGATGTGGCAAGTTTGTTTACCCTAGAATCCCACTTCCTATAGGTTCACAATTGTCATATTGATATTTCACACATTTTATTGCTGTTATATGCAGTTTCATTTGTCTTGCTCAAAATGTCACATATAACTTAAACCTAGTGCCTTTTAAAAAGTGTAGTGAAGCTGTAGATTCCTAGGATTATAGACAGGGTTTACGAGTTGAAACAATCCATTGGTTCATGAACTTCAAATTTAAAATATAATCGAGAAAGTGACTAGTAAACACTCATTGATCAACGAGGGAGACCCATATCAATCATTGGGACCCCCATTAGGACCATTATTTAATCAATGGGTCCCACCATAACCCATGATCGGCACTATGTTATGGCAGTATCACTACCGGTATCATAACATGCCTTCTCTAAGTTCGTCATACACCAACCCATTATCCCCTGCCTAAAAAATGAGCCCAGATGGTGGCCAACATTATATACAACTTTCACCTCCACATGAAGAGCCTTTACCAGTAAACGTCAGATCATGTAATCAACTCTAACTCTATCTTTCCATTGAAAGCATCAAGAACCCAACACGCTAAGGACTACATTTTAGAAGCATATCAATGAATGAAACAATCCAGAGATGTTTAAATGCATGTAGCAGTACAAAACAATCTTCCAGCTTTCGTTTTTTCTTCATTTTCCATGGTTAAATCAATATGGATATGAGAAAAGAAATTACACTGTTTTCCATCATTGTCAAGTTACATTGCGAGACAAACGAGGGGACACGTGTCATACGTGCAAAACAATGAGCAAAAGAAGACATGGAAGGCGACAATTAGACAGAAAGGATATGGCTTGTTGTGGAGAGTATGATTATGATAAAACGCAATGGAGAAAAGTGATCTATATTATGGACCTACTGACCACTAAAAAAGAAAGACATAAACAACAGATCATAAAGTTGCATGAATTACAGTGTAACCTATTACTCTAACATGCAAAACATTCAGAATATCAAGTACCTATGCAATATCACCCCAGCATAAACGCCGTAATCAGTGAAGAACATTTCCAACAGATTTCTACGGAGGACAGAAAAGTTGTTCCTAAGTCTTCTGCTGCTGGGGGCAGGAACATTCTCAACAATAGACATACTTCAGCAGCTAAAAGCTATCGGTCCAGACATTTCCCTTTGTCCAATCACTCTATAAGAGTGAGTGGTTGAGAGCCAAATTTGGAAGACACTTGCCTATATTCAATGAATGTCTAGCAATAATCTACAATGCATGGATGCTCATGTTTGGAATGGTATCTCTTATCCGATATGTATCTGGCATGGGCATACACCGGATGCTTAGGATACATGTCTAGGGTCGAATTTGCAATTTTACTATAGTTGGAGCTTGGATACAGAACCCGATATGCATATCCATAACTTAGATATGTGAAATGAAGATAATATACTGAAAATTGAAGAAAATCCATTGAAAAATTAGAGAAAAGTTGCCCAAAATGAAGAGAAAAAACAGGAAATGGAGAAAAAAAAACCATAAAAAATGGTTGATTTTATGTGTTTAAATAATTTTTAAAGTTTGGGACTTATAGTATTGTTACAAACAGATTGGTCCTTATAATTGATATATATATATATATATATATATATGGAGTAAAGACACTTTAGGACCCTAACAATTTTTTCACTTCTATCCCCAAAGTTTCATCTTGACACTTTTACCCGTCATCTATACATTTCTTATAAACTCTTCAATCCATTTTTGCCACGTGTCAAGTTTTATAGGTTGAAGCATGTCGTATCTCCAATGCCGGTTGTGTGACACGTGACACTTTGGAGTAAAATTGTAATAAAAATGCACAAATGACAGATAAAAGTGCCAAGATAAACATTTGGGATAGAAGTGCAAAAATCGTGAAACAAAAGGGACCAGAAGGCTCCGTGTGTTTTGGGTTGGAGTTTTTTTTAGATTTTCTTTTGGGGTTGTTTTAGATAAAGTGATTGAAGTAATGATTAGAAAATTAAGATGTTTTTTTGAAATTTGTGTAGATTATGATTTGATTGGTGAAATAAAGTAGTATAATAAATAAAATAATGGTAAAAAAGGTTATAAAGTTGATAAAGTGAAATGATGAGAGATAATTTAATATTTTTTTATTTGTAGTTGAAGAAATGATTGGTGAGAGAATTGTAAGATATGATGGGTAAAGTGATATAAAAAACTCCGAAAAAAACTCTTACGAAAACAAACGGAGCCGAAGTGTCTTTATCCCTGTTAAATATCCATGTGGATCCCCTTCACACAAGAATATACTATATATTAGTTCGAAAGTACTGCATCCGCTAATCTTGTTCCGGTATATCCGCATTACTCACCCGTGTATCCGTACCCGTGTAGCCTTGACATTTGGCAATAATTAACCATTTGAGATGACAGTCCGAGATTCACGGTAAAACCAAACCACCTGAATTTCTTAATCAAAATCTACTAACCTATAAACATCTAGTTACCTTCCTCATGCCCCAGCAAAAATCAAACGAATTCAACTAGGGAAACTATGACAAATAGCCTAAAATGCATAAATCAGGGTAACTGCGCAGCATTATAGAGAAAGGTCCTTAGGTTTATAAGTTTAGGTAACATCTTTGAGCTGAAGGGGCTTTCAGAAAACAAATGCAAATACACCAGATTAAAATTTTGATCAAATGTGACCGAGTAATGCTTCTACATATTTCATCACGCAATGTGGTCAAATTTTGTCATAATCAACTTGAGACAAGCAAGAAAAACCCGTATTCATGAAATAAGACGGTGAACACAGCGCCATTTATAATGGGTACAACTACAACAAAGCGCAAGCCTTATTCCCGCTGAGTCTCCAACTATAGGATCCCTACCTCTGAGTGATAAAATGATAGAAAATTTCACGTAACAAGAACTAATAGAAGTTCAAGAATATTCAATGGGAGCAAAATTAATCGAATTTTCACCGATCACCCAAAAAGTAAATGGAAAACCAGAAGACGTTATCCACATTTGCACTTATGTGCTCCAACCATTTAAGCTTCTAACCAAAAAGGGAAAGAAAAGCAGACGTTGATATAGAATATAAAGGGGTAGAGTCTCTTTGCTCATAATTTTAATATAAGACCACCTTGTTCCACCAATTTGCACTTATTTAAAGTAAATGTTGGCCAAGTCACAATACCAAACATAAAAAGAACAAGATGATGAGAATGTAGTAAAATCACTTACACAAATATAACTGAGGAAGAAAGGAAGATAAATTCAATAAAGAGTGGCAATTTAACTCACATATCTTGCTCGTGATCATTTGTTAGAGCTGTTCTGGCGATAGACAAGAAAGCAGGATCGATATTGATATCCTCTTTTGCTGATGTCTCAAAGTATGGTATATTTCCCTTTGATGCACACCATTCCTTTGCTTTCTTTTCAGAAACCTGCATTGAATACTCTACTATTAAAAAACAAAGAACCCAAAAATGTCAATGTAATATTCAACTAAAACTTACCACTCTGCTATTTCCGCCGTCAATATCAATCTTGTTTCCAAGCAGTATAAAAGGAAATGTCTTTGGGTCGGGCGGGTTTGCCTGCATACAGTAGAAATTGCTGATCATCTAATGCATGTTGATTTGGGAGCTACAGTTATTTTATTTGTACAACCGTGACAATGACAAAATGTAAAGACGAAGGTCAACCAGTATGGAACGTTTTAACCCTACGAGTAGGAATAGACAGAAAATCAAACAGTTCAATGATAAGAAAATAAAAATACAATCTTTTCTTCATGCAAGTGTTCAAAAGCAATCTCTTTAATCAAAACAGATCCCAAAACCATTGTAACATTTATCTACAAGAAGGATTACTTCGATCTATAATCATACTTGTTAAAGCTTAAAGCGTAAGGCGGAGGTGAGGCGTGGTATGGGCGTCTGGACGCCATGGCGCCATGGCGGCGCCCGGCATGCAAGGCGCGCAATAACATTAACACTATAACTCTACATTCTATAACACATTAACACTTAGTCACTTCACTTGCATCATTATTCATTACAAATTTACAATTACATAACATAAGAAATTAAGAATTAAGAACATACTAGTATAGTAGTATACTACTTGTTAATTCACTTACTTGTACAAACATCAAAGCAAAAGATGAAAATACAACTACTTATCTGATAAGTAATAACTACAAACTACTAAGTACTAACAAACAAAGATCACTACTTAAAGTTTTAGACAATCAAACAAACAAAGATCACTACTTTGACAATCATTCAATTCCATTATTTCAAAATCAAATTACTTACATCATTAATTTGATTTTCGTTCATTGTTTCATTAAAAGAATATTATAAACATGTTTTTCAACTCCATAATCACATAAAGAATAAACTATTTAACACAATCATGTGTAAAAAACGAATTAAAAAAAATAAAATTAAAAAAAAAAACAACGGGAGAAGGTTGAAGCTGCAATAGCTTTATTACCAAGTTCTTCCCGCCGGTTATTATGAGAAGAAGGTGACGAAGTAAGCTTTTTTTAATTATTAGGCTGTTTTTTTTTGTTTTTCTTTTTTACTCCATGGAAGGTCCCATATCTTAGGAGGACTGGAGGAGGCAGCGGGAATGTGAGGGAATGAAGAGAATAGGGATGGGTTGACTAGGTTTTATGTTATTATAACTAGTTTGACGTTTTTACCCTTCAAATTCATTTTTTTTCAAAAAAATAACAGGGGCGCGCCACGCCTCACGCCTTGCGCACCTTGCTCGCCATGGCGCCGCCATAGGCACGCCCGACATTTTCAGCGCCATAGACTATGTTAAGGCGTCATAGTCCCGCCTCACGCCATGGCGCGTGCTTTTACAAGTATGTCTATAATATGACCTGGTCCCTTTGTATGACACTTGAAAGGTGAAATAACCATTTGATTATACCCTAGATAAAAAAAGTAAGAAGCTGACATTTGTATCAATTGCCAAAGGGCATTCACGTGGAGTCCTTCATTTTGGTAAAGAACAGCTCCCCTTGGTACACAATTAGAACAGCAAAAATAAAGGCCGATATTGGAAGATCAAAGACATGGTTATATTATAAGACGAGTTCTTAAAAGTACATATCCATCAATTATTACTGTATATGACAAATAACTACAATTTCAAAAGAATGCTACACAAGAAAAATTGCCAATGGCTCATGCCAATAAGTACTACCAAACCATTATCTATTGGATATCAGCAAATAAGCATTATTGAGTACAAAACCTGTAACCACTGTCTCAACAAACTATAGAAGATCAAAATCTTGGAATAATTCTGTAAATTGATTTCATACGATAATGCATTGCCTGGACAAACTAACCTGTTTGAGAAATTCCTCATGCCAATTGTCAAGGGTATCAAAGGATTTCATCACATTGACATCATATACTAAAACACAGCAATCAGCCCCTCTGTAAAAGGCAACACCGAGACTCTGAAATCTCTCCTGTCCAGCAGTGTCCCAAATCTTCCCCAAAAAAAAATATATATCAACCCATATTATTGAAGCAGAAAACAAGCAAACCAAAAATAAAACATTTCAAAGAAAGAGAGAGAATCAGATTCACTTGTAAGGTAACGAGCCGGTCATCAATTTGGAGTTCCTTTGTGACAAAATCAGCCCCAATTGTGGCTTTATATTGCTGGCTGAATTTCTTATGGACATATCTTTATAGCTGTTAATTCAAACTTCATGAAATCCAGAATGTATCATCAAAGAACATTAAAAACTTGCAAATTTCCAAGTCAATTCACATTCAATCAACCGATGAGAGACATAAGACAAAAATATAAGAAAAATTAAAACCTAGCTCCAAAATCTACGTAGAAAGCCCGCAACACAATCGATGCTCGGATAAAAAATAAAGTTAATTACTGAAAAAGGATACTGATTCATCAGCGACGTTTTACCAACCCTGATTAACCATATGAGTAGACAAATTATGCATATGAAAAAGTCCAAGAAAAAATTTTATATAAAAAAAAAAAAAAAAAAAAAAAACCCAAAACAACACTGACCCGCTATCCCCGAGTACAATGACCTTAAGCAGAGTTCTTCTACGCGATGCCGACATGATATTTTTCGCAAAGAAAGATTTCCTCTTTTGAATTTTCTCATAAACTTTGTTTTCGGGGGTGGGTATTTAATGATCCCAGGCAGCAACAGGAAAATAATGCGACATTTTCGATCCAGGAAGAGTGTTCTTCTTTTCTTAGTCGAAAAATAAATCTATCCGTCCAGGAAATTGTATTAAGGGGAAATATTTTTTTTTTTTAAATAAATAGAAAATACAGTTGTTCTTTTTTTAAGGAAGAAAAGGAAAATACAGTTGTTAAAAGGAAAAAAACAATGGCTCCCGGTATGGCCACGGCAATAAAATTATGGTTAGACCTGGCCACGGTTAACCGGAACCGCCGGTTGGAACCGGAACAGCCGGTTTGTGAATCGGCGGTTTGGTCAACCACCGGTTTGTCAAACCGTCGGTCTGGGAGACCGCCTGTTTGCCGGTTTGTTGTCGGTTTGATATATTTGGAACCGAAACCGCCGGTTGGAACCGAATTTTTTGAAACCGGCCGGAACCGGAACCGTCCAACGGCTATTTTCTGGCAACGGCTATATAATTTTATTTTTTTTTTCAAACTCCTCCAAAAAATTTCTATAAATACCACCCATTTCATACAAAAATTCCTACACCAATCTCTACATCTCAATTCTTAAATCTTCTACTCAATTCTTACATCTTCTATTCAATTCTTTGATTATCAAGTTTGTTTAGTTGTTAAAAACAACAATCAAATTTACTTTACGATACCGATTTTTAAAATTGTTCTGATTTAATCGTTACTTCAATACGGTTTTAGTTATAAGTAAATTTGGTTTTGTATTTTATTCAACAAATTTTCTTATAAGTGTAAAAAAAATTCAAACTATAAAATACTAAAAAATAAACAATAAGAACTACGTTCGCTTTGATTTTTTTATATGTGTTGTGCCTCCGACACGATTACATATAAAAAATACGTAGGCAACCGAATTACCGGTACAAGCGTTGAAAAAATAACACAATTTACATATAAAAAAAACAACACAATATTTCTCACCTAATATTTAATAAAACAACATTTATAATCAACGTATACTTAAAACCGACTCAAAAAATTTATAAAAAAAACTATTAAAGACTTTAAAGAAAACAATAATAAAAATTACTATAAAAACTTTTACAACAAACTATAAAAAACTAAAAAATAAACAATAAGAACTACGTTCGCTTTGATTTTTTTATATGTGTTGTGCCTCCGACACGATTACATATAAAAAATATGTAGGCAACCGAATTACCGGTACAAGCGTTGAAAAAAGAACACAATTTTTTAAAAATAACATTATTTACATATAAATAAAATAACACAATATTAATATTATTTTTAAAACCGAATAGAAAACTATTTAAAAAAATATATTACTCTCGCTTTAGTAATTATAATGAAAAAAATAATAATTTGTTGTTATAGTGAAAATAATAAGTATTATGTGAAAATGAAAAGAAAAAAAAATTTATGAAATTTTAAAACCGTGGCCGGAATCGTGATCTGAACCGGGATCAAACCGGGGTAAACCGGAACCGGCCCAAACCGGCAACCGGCGGTTTTGAACAGGAAACCACCGGTTTTTCAAACCGACGGTTCGTCAAACCGGCACTGTTTAAAACCGGCGGTTCCGGTTCCACCATTTGGCCGGGTCTAATTATGGGAGAAGTGGTCAAAAGGACCAAAAAAAACGCAATAAAAATTGACAAATAGGACAACTTTAATTTTATATTGTTTAGAATGACAAATGCAATGAAAATGTACCAAATTGTCCTTAAAATTAACGGCTGAAAAAAAAAAACAAATAAACAAAAAGCTTACGCACATCTTAAGAAAAATAGAATTTTTTTTTTTTTGTTTTTGAAAGGGAATATTAAGTTTCATATTTAATTTTTTGTATATCCATATCTTTTGATATACATTTCCGATCATCATTATATTTTCACCATAATTCAAGTTTTTTTAACTTCTTTATTTTGATATCAATTTAATATTTTTGTGACTTAATTTCTGAAATTCGATTTTTTTAATAGTTCACAACATATACAGTGACATACATTGAATGTAGTGACATTGACATTGGTAGGATCTACAGTTGTAGAACAGGTAGAATTGCTGCTCTTCAAATGCTTGAACCACTGGTCCTTAGAGGGTAGGATTGTCTCTTCACCAGCTACCACCACAAACACAGTGTACCCGACTGCTTGTCACAACTGTCCTTGGCGAAACCTTCCCGGTTTGCTTCACAGTCTAAAACCTTTGATGTCGAATCAAGGTTGGGCTGAGAATCAATGAGTTGATTCTTGTTTGTGGTTCTTCAAAGACACATGAAGCGACGATGGATTTTGTTAATCGCAACGGATGCAGTGACATACAATGGATGTAGTGCCGTTGAAGTTGCTAGGATATAAACTTGCAGAGACGATGGATGTAGTGATATTGAAGTTGCTTGGATCTTAGCATGCAGTGACGGGCACAATTGGAGATGTAGTGAAAGTTGAATACGCAATGACAAATGAAGATACAATGATAATTATAGGTTTTCAGGACATGTTCAGTTAAACTTTACGAAAACCAAATTAGGTATAGTACTGTTACTACATCTTTAGTTACGATTTATATAAATCAAATCAGTTGTCAATGCATTTTCAGTGACATCGATGCAGTGATAATTGTTTGAAAATTATCACTCATGTTGTAAGTGTAGTGACAATTGTCACGGATTTATCTAGCACAGCAAACAAGTAATAAATATTTATAAATCCGGTTTCCCTCAAGTATAAGGATCGTAGTAAAGAGGTTGATACCGGGTCGATCTTACGGGGAACTAAACGATTGTGATTCTAGCTTTTGTCTAACCTAAACTATGTCACGAAACTAATCTAAACAGGGAATAAAAATCGAACAGAGCAGAAAATAAACCTAGACAGAGGATATAATCCAAAGCTAGGAAGAATACGGGCTGCAAACCAATTTAAACTAACTAAACTAAGATGCAAATAAAAGTAAACTAACTAAACGAATTCAAGTTTTAAGGATTGATTCAAGTGTATAATGAACAAACGAGGATTGATCCACCTATCCAACAAGCATTGATTTCCTATCTCGATTATATTGTGGTTTTTATCTAGGTTGTGATTCACCTTATCTAAACATGAACCCTAATTCCTTAGAAAGTTCATCTATTAATCTATTATCTTCCAATTCAAGATTAACACGTTTCCTAACCAAAGGTGTAAACTTTATGTTTATAATCTAGCAATTAAACCTATTAACTTCCGTTACGATAGATTCAAATCACTACTCTTATTCATGATGATCTAGGGTTTATTAAGATTTCCATCAACAATAAACAATCACACATGCGAGATCTTCCGATATAAAAGCAATTAAACGTAATAAACATGAATAAGAAACAACCTTTAAATAAAAACTCACAAGTATAACCGAAGAAAACGAAATCAACAATCGTTGGATGGCTTCACAATACTCGTTTGATGAAGCTTTTAGCCTCTGGACATCCTCAAGCAACTCAAATTTGTATAAATAGTGCATAAAAAGTAACTAATTTAATCTAGATCTAAAGTGCATAAAAGCCGGAATAAAAAGGAGAAAAACGCAGCCTAAAGCCGCCCCTAGGTTTAGGGTTTCGAATAATGAGTGTATTGTGTCCTTGTGTGGAGAAAACACCGACTATATATAGATTTTAAAGTCGGTTTCAAATAAGTCGGCTACCGGACGCCCGTCTGGATCCTTGAACGCCCGTCCAATCTTCTTATGAACTTCAAATCGGGCCGAGTTATGATCAAACGCTCGTCCAACCAGCGTCCACCTCAGCGTCCAAACTTCCTGAATCAACTTTCCATCCCTGGACGCTCGTTCAGTTTCAGCAAACGCCCGTCCACTGGACGGGACCTGGACGCCAGTCCAATATGACTGAATTTCGATTTCTCGATCTCTATCTCTTTTTCATCTTGTCAATTCCTTCATTATCTCTTTTAATCATCATTTGAGCCTTGAAAGATGCATCTACAATACATAAAAATACCACTAAATGTAATATCGCTCAAATAATCGTAAAAACATAATTAAAGCACATAAATCAACCTATTTTGCAATTAACTCTTTTGAAATATCATTTACTCAATATATTCATTAAACACATGCTTCTTATGCAATTTAGTACGAATACGGGGAAAAATATCATAGAATATAGCGTTATAAATCATATAAAATCACCCTTAACAACTCCCCCACACTTAAGCTTTTGCTCGTCCCGAGCAAAACAAAACAAAAATTAGGCTCGAGAAAAGAACAGACATCTAAACATACATAACACATATCCAATAAATCAGAAGTTCACCATTGTGTGTGTGCATAGCCATAGAAAACTTCCACTATATCCAAACTCGAGAAACTCAAAGCAAAACTAGCTAATACCCCCTTGTAGACTAGTAATAAATGACACTCATAAGATGCACCCTACAAACGTGATATATCCCGAAAAAGATGATAGAATATATCTAGGGCCTTTTTGAAATACTCGAGGATAATCCCTACAACATATCCGTCGGTTTCTACCTGGGATAAGGTAGACGATAACTTAGTCTTATACACATTTCATAACACTTCATTAATTGATTTAACTTTTTCACTTTTAAACACACATCGAATGAGCTATTGCCCCGTCATAGCGAATAGGACATTTCAAGATAATCCCCTACCGTACTCAAATCATAAGGCAAGCCTTTTCTCGATCGTCGTGAGCTTTTAGTCATCATAGTGGTATAGGACATACGTGGTATACCCTATCGCACTCAAATCATCGACTAGCTTTCGACACACCCAATTAATTCATATTTTTTTCAACTTTTTCACTTTGACAATAGCTACGCCTTACTTATCACATTCAAACTTATAGATATTCACAGTATGTCATACTTCGGAACTAAATACAAACTATCATAAATCGCGAGATATATACGTAGCACTAAGCACATGACTTATAAGAAAACAAAAATCACTAATCCAAAAGGGGTATAACTTTATAAATAGCTCATCATTTACTATGGCTCGTGAAAAATCGATCTCAGGTGAAACAACTAACTCATCAAACATATGATATATAGCTTACATGACTATAAAAATAGCGAACATTGAATCGAATTGCCTACTCGGGACAAAACAGAAACAAAAGTGTCAAAAAATTTCGAAAATTTTAGCTCATTTGCATAGAAACAGTACGAATTAAGCACATGTGTAGACATATCGAAACATTCCCCTCCCCCACACTTAAAAACTCAACATGTCCTCATGTTGTGCAGATCGAAAGAAAAAGGAAAAGACTTAGCTGATTTAAATCGAAATGCGAATCGTCGGTCAGGCCGGAGCCGACATAATGACACTTTAGAATGCGTAACCAGACAATGTAGCTCGACGAAACCGCTAAAAATATACCTGCACGTCTTGACAAACATGGAACCATCTCGGGGAAAACGGGGAGTTATACCAAAATGAAAAGAGATATCAAAAATGAAGATAAAGCAAAAGTGAAAGCATTCAATACATCCAGAAAGTATAAACACAGTAGAAGTGAAAGTACTGGTGCCTTATGGCTTACATGATCCATCGGGAAAAGTAACAGTAGTAATAGCAAAATTACAACGAAGCATATAAGAAAAAGTATCAATAACATACATCCATCGGAGCAAAGAAAAAGAAAAACTAGAATCAGAAAAATAAAATCAAGGCTGGCTCGGTGTCCCAGAATCATCGGCCGGAGGATCGGAGGAGGGTCCGAAGGTGGTGCCGTATCCCTAGCCGCCGAGTCGTCGCTCCTCATCCGAAGATGTCTCGAGTCGTGTAGAACATCCGCAATGACCGCTCGATCTCATCGGCAAAAAGAAAATCAACGGAGCTCGGATTGAATGTCCTTTCGTCCCTCGGCCGCCGGCCCTCCGCGATACACCGAAGAATCGATAAAATATTGTTCGTGTGTCCCGGATATCACTCGGCCATTCCCGGAAACCGTTGGCCATGCTCAACCGCATCCTAACTGCGGGAGATAAAGTAGGAAGGGAGGATGCACGAGGCGGTGCCAAAGAACCAGGCTCCTGAGGTGTCTCCGTCTCAGTCTGTCCCGAAGGCTTGCCTTTCTCTCGCTGTATCGGCCTTGGATTCTTCGGTTTGTGATCGGCTCCATACTCAGGCACACCGGCATCGATACCAGAGACTGTGGATTAGGTGAGGGATAATCAAGCATCGGGTATAGATCTTCTGATTAATAGCCACCTCATCATATAACGCCCGTCCCACATCCACGTTCGTGCCAAATGTCAATGCGTATAACATGCCTAGGTCACCAATGTGAAAGTGCGTCAAGTTGTTCTTAGGCAACAACCGATTCTGAATAAACCGACACTGGACCTTCCAATCCTCCGTCCAGGTCGTGGTAACCAACTCCTTCCGGTCGCCTCCCGGCCTTAATGTCCATGCCACATCCGGACACACTCTAAGTCGCAACTCCTCCAAAGGATCCCCGCCCCAAACTCTGCCTATGTACAATCTCTTCCTTGTAATCCCTACCCTCGAAAGCCGCCAAGTTGTATTTTGCATTGATCACCTCCGGTGTAAAAGGAACTTCTACCCCTCGAACCACAACTACCTTTTTCCCCAAATCGGTTTCCGAACAGTTTGCATAAAATTCCCGAACTAGGGAGCTATTCACCGGGGTAGTCGGGATTGTCATCAAGGTTTCCCATTTCCGATCCTTGAGCAACTTAACGAACCCCGGATCGACTTTGGCCTCCAAAATGGCCCGCTCAATCAAGCATCGTCCTCGAGAAATAATGCTTAGAATACGTCATGAGCTCTAGGGTTTATGAATCTATGAGGCAATGGCATCGGGGCAACGGTTTTAGATTTCTTTCTAGGAGGGGCAGCCCTAGGTACAACCGGTTCCTCTTCCCGGGTAGCATCGACAGTTTCCTTAGCCTTAGACGAACCTCCACCTCTCTGAACTCTAGGCATCCGTACCAAAGGCACATCGTCATCAGTCTCAGAGTCAGAGGTCGGCTCATCTCTCAAAGTAGCCCTAGTTTGGGTGGCTCTATGAGGGTGTTCTCGTATACTCACACCCCGGTTAGGATCAACCAAAGTAGGATCAAACTCCTTGCGTTTCTTTCCGGCCTCCCTAGCCACTTCCTTTCCATGCCTCTTAACCACTCCCTTCTTATGAACCATATTCTAAACCTAGACTACATGAAAACAATCCCAATTCACAACAAGAGATACCCGTTTAACATCCAAAGCGGGATTTCAAAACAACCAAACCACAACCACCATCATAATCAACACCAAACAATGCATTCACCATCCATCACAACACCACATCACCATAACAGAGTAGAGAGAAACACAAAACGAAAAAAAAAAACGAATTAAGATGACATTTAAGGGAACGAGCCGACCCAAAGATCGAACTCACAAAAACGTGAATAAAAACTGGAAAAGTTGTTACTAACTTACCAAGGAGGATGAGTAGATGCGGATTGATGTGAAGATTTGTCCAAACAACACAAATTAGGCACCAAAAATCGGATTTTTCTTCTGAAAAGTCGGACTACAAAGGGTGCTGATTCTCCAAAAATATCGCGTGTTGGGAGTTTTGGTTATGAAAATCGAAAAGAGGGTATCAATAGCGGTCTATAGCACTTGGAATCGCTCAAAATGGTTTAGAAATGAAGATTTTAGGCCAAGAAGAGGGAGAGAAAACGGTTTTTCGATTTGAAAAAGTGAAAAGTGAGGGTTCATCGAAGCAGGGGGGTATATATAGGCAGATGTTGGACGCTCGTCCAACTCAGTGGACGGGCGTTCACTGGGAAATCAGATGAACTGGACGGGCGTCCAGTTCAGTAGACGCTCGTCCAAGAATTTAAATCACATACAGGATTGGAGGGAAAATATCGGACGGGCGTCCAGGCTTTGTGGACGTCCGTCTAAGGATTTGTCATAGCGGACGGGCGTCCAGTTTTCTGGACGGGCGTCCCAGAAGGCAAAAAGTACAAAAATCATAAAATTCCATACACCCCAAATTCAAAAGTACATCTCTTATTAAACTTAATTAAAACTTCAAAAATACAACTTTAAATCAAACAAAGTACATAAAGTGACTAGAAAATAAATAAAAACAAATAGAAAACAGTGGGTTGCCTCCCACAAAGCGCTTTTGTTTTACGTCGTTTGCTCGACGAAACAAATCTAACTAACGCTAGTCTGCATAAATCTCGTCCCAATCCACCAAACGGATGAGACGACGAAGCATATCAATAGCAGGAGGGAAATCATAGTCGTCTTGTACGCCCCAGTCATCTCCAGCTACCTCTAAACCTCTAAAATGTGAATCCTGTAGTACCAGCGCTAGATCGTCGGCATAGGGTCATTTAGGATCGTATATGGACGTCCTATAGCTTCCCGTAGCTCCTCGGTGGTGAAGTCACTACCTCCCGAACAAGCGGGGTACAATGAGAACATAGGTGATGGTCTTCGTACGGGTACTAAGCTCAAAATCTACGTGCAAGACTATAGTGCCTCCCGGTCCATCGCCTATCGTAATCGGTGGGATCCGACTAATGATGGGGAACTCCTCGGGAAGAACTCCGTAATCCATATCTAAAAGCCACACTAAGCGACGGATATAAATAGAAAAACTTAGTCGCCTAAAACTTAATTAAACTAAAACTTAAATAAATAAAACACTAACGGCGTGAACGAGAACTTAACTAATATAATAAGGGATATCTAGGATGCCTCCTAGTAGCGCTTTTGGTTAATGTCGTTAGCTCGACACCGTTGAAAACTCACCGGGTCGGCCATTTGACTTTTCTCGCGCCCACTACCTCGTGTAAGCTCGATCGCAGTGTGGTCGCGTAAACAAAGCATCTCACACATGGGGTGAAATCTTTAATAGCTTTCCACATACGCTTTAACTTCCCCATGGGTGACCTCTTCATTCTCTGAGTCCTCTGATGACGCTTCAACTGACGCTCCCTCTCCAATTCTTCCATATCCCAACTACCAGCTAGAACTTCTTCAGAAGGACCACTACAAGCCATCCTCTGAAAACAGGTTGAGTGAAGACTCGTCGAATTCTTCGACTTCCGTAGCACCACACCCTAGGATGTCGAGGCAACGGACATTCGAAGGTCTCTCTTTAGGTTCACCAATATAGTGCTTGCACCTCGGCCATTTACTCGAAACGGGTCACCACTATAACCACGAAGTTCTAGAACGCCTCCGGGAATGATTTGGAGAATCTCGAAAGGGCCGGACCAACGTGTCCTTAACTTTCCAGAAACGAGATGTAACCTAGAATTGTATAGAAGAACTTGTTCGCCGACTAGAAATTCTCTCTTCTTAATCTTAGCATCGTGGAGTAGCTTCATCTTATCTTTACTAATCCTGGCACTTTCATAGGCCTGGAGTCTGAATTCGTCTAGCTCATGTAACTGCTGTAGTCGATGTTGTCCACAAGATTGGGAATCAAAGTTCAGAAACTTTGTAGCCCAATAAGCTCTATGCTCTAACTCGACAGGCAGATGACATGGTTTCCCGTAGACCATTTGATATGGAGATGTCCCCATAGGGGTTTTATAGGCGGTTCTATAAGCCCAAAGTACATCATCCAATTTCAAACTCCAAGTCCTCTCTATGACTGTTTACCGTTTTCTCCAGGATTTTCTTAATGCTCTGGTTGCTCCTTTCAACCTGACCACTAGTCATCGGATGATATGGTGTGCCAGTTTTATGACGAACACCATACTTTTCAAGTACTTTCTCTAGGGGTCGGTTGCAGAAATGCGTCCCTTCATCACTGATCAAGGCACGTGGACATCCAAACCTCACGAAGATATTCTTCTTTTGAAATTTCATCACCGTCTTATGATCGATGTGAGGAGTGTCTTGGGCCTCCACCCATTTAGACACGTAGTCTACGCAGACTAAGATGTATTTATTACCGCAAGATGATGAGAATGGTCCCATAAAATCGATACCCCACACATCAAAGACTTCGCATTCGAGGATGGGTTTTAAAGGCATGTCAAAACGCCTTGTCAGAGTACCGGTTCTTTGGCACCTATCACAAGCTTTACAGAAGGCTTCTGTATCTTTAAAGATCGTAGGCCAATAGAAACCGGATTGAAAGATCTTAGCAACGGTTTTCCACGGACCAAAGTGACCTCCAGTGGGTCCACTGTGGCACTGCTCAACAATATCGCGTTGCTCGGATTCTGGAACACATCTCCTAAGCAACCCATCTTTACAGATCTTGAAAAGATAAGGTTCATCCCAAACGAAATATTTCAAATCAGAGAAGAACTTTTTCTTCTCCTGATAAGACATTTCGGGATCGAGATAACGGGCATGAAGGTAGTTCACAATGGAAGAATACCATGGAACATCAGGAGGACAACCGTCTATCAACATAATGTTTTCTAGAGGATAGTAAAGATCTATATCATCTGGTTCATCCTTTTCCTCATTTAACATTCTAGAAACGTGATCCGCCACTACATTTTCACTGCCCTTTTTGTCCTTAATTTGAACGTCAAACTCTTGTAGGGTCAGTATCCAACGCAGTAGGTGCGGTTTAGCTTCTTTCTTAGTCATCAGGTAACGCAAAGCAGCGTGATCAGTCCACACGATCACTTGAGCTCCTAACAAGTAACTACGAAACTTGTCCATAGCAAAGACTACGGCCAGTAGTTCCTTTTCAGTAGTAGTATAGTTAACTTGAGAGGGGTTCAATGTGTGACTTGCATAATAGATAGGCTGGAATTTCCCTTTGATCTTTTGCCCTAGAACAGCACCAACAGCATAGTTTGATGCGTCGCACATAAGCTCAAATGGTAGGTTCCAATCGGGCGATATAAGAATTGGAGCAGATATTAAACGATCCTTGAGCTCCTCAAACGCTTGCTTGCGTTCTCATCAAAATTAAACTCAACGTCTTCCTTTAGTAAAGTGGACGGGGGCTTGGCTATCTTGGAGAACTTTTGAATGAACCTTCGTAAAAACCGACATGTCCAAGAAAACCTCTAACTTCCCGCACATTCTTAGGGTAGCTCATCTTCTCGATAGCTTCTACTTTTGCCCCGTCAACTTCTATACCTTTGGTGGAGATCTTGTGGCCAAGAACTATTCCCTCATCTACCATGAAATGGCATTTTTCCCGATTCGGTACTAAGTTCTTTTCCACACATCCGGATAACACTTGATCAAGATTGTCGAGGCAATCATCGAAGGATCGACCAAAAACCGAAAAATCGTCCATAAAGATCTCCATACACTTCTCTACAAGCCCGTCAAAGATAGCCAAGCATACATCGTTGAAAAGTAGCAGGGCATTGCGAGAGACCGAATGGCATTCGTACGTAAGCGAATGTACCATAAGAAGCGGTGAAGGTGGTCTTTTCTTGGTCATTTGGATCAATGGGATTCTGGAAGTATCCTGAATATCCATCTAGGAAGCAGTAGAATGCGTGCCCCGCCAGACGCTCAAGCATCTGATCAATGAACGGAAGGGGAAAGTGATCTTTCATGGTTACCTCATTGAGCTTTCGATAATCGATGCAGACTCTGTAACCAGTGACAAGTCTCAATGCTATCTCCTCTCCCTTCTCATTCTTCTCAATCGTAATTCCACCTTTCTTGGGAACTACTTGAGTTGGGGAAACCCATTCACTATCCGCGATGGCATAAATGATTCCCATGTCCGAAGTTTAATGATTTCTTTCTTAACCACCTCTTGCATATGAGGGTTGAGCCTTCTCTCGAGGTTGTCTAACACATTTTGCACCCTCATTCGTCTTGATCTTGTGCATACAGATGTCCGGAGATATCCCTCTCGATATCTCCTACTTGCCAACCAAAGGCTTTTTCATTCTTTTTCAAGACGTTGATAAGTTTCATTTCCTCTAAACGAGAAAGCTTGGCAGATATAATTAGTGGAAGCTTGTCACCTTCTCTTAAAAACACATACTTGAGATTTTAGGCAACGGCTTTAGCACTAAATCTGCAGGGGGGTCTTCTAAACTAGACTTGAGATCTCCACTTTTCAACTCAACGTCGCTGAGTTTACTCTGTGGTCCCACTGCCAAAGCTTCTCCTTCAAATAATTCTTCCTCAAAATCAGCTGCTAATTGGTCTAGATTAACCACACCATGAGTATTCAGGTTGTCAACCAATCGCTCATATTCTGCTTCTACAGCCATGACTTGCTTATCCATATAATCGGTAAAATCATCCGTCATATAATCAATGGAAAAGCCGGTTGGGGGTCCAGAGGGTACTTGAATGGACTTTAAGACATTGTAACTCACCTCTTGATCA
Organism: Gentiana straminea; assembly: GCA_036785695.1. Classification (NCBI taxonomy): domain Eukaryota; kingdom Viridiplantae; phylum Streptophyta; class Magnoliopsida; order Gentianales; family Gentianaceae; genus Gentiana; species Gentiana straminea. Next base: position 6,436,582 of record JAVUPR010000398.1, read on the forward strand.
CCAACTCGGATAGTCACTTGCCCACCATCGCAATCGATGAGGGCCCTAGCTGTAGATAAAAAAGGTCTTCCAAGAATCAGGGGGACGATTTCATCTTTCTCCATATCTAAAACATACCAATCGACTGGAAAGGTAAATCTATCAATCTGAACCAAAACGTCTTTTAGGATCCCTGAAGCTTTCTTAGAAGATCTATCAGCGAATTGTAAACTCATAGTAGTGGGTTCTAGAAGGCTTTGTAAACCGAGCTGTTTGCATACAGACATTGGCATAAGGCTTATAGAGGCACCCAGATCACACAAAGAATTAAGGAAGACTAGACCTCCCATTACTACTGTAAGTACGAACTTCCCAGGGTCACCTCTTTTAATTGGCAAGTCTTCATAATTAATCATGGAACAATCCTCGCCAATTTGCCTTTCCATGCCTGCTAGTTTCTTTTTTGAAGACACAACATCCTTGATAAATTTTGTATACTTAGGCATCTCGACCAAGACGTCTGATAATGGAAGATTCACCTGAGTATTTTTTAAAAGGTTTAGCACCTTTTCATACTTTTTGTCCTCAATCAAGGGAATGTTGCTCTTTCTCGGTGGAAATGGAAGTTTCTTAAGGCCATTCTCAGAAAAAACTTTCTTTGAGGATGCACTTACAGCTCTGTCTTCCAGGTCCTTCCATCGAAAACTTTCTCAGATTTCTTAGTAGTCAGGGGATCAGCCTCCTGACTTTCGATTGCTTTTTCAGTCCTCAAGGGATCAGCCACTTGAGAATCACCAACTTCTTCACCTCTCAGGGGATCGGCCACCTGAGTTTTTTCTTGCAGTTGAGGGGAGTGTAGGTGCTCAGCTTCCCCTCATGCCTTATCAATGGCAGGAGGGGCTAGTGGTTTCCCGGATGGGAAGGACCACTAACTTGAGTACCGCTCCTTAGATTCATTGCACTGGCCTCCTCTTTACCGTATTGAATTGATGGCACGAGGTCAGTACATGGGCCTTTGTTCAAGTCAGCCTGAGCAACTTTGTAATAGGCCTATCCCTGACCCCTAGGGTCCACTGGGGTCTAGTCAAAGGGACAAGCCGGCGATCCACCGCCCAAGTACTAATTTCTCAAGAAAAGGATTGAGGGAACTAGATCTTTATTCAAACATTACTAAATCCAGAAAATAAAATAAAATGTCGCGACTCCAAAATGAAAGAACATCGTCAAACTCTTATTACACCGGAAACATGAAACTCAAAGGTACCGAAAAACAAATATCACGCTTGACACTAAGTCGTCGATCCACGTTGAACTCCTCGTCTACTCCCTCTCCCAGAACAGCCTCCAAGGTTACCCTGCTTACCTCACCACCCTGGTATTCTTCCTCCAAACCTAAGAAAACATTTCACAAACGTGTGAGCTAAAAAGCCAGTGAGTTCCAGTGTGTGCCCGTGAAATTTTATATACAAAATAATAGTTTCAAAACCGTTAAAATGTTACAACAAAAGGCTTTTTCCTTTACCTGCACTTAATTGTAGTTAGTACATGACAAACATATGATATTTGCAAAATATAAAGCAATTCTCTTGAAATTAGGCGTACTCAAGTCTGACACCGGTTTACCTTAGCCGATGAGTCATTACCACCCTACTCCAACATGTTTTTCTACCGCACTTCACAAGCAAGCAAGCAATTGCCTGACAACTCCGGCCGATTGTCAGGGAAAGGATTCAGACTATCGCCTAGTGAACCTCCCAAAAGGCTCCAGCCAACCCTCATTGCCCTCTGAACCATGACATAACCGTCGGCCCTTGCTTTCCCGGCCATGCACATGGAACATCGGGGAAAATTTTTGGTACCATCACTCTAGGACTGTCGATGAACCAAGGTCAAGAGGCCCCGAGACCGGTGACTAGCCGTTTTGCGGTGCAATAACCCAAACTCACCTAGTCGCTAAGAGTTTTGCATCAAGCAGGAACAAGAATTGGTTATCATGATGATCTTTTTATTACTTTCACGATAAACTATGTATGTCAAAACCAAACTTTATAAGACTGTTATGACAACTATTATTCAAATGGAAATTAGATTACATATCATATATACATAACACTTATTGCAAAAATATTAAACGAGGAACCTATTAAAATTCAAATCCTCCTTGGAATATATTTCGGATGATTATATAATTGTCAACTTATAAGCATTTAAAGCTAAACTAGTAATTGTTGAAAGCCAAGAGTCTGTCAATTTTTCGTACATTTGAAATAGAATATGCTATATATATTCCGAGTAAACAAAATGTATCGTAATTTTTTTAACCCAAAAATTCTAACAAATCTAGATCCAACTAATGAGTATTCTTTTAAAATAAATCGTTTAAAATAATAACAAAAAAAAAAAAAAAAAAAAAAAAAAAGGATCTAAATTGTATACATGAAAGGACGGAGTTTAGCAGAGAAGCAAAGAAAAAGGGAAAAGTAGGACACAGTAACATAATATTTACAAGTGGAAATTAATACTGTCAAGTGGTCGATCCAAAAGCTAGGTCCCTGAAACGCATTTAATACTTTAGAGATCCTTGGGTATATGACACGTAGATTTTGCAATAAAATAAAAATAAGAACCGAGGGAGAAAATATAACTTAGAAAAAAAAAATGGAACTCACAGTCACAATTTCGCTCCAACTATCCTTCCTTCGACCGTCTGCTAGAAGAGTTACTTTTTCTCTCTTTTTTTTTGTGTGCTAAGGAGTCAAGTCCCATGTCCTATTTATAGTACTAAACTTCTATGGATAAGTCCTACTTCAATATTCAAAATTTTGATTTAACTTTATCTCTTATCTCTTATCTCTTAATTTTGATATTAGTTTATCCTAAATTTTGATATTCAAACCTACACATTATCCTTAAATTAAACACATAATTTGTTTACAAATTATCTTCAAGAAACCAACCTCATGCGTCGGCTATCATCTTAACCTAATCATTAAGTTGACAAAAAAAAGGATATGGACGTGCATAACTATATATATAACTATATATATATATATATATATATATATATATATATATATATATATATATATATATATATATATAAAACTAATCATTATCCTTTTGAAAGAAAGAAAAAGAGGTAGATGTGTGATCATTAGTTTGGAACAATAGAAGAGTTAGACGTGTGTGCGTGTAGATATATAGATAAATATACAAACTAATCATTACTTTTGAAAAAGAAAGAGTTAGGCGTGTGTATATATCTACTATTTGTACGGTTATTTACAAACAAAAATAATAATAAAGAGGTTATAATATCTTTTCATTTGTTTATTTTAGAACGGCCACCGTAATTAATATGACCAAATATAGTATCTTATGTGTCCCGCTACAACCCAATAATTTGGGGTGTTACAACCTCCCCCCCTTAAGAAAATTTCGTCCTCGAAATTCGTACCTTCAAAAAGATGCGGGTATTGTTGTCGGAAGTTCTTCTCCAACTCCCAAGTTGCTTCCTCTATGCCATGATGTTTCCAATGGACACGTACCATAGGAATGTCCTTCCGACGCAGCTTCCGGACCCGCTTGTCCACGATTTTGAGGGGAGTTTCGGCGTATGCAAGGTTACTATCAATACTGCAGGGTATATTTTCTTCGGTAAGGACATGGTCAGGGGACGGTACATACTTCCTTAATCGGGAGACATGAAATACGTTATGTAACCCGGAAAGGGGCGTTGGTAGATTCAATTGATAGGCTGTAGCCCCTATTCGTTTGAGTATCCCATATGGACCTAGAAATCTTGGGCTCAGCTTTCCTTTCTTGGGTAGTCGAGAAATTCCACGGTTCGGACTTACCTTAAGAAACACCTTATCCCCAACGTCAAATTCCAATTCCCTATGACGGTTATTGGCATAACTTTTCCGGCGGCTTTGTGCGGTTTTCAAGTTCTCTGTATGTATGAGTCGTACCTTCTTAACTCGTTTCGTCAATTTCGGCTAGAAGGTCTTCGGGTAACACCCTACGTTCTCCTACTTCCTCCCGTAAAAGAGGTGTACGGCAACGTCGCCCATACAAAGCCTCGTATGGGGCCATTCCAATGGATGAGTGATAGCTATTATTATAGGCAAATTCCGCATAAGCCAAACAATCGATCCATTTTTCACCAAAATCCAAGACACACGCTCGCAACATGTCCTCCAGGGTTTGTATGGTTCGTTCAGACTGTCCATCTGTTTGTGGATGATGAGCCGTACTAAAATTTAGTTTTGTCCCCATTGCGTTTTGAAACTTAGGCCAAAATTTGGATGTAAACCTTGGATCTCGATCCGAGACTATCGTCACTGGTACGCCATGCAATCTTACTATTTCTTTTACATATTGAGAAGCCAGTTTGTCCAATGAGTCCTTAATACTGATCGGCAAAAAGTGGGCGGTTTTAGTGAGGCGATCAACGATTACCCAGACGGCGTCCTTCCCGCTCCCTGATCTTGGAAGGCCGGTGACAAAGTCCATCGTAATGTGTTCCCACTTCCACTCCGGTATGGGTAAAGGTTGTAGTTTGCCTCCCGGTCTCTTATGCTCTGCTTTTATCCTTTGGCAACTTAGACAGGAGGAAACAACTCGGGCAATGTCGTTCTTCATTCCTTGCCACCAAAATTGTTGTTTCAAATCATGGTACATTTTTGTCTCGCCAGGGTGAATAGTATACCGGGATCGGTGTGCTTCCTCCAAAATCCTAGACTTTAGGTCCCTTTTATCGGGTATACACACTCTTCCTCTGAACGTCAATATTCCAGTGCCGTCCAATTCAAAATCCTTTGCTTTCTCTGTTCCAACCCTGGACTTGATGTTCCCTAAGTTGTCATCATGATCCTGCTCCCTACGGATTTCATTTGTCGGCTCGACTCAATCTTGATATTTGCAAGGACCAATCCATCATTTACTCTTTCTAGTTTCCATCTACTTAATTCTTCTAGCATATCCCACTCTTGCACTTTCATAGCCGCTACTACAACATTCCTACTTAGCGCATCGGCAACTACGTTAGCTTTTCCGGGATGGTAGTTAATTGGGCATTTGAATTCTTCCGAAATTCCATCCACCTTCTTTGCCGCATATTAAGATCCTTTTGAGAGAAGAGGTACTTCGACTTTTATGATCCGTAAAGATTTGGAATTCCTCTCCATACAAATAATGTCTCCATCTCTTTAGGGCAAAAACTATGGCGCAAACTCGATATCATGAGTGGGATAATTTAGCTCATTTTGCTTGACTTCCTTGAGGCGTAAGCAACGACCTTATCACTTTGCATAAGTACGGCACCAAGTCCTTCCTTTGAAGCGTCCGTAAAAATTACATAAGGTTGCCCTGGTTCGGGTAACACCGTATTGGTGCCGTAGTTAAGCGCCTCTTTAATTCTTGGAAACTTTCTTCACACTTGGCGTCCCATCTAAACGGAACGTTTTTCGCAACGACCGAGTCATTGGACCGGCGATTTTCGAAAAATCCCGGATGAATGCGATAGTATCCCGCCATGCCGAGAAAACTCCGAATCTCGGTGACAGATTTCGGGGCACTCCAATTACTCACTGCTTCCACCTTTGCAGGGTCGACCGAAATACCTTCTCTCGAGACTACATGACCCAAGAAAGCCACCTTTTCTAGCCAAAACTCGCATTTCCCAAACTTAGCATACAACTTATTCTCTCTTAGTACTTGCAACACCATCCTCAAATGTTCACTATGCTCTTCCTTAGTCTTAGAGTACACTAAAATATCGTCTATAAAAATGACTACGAACTTATCCACATATGGCTGAAAGACCCGATGCATAAGGTCCATAAATACCGCAGGTGCATTTGTCAAGCCAAAAGGCATTACTACAAACTCAAAATGCCCGTACCTGGTATTAAAGGTCGTTTTGGATATGTCTTCCTCCTTGATCCTTACCGGTGATATCCTTGCCGTAAGTCTAGTTTCGAGTACCACCCACACCCTTGTAATCGGTCGAATGTACCCCATCAATATAGGGCAATGGGTACTTATTCTTTACAGTCACATTATTCAACCCTCTATAGTCAATGCAGAGTCTCATACTCCCATCCTTCTTTTTAACAAATAGGACAAGTGCACCCCAGGGCGAAGTACTTGGTCGTATGAAGCCCATCTCTAATAAATCCTCCAGCTGCGCTTTTAGTTCTTTGAGCTCCTTAGGCGGCATCATATATGGGGTCTTAGAAATTGGTTCAGTTCCAGGCTTCAATTCAATGGTGAACTCCACTTCACGCTCTGGTGGTAATGAGGGCAACTTGTCCGGGAAGACATCCTCAAAGTCCTTGACTATGTCTACCTCAAAAATGCTTGGCGGCCGTTTTGGCGGAGCAGTTAAATACGCGAGGTAGCTTTGTTTTGTCCCTTCTTTGGCCTCAGTTCCCGTAGTTAACAGCACTCCCTTTCGGCGTCTATCTCCGTAGAATGTCACTTCCTGTTTTCCAGGCTCACAGAATCGTACCAATTTTCTGTTGCAATCCACCTGCGCGAAATTTCTTGAAAGCCAATCCATTCCGAGGATCACATCGTATCCCTTCATTGGAAGTGATATCAAGTCTACATTCATACTCCTACCATTTATGATCATTACACAATTTTTATGAATTTTATCAGTTACCATCCTAGTGCCGGTAGGGGTATTGACTACTACCATATGTGGGAGTTCCTCTTCAATAAATTTCAACTTAGATGCGAAATTGGTAGCCACAAAAGAATTAGATGCACCAGAATCGATCAAAATTTTAGCCATAAGACCAAGAATAAGTACCGTACCTTCCACCACGTTTGCATCGTCCGTTACGTCCCCCCGTGCCGGGGCAAAGACTTTAGCATTCACTTGGGGCTTCTTCCCTCCATTGCCTGGCTTTCCATTTTGTTGTGGGGCCACTCTTGGTGTGGGGTCCGTGGTCTGTGCCGGGCAGTTTGCTCTGAATGTACAATCTCGTGCTATGTGATCCTTACTCCCGCAAAATAAGCATAGTCCCAACTTCCTTCGGCATTGCGTATCGATATGTCCCGACTTTCCACAGAATGAACATACCACCGTAGGGACCGTCGAGGCAGCTGCTGGTGTAGCGTTTGGGGCGGGTGCAGGCGCCCTTTGTTTCTTTCCCTCGACAGATAAGGATCCTTCATCAAAAGGAAAAGCCCGCTTTGTTGCCTGTCGAGCTTGAGCAGCCTGACGAGCATTAGTTTCATTCCTCCTCTTAATTTCTATCCTTGTGGCTGCCTCCACCGCTGCCTTATAAGTCGTAGGAGGTATTACCCATGGCTGTCTGAAGTTCATGCCTCAATCCATTCAGGAACTTGTTAGTTCGGTGGTCTTCGGTATTTACCAACCGCTGACAATACTTGGAAAGTTTAGTGAATTTTGCCTCATACTGAGTTACTGTCATGGAACCCTGCTTCAGATTCATAAATTCCTCTTCCTTTTGGTTTCTTACCCACGTGGGTATGAAACGGTTGTAAAACTCTTCTGTGAAGGCATTCCATGTCATTGGCCGATTAAGTCTTTCCCACTGCCTTCTGATACTCTGCCACCAATCCCTAGCATCGTCCCGGAATTTGAATGCTGCGAACGTCACTTTCTGTCGATCCCCATATCCAAGGGCGGCGAAAATATCTTCCATCCTTTCTAACCATCTCTCCGCTTGGTCGCCTTGGTCCGGAATACCGAAAAATTCGGGGGACCAAACTTTAGAAAGCGTTCGAGCCGTCATCGTCCTCATCTTGGTTGACCCGGCCTCCTCCATTTCCCATATGCCGGTTTCGTCCATGAGGCCCGTTACGATCATTGGCCAATAAGGTTACCGCAAGTACTCAGTTGTCCCAGGATGGCAGCTAAGGTTGGGTCTACCCCTGGAATGTTCTGCTGATTAACGTTGCCTTGGGTTTGTTCGACGTTTTCTTGTTCGTCATTCGGATTTGGGTCTTCTTCCAACCTTTCCACCGGCTCATTCTCGTCCAAGTTCCTTCCTCCTTGAGAGCCGCCACCCTGAATCATGTTGCGGTAGTTCACCCGTGTACTGCGTCGTGCCATCTGCAAGGAGTTAACGTTTAATATCTCTCGAGACTACAACCATTTCGGACCGTAAAAGTAAAATAAAAGTAGAGGGTAATGATAACCATAATAATAATTTTATTAATTCCAACCACCTAAAACTGCCAAAGTGTTTATTACCAAACAAAATTATCCAAACCAAAAGATTATTTTCCTAAAAAAAAAAGAACATTGCAAAAGAATCAGCCTATCACATGATCCCCTGTCTCATGTGTTCGATCTTCCTCTTCGCATCACATAATTCCACTTTCAAGTCTCGAATTTCATCTCGTAGGGCCAAACATTCGTCCCAAACTCGCTTTTCGTATCCGTTGGCCCAGTGATACGGTCTACCCCGGATTGTCAAGGGGTCATAGAGGTAAACAACCTCTAATGGTGTTACTCCCCAAATCGGTGCACCGTGGTCTTCCATCATCGGGTTTGGCTGGGGTTCCGGAATATACGCCGGAGTTGGCGTGTCTTCATGCTCCATGTTTGTTTCTACCCCATGATCTCCTTCTCCTTCAGGGTCGCCCTCCTCAGGGTCCTCTTCTTCAGGGTCTTCCTCAGGTTCGGAATCATCGTCTTCCACAACGATGACGTCAACGAGTAGGTCTTTGTGAAGCTCCTCATCGTATGCTCCATAGAAGTTCCCTCTTGACCATTTCCCTCGCATTCTTCCGCATTGGCCCATTTATATTTGGGGGAAAAGTCCCGATCGCCCCCACCCTTTTCTTTGGTTTAGCTTGCCCACTTGTTGACCCAATGTTCAATGGAGAAGCCATTTCCTGAAAGATACAATATCAAAAAAGAAAAAGAAACAACATAAAAGCAAGGAGTTTATCTTATACTAGGTTTTAAGTTTTATAAAGCGAGTTCTTCCTATGTTCCCTCATTTAAAATCAAGTTCTTATGGGTCCTTATCCTAACACCTCTATCAACCTGTCTCTGATACCAACTGTAATAGGCCTATCCCCGACCCCTAGGGTCCACTGGGGTCTAGTCAAAGGGACAAGCCGGCGATCCACCGCCCAAGTACTAATTTCTCAAGAAAAGGATTGAGGGAACTAGATCTTTATTCAAACATTACTAAATCCAGAAAATAAAATAAAATGTCGCGACTCCAAAATGAAAGAACATCGTCAAACTCTTATTACACTGGAAACATGAAACTCAAAGGTACTGAAAAACAAATATCACGCTTGACACTAAGTCGTCGATCCACGTTGAACTCCTCGTCTACTCCCTCTCCCGAACGGCCTCCAAGGTTACCCCGCTTACCTCACCACCCCGGTATTCTTCCTCCAAACCTAAGAAAACATTTCACAAACGTGTGAGCTAAAAAGCCAAAGTGAGTTCCAAAGTGTGTGCCCGTGAAATTTTATATACAAAATAATAGTTTCAAAACCGTTAAAATGTTACAACAAAAGGCTTTTTCCTTTACCTGCACTTAATTGTAGTTAGTACATGACAAACATATGATATTTGCAAAATATAAAGCAATTCTCTTGAAATTAGGCGTACTCAAGTCTGACACCGGTTTACCTTAGCCGATGAGTCATTACCACCCTACTCCAACATGTTTTTCTACCGCACTTCACAAGCAAGCAAGCAATTGCCTGACAACTCCGGCCGATTATCAGGGAAAGGATTCAGACTATCGCCTAGTGAACCTCCCAAAAGGCTCCAGCCAACCCTCATTGCCCTCTGAACCATGACATAACCGTCGGCCCTTGCTTTCCCGGCCATGCACATGGAACATCGGGGAAAATTTTTGGTACCATCACTCTAGGACTGTCGATGAACCAAGGTCAAGAGGCCCCGAGACCGGTGACTAGCCGTTTTGCGGTGCAATAACCCAAACTCACCTAGTCGCTAAGAGTTTTGCATCAAGCAGGAACAAGAATTGGTTATCATGATGATCTTTTTATTACTTTCACGATAAACTATGTATGTCAAAACCAAACTTTATAAGACTGTCATGACAACTATTATTCAAATGGAAATTAGATTACATATCATATATACATAACACTTATTGCAAAAATATTAAACGAGGAACCTATTAAAATTCAAATCCTCCTTGGAATATATTTCGGATGATTATATAATTGTCAACTTATAAGCATTTAAAGCTAAACTAGTAATTGTTGAAAGCCAAGAGTCTGTCAATTTTTCGTACATTTGAAATAGAATATGCTATATATATTCCGAGTAAACAAAATGTATCGTAATTTTTTTAACCCAAAAATTCTAACAAATCTAGATCCAACTAATGAGTATTCTTTTAAAATAAATCGTTTAAGAAAAAAAAAAAAAAAAAAAAAGGATCTAAATTGTATACATGAAAGGACGGAGTTTAGCAGAGAAGCAAAGAAAAAGGGAAAAGTAGGACACAGTAACATAATATTTACAAGTGGAAATTAATACTGTCAAGTGGTCGATCCAAAAGCTAGGTCCCTGAAACGCATTTAATACTTTAGAGATCCTTGGGTATATGACACGTAGATTTTGCAATAAAATAAAAATAAGAACCGAGGGAGAAAATATAACTTAGAAAAAAAAAATGGAACTCACAGTCACAATTTCGCTCCAACTATCCTTCCTTCGACCGTCTGCTAGAAGAGTTACTTTTTCTCTCTTTTTTTTTGTGTGCTAAGGAGTCAAGTCCCATGTCCTATTTATAGTACTAAACTTCTATGGATAAGTCCTACTTCAATATTCAAAATTTTGATTTAACTTTATCTCTTATCTCTTATCTCTTAATTTTGATATTAGTTTATCCTAAATTTTGATATTCAAACCTACACATTATCCTTAAATTAAACACATAATTTGTTTACAAATTATCTTCAAGAAACCAACCTCATGCGTCGGCTATCATCTTAACCTAATCATTAAGTTGACAAAAAAAAGGATATGGACGTGCATAACTATATATATATATATATATATATATATATATATATATATATATATATATATATATATATATATATATATATATATATATATATATATATATATATATATAAAACTAATCATTATCCTTTTGAAAGAAAGAAAAAGAGGTAGATGTGTGATCATTAGTTTGGAACAATAGAAGAGTTAGACGTGTGTGCGTGTAGATATATAGATAAATATACAAACTAATCATTACTTTTGAAAAAGAAAGAGTTAGGCGTGTGTATATATCTACTATTTGTACGGTTATTTACAAACAAAAATAATAATAAAGAGGTTATAATATCTTTTCATTTGTTTATTTTAGAACGGCCACCGTAATTAATATGACCAAATATAGTATCTTATGTGTCCCACTACAACCCAATAATTTGGGGTGTTACAAACTTGACCACCCTTTGGATTCTTCTCAGTGAAACTGGGCAGCTGCCCTGGGGGTCTAGAAGCCAACTGCTCAGCCAGTTGCCCAATTTGTCTCTCGAGATTCTTCATTGACCTGCTTTGCTCCTCTAACTTGGCTTCAAGATTGTTAGATTGGGAGGAGCTTTGAGAGTTTTGGAGATTTGGGGCATGTAAAAAATTTGGCCGGGCCGACTTTGAAATTGAGAGTTTGAATTGGAAGGCCAACTTTGATTGAATTTTTGCGTAGGATTGGAAAAATTCGAGTTTTGATTCCGATTAAACCCGGGGTTTCGTTGAAATTCGATTCGAATTAAAATTCGAATTAGGATTGAAATTTGAAGATGGATTAAACCCTTGGTTTTGAAAATTGCCCGGCCAGAAAGCGATTGAACCTTTGATTGTTTTGGCCATAGAATGCATTCACTTCCGCATTCCGTCCGTTCATAGGGGGCGAATTTAGAAGTGTGCCCCACCTCGTCACAATTCGACATGTGACTTGATTGTACCGTCCATAGTCATGAACAAGCATTTACTTGATAAGGTGCGGGGGGATTAAATTGGCACTGGCCATTCATATGGCCCGTCTGACAGCAATTTTCACAATACAGAACCTGAGGGTTCTGTGGAAAAGAGGAAGTTTGATTTATTGGATTTGAAACTTGAGGTGGTACCATCTGCTTCTGTAGCATGGCGATCAAACTTTGCAAATTGACTTCCTCAACCTTGGGAGGAGGAGGTGCTTGAATTGCTTGATAAGAGGGGGCATAGTTATACTTTGCAATGTCCTCAAACAATGCCCATCCCTCATCAGGCGTTTTCTTCAGAAATGCCCCACCAGCAGAGCTATTAACCATGCCTTTTGTAAGCTCGGTCAATCCACTAAAGAATGTATTGACTTGCCTTTCCAGTGGCAAGCCATGATGGGGACACTTTCTGAGAAGAGACTTGAATCTCTTCCAACATTCAAAGAACGACTCATTTTCTTTCTGATAGAATGTAAAGATGTCGTTCAAACACTGGGCTGTCTTTGAAGGCGGAAAGTATTGACTTAGAAATTCTCTTTCAAGTTCAGCCTAGGTGGTGATAGATTCAGAGGGAAGAGAGGTGTACCACTCTTTAGCCTCTCCCTTCAAAGAAAATGGGAAAAGTTTCAGCTTGATAGCGTCCTCACTTACTCCTTGGATGCGTGTAGTCCCGCATATCTCTAGGAATGTATGTAAGTGGGTATGCGGATTCTCTGATTGATAACCATGAAAAATAGATGCATGCTGCATCATCTGAATAAGTCCTGGTTTTAACTCAAAGGTTTGTGCAGTAATGGCTAGAATCACAATAGCCGGGTTGACTTTGACTTCGCCTGGCATGGCGTAGTCTGCCAACGTACGTCTATTATTAGCGGCCATTATCACAAAGTCAGTGATTTCTTTTGCTAGTTGTTCTTCAAGATCTCGCTCGGCTCTGTCGTGCGCGAACCGCAGAACGAAAATTCCGCCTGTTTGGCCGGACTACGGTTCGCTCGGGTTCAGGGGTGTATAATAACGGTCCCTTTTGACTCCGAGTTTGCATAAACTGGACCAAAAACAAGTGGAACGAAACCTAAAAGCTAAGAAAGTAAGAGCCTAAACTAAAATTAAAAGCCTAAAGAAAAGAACGGGAAAGAAGAAAAGGAAACAAAAGTGTTGAAGGAAACAAGACCGACGGACGTCCAAAGGTTTGGACGGGCGTCCGATGAAATTGAGATCGGACGGGCGTTTAGTGATCCAAACGCTCGTCTGACAGACGGAATACCTGAACGGGCGTCCAAATATTATGGACGCTCGTCTAAGTGAATAAAAACAAAACACAATTGATAATTTTCCAGCGGACGGGCGTCCAATATCCCAGACGCCCGTTTGGTAGCGGGAAAACTAGAACAGAAACAGAATTTGCAGAGAATAAAAGAAGGTAAGAAAGAACGACAGAAAAACGGGAAGACAGAAGATCTAAACTCCAAGAAAACTACTAAGGGAAAGTCTTAAACCCTAACTATCTACTTAGCAACTACCTAAAACAATTATCAACTAAAAACGAGAATTTAAAACGAAATAAAACAGGAAAAACAAACAGAAAAACAGAAAACAAAAACTAGACAACCGTCCGGTTCCCCGGCAACGGCGCCAAAAACTTGTCACGGATTTATCTAGCACAGCAAACAAGTAATAAATATTTATAAATCCGGTTTCCCTCAAGTATAAGGATCGTAGTAAAGAGGTTGATACCGGGTCGATCTTACGGGGAACTAAACGATTGTGATTCTAGCTTTTGTCTAACCTAAACTATGTCACGAAACTAATCTAAACAGTGAATAAAAATCGAACAGAGCAGAAAATAAAACTAGACAGAGGATATAATCCAAAGCTAGGAAGAATACGGGCTGCAAACCAATTTAAACTAACTAAACTAAGATGCAAATAAAAGTAAACTAACTAAACGAATTCAAGTTTTAAGGATTGATTCAAGTGTATAATGAACAAACGAGGATTGATCCACCTATCCAACAAGCATTGATTTCCTATCTCGATTATATTGTGGTTTTTATCTAGGTTGTGATTCACCTTATCTAAACATGAACCCTAATTCCTTAGAAAGTTCATCTATTAATCTATTATCTTCTAATGCAAGATTAACACGTTTCCTAACCAAAGGTGTAAACTTTATGTTTATAATCTAGCAATTAAACCTATTAACTTCCGTTACGATAGATTCAAATCACTACTCTTATTCATGATGATCTAGGGTTTATTAAGATTTCCATCAACAATAAACAATCACACATGCAGATCTTCCGATATAAAAGCAATTAAACGTAATAAACATGAATAAGAAACAACCTTTAAATAAAAACTCACAGTATAACCGAAGAAAACGAAATCAACAATCGTTGGATGGCTTCACAATACTCGTTTGATGAAGCTTTTAGCCTCTGGACATCCTCAGCAACTCAAATTTGTATAAATAGTGCATAAAAAGTAACTAATTTAATCTAGATCTAAAGTGCATAAAACCGGAATAAAAAGGAGAAAAACGCAGCCTAAAGCCGCCCCTAGGTTTAGGGTTTCGAATAATGAGTGTATTGTGTCCTTGTGTGGAGAAAATGACCGACTATATATAGATTTTAAAGTCGGTTTCAGTAAGTCGGCTACCGGACGCCCGTCTGGATCCTTGAACGCCCGTCCAATCTTCTTATGAACTTCAAATCGGGCCGAGTTATGATCAAACGCTCGTCCAACCAGCGTCCACCTCAGCGTCCAAACTTCCTGAATCAACTTTCCATCCCTGGACGCTCGTTCAGTTTCAGCAAACGCCCGTCCACTGGACGGGACCTGGACGCCAGTCCAATATGACTGAATTTCGATTTCTCGATCTCTATCTCTTTTTCATCTTGTCAATTCCTTCATTATCTCTTTTAATCATCATTTGAGCCTTGAAAGATGCATCTACAATACATAAAAATACCACTAAATGTAATATCGCTCAAATAATCGTAAAAACATAATTAAAGCACATAAATCAACCTATTTTACAATTAACTCTTTTGAAATATCATTTACTCAATATATTCATTAAACACATGCTTCTTATGCAATTTAGTACGAATACGGGGAAAATATCATAGAATATAACGTTATAAATCATATAAAATCACCCTTAACAACAATTGTCGATGAATTATCAAATGTATATGCAGTGATATCACACAAAATTAAAAACGAAAAAAATGCATTAAGATGTGTGAACTCTCTTTAATGGGTCTGTTTTGTTATGAAAGAAAAAAAGTTTGCTAAAAACGAAACGGGAAAAAAATGTTACATTGTTATGAAATAATATATTAATGGATTATCTATTATTCTGATTGATTTACGTAGATTTTGGATTAATTCAGTTTATTGTGTTCACATTGTAATCTCTACTATAAATACCCTCTTATACCATTGGAATAACACAAGCAATTCTCTCTTTTTCTTTACTTGTATTTTCCCTTGTTCTTCCTCCAATATTTTCTTAGTTTTATAACACGTTATCAGCACGAGACTCTACCAACGAAGTATTCCATTGGTGTCCCTTTTGGCGGTTCAGGTAAAATTCTATTATTGTTCATCACTCTTCTTGTTTTAATGGCTAACATCACCAAACAAGACTTTGTACCCCTAAACATATCGGGGAAAAATTATTTATCATGGGCCATGGATGTTGAAATGCACTTGGTATCTATGGGTCTTGGCAAAACGATTGTCACAAATAATACTGAGACAAGCCAAGACCGTGCAAAGGCCATGATATTTCTCCGTCATCATCGGATGAGGGATTGAAACATGAGTATTTAACGGTGAAAGATCCGTATGAATTGTGGAACCATCTGAAAGAGAGGTTCGACCACTTGAAGTTGGTTGTTTTACCGAAAGCCAGATATGATTGGCTCAACCTACGACTGCAGGATTTTAAATCATCCTTGAATATAATTCAGCTATATTTAAGATCACATCACAATTGAAACTATGTGGTGAAAAGGTGACAGATGAAGACATGTTGGAAAAAACTTTTTCCACTTTTCATGCCTCGAATGTGCTCCTGCAGCAGCAATATCGAGAGAAAGGTTTTAAGAGATATTCTGATCTCATTGCATGCCTTCTGTTGGCTGAGCAAAACAATGAGCTGTTAATGAAAAATCATGAGTCCCGTCCCACTGGAGCCAGTCCATTCCACGAAGTGAATGCGACACAATCTTCAAATTTTGGCCGTGGTCGTGGACGTGGTCGCGAGTGGAGATCGTGGTAGAGGCCGTGGTCGTGGACGCGGTCGTGGAAAATATGCGACATATCACAATGAAAATTGTGGGAAGAAACGAAGCAATCCACCAAGATCGGATCATAACAACAAAGAAAAGAAAGTCCATGGTGACAAATGTTATAGATGTGGAATGGATGGACATTGGTCCAAGTCATGCCGCACGGCAAAACATCTTGTTGATCTTTATCGGCATCTCGGAGAAAGCCAGAAAACGGTGTTGAGGCAAATCTTATTGATCAAAAGATTGATGATCCGAATTTTGATATGCCATTGATGTCACCAATGGAAGTTCTTTGATTTTTTCAACGACACCGCTTGAAGGCTCCGGTTTATTGTGTCTTTTGACACATTATTTCTTTTGTCATTCTAATAAAGTTGTTTGTGCCCTTTTGCACTTTATTTCATGTCATCCCAATAAAATTGCTTTAGCAATTGTTTTGGTATTGTTTTATTTTGTCTTTGATTGAGGTTGATCTATGATGTAATATGAAGTTTTATTATTAATAAATCCAAGTGAGTATTTGATTATCGATCATTTCTAGTTTTTCCTTCGTTATAATTTATGTTGAAAACCAAAGGATACAATGCATTTATTATTAGTACATAGACTTGATATCTCAGATGTATTGATATTTTTTAAATAAAACCGTATGTAATAAAACGCTCCCCTTTATAAATAAAAAAAAATTTAAAAAATAAAAATAAAACCAATGCGCGTCAAATTAGCGAGCCAATTATGAGTCATTTATGATCCAATATTTTTTGACCCACGTAATAAAGAAAAAAAAAGGATTTGACATTTCTTTGGAAAAAAGATTTGATGTTTTTAAATTGTAATAACTAATAGATTCAATTTTTACCTTTTCCTTTAGTGTGACTTAATTATGAATGTAGTGTTTGGCATCTATATAATAGATGAATATTTTTTTTGAGGGGTATAATAGATGAATATTTAACAAATACTTTTACACTCTTTTTTCGATGTTTAAATATATATATATATATATATATATATATATATATATATATATATATATATATATATATATATGTTTATTCACTTATTTATTGCGGACACACCACTAAACATTATCATCATTCGTGTTAAATTGTTATTCTTCATTTATCTACATCAATTAACTCCTTTGTTTCCTTGACTAACATGTTATAGATTTTTTTTCTTGAAAAAAAAATGGAAGCCATATTATTAATTTCTTTTGGTTGGTGTATAATACATCGGATTATACATTTCAATATCTAGAAGTGGATGTGACTAAACTCAATATTTACGATGTGTCCGTTCCTAGAAGCGAATGTAGACAATTAACTATTCTAAATGTGTTGAGATACACAAGTCAGTTCCCGGTGTGAACATGACAAAATCTAGATAATGTATACCGATATTTAAAGATGTATCGAATCACGTCGTCGGTTCCACGAAGTGAACATGACACATATGAGCTTGTGATTTTAAAAATCATTATAGATGGACTTGGGGTTCATCAAAAGCAACGAGGTGCTCATAGAAATGAATATGAAATTCATAGAAATAAATATGGACTCGGAGTCCATATGAAAGGGAATGATGTTCCTACGAAAGACTTAAAGTCTAAAATAAGAAAATCCAGTAAGAACATCGTGACACTACTTTAACCCGCGGAAAAGAAAGTTATTCATTGCGATAATATGCTATTGTATTGTAGCAATATTGAAGGAAGCGGTTTAAATTCAACAAAATGATTATCAAAGAATAATCATGAAACTCAATCCATTTGATCTAGTCCATTCCCGAAGTGCTTGTCACCGAGATTCATGAAAGTGGTTGAGGTCATATACATGTCCGAATTCGTGGACAAAACTCTTGATTAATGTATCCTTGAAGGATATCATCAAATTTGTCTACTTGGAGGGAAGGATTGTCCACCGAAGTGGAACAAAACGAAATTAAATTCTAGATGAATGATGAAAATCGATTTTCATATTGTGGTATTGAAAGATCATCGATCGCGTACTTGGCGTACGGAGAATTGATTTTCACGATGTGGCATTAACAAAGCCACTAGTCGCGTCTTGGTCATACGGCAAGATATCCGGTTGAGAATAATGAAGCTTCATATTTATAGTAAAAACAATATTATGAAACAAATACTATATGTTACGGTCATTATGAAAATGATCCAGATATATATGATAAATATTGTTTATCATTTTTCAAAAGTCTTAAACGCAATAAATTGTGCGACGTGGATATTAAATTGAGACATCGGAAGAATTTAAAAAGATATAGATCTCTTGAAGAGATAATATAATTCTTCCCGATTGAGTATATCTCGTAATGTTTGTTGATACTCATATAAATGGATACACATTGACATGTAGAATCCCACATAGGGATATCACATTAAAATGTTGAATCCCACAAAGGGTTATTGCAAACTTAAATAGATATGACTTCAGATAAAATGTTTTTCCAAGATTAGGGGGAGGAAAAGTAAACTTGGAGTTTATAAATCTTGTGGAAAAACATTGTATTAACGCACATTTAATCACCGGAGGCATTTAATTACTCTAGAAGAGTGAGCAGCTGCAAATGCTCGGTTGGAATAAATGTTGCCAAAAGGTTTATCCTAGGAGGATAATATTTGTCCTAGAAGGACGAGAAAAAGTCCGAGAAGGACATAATATGATACGTATCAAATTAATGAAGATAACGTTGTAAGCGCATCGAAAGACCAATTGGCTCGATAATGAAAATTCCTCGAATGGGTTATGACTATATTTATGAGAACTTTGGAAGAATAAGCATATGCTCGAGCAGAAAATATATAGTCAAAGAAGCTCCGGAAGAGCAATGGAATACTCTAGATGAGTAACGAAATCATAAACTTTTGACGAGGTCAATGCTAGAAAATGCCAACAAGTGTTGATAAATAATATGGGTGGAACAAATAATATGCGGTTGTCATACATACATGAGGTTGGAGAAAATGAACACGAAGTTCACTCCCTCGTGTTACTTTCTTGCGACCCCCGAAGAAAATGTAATCGGAACCGCATATTGCGATTGTTAATTATGTTCACCGCTTGGAGCGTGAGATACCTTAATGTTCCAACAAATATAAATCTCTTAGTGTTGAGATAATGAATTAATGTTATCATTGTTTGAATTAATGAGATATGATAACAAATGCAACATTTTATGAACGAGGTTCATAAACGAGGCAAGTATGTTTTGATATGTCGAAATCGCTGGGAGCGATTATAGTGCCTCAAGCACATGAGATGTGTGAAGCATATAAAGTGTTTGAAAGAAGGCGAAACACAAAGTATATAATACATGAATGGTCCCCGAAGCGGGATAATTTGTTTGATACGAGAATGTGTGGATCCATTGTGAGACTCTGAAGAGTTACAAAAGATAATTGAATATGATTAATTGAGTTATATTATCAAGATCCGTTATATGCACAAGAAAAGATATGTTTTGGCCACGAAGACCAAAGATTGTACTCTTTTTCCCTTTAACAAGTTTTTCCCATTGGGTTTTCTTAGTTAAAGGTTTTTAACGAGGCAATCGGTGCACTAGGGCGCATATGTCATGAGTCATTTTTCCTTGATCGGTTTTTTTCCCCCTTTGGGTTTTTCCAAGCAAGGTTTTTGGTACATGCCATATACGTTATAAAATCAGATCAAGCGGAAAGCATGTCGGGGACTTGTTAGTTACGCGGTTGGTGGACATTTATCGAACCCCCAAAAGGCAAGGCTTCAAAATTGGTTGTTCCTCACCAGTGGTGGTACATCGATTTCATAATGCTGGACATAGAAAATTTTGGTCACAATATCCTCAAATCATGGCGAAATTGTAGCTATTCATGAAACAAGTCAAGAATTAACTCTCGTTCGGATCATTGGCACATCATACCCAAGACACTTGTGGTTTATTCATCAAGAAAGAGAAGCCGAGTTGATTATATGAAGATAATGCAGGTGTACGACTCAATTAAGTGGTGGCTATATAAATGACGATCGGATGAAACATACTTCACTAAATCTTCATAAGAAATGTGACATTAGTGTTCATGAGATAAGGTCAAGTGACAATCCAGCAGATTTATTCGCGAAGTCATTACCTACCGCTACGTTTGAGAAATTGATAAAGAAGATCGGAATGCATCGACTTAAAGACTGAATTGATGCTTGGTTTAGGGGGAGTAAATTAAACAGATAAATATGTACTCTTTTTCCTTAACTAAGATTTTTTTCCCACAGGGTTTTCTCTTAGTAAGGTTTTAATGAGGCATATCATATCTGTTGTATTTTAATAATAGATATCCAAGGGGGAGTGTTATGAAATAATATATTAATGGATTATCTATTATTCTGATTGATTTACGTAGATTTTGGATTAATTCAGTTTATTGTGTTCACATTGTAATCTCTACTATAAATACCCTCTTATACCATTGGAATAACACAAGCAATTCTCTCTTTTTCTTTACTTGTATTTTCCCTTGTTCTTCCTCCAATATTTTCTTAGTTTTATAACAACATGAGCTTTTTCATCACAATAAAAAAAAACAAACAAAAAAAATTAACAAACAAACCTGCGAGAATAGTGGCAGGGGCTTTATAATTCAAACCACCCCACATCTTTGTGGTGGTTACACAAGAAATTTTTTTTTTTTTTTGAGAAACCACAAAAATACTATTTGAGGGTAAATTAGTGTATTAAAAATTATTTTTTTCTTATTACCAAATAATTTGTTAGTCCGTCCTGAATATCTATTAAGTTGATAAGTAGTCTTTATAAAAAAAAAACCTAAAATTATTACCAGGGCTATCATTCAAGTCAAAATTGTAAAATGACAAATATACCCTTCTCTTCATCTTCCTAAGAAAAAAAAATGTCTTTCCTCAATTTCCTTCCCCTTTGCAAACGCCTCAACCCACCTCTCTTTCCCACCTTTAATTCGACTCCCCCTGTTACTTCTACCAAAAGAAAAAAATTCACACCACACAACTTCTGTACATTTTATAGATCTGTATCGAAGAAAAAATCTGAACATTTTACTCCTTCAACCAAACATCTATAACCCACCTCACTTCTCTTAATTTTCTCCCGTGCCTCGTCTATTTTCCAGTCTTTCACCTTCAAATTCCTCCTGCCATGAATGGTCCGAAAATTTTCAAAGAACAAAAAACTGCTCAAATGTTACTGGATTGTTGATCATTCTAACTTGTGGGTTGCTGATTAATTAGGGATTGAAAGTAATTTTTTTTTAGAAGTCATCTATTTTACATTTTATTTTGCTGGGTTTAGTTTTGTTAACATGGATGATGGATGGGTATGGTAGCTACTGTGAATCGTGTGATGTTATGGAGATTATGGTGGTGAGGGACTTTTTTTTCTTCTTCCTGATATGAAAATTCAACGCCTAGCTTTTGGGGGGTTTTTGTTTTGGTTATTATAATTGGAGAGAAGCTGGCTTGATGGGGCTGTTGAATAGAGGGGTGGTAGCAGCAGAGGAGAGAGTGGGGGAGGAAATGGTAGCGTAGGGGAAGAAGGTGGGGATCGACAGCAAGATATGGGAATGGGAAGAAATAAGTTGATGAACTAAAGGGTATATTTGTCATTTTACAGTTTTGACTTGAATGATATCCCTGGCAATAATTTTATTGCCATGGCCATACCAGGAGCCAAAAACAATTCCTTCAAAAAAAAAAAAACAAAAAAAACAAAAAAGCAAACAAACTAACTTGTGTTAAGTTATATCTATTACTAGTTAACGTGAGTCGTACAAGGCACGACGAGTCTAACATAAATCGTTACCAACGATAATATTAAATAATTGATTCCCAACGTGAAATAAATTGCGTAAGCTTAAACCGTAACAAATTCAAGGCACAAGACAAAAAGAGCAAGAGAAATATATCACATTTTCTTCAAGAGGTAGCTCTTTTTTAGAATTGTGAAGACTGTGAATCACCTCTATTCCAGCTTTATCAGTAGTTTCAATCTACAAAATAAACTACAATATGATGTATCGGAGAACAATGCCATAAAATCGATCACTTTAGCTTCGACTTTACGTAATGAAACATTATAGAAAACCAATAAGCGGATCATAACTACACGGTCAAATCTCCCGAGACGCCTTAGCTTCCAAATCATTAATATGCTTGAAAATGTGTTTCACCCATTTTCTATTAATGTCGTATAGAAAATGAGTGAAATATATTTGGTAGAAAAAAAAACACGTGTCAAACGGTTTGAAGAATATAAAAAGTGATTTGGTATTCCAACGTCAATTTAGTGACGTTCGGGCTGCAAATGGCCGTCGGTTCCACCGACGTTATATTGTTCGAAATAATAAAAATATTTAATGTGGTGTCCACACGGTTTTATTCAATTGTAGTGTCGAAATCGAAAATTTACGGTTGATTGAAATTTAAAACTGAATCTGCACTGTCAGTTGGAGGTACTAAAAATGAACCGTATCGAAATATACACTTTGTTGTGTATAATATTCAATTGTTGTGTCGAAATCGAATCGAGAAAGCGAGATTTTTTGGTTGATTGAAATTTAAAGCCTCCTTCGGTTTATATATAACGATAACCGAAATTCCGATTTTATCGAAAGGAAAAAAAAAAACCTGCTGTATTTAAAATAAAATTAAAAAAAAACCACGTGTCAAACGGTCTGAAGAATATAAAAAGTGATTTGGTATTCCAACTAGTGACGTTCGTAATGCAAATGGCCGTCGGTTGCACTGACGTTATGTTGTTCAAAATAATAAAAATATTTAATATGGTGTCCACACGGTTTTATTCAATTGTTGTGCCGAAATCGAAAATTTACGGTTGATTGAAATTTGAAACTGAATCCGCATTGTCAGTTGGAGGTACTAAAAATGAACCGTATCGAAATACGCACTTTGTTGTGTATAATATTCAATTGTTGTGTCGAAATCGAATCGAGAAATCGAAAATTTTTGGTTGATTGAATTTAAAGCCTCATTCGGTTTATATATAACGATAACCGAAACTCCGGTTTTTATCAAAATAAAATTAAAAAAAATTAAAAAAAAACCTGCTGTATTTAATAAAGAAAAAAAAATTAGGTGCCAAGTGTCAGCCCAAGAGGCTTCCACGTGGCCTCATGTGGGCAAAGCCCCTTCACTCTTTAGATATATAAGAAGAGAAGAAGAGAAGAGAAGAACCGAAATCCCGGTTTTTACCGAAGAGAAAAATAAACGAACCGTATGAAATATACACTTTGTTGTGTATATTCAATTGTTGTGTCGAAATCGAATCGAGAAATCAAAAATTTTCGGTTGATTGAAATGTAAAACTGAATCCACACTGTCTGTTGGAGGCATAAAAAATGAACCACTTTGGTTCGATTTATGTAAAGGAGAGTCGGGAAAAAAAATCATTTTATATATAACGAGAAAACCGAAATCCCTGGTTTATCGAAGGGGAAAAAAATGAACCGTATTGAAATATACACTTTGTTTTGTATATTCAATTGTTGTGTCGAAATCGAATCGAGAAATCGAAATTTTTCGGTTGAAAATTGAAATGTAAAATTGAATCCGCACTGTCTGTTGGTGGCACTAAAAATGAAGAGTATCGAAATATACACTTTGGTTCGATTTAAGTAACGGAGAGTCGAAAAAAAATCGGTTTATATATAACGAAATAACCGAAATCACGGTTTTTACCGAAAGAAAAAAAAAAGAAACTAAGTGCCACGTGTCAGCCACAGGGGCTGCCACGTGGCCAATTGTGGGAAGAGCCCCTTAGCTCTTAATAGATATAAGAAGATAAGTAACGGAGCGTCGAAAAACAAATCTGTTTATATATAACGAGATAACCGAAATCACGGTTTTTACCGAAAGAAAAAGAAATAAAAAAAAATAAATTAAGTGCCATGTGTCAGCCACAGTGGCTGCCACGTGGCCAATTGTGGGAAGAGCCCCTTAGTTCTTAATAGATATAAGAAACAAACGGAAGTAACGTATTTAGGGGGTTTGTGCCCCAAGAAACCGTATTAAAAAAAATTGATCATGACTAAAAAATGGGTTGAAACATTTCTTGCACGTCAAACAGGGGCGGAGCTACAGAGGGCTTAGGAGGGGCTCGTGCCCTCCTCGTATTTTCGTAATGACCAAAATACACTTGACTAGTGTATGGACGCCGTGCAAAGCACGGCCGCCCATCGCAGCAATATATATAATGTGATCATCTGAGCAAATGTACCGTTGTCTTGTTCTTGGCATGACACATCTATGATAAATATACAGTAATGAATTCAGTAATGCAAATGTATAAACAACAGCAAAACCACAGGACATTCACATAACCAGCCATTTTATTTAGATTTTACCTTGAGGTTAACCCCAAAATATTCTACACCATATTAAACAAAACATGTGCTTGTCTGAAGCACAAGATGCCCAAAGAGTATGTCGGAGATGCACGATACTGGGCTGAAAACAAAAGATGGGATTAAGTATGTTCAGCAAGAACATTTCTGCATATTATCATGCCATTAGTCTTATTGGATCTTGAAACTAATGGTTCTAATATGCAGACAATTTTTTGAATGAAAGCATACACCCAAAATTTTATATTTTACTACATACACTCAAGGTTTAACATGGCTGGATCATTAGTACGTTCTTACTTCTTAAACTTCTTCCTCCCTGCCTTTCACTTTCTTGCATGGACTCTGCATAATATCATTTCCAGTGGAGCAGGAGGTTTCAGCAACATTTGGTTCTGAAATATCGGAAGGTGCATCAGAGGCAATTTTGTCAGAACATTCAGTTGTGAACACAACCCCTCTTTTGGGAGAAATATGGGCTGTAGAAGTTCTGGCAAGGTCGGTAGATGTGTTTGCAATTTCCTCAATAGCCAACTTTGTTTTTGGGCTGAAGAACTGGTGTTCCTTGTTCAGAACTGCAGGTGCACCGACGGATTGGGCTGTAACATTAGTAGGTGTTGCTGCCTGAACAACGCTGGAGTCTCTGAAGGATGCAATTTCTTCTTGAGTGTAGAGCTTGACAATAGGGTAGTTTATTTCAATGTTCCCTCGGTATTGGGGGTCAATCTTCTTTCACGAAGCAAATGACTGATTTTTTATGTAGTTTAGCACCTACACCATCTGTCAGAGGAGTTCTCTGCATAGGTAAAATATGGTAATAATGTCAGCCATTGCATTAAAAAGAACATAGGACTGAATTAAATGATTGCATTTACATTTTGTGTTAACGAATAAGTAATTTTAAAAGTTTATCTAATATAAAATGCCGACTGATTTGAACATGCCTTTTCAACTGTAAGTACCTTTCTCTTTCCCAGTATTAGGGAAATCACTGAATATGTTTGACCAAGAGATACATTTCGTAATGCACGAAGTTCACAAAATTTTAGTGTTCATATACGCGCGAGTCCGGAATTAAACTGAAGGCGTGGATGTGAACCTTATCAGCCGCTTCTTTAAGCTGAAACCCTGTGAAGCCTGTTAACTTTTCGGCTTATGGAGAAAACAGCATAGCAGTAATTGTCTTGGTTTCATCATTCAGAAATACTCCAATATGGCAGCTGCATTTGGTTCATCAAATTGTCAATTTTTTTTACATTAATTTCACAGAGCAGAAAATGTATAAGGACATACCGAGGTTGAAGCTTCGTCTTGATGATGGTCAAATTATACCCGTAAAAGTCATCAACATTATCCTTAAATCGGGATTAATAATATATATTTTATATTAAATCACATGTTTTTATTGATTATTTAATGTTATGTGATTTATATTATATAATTTGGTATTTATCCATTTATAAGATATAATTTGGTATTTATCCGTTTATATTATATATTTTGGTAATTATCCATTTTTATTTAAATATGATTTATTTTGGAGCCATCAAAAGCGGACCTAGCGTCGATATTTATCTACTGATGTATTCTTATCTTATAGCCATCAAAAGCGGAGTAATAAGCTTGAGAATTATCTGTGTTTTGACAATAAGTTAAACACTGGGCTTGTAGTAACATTACCAAAGTAGCCCCGCGCTTGTGGTAATATTCAATGCTTCCACTAATACGTGAGAGAGGGATTCTTGCAATGCATACTTTACTTTTAAAGCAAGTTTCTTTCTTGAGAAGTGGTAAAGTTTGAAACTACGGAAATGTGAAAAAAAAAAAAATTCAAATTTTTAAGAGGCTTGAGTATTTTTTCTCGGTCTCCAAGTCCAAAAACCTTATGGATGACGTTCTTGCTTATTGCACCATGTCTTTACCCATTGTGAGGCTTAAGAAGTGGGAATGCTGATGTTGGTAGGTTAAGACTGCGAAGTTAGCATAAACTTTAATCTTGCCACGAATAGATAAAACTAAATGCACATGCACACATCACTTCGATTCATGACGAGTAATGAATAATGGATACCTTATGAGCATGGGTGGTATGAGTTGACTCGAGTTTCTTGTGTAAGTATGATTAACCACGGGAAATGTTATCTTGGGGAATGACTTATTGATGCTTTATTCTGGACGATCAAAGTCTAAGTGGGGGGTAGTTGATGACGGTCAAATTATACCCGTAAAAGTCATCAACATTATCCTTAAATCGGGATTAATAATATATATTTTATATTAAATCACATGTTTTTATTGATTATTTAATGTTATGTGATTTATATTATATAATTTGGTATTTTTATCCATTTATAAGATATAATTTGGTATTTATCCGTTTATATTATATATTTTGGTAATTATCCATTTTTATTAAATATGATTTATTTTGGGATAAATATCTATTTTGCAGATTTGGATAATTAAGGAGGATAAATACAAGTGGAAGAATTATAATCTCAAGATCAATCCAAGAAAATCAAGATGCATTAAAGATAAAGATCGGATAAGCATGACAAAAGCCAGCAAACCAATTTATGATGGCGCCGACTTTTGAAGACGCAATTTAGGGGGGGCGCATGACACATTTTTGAGATCGGCCAGGAGTTATCTCTTATTTGTTTGATATTTTGAAGTATATCTCTTAATTAGCTTGAACACCTATAAATAAAGGCATGTAGAACACGCCATTTACACCTTAGAAATACAATATTTTCAATACTTTTGTCAATATAGTTCGTTCTTTATTTTATTTTATGTTCGTTCATTACGGAGTCGTTAGAATCTCCGGTTACAGATCGTATCGAAGAGTGGGAATCACGCTCGTCTTCGAGGGTAATGTCTACTCAATTATGCAATCTTTATTCGTAGATCTAATTTATTTCGTTGTGGAGTAGTCTTTTTGTGTATTGATTTCGTTATGTAGTTAATTTACGAACCCATGTTTATGTAGATCTGAGACGTAAAAGACGTTTCACAAGCAAATCCGGTTCAGATCTGAGCTTGCTAGTAGCAAGATCTGTGATGTTCTTGATTTGTCTGTGAACGGCTTCGACTACGTCAGGTTCTCTACTTTGTAATTCAAACGAGTAATTAAACTTGATCAACTTAATTATTTGTCATCGTAATTTAACATGAGACCCAAAAAGTGATTGTTATTTAGGACAGAGATTGAATCGGTGTCTAAGGAGTACGCCTAACCATAGGAATGTTACTTAGATGAGGTTACGGTTTATACCGGCATCCCTAGTTTCGTAATTGTGTCAGAAGTTATATGAGATGGAGACTAAAAATGTGAAGTCACGTAATGGAGACACGATGATCTAGATGGCCTAACCGGAGCTAGATCTATTTTAGGGGATGACTCCCGTAGTCAGAATAATTAATCTTAAATGTCTTGTTTTGTCTCGTCGTCAATCTACATAGCATGGGGGAGTAATTACTACTAGCGTTATCAATACCGTTTGTCAATTATTTATAAAACTTATAAAAACAAGTGTCTTAGTGTCGTTGTGTCTTTGTTGATTTTGTGTTTCTATTGTGTCAATTTTATTTCTACGTTATTTGTTGGTAGTAGACCGCCTTTAATTTGCTTTTTAGTTTAATAAGTCGTATTTCGTTTAAGCCGAGTCTCTGTGGGATCGACCACGACTCTATCTAACTATACTGTGATTGATCCTAGTTCTCTTGCTAGTGTGTTATTTAGGTATCGAGTATTTTTGTTACTTGACCCGACATCAAGTTTTTGGCGCCGTTGCCGGGGACTCGTGTCATTAAATCAAATATAGCTTATTTTATTAAAAGTAAATTCGTAAATATTGTGAATAGAGTCTGTTTTAGTTTCGTTTTTTATTATTTAGTCTAGTTAAAGGCCTAGCCTTTAAAGTTTTTAATTGTTTTATTGTTTTTTGTTATTTTATAGTACGCTACTCGGAAATCGAAGGAACCGCTTGAGCCATATAATCCTGAAATAGAGAAATTTGCAAGGCGAAATAGAAAGTTAGCTAGAGAACTGGCTAAGCAAGGAGAAGAGGATCCAAATCTTGAGGAAAGCGAGCACGAATCAAAAAAAGGACATACAACCGATCATTCTGAACATTCTGAATCTGAGGCAGAAATGGAAGGCATTCCGGTCAATCCGAACCAGGTAATTAATCCTGAAGTTATTAATAATGCCAATAATGTTAATAATGAGAATAATCTTAATGCTAATAATGGAAACCAAGCTGCGAGGCGCACTTTACAAAGTTATGCAACACCTACTATTGAGCAATTCATTCCCGCTATCGTAGCACCGCAAAATGCTGCGGAAGTCTAACACCCTAGGCCTAATGTAATTCAAATGGTGACAAACTATTCCACTTTTCATGGAGTCCAAAACGAGGATCCTGGTGTTCACGTTAGTACTGTGAAACCAGAATTAATCCCGGAGGGGAACATTCGTCTTAAGCTTTTCCCTTTCACTTTGAAAGATAAAGCTAAGCAATGGCTTCTCTCTTTAGAGGCTGGATCTATCACTACTTGGGAACAATTGTTGCAAAAAATTCATGAATAAGTATTTTCCCTTAGGAAAAACCTTTAAGTTACGCCAAGACATCTTAGGATTTAAGCAACAACCTGGAGAGAGTTTTGATCAAGCTTGGGAACGTTTTAAGGAAGCTATGAGAAAGTGTCCTCATCATGATATCTCTCTTTGGCTTTTAATGCAAACTTTTTACCATGGATTGAGAGAGACTGAGAAAATTAGAGTAGACGCATTTAGCAATGGAGCGTTTGTTCTTTTATCTCCTGAGGAGGCACAAGGAAAGATAGAGCAAATAGCGATGAATAGTCAATGGGGAGGCAATGACATAGCTACTGTGAAGATGGCTGCTGACATATTTGAGGATAGTGCATCTACCAAAATCTTAGAACAACTGTCTGTTATCAACAATAAGGTAGATGGAATGCAAGAGAGGATGGCAAGAGTAGAGAAAGGGACTGGAATCGAAGTGACACCTCAAAATGAGAATGCTGGTACTGAAGAAGTCAATTATGTTGGAGGACAAGGAAATCAATGGGGAGGATATAAGCCTAACCATAACCACCCTGGATTCCGATATAGTGACCCTAATGGAGGAACTGGGCTTAAACCGCCTACCACTTATGTACCACAGCAGACTAAAACTTTTGGTTGGGAAGCTGCGATAGAAAAACTGAGTAATGTCGTCACTGACAATATGGGACAACTTTCAAAATCGATGGCTGATCTTGCCACTAACTTTAGCCAATATTGTCAGAAGACCGATGCTAAGGTAACCAATCAAGAAGCCATAGTCCAGAATCTCACTCACCAAATAGGACAATTAGCTGAGCAAGTCTCAACTAGACCTCCTGGAGGATTGCCGAGCAACACTGATAAGAATCCTAAGGATTTGAATGCGATCATGACTAGAAGTGGGAAAGAAGTAACTCCACCATCCTTGAAAGAAAAAAGAGAAATCCGTAGAAAGTAAGGATGGTGAGCCAAGCAAGGAAGCAAATACCTCTGGAACTCCACCGGAGCAAGAAGCCTATAAGGAACCTGCTGGCCCAAGAGTTGAGCTTTATAATAATAAGTATCCTATTTTCACTGATGTCGATCCTTCAACCTTACCTTACCCTCCACGCAAACCTAAGCCTAAGGTTGATGACAAGAGGTATAAGAAGTTCATTGATATCTTTAGAAAGCTACACATCAATATACCTCTAGTTGAAGCACTGGCTGAGATGCCTGAGTACACAAAGAGATCTTTTTCACGAGATTAATAAATAATAAAAATCGTTCCAAACTCATTAGACAACTTTTTCTCGACCCAATAAACAAATTTATCAAAAAATTCATAAATATTAATGAAGCAGATGAAGAAAGAATTAATAAAAAAAACGAAAATAAAATTAACTTTATTTCAATTATTTCAACTATACAAAAGTCAATTAATACTATTAGGAATCAAATAAATTCACAAAAATGTCCTAGGCGCTCATTTTGTATGGGCTTTTAGTTTAATGTTTCTATTCGGTGGACGTGGTTATTGGCAAGAACTTATTGAATCCATCGTTTGGGCTCATAATAAATTAAAAGTTGCTCCTGCTACTCAGCCGAGAGCCCTCATCATTATCTGCATATGGCCTTTTTTTCCTAGGCGCTCATTTTGTATGGGCTTTTAGTTTAATGTTTCTATTCAGTGGACGTGGTTATTGGCAAGAACTTATTGAATCCATCGTTTGGGCCGCCCGAGGAGGGGCTCGCGTCTGATTAGCTAGTTGGTGGGGCAATAGCTTACCAAGGCGATGATCAGGAGCTGGTCCGAGAGGATGATCAGCCACGGGCTGGGTCAACTACTCAATCAAATGATATTGAGCATGTTTCCCATCTCTTCTCGAGAAAGAATGGGGCTATTTCTTTGCAAAATTGTGCTCAATTTCATATGTGGTGCGGGCCGCGACAGCGGTACCAAATCGAGGCAAACTCTGAATACTAGATATGACCTCAAAACAGAAAATAACAGGGGTCAAGGTCGGCCAGTGAGACGATGGGGGATAAGCTTCATCGTCGAGAGGGAAACAGCCCGGATCACCAGCTAAGGCCCCTAAATGACCGCTCAGTGATAAAGGAGGTAGGGGTGCAGAGACAGCCAGGAGGGTTCTTGAAAGAAACTGTCTCTACTAAGAGGAAACTCTTAGATTTAGAGACGATTTGCCTAAATGAGGAGTGCTCAGCCATTCTTCAACATAAGTTACCCGCTAAATGCAAGGATCCAGGAAGTTTTCTCATTCCCTGCACTATAGGTAACGTATGTTTGAACAAAGCCTTGTATGATCTAGGAGCAAGTGTGAATCTGATGCCTCTATCCATTTTTCAAAAGCTCGGTATGAAAGACCTTAAAAAGACTTCAATTACTTTGCAATTAGCTGATCGTTCAGTTAAGGAACCTTGTGGAGTGGTTGAGGATGTGCTAGTAAGAGTTGAGAAGTTTGTGTTTCCTGTCGACTTTGTTGTGCTAGATATGGAAGCTAACTACGAAGTGCCCCTAATCTTAGGAAGACATTTTATGGCCATTAGTAGGACGCTTATCGATGTTTACAAAGGAGAGTTAGTGTTAAGAGTTAATGGGGATGAAATAGCATTCAACGTGCTTGACACTATGAAAACACCTGATGATGAAGAGGATGCATGTTTCATGTTGGATTCTGTTGACAAGCTTGTCAATGACTTCCAACAATATGTGGATATTAAGGATTTCCTCGAGGCTACCCTAAAGTTAGAGGATGAAGTGCCATATGAGAAGAGCGAGGAAGAAAAAGTGATATGGCCTGGATGTAGTACAGGAACACCTGCACACGTTGAGAAGATGAAATCTACCGAGGTTGAGAAATTCTACCATAGACCGACATGGCATAAGTTCTTTGAACTTAAGCTAACTGGACAAAAGTTAAAGACCTCGCTAGAAGAACCTCCTACCAATCTGACACTAAAGCCTCTGCCTGCACATTTGAAGTATGTATTCCTTCAAGATGAAACCTTGCCGCTTATCATTTCTTCTGCCTTGACTGAAGTACAAGAAGAGAAGCTGATGAGAGTGTTGAGAGAGTATCGCGGAGCATTTGGATGGACTATAGCTGACATTAAAGGCATTAGTCCGAGCGTTTGCATGCATAAAATCTCTGTCGATCCTGCCAAGAAAGCGGTTGTACAACCCCAAAGAAGGTTGACTCCACAGTTGAAGGACGTGGTTAGGGATGAAATTATTAAGATGTTAGAAATGGGAATCATCTTTTCTATCTCTGATAGTGAATGGGTTAGCCCGATCCACGTAGTTCCGAAGAAGGGGGGTTTTACTGTACAAGCCAATGAGTTAAATGAGTTAATTCCTGTTAGGCTCATTACTCGGTCATAGAGTATGCATTGACTTTAGGAAGCTGAATGATGCTACTCGTAAGGATCACTTCCCTCTTCCCTTCATTGATCAAATGCTCGAGAGACTGAGCGGACATGCGTCTTATTGTTTCCTCGACGGTTACTCGGGATACTATCAAATCCATATCTCACCCGAGGATCGTGAGAAGACCACTTTTACATGTCCATATGGAACCTTTGCTTATAATAGAATGCCTTTTGGTTTGTGCAATGCACCAGCAACGTTTCAAAGATGCATGATTTCTCTGTTTGCTGATATGGTTGAAGATTTCCTAGAGATCTTTATGGATGATTTCTCCGTATTTGGAGATGATTTCGATTCATGTCTCACGCATCTAGCAAGAGTGTTGAAGAGGTGCGAGGAGACGAATCGGTGCTTAAGCTCGGGAGAAATGTCATCTTATGGTTACCGAAGGTATAGTACTTGGCCACCGTATTTCAAAGAACGGTATAGAGGTGGATAGAGCAAAAGTAGAAGTGATTGAAAAACTGCCTCCACCAACCAATCTTAAGACATTGCGAGGTTTTCTAGGCCACGCAGGATTCTATCGTCGGTTTGTGAAGGACTTTTCCTTAATCTCTAGACCTCTTACTGAGTTATTGGCCAAGGATGTGCCATTTGTGTTTACTAATGAGTGCATGAAAGCTTTCAATAAGTTAAAGAACATGCTTATTACTGCACCCGTTCTGATTGCGCCTGATTGGAATCTACCTTTTGAGTTGATGTGCGATGCAAGCGATACTGCTGTAGGTGCTGCCTTAGGACAAACAAAAGACAAGATCTTTAGGCCCATCTACTATGCTAGTCGAACTTTAAATGCAGCTCAAAGGAATTATGCAACTACTGAGAAAGAGCTTCTGGCTGTTATCTTTGCTTTCGACAAGTTTAGATCTTATCTAGTAGGATCTAAAGTCACTGTTTGGACTGACCATATGGCTTTGAAGTATCTTTTAGCCAAACAAGATTCCAAGCCAAGGTTATTGCGATGGATTCTACTATTGCAAGAATTTGATGTAGAAATCCGTGATAAGAAAGGATCTGAGAATTTGGTTGCGGATCATCTTTCCCGTTTACAAATAGAGGAAAATGAGCCAATGACCGAGATTGGAGAAACATTTCCTGATGAACAACTATTCTCCATCACGGCCATACATGGAAATGATGATTGCGCTGCAGTATCTTCGCGTATTGAGGTTGTGAAGGAGAAGAAACAACCATGGTTTAAAGACTTTGTGAATTATCTATCCGCGAAATACTTACCACCAAATCTCAACCCCCAGGAAAGAAAGAAATTCTTCAAGGATCTTAGGCACTATTATTGGGAAGAGCCCTATCTTTTTAAGCTAGGACCCGACAATGTCTTTAGGAGATGTGTGCCGGAAGAAGAAATGTATGATATCCTTAGACATTGCCATGCTTATGAGGTCGGAGGACATTATGGAGGAGACAAGACTGCTGCGAAAGTTCTCCAATGTGGTTTTTACTGGCCGACCTTGTTCAAAGATGCGCATCAATATGCTTGTTTACGACTAATTTTGTGGTTTATATCGAGTTATTCCGTAACAATATCTTCCGTGTTTTAGTGCTTTTTTTTATAGAAAATCACTTGCCGACCTTGTTCAAAGATGCGCATCAATATGCTAGATCTTGTCATTCTTGCCAGATGACGGGAAATATCTCGAGAAGGAATAAAATGCCACTGAAGAATATCCTAGAGGTGGAACTCTTTGATGTTTGGGGTATTGATTTTGTGGGACCCTTTACTTCGTCTTTGTCCAACCTCTATATTTTAGTGGCAGTCGACTACGTGTCCAAATGGGTTGAGGCCATTGCTTCACCTACTAACGATGCGAAAGTTGTACTGAAGTTCTTAAAGAAAAATATCTTTACGCGGTTTGGAACCCCTCGTGCCATTATTAGTGATTATGGAAGCCATTTTTGCAATAGGCCGTTCGAAAAGTTGATGATTAAGTACGGGGTTAGACACAAGTTAGCTACTGCTTATCACCCTCAAACAAGTGGACAAGTTGAGGTTACAAATCGAGAAATAAAGCGCATTTTGGAGAAAACTGTGAATACGACTAGGAAAGATTGGTCGTTGCGATTAGATGATGCTTTATGGGCTTATAGGACTGCTTATAAGACAACTATTGGTATGTCCCCTTATAAGATTGTTTTCGGTAAAGCATGTCATCTACCGGTTGAACTTGAACATTGTGCCATGTGGGCTACGCGTATGTTGAATTTTGATGAGAGTTTAGCTGGAGAAAGAAGGTTGTTAGAATTAACTCGCCTAGAGGAGTTTCGTCTGGAAGCTTATGAGAATGCAAAAATATTTAAGGAGCGCACAAAGAAATTTCATGACAAGAAGATATTGGACCGCACCTTCAAGGAAGGCGATCTGGTTCTTCTTTATAATTCGTGCTTGAGACTCTTCCCTGGCAAGTTAAAATCACGATGGTATGGCCCTCATAGAGTGAGTAAGGTTTTCCCTTATGGAGCTGTTGAATTATTGAACCTTAAAGACCAATCCACTTTTGTAGTTAATGGACACCGTGTGAAACATTATGTTGGTCTTGGTCAAGGTAAGGAGGAGGAAGTCTTCACTCTTGAAGATCCCACCTATACTTAAACCATCGTTGAGTTAAGTCGAGCTGGCGACTATAAACTCAGAACTATTTCTTAAAAACTATCTTTTGTTTTTGTTTTGTCTGAATAAAGTAGCATGCGACTGTTAAGGTTTTTTTTCATCTCGCCATGTTCCGATTCTAAGTTCGGAATAAACGAGGTTTTTTCCTTGATAGCTGACATGTGAGTTTTGTAGTTTTAACTCTTTGGTTTTTCGTGTCATTGGTTGTATAAAATAAAGTGGCTTAAATTGTTTTCAGATATTCTACATCTAATAACTGCCACATTATTTTATAACTTCCATTGACATGTTATTAACGGTTTCGTGGAGTTTCTGTTTGGTTTGCTTAAACAGGTTTTCGATTGCTTCTCCACGACGTGTTTGGTCTACAACTACATTCTGCATCTGCTTGAGAGCCGTTTCCAGAGCTAAGTCTTTTTCTTAAAATCTCATTTTTCATTGTCATTGGGGACAATGCCAAGTTTAAGTGGGGGGTAGGAGACTTAGCCATGCCCTGCTGTGTTATAATTGAAAAATTAAATGAAACGGTGAAAAATGTGAAAAATCAAAATTTTTGAACAAATGCCAAATTTATTATCTCGTACCCTTAGAATTGTGAGTTCTTATACATAGAATTGATAGGGAAAGAACCAAGTTGCATGATTACGTGATCATTTTATACTTATATGAATGTAAATTTAAGGATATTCATGCCAACTAGTGCAAGTAGTTATTTATTATTTGCTTACTCAATTTGAATCGACGAATTCCGCACAAATCATAATAACTGAGAAGAGTTATGTGTACATTGCGTAGATGATTGGTTATGCAGACCTAGCGTCGATATTTATCTGCTGATGTATTCTTATCTTCTAGCCATCAAAAGCGGAGTAATAAGCTTGAGAATTATCTGTGTTTTGACAATAAGTTAAACACTGGGCTTGTAGTAACATTACCAAAGTAGCCCCGCGCTTGTGGTAATATTCAATGCTTCCACTAATACGTGAGAGAGGGATTCTTGCAATGCATACTTTACTTTTAAAGCAAGTTTCTTTCTTGAGAAGTGGTAAAGTTTGAAACTACGGAAATGTGAAAAAAAAAATTCAAATTTTTAAGAGGCTTGAGTATTTTTTCTCGGTCTCCAAGTCCAAAAACCTTATGGATGACGTTCTTGCTTATTGCACCATGTCTTTACCCATTGCGAGGCTTAAGAAGTGGGAATGCTGATGTTGGTAGGTTAAGACTGCGAAGTTAGCATAAACTTTAATCTTGCCACGAATAGATAAAACTAAATGCACATGCACACATCACTTCGATTCATGACGAGTAATGAATAATGGATACCTTATGAGCATGGGTGGTATGAGTTGACTCGAGTTTCTTGTGTAAGTATGATTTAACCACGGGAAATGTTATCTTGGGGAATGACTTATTGATGCTTTGTTCGGGACGATCAAAGTCTAAGTGGGGGGTAGTTGATGACGGTCAAATTATACCCGTAAAAGTCATCAACATTATCCTTAAATCGGGATTAATAATATATATTTTATATTAAATCACATGTTTTTATTGATTATTTAATGTTATGTGATTTATATTATATAATTTGGTATTTTTATCCATTTATAAGATATAATTTGGTATTTATCCGTTTATATTATATATTTTCGTAATTATCCATTTTTATTTAAATATGATTTATTTTGGGATAAATATATATTTTGCAGATTTGGATAATTATGGAGGATAAATACAAGTGGAAGAATTAAAATCTCAAGATAAATCCAAGAAAATCAAGATGCATTAAAGATAAAGATCGGAGAAGCATGACAAAAGCCGGCTAACCAATCCATGATGGCGCCGACTTTTGAACACGCAATTTAGGGGGGGCGCATGACACATTTTTGAGATCGGCCAGGAGTTATCTCTTATTTGTTTGATATTTTGAAGTATATCTCTTAATTAGCTTGAACACCTATAAATAAAGGCATGTAGAACACGCCATTTACACCTTAGAAATACAATATTTTCAATACTTTTGTCAATATAGTTCGTTCTTCATTTTATTTTATGTTCGTTCATTACCGAGTCGTTAGATTCTCCGGTTACAGATCGTATCGAAGAGTGGGAATCACGCTCGTCTTCGAGGGTAATGTCTACTCAATTATGCAATCTTTATTCGTAGATCTAATTTATTTCGTTATGGAGTAGTCTTTTTGTGTATTGATTTCGTTATGTAGTTAATTTACGAACCCATGTTTATGTAGATCTGAGACGTAAAAAACGTTTCACAAGCAAATCCGGTTCAGATCTGAGCTTGCTAGTAGCAAGATCTGTGATGTTCTTGATTTGTCTGTGAACGGCTTCGACTACGTCGGTTTCTCGCTTTGTAATTCAAACGAGTAATTAAACTTGATCAACTTAATTATTTGTCATCGTAATTTAACATGAGACCCAAAAAGTGATTGTTATTTAGGACGAGAGATTGAATCGGTGTCTAAGGAGTACGCCTAACCATAGGAATGTTACTTAGATGAGGTTACGGTTTATACCGGCATCCCTAGTTTCGTAATTGTGTCAGAAGTTATATGAGATGGAGACTAAAAATGTGAAGTCACGTAATGGAGACACGATGATCTAGATGGCCTAACCGGAGCTAGATCTATTTTAGGGGATGACTCCCGTAGTCAGAATAATTAATCTTAAATGTCTTGTTTTGTCTCGTCGTCAATCTACATAGCATGGGTGAGTAATTACTACTAGCGTTATCAATACCGTTTGTCAATTATTTATAAAACTTATAAAAACAAGTGTCTTAGTGTCGTTGTGTCTTTGTTGATTTTGTGTTTCTATTGTGTCAATTTTATTTCTACGTTATTTTTTTGTCGTAGACCGCCTTTAATTTGCTTTTTAGTTTAATAAGTCGTATTTCGTTTAAGCCGAGTCTCTGTGGGATCGACCTCGACTATATCTAACTATACTGCGATTGAACCTAGTTCTCTTGCTAGTGTGTTATTTAGGTATCGAGTATTTTTATTACTTGACCCGACATCACGTCTCCCTGCCGCATGCTGTGCATGATGTTTCAAAGCCTACTGGTGCAGTGAAGGACTTACCGCAATGCTCACATGCACTATACCATAGTTTTTCTTGAGCAGGAAGCATGTGTTAGGTGTAGTGTTCGAAAGACAATTATGTAATTGTTTTAGGACAGAATTAATAATTCATCTTATTATATGCATGTATGCTAATAATTAAGACACTACTGAAAACCCTAAGTACCTCGTTTATGTAATCACATAACTCAGTGTATGGCTATGTGACGTGAGTCAACTAGTTGATGCATTCACGATGTTTTATCCCCATTTCTCATGGATTTATTGATGTTCTTGTATCAATTCAAGTCATTATTTGCTTAGTTTCACCCAAATGTGTAGATAATAATTATTAAATAAAATATCGTATTTTGATAGTTTTGTACCGGTTATAGTAACCTGAGCGTCGTGTCGGGTTTACGCTTGGTATTTTTGTATTGTATTGCAGGATTATAGGTTGACCAAGACCCCGATGGATGCCTCATGTTTACCATAAACACGTCTTTTGATGGCTAGGAGAGTGTGCCGGAAGCGTACGAGTTCAAACGAGTCATTTGTCTTTTGCGTTTCTACCATAGCATACATTCAACGGACATTTGACCCATCTTAGAGGAATTTTCTGGGGAAGACTTTTGAATGAGAGTTGTAGATAAAGAAATGAGCTTTCCAACGCATTTTGAATCACATCAATCGGAGTTCTACAACTCAAGTTATGGCGATTTTGCTGAGCTACTATGAAATTGGCGCACGCCAACTTATTGTGGCGCGCGCCAAACGTCACTGTAGCTATTCAGAGAGTTTCAGGCTTTTTCGTGACGCACGCCAAAATTTTGTGACGCACGCCAATGCGTCAGGAAAAGCAGAATTCAGCATATAAACCTAATTATGGGATCGAATTTATCAATTTTTGGCCCCAAAACTTCATCCTCTCCAATATCCCTCTTCTGGCAGCCACCAAAGCTGCCCCAAAGGGGCTCTTTCCTAGCCAATAATCACCCCACCATTTTTAGCTAAATTCATCACAAGTGTAATCCTTAGAATGCTAGCTTAATCTTTTGGGTAATTGATTGGAGAAGGCTCAAGCTTTGTGTGCTATCTCCATTGATGCCATTGAAGATGAATGCAAGCTTCCCCTTGCAAACTCATCATTTGTGATCGGTAATCTTCTAGTTTTATCTTGTTTTGTTTGTTCTTGTTATTATGAATGCTAATGTTGATATGTTAGTGATTGTAGTAATGAGTAGCTAAATTTGTAACTAACCAAGTTGATGTTGTAGTAAAGTTAGTTAATCTCTTATGTTGATTGTGAATGATTGTTGATGTTGTTAGTTTCAATTGTTGTGAATCTTTTCCTATTTGCATTGTATTGCGTGTTGGTGTTGGATTGATCACCTAGCACTAGCACACACACACTTAGTTGAGACCGAAAGGAGATGCTTGGTGTGGGAGAAGGAATAGGAGAACCGGAAGGTAAAATCGACCATTCGTGGCATTCGATTTCTTATCCGGGGATGGTTGGCATTGTCATTGCATTCACGTGCGTAGCATACCGAGTCATTAGGTTTATGACACCTAGACCAAGGAGGAGGTAAAGAGTAATTCCATACACTCGTATGAGGGGGAATTGCTTGCTTAGGAATGCACCGTTTCACACTTTTGAACACGAATGGTAGGTAGGAAGAAAGTCATTCCCATGATACTACAAGAGAATTTCTAGTCTACGCATCATCTTGGTTAGTCTCTTTTATCATTTTATCACCCTTTTTAGTAGTAGATTCCTAGAAGCATTACTTACATGTTAATTTGCGACTTAGATCAAGATAATAATAGCTTTTCGGTGTTCAACCTCACAATCCTCATGGATACGACCTTGACTCACCGTACTAGACTACAATTGACCCGGTACACTACCGGTGAACACCTAGGAAAGTGCCGATCACTATGCACAAGAGGATTGAGTTAGTGAGATGTACTTAAAATTAACTTAGTCCGTAGCGTTGATTAATCTGAGTACGGGTCTCATGATTAATATGCTAATAATGCGCCCAGAACACTTTAGGTGTGACAGTCTTATCCGGACTGTCGGTAATAGGGTACTTAGTGGGGCATTTATATATGATGATAATCATATAGGCTGGACCGATTTGATTTGAGTTCTCGATATAATTCCGTGATCGAGAAGTCTTATCGAATCACAAGATGATCATATATGGATTAATCTCAATCCTGAGGTGATCACAGACAACTGCTTAGACTAGGGTAGAGTTTGATGTGTTAGTAAGGATCACTTCGAAGTATGTGGTCCAACACTTCTCGTTGGCTCTATTCTGGAATGAGTGAGTAGTCTGTGTTATCACAGATATGGAATCCATTCCTTCCCTCGGGAAGTAGACAGACAGTTCCTTTATTTGTTAATCCTAGAAACTGATCGATCCGCGGAGTTCATGTTAGACTTATTAGCTACTAGTCTGGTATGTGAACAAATTGATCACTAGGGGGTTAATGGTAAATAAGGATGATATGTTTCGAGAAGGGTTTACGGAAATATCCCGACTCGAAATGAACAGTCTATGGAGGATTTATCCGTATGTAATGATTATATCAGTGGACACCTTATCAACTCATGGTTGAGTGTAAGTTATCGATATTCGGCAGAGTTCAGTTTTGGGTTTATGGTGGTGTAATCCCGGAATTAATAGATTGTATTATTGTTCGGTCTGACGGATAATATTATTCGATTTATTGTAGCTACCGAATATGGGTCCATGGTCCCCGACATGGCTCCTAACATAGCATATGTTTTCTCGTCGTTTCACCTCAATTATAATTAAATAGTTGGATTGGACTATTTAATTGATATGTGGATTAATTGTTTAGTTGGACTAGATGATTAAATACATGGAAAAGAATTTTTTCGTAGACTCGGCCCAATGTGTGGAAAAATGCGTGTGGCCTTATTTAATAAAAAAAAAGGGGCGCATTTTTTGGTGATTAAATAATTAGAAAGAAATTAGTTTTCTTGGATAATTATTTAATGTATTATTTAATCATTTATTTGTTAAATGATAATTCATGGAATATTAGATAATATATTTATTTATCCTAATTTGTTTGGGATATATATTATATTTATCTTTTATTTGGAAAAAGAATTATTATAATAATTATCTCTTAATTATTAAATCCTTGGAGGACAATGATTACTCTCCTATATAAAGAGAGTTCTCCCAAGCCTTATTGACACACATAAATTTCGAGTTATTGGTAGTATAGTGGCTTGGAGATTTCGGCCATTATACTAGGGTTTCGAGTTGGAATAATCTTCGGGATTATTCCGGTAGCATATCGAGGAGGTCCGGCGGCTTGAAACACCATCCACCTGGTGGTGCTTGGAGACACACGTTGGAAGACTTTGGCTTCTCAACTAGGCTCTCAACTTGTTCTTGACGTTTTTTCACCATAAAAAGGTTGGTGATCTAACCCCCTCGTAGGTTAGATCTATTTATTTATGTATTTTGGTTGACTAGATCTAGATCTTGTAGTTTCCGCTGCGTAATCGGGTGGATCTTTGATCCATCCGGAGATATTACATCTTACAGCATGTGCATAGTAGCAGCCACCCATGCAGCTTTGGTCTGAATTATAGTTTACAAAACATGCGTATATAAAAGTCTTGTCGAATTAGTAAATAAATTAGTTATCTGGAAAAAATACATACCGCAGCAATGTTAGATACAAAGTCTTCCAAACGAACAAGCAACGTGTCATTTGGTGGAGGGACCAGCCTGTAAGTGTCGATGTGAGCTTTTTCATCAACAAGCTTCTTCAATCCTTCAGCATTTTTAGCATACCTGTTTTAAGGGAGACAGCGTAACCGTTTATTTCAGAATTAGATGCTATGAATCAGGGGAATATGAAAGGGGCTTTCATGCTGTAGATACCCTTAGGTAAAATCATAATGAAGAATAGAACACATACCAATCAAGTAACGAATCATCTTCTTCCAAGGGCGGATCTCGCAGGAAGAACGAATTTCTTTTTGTGCTTACAGATAGACCTAGACATAAGGCACCAGAGAATCTCAAACCCTTAAATAAAAGAATGTTTAAAAAAAAGTGTGTAAGAACACGACCTTCTAAAAATTGGACTTACCATGGTGCGTGGTAATTTTGAGGTTACCACCAACAATGACGGTTGGTTCGGGTAGCCTTGCTGAGACATTGAACTCGTCATTGTCCAACGTGTCATCCCACAGGTGCAAAAGCATCATTCGTTTTCTGTTGTACCGGTACAAGAAAATTAATTGAGTGCAATATGGAACATTTAATATATGAAAGGTAATCAGTACTGTGCAATATAGGAAACAACCAATTTTGGAAAGGGCATCACTTACTCTTTATTGATGATAATGTAGTCTCGGACTGAGTCGTACGTTGGATGAGGCACCGTGGCTGAAGCAACAACCAATACCTTAATTGTTGTGGATAAGCAGTACATGAAATATGAGTCAGTAGCGATAGTATAAACAATATAGGCTAAATTTTTTCCATGCTTTTTCTTTCTGCTAATTCTATTTCATTAGAGGATTAATTATATAACTGGAAAGAATAAAAGTATTAAAGAACATATTTGAACTGAATAACAGTAATTTCGGGGATATTGAAGTGTGCATACCAATGCCTCTTTCAGCGCCAGCATGCATGTACATGTCCTCAAATTTGATAAAGTTGAACGCGATAGGAATGCTTGGAGGAACAGGTTCGTGTAGGAGGTCCACAGGAGTTCGACCATACAGAGTCCAGGTGTATTGATACTCACCAATCTGATACTGTGGTTTGGCGACCTTAACAGCGGCATTGTATATATAATATCTTTTATACGGTTACAAAAGCCAATTAAACTTTGCAACTGCCTGGTCATAGGTCATGACAGATATGAGTGTGCCCTGCAGTCACAAGTGGAGAAGATATCAACAAGTTTTAACAGTAGACACGCCTTTTTAAGGTCATACATTCATTAACAAATTTCTGTAAATAAATGTACCAAACCTGTGTATCACAGAACATGTAGTTCCTGTAGTCAGAACCATATTGAGACACCTTTAGCTTGGATTTGGATAAGCATTGTACCAAAACAGTCCAATCATTTACATTAGGATTCACTTGAAGTGCATCAAACATTGGACGGTTTCTGTTCCTCTTTAAAAACAAAGACAAGGGAAAAGCATACATATATTTAATCTTAAGCCGTACCAGTAAAAGAAACATGCATGAACCAAAATTTCAGAATGTAAAATCGTATATTCATGTTTACAAATTTACTAATGAATATGTGTTTTTAACATGACAATACTTCTTTGTAGAAGGCATTTTTTGTTATGTTTTTATTTTCTGTTTCAAAGAAATTAGGCGTAATAAGAACTCTAACACAAGAAGCTGTTTTTGCACGTGATAAGGCAACGTAAAGCTGGCCATACGAGAAAACAGGTTCTTTGAAATACACCGCTACAAAATCTAGAGTCTGGCCCTGTGATTTATTTATTATCATTGCAAAGCATAATCTAATTGGGAACTGTATTCTTTTATATGGAAGTGGGGAAAATTCTCCGTTAGTAGGTTTAAGTGGTATTATATGTATGAAAATTGTTTTCCCGGCGTGGTCTCCAATCGCTATTTCTGCTTGTATTACGTTTTTATCTAAGCACTTGCAAATCAGACGTGTACCATTACAGAGGCCTTCAGATGGATCTAAGTTTCGCAACAAAATTATCGGTGCATTAGGTTTCAGAACTAATTTATGCGGCGGCAATCCTTTGGGAGTTAAGCTATTCAGCATATCCTCAAATTGGCCTTGGTCGTCTTCATTCAATGTTTGATCAAAACTTATATATTCGGTTTCAGGTCCTAGAAATTGTTGGATCATTTGTTCATTTATCTCATCTACAAACAGATTTTTTGTTGTAAGGATAGCTCTGTTAATATAATGGTTTGGAAGTTGAGAAAAAAACTCAGATTATAGAAATACTTTCTCTATGAGAATGTCTAATCCATCACCATTAGTTTCGTTTCTGATAACGATATCAGCTGGTAGTTCTATAGGCTCGCTATCATGTTCTTGATGTCGTCCTTCACCAATGTCCAACAACAATTCAGTGAATGCAGGATCAAGACGTGCGTGCATATTTTCAACAATTTTAATCTTTGATAAGGCTGACCATAAAGGTGATCTTATCAGGGATGCATCTATAGTTTCAGATTTGGTTCCTTTTGGGACTACAGGTAGGATTTGCCTGAAATCTCCACCAAGGACAACTACTTTACCCCCAAAAAGGTCAGAACTGCTTATAAGGTCTTTCAGCAAATCATCAAGTGCTTCTATTGCGTTTCTTTTTGACATCGGAGCTTCATCCCATATAATTAACTTAGCCTCTCTAATCATTTGTGCTAAAGAAGTTTGTTTACTTATCCTACACGTAGATCCTGGTTCAAGGTCCACAAGAATCCTAAATCTAGAATGAGCAATTCTACCCCCGGGCAACAGTGAGGCTGCTATGCCAGATGTAGCCGTTGCTAGAGCAATATGCCCCTTTACGCGAA
The DNA here is from genome assembly GCA_036785695.1 of Gentiana straminea. Classification (NCBI taxonomy): domain Eukaryota; kingdom Viridiplantae; phylum Streptophyta; class Magnoliopsida; order Gentianales; family Gentianaceae; genus Gentiana; species Gentiana straminea. Next base: position 6,481,535 of record JAVUPR010000398.1, read on the forward strand.
CATCATCTAGCAATGCCCTGTATAAGAAGGTTTTACATGTGCCGCCAGGACCATCTATAAAAAAGCATTCTGGTTTATTTTCGAATATGGCAGCCGTTATACATCTAAAAGCTGTTTGTTGTTCTGCATTTAACATCATCTTTGAGTTAATGTCAGCTTCAGAAACCAAGATATTTTGTTCACATCTGAGTTCCTTTGTTTGATCTTCAAACAGGTTTCTATCAACTCCAGCAGGTATCAAACCGTATGAGCCAATGTCTTTTCCCATTGATTGTAAGAATGAATTGATCTGCTGTAAAACAATTTGTGTAATTTTTTCTTTTGTGAGATGGTTCTGTTTAGCTATGTCCTCTGATAAAGGTGCTTGGAATTGCTCCCAAAGTTTCACAGGGTCTTTGGGAGAACAATACACTAACAACGTAGCAAACAAACGTCGAAGTTCATAAGGCATATGGTACGTAGATGATTCAAGTAAAGCAATTTCCTTGGCTATTGTTTTCTTCTAAAAATCCACGGGCTAAAACTACATCATGGTAGGTGTTAAACACACAACCTTGAATCATTTTTAAGTCATCAAATGACTTCGATCCTTTTACTTTGGACAAGAGCAACTTCAAATAATATCGCTCACCTTCAATCGGACTCACCGATACTATCCGGCCCACCGGGTTGCCCCTAGCCCGCAATTTCCATTTCATTCTTTCAGGCTTCCATACGAAGAAGTCAGGAAATTCACTGTAAGTACAATTTTTCTATCTTGCTTGCAGATTATTAGTATTCATCTCAAAAAATTCCGTAAGCATCGTTCTTTTATTCATTCGATTGTTTAAGACATTCTGTAGTCTATTGTTATGGTCAAAGTTTATAGGCTGGTAGTTTTCAAGGTGTACTTGCAGTTGGATAACCGCTGGTTTCATCTCACCTAAAGAGAATTTGAAAATCCTCCAAAGAGCCTCTGGTGGGGAAATCCATCGACCAGATTGATATTGTTCTATTTCGTTGATTTCGGTGTGGGCATTTTGTTCTGAAATGTTAAACATTATTCTGTCACTTCTTTTGCATATGTATTTGTATATGTACTTGACTGCCTTAACAGTGGAACAAATTTCGACATTTATATGGCAGTCAAACTTCGCAAGTAGGTACGGGTTGTAGAGGACTACCCACCTGTTGTCTAGCCAAGCGCCTCTAACTTTCACTCGTGCACCATCATTGCGTCTTTTATAAGTTGGATATGCTTCTGAGTTAACCGTAGTTTGCTCGCAAAAATTCCTGGGGTATGAATTCTTACACAAACCTGATTTCTTCATGCAAACATTTGTTGGGTTTAATACACCACAGGGGCCATGGAGCATGTGTTTTGTAACTAACTTATATAAGTGTGGATAGCGTTCTTTGTCAGGCAGTTCGGCTGAAACAATCTTATCAAATTCCTCGGGTCTATAAATCTTATATTGAGGCTTTAAGATGAGAAGGAGGTGCGCATGTGGTAAACCCCTCTTTTGAAACTCAATGACATATGTGTAAGCCGCAACTTTACCGAATACATTCTTTTTAAAAAGCTCTATTTTTAATTCTTCGAGCTTAGCTCTAAATATTCTAGATAACAAATCAGGACGGTTTTGGGCTTCCTCACCTTTGTGTAAGTGTTGTTTGATCTCAGGCCAGTTAGAATTACATGTCATGGTTAGAAATATGTCTGGTTTACCAAACTTGCAAACTAATGACATTGCATCTAAGTATTTTTTCCTCATATGCCTAGGTCCGCCGGTAAACGCCGCAGGCAACACAGTGCGCTGACCAATTTTAGCAGCATCTGTTTCTCCGGTAGACACCGCATCAACTATACCCTATAGGAATTCTTGTCTTATATTTTTCTGCTGCACTCGGAAATAGTCTAATCTTTGGGTCTCAAGTTCAACAAACATGTCAACAGCGTATTGTTGGAAGAGTCTGGCAAACTGTAAGAGGTAAGATTCATTGTTTTCTCTAATTTGAAACTTATAAGAATAGTACTCTCTTATTGAAACATGGTTAGGATGGTCCACAATAGATTTCAATGCTTCATTCTCTTAGTCAAGCAATTCCTGGGCATTAGTGGCATTACATGGGTCAAGAAGGTTGGCTGTTTCAGCGTTCCTTTTTCTTTTACGTGTATTAGCCTTTATTCCTTCCTTATTTATTCCTTGGTGCCAGCCTAGCTGGCCATAAGGAAACATAAGAGGATACTATAAAGGATCGTAACAACCGAAATAATACTGTATTGGATGTGAATGGCCACTATGAGTGTAAACCTTAATGCTCCCTTGTTGGTTAGCATGGCCGTCAACTAATATTCCAGCAACATCTGGTACAATTGGCTTGTTGTAAACTCTTTGATCAATTTTAGGATTGCAGAACAATACAATTTCTAGTTCATCAAGGTTAGGGGTTTTTCGCAAGTCTCTAAAAAACCTGGCATAAGGATTTTCACTAAGCACTGTCAGGATCTGTGTAAGCGTCATTTCATAAAGCCGAGGACACCTAGTTAACCTGTTCGACAATTCATAGTCACTATCATGGAAGTAAAACTGGAGGTTATTACATTTCTCACTCGTGCCTATTAAATCATCCATGAAATGATAAACCTAGCCTTGCACACGGAAAGTGTAGATCCCTTTATTACGACATGCCAAATGTTTATCATACTTTGCTCCTAAGGATGTAAAGGCCAAATGATTATTATATGTTCTAATTGATGTCCTAAAGTTGATGGCTTCCTGTGTTTGATCAGTAAGCAAGGCAACAAGAACCGACGGCAGTTTGGTGCTAACAAGCACAATGTCACCTGCCGAACAGCAGAAATTATCGGTCTCATGTATAATCTTCTTAGCTAACAGTGGGCACAGTCATGTACATTTTTAAGGACATCAGACTGTGCAGCAATAGCGTCAAGCAAATCCCTACCCATCCTAGCCCTTTTAGGTGTTTTTTGGGCACTGGAACGCTCTGATTTTGACTTTTGTACACAGTCTACCCCTGAACTATTAGTAACAGAGGCCTGGCTGATAGCAGGGGGCAGAGCAGGGTCATGGGTTGAAGGGTTAACAGCTTCCCTCGAAGGACAGCATGGTGTAGGTATACATGCCTCAGATACAGGCAGAACTGAGGCTGTAGGTGTTTTTGGGTTGTTCAAAGGGATCAATGTTCGAGCATTTCCTTTGTGTTGGTCCCAGAGAAGGGTGAAACTATAGTCAGAGGGGGGGGGGGGTGAATGACTATAGTGGAGTTTCAAAATTTTTTCTTTTATTTAAAAGCTTTTGGGCAGCGGATAAATCCCTTCTTACTATGTTGTTTTCAAATCAGTTTAGACAATCACAGAATTAAGTTATGGTGTAGGCAAATTAAATAAATGCTGTAAAGTAAATTGCAGAAATTAAATTGACACAAGGCTTGTAGTGGTTCAGGGTGGTGTAATCCCTTAATCCACTCTTCTCCTGTGATGATCGGAGGAATTCACTATTGTTTTTACAGATACAATAGTATGATTGTCCTTGGCTTCCCAAGCTTCACAATCTACAAGACTATCACTCCTTGACTGCAACAGCTTCAGTGATTCAGTCTTCCTTGCTGCTCCTTAAGATCAAAATCCTTCAACAGCTATCACAGATTCAACTCCTTCTCAGATTGCCTCTGATTCAGTTGCTTCAGTTTGATGTGAATGTGATTCACGCACTTGGTTGATCAAACTCAGCCCCAAGTATGACTTTGTAGCTCGATATCCGAGTTGATCACTAGATGTTTCCTTGTAAGTTCGGAGAGAAGGCTTTTCAAATTTGTGAGTTTTCACTTGATTTTTATGTTTTTGTTCCTCACTTCTCTCTCGTCCGTCAATGCCTTCTATTTATAGCCTTGAATAACCTTGATTTTGAAATTCCGTCCGTTGGCTATATTAATGAGGGAATAATCCTTGATTTTATTCTTGATTCCCCCTTAATTGCATTCTCCTTGATTTCGGTGATCGGATTCTTTCTTCAAACGTATAGCGAGAAAATCCGTCCTTGATTGATCCTCTATTGATTGTGCATTTAATGCATGATCTTCTCGAATCTTCAACGTATACTAAATCGATCCGGTAAGTGTTACTTCGCCGTTTTTAGAACGGTCGAGTGATCCTTCGACTTAGCCGTTTTAGCTTTTCCTTCACCGTTTCGTCTTTACTCGGCCGAAAGTGAGTCCGCTTTGCCGATTCACCGTTTTCCTCTTTGTTTCGTTTGAGGAGAATCTTTGTACTTCACCGATCTTTGATTGGGGTGAGATCGTGTACACCATATTTGAATATTAATGTTCATCGCTTGTAGTATAACTTAGACTTGTCCAAGGTCATCACGGACTTCCTTGGTTACAAGTCGGACCTTTAATGTCCGCATTGCTTCTCTCGCCGGTGCTTGGTTGGCTTCACTCGCCGAATATCGTTTTTTCTTTGCCGTCCTACCACTAGTACAATACTTGTCGACTCAACTTATACAACATGTCAGACTCTAAGTAAAGACTTATACAGAAAGTTCTAACTTATTTCAGGCTTGCTATAACAGCTGGTATGGCCATCATCAAAACATAATAAAATGTTCCTAACAATTTCCCCCTTTTTGATGATGCCAAAACCCTCATAAGCCTGAATATAAGTAATCAAAATTTTCATAATAAACAACAGAACACAAATTCAGCAATTTTATTCATCCATCGTAGGGCAGTAAGTTCTAAATACTTTGTGATACATACCTTTTTAGTATATATATTCCTTAAATCAATTATATGAATAACTCCTTTTCCTTACAGGAAATACATATATAATAGAAATAATAATATAATAATATAATAATATATAATACTATAAATAAAAGTAACCTGCCAATACAATTTTTTTTTTCTTGGAGGAGCCGACATCATGCACATGCCTGGGAATTGATCCCAGGGCCAATCCGATGAAAGTTATAATAATATAATAATGTTGATGTTGCTTACTACAATTGTTTCAAAATAAAAGTAGTGCAGATCCTGTCAACACCCCGGCCGAACATACATACATAATAATTCGCCACAACACACCATTACTTAAAACGATGGATTAACAGTTTATCATATCAATTAACAATAACACAACAAAACATTGATTGAAAAACATCCTCTACCTTTTAGTTTTAGATTCGAAAGCGAAAACGAAAGCAAAAAGCTTGAATTCTTGAATCAAACTCCTCTACGAATAACGATATTTAATCATTACTACGATTAGGAAACAATTCTAATCCATAAAAACGCATGTTTATCTCAAGAACAAAAACAAATCTAGATTAGGGCTAAATGAGAAATCTTACCGAAAGGAAAAACAATTAGTATAGAAACGACCGTCTCCCCGCAGTGATCAATTTCTTCTACTATGGTCTGCACCGATAATCAACCGTTAAGCCTCGCGATTGAAGAATGCGTTCTTCCCCTTTCTCTGTGTATGCGTCGACCTCTTCCCAATTTTATCGAAAAGTTTGCCGTGTAAAATAATGAGTAATTTAGGTAATAACTCCTTTTTATAATCATTAATTAAAATCCCTTAATTAGAAATTAATTATTTCCTTTAATTAATCCTTTTTGGTCTAATATAAAATAGGAAAAATAAGATTAAATTTCCCTTCTACAATTATACCCTTTTCGAATTTTCGGGATATTACATCCCTCCCCCCTAAAAATAAGTTTCGTCCTCGAAATTGTTCATGACTGGGAGGTACTTGAACTCTAAGACTTCACAAAGCGTCTCGTCTTCTAACTATCATGTCGTCTCTGCCGGTGAGTGACTACTTCACTAAACCAAGACTAGCTTTACGTCTTCCTTCTTAACTTTCTTCATCTTCCGTTCTAAAGTGCAGCTGATTCTTTCGCGTAGGTCTGGTTCTCTTCCACCATTTCAAGGTCGGGGCTTGCTTCCACACAAATGTCGGTTGAGCATTCACTTATCATTGACACATGAAGGACGTTATGTACTAGTGAACGGGATTCTGGTAACTCTAAACGGATGAACTAAAGGTCTGACTTTAGCCAAGATCACGTAAGAGCCTTCATAACTATGGCTTGGTTGCAAGTCTTCCCAAGCCGTCTTACTCCTTTAATTGGGAACGTCTTGAAATTCATTTTATCTTTAGCTTCAAACTCTAACAGTCTTCTTCTTCCATCTTCCTAACTCGTATGCCTATCTTGTGCCATCTCGAGGTTGCGACGGTCCACTAAAATCTTCTCGTTGGCTTGTTGTAACAACTCTGGTCTTGTAATCTGTCACTGTTCCACTTCATCCCAGAAACTGCGTTCTACGCTTTATTCCATACAGAGCTTCAAAAGGTGGCTTCTGGATACTGGCATGGTAACTAGTTTTGTAGGCATTTCTCTGTACATCTTGATTGCTCAGGATGAACTGCAATGCAATCTTGTGGGTTTCATTCATCATTTTCTTCCTTAATTCTTTCACATTCGCAACACACAGCTGATTTTGATATCAAAGGTTGCCATCTTCATCTAACTCATAACCACCGGCTGGTTTGGTTCTGGCCACTCACTTGTAATCGAAAACAACTAGATCTTCGTCTTGTTTCTTCACGATCTCATCAACTGCCTCGCATCTTGCAATCAACGGTACAACTCACTTTACTTCTATTTGCTGGCTGAATCAGGATTGCTTAAACCTCCAACTGATCTGCAACACTTGGCACTATTGACGCCCTTTTTTTTATCTTGACTTCCCTTACTGTTGAACAAGATTGTTGTAGAGCTGCAAGGATTCTGGATGAAGGGTTTCCGAGACTTTTTGGGAAGAGAGAAACACACAGTTGCCATACTTTCTCTCTATCGGTCTGATCCAATCTTTGTTGCGAGGTTAAAGAAAACACAACGCTTCTGTAAGAAGTGTTTCAGGAGAGGGTCTCCGAGGCGGCGACCTTTAGACGTTTCGATTATACCAAGGGAACTCATGCTGGCAAAAAGAGGGAGTTATAATATATCTGACAAAAGTTCTGAGGACGGAACCGATGTTGAAACAATGAAAGCTGAAAAGTGGTACAAACAAGGCAATGAGAGATAAATGTTTGAATTTAAGATCGATTGGTTACATTTTTCTTTGGTATTGTTTTTTTTTTTTTTTTTTTTTTTTTTTTTTTTTTTTGAAAAGCCGAAAAAATTTGAGAAGTGGCAAGTTGAGCACCAAGTGGTAAGTCAACTTGGTAAGCCAAAGTAGGGGTAATAAATTTTCAAAACAAGGGAGGTTGCATGGGTTACAACCAAAACGAGATGATTCTAGAATGATGTAAGTAAGAGATTAGTTCAAGATTGAAGGATGAGCGTTGTATCGTAGTATAAAAGATAACCACTAAAAGAAAAGCAAAAATATTATCTTGTAGATAAAATTCTTTTAAAGAAGTGGAATTCTGCAAGATACTATAGTCTGCAAAGGAACTCAGGCCGTTTAAAAGGGAGATAGCGATCTTTTACATACGCCCTTAGAAAGAGGGGACGTTAAGAGAAACATCACATGATGGTCTTGGAGACATTTAATGCAGAAGGAAAAAAAAAGAATTGGACTTGAGATTACTTGGCAAGTGACCTTAATCGTCAAGGATATGATAAACAAAATGGATGTTGGCGAACTAAGAAGTTCTCAGTTCGCATGAATGCTTCAAGGGATCATTCTACAACAGAAAAAAAAATTAGAAGTGCAAGGTCGAGCACCTAAAAAGGCTACACAACTGGGAAATCAATAAGAGATCAAGAGTCTCAACATGAAGGAGCTATGGAGACAAACGAGTACACCAAAGGTCTCAGGATGAAATAAACACTTGTCAAGAAGTGTCGAAGTTTGTGTTAGTCAAAGAGAGGTTATTCCAAGATTTAAAAGGGATAGAAATTTCCTCAACATAATGTGAAATGAGAATCAATTTTTTTGAAAAGGAGTCTGTGATAGACAAGCTTTTGAGTGAAGGATGAAAGATACTTAAGAAGTGACAGATAAAGTTTGATTTTATAGAATTAATTCAAACTTCCAAAAGGGGTGTAAAAGATCATTGACGGCCAAATTCAAGGGTTCAAGGTTGCACTACTCAAGTGGAATTGTTCAATGTCAAAGAATAAGCGCTCAAGGTCATTCCTTATGAGGGACTAAAAAGGATAAAACGGAACAGACATTTTGACTGGTGTAACAAAATTGTTATAGAAACACCAAGACTGAAGAGGGAATGTCAAAAGGTGTGTCCGGTGGTTCATGGCTCTAAATAGCCTGAAAGAGATTTAAAGCTGAAAAGGCACCATATGTATTAACCTGAATTGAAATTAAAATTAAAAAAAAATTTGGAGTTCAAATGTTGACTGGCAAAAAAGGTTCGTAAGACACCTTGGTAAGCGACTACCTTCTGCCTGGAATTGGATTAGAATAATTTGCCAGAAAGTTAAAGACAAGTAATTGAACATGGATGTCATGGTAGTCATAAAGATCTGACTGGTAAAAGATGGGGTGCATATGTTAACGGTGATTTTTACGATATATATGATATTATTTCATAGCAATTTTCTTCGTGTTTTATTACTTTTTATAGAAAAGTAAGTGTTTAATGGATTTATTGAAAGAATGCGTATGGAAATCATTAAACTGCAAAGTCGGGTTATTTACGTGATTTTATTAGCAATTATCTATTTATATAGTGATGTTACACTTTGCACGTTTTTATTATTGTAGGTACAACGAACGCATGTCGTGGAATGAGTCAAAGAGCTGAAGGAATTAAAAGAAGCAACATTTATTTGGAGATTAAACAGAAGGGCGAAATAGGGATTATATTTTTATTAGGGTTTAGGGTTTTATTTTTAAAAGGAAAGAAAAAAAGGTTAATAATTATCCTAGGTCGGCAGAACAAGCATATAAGGGGGGGCAGTCATTGGAAGCAAGACACGAGAAATCATGCGGGAACGAGACGGCATAAAAAATCAAAAAAAAAAGAGAGGTTCACTTGGTCGACCGAGTGCCCTCGCTCGGTCGACCGAGCCATATTATATATATATATATATATATATATATTTTTTTTTTCGGTCTAAGGATGGTCAGAGGCTGAGGCCGATTTGAACGAGCTCTGTGAAACCGATCGTTGCAGCAACTTGATTTCTACTCTTTTGGATTGTTTTGTGAGTTTTATTAAAGTTGCATCTTTATTATGCTTTTATATTGATTATTAACGGACCTTTTCAATGCTATACAATCCTTACCGGCAGTGTACCGGGTCAAATTGTAGTGCTAGTCTGGTGAGTCAGGTCGTATCCTCAGGGAAATGAAGGCATAATTCAAAGTGTGGTTAAACACCAAGAAGCTATTATTAACTCGATCTAAGTCGCAGTTTTTACCATTTTCCTCGGGTTAGATAGTTAGATTAGTTAGATTGTTAGTAAAGCAGTAAATAAATATATAAATATAAAAATAGATAATATATATATTTTTGGATCTAGCCAAGAATACTTTACTGAATTACGATCTCTTTTTAGTAGAAATAAATGAGACAGATCTTTTCCTTGATGCAAGGAGGTCAATTATATATGAACCGGTGTACTCCTAAGCTAGACAACTCCTCCTCACACGAGCGTATGAAATTGTCATACGTCTAGTCATCTGTCCAATGTCATCTTAAGCATGGGTCACTCCCGTTTTGTCATTCGGCCAGTTTTAAGATATCAATTAAACAGGTGATTTAACGTAATAATATCGTGAGCACAATTTTAATAAGATTTATCTCTCCCAAGACAAATCTGCCCCCGGGTAGGAAATCGGATTCCGTTGTCACGTTTTCACTCGGCCAATTTTACCCTCCGGTCTTTCTATTACAATCTCGTATTCTAATCGCGAGTTGTCAATTCATTAGATTACGTTTCTAGTAAAAATCGAGTGGCTAATTCAAGTTTTACTTTCATTAAGTGCAAAAAGAAAGAGATTCATTATAATTGGTTTTAAGCATTATTACCAGAGTCGATCATTCATTTTACCAAAAAGATTAACTAATTCAGATTCATATCTTGGCTAGATATATTTTTAGCTTAACATAATTAACATATATAATATATAAATGGAAATAGAAATAGTAAACATAATAATATTAGAATATATTACCGATTACAACTGCTGAATCGGGGTCGTTTCCACCGGATGTAGTGTAACAAAGCTTCGATTTTAACAATCTTCGATAATTATTCCGCCATTACAACGGTACTATAACTATTTTATTTATATATATAAAAACATATATATGCATACATAGACATATGTATATATAAGGGCCCGAAAATAAAATAAAAGAAGGGAAGAAGATGAAAGGAGATATATAGATATATCATATATATTTTCATACATAGACATATATATATGTGAGGTGTGTGTGTGTATATATATATATATATATATATATATATATATATATATATATATATATATATATATATTGTGTGTGATCTACAAAAAATAAAAAGAAGAAGAAGAAGAGAAAGGGGACGAGAGAAAGAAAGAAATGGGAAAGAAGGGGGCAAAGATTTTTGATGGATTTAGGGGGGTATTTATAGGAAATCTTGATCCGTATTGTCAAAATTCGTCTATACGGTATCGCAGTTCAGTAAAATGGCCATATCTTGAGTTGTAGACCTCCGATTGACATGATTCAAGAGGCATTGGAAATCTTATTTGAAGATCTACAACCTTCATGAAGGACTCTTCTTCAGAAAATATCCTTTTGATGGGCCATTCGCTCGTCGAAGATATTTCTCGATTTCCACTAAATCGAATCGATTAGCCACTTGACCACTTGACTTAATGATACTTGAGTTGTAGAAGTCCGATTGATGTGATTCAAAATGCGTTGGAAAGCTCTTTCAAAGATCTACAACTTTCATTAAGGACACTTCTTCAGAAAATGCCGTTTTAATGAGCCATTTGTTCGTCGAAGATATAATTCGTTAGTGGTACCGCTAACCACTGAGCCACTTGACCACTTAAGTTAGTGGCACACTCTTATATCCCTAAAAATACCTCTTTTAGGCCTCAAAACGTGTCATTACTCGGGATTTTGGTCAACCTATAATTCTGCAATAAACCACCAAAATACCAAACGTAAATCCGACACGACACTCCGGTTACTAAACCGGTACAAAATTTATAAAAACTTATAAAAATACGATAATTTATATAATAACCACTATTTATATATTTGGATAAAATTAAGTAATTATTGACTTAAATTGGTACAATAATGCTCAAAGTGGTATCAATATTGGGGTAAAATGTCGTAATAATGATAATTAATTTGTCTCTCATCAATTATGCAATTATATCGATGGATTGTTGCTTATTGATGTTTAACGTTTGATGAAAATCGTTGTTAGACTTAGATCACCATAATAAAGATTAGATTTTTAACCTAAAAATAACAAGAGTTGCTAGGTTAAATTTCTAGGTTGCTAGATTGAGAGATCTTACACCTTTGTTATGGAAGCGTTAATCTTTAAGATCGAGAGATGAAAGATTAATAGGCGAATTACCTACGAGAGTAGGAATTCATACCTTTGATAGGTGAACCACGTCTTTATTAAATCTTCACTAAACGATCTAGGGTAGAAATTGAGAGTTGTGGGATAGGTGGATCAATGCTTGTTCTTCGTTAAAATTAATTGAAATTATCTTGGTGCCTTGTTCTTCGTTGCTATCTTAGAAGTTTGTTTTCTTTTTAGTTCATAGAATAGAATTAGTTAGTTTAGGTTCGTAATCATATTTCCTGGCTTTGGATTGACAACCCTCTGTCCAGTTTATTGTATTCGTTTTAGTTTTGTTTTGTGTTTTTCGTGACAACCTTTAGAAAAATTAAGAACTAGACCAACCTCGATTCCCTGAGATCGACTCCGGTATTAATCGCTATACTACGATCCCTGCACTTGGGGTAAACCGGATTATTTTTATTACTTGTTTATTTTGCTTAGATAAAATCCGTGAACATCATACTTTGAAAGAACATACATCATTATGAGAAACGGTTACAACATTAGCACTACCCTTAGAAGGGAAGCTGAGAACGAACACAAGTAAGGAGGATGTTTTGACATTAGAATGTCTAATCAAATTTAATTTGAAATGAAGAGTGGGAGTGCAATAATGCAAAAAAAATTGGGATAACTTGTTTCCTTGGTTAGAAAGATAAAGGTATGAATTTGTTCAAAAGAAAGGCTTATGGAAATATGTTTCTGAAATAATGCATGATTACAAATGGAAAGGATTTGTTGAGCTTAAAGATCTCAAGTGAGGGATCGAATGGAAGTAATTTACTAGAAAAGGCATAAAGGTTTAGAACTTCAAGCATGGCATACTGGAAGGTAACGTCTTTGTGCTTGTTTATAACTGCAAAAGAAACCATAACGTTATCCTTACAAACATCCTACTAAGAGACTTACTCTAGAAGAAGATCAAACTTTGGGGAAACTTCTAAAACATCACAATCACAACTTATTACTCTCTTAGCCCAAACCCTAAGTCAAGGAGGTGAGGATTCCTTTTAGGCTGCTGTCAAAGATATTTTATTCCGGATCTGATATTATCGACTTGTGCAGCCCAAACCAAATGGATTTTGTGCACGATCAAAGGAGAAAAGATATAGATTTTGGAGTTTCCCAGGTGACAACAAAATATTAGGATTTTTGGATGAGAAGAAGTCAGAATGCACAAGCTGTCAGAATTTCCAGATTAGTAAACACTGATTTGAATTGCAGATTGCGATCAAACGAAAAGGCATTTGAACTTAATCCCAAAAGTAAAGTTATAGATAAAAGTGTTGTCTGCAACATATCAAAAATTCAGGTCATTTGAATGTGGTTAACCTGTTCAAAACAGAAGAAGAGGTGAAAGTGATGCTACAGATTTTCTGGACTGAGTGTCCGGCATTAAGCCATTAACATATATTTTCTGAACAATCCATAATGATTACGAGTTGATGTAAGAAGAGAAGTTGTAGATAAAACAGTGATCTATCTTGCTGAAAATTTTCAGATTTTTTTTGGAGTAGGGGAAATGGGATCACATGAAAGGTAAACACCAAAACAAAAGGGCATTCACTCGTGTTGGATTAAGCCACCCACGAGGATGATGAAAACTATGTGCCAAAGCAAAAGACCTTTAACGCTAATAGTTGAAATGAGTGAGAAGCACTTGGAAGGGATAGAATTGTATATGGAGTTCGTGTAGAACCCATTTCAATCAAAGCGAGGTCAAAGAATTTGGATAAGAAACAAAGCTAGTATTAGTGAACGGAGAAACTGGCGGATTTGTAGAGTTGAGTCTAATATCATTCTCAAGGTTAGGCCAAGTCAAGAGTAGGCTTAGATGTTGAGGTGTAAAAGAAAGTGGAGAGGTCACCGTTGGGAGTTTAAGGAAAATTCAACCATGAGGACCTCAACTTAAAATGTAGGCATAAGACTCCAATCCCAAAGAATTTCTTAAAAGGGTTTCACTTAATCTTAGGAGACATGTTTAGGTTTGGAGACTTCATCCGTAAGGATTGATTGCTTAACGGACTAACTTAGTTTTCTTTGCCATCTATATAGAAGGAAGGGTCAGCTAAGCTGCTAAAGAGACTTATAAAATTAAAATTAAGCTACGAACTTAGACGTAAGATAGGAACTTTCTCTCTGATACCAACTGTGACGCCTCGTCTCAGATACCGAGTCCTTATCCGGAAAGAACGCCCGGCATGCATATATTAACTTTTTAAATCGTCAAAAGTAATATATACATAAGCCCCGTAGCAATTAATCAGAGTAAAAGCGAAATAAATTAAAACTAAAGATAACTCGGAAAAGAATGTCAAACGACAAACAACGGATCACCAAGTCCCAAAATCCACGTCTAAGAAAACTGCCCGACAAACAACGAAATAAATGTTGTTTAATTTATTACATCCCAAATGAAACCGAAAAGATACTAAAGTCCACCTCTCAAAACCGAATAATAAAATGCATAAATAAAAGTGTCAACATCAACATATCATCTCGAGGTCAAACATCGGCTCCATCAACTCCATCATCGCATCTATACTCATCATCGTCCTGATAACCACCTTCTCGGGGTGGGACAATAAAAAAGAGGGGGTAAGTACATACGTAATTAGTAAAGGGTTGAAGAAACAGTTACACATATTGATCTACACACCTACCACATATGTTGCATTAAAACACACTCCCCTCTGCTAGGTCTGTTAGCACCCTCACGAGCAATTATCTATGTTACATTGTAATTCAAGGACACAATGCCCGAATGATGGGTATGCACCGGGACATGTTCAGCACCTCATATGGCATGGATGGTTCCGTGTGGAACATTTCCCAAAACCCGAATATTGTCCGTTACGTATGAGAAATGATTCCATGCTGCGAATCATAAATGTGCCTCACCAAGAATTACAACGTTTTAGCTTTTAGACTCATCACATATGTTTATTACGTAGTTAATCTAACCACCTAAGTTCATTCCACTTAAAAAGGATTCCTAATGACATCTAGTCCTAGACAATCTAAATTAACTACCTAGCACGTTGTAAAAGGCATCGATGACTACTAAACCAATGACCCCGCAAGGTCTAAACAACTGCCTTCTGGGCTACCACCTTCTCCCTGCAGAGGGTCTCAGTTGTGGCGATTGATGCTAATGCACCTGAAGTCGGAAGTTAGACTTTACCACATTCCAATTAATGTCTCTAAACGAATACATACCACATTGTATCGTGAAATACACTTAAAAGCACAAATTAATATAATACTCTTTTACCGTAAATTATACCACGCATTTACTATAACCATTACACATAAATGGTACTTTGTGATACATACCTTTTTAGTATATAAATTAAATACAGCGACTAACTGTATATAATATCCCTTAAATCAATTATATGGATAACTCCTTTTCCTTACAGGAAATACATATATAATAGAAATATATATATATAATAATATAATATAATACTATAAATAAAAGTAACCTGCCAATACAAAATTTTTTTTTCTTGGAGGAGCCGACATCATGCACATGCCTGGGAATTGATCCAGGGCCAATCCGATGACAGTAATGATAATATAATAATGTTGATGTTACTTACTACAATTGTTTCAAAATAAAAGCAGTGCAGATCCGGTCAACACGCCGGCCGAACATCCCTCTACTATTAATAAGAAGAGGTTTTGTATGATTTAGTGACAAGTGTATTTTTCTTATTGGTTTTTTTTTTTTATACTGTTCATCGACCCACTCCGGTGTCTTTCTTTACTGTTAATCGGCACAGTCCAAAATAATTTTGTTTTTGTTTGGTTTTTTTTTTTAAACTGTTCATCGGCCCTGTCTAGAAATTTTTTTTTTTATTTTTAGAAGAAGGGTTTGAGTTAAATTGTTCCATTTTGGAGGACTCAATTGTATCACCTTTTAATGTGAGAATATATGTAGCAAAGGTATGATTATTTTTAAAATATAAGGCCAAGCCTTTTTGCCGACACGATCTTTATATCATGCCAAAAAAATTATGTTTGACGTTTACATGAAATATTATAAATTTCTTAAAATAAATTCATTTCATAAAAAAAAACATATCGTTTGTACACGGCGATATGACTATTTTCAAAATATAAGGCAACGACATGTTGCCTACACGATCTTTATATCATGCCAAAAAAAATTTGGTTTGACGATTACATGAAATATTAAATATCTTGAAATGAATTTTTTTTCATAAAAAAACATATCGTTTATATAAAATATTAAATATCCTGAAAAAAAATTATTTCGGCTACAAGTATTGTTAAACTGGCTATAGTGTATTGTTGATTTAATTTCTATGGAAATTCGAATTGTATGTTTTACCATGGCCGTTAAAATTAGCCTAGATCTGGGAATACAAAAAAGGGTTCAGTAGTGTCGAAAGGTGTCGATTTTGTGTCGTGGAGTGTTGACAGTGTGTTAGATTTTAATTAAAATTTTAATTAATATTCATTTCATCAACCGACACCTGTTGGATAAGGCGTCGGGGTGTATCGGAGCATGTCGTGTCGTGTTTTTGGTAGAACACGTGTTGTTGCAAATAATGTCGAAGATAGCTTCATTTTTCCGGTTAAAATAGATTTAGGTAGAAATTGAAAAAAAATTGTTCAGTAGTGTCGAAAAGTATCCATACGATGTCGAAAAGAATTTGGCAGATCTAGAGAAAAAAAAAAGGATGAGAGGAGCTCGGTACCATTTTATAGACTTTGTTTAGGCATCTAACCTCCCGACTTAAGAAATCAAAATATTTTTGTCCATGTAAAGCAATATGATGAAGTTTATCTAGGTTATGTAAATTAAGGGTTGCACTTTCCTTTGGATAAAGTGATTTTTTTGTTTGATAGAAGATGATTGATGTCTATGCCTTAGAAATTTTAGATTGCTGTTTTATGTGCTCATAGTATTGAGTTGTTTATTTTGGAGAAATTACTTTGTTTAGGTTTAATAACGCCAAACAAGTAAAACTGTATACCATGGGCACACCTTGCACCGTTCCGTTTTAATGATGTTGCAAATACGGTTTATTGTGAATAATTTATGAAAAACATTTGTTGGTTCTACCTACGAAAAAAATAGGCTTCGGGTTCGTTAACTAAAAACCTGGGACGAAAGGTTCTGCTATTAAATAAAAAAAGAAAAATTCTTCTAGCAATATTTTTTTTCAAATCCTGCATCGGTTATTTAACTAAAATACGGGGCAACGCTCGTGCGGAGCACGAATGTTTATTTACCTAGTACATACATAATAAAGTTCATACTGACTTGAATTCTTCAAATAAGGCATCTTCTTTAGATTTTATACTGACTTGAATTCTTCAAATAATTGGTTGCTTAAAGTTCATCTCCCAATGACGATACAGAGTTTCACCCCTCCACGTGTCGTCTTCCAGTTGGTCCCCACGATATGAATAAGAATCAAGGTGTGCATGTCGATGCCCGGATTCGGGGCTAAGACGATCGACTCTTAAGCAGTGCAGGACGATGGTCTCAACTCGACCACCGTAAGTCGGTTGAGTCGACGTAAGGGACAGAGTCCGCACCAGCTACGAATGCCCATTATCAGCATGATAACTTGGGCAAGGGGCAAGGCCCATAAACGTTAAATATGACAATAACTTAGACCGACCTATTATTAGGGTTAGGGCATGCATTATCATTATAAATACCATGTTCCAGGAACTACGTAATGCTTGATTCCTGGACAAATACAGGATAATAGGCAATCTAAGACAAGCTCTTAGACTCAGCCGTAAATCTTAAAATCTACAAACACGTTCTTAAGGCATTAGGGTATTGAGTATTCATCATTAGATTTGTTCATGTTAGGAAATATACGCGGGAACGCAGCGGAATTTAAAATTTTATTTCCTTTTAACCAGGATAGACTTCGTTTGAGCAATAAACAAATAAGCTAGTAGACGGTGGTTACCTTGGTTGATCTAAAAGATCGACGCTTTGACCGTCTAAAGAGAGTAGTTCTGCATAGAGCCGCCCAAGTGTTCGGCCTCTACCGCTAGTCCACATGAACAGCCTTCCGGAATCCCATCATGGATTGCTATTGGAAAACTCCGGTTGCTAGATCGGCCTTTTTCCCCTCTCTCCAACTCTTTATAGGATGCTCTCTAATTTACACAAGAGCTACTAGCTCTTGGAATTGTGATGTACAAAAGAGCTTGACACCCACCTCTTATTTATAGTCAAAGGTGGCGCCCCAATAGAGTGGAGGAGAAGAAAACATTTTCCCAATAAAATAAGGAAAATATAATTGATTGGTTTATCTCATTTAATTTAATATCCTATATTAAATATTTCCAATATATTTTCAATATCTTATATTGACTATATTTATCTTATTACCATAAATCAATTTACAAATGTGTGCAAATCTATAGTCATTAATATCTAATATTAATATATGGTAATCTTATTAATTAAATTGCACAATCTAAATATATCCAAATACACAAAACTTGCGCCACATGCATACATAAATATACGCATATTTAATTATATTAACATGATCAAATAGTTTGCCAAAATCTACGTGTGTCACACACACATATTTTTCAGCCACATATATAATATATATATATATTTAATATAATTAATATCTTGTATTATATTTATTCATAATAAATAAATAGCACCATATTAATGTACCACTATAACCTTTATAGTATGAGATAAACTTTTTTTATTTGGTTATCAACTATAACCACATTTTAATTCGGCAAGATGTTCTTATGTGTGTGACCCGATAGGCTTCCGAATATGTTGGCCGTAGACACAAAGTGCAAATTACAAAAATGCCTTCATGCCTAACGATCACGGGATATCGTCTAGCAACACACCGTGACCCCTAATCATCGGAAGATTTAAATGCAATGACTACTACCTTTTATGTGAAACAGTTACCGTGTAACTTACAATTCTATCGCTGTAATAATATCCATACGATCGTATCTCGAATGTCAATACATTAACGATCGTATCTTATAATCCGGATATCAAGCTCTCTCGAAGTAACTCATTTACTTCCACTTTGCAAAGATTCATGAGAGTAAGACATTCCTTATAAGAAGGCCCTTTCGGATATTCACCCCTACTGATAGGGTACGCGATTCCCAGACGACCAAACATGTATACTCCGCATGCTTTAGTATCACACCCAATCACTACTGCATGATCGCCACATGGCTAGGGGAAACCTCAATTGTGTCAAAGCATAACAATCCACACCGTGATGCTATGTAGACTCCGGTCCAAAGGATAATTACACAACCGTCACATAGTGCGACACTTAATGTAACTGGGTCAGTCTAACGTACGCATTCTCTAATACACGTCCACGTACAGTCCAAGTGTCTCTACACTTCGGTACACGAGATCTATCCCTGCCTTTAAAGACAGAAGACATCTAATACGTGCTAGTCTGTTTATACTATCAATGCTCTGTTTAATAGTACATCAGCCTAGAGACATTTAAGTATCAAACGTATTAAAGTGATTAGAGATCTCATCAACCATAATCGCCTATCATGGTTTCTCTATCACAGTTTTATACCAAGGACGTTATCATATAACAATTCACAATTGGTTCTTTAAGAGAGCAAATATAGGACAACAGAAAGCCATTTTATATATGTATAAACATAAAGAAATAGTAGAAATGATCCGACCCGGTTGGATCCGGTCCAACCCGATTGGGTTTAGGACACTATTTCAACAGTAAGGAACATGTTGAATCACACCCAAAAAAATCAAGCCTATATAAAAGTAATCCCTTGCCATAAGAAGCACATGTCGATCCCCGTTTCATTGCGACAACAGAACGGTAACTCGATTGTAATTGTGAAAAATTAAAGAATGGTTGCTCATGATGTGCAATGCTTTGGTCTTCATTATATAGGGATAAATGTCTTTGTATTCTATCGGTATCACGTATTCACTTTCTATAGGGATAAATGTCTTAGGACACTATTTTAACAATCTCCCACTTGGCCTAAAACCAATCACTCGCACACATAAGACCAAGTTGAAACACAAGAATCTCATGCAATACTCGCAACCAGCCCTAGAATGATAAGGACCAAGCCAGCCGAGAGCCAACTAACGGCTCGAGGGATAAGAAGAGGCTGAGATTTACTACAAAAGTCGGGTATGGACCCAAAGATGATATACCTAATTCTCGGAGTCATAGTAAGGGGCTGGTAATTGGGGCGGTAATTAGCCGAGCTCGGGTATCGAGAGTCTGCGTCGACAATGGCAGCACAGTGAATATCTTGTACTACTCGGCTTTTAAGGCGATGAAGCTGAAATATAAGGACATGGCTCCTTGAACATCTTTTTGTTTGGATTCACAGGACAAACGGTCCATCCCATGGGATCGATAAAGTTGCTAACGACAGTCGGGGATGGTGAAAGAGGAAGGAACCTTGAATTAAACTACGTGGTAGTCAAGGCTCCTTCGACATACAATGTCATTTTGGGTCGACCGGATCTTTTCGACCTGCGCGCTATCATCTCCACTGTCCATAATAGCATGAAATTCCCTACCAGGAACGGCTCGCATGAAGTAAGGGGAGATATTGAAGCTGCTCGAAGCTGCAACTCCATCGTCATGGATGGGAAAATGGCCGTGTAGCAAGTCCTGATCAAAGAGCTGATTCCGGAGGAAGAGGAAGAAAAGAGTTGGATCTCGGTTGATCCCGTTGAAGATGTTCGTTTGTGGGAAGACGAGAAAGATCAGTGCGTTCAGGTCGGGATTTGGATCCCGACTAAAGAAAAACAGTTACTGATCGAGCTACTAATCGAGTTCAAAGATGTTTTCACATGGAAGGCTGACGATATGCCAGGACTATCCACAGATATAAAGATCTATAAGCTCGAAATAGATCAAGCCCGAAAGCTAGTCAGACAGAAAAAGAGGAGTTTCGCACCTGAACGAAACCAAGCTATAGAGAAGGAAGTCGGGAAGCTGTTAACAGCCAAGATAGTGAGGTAAGTGCTCTACCCTGAATGGCTAGCCAACCCAGTGTTGGTCAAGAAGCCAGAAAGCAGCTGGCGTATGTGCGTGGACTTCACCGACTTGAATAAAGCATGTCCAAAGGACTCATATCCGTTGCCAAAGATCGATAGGTTAGTAGACTCTACTATCGACTTTGAAGTGTTTGGTTTCTTAGATGCGTACAAGGGATACCATCAGATACTAATGGATCCTCGAGACGCTGAAAAGACAGCTTTCATCACGGAATTTGGCTCTTTCTGCTATGTAACCATGCCATTCGGGTTGAAAAACGCTAGGGCTACATATCAGAGAGCAGTCAACAAGATTTTTACCAAACAGATTGTAGATGTATGGAAGTGTACGTAGACGACTTGCTCATCAAGAGTCGATCTATGAAGCAATACTTGGTAGATGCTCGGGAAGTATTTGAGGTTTTGAGGGAAACGAAGATGAGATTAAATCCAAAGAAGTGCACCTTTGTGGTCAGGTCGGGGAAGTTTTTGGGATACATGATTTTGAAAGATGGGATTCGAGCAAACCCGGATAAGATCAACACTTTAAAAAACATGCCTGCACCTCGGAATATAAAGGAAGTACATAGGCTCATTGATCGAATGGCCGCCCTCAACAGGTTTTTATCGAGATCCGCCCAACGAGCTCTACCGTTGTTAGATGTAATATCGTCGGATCAATCATAGATTGACCCGATTACGCAACGGAATGCATCAGATCTACATCTAAACGAAGCAAAAACATAAATTAAAGATCTAAACCTACAAGGGGGTTTAGGAGCCTACCTTTTTATGGTGCTTAACTCCAAGAACAAAAAGGGTCTCCAAGAACACGAGAATGAGCAGCCACAGCCTTCCAACGTGTGTCTCCCAGCAACACCAAGTGGATGGTGTTTCCCGCCGCTGGACCTCCTTGATATGCTACCGGAATAATCCCGAAGATTATTCCAACTCGAAACCCGAAGAAAATAGCCGAAAATTCCAAGCTATTTTTCTTCAATAATGGCGTGTTATGTTATGTGTCAAAAGGCTTGGGAGAACTCTCTTTATATAGGAGAGTAATCCTTGTCCTCCAAGGATTTAATAATTAAGAGATAATTATTACATTAATCCTTTTTTCCAAATAAAAGATAAATAAAATAATTATCCCAAACAAATTAGGATAAATCACATTATTATCTAATATTCCTTGAATTATCATTTAAAAAATAAAAGATAAATCACATGTCAAATAATTATCCAAGAAAACTAATTCCTTGATAATTATGTAACACAAATGGCGCCACCTTTAATTAAATAAAAGGTCCACACGCATTTTATTGACACATTGGGCCGAGTCCACGAAAAATTTCTTTTTCCGTGTATTTAATCATCTAGTCCAACTAAACAATTAATCCACATATCAATTAAATGGCCCAATCCACTATTTAATTATAATTGAGGTGCAACGACGAGAAAACCTATATGCTATATTAGGAGCCACGTCGGGGACCATGGACCCATATTCAGTAGCTACAATAAGTCGAATAAAATTATTCATCAGACATAATAATTATATCCAACCTATTAATTCCGGGATTACACCACCATAAACCCGAAACTGAACTCTATCGAATATAGATGACTTACACTCAATTTATGAGTCGAAAGCGTCCACTGATATAATCATTACATACGGATAAATCCTCCATAGACTGTTCACTTCGATTCGGGATATTTCCGTAAACCCTTCTCAAAACCTATTATCCTTATTTACCATTAACCCCCTAGTGATCAATTAGTTCATAACCAATATAGTACGAACTGGGCCCATCGATCAGTTTCTAGGGTTAACAAATAAGGGAAGCGTCATCGTCTACTTCCCGAGGGAAGGAATGGATTCCATAGCTGTGATAACACAGACCACTCACTCATTCCGAATAGAGCCAACGAGAAGTGTTGGACCACATACTGCGAAGTGATCCTTACTAACACATCAAACTCTACCCTAGTCTAAGCAGTTGTCTGTGATCACCTCAGGATTGAGATTAATCCATAAATGATCATCTTGTGATTCGATAAGACTTCTCGATCACGGAATTATATCGAGAACTCAAATCAAATCGGTCCAGACCTATATGATTATCATCATATATAAATGCCCCACTAGGTACCCTATTACCGACAGTCTGGATAAGACTGTCACACTGTAAAGTGTTCTGGGCACATTAATAGCAAATTAATCATGAGACCCGTACTCAGATTAATAAACACTACCGACTAAGTTAATTTTAAGTACATCTCACTAACTCAATCCTCTTGTGTATCGCCATACACTGAGTTATGTGATTACATAAACGAGGTACTTAAGGTTTTCTGTAGTGTATACATATTGGAAATAAATACGAATAAATAAGAAGAAATAAATTCTGTCATTTATTTAAATAAAACAATTACAAATTGTCTTTCGGGCATAAAACCTAACAACCGTTTTTCAAGATTCTCCGTAAAGCAAGTCCTTTTCATTGGGACGAAGAGTGTCAGAAGGCCTTCGAGGATTTGAAAGCGTACTTATCGGAGTTACCCACTCTCACTTCTCCCCGGGAAGGAGAAAAGTTGCTGGTCTATTTGGCAGTGTGTGAAGAAGCAGTGAATGTGGTTCTGATTCGAGAAGGGGTCTGTTAGTAAAGAGTTACATGGACCCGAGATCCGATACTCACCAGCAGAGAAATTAGCATTATGTTTGGTACATGCCGAGAAAACTGAGGCCTTATTTCCAAGCCCATCCCATCACGGTGGTCACTGACCAACCACTGAAGCAAATCTTAGAGAAGCCCGACACGTCGGGTCAACTAGAAAAATTGGTAGTGGAGATGGGAGAGTACGATATCGAGTTCGTGCCTCGGACTGCGGTTAAGGCCCAGGCCTTTGGCAGATTTTCTAGCCGAAGGAATTTCCATCCAACTCGAGTAGGAGAAGCAAAGCACAGAAGAACAGTGGACTCTCCAAGTCGATGGGGCATCAATCAAAGAGGGGGCAGGAGTTGGACTCCTTCTAATTAGCCCGAAAGGTGAAGAATTCCTCTACGCCCTTCGATTCGACTTCAAAGCGACAAACAACGAGGATGAATATAAGGCTATGATCACAGGTCTGAAACTTGCTTTGAAGCTGGGAGTCGAGAATCTACTAGTTTACAGCGACTCACAGTTGGTGGTAAATCATATCAATGGGGAGTATGAAGCCAAGGAAGAAACCATGAAAAATTATTTAACGGTGGTACAAGGCCTCCTACCAAGGTTCAAGTCGGTCCAGATCGAGCAGGTCCCCTGAAGTCAGAATAAGAGAGCCGATGCATTATCTAAAATCGCTTTGAACTTCATCTCGAGCAAGAAAGTTCTGGTCGAGCTATTGACCGATAGAAGCTACAAGGAATCAGAAATACAGCCGATCACTCAACAGGCAACATGGATGGATGCTATTGCTCTTTACCTTAAGGACGGAATTCTGCCATCCGACAAGGTACAAGCAAGGAAAGTCCGACTTCAATAAGCACGGTATGCGTTCTTCGATTCTATCCTTTATCAGAAATCTTTTGTAGAACCCTGGCTAAGATGTGTATCAAAAGAAGAGGGTGCCTATCTTCTGGAAGAGATTCACAGAGGAGCTTGTGGAAATCATTGCGGAGCTAGGATGCCTGCTCGAAAGTGCAAGCTAGCTGGGTATTTTTGGCCGTCGATGCAACAAGATGCGAACGGCCTAGTTCAGAGGTGTAGAACTTGTCAAATCCATGACAATATCACTCATCAATAGGCTCAAGAAATGAACGTCATCTCGTCCGCATGGCCTTTGTTGAAATAGTGTCCTAAACCCAATCGGGTTGGACCGGATCCGACCGGGTCGGATCATTTCTACTATTTCTTTATGTTTATACATATATTAAATGGCTTTTCTGTTGTCATATATATGTTCTTTTTAAAGAACCAATTATGAATTGTTATATGATAACGTCCTTAGTATTAAACTGTGATAGAGAAACCATGATAGGTGATTATGGTTGATGAGATCTCTAATCACTTTAATAAGTTTGATACTTAAATGTCTCTAGGCTGACGTACTATTAAACAGGGCATTGATAGTATAAACAGACTAGCACGTATTAGATGTCTTCTGTTTTTAAGGGCAGGGACATATCTCGTCTATCGAAGTGTAGAGACACTTGGACTGTACGTGGACGTGTATTAGAGAATGCGTACGTTAGACTGACCCACTTACACGGATAAGTGTCACACTATGTGACGGTTGTGTAATTATCCTTAGGACCGGAGTCTTCATGGCATCACGGTGTGGATTGTCATGCTTTGACACTATTGAGGTTTCCCCTAGCCACGGGGCGATCATGCGGTAGTGATTGGTGTGATACTGAAGCATGCGGAGTATACATGATTGGTCGTCCGGGAATCGCGTACCCTATCAGTAGGGGTAAATATCCGAAATGGCCTTCTTATAAGGAATGTCTTACTCTCGTGAATCTTTGCAAAGTGGGAGTAAACGTGTTACTTCGAGAGAGCTTGATATCCAGATTATAAGATACGGTTTTTAATGTTTGACACTCGATGTACGACCGTATGGATATTATTACAGCGATAGGATTGTAAGTTACACGGTAACTGTTTCACATGAAAGGTAGTAGTCATTGCATTTGACTCTTCCGATGATTGGGGGTCACGGTGTGTTGCTAGACGCTATCCCGTGATCGTTAGGCATGAAGGGCATTTTCGTAATTTGCGCTTTGTGTCTACGGCCAATATATTTGGAAGCCTATCAGGTCACACACATATGAATATCCAGCCGGATTAAAATGTGGTTATAGATGATAACCAAATAAGGAAAGTTTATCTCGAGACTATAAAGGTTATAGTGGTAAATTAATATGGTGGTATTTATTTATTATGAATAAATATAATACAAGATATTAATTATGATGATTAATTAAATATGTATATTGATACATGTGTAAAATTCGAAATGTGTACATATGATATATATATGGATTTTGCAAATTAATTAATCATAACATTATATTAATTAAAGAATTTTCCATAATCCAATTTATGGAAACTTTGGGCGCCACATTCATTGTGTGTATGACACACTTGGATTGTGCAATTTAATTAATAAGATTACCATAATATTAATATGTGATATTAATTGATTCGAGAAAATAGATTTATGGTAATAATATAATTTACATTCAATATAAGATATTGGAGAATTATAAATTATGGATTCATTTAATATAAGATATTAAATTAAAAGAGATAAATCAATCACATTAATTGTTTTTCCTTATTTTTATTGGAAAAAGGTTTTCCCCTCCTACAAGCCTCTTGGGCGCCCCTCTCTAGTATAAATAAGAGGGCTTGCCAAGCTCTTTAGTACACCATTCTTCCAAGAGCAATTGTTCTTGTGAAAAATTGCAAGAACTCATAGTTCTTGTGTAAGAAAGAGGGGGCTTCCTATAGTGAGTTTGTGAGGGAGGAAAAAATCCGGTCTAGCAACCGGAGTTTTCCAATAGCAATCCATGATGGGATTTCGGCGGGCTGTTCGTGTGGACTGGCGGTAGAGGCCGAACACTTGGGCGGCTCTATGCAGAACTACTCTCCTTAGACGGTCAAAGCGTCGATCTTTTAGATCAACCAAGGTAACCACCGTCTTTAGCTTATTTGTTTATTGCTTAAACGAAGTCGATCTTGGGTCGATAGGAAATAAAATTTTGAATTCCGCTGCGTTCCCGCGTAGATTTCCTAACAGTGGTAGCAGAGAGAGCTTCGAGCTTAAGCAATAAGCATGTTTATATGCGTAGTTAATTTTATCGTTTAAATCACGTAATTAAAAGATGAAAGTTTTTGATTCGTAAAACGATACACGAAAAGAAGATTTTTTGTTTTGTGTATTTTATGTTTCAATATAGTTCATAGTTGTGATTAATCGATATATGCAAGATTCAAATCACGACACGTTAAGTCGAGGTTGAGTGATGGATTCTCGGTGAACCCACTCTTCGATTATTCGATGTGCTCGACTTTTCGTCCCGTGATATTTATTGTGCATAGATATCTCGTTGTTTAGTCGTGTCATGGTTTAGGAAACCAACGACATCCCTTTTGATTACGAATCAAAAGGAAAGAAACAAAAGAGTGATTTAATTTTAATTTAATTTTAGAATAGTTCTAATTGATTAAAATTAAAATTAAAATCGTTTAAAATTAATCGTTAATTTTATTTCGATTAAAATCATTTAATTAATTAAATGTTAATTAGTTAATTGATTGGATAAAATTATTTAATAGATTAAATGTTAATTGATTAATTAAGACGCAAGTAGTTAAATTTTAATTTTATCTTTTTCATAAGATTTTATTGTATGGATTAGATATAGTAGATATAATATGATTATATGGACCCCGATTGATCATGGACTCGACCGATAGGATAGATGTGAATGATTTAATTTTTCTGTTGGTTTAAAAATTGTCCTAGGCCGTTATGAAGAACGTGACCTAGTTTATTTTCTGCATTTATCTCATTCCCGTTAGCTCCCCCCTTGTGCGGCGGGTGTATTTATTTTATTCGATAGAATTAAATGTAACAAGAATGGAGCAGAAGATGGAGACCAAAGAAAGACGAAAATAAAGATCCCATTGGAGAATGTAGCATTAAAGATCCTATTGGCGGTTGCAGCTACCCTTGGATTGTGACCCGCGGTTTCGTCAGTTTGTATTCGAAACCGCACCTAGGAAAAGTCCATGATCATACCGGTTACTTTACGCATTTATTTATTTTGTGCTTGTATTTATTTTATATGATACGATAGATGCATGACTAGGCACGATCTAGATAAATGCGTAGGATGTATGTTTATAGAGATAGACATATTTATGATGAGACCATAATTAAAATTAATTAAGTGAATTAATTTACATAAATACTTCCACCTCAAAAGAATCAAGTTGAAATTGCCTCCCCATATTATAATGACGGTGAAGAGCCCTTGTTCGGATCCAACTCATCAGCCAAAGCAGGGGGTTGACCTACCTCGGGTATATCGTCATTATTGAGATATGATCGTATGAGATCTCACGAATATTGGGGTTATGACTTGACTAAGAATTCTCTCGGCCACCGGCCAAAGCGGGGTCGTCGTCCGGATTTTAGAGGCAAGGGTTCGACTATTTCATAAGATGAAAATTTGTCAAAGAGTTGACTAGTCAAACAACAAGAGTCGTATAGGATACGATTGACAAAGGGATGTTGTCTACCTATTAGACTATTTTCGGCCCACCAGCCAAAGCGGGGGTCGGGGTAGTTTAGTGGGATCTTGTCCACTAAAGAAATTAATAATTCTTGAAAGTCAATTGGAAGTAGTTGACTAGTGGGAGCAAAATCATAAACCAAAAGACCATTTTTGATTTTGCGTGTATAAACAACAACACTCATTTATTTTCATTTTTATGTTGTAGTTTTAGCAAACTTTATATTTATGTTTAATTCTCGATTAGTAAAACCAAATTATGACTGTTAATTTTGAGAAACGTTCTCAAATATGGTTAAGTAATTTTAATCCTTTTAAAATGAGCAATGACACGAGAGATCCCGTTGTAGTAGTTAGAGACAAGGAGGCTACATATTTGATGGAGTACTCCAAAGCTTTAATTATTAATGAAAGCGGAATCTCATGATATGATTAAATCATTTGAAATAAGTTTCAACGAATTAGTCATATATTGGATACGATCCAAGATGATCATTCAGTCATATGATGACAATTAATTCAAACGTTGAATAAGAATGACCACATCTAATTTTGGAAAGTTTGTTTTCAAAATTGTAAGATTTAAGTATCGACTTAATTCTATCATTGCTTAAAGGTTAATTAAATAGTCAATGTTTTGAATACGATTCAAAAGGTTAAATAAACTATTTAATATACTTTAGATTTTCTTTATGAAAGGAAATTAAAGACGAAGCTCTTGTGATCCTTCTTAAGTCTTATGATGACTACACTAAGAAATATTGTACAAGTGCTTAAAGGATTGAAAGGAAAGTTAGGGCATGTGCTTAAATAGAGAACTTATTGAAGTTTCTATTCTAGGCAGGTGAGTTGAGATAAATCTATCTAAGTTCAAGTCAACTCTTAGATATATGATATCTTACGAGTGTGATTAAATTAGAAAGATTAAATACGATATGGAAGGTTAAACAAATGTTGTAACACTTACCATATTCTCGGATCTAGTAAACGATAAGGGAACTAAATAAATGTTATTATGCTCCGGTTCTTATGAAGAACATGCTTTCAGTTATTTGTTAGGATTTAGTAGACATATTCAATTGTAAAGAATAAATGTTATTCCGATAAAGTTGGAAGGTCACTGAATCTAACATACTAGATTGATGTCACTATATAGTTGATATATGTGATGAAATCTCAACTAAATATTTGTATGGCTGTTATCCTTAATATTTGTGGTCGTTCTAGACATAGTCTCTCTGGGAGGGAAGCGTGTAATTAAACGTCATTCTGATGATGTTGAACCATATGATTATGAATCATGTGGGTAATGTGTATCTTACCTAAAGATGACTAAAATACCCTTTTATGAAAAAGGTTGTAAGATCTAGAAAAATTGTCTAAAGCCTAAACATACCGATGTTTGTTGCCTTATGACAATTAATGCCACAAATAATTATTTATTAATCTCTATGACTATTTTAGAAATAGTTGAATGTACTTATTGAAGTACGACAATTCGAAAAGCCCAAAAAGTTCGAGCTAGTACGAATATGAGATTGATGAGCTACTTAGGAGTTAATCTTTAATTGGATTGAAGTAATTAATACCTGAAGGGTGTTTCAGAAGTCGTCTGAAAGGAATAAGATTATCCCTTAAAGGATACCATCTTTGGGATACGCAATTAGATTGTGTTCCCAAAATGGAAACAACACTTTATATGATAAAGGTGTGACGCATGCCATGCGAAGTATCCCTTACCCGTTTTGGGATAGTGCCCTTATACTTAACCGAGTTCCAAAGAATAAAGGTTGAATAAATTCCATATTAGATATGGAAGAAGATAATGTCGAATCTATCTTAACCGATGATTTGAAGTTGTCATAGGCTGAGTCAGAAAGGCTTGGAGCCTAGTACGACATATGCAACTTTGTGGAATATCTTAGCTAGCACGCTGGATATTATTTACTTGTCCGCGGAGCAAAATGTTTGTCTCCAAACATGCTGTCTTCTAAAGGAAGTGTTTCTTCCAAAAGAAACAGTGGGAGTGAATCGTATCTCAAAAGAGTTTGAGAACCACAAAGATACATTCAACCAATGGAACATGAGCAGACGCCGCATAGCGATGAGGTGTAGGACACTGCTCAGTGCACACAAAAGTTCTGTAAGTCTGTGGATAACCTCAAGCCTGAAAGGGTTGTTGGTATGTTCATCTTGAAGAATGAATATCTCACGACTTATGAAAGAATGTTTGAAAGGCAAGATTGAGAGATATGGCTAGGAGCCATAATATCTGAATTAGATTCCATCAGTGACAACCAGGTTGTGAACCTAGTCTGTCTTACCTAAGGGGAATGTCCCTGAAAGGCTGACATGGATAGTAATATGATTACCATCAGGCTATAGTGACGGCTGAGGGGTACGGGGTGTAAACCTTGTAATTACCTTTATGCTGCCAGCTAAGCCCAGTTCTATTCAGATGATGCTTGTTATAACTTGATATCATGGCTATATGATAGTGTTGAAGACGTTGGGCGTATAGCTCGATTTTCATAGACGTTAACATGATATGTAAGCCCACGAGATCCATATATGGACTCAAACAAGTTTCCTTAGACGATTTCTTTGTTTGATAATCAAAGGAGTTTGATTTAGTCAAAAGAAGGATATGCCCAATGTGCAAGATGGATAGTGGGAGTGTGTTACGATTTTTGAGTAAGGTATTGGATATCTCTCTCGAGAATTATCACCCCATGTCACGGTCAATTAATGTTTGGTAGTTCAAGGTCTTTGTGAAAGCACTTGGATTAGCAGTTCTTATTTTAGAAATAAGAATCTATAGCGATAGATTTAACTGCTGTTAGATTATAGTTTACCTATATAGATGTGATCCGAAAGAAGTTTAGCATAGATCGCGAGATCTGTCTATGTTAGGACATTGGTCCTAAAGATAAGGTGAAAGATGATGCTTATGGAAGGTTTCCTTCGCTACTACGATAGGAACCATCTTATAGGTGATGCCGGATGTTCATAGTCCATGAGGAGTCATGAGAAGGTATGAAAGTAAATCTGGTGGATATCGAGAATATCCTTAAACAAGTTAAGGAAAGTTTCCTAGTTTATTGAAACTTGGAATTAAATAAACGTAGATATACAGACGTATATCCCGAGTCTTATGAAGGCGAGTGGGAGCTACGATCGGGTTTGCGATCACTTTGATTAAGTGATACGGTGAGCCGGAAATGTTCTAGCATATGGGTCACTGTAAATTCTACAAGTAGGCCAAAACACAGTAGTGCCTTGGAGGCGCAGCGGGAGCAGTACATGGATCTAGGAGGTTCATTCCTGAACCTTGTATGGTTCTTCCACTCTTTCTATATAGCTGATATAGTAAGTGGATTCATTGCTTGGAGCAAGGACCAGGGTCTCGTCAAAGATTCGTGTGTGTGTTGAGGCAGTTCCTTTGACTTGGTCAATTCGAACATGATGTGAAGATAGTCTGAGTCCCCACGGATAGCGATCCGTTTATGGCTAGGGCTGGTTGCGAGTATTGCATGAGATTCTTGTGTTTCAACTTGGTCTTGTGTGTGCTAGTGATTGGTTTTAGGCCAAGTGGGAGATTGTTGAAATAGTGTCCTAAACCCAATCGGGTTGGACCGGATCCGACCGGGTCGGATCATTTCTACTATTTCTTTATGTTTATACATATATTAAATGGCTTTTCTGTTGTCATATATATGTTCTTTTTA
Organism: Gentiana straminea; assembly: GCA_036785695.1. NCBI lineage: Eukaryota > Viridiplantae > Streptophyta > Magnoliopsida > Gentianales > Gentianaceae > Gentiana > Gentiana straminea. The sequence goes on from JAVUPR010000398.1 coordinate 6,513,180, forward strand.
AAGAACCAATTATGAATTGTTATATGATAACGTCCTTAGTATTAAACTGTGATAGAGAAACCATGATAGGTGATTATGGTTGATGAGATCTCTAATCACTTTAATAAGTTTGATACTTAAATGTCTCTAGGCCGACGTACTATTAAACGGGGCATTGATAGTATAAACGGACTAGCACGTATTAGATGTCTTTGTCTTTAAGGGCGGGGATAGATCTCGTCTATCGAAGTGTAGAGACACTTGGACTGTACGTGGACGTGTATTAGAGAATGCGTACGTTAGACTGACCCACTTACACGGATAAGTGTCACACTATGTGACGGTTGTGTAATTATCCTTAGGACCGGAGTCTTCATGGCATCACGGTATGGATTGTCATGCTTTGACACTATTGAGGTTTCCCCTAGCCACGGGGCGATCATGCGGTAGTGATTGGGTGTGATACTGAAGCATGCGGAGTATACATGATTGGTCGTCCGGGAATCGCGTACCATATCAGTAGGGGTAAATATCCGAAATGGCCTTCTTATAAGGAATGTCTTACTCTCGTGAATCTTTGCAAAGTGGGAGTAAACGTGTTACTTCGAGAGAGCTTGATATCCAGATTATAAGATACGGTTGTTATTGTTTGACACTCGATATACGACCGTATGGATATTATTACAGCGATAGGATTGTAAGTTACACGGTAACTGTTTCACATGAAAGGTAGTAGTCATTGCATTTGACTCTTCCGATGATTGGGGGTCACGGTGTGTTGCTAGACGCTATCCCGTGATCGTTAGGCATGAAGGGCATTTTCGTAATTTGCGCTTTGTGTCTACGGCCAACATATTCGGAAGCCTATCGGGTCACACACATATGAATATCCGGCCGGATTAAAATGTGGTTATAGATGATAACCAAATAAGGAAAGTTTATCTCGAGACTATAAAGGTTATAGTGGTAAATTAATATGGTGGTATTTATTTATTATGAATAAATATAATACAAGATATTAATTATGATGATTAATTAAATATGTATATTGATACATGTGTAAAATTCGAAATGTGTACATATGATATATATATGGATTTTGCAAATTAATTAATCATAACATTATATTAATTAAAGAATTTTCCATAATCCAATTTATGGAAACTTTGGGCGCCACATTCATTGTGTGTATGACACACTTGGATTGTGCAATTTAATTAATAAGATTACCATAATATTAATATGTGATATTAATTGATTCTGAGAAAATAAATTTATGGTAATAATATAATTTACATTCAATATAAGATATTGGAGAATTATAAATTATGGATTCATTTAATATAAGATATTAAATTAAAAGAGATAAATCAATCACATTAATTGTTTTTCCTTATTTTTATTGGAAAAAAGGTTTTCCCCTCCTACAAGCCTCTTGGGCGCCCCTCTCTAGTATAAATAAGAGGGCTTGCCAAGCTCTTTAGTACACCATTCTTCCAAGAGCAATTGTTCTTGTGAAAAATTGCAAGAACTCATAGTTCTTGTGTAAGAAAGAGGGGGCTTCCTATAGTGAGTTTGTGAGGGAGGAAAAAGTCCGGTCTAGCAACCGGAGTTTTCCAATAGCAATCCATGATGGGATTCCGGCGGGCTGTTCGTGTGGACTGGCGGTAGAGGCCGAACACTTGGGCGGCTCTATGCAGAACTACTCTCCTTAGACGGTCAAAGCGTCGATCTTTTAGATCAACCAAGGTAACCACCGTCTTTAGCTTATTTGTTTATTGCTTAAACGAAGTCGATCCTGGGTCGATAGGAAATAAAATTTTGAATTCCGCTGCGTTCTCGCGTAGATTTCCTAACAGCCTTTTGATCAGTGGGGCGTCGACATAGTCGGACCTCTACCCCGAGCTCCGGGCAACAACAGATACGTGGTCGTCGCCATGGACTACTTCACAAAATGGGTCGAAGCCAAGGCGTTTTCCGACGTCAGAGCTTCGACAATCAAAAAATTCTTGTGCGTCGATATTTTATGCAGGTATGGAATTCCCAAGGCTCTGATCTCAGATAATGGCACTCAGTTCGAAGACCGAAAAGTTAGAGAATGGTGCAACGAATATCATATTAGTCAGCGCTTCACCTCGGTAGCTCACCCGCAAGCAAATGGTCAAGTCGAGCAGACGAATAGATAAATCAAGATAGGGTTGAAAAAAAGGCTAGAAGCCGAAGATTGAGACTGGGCAGCATAACTTCCGAGCATCCTGTGGTCGTACATGACAGCTCCAAATTCTTTGACAGGAGAGACACCCTTCTCCTTGGTCTACGGATGCGAGGCGGTAATTCCCGTGGAGATCGGTATACCCTCTCCTCGAGTTCTAGCATACAACGTCGAGACCAACGCTCCTGATCTTCGACACGAAAAAGATGATGTCAAGGAGCGAAGAGAAATAGCCTCAGCTCGAATGGCGAGATATAAACAGAGGATCTCAAAATATTATAACTCAATGGTCAAGTACAAATACTTCAAAGTCGGAGACTTGGTCCTCAGAAAAAATGAAGCAAGTCGACAAGAAGCGACTGGCAAGTTAGACACGAATTGGGAAGGGCTATATCATATCCTAAAGGTTCATTCCAAAGGATCCTACCAACTCGGACGAGCAGACGGAACCACGGTTCCTCGGCAGTGGCACGCCAATAATATGAGGAAGTATTACGTTTAATTAAAATTTATCTCGATCTATCTTTATTTTTACGTTTTCGTGCTTGGTAATAAGTCTCTGTGACAATTTTATCCTAATAAACATATCTTTTCTCGAGATGCTTTTATGTTTTTCAGGATCTACAGCCTTAACATTATAAGTCTAATACGATACAAAATGTCAAAGGCAATGCATGCGACTACAAGAAGGGGAAATCCGCAAGTTGGACCCCTCAATATAGCCAAAAGCAAAACGAGCCTACAAGGCAAAAAATGCCAAGTCAAAAAGAGAGTTCGCAAAGTCGGACCAAACGCCCATAAAATCGACCAGCCAAAAGCAGAACGAGCCTAAAGGGCAAAAAAGGCCAAGGCAGAGGGACGGTTCACAAAGTCGGACCAAACGCCCAGAGCATCGACCTGCCCGTAGCAAAACTAGTCCAAGAGACAAAAAATCCTAAGGCAACTAGGTCGATCTCAACTAGACTAGACTCACAAGTGCAATAAGAACCTAAGGTTCATAATACACTTGGGGGGCAACACGACATCGATAAAGCAAACAGCAAACAGGGCCAGAGGCCCGACAAGCGAAAAGCTAGAAGACATCGAGATATAAAAGATAAATATTAAAATGAAGAGAAAAATACTACAAAAATCGAATCAAAATCGAAGCAAAATAAGGTAAGCCAGTACAAGGCCAAATTCAAATTATACAAATCCATGTTCAAAAGGTCGAATCGCAAGCTCAACAAAAGTAAAATTCAAAAAAAAAACAGTTAAAAGGTAGCGTCGGGAGTCGGCTCGGTGATAGCAGGGGTCGGCTCGGCATCGGAAGACGACGGATCTACTTCTGGGCCAGAGATTCCCCTCGTTGGAACTCCTAACGGTACTGGTCGTACAACTTCTCCGCCTCAGGGTTATAGAATTGCGGCGTTGCAAGCTTAGATACGTCGAACTCTGGATAAGCCTCCATAGCTTGATTCACCGCCATTGTTAAGCCGCCCATCATGGCCATACGCATCATCACGGTCAGGTCTTCATCAAGCTCCCTCGACTGTCGATACTCCAGGACTGCATCTTTCTTGGCCGCCTCGACCTTTGAAGGAACTTTCTCCAGCTCGACCCTCAGAGCATCCCTCTCTTCTCGAGCCTACGTAACCTCGGACAAAGAAACGTTATGTGCCGCCTGCATCTTCTCGAACTCCACAGCCAGATCGGCAAACTTTTTATCCAAGACTTAACAGTCGCTTCGTGTTCTGTCTAAGTCATTGGCAGATGCAGACAGCTCGTCCCTCAACTTCTTTATCTCGGTGCCTGCCTCTCTCGCATGAGCCTCCAACTGAGATTCCAATCCGACTATGGCGGCGCTTTTCTAGGTGGTCTCATCGAGCAATGAATGAATCTTCCTCTTCAAGTCCTCTTCTGCCTCAACTGGTGCATCCAACCTCTTAGTAGCCTCCTTGCCGAGGTGGTTGGTCTAAAACAAAAAAACAACAAAGGCAAAGGGCGTCATTTAGTAGAAATAAATGACGGACCACAATAAAAGTAGGAAGAATGGAGCGACTTACCATACGGCACAACTTCCAAAGTGTAGAAGATAGAACCTTTTTTTCCATAGTTGCGCTATCTTCGGCAGTCCGGTTCATATCGATCTCGACTTCAGCAGGGGCTTCACCGACTTTGGCCTTTTTAGCTTCCCTGCGCTGATCCCTCACCAAGTCGGGCAGGTTTGGTCTCTTTCTTGGGTATCGAGCGACGTCCTCGACATTCCCGCCGATAGATGGTGTTATACCGGCTATGGCTTCATCGTCTTCATCACGGATTGAGCCATAGCGAGTAAGTGGAAAATCATCAGATTGAGGCTAGAAGGGGAAGTGAGCGGGAACCATCGACTCAAAATCTACAGTACGTCCTTCAGACGGCTGCGCAGGAACACCTTCGAGTCGGGAATAAATCCCTTCTCCAGTAGGGGGAGTTGCCGTTCTCTTGACAATCTTTACAGAGGTGGCCGCCTGACCCTCGAGAGGACCTGAGTCGCTACCCTTGGGTTTGGGGACCTGAGTCGGATCAGAGATAACTGAGAACTTCCCCACTGCAAAAAGAAAAGGCAAGGTTAATATTATCAATAATGCCAAGTTATAAATCTCGACAAAAAAAAAGAAAGTAAAAGCATAGAAAAATATCCTACAGTTCTCTTGGTCTGTGGCGTAGAGTGTCGAATAGGGCATCGGGCCCGTATCCTTCAATCTAGCCAGCTCGTAAAGAAGGTGCAGATCTCGGGTAGTCATCTCGAAACCAAAGTTATCCATCTGACGGGCCTCTCGTGGGGCAGGATCACCACCTAGTTTATCCGTCTTCTTACCCCTCGACCTCCACTGTCCTATGTATGGGTTGACCAGGCCATAACGTATGAAGAAGAATCTGGGTTTCCAGTCACCATGTGATGAAGGCCCCTTGGACACAAACTCGTGCCGGTTTGGCCTTCGTTGTAAGGTATACCACAGTTTTTCCGGCATACCTGTGATCTTATAGTAGTAGCGAAAGAGGGGGATCGAGAAGCAAACTCCTACCACTCGATAAGCTATTACAAACCCCATTAGAATCCTAATAGCATTAGGGGCTAACTGAGAAACACTTATTTCTTAATGATGCAGAATCGCTACTACGGCTGGGTACAATGGAAACCTCAACCCGCTGGAAAGTTGGGCTTCGTAGACTGTACATAACCCTTCTGGGGGCTCGTCAGCGTATTGGTGTTGACCCGATGGGAGTCGAATTTCAAATTGAAGGCCCCCGACACCAAATTCCTGGCGAATTTTATTGACATCATCTAGAGAAAATGCAGTGAGACAACCTTTTGGACCCTTTCCGTCCATCCTAGTGACTAATTTCTTAGGTTTGTTGGGGACAGAAGGGGATGGGCTTACGGGCTCACCGGAGAGTGACCGAAGAGGACGATCAGAATGGGTAGCTAATGAATCTTGACTATGAGAAGACGATTCACTACCCTTATTAGATTCAGTAGCACTATTTGACATTGATAAATGTAGTAAGAAGAGGGAGAATACAAAAAAGATGCTTACTTGGCGCTTGAAGTAGAGGAAATGGAAAAATGAACTCTGCTCCGACCGTCTCTCCCATTTTTTTCTTGCGAAAACTATGAATGAGTTGAAAAGACGTGATTTGAGGTTGTTATATTCCCACACAAATTACGAGAATCAAGGTAATGGCGTTACGGTTAACGAAAAAGGACGCTTCGTTCCTTGTGCTGGAAATACGGCGTTAGTGCGCCATGACATCACGCTATGACGCTATAATTGGTTAGGGTTACAGGTGGCGGTACAGCTATTTCCTGCCCAAACAACGACCCCGCTTGAAGACGATTCAAATGGCTGATTTGACCTCGGACGACGGGAGTCGGCTCTCTCAAGTCTCGGGGGCTTATGACGATACATGGTTTCACCCCTCCACGTGTCGTCTTCCAGTTGGTCCCCACGATATGAATAAGAATCAAGGTGTGCATGTCGATGCCCGGATTTGGGGCTACGACGATCGACTCTTAAGCAATGTAGGACGATGGTCTCAACTCGACCACCGTAAGTCGGTTGCGTCGGCGTAAGGGACAGAGTCCGCACCAGCTACGAAGGCCTATTATCAGCATGATAACTTGGCCAAGGGGCAAGGCCCATAAAGGTTAAATATGAAAATAGCTTAGACCGACCTATTATTAGGGTTAGGGCATGCATTATCATTATAAATACCATGTTCTAGAAACTACGTAAGGCTTGATTTCTGGACAAATACATGATACGTAGGCAATCTAAGACAAGCTCTTAGACTCAGCCGCAAATCTTAAAATCTACAAACACGTTCTTAAGGCATTAGGGTATTGAGTATTCATCAATAGATTCGTTCGGGCCCGAATTAATTAGGTGACATAATTTGTCATCGTCACCCAACAACTGCCTTACAAAAGATAGCTTTAAAGTTCATCTTTTGTTAATTGTCTCACTCTAGGAAATTGTTCAGATTTATCTTGAATTTGATCTCCTTCCCTTTTTTTGCTTGAGCTTAACCATACCCTCTTTTTGGCAAGATTAGAAAGGCGATCGAGAAAGAAGTTGCTGAGAGAAAAACTGGTAGGATCGAGTAAGCTTATAAGTTTAATAAATATCGTTGTTAATTATCGTTTGTTTGTAAAACACGTATTTTCGGGTCCCGGGATGGTTGGGCCTTAAGTCAATGCTTCCTCTGCTTCCATATTGGGCCGGCCCTAGTTCTGGCCCCAACCCGTTGGTCATTTGAGGGGAAAAAAAGAAAGGAACTCGCTGGGAAGAAGGAGGAATGGATAAAAATATATCTTGGCAACAATGGAGATGTTAAGGTATAAATAAAAAATAAAAAATAAAACAAAAAAACGGAGAGGTTGAAAGGGAGAATGGAGAATGGAGAAGAAGAAATTGATTTTAGATGGAAAAAATATTATGTGATATGGAGAGGAAGAGAGAGAAACATGAGATAGGAGTGGATAGAGTCACGTTCACACTCCCGGCCAAAAATTTACCTTGTCTAAAATTGTGCTATTGGAGAAGTTTTGAAAAAGTGACATTGTCTATACTGAAAAAGTAACCGTTCCCTGTCTGAAAAAAAGAGCTATTGAATGTGTTCGGAAGCATAATTCTCACATGAAATCAAGTGTCGCAAGCAAGAAGGTGTAAGAAAGTCCTTTAGTCACAAGTAGGGGTGTATATGGTTCGGTTTTTCGGTTTTTTACCACTTTTAAAACCTAACCATTTTTTTTATTGTTTTCAAATCCACAAACTAAAACCGAAATATAACTAGGCAAAACCATTTTATTCGGTCCGGTTTGAATCAGTTTGGTTCAGGTTTTTCCCGGTTTTTTCTCTCTCTATTATATATATATATATATGTGTGTGTGTGTGTGTGTGTGTGTGTGTGTGTGTGTACGTGTTATATATATATATATATATATATATATATATATATATATATATATATATATATATATATATATATATATATATATATACACACACAAAACATGGTATTGTCATAAATTTCAATTAGACTGATCATGTAAAATCATGTAAACTATTTTGTTTCATAAGCTGGGGCCAGTTTATGAGGTTGTTGATTGAAGTATTAATAGATAATTGTCTGAGATATTACTTATTTACATGTAATGATAATTAATGAGGGTTTTATTTGCACCACACATAATCTATTCTTGCACCACTCTACATGTGCACTACAGTAGAACCGACTTTTTGTGGGTGCATTGTGAGAACCGACTTTGATTAAAGACTCTCATAATCAATAGTGATATACATAGACATAGACACAGGGCCGGCCCTGGCATTTTTTGGGCTTAAGACCAACTCCCCGAATTGAGCCTTTTAGTTGAAGTTTTTTTTTTTTAACATACTTATTGTTAGATATTTTTGTTATTGTTTGCATACGAGTTGCCGTACGAATTAATGTTATCGCAACGAAACGGGGTTCGACCTAGTCAGGTCGCGGTGGGTCGAGGGGGCAGCGCCAACTTGTGGGGGTTCGGAGGCAACGCCCCCGAAACCTAAACCAATGCATGCATCGGTTCATGAAGGGATATGCATTTTTGGATTTTCATATACATGCATTTTCGAACTAATATGTACTTACCCTTTCGAGTAAGGGTTGCATGCTTTCATCCGGTGAACAGTGACAACCCTACCCTTTCGTGCAAAGAGTACCTCCATTCGTTTATGTGGTACTTGCAGCCTATAAAAGGCACATGTATGCAGACGGAAATTCATAAGTTTGACAGCATCATCAGAAAAACTTTGAGTGTTCTCGGGTTTGATTCAAACAAGTCACTGTTTGAATCAAACACCTCCATTGTATCCTGAGAGAGATTTTCATTTGATCCCTTAGTGACAAATCGTGTGGGACGAAACATCTCTTAAAAGACAACGTTATTAATGTGCTTTGGAGTGTCTACTTCTCTGTCAAATCCTAAGTACTACATTTTTTCCAACAATTATCGCGTTTTTAACATCCGTAAATACAAAAAGTTAATAAAACTTGTTTGTATGTCTTTTTTATTGGGACCTTTAACGATTGGAGTAAAAATAATTTGGGCCTTTATAAAAAAAAACATATTATATTAGATTGGATTGGATTGAATCTATACAATTTTTTTTTCTTTTAGCGAAACATGTACCGTTAAACCCTCCCGGCACCGTTGGGCTTAAGACGGCCGTCTTTCCGGTCTCACATGAGGGCCGGCCCTGCATAGACACACACACACACACACATATACACACACGCACATGTAAATATTAAAACACAGGGACGCACACACGTATATAAATATATATGTAATATATATACACATATATCCGGTTTGGTCCAGTTTTTTTTAAAAACAAAAACCAAATTGTTTTTCACGGTTTGGTTTTTTTACAATACAAAAACCAACAAAAAAAACTATGGTTTTTTTTGCTTTTCAGATTTGGATCGGTTGGTTTGGTTTACGGTTATTTTGTTCACCCCTAGTGAAAAGTGTGAATCTCCTTTTACACCCACCAGGGGAAGTCGAAGAGCCCTTAAAAACAACACGCGTCATGTAAACTAGAAACGGTTCGTTACTTACACAATATGTTATCGTCGATTAATGCGTATTATCCAATAATTAATGTAGGCCATCATAATCAATACTGATCAAAGTGTGTTGTGGGAAAGGGTAGTATTATATAAATCTGTATCAGATGTATAATCGCCGGAAAGGCACAGACACAAACTAAATAACTAATGGAAAATTAGGGATAATGACACAATCTGAAATATTTTTAAGTAACAGGACAACTACATATTTTTTATAGGGAGAAGGACAACTGCATAATTTTTATAGCGAGAAGGACAAACAGTGAATCCCGAAAATCAGTGAATCCCGAAATCAGTGAATTTCGATAGTGAATTTTGACAGTGAATCCCGAAAATCAGTGAATCTCGACAATGAATTTTGAAAATTAGTGAATTTCGACAGTGAATTTCGGCAGTGAATTTAAACAGTGAATAAATAATTTTGTCCTTTATGCAAAAGTGAATTTCGACAGTGAATAAATAATTTTGTCCTTTATGCAAAAGTTTCAAAAAACTGTCATTCTACTCAATTGATGAAATATTTCTGTCCTTCTCCCTCATTCCCCCAATAACTAAATGTATTGCTACATATTGATTCACATGTGTGAACTCTAATATCCCTTAAAAAAACTCCCTCCCTCCCTACCCCGCCCGTGCCTCCCCCTCCCCCTTTCCTTCTTTTTGGAGGGAAAAAAAAAGCCCCATCTTCTTAGTATAAAGATGCACACGAAGCTCATGTGTATGATATAACAAAAGCACATATTCATCAGCTATAGCAGAGTAAATTAACTTGTAAAAGATCGATGTCAAGTCTTCCATCCATCTGCTATATTGTTTGCTCAACTCCTGTCGGTAAATCCCAGGGCGATATTGACCATGACAAAGTTCGGAACACAGCAAATTTTCCGGAGAAGATTTCGACTGCTCGTTTTAGTTCCTTCCATCCGGATAAGCAGGTTTAATTTGACTGGTTATTTTCTCGCTTTCTTCAATTTATTCACTTTTTAGTTCCTTCAATTTGTCAACGGTCGAGTTATATATTTTTAACACTAAATACGCTTTTGCACTGCATTATTTATGGGCGACTAACTATTAGGGGTTGAATTTATGTCCTTTTTTCACAGGTACGTGATAGGTATGCCAAGGAGATCAAAACTTTAAAAGGAGAGGTGAAGAAACAGATCGAGTCTACAGAAAGCAATACATCTACGAAACTGAATTTGATAGATACTGTTGAAAGACTCGGCTTATCTTATTATTTTGAGAAAGAGATTGAAGAACAACTAAATCTAATCTTTAATGGAAATCACTCCTCGTCGTCGGAGTCGGAGATGAACTCGGATTTGGGTACTGTTGCTTTGCGTTTCAGACTATTCAGACAACATGGCTATGACGTATCTTCTGGTAAGATCGAATTCATCTTACCCTGCTAGCTTCTTGTCCAAACTAGTTGCGACAGCTACTACTATATATCTGAAATGAAAACAGTCTAACTTATTCTCGTTTCGAGCGATCACATGTGATAGTGGTATCACGGAGGTCGAACTAAGTCTCACCACATGTCATTAAATCAATGAATGAAACCACAACATTAAGGGCCAGGAGCCCTTCTTTAAGCCTAAGAGCAGACCTAAACCCCATGAGGGAAATCAGTCTACCCCGCTTCTTAGTCCACCGCAGGTCGGTAATGGCGCAACGGAGCTATGCCAGTGCAGTTCAGGACATAACGGCCCCGGGAACTCGGCACAGGTTGCCCAGAGCTACCCCCGATATTTAACCCACGTGTGTAATATAAAAGATAATTATGGGAAGATCCTTCCCTCATTAAGACTCTGATCCTATTTTTCAAAAACCGTGATTATCTCCTAAAATCATGGGGATTAACACATACAAATCCTTGAGGGATATGAAATAGAGTCCACAATGGACACGCCACTGGCATACCTTAGGCAAATTGTCCTCTATATAAACGATCCCAAGACTACGAAAAGACTGATTTCTGAACAATTACAGGATACGTAGGCAACTTGAGATTCATAATGTCAGGCTCGGTCTAAAAATACTCAAAAATCCTCTCCGTATTTATCTTTTTCTAGAATTTCGGTCTTGAACAGGTTGTCACTAGGTTATTACAGCCCGTATTTGATCACAGACGGTACCCGGCATCGTCAATTGCCGTTAGAAGGAGGGCTTCCTACTAACAACTTGGTTCAATGATTTACCATCATAATCATCATGCCACCGAAAAAGACCAAGAAGAAAGGTCAAGGAGAAACCGCAAATGATGGTGGTTAAAATACTGTAGGTGGGGCAGCAACAGACCCAGCCACCAACCAGCATCAGAATAACGAGGAACAGATTGAATTGGATGCCGTGCAGCAAGCAATAGTAAAGTAGTTATCCAGGAAGCAACAAAAAGGAAAGATTTAGGAGAGTCTTCAGAGACCAACTCACCACCTCCTCATTTTGATCAGAAGCAGGGCAAGCAGGATGAATAGTCATCCACGTCAAACGTGGTAAAAAGACAACTTGACGTCCGAGCACAGGAATGGTCTAAAGCCGAGCTCGATGCCATACTGGGAAGGAGGGCGGACGAGTTCTCATTCTATCACCCTTTTTTGTGTAGATTTAAGAGTATCCCCACCGCAGGCTTTAAGGTACCCAAGTTAAAGCCGTACGATGGATCTAAAGACCCGCATGATCATCTGCATCAATACTTGACGCACATGAAGCTGTATTGTGCCCATGACAAGATGAAGTGCACGTCCTTTCTTGTACTGCTCAAGGGCAGGGCTCGTGGGTTGTTTATAAAATTACCACAAAGGTCGATCTCTGATATAAGGACCCTGGCTAGAAAGTTTGTGCATGCTTTCATCACGTCCAAGTCATTCCAAAGAAATGCAACTCATCTCTCTACCATAAAACAGAAGAAAGAGGAGTCTGTGCTCTAATACCTTAAAATGTTTAATGAAGAGTCCGCCCAGGTTCGGGACGCAGATGAGCATCTTTTATGACTTCCTTGATAGCAGGACCATGCGAAGGAAGGTTATATGCTAAGCTGAACAGCAAACTCCCCCGCTCTATGGAGGAGTATATGGATGTGGCCTTCAAGCTTTGTCAAGGAGAAGAGGCTAACCTGCTAAAAAGAGAATCGGAAAGAGGAGAGTCCAAAAGGGAGAAGACAGAGGAAAAATCTGACAAGAAGAGAAAGCCGGTCTGGGACCGCATAACTGCCCCAGTCACAGACCGGCTAGGTAAGAAAGGAGCACTGCAGGATAGGGACTTCATCCCTCCAAATAGATCTTACGAGCAGGTTCTCGCGATTTTGAAAGGAAGGGCCTGGCCCAGACTCCACCGCCGATGAAAGGAACTATGGAAACGAGGGATCAGAGCAAATTTTGTGCCTACCATAAGGATGTTGGGCACGACTCGGAGAGCTTCCGGGAGCTAAAGAAAGACATCGACACAACAATTATGGAAGGAAAGCTAGATGAGGTCGTCGACCGATCTCAGAATCGAGCCACGAAGTCGCAGAGACTTCAAGAATCAATACTACAACCAAGACATGGACAGACATGATGAGCCAACACAAAGAGGGGACCGATCTTCAGATCATGATCGGCAGCTAGACAACGGCCTCATCAACACGATTAACACCTTTGGCTGCCCCGGCATGGTGTTTGGTGAAGTGAACAAGCAGAACAACCGAACTATAGATTCTCCTGCATCTGGAAGAAGTTAGAGCCCCATTGGCGAGGTAACCTATGGCCCTTGAGACCCACTCCATCTGGTTACAAATAATGAAGGCTCAGTCATAGAGGCCGTGATGTAAAGCATTTGGTCAAGAGGATTTTCATTGACACGGGAAGTGCCGTCAACGTCTTTTACTATTCGGTCTTTCAGTCTATGAAGCTGAAGGACTTAGAGTTGATACCTGTTTCAGCACCGTTGTTCGGCTTTGCAGGACCCACAATTCATCCCCTGGGATGATAAGGCTTACGACAACGTTGGGCCGGGAACCAAAAGGCAGGACCCTTATGGTAAATTACGTCGTAGTCTAGGCCCCATCTGCATACAACATTATCATGGGAAGACCAGCATTGATTGATATTTAAGCGGTGATCTCCCCAGCTCATATCAGTCAGAAATTCCCCACCACAGAAGGTTTGGTCAAGATTAAGGGGGATATGGAAGCAGCAAGGAGCTGCTATACAACCACTATCAAAAGTAAAGGTGTGGATCTGACCTGAGATGCTCGGAAGAAAAGGAAGCTCTTGGTGCAGAGCTAGGTTCATGTGGTCCAGGACAGGCTTCAGGCGTCCATAATTTGCTTTAGTTTTAATATTCTATTACTGCAATTTCAATACAGTCCTTTTAATTCAGCTATGTTTCAATAAAGTTGTACTCATTGAGGGCTCAACTTCAATTATATTTTGGTTATCCATTTTACGCGATGTGTATGGCTTTGATTGAGTTTGCTGGACAAACATACATACATAAATTTTGCAAAAGGCAAATTCGTTAAGTCTGCAGGATAGACAAACTGACATCCGCAGGACGGACTCAACCAAATTCGTTAAGTCTGCAGGACAGACAAACCGAACTCCGCAGGACGGACTCAGCCAAACTCGTTAAGTCTGCAGGACAGACAAACTGAGATCCACAGGACGGACTCAGCCAAATTCGTTAAGTCTGCATGACAGACAAACTGAGCTCCGTATGACGGACTCAGCCAAACTCGTTACGTCTATAGGATAGACAAACTGAGATCTGTAGGACGGACTCAGCGAAACTCGTTAAGTCTGCAGAACAGGTAAACTTAGATCCACAGGTCGGACTCAGCCAAATTCGTTAAGTCTGTAAGGCAGACAAACTAAGATCCGCAGGACGGACTCAACCAAATTTGTTAAGTCTATCCAAACTGAGCTCCACAGGACAGACTCAATCGAACTCGTTAATTCTGCCGGACAGACAAACTGAGATCCACAGGGCGGACTTAGCCAAATTTGTTAAGTCTTCGGGACAGAGAAATTGAGCTCCACAGAACGGACTCAGCCAAACTCGTTAAGGCCGTATGACCGACAAACTGAGATCCACAGGACGGATTTAGCCAAATCCGTTAAGTCTGTAGGACAGACAAACTGAGCTCCGCTGGACGGACTCAACTAAATTTGTTAAGTCTGCAGGACAGACAAACTCATCAAGCTTGCAAAAGTCAAACCTCCTAAGTCTGCAGGACAAATATATTGTGTTCTGTAGGTCAGACTCAGTAAGCTTGTGAAAATGAAACTCGCTAAGTTTGTAATTCACTAAGTCTAAAAGTTAGAATTTAATCAGAGTTTTGCATGACAGACTCAGTAATCTTGTAAAAATGAAACTTGCTAAGTTTGTAATTCACTAAGTCTGCAAGTGAGACATTAATCAGAGTTCTGCAAGACAGACTCGCGGAGCTCTGCAGGTCAAGCTCAAAGGCAGAAAATCATACAAACAACTAAGTATGCCATCCAAAAGCTCTAAGTTTGTACATGGCATACTGAGGGGCAGCTAATCCCACCACAAACTGTAAATCTATTCAAGGCAAGTGCATAAAAGAAAAAATGAGGTAAGAATACTTAGAACAAAATTGAATATATTATAAAGCAGTGTAAGGATTACAAATTCTGAAGTTTTTTAAAGCAAAAATATAAAGAACTACAAGGCCAAAAGCTTAAGAGGAAATTGCGTCATAGTGTTGCCCAGGCTCTACAGTCGAGGGAAGATTCTCCGAAGTAGCAGCCTGAGTAGCAACGGCAGGAGCTACAGGAGGTGTCTGACGAGGAGCAGTAGCAGTGCGTCTACCGTACTTAGACACAACATCTACTCCTTCTTTGGAATAAGTCAAATGGTCCTCATAAGTCTGTTCCATGCCTGATTTGTAATATACCTTGTTGGCAAGGCTGTCCACAGAAAGCTCAACAAAATGGGCCCTGACATCATCAACTCCCATGGAGTAGCTGAAATTCACCACGGGGGCTAACAGAAGGTCCAAGGCCTGGGAGAGCTCTGCAAAAGCCTTTAAACTCTTAATAGCTTGAGTAGGGGCAGCCTCAAGTTGAGCATCCAACACGTCCATCTCAGCTCGGAGCTTTACGACCGTCTACTCTAGCTCGATCTTCTCCTTCAGATGCTTGTCTGTCGCAGTCTGAAGGCTTTTTGTGTACCTACCTTCCAAGACTTTCTGCTCGGCCGCCTAGGTCTGGAGCTCTGCCTTAAGAGCTTTGATATCTTGGTCTTTGGCCTTGGTCACATCCTTGACCATCTGCCGACACTCGGAGACCGTTTTCTTCAATTCGGCCATCTTCTTCTCAGACTGTACTGTGTTAGCAGAGGACACAACTAGTCTTTAAATGCCTCTTGGCCCACAAGATTTCCCTGTACAGATAAGAGATCGGATATAAGCAAATCCACCAAAGTTAAAGTGCCAAGGTATAAATTTGAAAAGAGACTTACATGTTTCATTGCTTTGAAGCCCGCATCGGCTAGCTCTATATCGGACATCTCCGCAATTGGACCCTGCTTGGTTGCATCATCATCCTCATCTTGGGGAGAGGGATCTTGAGTAATAGCAGGTAGATCGGAAGGCCAAGATCTCTTCTTAGATCACCTATCGCCGCTCTCGCTGATCTTCGTTCGGCTACCCCCTCTCCGAAGGGGAACCTCATCCTCCTCATCTTCTTCCAACATCGTGTTATCAAAGGAAGAACTGACAGGGAATATGCTCCCCCCAGATGTGGGAGATTGCAGTGCCGTGTCATCAGGAAGACCAGCCAATGTTTAAACTGCAGCAACACCCAGAGCTGAACCCGCAGTTCGGGTAGGAGGAGGATCCACACTTAGATTCCTCTCAGTATCCTCGCTCTGTTCTTGCTGATTCTCATCAGCCTCATTAGTCCTAGCGGTAGCCAACAAGTTGGCCAAGGCTATCACTGCGTGGGAGCGAGGCAGAAGGCAAGTCAGTTAGGAGCAAAGCCAAAATGAAGGAAAATAAAGCAAAAATTCAAGTAAAAACCCTACAGGCATCTCTATCGGATGGGTTCAAAGAAACATAAGGATCAGGCCCTACATCGGCCAGCCGAGCAACGTCGAGTAGTTGGGAAGAAAACTTTTTAACCTATGTAAAGGTCTTGGAATCATGGATACCCCGCAAAACATTCTTACCAATGTCGACTGGACAGACATCTTTATGCATGGGGTCCGAGTTCCAATAGCTCAGTTCGGCTCTCCCCTAGTACGAACACAGAAAAATTGCTTCTTCCATCCCTTGAAGGAGGATGGTCCATTAGCGACGACCGGAGAAACGCCAAATCGATGAGGGAAATAGTACCACCTGGAACTATTCTAGACCTTTTTAACTTGGTAAAAGGCCTTAAAAAGGTTTATGGAGAAGGAGACTACGATCATCCAACAAAGAACGGCGAACCCTATGTTACTTCTAACCCCATTCATTGGTTTTTGTCGCTCCCCTTAATGACAACAATAATGCATTCGAGTATTATAAACTCATTTATTCAAAACAAAGAATGATATCAGTGAACAAATCTGTTAGATTGTCACTTAATCGTACTTTTGTCTATCACTCTCTTCTAGATTTCATGTAGATAATTAAATGTAGGGGCTAAATACTGTCATGCCCACTACTCATTCATGCAACACATGGAACCCAGACAACACTATAATTATAAAAGCAATGGGGAATGTAATACAATCACTATTTGCATGCATACATTTCCACTCTCACACGTCGTAGTGCTATAAATCATGACATTATGTTTGAGTTACTTATATATTCTTTCCCCAATAGGACTATACTATATCCATATTACATTCAGCATGAATGTTAACAACATTTTTAACTTAACAATATGAATGTTGCGATTGTCATATTAATTCGTTTCTGAAAACCACCAAGGATTTTCATATCAATATTAATGTCCAACAACCCATAAATATGCGGTCATGACATATGAAAACTCAAAGTTACTGTCAGATGTATTAGTTAGCGGAACATAACATTATCTATAATGGAAGAATATATTTGATCATTAACAAACAAATATTTCCAATTCAAACTCAACCTCTATTGCTTATTTAATTTTTACCTAGTTTGAGTGTTTCTGACACTCTGCTAATGAATTAGGTACTGTATCCAGATATAATAATAACAATTAAAGAGACAAATATGTCGTCGACGACTATTATATTTTATTATAAATTTTACCCATAAAATTCATTGCTAATTCGATATTAGCATAAACCAATTCCTTATCAATGTATGGATTGGTTGTTGCACAACCCCAATATTTAATCATTTGATGCACGTGTAGTTTTATTTTGGGGTTTTCGTCTTCAAAACAAATCTCTTTAAGAGATTCATGAGTGACTGAATATGAATTCATTTTCCGCGGATTATTATCTTTTACACCGATCGGTCTTCTACGCTTCTGTCATAGTGAAATATTATCAATAATACTTTTGGTGCATTTATAAATGGTCACTCTTTTTTATTCAATTAAGGCATCTGACGAATTACTTTCTAAATACTACAAATAAGATTATTTTCGCAGTTCAATTAAATAGATGCGTGGAAGATCGTGTATGTTGTTAAAATTTTTCAACATTCTTTTATTCTAACATGAGGTTTTCTTTATCTCTCCCTAATGCCGAGAATCGATTTTCATCAAACATGTTGCACCAAGCTATACCTTGATGCTCTTTAATTCGCTTCACGCGATTTACACATTTAGAACATAGTGGTTTCATTAAATATCTCATTCTATGAGATTTTTTAAAACTTATCTCTCTTGCGCTTTATATACCACTACGTGATTTCGGATTTTTCAAGAATCGTTCAAATCATACATCATATGTAGAGAAATCACAAGAATGAGACATTGAACTTTTGGTTCATTTCTCCATTTTTTGAGAAAATATTTGATGTATTCAAAATGTGCATAAAATCTACCATTCGTGGGTATTATGTCAATGAATAATATATGAACTCATGGTTCATATATGTCGATGTTTGTCACGAGATATAATGGATTTTCCTCCTCTTAATTTCGGGCACTATTTCATAATCAATATATAGAAAATTTGCAATAACTCGTGACAGATTCAACATTTTAATGTGGGATCCTCTTATGCGGGTATCAACAAAATTATTTAATATTTTTCGATTCGGGGAGAAGTATTATCTCCTTTAGAGATATTTTATCAATTCTCACGATTAAGGACACACTATATCCGGTTATACAAACGTTCTTGAATAACCAAACAAATTCTGATTGGATCATAATTTTACATAAAGAATGGTCATAACCACAGTAAACAATTACACATTTTTAATTCTTTCAAATAGTAACAATTCACCGAACAAACTTTAATAATTGCCAAAACATGTGCTGAATTGCAGTGTCAAATCAATATTACAATTTATCTCTGAGATTAATAATATTATTCATCCGATATGAGGTATTTGACCAGGCATATATAGTAAAACCAAAGTAAAGGATTCACACAGAAATAGTTTTCTGAAAAAATAACATGATGTGAATTGCCTCTTAAAACCACTAAAAAATCTCTCACAATGCTTATTAGGATGATTAAGTCAAGCAGATTTTGAAATTGATGATTCTAAAAAAAAATATTGACAATCAAACAACACAATGTATCAAAATTCCTAAGACAAGCATTTCATATGGGATCTATTGCCAGAACAACACAAGGAATCCTTGATAAATGAAAAGTCGGTAAAAACTTTATATTAAGAGACACTATGTTACCAAAAATGTGATCACTTGCATAATAAATGACAGCAACTTTCTCGACTAAATTCATGTTTCTATCATATGTAATGAATAGACAAATGACAAATCATGCACCGCATAGAACTTAGTATTAAAGATGATTTGATCTAAATAATAATGCGTTCAACTTCTCAAAAACAATGAGTTCAAAATATTTGTAAGAATTAAGTAATTGTCTAGATCTATCAAATTCTAAAATATTTTTGTGAATTAATATGATAGAAATGAATTTATATTGAAGAAATCTTCGTCATTGGTTAGAAAATTGTATGAGTATAAATTGATTTTCTACAATTTGAGGAAATCAATTGAAACTGTGTAAATCTATCCTTACACAAAAGGTGTTTCAACTAAGATGCTCACGCAATTGGCATCGTAAAATATTAATTTCAACATATTTAATCATTTTATTTAGCCATAAGTGAAAATCAAAATGATCATTAGAAAATTGACAATAGCATAAAGGTCTTATTAGTAGACTATGTGTAGAGCATTCTAAATAATGAACTTTTATCTTACGTCAACTGGATCTGTAATTTATTATTATAACTCATTAACCCTTAACATGTTCAATGTAGCTACCGTATCAAGTTCACTTAAATTGCTAGTATGAGGAAGAACTATTTTATGTGTCGAGAAGAATTCATCCTAATGCACATAAATAAAACCAACCTATCATATATGAAAATCACCATTTTATTACTAAAATAGAAATTAACATCAAAATTGCATCGTACATCAACTTAGAGGAATTACAAACCACAACTTAATCAATAGAGGAATTACCAACCATCGAGCAAAATGACACAATCAACAGAAGCCATCTAGCGTTGTTGTCGTTAATTTTTTTACAACTTCCAGTAGTGATATCAGTGGCACATTAAAACCAACTAAAATAAATCCACAACCTCAAGTTGTTGCATAATGGCATATCAAAATCAACTAAAATAAATCCACAACCTCCAGTTGTGACATAGTGGCATTTCAACCAAAATCAACTGAAGTCACCATACTTCAATAAAATTGGTCTCAATCAATTTATCTGGCCTTGTCTCAATTAATAATTGGCCTTTTCTATGATAAATTTCAACAAGACTTTATCTGACATATTGTACCACAAGATGTTTTGCCGTACGATATGTATTGGACCAATCTCCTTTCATTCAATATTTTTAGAATTGTCACCACATATTTATTTTCATTGTTATCTTGATCCAACTTCGGTGGATCACTCACATGTGATAGGTTGCGTCCACGACCACGACCTCTTCCACGATCTACGCTACAACCACGTTAACGTCCACGGCCAAAATTTGAAAATTGTCTCGCAACAATGCGACCACGTCCACGTCCATGGCCAAAATTTGAAGATCGTGTCGCATTCACTACAGGGAATGGACTGGCACACGGGACTCGTGATTTTTCATCAACAGCTCGTTAGGACGGGACTCGTGATTTTCATGAACAGCTCATTATTTTGGTCAGCGAACAATAGACATGCAATGAGATAATAATATCTCTTGAAACCTTTCTCTCAATATTGATGTCGCAAAATCACATTCGAGACATGGAAGGTGGAAAAGGTTTTTCCCAGCATGTCTGCATCTGTCACTTTTTCTCCAGATTTAAAATCCTGCAATCGCAGGTTGAACCAATTTTGTCTGGCTTTCAGTAAAACGTCCTACCTCAACTGGTTGAACCATTTTCCATAATTCATATGGATCTCGAACCTTTCGGTAAAATGACCAACCTCGAGGGGTCGAACATTTTTTCAAATTGTTCCATAATTCATATGGATCTCGAACCTATCATTCAAATGGTTTTATAATTCATATGGATCTTTCACTGTTAATACTAATGTTCAATCCCTCGTACAATTCATACGGATCCTTCACCGTTAATACTTATGTTCAATCCCTCGTCAAGATGATGACGAAGAAATATCATGGACTTTGCACAGTCTTGGTTTGTCTCAATATTATTAATGACAAATGTTTTACCAAGATCCATAGTAACTAAGTGCAATTCAATATCCATGGCCTGTTATAAATAATTTTTTTCTCAATAGAAACAAATTCTTAAACAAGAAGAATACACAATAAAGAAAATTTTACCTTTGGTTGGTTCCTCAAGTTAGTTTTCCTTTGGTTGAATACTCTGTTGGTAGAGTCTTGTGCTAATAACGTGTTATAGAACTAATAATAGAAAAACAAAGATGAAATATAACGTAGAAAGAAGAAGGGAAAAATTCTTTATTATTTCACTGGTATCATATCGTATTTATAGTAGAGATTACAATTTGAACACATATAATACATAAACTAGAAAATCTTGTAAATAAATTTGAATAATAGATAACCATAACTATATATTTTGTAACATAAATGTACTACTCCGTGATATATAGAAATTTGGAGAGAGACAATGTACTTCGTAATATAGGGCATTCTGGCTTTTTAGTATTGTCGCAAAATATAAGTCATTCTCATAAAACAATACAATATTAAATGCATTATTTTCACTTTCACAATAAACAATGCAATATTATTAGTCAGTCAAATAAAACAATACAATATTTTACATTGAAATATTAAAAAGTAACTCATTTATTAGGTTTTCTTAATCTGCGTGAAAAGGTAAAAAAAAACTTATATTAGGGGACGGATGGAGTACATTTTACTTTCACTCTTCATCTTTTAAATCTTTTGAACTTATCTACTTCGGAAAAATGGTATTTGGATACCAAATCAATTAATCTTAGAATACAAAGGTGAAATGATCGAATTTTCGATATTAAGATATGATTTTACAAGAATAATCTCATATTTTTGATTGAATGACGGAATTTGGCCCGAATAATTCGGGATATGAACTATAGGAAAACTTAAATTTTCGTGAACAATTCAAATCAATACAGAAAATGTCCGTAATTTCAAATTATTTGGATATTTACCATGTATGGTTGACATTTAATCGGAATGTTTTTAAAATTCGTCTCTTAATACTGTGCCACTAGACGGCGGACAACTAGGAGCTTCAAGGCCCAAGGTATGTTTGGGGACTGATAACGAAGAAGGTGTTATGTAAAATTATACTAAATCAAAAGTAAAACAAATAATAATTCAAATGGAGAGCAAGGTGTACATTATCGTTGTTTTACATTTTACTTACGTCCACATAAAACAATTTATTTTTTTAGTGGATAAAACAATAAAATTTTAAATTGAAGAAAATTTGCACAGTGATAATTTCATGTTCAGAATATTATTGACTTTATACAGAAATATTAAACTTTATTGCTGAAAATTGGAAGATTTACACCGAGGATGGTAGTAGTTTATATAAAGGGAGATTGTGCTATATTTTCTTTCCTAGATCATCTAGTATCAAGTCAAACCTTTGACTTTTCATCTTAACTGCAATTGCAAAAGAATACAAAACATAAGCCATCATTTCGCAA
The DNA here is from genome assembly GCA_036785695.1 of Gentiana straminea. Taxonomy (NCBI): domain Eukaryota; kingdom Viridiplantae; phylum Streptophyta; class Magnoliopsida; order Gentianales; family Gentianaceae; genus Gentiana; species Gentiana straminea. Next base: position 6,535,798 of record JAVUPR010000398.1, read on the forward strand.
TTGTTCGATCTTTAGAAGGAAGTTAGCATCAATCCCACAATCTCATCATTGACAGTAGTTCCCCAAAGAATAAAAATGTTAGCTTTTATTGATCAAGTCTGTTCGAACATGATCTTGACATCAACCTTTGTCAATATATATGTATGAATATGATGATCGTCAGCAGTCATGATCTTCCATAGTGGAATGTCCATTACTTCAACAAATTATTGAACAGAGTGCATTGATATGTTTGGTCCAACTTTATTTCATTGCTAGACATGTTGTAATGATGACATGAATTATTCATATTGAGTCAGTTGGTCAGTTGAGCAGTATGTTGAGCCAAATCTGTGGAGAATCCTATTTCTGGTCAGCAGACCAATGTGCAACTACCGAGTATGTTGTTCAGCTGAAGGGATGCAGCAGAGTGGATCATCTACTGAGTTTGCTAAGTCTGCTGATTCTCAACATTACTTCAGGAACACGTCTGTTTCGGTTTTCCTGTTCGGTTTAGGTTACTCTTGGGGTATTTCAGTCATTGTCTGGTTTGACTTTGTTAAGTCAGTTAGGGTTTGATTCCTTAGACAAATAAATTCCTTTGTAATTGTAACATATAGAGAGAGGTGTGTGGCAATCTACGTAACCGTCTGTGATTAATAAAATATCCTCGCTTGTCCGTGGAGTAGTCGACACATTGTTGGAAACCACGTTACATCTGTGTTCTTCTTGTTTCTACACTTGTTTGTATTTTAAATATATGTTCTTCTCACAAATCACCATCAATTATTGACGATCCGTTAAAACAAGCTGGTATCAAAGCGTTCAGTTGTATAAGGAAATCAACTATCTGTTCGAAGCAATGTTGATTGGCACCAAGATCATAAATGACTATAGGTTTTGGGATAAACGCTATTTTTTCTGGTGAGAAATATGTCTGCTTTAAAGGTCAAAATCGACAAGTTTATAAGAAGAAACAGTTTTAGTTTTTAGAAGATCAAGATGCGTGCTTTGCTGAAACAGCGTTGACTTTGGGGTACACTGTCAAAGTCAGCAGATTGAAGCACTGGTGAGATAGCCAGTCTGGAGGAGAAAGAACACTCAACCATTATGTTATGCTTGTCAGATGATATTATCACATAGGTGCTGAAGAGGATACCTCAGCCAAGTTGTGGTCAAAGCTAGAAAGTCTGTATATGATTAAGTCATTGACCAACAAGTTGTTGCTGAAGAATGTTTGTTCAGCCTCAAGATGCATGAAGGTACACAGCTGAGGGATCATCTTCATCAATTGGATAAAATATTGCTTGATTTAAGGAATATTGATGTAAATATTGAAGATGATGATGCAACATTGATCCTGTTAGTGTCATTGCCTGCGCCATCTGAGAAATTTATGCTGTCCTTTTTTTGGGAAAGACATTGTATCCTTTGAAGATGTGAGGTCATCATTCTTTGCCATAGAGCTGAGACATAAGGCTGTTGGGACAATTACCGTAAGTCAGGCTGCTAGGTTGGTGGCTAGAGGCAGCAACAGAGGACCAGGACATCCTAGAAAGAAGAAATCCAAAAAGGATGGTTCCAAGGGTCCTAAGGCAATGGATGTTTGTAACAACTGCAAGGAGCATGTACATTGTTAAAATCAATGTCCAAAGAGGAAAAGCATCACGACAATCAACAGGGTATTGTTGTTTTTTTTTTTTCAGAAAATGACACAAACTCTGAAGAAGTCATGGCTCTAGTAGTCTAAGAATCAGCAGGGCACATGGATGTGTGGATTCCAGATACTGGAGCATCCTATCACGTGTGTCCATAAAAAATAGTGGTTCACAGCTTATGAGCATATGGAGGGAGGCCATATTGTTATGGCTAACAACAAGGTCTGCAAAATAGCTGGAATTGGCTCAGTTTAGCGATCGAGGACACATGATGGTAGATTATGCTTTTTGAATGAGGCTTGGCATGTTCCAAAAATGACCAAGAACTTGATATCTATTAGTTTTTTTGATAGAAAAGTGTCCAGTTGGAGTGGTGAATTTCTATAAGGATTAAGCTGTGGTTCTGAAGGGTATCAGGCAAGGGACATGGTACATTCTATGAGGATCGTTCAAATCAAGATCTGTTGTTGTTGTATCATTAAAAGTTCACTAGTCACAACTAACCAAGAAGTGGCATCTGAGACTAGCTCATATGGGTGAAATGGGATGGAAATTTTGTCTATGACTGATCTACTTGGGGGACATAAGGTAAAGGAGTTGGAATTTGTGAGCATTGTGTGTTTGGTAAGCTACATAGGTGAAAGTTCCAAAAATCAATTCACATCACAAAAGGGACATTTGGTTATGTTCATTCTGATTGCTAGGGGCCTTCAAGGGTGGTGTCGTTGGGTGGTCACACATGCTTTGTGTCTTTAATAGATGATTATTCACGGATGGTTTGCGTAGTCATGATAAAGCATAAGGGTGATGCATTCAAGAACTTGAAGCAGTGTAAGGCATTGATTGAGAATCAGACAGGGAAGAAGATCTTGACTTAGAACTGATAATGGTGTGGAATTCTGTTGGTTTGAGTTTGACGAATTCTGCAAGAATGAAGGCATTGCTAGGGACCATACAGCCAGACACACTTCACAACATAATGGTGTTGTAGAAAGAATGAATCAAACTCTTTTAGTGAGGGCAAGGTGCTTGCTCTCTAATTCTGGTCTGGCAAGGAGACTTTGGGTAAAGACTGTCAGCACAACCTGCTACTTAATCAATAGCGGGCCTCACAATGGAAGCAATCTCAAAACACCACTTGTGGTCAGGTCATGGAAGCATGTAGATTACTCTAGTTGATGGTTTTTGGAAGCACAGTCTACTATCATGTCGGTGTACGTAAACTGGAACCAAGGTCAAAGAAGGGAGTTTTTGTAGGGTATATAGATGGAGTTAAAGGGCATACAATATGGTCATCAGCTGAAAATAGTTTTATACTTAGCATGAGTGTAGTCTTTGATGAAAATTCTATGCTTAATTCATCTGTGAAAGAGACATCTGAATCTGAAATTAGATCAGAGAGTTGAGGGGTTGACAAATAAGTGGAGCTCCAGGTTCAGTGAGCTGAACTAGAAAACTCAACTGATACTCAACACTCAGCGGGTTTGAATCTGAACTAGTCTGCTGAATAGGGGTCAGTGGATACTCAAACAACTAAGTTGGTCAGTAGAGTATAGCTCTTAGTACAACTCGAAGGGCGAATGTTGGACCCACAAGGTGGCATAGGTTTGAGGATATGGTTGGGTATGCACTTTAGGTAGCTGAAGAGGTGTATGTGATGTGATTCCGGGTCGGAAACACGATCGGCCGGATGTTGCCAGGAACCTCCTAAAGGATCAATCGGAGCGAAAGACCAAATTCTCAAGAATCAAAACAAGAACATTGACTAAGAACGCCACAACACTTGCTTTAGGGGCTGATAAGTTCTTAAGGATGGAACTCTACAACGAAGAGATCATCACTCGCAAGTGATAAAAAAAGTCAACGACTTTATAAACTTTCACTCAAAATTGAACTGTTTGCATAACAACCACCTAAATGCCTTATATAGGATACAATCATCCAGAAACTAAAACAAACTAGCAATGTGGGATAATTAAAAGCTTATTTTCTCCACTTTAGCTTCTAATGGACCTAACTTGGCTCTAATAAGCCCGAATGGATTTTCTTTGCGAAAATAAAGACTTAACCCAATATACTATCATATAGGCACCTTTTTTGATAGGCCTTACTACAAACTAGGCCCATAAGACCTTTATTAAATAAACTCCATGCAAAATAAAATAAAACAAGTGTAATAATTAATTAATTGCGCCAAGCATCCAATAGCACAAATAATGGTCTTCATGGTCTTCATTATTTTAGGCCCAAGTCCTCGGGACGGATCACATCAGGATGGATCTGAGCCGTTCACTTACAAGAAAGCTGTGACATGTTCAGAGGCATCTCAATGGCTTGACACCATGGGAGATGAAACGGAGTCACTTCAGAATAATGAGACATAGGATCTGCTCAAACAGCCACAAGGGAGAAGGGTGGTCACCAACAAATAGATCTTAAAAAATGAAGAAATGTCACCTGTTAAGGGCATAAGGTATAAGGCACGTTTTGTTGCCAGAGGGTTCGGTCAAGAGGAGAGCGTGGATTATGGTGAGATATTCTCACCTAGTAGTCAGGCACATTTCCATCATGGTGTAACTAGTAGTAGTGGCACATTAGAAACTTGAACTTGAGCAGTTAGATGTGAATACGGTTTTTCAACACGGGGATGTTGATAAAGAGATATAAATGACTCATCCATAGGGTTTTCAAGTTCATGGAAGGAAGGGTATGTTTGCGTTGAGGAAGTCCTTGTATGGACTTAAGCAGGCTCAAGGCAGTGGTATAAGAAGTTTGACAGCTACATGATCAAGTTGGGCTATAACAAGAGTCCATATGATTGTTGTACTTATCACAACAAGTTGAAGGATGGTTTAATCATCTATCTGGTTATGTATGTGGATGATATGTTGATAGCTGCTATGAACAAGTCTGACATTCAAGATCTAAAGAATCTACTAAAAGCTGAATTTCAGATGAAGGATTTGGGGGAAGCATATAAAATTCCGGGGATGGAGATCTATCGATACATGAAGTAGGAGAAGTTGTTCTTGTCTCGGTAGGTCTATACTGAGAAGATATTGGCCAAGTTGGGATGTTAGTAGCCAAACCTATAGATACTCCAATGGCATCAAATCTACATCTGTCTGTTGTGTTTGCTCCACTGTTTGCTAAAGAGAAAGAATACAAGTCAAGAGTTTTATATTCTAGTGCAGTAGGAAGTTTGATGTATGCCATGGCATGCACTAGGCCTGATTTGGCTCACACAGGAAGTGTTGTTAGTAGGTTTATGGCTCAATCTGGAAACTAACAGTGGAGAGCTGTGAAGAGGGTATTCATGTACCTCAGGGGTATTTCTGACACTTGACCAATTTATGGAGGTGGTACTAAATGTTTGGTCACATGGTACTGTGATTCTGATTATGCTGTTGATGTGGACAGTAGGAGATCTATGACTGTGTATGTGTTCAATTTGGGTGCTTCTGTGGAAATTTGGAAGGCAACTTTACAGGCAAAAGTGACATTATCTACTTAGTGATGCAGAATATACAGAACTGATAGAGGCATCAAAGGAAGCAATCTAGTTAAAGAGTCTAGTCAATGATCTAAGTTTGCGCCAAGATCAAGCTAAGGTGTATTGTGACAGTTTGAATGCAATATGCTTGGCTAAGGATCAGATGCATCATGAGAGAACCAAGCACATTGATGTGAGGTACCATTTTCTGAGTAATGAGGGAAGGATAAAGGTGGAAAATATCAGCACTGATGTCAATCCTATTAATTTTTCACTAAGCATGTTCCAGGAGGCAAGTTTCAGTTGTGTCTGGACTTGCTGAACATCTAAAGTTGTTAATATATATTTGGAATACTCAGCTAAAGTGGGGGTTCTGCCGAGTTATTCAAATCTGAAGACACGAGGTAGTCTGGCACTTTTTGTGCATCTAGTCTGTCAGTCTACATGGAGTTCAAATCAAGGTGGAGATTTGTAATTGTGACATGAACTATGTATACCGTGTCTATTGGTCAGCTGAGCAGTATGCTGAGCTGAATCTATGTGGAAGCTGATTTCTGGTCAGCAGAACAATGTGCAGCTGCTGAGTCTGGGTGTTCAGCTGAAGGGAGACAATAGAGTTGATCGTATGCTGAGTCTGCTGAGTTTGTTGACTCTCAGCATTACTTCAGGAATGCCTCTGTATGGGTTTTCTTTTTGGGTTTAGGTTACCTTTGGGGTATTTTAGTCATTTTATGGTTTGACTGTTAAGTCGGTTAGGTGTTTGACTCCTTAGGCCAATAAATACTATTTTAATTTTGACATATCGAGAGAGGTTTGTGGCAATATGTGTAACCTTTTGTGATTAATAAAATATCCTCGTTTGTCCATGGAGTAGTCGACACATTTTCGGAAACCACATTATATCTGTGTTCTTCTTGTTTTTGCATTTTTTCGTATGTTCAAAAATCAGTTATTCTTGCAAATCAACATCAATTCCTGATGATCCGTTATAACACATTTGATATTTGACTATCACATAAAATCTCAACATTTTTGTTGATAAAACTCTAATTTTATAGCAAAAATATGGAGCGAAATGCCTCCCGTAATAGCTACTATAATTAACATATACTCTGCCTCCGTACTGGCAAAACATTTGTTGAACCCATTTTACAAGTCCTCATACCCTGATGAAAACATAACCAGTTGATCAACGCTTATGTAAATCTCTAACATATTAATTTTAAGTCGATTTATCCAACCAGAAGTTTAACGTTTGTCTTGTTTTTCAAGCACTTCAAGCCAATAACCACAGTTTTGTGAATATATCAAAGAATCCATGTTACGCCTTGCTAATTTTATTTTACAGACATATCTCGGCATACCATGCTGAGAGCATAAGAGATGTTTGGACTTATATATATGCACCACTGCATACATCAGCTCTGCATATATGGACATAATCCATTTGTCTCTTAACTATATTTGTATTTGGATACATAGAAGCACTTTAGTTTAAATGCGAAGCCAGCAGAGTACTTAAAGGTTTATTCTTTTCATCAATAAAAACCCTCTTAAGTATACTAAGCATGTGTTAAATATATAAACTACGCCTTTCAAATTTTCTTTTTTATTTTATTTTATTTATGTTCATTACAATAGCCTTTCTGTCCTCTCCAGGTTAGTTTTTGTCATCATATTGGGCGTCCCGTTACAGACTATGCCTTTTATTAGACTCTTGGATGATAAGTTTTTATTTTCGATTCTTCCTCACATTGATATTTTTATTTTCACAGATGTCTTCAAAAATTTCACACTGGAAAATGGTAACTTTAAGCAGTCTTTAAGGATCAATGTAAAAAATCTATTGAGTTTGTACGAAGCAGCACACTTGAGGACAAAAAGAGACTGCATTTTAGACGAAGCTCTTATTTTTACAACAAGCCATCTGAGTTCTAGAATGCATCATCATGAGTCATGTCCATCCGTGGAAAGACAAGTGAAACGTGCACTGGAACAATCACTTCATAGGGGCATACCTAGGGTTGAGGCTTGGCATTTCATATCTGCATACGAAGCAGATAGATTGAAGGATGTATCGCTCCTAAGGCTGGCTCAAATGGACTACAATTACTTGCAGATTATTTACAAAGAAGAACTCAGTACATTAATCAGGTACAAACTATTATAATATATTGTGACGCTGGCCCATTCCCAGATACCGAGTATTTATCCAAAAAAAAATGTCTGACAAGCATATACTTCATCCGTTCATATTGAACTGTGGCAGATGTCAAAAACACACATATTAAGAAGAGTAGTTAATGTTTTGACTTAACATTAAAATTACAATAACACCCCTTGAAAATAATTAATGCAATATTGTTTTCAATCTCCCATCCCTTAATAAATAATGGTAGATGTAGAAAAATACAATAAGTAACTCTTTGGAAATGTAACTACGACAGATAAAAATGAATTTTTATTTTTCACAACTACGACAGTTAAATAGGAACGGTGGGAGTAATTAAAATTAATCAATTGTAACTGTCAATCTGACTTCATTTAATATCAAAGTACGAAACAAAATCTAAAATAACTAGGGACAAATGAATAATAGAGAAGATCAATTTCTAGGGCAAACATCCCCTTCTGGGGCCGATCTCTCGCCGGCGGCCAGTTTATCTCTGGATATCTAGCCTCCCTCCTGTTCTATCAGGCTCTCTTCCTCTTTATCATGAAAATCATTCTTTGGAATTGCAGAGGTCTCGGAAAGAGTATTGCAAAAAAAGCCCTAAAAAACCTTGTTTCACAGCACCCTCCTCAAATCCTTTTTTAACAGAGACTAAGTCGACTAAAAGGAAAATGGACAATATCCGAATCCAATTGGGCTATTCCTCTTGTTTTGCGGTGCCAGCCAAAGGGAAGAGTGGTGGCCTTGCTCTCTTATGGAACACTGATGTAACAATAACACTTCACAATTTTTCTCTTGGGCATACTGATGTACGGGTAGACCAAAAAGGCATACAATCCTGGAGGTTCACGGATTTTACGGGAATCCGGATGCCACCCAACGACAATTCTCTTGGGACCTGTTGAAGAAGCTAAGCGAAACACATACTCTCCCATGGTTGGTGGGAGGAGACTTCAATGAAATCTTTTATCTACACGAAAAAGAAGGTGGAAAGGATCGTTCGTATGCAGCTATGAGCAAGTTCCGATCGGTAACTGATGATTGTGATTTGTTCGATTTAGGATACCATGGATCTCCTTTCACTTGGAGGAATAGAGAGCACAGTGCTACTATCAGAGAAAGATTGGATAGAGGACTGGCAAACATAGGCGAGAAGATTTTGTTTCCAAGTTGTCAGGTACTTCACTTATCCACTTTTCATTCTGATCACTCTCATGTTCTAATCATGGATGAGGGTGGTACTATGCCTAAACAAAAGTGGAAGAATCTCCCCAGATTTGATCCATTCTGGTTAAAGGACGAAGAGTGTGAAAATGTTTTTCTATCTTTGTGGAACTCTTCCAAAGTGTATATCTCAGATGCTCTTAACAAAGATGTGGTGCATGTTAGAGATGCAATGCGCACTTGGGCAGTGAGAAATTCGGATCGCTATCGAATCGACTAACTTCTTTTCAAAAAGATCTTGTTGATGTGATTACAAGTCCAAACTATGATGTGCTTAAAGAAAAGGCGATTCTGGAAGACATTGAGAAAGTTTCTCTCTTAGAAGAAGAGTTTTGGAGAATTAAAGGTAAATCCGAGTGGCTGACCTCTATGGATAAAAACACATCTTTTTTTCATCATAAAGCAAATTCTATGTTATAAAACGGATGGAGATAACTTCAGATGCAAGAAACAGAAACAGAAGCAATCAAACATGAACAATCACAGGAGATAACAGAAACAAGAAGAACACAGATTTAACGTGGAAAACCCCTCAGTGGGAGAGGTAAAAAACCACGGGCAGAAAAGAGATATTTTATTATGCACTGAATTTTACAGATTTCAACACACTCGGATAATGAGACAACAACAGTATTTATAGGCACAAATCCCTAAACCCTAGCCGCCGAAATCTTTGTCCGAACCGCCATAAATACCCTTACACGTGTCCTCCTTTTAATGACACCGTATAGCCGTCACATACACATAACGAATTAACGGATGTGGGACCCCGTCGTATTCCAAGACTCGCGAGACTATCACCCCGCCGATAGTCACCCCGCCGACGAAGCTCGTAGACTCCACCCTACCGAAGCACGAATTGAATACACTTCTCTCCTGTCCATCACACGGTCGAGTCTTCGATTGGTTCCACCGGATGTAGAGTTTAAGTCACTTTACTGACAAATCTCCACCTTGACTTCAACTCTCACCAGAGTCAAACAGATTGCATAACCGGATGTACTTGTGCCGGATGCATTCGTCAATGCCGGATGTACTTGTACCGGACTATCTCCACAAAGATCCACTCCACCGATCCGCCCTCGTAGAGTTTCCAAAAGCATTATAAGCTTTGAATATTCGTAAGTCCAGGCAAAGCTGGAACTTACTCTGCTGAACTGGTTTAGTGAACATATCAGCAGGATTCTCCTTTGTGCCAATCTTCTTCACCACAACCCTCTTCTCATTCCTCAAGAAATGATACCTGACATCAATATGCTTGGTTCTCTCATGATGAACCTGATCCTTGGCTAAACATATTGCACTAAGACTGTCACAATATATATCAGCCTGATCCTGATGCAACCCCAAATCACTGACTAGCCCCTTCAACCAGATACCCTCCTTAGCTGCTTCAGTAAGAGCCATATATTCTGCTTCAGTAGTTGATAAGGCTACTGTAGCCTGAAGAGTAGCTTTCCAGCTGACCACTGCATTTCCCAATGTAAACACATACCCAGTCATTGATTTTCTACTGTCAACATCACCGCATAATCGCATCACGGTAGCTCCGTGACCGGACCGATATCACCTCCATAAATGAGACCAACATCGAAATTTGTACCTCTCGTGTACCCGAATATCCTTTTAACGGCTTTCCAAAGTGTTCCTTTCCAGGTTGAGCCATAAACCTGCTGACAACACTGACTGCCTGAGCCAGATCAGGCCTAGTGCAAACCATGGCATACATCAGACTGCCAACTGCACTAGCATAGGGAACTTTGGACATATACTCCTTCTCTTCAGCTGACTGTGAAGCATAAACAGACAAATGAACATTTGATGCCATAGGAGTATCTATTGGTTTTGCAGCAGACATCCCAAACTTGGCCAATATCTTTCGCACATAACCCTACCGAGACAAGAACAACTTCTTCCGACCCCTATCTCTCCCAGATCTCCATCCCCAAGATTTTCTTGGCCGCACCCAAATCCTTCATTTCAAATTCAAGCACTAAGAAGATTCTTCGATTTTGAACATCGACTTCCTTCTTTGCGGCTATCGGCATGTCATCCACATACGAACAAGATAGATATATGATCCATCTTCAAACAGATCGAAGTAAACACAACGGTCATAAGGACTTCGTTGTAACCCCGTCGAAGCATAAACTCGTCAAACCTTTTATACCACCGCCTTGGAGCTTGCTTCAAACCATACAATGATTTCTTCAACTTGCAAACATAATTTTCCTTTCCGGGAACTTGAAAACCCTCGAAAGCCGTGTCATGTATATCTCCTTATCCACCTCACCATGTAGAAAAGCGAGTTTTCACATCTAATTGCTCAAGTTCCGCATCCCGCCGTGCCACCATTTCTAGTAACACCCCGATTGAAGTGTGTCTGACCACTGGTGAAAATATTTCATCAAAGTCAACCCCTTCCTTTTGACTGAATCCTCTTGCAACCAAACGTGCCTTATACCTGACCCCTTCTGCCTTTGTTATTCCTTCCTTTTTCTTGAAAATCCATTTACAAGTCACAACTCCCTTGTCAGTAGGTTGTTTGACCAATTCCCAAGTCTGATTCTTCAATAATGACTCCATTTCATCTCCCATGGCTGCATGCCACTGAGATGCTTCTATACATGTCACTTCTTCCCTGTAAGTAGTAGGTTCAGCAACCTCTACCTCTTCTGCAACTTGGAGTGCATATCCAGCCAAATCATCATATCCATATCTCCTTGGAGGTATCCCAACATTAGATCTTCTAGGCCCGCCGGCGCCTAGACTCGCCGATCAATGTTTGTATGACGCCCGCCGAGGTCTCGCAGCCGGCTTGGATCGATTCTCGGTTCATTATCCGGATCGGTATAGTGTTGATTTGGATCCACCGATTGTTGCACATCGTAGACTCCACCCGAAGCTCCACCGTTTCTCAACACTATCGATTCAAGATCGGTTTCGGACTCGGTAGACCTCCCCACCGATGAGTTTAACATAGAATTTTCATCAAACACAACGTCCCCGTCGAGGATTACTCGGACTCGCCGATGACCAAATTCTATATCCCTTCACTCCATCACCATACCCCACAAACACTCCCTTCTTGGCTCTTGGCTCCAACTTCCCTTCACTAACATGATAGTAAGTCGTACTCCCAAAAACCCTTAGAACCGAGTAGTCGGCGGGCTTCCCGACCACATCTCAAATGGTGTCTTGAGATTGATTCCTGTGTGAGGACTCCTGTTGATTAAGTAGCAAGCTGTCTTAATAGCTTCTGCCCAAAATCTCCTTGATAAACCGACTTGAGAAAGCATACATCTTGCCCTCTCCAGTAGAGTTTGATTCATCCTTTCAGCTACACCATTTTGCTGAGGTGTATTCCTTACAGTATGATGTCTGGCAATACCCTCAGCTGCACAAAATGAATCAAAATCCGTCCGGCAGAATTCCAGACCATTATCTGTACGAAGCTTCTTGATTTTCTTGCCTAACTGATTCTCCACTAGGGCCTTCCACTGCTTGAAGTTACTGAATGCATCACTTTTGTTCTTCATCATCACCACCCAAGTCATCCTTGAATAGTCATCTATGAATGACACAAAGTATCCGTGACCACCCAATGACTCAACTCTTGATGGACCCTGCAGTCCGAATGGATATAATCAAGTGATGCCTTTGTATTGTGCAACCCCGCCGAGAATTTACTTCTATGCAACTTCCCAAACACACAATGTTCACAAAAGTCCAGATTCTTGACCTTATATCCCCCAAGAAAACCCGCCGAAGAAAGAACCGCATACCCCTTTCACCCATGTGACCAAGTCTCATGTGCCACCGAGTCTCCGCTCGAGATCGGTGAACCGCCGAGGATACAAAGAAGCGGTGCCGGATACGTAGATCCTTGTAATATATACAAGGTTCCCCTCTTGATGCCTTTGAGGACTACAACCGAATCTTTGAAGACATTCAACCGTCCACCTTCACCCTTGAAATTGAACCCCCTTGTCATGAGATCGAGAGATACCAAATTCTTGGTCATCTGTGGAACATGTCTTACATCCTTCAAGTGTACAAAATTTACCATCCTCTCGTCCTTAACTTTACCGAGCCAATTCCCACAACTTTACGAGACCTTGCCGTTGGCCATATAGATTTGACCACCATCTATCTCGCTCATAAGTAGAGAACCACTCTCTGTTTGGACAAATATGGTAGGATGCTCTAGAATCAAGTATCCACACATCATTGTGGTGTGTAGAATCCCCCGCAACTAGAACCGGATCCTCATCGATTGCTCGCAGCCAAGGCTACCGTGCCGAATTGCCTTCCCGTCGTTTCTTCTTCCTTGGACAATTGGACTTCCAATGTCCCCTCGCTCCTTACGTAATTGCGGACATCGTAGACTTAGGACATTTGGACACCGACTTCTTTTTCTTCTTCTCGTCCATATCCTTTTCCACTATTGTCGCTAGCTACTAGCCCAAAGCTCTGATCGTCGTCCCAAAGAAAGCCTTGTGTCTAAGCTCCCCGGCATGTAAGGCGGACATCACATCCTCCAAAGCTACCGTATCCTTTCCAACTATGAAAGATCGCACAAAGTTTTCATATGATGCCGGTAATGACACCAACGGGATTAGGGCTGCATCTTCATCTTCAATTTTAACATCAATATTCCTTAAATCAAGTAATATTGTGTTCGGTGGTCAAGATGTTCCCTCGGTGGACTCCCTTCATGCATCTTCAAACCGAACAACCTCTCGTTTCAATAACAACTTGTTGGTCGGTGACTTGGTCATATACAAGCTTTCAAGCTTTTTCCACAACTTGGCTGCGGTGTCTTCCTCGGCAACCTCGGTGATAACATCATCGATAAGCACAACATGATGGTTGAATGTGCTTTCTCTTCCAGACCGGCATAATCGTCGCACCCGTATTTGGTTTGTCGATAAAGGATTCCACAAACCCCGTCGTTTCAACAAGTGCACGCATCTTGATTTGCCACGGACCAAAACTCGTTCCTTTCGTGAATTTATCAATTTTTACGTTTACCGCCGACATCTTTCCTTGCTAAAGATTACAACTTTATCACAGATCCTAGCACCTTGTGAAGGTCTTGGTGAAGATGAAGTTGATCGTACTGCATCGTTTTCTCCGAACCTATCTCTGATACCACTTGTTATAAAACGGATGGAGATAACTTCAGATGCAAGAAACAGAAACAGAAGCAATCAAACATAAACAATCACAGGAGATAACAGAAACAAGAAGAACACAGATTTAACGTGGAAAACCCCTCAGTGGGAGAGGTAAAAAACCACGGGCAGAAAAGAGATATTTTATTATGCACTGAATTTTACAGATTTCAACACACTCGGATAATGAGACAACAACAGTATTTATAGGCACAAATCCCTAAACCCTAGCCGCCAGAAATCTTTGTCTGAACTGCCATAAATACCCTTACACGTGTCCTCCTTTTAATGACACTGTATAGCTGTCACATAACAGAATTAACAGATGTGGGACCCCGTCGTATTCCAAGACTCGACGGACTATCACCCCGCCGATAGTCACCCCGCCGACGAAGCTCGCAGACTCCACCCTACTGAAGCACAGAATTGAATACACTTCTCAGCTGTCCATCACACAGCTGAGTCTTCAGATTGGTTCCACCAGATGTAGAGTTTAAGTCACTTTACTGACATTCTAGATGAGAGAGAAACACTATATAGGAGTTAACTGATGACCAAGGCAACAATTTTTTTTTTTCAGCTGGCTGATTTGGAAAAGATAGCAGTTTATTATTTTAAAAAATATTTACAGTTTGAATGGCTATGTGGAATTATTGTTGATAGAATTAGGATTTAACCACTTCCCGGAAGATGCTATTGTTGGTCCGCAATACAAGGCTTGTGAGAGTTCAGAAGGGGGGGGGGGAGGGGGTGAATGAACTCTCTTCAATTTTTAGAGTTTCTTACTTTGAGAACAAATCTAGTTAGTAAGAACAGACTAGCAAGTAGCTCGTCTGGTTTTACTGGTCTAGATACTGTCAGAAAGTAAGTGCAGCGGAATAATGATATGTTTCAAATTAAGCCTTGAGCTTGGTTTTTCAGTGTTGAGTAGTGTGAGCTTGATAATGTAAGTACTGTAAGTAAAGTGCTGAATGTAAAGAACACAAGAAATGTTATCGATCTTTGGAGTGGCGTAATCTCCTACGTGACCGCTTCTCCCGTGACTCATGAGGTATCACTATTGTACTATAGACTAATAGAATAGGTAAGTGTCATTGACACCCCGCAGATGCCTCACACCCCACATATACTTCACACCCTAAGTAGCCAATGCTTGACACCCCGCAAATGCTTCAATGGTCTACTTGCACGCAGCTCGTCTGAAAAACTTTCTTTCTCTAATAGCTCGTCTGTATTTTTCACTGTTCCTTCACACGCCGCAGATGCTTCAACAGGTTCGCCGTTTCCTTGTGAACTTGGTTGATGAAATTGAGTTGGTGCTGTATCAAATTAATTATACAAAAATAAAATCTTTATTCTGAATCTGTCTTTGAAGATTTGATGGCAACTCTCTTGATTATGTTGATCCTGGATGATTTCTGTTTGAGCACTTCTTGTTGATCTGCTTGATTTTTGGATTTAGGTTGGTAAGCTTCTGAGATGAAGATCTAGTTGAGAGGTGACTTGCTAGATGTTTCGTTTTTCTTTTTGAAATTGTTCAACTCCCTCGACTGCTTTTCTAGCTGTTCTTCTTCATCCTTATATAATCTTTGTAGGGTAGGTGTACCGTTGAAGAATTAATGGCCCTGATTGATTGCACAGTTGTCCCTTGATATTTCGAAATAGCCCCGTTTAGCTTTTCAACAGTTGGAGCCTTGTACTTGATAGCTTCTAGAAGATAACTTTATAGCATCAAATGTTTCTCTTCCACTTGTATGATTTCGTAGCCGTTAGATCAAATGTTGATCTGATGGATGGCTACACGCCCTTTAATTTATCCCTTCATTTTTCTTTTAGTCACTTGAGAGCATTTGGTAGTCTCTGATCTGATTCTTTACTCGTCTAGTTTTTTGACACTTAACTCGTCTGGTTATACCCGTCTGCTCTTCAGTAATTTTAGCTCGTCTGGTGCTTTGCCTCTACTGATTCTATTTTGATAGATGTTTGGAAAAGAGTCCGGTCTTTCAGTTGTCTGATCTTCTTGTCTTCAAGTCTTCAAGCCCAAACTATGAATACATAGACAAAATCTGATTAATCCTATACAATTCGCATGCTAGACTACTAAGCAAACTTATACTAGGTTTCTAAACAAACTATTTTGGTATCATCAAAACTTCTAGTCTATGGGAACCTAACAAATTCCCTATTTTTGATGATGCCAAACAAACAAGTAAGTGCTAGATAGATTAATTTTGGAGCACAAGTAAAGAAGTCAAAGAGATTTTTGACTTGAGGAGAAAAGGATGAATATTTTATAAATGAAATAGAAGAGTTACAAAATATTCAAAACATAAAGGCACAGATGGAATAAAGACAAAATAAAGGAAAACACTAGTCTGGTATTCCCTCATTGCTTCCTCTTGTCCATCTATCCCTTTATAAAACATCTCCTTCTTCTTCCAAATCTCCACAATCAAAAGCAAAAGTTTTCATTTCTATCTTCCAAGGATCAGATCTCCTCTTTACCTTTTCTAGCAGCAGCATTTCCAACATCTCCATCTTCATCTTCCTATTTATCTTCCCCCTTTTTGGCAGCATCCAAAAGGGAGTTCAAAGCAGAATCTGATTAAATGCAGTCTGAGTGACCGTGAAATCTTTGATGTTGTAGATAGTGAAGCGAAAATTTCATTTAAGATCCGGATCTGTGCATCTGTGCCTGATGCACTTAAATCGACATGTGCCTCCCAGTTGGCCCGCCAGTCGATCGATCTTTTGAGTGATGAAGTCATGTCGACTTCCAGACAGTTCATTGCTCAGATGAATTCCATCCAACACATTTTGATGTTAAGTGACCATGCATTGGTCAACCAAGTATTCTAGAGAAGTTCTTGTGTTGGTGGCCATATTTACAATCTCATTCCTTTGGCTAGCACCTTCAACATTCAGACCATGAATTTGTTTAGATAAGAAACCAAAAGTTCGTATGTCCAGTTCTTGTCTGAATTCAAGATGGGATTGAATCTCATTAATCCCATGTTGAATTTCCTGTGCTACATCCAGTAGACTGGGACCATTGAACTCTTCTGGTTGTGGTGAAGACTCGTCTTCCCCCCTGAGATTGCTGCTTCTCATTCTGATTTACTTCCTTTCCTTGATCATTCCCATCCACTTCTTCAGTGTCTTCCATTTGTTCAGTCTCCTCAGCAGGTTATGATCCTTTTGCTATGACATTTCCCCTCATGTCTCATCATCATCATCATCATCATCATCATCATCATCCTTATCACTGTCATCGCTTTCATCTTCAGAGTCGTTCAAAGCATCATCATCATCATTTTTACTATCCTGATTCTCTTCATGTTCTTGTGAGAAAATGATGGATGTGATGTACATTAATTTCCATGGATAAAACATGTCCGCGAAGCTGTTTTCTGGATGTGTCTCTTCTGGGTCTCTTCCAATAACACTTCATACCCAATCTTCCTCTATTGCCATTTCCTTTTGATTTGTTTGATTATGAATGACAATCGGGCTGACATTCCATTTCATCCATCCGACCACTCTCAATTTTTGTTCATAGGCTGGGTCAGTAGGATCAACAGTGTATGGATCATGATGAGGAATTTGATGTGTCTCATGCACACCCTGATCTCTACTAGCTAATTTGGATCCATCTCTCGATGGAGTATTGGCCCGTTCTCTAAAAGGAGTAGTTTCCTCTACATGTGGTCCAGTGGTTGGTGCAGTTTTCACATTTATTTGTTCCTCTTCAGGAACCACAACCTCTTTCTCCTCTTCTGTCAAGATCTCAATTGATTCTAGTATATTTCGAGAAGTACCAAGAATTTCTGATTCTGGGGTCTCTCTTGCAGCAGATTGCTTCATCATCTCTCTCTCAGAGGTATTGTATCTTCCTCATCCTCATTGTTCTTATCATCTGATGAGGATAACTCAATAATTTTTGGAACATGAGGAGTTTGAGTTGATACCTGAGGAGCTAGAGATTCAGTTGGTGGAATGAGTGAGATTGAAGTGGATGTTGAAGCTTCTATCATTCACTCAGCCATGGTTTTGGTTTTCTTCATTGGTCTTGATGATGCAGATGTTTCGACCCCGGATGCCAAAGCCCGTCCCGGAGTATTTTCTGGAGTTGGTGAAGCAGGAGCTAAGACCGGTGTAACCTTTCTCTTCTTCTATTAAGCAATCAATCGGTCTCTTTTCTTGTAACCAGGAAAAAAGTGATTCTTGAGAGTGGAACAGGAATGGCACTTCTCATATTTAGGCCCATTGTTCTCAATAGTGTCTGGATGATGAAGCCAAAGGATTTGGAGAAGTGAAAGGATCCATCATCCTTCTTCCCATATTGAATCTCATGATTTCTTTCCTTCAACAACTTATTTGTCATTTTGTCAAAATTGAATTCACCCCAGTTGGAATTTCATCAATTGTGTACTATGAAGAATAGTGTGAACAATTCCTTTGAGAGATTAATTTTGCTAGTTGTGCCTCCACATATTCCATTTGTGATTATCTCAGCAAGAAGGCGAAATTTTGGATTTAGATTTTGAGTGCTCTTCTTGAGTTTGACCTCCGTGTTTTCACTCCATGCAATTGTTCTGATGAAGCCAGGTTTGTCAGCAATATGAACATGTCGGGTTTTAGCCATTTCTCTAGTTCCCAGACCTAAGACTGTTTGTAACGTGGTTTTGCCTATTCTGATCTTTTGGCCTTGCACATGAGATACGATTCTCCACTTCTGGTGCTGTTGATTGAACTTCTCCAAAAATCAAGAAGATCTTCTTGACTATATTTTGGTTTCTGAGAATCGATAAGTCTGCTGAGATTTGTTCTTCAAAAATAGTTCACCTTATTTGATGCAAAAGTGGAGTTATTAGTTTCCAGATAACCATCTAAGTGATATGTGCACTACATTATGCACCATTGTGATTTTCTATGTAAGGCTTTTTCTGGGTTTGGAATGGAAAGAGTGAAGAAGATGAAGTTCTTTTATGTAGAGAGGGTTTTCAGTTTTGAATTGGTAGTGGGAAATGGTTTGAGGAGGGAAGTTTTATAGATAATGGACGGTTAGATGTAAGTGCTCTGAATATCGTGTGAATCAAAGCACCAATCGTTGGTCTTCTAGCCGTAATGATGGCTTTATGCTTCGATGATCGTGATCTGTCCATAATGATGCCTCTTTATGGCAGTTTAGAGACGCAAACCGTCTGGTCCATGCGATCAGAATTGCAATCAATAGACGTCTGGCCAATGTGAGCTCGCTGCATTTCTGATTTCATTGAAACTCCTGAAGATCCTCTGATAATCCTTTGTATATCGCGATTTGACTTTCCAAGTGGTCCGAATATTAATTCCTTGTCGCACTTGATTAAATAATCACTTGCTCAATAAAGTTGTAACACTTTTCATCATAAATGTGATTTGATGTATCATCGTATTCTTCTTTGTCAGAATGAATTCTTTTATCTGATTGACTTGCTTCCATGTCACATAGTCGTCTGCTTCGAAGTCCCATTATTAGTCTGTGTCCATTGATTGTCTGGTTTGCCTCCAGACTAGCTTTATTCATCAAAACTAATATGGAGACCTAACAAATGTTTGATAACAAAATGTTTTGGAGACCATCATTAATTTAAGAAGTCTTTAAACATAGTGACTAATCTTAGAATAATAAACATTAAGTGCACTAGTAAATTTCATATGAATATTTGTACTATGAAAGATTCATTAGTCCAAGAAGACTTCTCAATTCTGTGAATCTGCTTTCACAGAGAGGTTTGGTGAAGATGTCTGCCAAATTGATCGTCTGTTATGATGTAGACCAATCTCACAACCCCATTTTCCACCTGATCCTATATGAAATGATGTCTGATGTCAATGTGCTTAGTCTTGGAATGTTGAACTAGATTTTCTGATATTGATATAGCCCTTGTATTATCACACATGATTGGGATCCCTTTTTCTTCAGTGCCATAATCTCTGAGTTGTTGTCTTATCCATAAGATTTGTGCACCATAAAATATGTAGAGACCATTGTCAAGTTTTCCAGTACCATAAACATTCATATCTAATGTGTATAGACCATTGTCAAGTTTTCTAGTACCATAAAATATTCCATCACGTGAAAAAGGACAACATTTATTCTCAAACGTAAAAGAAAATCCTTCAACATCTAATGCAAAAATAGAAATAATGCTTTGCGTAAGAGCATGAACAAAATAACAGTTATTTAATTCAAGTACTAGCCCACTGGGAAATGAAAGAAAATAAACTCCTATGGTTAGGGCAGCAACACTTGCTCCATTCCCCACGCTCAGGTCCACTTCTCTTCTCCGTAGATCTCTAGTCCTTCTTAGTGCCTGAAGTCATAGCATCTCTATGCTTGTTCTTCTTGGCACTCAAGAAGGCCTTGCCGTTTCTCGTCCAGTGGCCAGGCTGGCCACAATGGAAGCATGCATCATTGGATTTGTCTTTCGCTATCTTAGGCTTCGCCTTGGGAGCCTCCTTAGCCTTCTTGGTCTTCTTTTGGGCCTTTTTCTTGCCCTTGGAAGAAGTCATGAGAAACACTTGCTTACCCTTGCCGATAGTGCCTTCAGCAGTCATGAGCATGTTCAATAACATCGCAAGGGAGCAATCAATCTTATTCATATGATAGTTCATCACAAACTGTGAGTAAGATTCTGGTATAGATTGCAGAATCAAGTCAACATATAACTCACGACCCAATCTAGTCCCGATGAGGGCCGATCAATCGAGATAATTTTGAAAGGAAGGTACTCCTACAAGTGGCATTATATGCGGCTCCCTGTGGTTGACTAGTCAACTCTTTGACATTCACATCTCTACGTGTTAGACGACCCCTTGTCTCTAAAATCAGACGATCCTGACGAGGGCCAATCACCGCATGATTCTAGTCAAGTCTTTACCCAATATTCGCTAGATCTCATACGATCATATCTCAATAACGACGATATACCCGAGGTAGGTCAACTCCCGACGAGTCCTGGTCAGTTGGATCTGAACAAGGGCTCTTCACAGTCGCTATAATATTAGGAGACAAAATATAAATTTGATTTTTTTTTGAGGAAGAATTTTAAATTAATTCACTTAATTAATTTTTTAATTAATTACGGTCTCATTAAAAACATGCATATTTCTACGTTATCAACATAAATTAAAATATACACCATTCCGCACACAAAATAACAAGTACGATCATGGACTTTTTTTAAGCGCGGTTTCGAATACAAATTGACGAATATTCAAAACCGCGGGTCACAATCTAAGGGTAGCTGCAACTGCCAATATGATCTCTATGTCTTCTTTCTTTGGCTCCATGTTCCAGATACATCCTTGTTACATAATATTTATCTAATAGAAATTACACCCGCCGCACACGAGGGGAGCTAACGGGAATGAGATAAATGCAAAAAATAAACAGAAATTTAAATCATTCACATCTATCCTATTGGTCGAGTTCATAATCATTCGGGTCCATATAATCATATTATATCTACAACATCTAATTAATACAATAAAATCTTATGAAAAAGATAAATTCCAAAATTACCAACTTGCATCTTATTTTACCAAACCAATTAACAAATTAACCTTTAATAAATTAAATGATTGTAATAAAAAAATATTAACGATTAATCTTAAAACTATTTCTATTTTAATTTTATTAATTAGAACTATTCTATAATAAAATCAAAAATAAAATAAGTCTCTTTTGTTTCTTTTCTTTTTGGTTCTTAAACAAAATGGATGCCTTTGGTTTCCTAAACAAAAGGCATCAACCTAGGCCATTACCAAATTTTTGGTAAATGTCTATCTTAACCTTAGGTCCACATTTGTGAACCATAGGTCAAACCTTTCTACTCGATAAATTGAGTAATACCATATGGCATCTCAATGGTCCAAACTATTTGCATAATTGGTCAGCCACAATGCATCATCTAAACAAAGAGAATTCAATGTACCGAAAAAATTCACAAAACCACAAAAATTCAATGTCCCCCTCAAAGCCACCAGTCGCAGCCGGCAGCCCTAGGGCCGCCGACACCGCCGCTATAATCCAGTGGGGCGCTACCGCTTCGGCCGAGCAGCCCTAACCGAATTATATATATTTTTTTGTTTTCCGTTTAGCGAATTTAAATCATGCATATAGAAATAATTACTATGCAAATTATGTAATGCTTATTGCTTAAGATCAAAGACCGCTCCGATACCACTGTTAGGAAATCAATCAGTTAACGCAGAGCAATTTAAAAAAATTTATTTCGCGATCCAGGATCGACTTTGTTTAAACAGAAAACATAATAAGTAGTAGACAATGAATACCTTGTATTATCTAAAAGATCGAATATTTGACCGTCTACGGAGAGTAGTAGTGCGTGAGCCGTCCACGTGTCCGTCCTCTATAAATATATACACAAGAACCGCGCCGGAATCCCGCTTTGGATTGCTAGTAGAAAAACTCAGCTGCTAGACCGACATTTTCTCTCTTTTAAAACTCTGTCTAAGAATGTGTCTTAATTTTCACAGAATTATGAGACTCTTGGAATTGTGATGATACAAAACTAGGCAACCCCTTTCTTATATAGGGGAGCCAGCGCGTCATGCAGTCTCATTCCCAATGGGAAAAGCTTCTTGTGTGGAGTGAGGAGAAATAAAACATTTTGCTAGTAAAATAAGGGAAATAAATATTCTAGATTTATCTCATTTAATTCAGTATGTTATATTAAATAAATCCAAGATATATTGTCAATATCTTATACTGAATATCTTTATTATATTACAATAAATCAATTTATACATGTGTATATATCACACACATATATATATATATATATATATATATATATATATATATATATATATATATATATATATATATATATATATATATATATATATAATATAATATAATATAATATAATATTGTAATTAATTATTAATTTGCAAAATCCAAGTGTATCTTATACACATCATATGCACCCCATATAGCCATAAATTGGCATCCGGAATATTTTATAATTAATTAACATAATTAATATCTTGTATTTAATTTATTCATAATAAATAAATACCACCATACTATAACACTTTATAGTCGAGATAAAACTTTCCTTATTTGGTTATCACTATAACCGCATTTTAATCCGGCTAGATGTTCTTATGTGTGTGATCCGATAGGCTTCCGCATATGTTGGCCGAAGGCGTAAAGTGAATTTGCTAAAATAGCCTTCACACCTAACGATAATAAAGAGCGTCTAGCAACACATCATGACCCCCAATCATCGGAAGAGTCAAAAGCGATGACTACTACCTTTAATGTGAAACAGTTACCGTGTAAATAGAATCCTATCGCTGTTACAATAGCCACACAATCGTATCTCGAGTGTTGATACATCAACTATCGTATATTATAATATAGATATCATGCTCTCTTGAAGTAACACAATTACTCCCACTTTGTGAAGGTTCACGAGAGCTAGACATTCCTTATAAAAAGGCCCTTTCGGATATTTACTCCTACTATTAGGATACGCGATTTCCAGGCGAACAACATGTATCCTACGCATGCTTCAATATCATACCCGAGCACTACCGCATGATCGCTCCGTGAATAGGGGAAACCTCAATAGTGTCAAAGCATGACAATTCACACCATGATGCCATGAAGACTCCGGTCTCAAGATAATTACACAAGCGCCACATACTGTGACACTTAATGTAAGTGGGTCAGACTAACGTACGCATTCTCTAATACACGTCCACGTACAGTCCAAGTCCCTTTTATCTAATTGTCATTAGTTAATCCCTAATATGTGGCTTGCCTATAAATATGGGCTCAATGTAATGTTCACATAGATGCAATAATAACAAACACGGCAAAACTCTGTCAAATTACTAGCTCTTTACTCTTCATCTA
Source organism: Gentiana straminea (assembly GCA_036785695.1). Classification (NCBI taxonomy): domain Eukaryota; kingdom Viridiplantae; phylum Streptophyta; class Magnoliopsida; order Gentianales; family Gentianaceae; genus Gentiana; species Gentiana straminea. The sequence goes on from JAVUPR010000398.1 coordinate 6,559,436, forward strand.
GCACCACCACTTCCACCACCACAAGTCCCTTTCTACCACCGTGCACCACCGGTTTCACATAAAAATATAATCAGATATCCACCACAAACATCACCGCTGAACACCCAAGATAATTTCGACATTATCAATTGGCTCCGTTACCAGGAAATTACACAAGCTTTTCGTTTCTTCCGGTGTACAGCTCCGTCGTCTTCTTCAGCTTTGACGGCGGCTCTGTGAAGAAATCTTCAACTTCTTGACCAAGTTTCGGGTGTTTTCTTCGTCAAGAGTTCTCAGAATCAGTTTCGATCATCAAGAGATCTCCATCTCCACATTAAACATAAGGTAAACTCTATGAATCATGGTCAAAATCTACGAGTTAGCATCGAAATATCACCTCTCTCGTAAGTTTTGTTCAATAACTCATCGGAATCGTCTACCCCACTTTGGCTACTCTAAAATTTCGTTGTTAGAAGCAGGCTCTTCATTATTTTGAGCTTTGAATTTACAAAAGTGATCAAGAAAACGTGAAACACTGGGTTTGCACTTGAGAAATCGTCACTTTTGGTGTCTTCACGTTAAGAACAAAGCTTGTTGAAGTTGCTCACATTTTGGTATCGCCATCACTTTGTTTCTATGTTTATTCTGGGTTCTTTCTGAGTTAAAGTTTTAGAAGAAGAATCTGGGCTTGTCATTTTGTATATTCTGGGAATTTTGGTTGATAGTATGTCAGAATCATCAAAGGATAAGATATTCTTGGACTTCTCGGTTGAATCCTCCCAGTCGTCCTTGAATTCTAGGTGATCCGTACATCAGACCACCTTCAGCTCACTGGAAACGTCTCTTTTGACAAAGTACTCTGGCCCGCCACCAACAGTATCAGATAGTACGAGTTTGTTGAGTGTCAGAGGCAGTTGGCTGCTTACTTTTCAGAGTACTTTTTTGTTTGATAGCGTAGACAGCCAATCAGGAAGTGCCACATTGTAGGTAGAAAGGACATGCAACTGGTCCCTCACACTCCTGCCAAAAGGACCACACAAAATCCACAACGTGATGAGCACGATGAAGAAACGCATGAGAACCCAACGGCGGACATGGACCGATCCCAATGAGAGGATACACTGGGGGCCCATGATGCCCAGAATATCAGTAACCAAAAGACTTTGTCTGAGGAGTCCGTTGCGGCCGTGGAATTAGTCCGCACAGGTCATGCCCGTGGGAAGGCAGCCATTTGAGCATCAAGGCCACAACAGAACCATGAAATGATTCCCGAAAAGATACCGTGCTTCCAAGAAGATCTTGAGGTTATAGCGATGAAAGAATACGCTAAGTATGTCGAGAAAATGTATCGGACCAACGCACGTCTGGCCGCTTTGGGTCAACCTACTTTGCCGATCTTAGATCAACTCCCGGTAGAGGTAGTCGCCGACGTTGGGTCTCCACTGAAAAGCCATCATAGTGTTGAAGAAAGCATACATTTGTAGGGTGCCAAATGTCGTAAGCAGGTCCCGAAGAAAAGTATTAAAAGGAGGTCGGTTATAGATCGGTTGGGCAATGCAGAAAAGAGACCGATACAACACCGTCTGGGTGTTTCTCAGTCTGATAGAAATGTGTCGCAGCGGCGAGAGGCCCAAGATGACCGAGATGCTCTCCAAATCATAAAGGACAGGAAAAGCGAGAAGGAAGAAGAGTCACGATACAGAACGGACTATGAGAATGTAGCAAGACGCGGCACTAACCATTTTGAAGATGATAGGCTCGAAAAGATGCAGAAAGAAATTGAAGAGCTGAAGAGGTCAAGGCCATCAGACATGGCCAATCCGACGTCATGAATAAACGTGCTTTCCGATAAGATATTGAACACGCTGCCAACGGAGAAGGTCCACTATCCGCAGTATCATTACTATCAAGGAAGTGCATGCCCACTTGACTGGATAACTTCATTCGAAAGCCACATCATACTAGCGACGCCAAACAAGTCCGTATGGTGCATAGCCCTAGTAGGCAGTATGCAAGAGCGGGCGGCGTCGTGGATCCACAGCCAATCTCCAGGATCGATTGAGAGTTGAGAAGACTTAAGAAGCAAATTCTTGGCAGAATTCGAAATGGCGGACAAAAAAGAAAACAATTGAGGATCTATACGACATCTACCAGGAGGAGAGCGAATCAAACAAAAGTTACTTTGTCCGATTCATGTGGATATACCACCAGACAAGAAACATCCCAAAGAGTGACGTCAAGTTAAGTTTCCTCACTGGGATTGCTAACGGCCCTATGAAAACCCATTTTACCATAAACCCCTTAATAGCTTACGTGATCTGTTAGACCAAGCCAGTAAATATGGGCTGACTGAGGCAATCCCATCACCATTGGGAAAAGGAAAAGCGAAGAGCGATCCCAACCCTGCGAGAGATGATCGCAAAGAGGACCGCAGGGAAGATTGCGTCAATGGTCAAAATCAGGAAAGGGAAGTGAGAAAGCCAGTCAAGTTTGATGAAAGGGAGTTCATCCCGCTCAACACCAAACCCTCTCAGATCTTATATGAGATTCATGATCAGTTACCTCCACCAAGACCTATGAAGGCCGACCCAAAAAATCATGATTAGTCGAAGTACTGTGGATACCATAAGGATCACGGACACATCACTGATGAGTGTATCACCCCGGGGAGATTGATTGACAAATTGATTCAGGAGGGGCCCGCATCCAAATATTGGAAGGATGGAGGGGCGGCCCCTAGGAGGGATGATAGACAGCCTTGTAAATATCAAAATGAGATCAGAGTTATTCTGGAGGGATTCCCAATGAACAATTAACTTAAGAACCAGATTAACTCTATCAACATCAGAGATTTTGAGAAACCGATTGTTCTTGGTGAATCCGGACAGACCATAACCTTCACGTGGAGCGAGCTCGCAGGCCTGCCAGGGGCGATAGAGTTACCGATCGTGATTCAATTAGGAATCAACAACATTGGAGTGAACAGAGTTCTGTTAGATACCGGAGTCGGCAAAGATATCATCTACTGGGATACCCTTAAAAAGATAGGTTACAGATGAGCGAGGCTGAGGCCATACTTGGGTATGTTGAGGCCATACTTGGGTATCATCTACTGGCCATATATTGATGTTGAAATCGGAGACTACGAGCCCACCCACATTGAAAAGGTAAAATTTCTTGTGGTTGATTTGCATTCTCACTATACTACGATCTTAGGGATCCCCGCACTTAGAAAGTTTCAGATGGTCATTTCTGTACCCCATCAAAGAGCGAAATTCTATACAAATGAAGGGATTGGGTTGGTAGTGAATAGGCCACACTTTCTACTTGATCATATCACAAAGAATTGGTCCGACTATAGGGATTGCGGGGAATACAAAAAGGCCCGGACAGACCTTACCGAGTCCGCACCGGGCCTAAACTAGGTCAATATGCCAATGAGTCCTTAGAAAAGATATTGATTGTGAATTCTTGCAAGTAAAGATGAACCAGACTTTAAAGCTAACTAAAGGTGGTCATGAATGAGAAATATCCAGAACAAAAGATTAAGTTCGGAGCTCAAATGACTGAGCAAGGGAAAAAGGAGCTGATAGCATTGATGAAGGCGAATCTAGATGCCTTTGCATGGGTTGTTACCGACATGAGGGGCGTCGAACCCGAATTTGCTTTACATTATCTAAATGTTGACCCCAACTTCAAGCCGATTCAGCAAAAGACTAGACAATTATCGCATGAGAAATAAGTTGCCCTTAAGGTTGAGGTGGAAAAGCTTGTTCAAGTCAGAATTATAAAAGAACTAGCATATCCCACATGGTCGGCCAACGTTGTAATGGTCAAGAAAAGCAATGGAAAATGGAGGATGTGAGTAGATTTCGCAGATTTGAACCAGGCTTGCCCTAATGATCCCTACGCATTGATAAGGGTAGATCGAATGACTGATGGGATGGCCAGTTTTGAAACACTGAGTTTTCTTGATGCTTACCCTGGATACCATCAAGTTAAAATGGCCGATCATGATAAGAAGATGACAACTTTTGGAGCCGCCGGAGGCCTCTACTATTATGAAGTGATGCCCTTCGGCTTGAAAAACGCGGGGTCAACTTATCAGAGAATGGTAAATAAAGTCTTTGGGCCGCAAATTGAAAGGAACATGGAATCTAACATCGATGATATGGCCGTGAAGTTGGTTAGCAGCAACCATGCAGACGATCTTCTCGAAACTTTTGAGAATGTGAAGAAGCACTCGATGAAGCTAAACCTGGCCAAATGCACCTTCGGGGTCCGAGCCAAAAAATTCTATGGGTTTATGGTAAGCCAGTGGGGTATTGATGCTAATCCAGAGAAAATTGAAGCACTCTTGAACATGAAGGAGCCAACTTGCATTAGAGAAGTGCAGAGGTTGAATAGGAGAATCATAGCACTGGGTTCATTTCTAAATCCACGAATAAGTGCCTTCCATTCTGTAAGGTTCTGAAAGGAAATAAGTCCTTTATCTGGACTGAAGAGTGTTCCCAAGCTTTCAAAGATCTCAAAACTTATCTGGGAAGTCCGCCACTCTTAGTCAGTCCGCTGATAGGTGATAGGCTGTTTTCATATTTGGCGGCCTCAAACCGGGCTGTTGTTGTTATTCTTGTTAAGGAGGTCGGTACCCTCCAAAAACCCATTTATTATGTTTCAAAAGCTCTCAGTCCCGATGAGAGCCGCTATTTCAATATAGAAAAGTTGTCCTACTCTCTTGTTATTGCTTCCCGAAAACTAAGGGCTTACTTTTCTGCACATACTATTATTGTCTTATCGGATAGCCCGCTTCACCAAGTGCTGCACAGGCCTGACTTATCAGACCGCTTACTATCTTGGGCGATCGAATTAACAGAATTTGACATTCACTATGAACCTCGAAGGGCGATCAAAGCTCAATCCTTAGTGGACTTTATAGTAGAAACAAGTTTCAATGAAGAACTTCCCAAAAAGCAATCTAGTTCGAGTCCCATCAGCGAGCCAGATGCACCCCCGTTGACCGCCCCCGGGCCGCAGCGGCCGAGTCATTGCTGGTAGCTATACGTTGATGGAGCCCTGAACCAAAATGGTTGTGGGGCCAGATCATCCTTCTCGAGTTGGGCACCTCCGAAAAAATTGAAAAAGCCTTAAGGTTTGACTTCATGGCTTCAAATAACCAAGCAAAATACGAGGCAGTAATAGGAGGTCTCGAGCTCACGAAGGCTATGAATGTCGAAAACGTGCAAATATATTATGACTCGCAGCTGGTGGTTTGCCAAGTTATGGGCTCTTGTGCAACCAAATGTGAAGTTCTGCAAAAGTATCTTGATCTCGTTCATAAATTTAAAAATAGGTTGAACTACTGTGAATTTATCAAAATACCCCACGAAAAGAATATAAGAGCTGATTGCATGTCAAGGTTAACAACGGAAGAAGAGATGGATAAGCCGTCAATCATGGTTGAATACCTCTCTGAGCCCGCCATCAATCAGGCCGAAATCATGGATCTTCCACCTGCGGCGCCGTGTTGGATCGAAGAGATCGTAGCGTATATCAAAAATAGAGTCCTTCCAACCAATCCAAAACTATCTCAGGCTCTAAAGAAAAGGTCAGTATGGACACAATCCTAAATGGTGTTTTATATAGAAGATCCTTTTCAAAACCTCTGCTACGATGCGTACGGGCTGAAGAAGTGCAGTGTATTCTGTTCGAACTACACGAAAGGGTGTGTGGGGGCCATCCCGCAAGTCGCACACTCGCTCAGAAGGTCATATTGGCCGGATACTATTGGCCTGAGCTCGCCGACGACGGACAGAGATATGTTAGAGAATGTGAAAAGTGTCAGCACTTCCCCGACATACCTAGACTGCCTTCAGTCGAACAAAGTATTGTCATCGCGGCTTGGCCCTTCGACATGTAGGGAATCGATCTAATCGGCCCTATCATAATGGATAATCCGGGTGGGAATACATCGTCGTTGTGGTTGATTACTTCACAAAATGGATCAAAGCAAAGGCCTTAGCAAAAATTAATTCCAAGGATATCATATATTTCTTGCTTGATTAGGTCTGGACTCGCTTCGGAGTCCAAAGAGAAATAGTATCTGATCATGGCCCACAGTTCAGGGACGAATTCACCGAGTTTTGCACAGAGCACAACGTGAATCATTGGCAATTATCGGTGTGTTTTCTGCAAGGAAACGGTCAAGTGGAAAATGCTAAACAGGACCTCAAAATCTTAAAGAAAAGCCTTGATGACAAAGCTGGAAAATGGGTAGATCATTTACCAGCGGCGGTGTGGGCGCTCCGAACCTCCTGAAAAACGACAACGGGAGAAACTCCATTTGCTCCAACTTATGGTTTGGAGGCCATGTCACTAGTTGAAAAGGCGCTACCAAGTGTAAGAGTCTTTCACTTCAGCGAGACCGAGAATCCGATTACGAGACAACTCGACCTCGATTTGTTGGAGGAAAAATGGATAAACTCCTATGGCCACCTAGTCAACTTCAAGCAAGCCGCAAAGCGGCACCATGATAAACGGGTTCCGCAACCATTTCTTCGCAGTTGGCGATTTCGTCTTACTAAAAAGAGGAGCCGAAGGTCACAAAGCGACCAAAGAAAAGTTGTCTGAAAATTTGGAAGGTCCTTTTCTAGTGTCAAAGATAGTGAAGAAAGGAACCTACATTCTGAAAGACAAACAGGGCCGTGAGTACATCAGGCCCTGGCATGCAGACAACCTAAAAAGGTACTACATGTAGAATCGGCATGGGTTATGGCGACCACTTCAGTTCATTCGAACTAGGAGTGACCACGCTTTCTTTTATTTTTTGGAACTCACCTCACCCTGAGTGAAGGCTAGATCTATCTTTGTATTAGTCAGTAGCTTGTCTCTAGTTGAATTAGCATTAACAATTATGCTATTTGATTTGTACAAATACTGAATCCGCCCACTGAAGCGAAACGGGATAAAATGAAAGTCCGATTCTACATGTCTATATTTTGATTTTACATCCTTACAATCCAAGTATTGCGATCATGAATGTTTTCCACTGAATCTGTCTTAGACAAGCGATCCCAATCTTGTCTAAAACAAGGGGTCCACGAGTGGAAAATTTCAAACAAGTGCGAAAGTTCAGACTCAATGTTTATACCATCCAAGTTCGCATTCGACCTGGCTTGAAATAAGGGGGCACATATCAGAATTTTTGATTAAGTTTAACGAGTCAGGTTAGAGTTTGTGTTCAATTATTTTTAGCGACCTCAACATTTAGCGCTCTCAACCTCACCAAAAATATGGGGGCCGCATGCCAACTAGCGACCTCGAAAGATCGAAATATTTCGAGCAAATTTAAAGACCTTTGATCATGCCCGAGGTGTAAGACGGGCTTCTACTAGCAATAGGACTAGGTCTATCGTAGCAAAGTACTGGCGAGTCAAGGTCGAATCACATAGAGACTCGTAAAAACACGTTTAATCTAGGTTGAGTGTCACAATTACGGTCTACGACCAACTATGGTGCAAGAACATAAACGATGGTGCCAATAACCACACAAGACTATGCAAGTTCAACAAGAGCACACAAGAGTTCTAATATATTAGTCTAATTATGAGTTATTAGTTATTCCCCCAATATCATGCATCAATCATCCCTGCTGGTAAATTTTAGATATTTAACAACTATGGGTGCTAATCCCTAATATTACGCTATTTCCATTGAAAGGACTGTAGGTGCCTATGTGCAATTAACCTCCTTCATTGGTTGTATTAATTTACATGCAATAAGAATTAGGACTAGCCGGCTCAAGACCGAAGACGTCCTTAAGCAGCTATCGTGAATTGACTAGCACATTCTTAAGGACCGATCAAGACATTGTCCAAGCTAATACTTCACTTTATCATCCTTCATATTTTTTATGATGACATGCATACAGTTCATCAAGCTAACATGTAAATTAAATCTGCCGATCAGACGTAGCTGGCACCAATTATCATAAACTAGGATTTACTAGGTATTCAGATCTAGCGATATAGACCGTCGCAGATCTGAAGAACACAACCTCTATTTCATGATTTCTTCACCAACGATTCAGATCTTTACACATATGGGTCAAAATAAACTAACTACTGCATAAATAGAGCTAATAATAACAATCAAATCATACTAATCACACAGAACAACGGCAGATCTACATCTAGAAAGCCAGAAAATCATACCCTCGAAGACGAGTGCAAATCCTCCATAGATCGCTCCATAGGTGGCGAATCCGTCGAATTCGTGACTAAAACTCATAAAGAAAACAGATAAAGAACAATGAACTTTTATTGCATAGAAACTTGTAGTATTTTTGGTACATTCAAAACTGAGGGCGAGGCCTCTAATTTACAGTTACAAAAACCGACTTAGAAAGGTCTAGAATAACTCTTGTGCAAGAAAATGCGGTTTTTGAAGCTTCTTGAATTCACGTGATTGCAGCAGCATCTCACGCGGTTGCGGAGGTATTTATGTACTTTTCTGCTCAGTCGACTTAACTGAAGGTTCTGGAATACCCTAGGTCCGTTTCTTCATCCAGTTCGGCCCACACTCGGCTTTTAACACTTGACCCAATCTTCGTAACCTGAAAATAGTCCAATAATACACAAAATAAAATCGAATCGGGGAAAATAAACGTTAAATGCAAATTACTCGACTCATGAACCCGACATGTCACATTTACTCCAAATGGCTCATATAAATGGTCGAAAACTACTAATTAATTTTAGCTCATAATGAGTGAAATATTGATGTCGTAAGGTGTATCATTTTGAGTGTCATCAACTACCCCCCACTAGCCTTCTGCTCGTCCTCAAGCAGAGTATCAACGCATAATGTACCTCCAAGAGTAACCTCGATATCTTGCAAGTGAACCGAAGGCTTGGGCCTAGGTTTTATTTTATTATTTTCTTGTTGTTTGGTGTTTTGTCAAGACTTTAGAACATGCAACATGCGACAATCCGTAAGCTTCCCATTTTCCGCACACCATGAGAAATTGTTGGACCAACAGAGAATCTTTTGCAAAATCTTCAAGATCGAGTAAAGTGCAACTAAACGAAAAGAGCAGAGTTTCAGAAAGAAGAAGAAACAAAGAAAGGAGCTGTGAAGTCATGAGAAAAGAGCTTATGGAAGAGGCTCATTCAAGGAAAACGGAGAGAGCAGGATGATGATTTTTATTTTGATGAAGTCATTTTCAGGCTGGGGTAGATCGAAGTCAGGATCGGCCATGTCACTAGAGGTTCCTCTCGTGGAGTTTGGACTATAGTAAGTTTCCCATTCTTCCGATTACACCCTCACTTCTGACGTGAACATCGATGACGCTTTAAGTGGAATGTATGGTCATGGAACCAGCCATTGCTAAGACTCAACATGAAATCTTTGGTGACGAAAGTAGTTGGATTTTGGGACGAAGAATAGATGGAAGAAAGTGCAATGTTGGTTCTATTACACCGCCTCCCGAAGTTAAATGCAAGATTTACGACTTCGAGTAGTAAAAAGGATATAGATTTGAGCACACTTTTTGAAGAACCGGATCTCCGAAGTTTGAAGTAGAAAGCCGGGATCGCCCCGTTTCGCCTATCACTCCCTATTGAATTGAATGGATGATGCAATTTTGGAGCGTGTGATTAGGCCCTTACGAGTTTGATATGACATCCGTGGTGTGAGCTACCGGAAGAGTTGGGAGGTGATTAGCATACCGGTCCCAGGACTACTACACTCTTTACTTCCCGGTAGATAGAAGTTCACAAGATTTACGAAAGGAAACGAATACCCCGTGGGATGGTAATTTCAAGAAGAGGACGTACGGCGGACGGTAAGTTCCTAGTGAACTCGTTTTCCCCTATGCTTGCTATGCTCATTCTCCTTGAATTGTTGATATTCTTTGCGTGGATGCTCGTGTTTCTTTTGATTATCTTTACATCCGCATCAACGTGTCGTGAAAATCTCTTCTTCTATCTCTTCCTTAAAAAAAAAAAAAAAAGAAAAGAAAAAAAAAAGAAAAAAAGAAGAGAGGATGTACATAGAAATAAAGGCGTGGAGTCAAAGTAATGAGCTCAAAAGTTCTACTTATGATGTTGGAGTTGGGATAGTGAGATAGGTGCTAGTGTATTGATCTCCCTCACCTCATAACTCCAGAAACATAGTCCGAATTAGGCAATAGAGTTCGGGTGCGTTACGTATCCTATGGTTGCCAAGAGTGTCAAAGTTGATCAAAAAGGAGTTTTGGGAGTGGTTTGTATGATAAAGTTGAGATACGGTACTTGGTTGATTAGGTTCACTCGTATTCTTACTTTTCTCCAAATTCCCAAAATACCCCTTTCGATTAATCAGAAATTTCACCCTAGCCTAACGTTATAACCTTCAAGTCCTACCCGATCGTGTCCAAACTTAGTGACCTTGATTAGTGGAGAGGCTAGTGATTATGAGACGGTTGGTAGACTTTTGGTTGGGATTCAAGCCCCGACAATCATTTTGAGCATTTTGGTGTTAGCTTGGCACCACACACACTCCATTTTCTTGGATAATGTTGTACCAATGTATTTATGTTAGAGTATTTCTTACTTTGGGGCCACCTCGAGAGTGCGAGTAGTAGCACCTACATCATGAAAGTTGAATCCCTTGGTTTGTTTTAAAACGCCTACTTTACTCGAGGACGAAGCAAAGCTATGTTGTGGAATTGGTTCACAAGAGACGCAGTCAACTTTACATGATTCCGGTTGCATCTTTTACCCCCGTTTACCACACTTTTAGCATGTTTCTTGGTAATTTAGACCGTTTTAGGGTAATATCGTGAGTTTATAGCACGGGGAGTAAATCCGTCACTTTGATGGTTTACTACCTCCTTTTATTGATATCGACCCTATTCCGAGCACTTTACCCTCCGGAATGTTTTGGTTGTTTTTGGTTGTTGTGATGATGTAGGGTATTGGTGACATCTTCTCGTGGGATCGACCTCGGACTCCCGTAGCTTTACTCGCAATCGACCCGGTACACTCGCAACCCCCATCAATTACCACACATTCAGTCAAGACTTTAGGCAGAACATGCAACATGCGACAATCCGTAAGCTTCCCATTTTCCAGTACTTACCACTGCATCAACGTGTCGTGTGATGAATCCTGCATGATAGTGCATCTGTGAAAGAATCAAGTTATAGCTATCCACAATCTTAACTTACAAGTGTGCACACTCGCTCTTCTTGCTTTTAGACTCAGGCAGACAACATGACCCTTTCTTAGGCCGGGCGGACTTGGGGACCTAGTTTTACTCGTTATCCTCATTTGTTTCTTTTTATGCGAGGGTTGTGCATCTTATGCTCCGAGTTTGCTTCCCTCACTGCCAAAGAATTTGATTGATTTTTTTTTCTTCTTCTATTTTTTTCTTCGCTAAGGTCATGCGTTTTACGCTCCGGATTTGCTTCCCAATTGGTGGATTCCTCACTTTTTTTCTCTCATCTCCCGCAAGCCCGTTGTATCCCATTTTACCGTTGTGGCATCATGATTGTTACCATCATCCTACAACATTCGGTTAAAGTATAACAACCAGCAAATATTGATTCTCGGTCTAAAATAACTTTTCATCTCATCCAAATACTTCTCACTCAGATTATGTGCGCAAAAATTGAAAGCAAATGGCGAATTACCAATTAATAAGTCACTACTTCACGCAACATAGCACATGCCCATTGTTCCATGCTAAACTGAATATGCTATAGCCAACTTCAAATCATTCTTGGGCTCATTTTCTACCAATTCCTTAGTCAAGACGTGCAATAGACAAGCTAAAAATAGTGTTTAAAATTTCAGAATTATTCCCTTTTTCGTTTAACATACTAAGACCGCCCTTACCCCCCACTTATTATAGACATTGTCCCAATGAATAATAATAAAGAAAAGAAAAGGTACTTAGCTCTGGAATTGGCTGTCCAAGTGTCTTCATAAATCGTGGAACCGGACTGATGTAAATTGGTTCCTAGTTTCTCCATCATCCTGTTTCGCAAAACACTCCAAAACTGTAAGTAACATGAAAACTGAAAAGGCCAATAAGAAAATATGGTGGCGGTAATCGTGCATACTCGAGGGATGCGCAAAAACAGTTTAAGCAACTTTATTCTTTATTGATCATTGCAAGAAACAACAACTTTTACGAGAGATCACATGAGAATCGTGAAGGAGAAAACCGCATATATCTAGAATCTGGTGACAAAAGATATATATGATGAAAAAACTTTGCGATTGTCATGCTACTTTATTGACTCAATTAAATTCAAATAAACAAAAGCAATAAATAAGGGTGTAGAAATAGTTCTAATTTTATAGTCGCCATCTCGACTGTACTACTAGGGCTCCTTTCACTCGTATTTCGGGTCATCCAACATAAAGACTTCCAATTCCGTGTCATAATTACGCTCTAGGTAATGTTTCAGCCTGTGGCCATTCACCGTGTATATCCTCCCAGAGTGTTCATCCTTGACTTCACACGCACCCGAATCGAAGACGCGCATTGTATACTAGCACCTTATCTCCAACTTGAAAGGTGCGGTTAAGATCCGCTTGTCGTGTTGGAGTTTCGTCCTCTCCTTATATATCTTTACATTTTCATAAGCTTGCTATCGGAACTCTTCCAATCTATTCAACTCTAACAATGTTTTCTCTCCGGTTAAGCCTTCGTCCATGTTTAAGAACCTAGTAGCCCACATGGCACAAAGCTATAGCTCGACCGGTAAATGACACGATTTTCCAAAAACTATCATGTATGGTGACATCCCAATGGTGGTCCTATAAGCGGTTCTGTACGCCCATAGAGAGTTGTCTAACCTCAAAGACCAATCCTTCCTCGTGGGATTCACGGTTTTCTCTAATATCCTCTTTATCACTTTATTTGTAACTTCCACTTGTCCACTTGTCTAGGGTGATATGCTGCTGCTATTTCATGCCGCGCCCCGTACTTCATCATCATCTTTTCAAACAACCTATTATAGAAATGGCTCCCTCCATCGCTAATTATGGCTCTCAGTACCCCAAACCTCATCAAAATATTTTTCTTAAGGAATCTTAGGACAACCTTGGCATAGTTTGTAGGTGAGGCCACTGCCTCTGCCCATTTGGATATGTACTCGACTGCTACCGGGATGTAACGATTAGATTTTGATGATGTAAAAGTTTTGACAAAATCAATTCCCCACACATCAAACAACTCGACCTCAAGGATACTATGCAGCGGAATTTCATTCTGCTCCGAAATACTACCAGTCATTTGATAGGAATGACTGGCTCTAGTGAACTCACAAGAGGATTTAAATATTGCTGGCCAATAGAATCAACACTGTAGTACCTTGGCTGCTATCTTTTCAGGCCCATAGTGGCCTCCAACTTCTCTTGAATGACATTGCCTCAGAATACTAGAAATCTCATTGTCACGGATGCATCTCCTAAGAATATTAACAGGGCACATGTTAAACAAGTAGGGATCATCCCAGTAATAAAGCTTCAAGACCGTAAAGAACTTTTTATTGTACGTGCTCGTGAATTCTGGTGGTAGGTATCATTCCGCAGATAATTCACAATGTTTGCAAACCATGGGTATACCTTTCCCACTCTTGATGTAATGAGTCTTGGCTGAGATGCAACTGGAGCCACTACTGAAACCGCAAAAAGTTGTTCGTCAGGAATGTATACCTCAATCTCAATACCTTTATTTTCTTTTATTAGTGTTAATCTCGACAGGTGATCAGCTACCTGGTTCACAAACCCTTTCTTATCCTTGATCTCCACATCAAACTCCTGTAGGAGTAGAATCCATCTTAATAATCTCGGCTTGGAGTCTTGTTTGCTTAGAAGATACTTCAAAGATGCATGGTCAGTGAAAATAGGGACTTTAGACCCTACAAGGTAAGATCTAAACTTGTCAAATGCGAATATGACAACCAAGAGTTCTTTCTCTTTAGTCGTATAATTCCTTTGGGCACTGTTGAGGGTACGACTAGCTAGTAGATTGGTGTAAAGATTTTGTCCTCGCATTGGCCCAGTGCTGCGCCAACCGCCGTGTCACTTGCATCACACATTAACTCGAAGGGTTTGTTCCAATCTGGTGCTACTAGAATTATGACAGTTATCAACATTTGCTTTAATGTGTTGAATGCCTCATTGCATTCCGCTCCAAAGACAAAATGTACGTCCTGCGCAAGCAATTCAGTTAGTGGTTTAGAGATCTTTGAGGAGTCCTTGATGAATCTCCTATAGAATCCTTCATGGCCGAGAAAGGCTCGCAAAGTCTTCAGGTTCGTAAGAGGTGGCAACTTCTCTATCACCTCTATCTTGGCTTTGTCCACTTCCATTCCTTTCTTCGAAATCCTATGACCTAACACAATTCATTCAGTGACCTTGAAATGGCACTTCTCCCAGTTAAGTTTAAGGTTGGTCTCTTCACATCACTTAAGCACTCTAATCAAGTTGTCCAAGCATGCATCATAGCTACTCCAAAGACAGACAAATCTTCCATGAATATTTCCAAGAAATCTTCCACCATGTCCACAAATAATGCCATCATGCACCTTTGAAACGTGGCTGGCGCATTACATAGTCTGAAAAGCATGCGATTGTATACGAATGTTCCATAGGGACAAGTGAAAGTGGTTTTCTCTCAGTCTTCTGGGGCAATGTGGATCTAGTAGTAAACAGAATATCCATCCAGGAAACAGTAAAAAGCATGATGTACCGTTTAATCTTTCTAGCATCTGGTCAATGAATGGTAAGGGGAAATGATCTTTCCGAGTTGCATTGTTCAGTTTTCTAAAAATGATGCACACTCGATGTCCAGTAATTAGTCGAACATTGATCAACTCATCGAACTCATTAGCAATTGGGAATATGATTCCTATTTCCAGCATCTTTATAATTTCTTCCTTAAAAACATCTTTCAACTGGGGCGTCAACCTCTTCTGAGGTTGAGCTACTGCTTTCCTTTCTGGATCTACAAAGATCTTATGCATGCATACCGATGGGCTTATTCCTCGAATATCCGCTATCGTCCACCCAAATGCACCCTTATGCTCTCTTAGTACTCTTAATAATTTCTCCTCCTTTAAATGTGATAGTGAAGTGGAAATAAACAGGGGGAGAGTATCATCTTGTAAGTATATGTACTTTAGATGAGAGAGTAAAGGTTTAAGTGTTAAGTTCTTCGGTGGCTCTTCCAACGACGACTTCAATATTCTGCCTGTCAACTGCAGATCAAAGAATTTGTGCCATGAAGGTCGATGAATAGGTCCTCCTATATCTACAGAAGATACATGTTCTATTTCTTGCACATGACCTTCACTTCACCTAGGCCAGACTTTCTCCTCCTCCTCGTCTTCGTCTTTTATCAGAAAAGTTTCATCCACTTCAGGGTTTATTGCCAATTGCTGTTGCAACTTCAAAACAAGTTCATTGATAACATGCTTCTCCTTCATCTCTTGTATAACCCATCGTCTTCATTACATTGAAGACCATGCTGTCATCATTCACTCTGAGGACCAACTCACCTTTATGAACGTCTATCAATGTTTTACTCATCGCTGGGAAAGGTCTTCCTAGGATGAGTTGAACATCACTATTAACTTCCATATCTAGCACAACAAAGTCTACTGGGAACACAAACATATCAACCTTAACCATAACGTCTTCAACAACTCCACACGTCTTCATTCCCGACTTATGAAAGATGGAGAGCGGCATGAAATTTACACTCACTCCTAAGTCACATAAGGCTTTGTTCAGGCACACTCCTCCAATGGTGCATGGTATGAGGAAGCTCCCAGGATCTTTACACTTAGGAGGCAGTTTGCGTTGCAAAACTGCCGAGCATTCCTCATTCAGGAAAATAGTCTTAAGGTCTAACAATTTTCTTTTGGTAGAGACTGCTTCTTTCAGGAACTTAGCCTACTCTGGCATTTCTGCCAGAGCTTCTACCAAATGTATGTTTACTTGCAGCTTTTTAAACATTTCAATAAACTTCTTATAACGAGCATCACTATGATTACTCTTAGATTTCCAAGGGGGATATGGTAGAGTAGAGGGATTAACACTTATAGTACATGAAGACTTACCTTCTGCCTCCTGTGCTCCCTGATCATCTACTGATTCTGCAGATTTCCGCGGTGAAGGCTGACGTCATACCGCAGAACCTCCCCTGCTGCTCCTGATTCTGTTGCATGTTGTTGTTCTCTGCTTTATGGTTCTTCTCTGATAATTGTTCCAGGAAATTCTTTTCCACTCCTCGTCATAATAGCATTCACGACCTTCAATTTCTTTTCAGTGTTGCTTGGAGAACCTTCCGGAGGACGAGCTGAAACTTGTTTGGCAATCTGCCCCACCTTGTGTGACAAATTTTGCACTAGGGCTTCCTAATTGGCCAGTCTTGTATCATTCTTTTGACAATGAGTTGTAAAGTTTGCACTAAGCTCACTCATGGACTTCGTTAATTGGTTTACACTCTCGGTCACTTTTGAGCTCATCTTGTCCATGGCTGGTTCCCAACCACCGGACTTGTTTGATTGAGGTAGAAACCTCCACTTTGCTTTGCTCTCTCACCACCATATGGATTGTTATATCTTAAACCAGGGTGGTCATGAGAACCTGGGTGATATCCGCCCCCATATGGGTTTCCTTGCCTTCCTAAATAGTTCACATCTTCGGTGTTGGACATCTCAATTCCTTGGACATTCTCCATCTTGGAGATGCGATCTTGCATGCCGTCCTTCTTTTTGTTGATTACTAGCAACTGGTACCAGATCTGTTGAGAAGTGTCTTCTCCAAATACGCCTTCATCTGCCTTTACTACCTCAGACTGATGTGTCCCCTATTGACTTGTAAGTGCAATATGTTCAAGTTTTTCTTCAGCTTCCTCTGGTGACAACAACGTGAAACACCCGTTGCTCGACGCATCAAATCTCATTTGCTCACTCGGCCGCAATCCATGATAGAAACTACGCATCCTTATTGGCACAGTGATATCATGATGAGGGCATTTCGGTTGGGCCTCCTTAAACCTTTCCCAGGCTTCTTCAAAAGTTTCAGCCGGTTTCTGTTTGAAATTCATGATATCTTGTCTCATCTGCAACGACTTCACAGGTGGGCAGTACATATTCATAAACTTCTGCAAGAGGTTTTGTCCATTTTGGATGGATCTTACTGCTTGAGAGAATAATCATATTGTTGGTCCCTTGAAAAGGCTTTGGTTAAGTTTAGGGGGGGGGGGGGGTGAATAAACTTAACACTTAAAACTTTGGAGTTAACAAATTCTGCAACTTCGGCACACGCGATACTTCGGTAGTCGTCGAGACTTCGATAACGTCGATAAACGAAGTCTGCGACGTTTAGGTTACTGAATTTGTGCAGCGGAATTATATCAAAATTAAGCCTTAATACTTGTTGTTAAATATGATACTAAGTATTAGATACTCAGTAGTGTATGTGTGTGATTTCAGTTGCTAGATTCAGTAGGTATAATAAACTAAGTGCAGAATGTAAATGCTGTAAGTAAGTAGGCAGATTTTATAGTGGTTCCAGGTGGTGTAATCTGTCGGTCCACTCTTCTCCCGTGATGTTGGAGGAAATTCACTAGAGATCTTTGATGTATCTGTTACAAAGATTCCTAAGTTGCTTGTCCTTCACCAATAGCTATGGCTTCACAAACTGAAATCTGGGAACAGGTAGGATTGCTGCTCCTTAGTCTTCCACTGGTCCTTGAAGGGTAGGATTGCCTCTTCACCAGCTCCACCACAAACAACAGTCTTTCACACAACTGTGCTTCACTGTCTTCAGCAGGTTCTTTATAAAATAAAGATTGAATCAAATAAATGATTCAGTTGCAGCAGCTTGATTAGGATGATATAGTCAGCAACTTGCAGTCTTCAAGTGTGTAATCTTGATGTAGCTTGAATACATAATGCACTTGAAGAAATTCTCTAGATCAGCAGCTTTATGCTCAGTAAGTTCAGCAGGGTGTTTTTCAGTTCAGAATAATATCTCTTCAATGTTTATCAAAATTCATCATCTTGTTGATGACGTGGTCAATCAGGTTATAATATACTTGACCACCATAAACCAATACTAGCAAGAGGACTAGGCCCATCGTAGTATAGCTATAGCGAATCAAGGTCGATCCCACAGGGAACCAATTGTGGATCATCTTATATACAAACAATTAATTAAACATGTCAAGGACAAAGAGGCGGTCTACGACCAACATAAGACAAGAAAGGTAAAGACGACTCGACACAACGTAATTAACCTCCCCAATTATAGTCTTTATCGTTTGGACCTAGATAATTTATATAATAAACAAGACTTATTAACTATCAATCCGTTTGTATTTATCTTAGATTGGCTACGGGAGTCATCCCCTTAAACTTGACTTAGCACCGGTTAGGTTGCTAGATCACTGTGCTACATTACGTGACTTCACCTTTTGGGTATCCATCTCATATAACTTGCACGCTTACGACACTAAGGATGCCGATATTAATCGTACACCTCGTCCAGGCAACATTCCTATGGTTAGGCGTACTTCCTAAATGATCGCTCAAGCCCTCGTCCTATTATCAATTACTTGGTAAGTCTCTTGTTAATCTACGATTCACGCATGACTAGGTGTCGACAATTCCCTAATACAAAACTAATCTAGATCTTGCTGAAAGTCCCGAAAGATCGTTCGTGAGCCGAACTAGACGTCTTATATTGGTATTTCCTAATAATACGCTAATGAAAAACCGACGAGCGACGTAGCCGTAGCCATACCTACTGAGATAACATATTCAACTAGGTTAACCTAACCATAAAGACGTGGCATAATTAACAGATGACAGGGGCTCGGTCGACCGAGTGAATAGGCTCGGTCGACCGAATGAACTTATTCGGTCACCCGAACGATTTCGTCCCCAGATTACATCTCTGAACGTATCTCTCAGCGTTTCATCACACACAACGGATTAAACAGTAATTCGCACAGCATTCATATAAACTAACATAGATACACATTAATTAAACAATGCAGATTCATGGATAAATACTAAGTGTATGACGTAGGTTATGGGATCCCTATAGACAAGGTGTCGCCACATCCCTAACGTCATAGCTTAGATCTACATCATCTAGCTATGATTAACAAACTCAAACGATAAAGCATAATTGGGAGGGATTAATTACTTAAAAGAAAGAAACAGAAAATAAAGGCTTACATAATGCAGCCCTTAAATTGCTGGAAACACCCTCAAATAACTACATTGAATCAAAGCTATAATATTGAAGAAAGAATGAAGGGATGTGTTGGTGTATAAGGTGTGTATTACAATTCTCGTAGCTGCTTGCTTATATAGAGGTTTTTGCCGACTTAGGGTGGTTCTAGAAGATAAGCACGATATAAGCCGGAAACCGCCCCGAAGCTGACACTCGGTCAACCGAGAGGTGACACTCGGTCGACCGAAGCTATAGGCTCGGTCGACCGAACCTACTTTTGCACACGTTAATCGTTTTTCTCGTCTATCTTGCTCCCCACTCCACGCTTGCATGTTGATCCGATTAATCTTCCACTTAATGCTCCGATTTTCTTCCTTCCTTATCTTGAGATAATTGATTGAATGACATTAATCCTCTCGATTTGTTGTGATCTGCAAAATCAATAATTATCGCACAATAAATCGGCGTTTTATAATAAAAACGGCTAAATACCAATTTACATAATATAAATCACATAACATTAAATATTAAGTATAAACGTGTGATTTAATATGAAATATATATTATTAATCTCGATTTAAGGTCAACGTTGATGACTTTTACGGGTATAATTTGACCGTCATCAACTACCCCCCACTTAGACTTTGATCGTCCCGAACAAAGCATCAATAAGTCATTTCCCAAGACAACATTTCCCATGGTCAAATCGTACTTACACAAGAAGCTCAAGTCAACTCATACTAGTCATGCTTATAAGATATCCATTATTCACTACAGACTATGAATCGTAGTGATGTGTGCATGTGCATTTAGTTTTATATATTCGTGGCAAGATTAGAGTTTATGCCAACTTCGTAATCTCAACCTACCAACCTCAGCATTCATACTTCTTATGCCTCGCAATGGTTAGAGCACTAGAACAATAAGCAAGAGCGTATCTATAGGGATTTTGGACTTGGAGACCGAGTAGTACTCAAAGCCTCTTAAAGAGTTGAATATTTTTTCATATCTTCATATTTTTCAAATACTATTAATCTCAAGGAAGTAAACTTTTTAGAGTATCCCCCTATCTTAGATCATGTATAGCATCGAATATTACCACAAGCGCGGGGCTACTTTGGTAATGTTACTACAAGCCCAGTGTCTAACATTTTGCTAAAACACAGGTACGTCTCAAGCTTATTACTCCGCTTTAATGGCTAAAAGATAAGAATGCATCAGCAGATAGATATTGATACTAAGTTCACATAACCAATCATCTATGCAATGTACACATAATTTCTTCGATTATTATGATTTGCGCGGTATACTCGATTCATTTATTGAGTAATCGAATAATAAATAACTACTTGCAAAAACGAGCATGAATATCCTTAAATTTACTTAACACAAGTATAAAATGATCACGTACTCATGCAACTTGGTTCCTTTCCTATCAATTCTTAGCTAGGAACTCACAATTCTAAGGGTACGAGATACATAATATGGTATTTATTCAATTTTTTCAATCATGTGCCGTTTCATTCAATGTTCCATTACAACATAACATGGCTAAGTCTCCTACCCCCCACTTAAACGTGGCATTGTCCTCAATGACAAAAATAAATGAGAAGTTAGGAAAAAGACTTAGCTCTGGAAATGGCTCTCAAGTAAAGGAAAAAGATCGGAGTAAATTTCAGCACGTCGTGGAGAAGCAAGTGAAAACCTGTATAAGCAGAAAAACTCCACGAAACCGTTAATAACACCATGTCTATGGAAGTTATAGAATAATGTGGCAGTAATTAGGTATGAATACCGAAAAACATTTTAAGCCACTTTATTTTATACAACCAAAGACAAGAAAAATACTAAATAGAAAGAAAAATAAACAAGCAACTAAAGATGGTTGTCTTCATCTACAACCTCCACCGCCTAAATATTCTTAAAACCGGGTGGAGAAGACAAAGATCAAAAAGCATTACCCGACTTGGGAAAACACGAGGGTGACTGGCCCACTATGTATTCAGTCCAGTATAAAAGAGAAACTTGGTAAGGTATAACAGATGCAATGCGACCTATTGGCTAAAGATAAAATCAAATACTTAGCGCAGAAACTTCTCGCTTGCATTGGATATCAACAACTTAGGGAGATGTAGCTACTCCTCGAAATTACTAATAACCCAATGTATCACGTAAAAGTCATAACCGTCATCAACAAGGTCGGATCGGTGTGATAGTGCAGAACAAAACAAATCATCTAGAAATGCCGGAATAGACGGAAAAGTGTGAAATTTAAAACTTCCGGTAGAAAGATAAGTTGTACTTTGATCGAACCAAAAACCTTTAAAATCTACCTAGGGTCAGAGCTACACTTACCCCAACTAGGATCATGAAAATCAAAATGATAATAGATAATCATTAAAGCTTAGCAATATTTCAAATTCCGCAACACAAAGGTATTTTGTAAAAATGGAGGTTGAGAGTATGACGGGTTTAGAAAAAGATACACATAAGGATGGGAAGAAAAGATAAAGGACGGGTAAGAAATTGTGTTTATGGGTGGGTTGAAAATGGTTAAGGCATTGAGATTGGGTGGGAGAGTGAAACGGATGGAAAGAAAGAGAGGCGATGAAAAGTTTGGTGAGAGGATCGAAAAGTTTGGGCAGATTGGTGAGAGGATCGAAAAGTTTGAAGGTGAAAAAGTGTAAAGGGAAAGATAAGGATAATTGCAAAATGAATTGCACATCACTTTGGATTTTCACTTGGATCACCTAAAAAGTTTTAGAATTTGACCAAGATTGTTCTTGTTCGCACCAATCATTCTCTGTTACATTTTCAATAATTCTCAAGCTCTCTTAATGCTTCCATCTTAAGGTTGATTGCTAAATTTCCTTTTATTTAGCAATTTCTCGACTCTCCTACGGAACTCTATTTCACGTGGCCTATATTGAGTAAAAAAGTTTTGCACATCCTTAGCCCAATGGCCATCGGAACACGGCAAAATAAAAAACCTCAACATATTTCACGTTACTCTTATTTGACTCAAAGAAAACAAAACCTATAATCCTTAAAAGAAATCCTAAGGGTTTTTAAAGAAGTAGTTCTGAGTTTAAAGTCCTCAGCTCGACTTTCCAAAGATTATCCTTGTCAGTTATCATTCTTGGATCGCCAGACTTTGTCCCTCTGAGCACTATAAGAGGTGGGCTTGTTGCTTTTGCGGATTAATACCCTTCCCTTGGTTGTGAGACCTAGGAAACGACATTTATCCATACCATTTATCCAAAGCTCTTACCTCGGCTCTCGTGTTAGGAATTCGTGAATTCTAAGAAACTCGGTTAAAATTACGGTTTTGGCCTTGACAATAAGAAACAATGAATCAAAGTACTCCGAATAAGGTCGGTTATGTAGGCAAGCCTACGCCGTCTTATTCGTTGGAACATATGTGACAGTTCAGGCCAATCCGTCAAGATTAAGCCCCGTTTAGCCCGAAGGCTTATCGGCTATGCTAAGTCTTGTGGAACTGCTGTAACGTACATCACACGTGGAGGGGAGTCGATTGAGCCGAGGCTCGGTTAAACTCGCCCAGCCATGGTTAGACCATTTCCAAACCAATGTACTAAGAGTCTCTGATTTCTAAATTGTCACCCAAAGCATAATCTCGTTTCTGTTTAAGGTGGGTTCACCGAGAAGTCATCACCATAAAACTCAACGAAAGCAGAAGATGGTGTTCTCTCAAAACTCAACGTCTTCTTTAGATTTTGAATGCTTAAACTACACAATTTGTTGCTCCCATGGCCAGTAGAAGGAATCTCATGCATAGGACAATGAGATTTTAACAGAACTACGAGGAACTCTTTATTCACTGCTTCCTTCAACTACTACATGTTTCCCTACACCCTCTAGATGAGACAGATATGGGGCAAAACCATCGACACTAATAAAATTATTCTTACAAACCAACTCCGGGCTAAGATTCATACTAAGGTTCATGTATAGGCTAACTTATGCTCAAAAAACCAAAAAGGTAGTAAAACATAAGCAAAAAAAAGGGTAGTACCTTGCCTTCAACATTGTACCACGAAAAATTTAAGCCATAAATTTTTTCGGAGCCATCTTGGTGCTTTAATGGTATTGCTTCCATCGCTTTTCCCATCTTAGATTCATAGCTCCACATGTTTGCTGGGTTATTTTCTTAGCGCCCGCGAAAAATTACTGACTCAGAATATTGCTTCCCTGGTTTCTGCAAACAGAAGAAAAACAAAAACAAACAGACCGTAGACTGATTTTAACATGGTTTTCCATGCTGCTATCAGACCTACGGATTAAACATACGGGGATAAACAGACACGCGAAATTCCAGACTCGAAAACACAAATCAGAAACCGTGTAGACAGAACAGAACAAGAACAAAACAAAACAAAACAAAACAAAAATTCTAAATCCTCGGTCGACCGAATAAAATTTTTTAATTTTTTTTTAATTTTACGAATCTGGAATTTTCAGACAGAGCAGACAACCAGAGGGACTCAAAAACGTAAAAACAGACTCTAAAACAGAAAACTCGACATGAATAAAAATTATTTATATATAAAATTGACCGTTGGTTCCCCGGCAACGGCGCCAAAAACTTGATGACGTGGTCAATCAGGTTATAATATACTTGACCACCATAAACCAATACTAGCAAGAGGACTAGGCCCATCGTAGTATAGCTATAGCGAATCAAGGTCGATCCCACAGGGAACCAATTGTGGATCATCTTTTATACAAACAATTAATTAAACATGTCAAGGACAAAGAGGCGGTCTACGACCAACATAAGACAAGAAAGGTAAAGACGAATCGACACAACGTAATTAACCTCCCCAATTATAGTCTTTATCGTTTGGACCTAGATAATTTATATAATAAACAAGACTTATTAACTATCAATCCGTTTGTATTTATCTTAGATTGGCTACGGGAGTCATCCCCTTAAACTTGACTTAGCACCGGTTAGGTTGCTAGATCACTGTGCTACATTACGTGACTTCACCTTTTGGGTATCCATCTCATATAACTTGCACGTTTACGACACTAAGGATGCCGATATTAATCGTACACCTCGTCCAGGCAACATTCCTATGGTTAGGCGTACTTCCTAAATGATCGCTCAAGCCCTCGTCCTATTATCAATTACTTGGTAAGTCTCTTGTTAATCTACGATTCACGCATGACTAGGTGTCGACAATTCCCTAATACAAAACTAATCTAGATCTTGCTGAAAGTCCCGAAAGATCGTTCGTGAGCCGAACTAGACGTCTTATATTGGTATTTCCTAATAATACGCTAATGAAAAAACTGACGAGCGACGTAGCCGTAGCCATACCTACTGAGATAACAGATTCAACTAGGCTAACCTAACCATAAAGACGTGGCATAATTAACAGATGACAGGGGCTCGGTCGACCGAATGAACTTATTCGGTCACCCGAACGATTTCGTCCCCAGATTACATCTCTGAACGTATCTCTCAGCGTTTCATCACACACAACGGATTAAACAGTAATTCGCACAGCATTCATATAAACTAACATAGATACACATTAATTAAACAATGCAGATTCATGGATAAATACTAAGTGTATGACGTAGGTTATGGGATCCCTATAGACAAGGTGTCGCCACATCCCTAACGTCATAGCTTAGATCTACATCATCTAGCTATGATTAACAAACTCAAACGATAAAGCATAATTGGGAGGGATTAATTACTTAAAAGAAAGAAACAGAAAATAAAGGCTTACATAATGCAGCCCTTAAATTGCTGGAAACACCCTCAAATAACTACATTGAATCAAAGCTATAATATTGAAGAAAGAATGAAGGGATGTGTTGGTGTATAAGGTGTGTATTACAATTCTCGTAGCTGCTTGCTTATATAGAGGTTTTTGCCGACTTAGGGTGGTTCTAGAAGATAAGCACGATATAAGCCGGAAACCGCCCCGAAGCTGACACTCGGTCAACCGAGAGGTGACACTCGGTCGACCGAAGCTATAGGCTCGGTCGACCGAACCTACTTTTGCACACGTTAATCATTTTTCTCGTCTATCTTGCTCCCCACTCCACGCTTGCATGTTGATCCGATTAATCTTCCACTTAATGCTCCGATTTTCTTCCTTCCTTATCTTCAGATAATTGATTGAATGACATTAATCCTCTCGATTTGTTGTGATCTGCAAAATCAATAATTATCGCACAATAAATCGGCGTTTTATAATAAAAACGGCTAAATACCAATTTACATAATATAAATCACATAACATTAAATATTAAGTATAAACGTGTGATTTAATATGAAATATATATTATTAATCTCGATTTAAGGTCAACGTTGATGACTTTTACGGGTATAATTTGACCGTCATCACTTGTTTCTGAGTTGAAAGTCCTCTATTTATAGGTAGGAGAACATGCGACTTGTGTTTGAAATTCAAATATAACCGTTCCTTGTTTTTGTTCCATCTGATTTGCCCTCTGTCACTATTCATAGGACTGACACTGTCAGATTTCCTTTTTGACAGTGCAGTCTGTCCACCCTTTGACTTATGTCCATTGGATAAAGTCCTGTATCATCCCAACGTTTTTTTAATCCTAACCACTGATTTGTTTGATCAAATCAGAGGTAGTTGGCTGTCCTTATCCATGTAATCTTCCAATATAATCTTGAATTAATCGAGGTATATATCAGCAGGTTGATCAGTCTGCTGAAGTACCTATCGATCCGTTGAACGACAATTTCTTTGTGTATAAAATATAATGCAGCTGATTTCTTTTATCTAACTTTTGTTTGTGAAGTTAGATTACACCTTTTTTAATATAACCAAGTTCCAAACATCATCCAACTTATGGAACTTAGACCTTCTACACAAGGTATATGTAATCAGTTTAGGTCATCACAGACTTGCCTAAATTCTGATTCCATATCCTTGACTTTAATTACTAAGTTTGATCCCTTAGCCTTCATTTACTGAGTTTGAGCCCTCAGCCTTCAGTCTTCAGTCTTCAGCAGGTTCCTGACTAGTCGACTGACCTATCTACCCTACTGATATTGACTAGTCTGTTGAAATAGCTCAGCTGACCATTACAGTGCTTGTTTGATCAAACCTATTTATGAATCAAACTCTAATAAGCCTATACATTTGATCTAGACATCTTTTTGCCTTTGCACTATAACAGCTAGTCTGGCACTCATCATCAAAACTAAGAAATAAGTCCAACACATATCTTTGCCTTATCCTTCAGTGTGAAAGGAAATAGCTTGAGATTAATGTTATCTTTAGGCACTCCTGTTGGTTTGACAGTGCAGACTATCTCCAAGAAGTTGGTGACATGTACACTTGGATCTTCGTTCGGTACTCCATGGAATGTAGTGTATTTTTTCACCATTTGTATGACATTAGGCTTTGGATGGAAGACTTCAGCTGCATTTTCTGGTTGAACAATTTCTAGCACGAATTGCTCAATCGTTGGCATCGCATAACTCT
The DNA here is from genome assembly GCA_036785695.1 of Gentiana straminea. NCBI lineage: Eukaryota > Viridiplantae > Streptophyta > Magnoliopsida > Gentianales > Gentianaceae > Gentiana > Gentiana straminea. Next base: position 6,586,167 of record JAVUPR010000398.1, read on the forward strand.
GTAGAGTCCTTCTATCTCCTTGTACCACAACTCCTGCTCCATTTCTTCGATTGGAACCGTTCTGTCCATTGCCTACGTTCTGTGCCATTGTCTCTTCTAGAAGTGGAATCTCCACGTCTCTATCCTTCTCACTTCCTTCGTGCAAACTTGCTTCGTCAGCCAGCCTTTCAGTTCTTTCTCGAGCTTCCTTGCGTTTTTGCCTTGAAATTTTTTCAATTTTTGGTATGGATCGCTCAAGTTTGGTTGTTGAATCCTTGTTGCATACTACAAGACACAAAAAGAAATAAAAAGTTAGTTACTTGCCTCGGCGGCTGTTACACTCGCATGGCATACTCAAAAATAATAATACAGACTCTAACTACGGACTCTAAAAAAATAGAATCGACTCTTTTGATTTCTGGTATCCCTGCTGCGGGAGTAGCTCACGCGGCTTCGCGACCAGCAATTTTCCAGAACCGATCTGAACAGACTCTGTACGACTCAGATAATTACAGACTTCAAAATAGACACAGTTAATGAAATAAAAATCAGAATATATACCAACAATTCACCCCAAATTAAAAGTATCTTTGACATGAGTCCCCGGCAACGGCGCCAAAAATCCTGATCCTGCCCGCGGTGTAAGCACGGGCTTTTACTTGAAATAGGACTAGGTCTATCGTAGCAAAGTACTGGTGAGTCAAGGTTGAATCCCACAGAGACTCATAAAAACACATTTAATCTAGGTTGAGTGTCACAATTACGGTTTACGACCAACTCGGGTGCAAGAACATAAACGATGGTGCCAATAACCACACCAGAATATGCAAGTTCAACAAGAGCACACAAGAGTTTCTAATGTATTAGTCTAATTATGAGTTATTAGTTATCCCCCCCATATCATGAATCAATCATCCTTCCTGGTAAATTTTAGATCTTTAACAGCTACGGGTGCTAATCCCTAATATTACGCTACTTCCATTGAAAGGACAGTAGGTGCCTATATGCAATTAACCACCTTCATTGGTTGTATTAATTCACATGCAATAAGAATTAGGACTAGCCACCTCAAGACCGAAGACCTCCCTAAGCAGCTATCGTGGATTGACTAGCACGTTCCTAAGGGATCGATCAAGACATTGTCCAAACTAATACTTCACTTTATTGTCCTTCATCTTAATTTACGATGACATGCATATAGTTGATCAGGCTAACAACATGTAAATTAAATCTGTCGATCAGACGTAGCTGGCGTCGATTATCATGAACTAGGATTTACTAGGTATTCAGATCTAGCGATATAGATCGTTGCAGATATGAAAAACGCAACCTCTATTTCATGATTTCTTCACCAACGATTCAGATCTTTACGCATATGAGGTAAAATAAACTAACTACAACATAATTAGAGCTAATAATAACAATCAAATCATACTAATCACACAGAACAACGAAAAATCTACATCTAGAATGCTGGAAAATCATACCCTCGAAGACGAGTTCAAATCCTCCATAGATCGCTCCCTAGAAGGCGAATCCATCAGATTCGTGACTAGAACTCATAAAGAAAACAAATAAAGAACAATGAACTTTTATTGCATAGAAACTTGTAGTATTTTTTGTACATTCAAAACTGATGACGAGGCCTCTTATTTTTAGGTAGAAAAACCAACTTAGAAAGGTCTAGAATAACTCCTTGTGCAAGAAAATGCGGTTTCCGAAGCTTCTGGAATTCATGCGACCGCGGCAGCATCGGATGCGGTTGCGGGGGTATTTACGTACTTTTCTGCTCTGCCGACTTAACTGAAGGTTCTGGAATATCCTAGGTCCATTTCTTCATCCAGTTCGGCCCACAATCGGCTTTTAACAATTGACCCAATCTTCGTAATCTGAAAATAGTCCAATAATATCGAATCAGGGAAAATAAACGTTAAATGCAAACTACTCGACTCATGAACCCAACGTGTGACATTTACTCCAAATGGCTCATATAAATGGTCGTAAACTACTACTTTTAGCTCAGAATGGGTGAAATGTTGATGTTGTAAGGTGTATCATTTTGAGCGTTGCAACATTCGAAACAATGCAGAAATAAGAGAAATTCCGGAGCATAAAATAAAGGCCTAAAAGCGGCCATGAGTTATATAGATGCAACAAAATAATGTTATTACAGAGATTGTTTGATGAAAACTAAGTAACAAAGTTAAGATTACGATCAGATGAGCCAATAACAAATTTATCTTCATTTGTCTGCGGGTGGAGTCTCTATATGATCTCCAGTTAAGTTCAGATAATGGTCACCCTCATGCTCAACGTTTTGCTCGCCGCCTTCGGCATCGCCGCCACCTTCGGTTGTGGCCCCATCACCCCCAGCAACTGGATTGGGCTCCGCCTTAATCAGAGTAGTTAAGTTCACCTCGTTCCGGGGTGGCGGGACCCAGATCTCCTCCTGTCAATTGGTCCGCGTTAAACTCGGTAGTATCATCATCAATGTAAGGGATCTCAGGGTGATATATCCACAACGAACGATGTTTTTGGGGATGGGAAGCCCATTCAGCCAGCACTTCAATGCTAGGCCCCTCTCCACCGTTCGCCCACCTAAAGCATCGGACACAATGATAGAAGCCCTAGTCGAAGCTCTCCTCCAGGACCTCCCTGAACTCATTGGAGTCTTTATATGCTTGGACAGCTACGGGCCCGACCTCCTCAGCTACTTACCTGGCTTCGGTGAGCTACTCTTTAAACCCTGCAAGTTCCTTCTCAAGCTCGCCGCTTTTAGTAAGATGCTTTTTAAGCTGCACATCCCTCTCCTCCAGCATCTTCTCAATAGTGTTTAGGCGCTTCTTATGACTAGCACTTTTCCCCTTACAAACTCTTGTACTTCGTGCTCACGTCGGCCAAAACTCCCTCTACCTTAGCTTTAGCATCCTCAGAACCAGCAGCTACCGACAAGATCTTATCCATCTCATCCTTATGCTGGGTCGCAGCAGCAACCATGGAATTGAGGGCCCTAAATTGACGAGTACCGATCTGAAACAGAAAGAAGAGTGAGCCCGCAAAGACACAAATGAAACAAAAGAAAAAATAAATAATGCTAAGGAAATGAAAAAGTCTAGAATCTTACCATGCTCGCAGCCAGGCTGAACTGTCCGACCAAATCTCCAAGTTCACTGAGCGCGTCAGCTTCAGGGTTGGTTTTGTCTGATATCACCACCAGAGAAAGCATCCCATCACCAATTTTTAGGGGAGTCTCCGGGGGCACATTCCAACCAACGTACTTGAGCAGGATAACGTCAGCAATCGACTCCGTTATCTTTGAGCCCCGAGGCTTCTTCATACAGTTGGGATCAAGCCACCAGGCCGGCTTCCCTATGTTCCCGACAGGCAAAGGCTCCCCCGAGTCGGATCTTGGCTCCGCACGAACCTCAGCCTGCTTATCTTTCACCGCGGCCCTCTTTGCAGCCTTTTCAGCATCAACGTCATCATCAAAATGATCCCCTCCTCCGCCGATTTCAATATCAACAACAGTTTCAAGATCGGCAGTAGAGGATCTTGGCTTCTTAGAGGCAGGTGCCTCCTTAGACTATGCGGCCTCATCAGTTTGGGACCTCTTACGAGCATCGACCGCGGTCCTAGAACCAGGAACAATACTCTTGTCTTTCTTCCCCATCCTGGAAGGAACAGTCGTAGCGGCGGCCTCAGAGGATGCGGGTATAACTGAGGCATCCACCAGAGGCGGCGATGTCCCCGGAGCCTTTTTTCATTGTTTGTTCCTTTTCTCGGCCTGCTTCCGGGCCGGATCTCTCTTTACGGCCCCCCTTTTGGTTGCATCAACCATTGCAACTGCAAAAATATGGGTCAATACAAAAACAAAGTATATGCAGATTAATTTAAGTGCAAGTATGAATGACAAAAAGAAGAAAACCCAAAGGAAAGAAAATTACGGGAAGATCCCCTCTCTGGCCTCCCTTGGCAAACATCGCATCGGGTGGGAAAACACCTACCAATATGGCATTCCCCTTCCCAGTCAGAATCGGAGCCTTGCGACACAATGAAAACTAAGGGCCGGGAAATCACGGGGCCAAAAATCCCCGCCAAACTGGCGTATCTATTCTGAGGATCGATCAGTGCCCTCCAACTGATATTTCTCTTTGATTGGGAAACCCCGTCAGAATTGATGAGCTTCAAAAGGAATTTCATGAAAGGCTCTTCATAGCCCTGCACCGCATGAGCCATTCTAGTCGGCGCCTTCCCCACTCTCGACCCAAAATGCGGGACCGGCCACCCGACGCTGGACTCCATCTTTAGGACCCGCTCCCCCCGATTATGAACTTTGTTGGGAGGGTTAAAGAATAGATACGGGGTTTGCACCCTCAAAGTGATCTGACCCGCAACTGCGGTACCACAGAACATATAAAATCTGTTGAAGATTCCCAAACACGGCTCCTGCCTATTAGTCCGACATAGAACAATGAAGGCGCAATGATCCTTATTGGCCAAGGAATGAAATCACTTGGTAAAGCCACCCTCCATGAAGAAATGATCGAAGACGTAGGCCCACATAGAAATGGTGAATGACAAAAATGTCGCCCGAACGACGTGAACAACTGCGATCCTAGGCGGTATGGGTGTACGATCTTTTGACTTGGTCGGAAAAAGGGTGAACCGGTGAGTTTTAGGAATATTATACGGTGGAAAGGCGCGAAGATACTCTCACAATCCTGGATCGCCGCCCATTCATTGACAACCCGTTTGTCAGCTCATCCATCCGAGTGAACTCTGCCCGAGCCACGGGACTGTTGGGTTTCGGGGTCATGGTGTCCTCTTTTATGGTGAGGAGACAAGGGTATTCGTCTGGTTAGTTCCTCCTCCTCATTCTCCTCCCACACAAAGTCCTCAATGACAGGAATATGGGCCTCGACGCCCATAGCTTCCTGGTCGGCAGAACCGCTCACGCCGACCTCCTCGTCGTCATCAGTTTGAACAGTTCGAGCTCGCTTGCTTTTCTTCTTCCTCCGACGATTAGCCAAGGTGTCCTGCTCGATGATCTTGCCTATGCCAAGTAGGTCGTCATCGTCAAGAGGCCCGCCTACGTCTTCATGGCTGGCAAGGATTACGTCGTCAAGATCCACGGATCCGCTGATACTGGGTCCACTGACCCCTTCACCCGCTATAGCGTAGTCATGAACCTCCTGGTCATCGTCGGCATGGTCGCTAATGGTGTGATCACTACCTGACATCCTGGAAAAATCAAAGGGCGAGGCGGAGTTAGAAATCTGCCAAATACTGGAAGTTGGGCCATGGCAAGCGTGACCGCCAACCTTGTCACCTCGCCCTTCCGATATTTCAATATAATGGAAGGAAAACCATCTACTCTAAAAGGAAGACTAACGGATACTTATACGAATGGAGCTAGGTAATGCAAAACAGTTACAACACCAAAGTCTCAACCTTTTGCCCAGAAAACCAAAGGCAATACCAAATGCCCACAAAAAAAGAGAACTAAACCTTACCCAGAAAATCATGAACAAACCTCATACAATCAATTGGGCACACTCACAAACCCAGAAACAACAAAGCAAACACGGAGAGCAAAAGTACAAAGTTTCCAGTCTATAAAAATAAAAGACCCAAACTTTAATGCCACGATCGATTCAAAAAGCATAGAACATGTTCAGAATGCACTCAAGGGAAAAATGTAAAGAGATTGCATAAACCAGAGAAGAAATCGAGAGAAAATACCTGTAAATTGGTTGAAGGAGATGTCGGAAACTGAGAAAAGCGACCGGAAACTTCAAACATATGCCGGAACCTCCAAACTCGTACCGGAAAACACAAATGTAAGCCGAAAACCTCAAAGATTTATCGGAAAATTCTTACTAATTCGCCGGAGATCTATTTGCTACAAATATAGGGAATGTGTAAAGTTTTTGAGAAAAGGGAAGGATCACCTTTTATAGGCAAAGGATAGGATGATCTAACAGCTTAGATGGAAAGGACTGGAGGGTTGAGGTTTAGGCTGTCTTTTCGAATTTCGAATTTCAAAATTCGCCATCATTACTTTGCGGTTATCGAAACGGATGTCATCACGTCAGGATGGTTACCAAAGTTTCCCAACCAATCGTGGGACACGAAGTAACCCCTCAACCGTCCCATCACTTATACGACCGCAACGGCTTCTTAGAAGACACATGTAACCATCACAACAGTTATAAAAGGATTAGATCCGCAAATAAGCAAGTCGCCACACGACACTGAAGTCACTGATAAGGTCGTCCGCTCAATAGCGCGGCACCAAAGATCATCCGCTTAATAGCGCGATCCTAGAGGCTATGGCTATCTGCCACATAAATCCATCCATAAGGCTAAGGCTACCCACAACATAAAGCCATCAACATTGCTAAGGCTATCCGCCACATAAAGCTATCCACAAGGCGAGGTCGATCAACGGCATGAAAGCCATAAGAGGCCTACTCCAAGTAAGGCATTCAGGCAAAGCTAACAGGCAACCCACCACTATAGCAAGATGCCACGATACTCCAAGGCAATCGATCCTCGAGCATACTTTACAGCACGCCTAACATTCCAAGAGAATGCCTGAGGCACGGAATAGGGGGCCATTGATATGCCCGAACGATAATCCAGCCCGCGGATCTCTATTTGGATCCCCCTAGCCACCAAAGTAGCGGATAAGGCCAGCAGCCATTGGAGTCCGTGAACCCATTAGCCATTTCGGGCCTGTGAGCCCATGGCCCCGTACCAACGCCCTCAGCCCAACGCAGTCCCAGGGAAGGCTAAAGGGCCAGCCCGCGAGCCCATAAGGCCATCAGGTCCGCCGGAGACCAGAGCCCGCAATTTAAGGATGGACAAGCTACAGCTCAAGGGTTACAAGATGAGGATACAAGAGAAGGCTAAGTGTTAGGCCCGCACCTTGTTGGCACCGCGAGGCCTGCAGCAGTTGGCGCCGCCGAACGATAACTAGCTTAATTATTATCTCATTGCACTTGCTTGTATCTTATTGTCATTAGTTAAACCCTAATATGTGGATTGCCTATAAATAGGGGCTCAATGTAATGTTCACATAGAGGCAATAATAACAAACCAAGGCAAAACTCTGCCAAATTACTTGCTCTTTACTGAAGGACGGAGGTAGACTATGGGCTAAGGGGGCTACCCAGCCTGTTTTAATTTTTTCTATGTAGTATGTATGTTCAACCCACCAACTCATCAGTCCAATAGATAATTAATTAGGCTTACAGCCCACCTAACCTGAGCCACTAAAAGTATATGTTACAACAAAAAAATGATTCTATTGGCATCACACTTTTATTTTCGACACCACGATTATTTCAAACAATCAAAATTACTTCAAGCACAATGATTATTTTTAATAAAAATAACGTAAGTGGTACATGACGTTTAAAAAACAGCATTAGTAATGACAGCGACGTTATAGTTTTAGAAATGTCAATGTCACTTGTTAGTAACGTCAGATCCAATGAATTGACACTGGAGTTAACGTTTGTAGTTTGGGAAGTAAAAAAAATACATCATAAAGTATAAATAAATTTTAGTATTTTTCCAGAAAATTATGCCGTATAAATAACATTGAAAAAAAAATCTCAGCCCACCCGACGAAAAATTCTTGGCTCCGTCCTTGTCTCTACTCTTCATCTAGCACCATCACTTCCACCACCACGAGTCCCTTTCTACCGCCGTGCACCACCGACTTCACACCAAAATATAATCAGATATCCACCACTAATATCAGCGCTGAACACCCAAGATAATTTCGACATTATCACGATTAGAGACATTTAAGTATCAAACTTATTAAAGTAATTGAAGATCTCATCAACCATAATCACTATCATGGTTTCTCTATCACAGTTAAATACTATGGACGTTACTATATATTCAATCACATAAATGGTTCACAAAGATAAACTAAATATATAATAACAAAAGTGATTTTATTACTCATAATAATGATATTACATGAACTAAATTGACTGCAAACGACTCGACCAGGTCGGATTTGGTCCAACCCGATTGGGTTTAGGTCACTATTTCAACATACTTAACAGTGTATATGTTTTTAGTTCTTACACCAACAATCACTACTTCAATTTTAGCATATATCATGCAACTTTTTTTGTCAAAGGAAACAAACATACCAATATCATAGAATTGTGTAATACTAAGAAGATTGTAAGATAAATTCTAAATATAAACTAAATTTTTTATTTTCAGTTTTTCATTGAAACACACCGTACCAGTTCTAAGGATCTTTCACTTAGCATTGTCCCTTAATGTGACATGTCAATTCCTACAATTGGCCTCCAATGTTTTGAATGACGTTTTCTGACCAGCCATGTGTCTGGAACAATCTCTATCCTTGTATGATTGGGTTGTTTCGTCCTTCTTTGACATCAAACATATCTACACAACGCAAACACACATAAGGGGCACCCTTAAACTTTGGTCCCCATAATGTTAGTCCAACAAATCAGACAGGGAGTCTGGATTTTTCAATCCAGCATCAAGATTTTCCTTTGACTTTCCAGCAGCAAAATCAAGTTCATGGATATGTCATCTGCACAAGGCAACAAGGTAATCTTAACAAATTCATCATTAACTTTTCAATATGCGGACAAGGCTCTAGTGAAGAACCCTTCTGGTGATTACCTATTCTTTGTCATTTACCTTTTCCTTTTCCGTGTCTGTCCAAGACTAATTAGGTCTCCGAGCATGTCCGTTTTCATACTTGTCCTCATGTCTGTTCAAGTTATTTCTTGAACGATCAGGTCTTCTCAAATCATTGGCTGTGTGTGAATGATCACTCTTCTTATCATTAGAGTGTATGTGAGAAGACTTTCTGTAAGACTTGTAATCATGTCTTCGATGAATGAAAGCTTTACCTTTTTCTTTAATTTCTTCTCTTCCAACATGCATCATCATTCCTCATATTTCGATTTGATATAATAAAATCCACTTTTTCAGGCTAAAAACAAGAAGATAGATAAATTTAGTTGATGCAAAAATGTGCCTATTGCATTGAGAATCATGCCTATATATAATGTAGAAAAGAAGAGTCTAAAACTATAGAGATTTCTTAGAATCAAAATAATGAATAAACTAAATTAGGTGCTCACTAATTCTCTTAACTAAGAAAATAAAATAAAATCAAAATATTCTCCAGTATTTATTCTCCAATAGTGATTTTATTGTGGTTAAGGACAATAAAAAAATCACGAAACCATCACATTTTAACCAAACCAAATTTTATATGGTTGATTTTTTATTTTATTTTTGGCTACAAATAAAGGGTACACAAATAAATCCTTAAAATCTATTGGTCGGGCACCACCAAATTATAGTTGGTCATGGGCCAACTTAAAATATGCAATTCTCCTAAATATCTCCTAAATAATAAATAAAGGAACATATTTCACACAGAAAATTATTTTATCCCAATTCAAGTCAGAAAATAATAATTATTCTGATTCAATTCGAGTTAGAATTTTGAATGTTTTCTATACGCAATACCGGTCTGAAAGACTTTCCGACTAAATTGAGTCAACAAAACTTTTAACATTCTGTCTGAAATTCGGTCCGAATCAACGAGTTTGCAAAGTGTTCTGACCCAATTGGACTCGGACAACGATGATTATTCTAATTTAATTTGAGTCAGAATTCTGATTGTTTTACGTACTCGATACCGATTAGAAAGACTTTCTGACTAAAAGTTAAAAAAAACTTTTAACATTCTGCTTGAAATTCGATCAGAATCAACAAATGCAAAAAAAAAAACATAAATTTGATGTGTAAAAGTGGGAAAAAAAAATTATTGCTGTGTATTAACACATTTAGTTGTGTGAAAAAACATTCCCTAAATAATCTCCCTTTCACTTGAATAACTTTATGTTTCAAAATCTTTGAGTGTTGGATGTAATTAAGTGCTGAACATGTTAAAACAAAAATCCTTTAACAATCCCAGAAACATTATACATCATTTATAACATGAAGTTTTCCTTATGAAGGTGGTGGGAAGAATTAGACCTTCCCTCGAAACTTCCATACATGAGAGACAGATTAGTAACAAACTACTTCTGGAGCCTGTCGATGGCTTTTGAGCCTCATTTCTCCATGGTTCGGATCCTTGTCGTCAAATTCTTGACAGTTGGAATATTTATTGACGACACCTTTGACGCTTATGGCACTATGGATGAATTACATCTTTTGACAGCTGCCATGCAACGGTAATTTTTCTTTACTCATTTACCCGATATATTTCCCATGTAATTCCGTATACGTTTATTTATAGTTTCACCTGCAAATTTAAGCCTAAGCCACACGGGAGAGGATCCCCCCCCCCCCCCCCCCAACCCCCCCAAATAATTTATGGGAAATTAGGGATAAGGACACAATCTGAAATATTATTAAGCGACGGGACAACTACATATTTTTTATAGGGAGAAGGACAACTGCATAATTTTTATAGCGAGAAGGACAAACAGTGAATCCCGAAAATTAGTGAATCTCCCTAGTGAATCCCGAAATCAGTGAATTTCGATAGTGAATTTTGACAGTGAATACCGAAAATCAGTGAATCCCGACAATGAATTTTGAAAATTAGTGAATTTCGACAGTAAATTTCGGCAGTGAATTTCGAACACAAGTGAATTTCGACAGTGGATAAATAGTTTTGTCCTTTATGCAAAAGTTTCAAAATACTGTCCTTCTACTCAATTGATGAAATATTTTTGTCCTTCTCCCTCATTCCCCCAATAATTTATCCAAAAGGAATCGAATGAAGAATCCGCGACTGTTAAATGTGGGACTAAATTCCCATATTGGTTATTTGTTTACTTTGGGCCTTTATGTTCTTGGAATAAGACCTTTAATTAAGTTATATGTGTGAGTGGACTAGTATCATTTAGGATAAAATTCTATTGACTATAGCTCAATAGATGAGCTATTTTTATATTTGTTGGGCATTACAAGAGTTTTTTTTTTGTTTTTTGGTGAGTGGACATTACAAGAGTTTTGTATTTTATATTATAGTGATAGCGTTATCTTTCGTCCGTGAATGTAGTTTAGTTGACCAAACCACGTAAAATGGGGTGACCGAGGAGTTTGTAGGAAGGTCAACCAGAGTCGTGCAATGAAGATTCAAAATTGCTTTCCTTGACTCGAGAACTTACTCCGAAAAAAAATACTTCAAAGAGAATATAAAGATTATTACCAGATTGATCTAATTAAAGGATCAACATTTTATCTTCAGTTGTTTGCTGAGCATGAAAGTCGTCCAAAAGTTTGGCCTCTAACGGTGATCCACACGAATAACGACTGCAATCCTCGTAGGCTGGAATCCTAATTAATAAGAAAGTTCGACTTCTTGGTCGGCTTTTCTTCTTTCAAATTCTTAGAATAAGAAGTCTTTTAACTCTTATGAACTAAAGTTTCCAACGAACTAGAGTATCTCTTGATTATAGTAATTGGTGTATTGAAAAGCTTGACATCTCATATGGGTATGACCCGGACATCATGCAATTGGGACTCCTAAGACATTTGTCGGGCCATATTAGCAAATGGGTCAACACAGACTTAGCCCACTTTTGGGCCCTTTCTCAAAGGCTTCGTCTTGGGATTTACTAACCTCATTTCAGTAGCCTCAAAGCTCAGATCGTTAACTCGTTTCAGTTCGGACATTGCAAGCATCGTCTCAGCTCGGTACAGACCATCCGCAGCTCTGGATAGCCGTCATGACACAGGATGTCTACGTCTCACATCACCGACCCGATGACATGCTTATCCAAGTCTCCCAAGAACAAAACACATTGTCCCCGAGCTCAAAGGGCGGTTATGAGTCATTAAAGAGCATCATCTCATGATTGATCTTCATTAACTGTTATGGTCCTATTGATTCAACTCCTTGATTCTAGCCTAAATGGGCCATGACTGCTCCACGATAGCATTATAATAGCCCCTGAATCACAAGCCATGAAATCAGGGATTCATAATCAACTCCCCTACCGACTACTATATAAAGAACCTTTTGTCCTCACAACAAGAACTACGTCATTGTCTTGATCCCAAACCTTCTGAGTCGTAGGTTGTCTCAATTGACACAACTAAGAATCACCACAAACACCATCAAATTTGTAGTTGGATTTCACCCAAATAGATCGAATCCGATTGCCTGATATCATACCTAGATGATTGCTAAACAACATCATTCGAAGATAGAAGAAGGGCCTTTAAAGAAGATGTTTTGAATAAATAGCCCTTCAACTAATCGATCAATCATGATTCGCAGCAAAATAGGCAACCGGCAAAGCCGAAAAAGAAAAGGTTATCAATCGACCGGAAGAAAACAAAATCACGAGAACTCATGAGATGAGAAAATTACAATATTCTTAAAGAAGACGTACCACTGGCACAGGGTGCAGATGAAATGTCTAATCCTAGCCAAATAACAAAATGATGTGGAGAAATTGTTGCTGAGACTAACGCGGAGAAGTTTGTTGCAGTACATGTTTGGTGTAAACAAAACAACAAATATTTTGTGAAGCAAGCAAGATTAATTAATTATGAGTCAATCATCATGTTTATTACATTACCATGAGATTGCGATGGTGTGTTAAAGACAGTGACAACAAATTGTTGAATATAGTAATTAGTTTATTAGTTACAGTACTAAAGTAATTAACAGTTAGTCTAGTAGTTATTGTGGTTAATTAGCTTTAGTTACTATTCCCAGCTGTAATATTGGAAAGCTCCATATATAAAGCTTTCCCAAAAACCTTTTGATAGTCAACTCGTCATTTTATTGATTACACAAACTTTACCAAAATATAAAGAAAGATGACCTAGATCATCTTCTTCCCCAATTTCTTCATTTCAGTCGATTATCATTCAATCATTTACTTTTCCACATAGTATCAGAGAGAAAAATGATGCGCGCAGAGTTTCCATTGCAGTTTTGATTTCTTTTTCTGCTAATTCGAAGGAAATTAGTTTGTTTGTTATCGATTCGAAGCTTTACGAATGGCTGACGAAGCGGTTATTCCTGTCTCAAGCCCCTACAACATACATCCTAGTGAGAGTCCGTCTCTGGTCCTCGTTCAACCTATTCTCGATGGAAATGGAGTCAATTATCACTCGTGGTCGCGTTCTGTGAAGATGTCGCTGGTCATGAAGAATAAAATAGGGTTTATAGATGGTTCGATTGTCAGGCCGGATAGAGGAGATCAATGCAACACCACTATAACTTCATGGCTGCTGAATTCAGTATCAAAGACCATTGCTCAGAGCGTTATGTGGATGAATACAGTGAAGGAAGTTTGGGAAGACATTCAAGACAGGTATGCAAACCTAGATTCTTTCAGGCTATCCGATTTACTTGAGGAGTTAAACGGAATTAAACAAGGAGATCTTACGGTGTCTCAATATTTCGCTAGAATCAAAATCATTTGGGATGAAATTAATGTCCTAAGGCCTGTTCCTGGTTGTAAATGTGAGCCTGCTTGTCACTGTGACCTAATTCCCACCATAGTTGCGTATTTTGAAAGAGAATACGCAATTAGGTTTCTGAGAGGGTTAAATGAGAGCTTCTTGCCGGTTAACTCTCAGATTTTGCTGATGTCTCCTTTACCTAGCATCAAAGTTGCATTTCCCATGACTTTAAATTCGAAAGGCAAAGGAAGGGTAACTTTGCAATTGGAAATCAATTGTCAGATCATACTGTACTGGTGAATAGGTCAAGTATCAACAATAATTCATAGGATTTTGGAAGGAGATTCAACAATTCAGATAACACAGGTACAAGGAGGTCATATCAACAAAATCAAAATGGAAAACGTCCACAGTGTACATTCTGTAGCAAGTCTGGTCATGTAGAGGACAAATACTACTATAAACATGGTTTTCCTCTAGGTTTTAAACCCAAGGGAAGGATCAATATGGTGGAAGGTAGTTCAGAAGATGATGCAGCTCAGAATATTCAACCTGCAAATTCATCATCCGGTGGTGGTTATTCCCTAAATCAGCTTCAGTGCAAACAACTGTTGTAGTTACTCAATAAACAGAATTAGGGGAACAAAGAGAATAAGAGTTCACACATGGTCAATCAAGCATCAGTTTTATCTGCTTCTTTTATGCCAGAAGATGATTTGGGAGCAGGTAATCAACACAATAAATGGATTTTGGATTCTGGAGCAACAGATCATGTCATTCATGACATGAAACTTTTTTCAAAATTTCACAAGGTTGAAAATATTAGTGTCAGTTTGCCAAATGGAAAAAATGTCATGGTTTCACATGTTGGTGAGGTGCAAATAGGAACACATATCCTGCTACAAAGTGTTTTATGTGTGCCAGCTTTCAAGTTTAACTTGATATATGTTAGTAAATTGACTAGGAATGGAAATCTTAGCATAGTATTTAAATCTGATGGCTGTTGTATACAGGATCCAACACATGGGATGATTGGATCAGCTAAGATGTACAAGGGCTTATATCTGTTGGATGCTTGTCAGAGTCAGAGTAGTCAAGGCATGGCAAGCTGCATTGCAGTCACTTTTCACAACACACCTGGTTTGTCTGATGACATGGTTTGGCATTATAGGATGGGGCACTTATCTCCTCAAGGATTACAGCTGCTCAAGGCATATAATAAAGAGATTTTTAGTCCTAGTTTGTCACATTTGCCCTTTGGCTAAAGAGAAGCATTTGTCTTTTCCTTTGAGTTGTTCTTCAGTGCAAGGTATTTTTGATTTGGTTCACTTTGATATCCGGGGACCCTATAAGAATGCTACTGTACACGGGCATAGATCTTTTCTCATTGTGGTGGATGATTTCAGTAGATGTACATGGGTCTATATGTTGCATGATAAATCTGAGGCAAGGGGATTGGTTCAGAGTTTCTATTCATTTGTACAAACTCAGTTTCATAAGTCCATAAAGGTAGTTAGGACAGACAATGGCCAAGAGTTTTATATGCCAGAATTGTACAATGCTAAGGGGATCTTGCATCAGAAATCATGTGTGTCCAAACCTGAGCAAAACGGTGTAGTAGAGAGGAAGCATCAACATCATCTCATTGTGGGTAGAGCACTTAAGTTTCAAGCCAATCTCCCTACTAGATTCTGGGGATATTGTGTCACACATGCCGCCTATCTCATCAACATCACACCTACACCATTATTGCATGGTGCCACACCACATAAGAAGCTTTATGGTATAGATGATGACCTAAAAAGGGTCAAGGTCTTTGTATGTCTAGCATATGCCTCTACCCTGCAACAAAATAGATCAAAGTTTGATCCAAGAAGTGTAGCATGCATTCATTTGGGTATCTCACGGTCAACAAAATGTTATATCCTATTGAATCTAGATACCAAACAAATATTCATTTCTAGGAATGTAGTATTTCATGAGAGGTGTTTCCCTTATGACCATTCCTGTAAATCCGACTCAACACCAGCACAAATTACTTGTTTACCCGTACCTTTTAGTGAAGAGACTCCTTCTACATCACAATATGATCCTGAACAACCTGCTGATCATGAACAGCCTGTTGATCCTGACCAACCTGAGGCACATAATGATATTGCAAATGGTTTATCAGAAAATCCACAAGCAGAGGCACCCACCAGAAGATCAAATAGGCATAGACGCACACCTGCTCACCTACAAGATTATATTTGCTCCCAAATGACTAAAACAATCTCTCCACATGATTTTAGTCAGTCTCTCAGCTATGAATCATTATCCAGCTCTCACAAGGTCTTCTTTTGCAACCTAGGAAAGAGACAGAACCTTCATCTTATACTCAAGCAGTTAAATCTGCTAATTGGAGGGATGCAATGAGTAAAGAGATCCAGGCTCTTGAAAGTAATAACACATGGGAGGTAGTTTCTCTTCCACCAGGCAAAACACCCATAGGATGTAAATGGGTTTACAAGATCAAATACAAACCTAATGGTGAGATAGAAAGATATAAAGCTAGATTGGTAGCAAAGGGTTATACACAAACCTATGGCCTAGACTACCAAGGAACCTTCTCACCGGTTGCAAAAATGACCACCATCAGAACTCTATTGGCCTTGGCAGCAGCAAGAGGATGGCATCTTCATCAGTGTGACGTGAACAATGCCTTTCTACATGGTGAGCTTCATGAAGAAGTCTATATGAGATTACCACAGGGATTCCAGACCACAGTTAAGAATCCTGTTTGCAGATGGGTTAAATCCTTATATAGCCTTAAACAGGCTAGCCGACAGTGGAACTCCACACTGACTGTAGCCTTATAGAACATAGGATTTCAGCAGTCAAAAAATGACTATAGCCTGTTCACCAAGGTGATCAATGGGAGATTTTTGTCATTCTTGGTTTATGTGGATGATATCATCCTAGATAGTGATTCAGTTGAGGATATTCAATCAATCAAGTCCTACCTTCATGATAAATTTCAAATCAAAGATATTGGAGAGCTCAAGTAATTCTTGGGTTTGGAAGTGGCAAGGAGCACAACTGGTATATTCATTTATCAACACAAATATACCCTAGGTTTACTGGAAGAATTTGATCTGATGGGGGCCAAACCAGTGCATACTCCTATGCAAAGCAAGTCCAACTTGCAACATGTTGATTCCCAATTACTAGCCGATAGTACCTTGTATAGAAGACTCATTGGTAAGCTGATTTATTTGACTTTCTCTAGGCCGGATATTGCGTATGCTGTACAACAACTTAGTCAATTCCTAGATGCACCAACTGTATATCATTTTAGAGCAGCAAAAAGGGTTCTTAAATACTTGAAAAAGAACCCAGGGCAAGGTATTCTATACCCAGCTCACAACAATTTGATTCCTTGTGCCTTTACTGATTCAGACTGGGCAGGATGCCCCGAAACTCAAAGATCAGTCACAAGTTATTGCATCTTTCTGGGTAATTCTTTAGTTTCTTGGAGGGCCAAAAAGCAAACAACAGTTTCCAAGAGTTCTGTTGAATCCGAATATCGCGCCATGGTCACCACTGTTTCTGAAATTCAGTGGTTGTTCCAGCTACATCAAGATCTTCAGGTTGTTACCCCTCTGCCCATTATTATGTATTGTGACAACCAAAGCACCATGCACATTGCCACTAATCTAGTGTTTCACGAACGTACAAAACACATTGAGATCGATTGTCATGTCGTTCAAAATTCAAGCTGGTCTGGTCAAGTTGTTACCCATCTCCACGCACAATCAATTAGCAGATTGTTTCACAAAACCTTTAGACAGTCTTTCTCTTCAACAAGCCATTCAGAAGTTTTGTTTGTTTGATATTCACACATCCCATCCCAGCTTGCGGGGGTGTGGAATATAGTAATTAGTTTATTAGTTACAGTACTAAAGTAACAGTTAGTCTAGTAGTTATTGTGGTTAATTAGCTTTAGTTACTATTGCCAGATGTAATATTGGAAAGCTCCATATATAAAGTTTTCCCAAAAACCTTTTGATAGTCAACTCGTCATTTTATCGATTACACAAACTTTACCAAAATATCAAGGAAGATGACCTAGATCATCTTCTTGCCCAATTTCTTCATTTCAGTCGATTATCATTCAATCATTTACTTTTCCACACAAATGATTTGAGATAATGATGATAATAGAAAATAGTTTGTTGGGATAAATTGTAGATTTAGATAGATTTATATTTTGAATTGATCAAGCTCTAACTCTTATGGCTCTATAAATATTGTAATCCTTCCATTATTATTATCAATGCAATCTATTTTTTATTTCTATTAATAAACCAGCCAATGTATAAATTTTCAGGTGGGAAATAAGTGAATTTGACCCGCTACCTGAATACATAAAGATCGGTTTACATGCATTTTTTCAAATGAATGAAGAAGTTGAGCAGTATGCAGTGCAGCAAGGAAGGTCCTATGCATTTAGCCATGTCAAAGAAGCGGTATGTTGCTTTTAAACTAGACTCATGCATAATATTTTAGGCTACAGAATATGATACAAAAACATAAACAACTGGATTAATAAAACCGTACCATTTCAAGTGTTATTAAATGCCCTTCTAGAAAAAAGTTCAATTGGAGGTCTGGTGAAGAGAAGCAACTAATTCAACGAAACTAATAACCACGATATTGTCAATTTTAGTCAAGTCTTTAAAAGGTTTAAAATAGTCATTAAAATTCATTAAACTGATAATAAAATAGAAGTAAAAAATGTCGATTTTTTTTGTTCTTTACTATTTTTTATAGTTTTATTTTCAAAACAATTTTTTAAATCTTTTTTCCACACTGCCCTTATAAATTACTAAGTTGACAGATGAAAAAGAAAACTAAATTAATTATGACTAATGATGCTTAAGTCATTCCATAGTAAAAATCAAAAAAATTATATGTACCACCTCTGTTATTAATTAGTCATTCAATTGTTAAAATCAAAATGACAATATATGCTACTTCTGTCACAAAATATATATATATTTTTTTTCTGAATTTTCAAACAGTTTAAGAAAGTAAAAATACAATAAATATTAAAGATAAAAGTCTAAAATATATTTGACAAATACTAAAGCAATAGTTGTAAATAAATGAAAAATTGTTTAATTGATAGAAAAATAAAGGAAAAGAAGAAAATTGTGAAAAAGACAATATACACGAATTATTGGGCATTTAATCCAACGTAATCATTTTTATGTCATAAAGAACAATTTTAGATTCCACTAGACCATTTTGTCCATTTCTTAACTTGTCAAAAATTTCTTTTTAGACCGCGTATAAGACCTATTGGTATTCATTTAGAGGCACTAAACAACTTGTTGCCAATTATCTCTCGAAATAAGTTCAGTGACACCAAATAGAGGATTATGATACACAGGCTACACAGTAACGAAGTAGTGGAATTTCAAAGTAGAAGTACAACGTACAAACAAATTCCACAGTTTTCCATTTCTTTTTCGAGAATATACAATATGAAATACATGGACATCTCATTGGAACCCAATCTTCTAGCATCTAGGTCAAATGAAATTCGTTTCACTACTTGGACCAAATCCAATTCATTCAAATTATCACTATATTTGGGCAAATACATTCACAACACCATTATATATGATTTGCTATTACAACAAGGATTAAATAATTAAAAGATAATTATTACATTAAAATTCCAAATAAAAGATAAATAAAATGATTATCCCAAACAAATTAAGATAAATCAAGTTATTATCTAATATTCCATGAATTATCAATTAACAAATAAAAGATAAACATGTCAAATAATTATCAAGAAAACTGATTTCTTTGTAAATCTTGTAGCAACCTTTCACAGCTCTAAATTTTCTCGCCATTAATAATGATGTAGCTTGAATCTCGTCATGTCCATTCATGTATCATCCAATTGAATCGCAATTCCACTACAATTTTTGTGGAGAAACTATATGCTTATATTAGGAGCCACGTCGGGGACGTTTGAATGGACCCATATTCAAAAAGCTACAATAAATTAAATAAAATTATTCGTCGACCGAACAATAATATTCAATCTATTAATTCCGGGATTACACCACCATAAACCCGAAACCGAACTCGCCGAATATAGATAACTTACACTCAACCATGAGTTGACTACTCACTCATTCCATAATAGAGCCACGAGAAGTGTTGGACCACATACTTCGAAGTGACCCTTACTAACACATCAAACCCTACCCTAGTCTAAGCGGTTTCGCGATCACCTCGGGATTGAGATTAATCCATTTATGATCATCTTGTGATTCGATAAGACTTCTCGATCACGGAATTATATCGAGAACTCAAATCAAATCGGTCCGACCACTATATGATTATCATCATATATAAATGCCCCATTAGGTACCACTATTACCGACGAGTCCGGATAAGACTTGTCACACCGTAAAGTGTTTCGGGTGCATTATTAGCATATTAATCATGAGACCCGTACTCGATTAATCAACGCTACGGACTAAGTTAATTTTAAGTACATCTCACTAACTCGATCCGAGTTATGTGATTACATAAATGAGGTACTTAGGGTTAGTGTCTTAATTATAAACATAAATGCATATAATAAGATGAATTATTAATTTCGTCCTAAAACAATTACATAATTGTCTTTCGGGCACTACACCTAACAATCTCCCACTTCCACGAAAGGCTAGTGGATTAATTGTTTTAGAGCACACCCTTATTTATCTATTCTACAACATGCTCAAAACAAGTGAGACGTCCCTCAAATCGTACCCTCCAAGCGCATCTTAGTAATTCATCCTTCCAAGCAGTAGTGTCGAAGTAGGTTTACCCGGCGCGTACTTAGAAAATATAATGAACTAACTTGTACTTTAGCTTTCCACATTCAATACCTTTGATTATACTAAGGACGAAATCGGTGCGATTAATCGACCTAAAGCGAATCGTGTTATCACTTATAATGTGACTAGACTTAACTAATTGCTCATTCTCCCGACTTTCAAACATCCCGATTAACTAACTCCTCGACTACATCGTTGAATGTTGCATAAATGCAAGAATATCTTAACCGGAACGATGCGGATTGATTTCATCTTGTAATGTAATGCTGTAACACCCCCTCTCAAGATGAAATTACTTGACCTTGTATGTATTGTATAAAGGATAAAAGGAAAGTAATGTTTGAAATGTGTTTTTGTCTAATGACTTGGTGAACATATCAGCTAGTTGTAGGTGTGTGGAGATAGCTAGAGGTTTTAGTAAACCTGATTGATATTTGTCTCTTATCACACGACAGTCTATATCTATGTGTTTAGTTCTCTCATGGAATATAGGGTTTTCCACGATGTGTCAAGAGCATTTTAAGAGAGATTCCGGTCACCTTTTAGGGAAACATAGGTATGGGCCTTTCTTGTCTTATGTTGAATTCTCTTTAAACTTGATTGTATGTTCTTATCACATGATAGTCACTATGTGTAATTCACATGGAATATAGAGGCCATGGCCATGGCTGAGAACATAGGTATACTACGAGCCACCTTGTAATTCACATGAGGCCATGGCCATGGCCCTATACTCTGATTCAGAAGAGCTTCTAGAGGATGTAGTTTGCTTCTTGGATCTCCAACTTATGAAGGAATTGCCTAGGAAAACTGAGAAACCTATTATAGATCTTCTGTTGTCTTCACAACCAGCCCAATCTGCATCCACATAGGCCTTTAGTTCCAAATGTCCTTGAGCAGAAAATAGTATTTATTGTCCTGGAGCATTCTTCAAGTATTTCATAAATCCGTGTGCCGCATTAAGTTGTAATTCAGTGGGAGAATCAAGAAACTGACTCGGCTATTGTGTTGCTAGGGTGATATTAGTCTGGTTATACCAAGATATAATAACTTTCCAACCAGACTTCATAGTAACTATTGGATTCTAGTTTTGGTGAGTATTTACTGTGCAACTTCTGAGATGTGTCCATTGGAGTTTGAAAAGGTTTGCAATCTGTATATTCATAGTCTTCTAGAAGTTCCAGACAATATTTCCTTTGTGACAGCACTATTCATCTTTGGATCTAGCAACTTCCAACCCTATGAAGTATTTAAGATCTCCTAAATCCTTGATTCCAAACCTTGAATTTAAGAATCCTTTTAAGTCTTTTATCTGCTCCAAGTTAGGAATGGTGACCAGCACATCATCAACATATACAAGTAAGGCAATGACTTCATCCTTTCCTTTTGTGAACAAGCTGTAGTCTTGTTTTGGACGGCTTAAACCCCCTCTCAAGCAAAGCTTGGGTAAGTTTTATGTTTCACTGCCTGCTGGCTTGTTTCAAGCCATATAAAGATTTCTTGAGTTTGCATACAGTGACTGGTGCAGAAGTGAAACCTTGGGGTATAGACATGTAAACCTCTTCTGATAGATCCCCATGTAGGAATGCATTGTTCACATCTAATTTCTGTAAATTCCATCCTTTAGCAACAACAATGGCAAGTAAAGTTCTTACTGATGTGAGTTTTCCCACAAAAGAAAAAGTGTCTAGATAATCCAATCCCAACTGTTGTGTGTAGCCTTTGGAAACAAGCCTGGCTTTAAACCTTTCTACCGAACCATCAGCATGTCTTTTGATTCTATAGACCCATTTACAACCTATAGGAGTCTTCCCATTAGGTAAAAAGATATTCTCCCTTGTACCGGTCTTTGGCAAATCATCAAGTTCATGCTGCATTACTTTCCCCTAGGCCTCATCCTTGCATGCCTCATTGTAATTTCTAGGTTTAGTAAGTACATGTGCACTTAACATATAATTTTTGTAAGAAGTGGATAAATGTGTCACGGAATCAACATTCTGAATACTATGAGGAGAGGTCCTGAGTTTTGAATGATGACAAACATAATCATTCAAGTAAGCAAGGATTTCTTTAGATCAAGATGATCTTCTTGCCATAAGGACATCTCCATTTGGAGGATTTGTCCATTGTTAGGATTAGGATTGTGGACATGATAGTTTACTGGTTCCTGAACCTCAATATTTTGTTGTTCTTGCTCAGGATTAGGAGAATGATCCTGCTCACTTTGCTCCTGCAAATCTATAGTTTCAGAATGTTGTTCCTCCATTAATGGTAAAGGCAAGGAAGAGTTGTCAATATCACCTGAATTTTGAGTATATGGAAATACCATTTCAGGAAAAGTTACATCTCTACTAATGAATATTTGCCTAGTTTGCAGATTTAGTAGACAAATCCCTTTGACATTCAAAGCATGACCTAAATAAATAGATATTATGTTTTTCTGTGCAAATTTATAGCCATCAGTATGTAAGTTATAGGCATAAGTCAGACAACCAAAAACCCTAATGTTCTTGTATGAAGGCACCGAACCAAAAATCAATTCATGGGGTGATTTTTCATTTAGGATAGGTGTTGGCAACACATAAATCAAATTGACAGTATGAATAATACAATAGGTCCAGTAAATAACAGGTAGACCTGACTGAAATTTCAAACATCAAGCCATATTTAGAATATGCTGATGCTTTCTTTCCACTACACCATTTTGTTGTGGTGTGTGTACAATAGTGTTTTGGTGAATAATGCCCTTAAGTGCATAAAAAGTTGGTAAATCAAAATCCAAACCATTGTCAGATCTTAGAACTTTTATTCTTTTATGAAACTGTGTTTCAATCAAAGTACAAAAGGTTTGAACAAGAATTCTAACTTCAGATTTTGATTTCAACAAATATACCCAAGTATACCGACTAAAATCATCTACTTTAGTAAGAAAGTATCTATTTCAATGTATCTCTGTAACCCTATTTGGATCCCAATTGTCCATGTGTACAAGATCAAAGCAATGTTGGGAACCAAATTGACTTAATGGAAAAGTAAGTCTCTTCTGTTTGGCAAGAGGACAATTGATGTCTTGAGGAACATGTCTTAACACTTGCAGTCTTTTGTGAGAGGCATGTCCAAGTCTATAATGCCAAATTAAGTGTGAGTGATCAGGTGAATTAACAACTTCAGACACAGAAACATTATTAACACAACAATCTTTGTCAGCTTTGAGGATGTATAGTCCATTAGTTAAATCAGCTGTAGCAATCCTCTTCAAACTGAGCATGTCCTGAATCACACAAGAATCAAGGTAAATTTTACATTATAGGCCCTAGTTCTGATCAGTTTACTTATAGACATATGATAAACACAAGACATGATCAAGGAACAAATCTTGATTAATTTTAACATGCCCTATGTGTGAAATTATGGCATTTCTACCATTAGGTAGACCAACAGTCATATTGTCTACATATTTACAAGTAGTAAACAAGGCCTTATTGCAAACAATATGGTCTGTAGCACCAGAATCTACAATCCACCAAAAAAAGTTTAGGATTAGGATTACCTGACCCTTCTACTAGATTAAAGTTTGTGGTCAGAGTCACATGATTGACATTAGAAATCCCAAGAATCTTAATTAGCTCTCAACAGGCTTAAGATATGTTGATACTGCTCATGTACAGCATTGATCTGAGAATAGCCTTGACCTTCTTCAGACTTATTTTGTTTCCAACATTCTGAGCCAACACAATTTGCATATGAAGATGACCTTCCTCTCCCCTTGCCCTTTGCTGGATATCCATGATTTTTATAACAACGATCCACAATATGACCAGTCGTTTCACAATGTGTACATTGTGGTTTCTTGCCACAATTGTTGATATTTTCCCTATTACCACCTCCTTGATTTTGAATAGCAAGAGCAGCCTTCTGATCTGATTCAGAAGTCCCAAAAATAGCAGGAGATTCCACTTTTTTGTCTCCATTTTAAGAGCTATATAACTGCTGTTTTTCTTGTTTAACAGCCATAGAAAAAAACTGCTTTAATAGAGGGTAATGGATCTAACATCAAGACTTGGGACTTGATTGCAGCATATTCATCATTTAGCCCTTTCAAAAAACGAATGACATACTGTTTTCCATATAAACTTGAAACCATTTCTTGCCAAAATCACAATCAGGTGCAGCTGTCACATTCATCAATTGATCGCACAAAACCTTCAATTTTGTAAAATACTAAGAAACAGTAAGATTACCTTGCTTGGTGTTTTGAATTTCTTCCATCATATTGGATAAAGTGTAAGTATCTCCTCCTCGAAACATGTCTTCACGACTATCCCACATGTCTTTGGCAGTCTTGTAGGAGGCTATGCTTTGAGCTATATCTCTTGACACGACATTAACTAACCAAGCCTTCACCATACTGTTACATTGTCTCCAAACCGAATAATGATTATCAGTGAGAAGAAGAGCAGGAATAGATCCATCTACAAAACCCATTTTATTCTTCGAAGATAAGGCTGTGGTCATAGAGATTTTCCGGCTGTGGTAATTGCTATCATCAAGCAACGGTTGAACCAAAACAAGAGCTGGATTTTCATTGGGGTGAATGACCAAATCAGCAGGTATAGCAAATCATTGAATCTCCATCAAGAAATCGATTACGAAGAACAAGAACAGAAATGTAGAAAGCAGAAGAAAAATGCAGAACAGAAGCTTTATAGCTCTGATACCATGATGAATTTATCAAGAAATCAATAACCGGAAACTATAGAATAGAAAACTGGAACTGGAACTTGTTATTTCATCAACGAAGAAGAAGAAAAAAGAGTACAATCGAAGTTTATGTTGCAGAAAATATAATGAACTAACTTGTACTTCAGCTTTGCACTTTGGCACCTTTTATACTGGTGCTTTAGGCAGTTACAATGTGGCTTGACTTAACTAATTGCTAACTGACTTTCTAATTGATTAACTAACTCCTCACCTTCTTGAACGATGCAGTGATCTCATCTTGTAATGTAATGCTGCAACAGCTTCTCTATTGAAAGAAGAGAGGAATTTGTTGCGATCTTCTTAGGTTTCACTGATTTTTTATTGAAAAATTTGAGAGGTTGTCAGGTTATGCGCTCTGCTTGATTACCGAATTGTAGCTTCTTGCAAAACTTTAGGAGCTAGCTACCACCCTTAAATAGAAACCGGCGTGATAAGGGCATTTTAGCATTTTTCAATGTACAATTGTCGTGAATCACATGTTTTAAGCGCATCTGTCATTTTTAACATTTTCCCCCCTTATTACATTGTCCTTCTTGGCCATCATCCAAAAATAAAAAATAAAAAAAATGCTTAGTAGTCATTTTAAAAATCCATATATGTTGTATGTGTTTGTTATGTTGTCCCGTCAAATTTTAGTAATGATAACATTCCGATCGCATCATTGTTGTACCTAGTGGCAAGAATATTCAAGGGCTTCCATCATCCAATCCAAATGGTTTATTGAGAAAGAACTTCCATTATTTGATGAGTACATGAACTTTGCGAAGGTTACAAGTGCTGTTAAAGTAGCTGTGTATATGTGCTTTGTTGGAATGGAATCGGCAAACGAAGGCGTGTTTGACTGGCTCTCCTGTTATCCTCCAATTCTTGAGGCAGCAGGAAAAATTGTCCGATTGCAAAACGATTTGGCTTCACATAAGGTACGTGATAAGTACTCACAACCTCCTCCTTCATTATTATTATTATTATTATTATTATTATTATTATTTTTATTTTTATGGTTTAATGTTGAAATTGGCCAGTTTAATAGTTATTTGAGCATCCAGTATGACGAGGGTCAGATCGGCACCTCGCCACATGTCATCTCCTTAATAGCCCAACACATAATGAAGGTAGAAGTCGCCCTTAAAGGCGAGAATCCCCGGTAACCGAGTTCGGACACTCTCTTCCAACCTTTCTCAGGTCGGCCAATGCATATGGTCACTCCTACCCGTGCCCGACCACACAGGTCGGCCTATGTCCTTCTTGGACGTAACACCTTACGCACGCACTAAATCAGATAAATAGGGAAAGAATCATAAATCATAAAGACTCCGATTCTGACATTTAGATATGCCCATAATTATCTCCTAAAATCGAGGGGATCAACTCATAGATATCTTTTTCCTTAGGGAACACGACAATCAGAGTCCACCTTGGACACGCCACGCGCAATTTTTGGGGCACAAGCCCCTCTATATAAACAATCCCTAAGAAACTACGGAGACTTGATTCCAATTGATACATTGGATACGTAGGCAGCTTGAGCAATATCAAGTGCAGTCTAAATCACCACAAACAACCCCCCCTCTTTTCATCGTTTTTCTGTGTTATTGAAGCTTTGACAGATTGTCATTAGAAAGAAAAGCCTGGATTAATCAATCGACGATTTCTAGCATCGTCAATTGGCGCTAGAAGGAGGGCCTTTATCACTGACAATTGTTTGAAGTTCCGGGGACAGCATGGTGACCACACGACAATAGGCGGCCAACAACAACCATGCCAACAACACCGCCACTGAGTCAGATGCCAATAACCAGAATCCATAGCAGGAGGAAATCGTTTTTTATGCTACCCACCGGCACTGGTGGATCAGCTTGTAGCCCTAGACGATGCAACCAAACAGGCTGTCCTTATTGCCGCCTTGTCAAAAGAGGACGACGATGAAGATCCGGAGGAAGAGGATCCTCTGGAGGAAAATTCGCAATAACAGAACCTGCAAGAAGGGAATCCATCTGAAGGAAACTCCTAAGAACAGGATCTGGAGGAGGATGATGACCCCAACGATGGGTCATGGAAGCAAACCCTCATATCCCCAGGCATAGAGGCGTCAAAAAGGGTGATCAGTCATCCTCTTCAAACCGGAGAAAACAATTGGTTGTCCATCGGGTGATGGACGCGGCCCGAGCTGAACTGGACTTCATAACATGAAAAATGGATGCGCAACTGGCTCTGGAGTCTCCTTTTTCCGAATAGATAGATAGCTACCCTCGGCCCGTGAGGTTTAAGATACCAAAGATGGAGCCTTATGACGAGACAAATGATCCCCAGGATCACCTGTTCCAGTAACTCTTGCATATGAATCTTGACAGTACCTCGGACGAGATGAAGTGCTAGGCGTTTCCTGCATTACTCACTGGCCGAGCTCGAGAATGGTTCAAAAGGATCCCGACTAGGACGATCTACAACTTTGAGACCTTGGGAAAGATGTTCATTAACGCCTTCATAACGGCCAAGCCCTTCCCGAGGAATGCTACTCATTTGTTTACTCTCAAATAGAAGTGATACGAGACCGCTCTGCAGTACCTCAAGCGGTTCAACGAAGAATCGTTACAAGTTTGAGACGTAGACGATCACATCTGGATTGCCTCCTTTGTGGTGGGACTGCGTGAAGAAAAACTATATGCCAAGCTGAGCAGCAGGCTCCCAACATCCATGGAAGAGTGCATTGAGGTGGCTTTTAAGCATTGTCAAGGAGAGGTGGCCAACCGACTAAAACGAGAGTTGGAGAGGTCAGAACAAAAGAAAGAGAGGACTTAGGACCCTTCTGAGAAGAGAAGAAGATCGTCTGGAGATCGCATGCTCGGCTCAACCACGGGCCGACCCAAGAGGAAAAATGCCTTACAGCCCCAGGACTTCCCGGTGTTGAACAGGTCCCGAGAACAAGTCGTCGTGATTATGAAGAGAAAGGGTTTAGTGCAAACTCCCATGCCGCAACGAAGTCCCCCGGAAAGAAGAGACCAAAATAAATTATGCACGTACCACAAGGACACTAGGCATGATCTGGACGGATGCAGGGATTTTCAAAGAGATATGGACAAGGCGATCGCGGAAGGAAAGTTGGATGAAGTTGTGGAGCGACCTCATTATGGAGAACGTCGGGGTCGGCAAGATTACCTATGTAGGAATTTCAACCGAGCGCGTGATCGGCAAGGCGAGCCTAGAGAAGAAGAGACCGGTCTTCGGAGAGAGACCTACAGGTTGACAACCGCCCAGTTAATACCATCAAAACTATTGTTGGTGGACCTGGCAACACATACGAGGAAGTCAGCAACCTTAATGCCCGATCAGGAAGCGTGCAAGCAAACATGGAGGCCAGACCCCTATTCGGGAGGTAGGTTATGGGCCTAAGGACCCCCTTCTGTTGGTTACAAACAATGAGGGTCTAGTTATTGAAGCCGTTGTGAACAAGAATCTGGTAAAGAGAGTTTGCATCGACACCGGCAGCGCTGTCAACGTCCTCTACTTTGCACCTTATCAGGGGATGATTCTCAAGGAGTCCGAGGTGACTCCAGTCTCAGCACCTTTATTTGGATTTGCTGGTCCCCCTGTTCATCCTATGGGAATGGTTCGGCTAGCAACAACGTTTGGAAGGGAACCGGAGGGAAGGACTCTTATGGTTACATATGTCATGGTCAAATCATCATGAGCATACAACATCATCTTAGGAAGGCCTGCTTTGATCGACCTCCGTGCCATGATCTCTCCGGCTCACGTCAGTCTGAACTTTCCAACCGCCTACGGCCCGGTCGAGATCAAGGGCGATATGGAGGTCGCCAGAAGCAGCTACACGGCCACAATCAAAAGCAAAGGTGTTGTCCTAGCTTGAATGGCTCGGCAACTTCTCACTACCTGCTATTTTTGAATTTTCGCCATTTTATTCTTGCTCATTTTTTCCTGTTTCATTTCTTTTGTACTTGGTATTCTGTTGAATAAATTTTGCTCTAGGAGAGCTTAGTTTCTCTGGTAACACTCTTGTCTACGCTGCCTTATAATTTATGAACCGAACTCCTTTATTCAGACCTAAATACTTTCATGTTAGAAGTCAGTCCGACCTGGCCCTGCTCGCCGTGCTTTAAAAACAAGAAGTCTGCACTAGCCTGGCCCTGCTCGTCCTAAATACTTTCACGTGAGAAGTCAATCCGACCTGGCCCCGCTCTCCGTGCTTTAAAAACGAGAAGTCAGCACTAGCCTGGCCCCGCTCGTCCTAAATACTTTCATATTAGATGTCAGTCCGACCTGGCCTTGCTCGTCGTGCTTTAAAAACGAGAAGTCAGTACTAGCCTGGCCACGCTCGTCTTAAATACTTTCATGCAAGAAGTTAGTCCGACTTGGCCCTGCTCACTGTACTTTAAAAACGAGAAGTCAGAACTAGCCTGGCCCCGCTCGTCCTAAATACTTTCACGTGACAAGTTAGTCCGACCTGGCCCAACTCGCCGTGCTTTAAAAATGAGAAGTCAGCACTAGCCTAGCCCTGCTCGTCCTAAATACTTTCACGTGAAAAGTCAGTTCGACATGGCCTTGCTCACCGTGCTTTAAAAATGATAAGTCAGCACTATCCTGGCCCTGCTCGTCCTAAATAATTTCACGCGAGAAGTCAGTCCGACCTGGCCCTGCTCGTCGTGCTTTAAAAATGAGAAGTTGGCACTAGCCTGGCCCCTCTCGTCCTAAATACTTTCATGCGAGAAGTCAGTCCGACCTGGCCCTACTCGCCGTGCTTTAAAAATGAGAAGTCAGCACTAGTCTGGCCCCGCTCATCCTAAATATTTTCAAGTGAGAAGTCAGTCCGACCTACCCCCGCTTATTGCGAGTTAAACTCTAAACTAACTTAGCTTGTTCAGGTCCATCGTCTGACCTATAAATGTCCGAGCTCCGCACGACGAGCTCGGCCTTATACGTACACAACAACACAAATGCAAGTATGCCATCCAATACCATAAGTTAAAGAATGGCATATTGGGGGGCAACATACCCCACCACCGATAGAAGTACTCAAAGAAGATAATGCATTAACAAAAAAACATTTTTTCATTATCAGAAAAGTCACAATACAAAATTTTCAATCAAAAAAATAAAAAAAAACCTCCTAAAACTCTAAGAGTCAGAAGTCGGATTCTGATGGGAGTCAACTTTACTGTACTTTGGTGTGCAGTTTAACCCCCGTTTATTACTTTATTGGCATGTTTTGGGTAGTTCTAGACCTGTTTAAGAGTAAATATCGAGAGTTATACGCACGGGGAGTTAAACTGTCATATCGATAGTAAACTCCGCCTTTTTTACGATATTTAGCTCTTTTTCGAGCACTTTTGTCTTACGGAATTACGCGTGGTGTTCGTTCGTACATGTTATTGCAGGATTTAGATGACTCGAGGACCCAGAAGGCGATGTTTTGGAATGAGAAACATGATCGCCACAAAGGTAGCATGAAAGTGAAGGAAAGTCAAGTTTGGAGAGAAATCAAGGCAAACTGGCGTTTTCTCTACCCAAAATGGCGTTTGAATAAAGCTCATGCCAAACTGGCGTTTGGAGAGTTCAAACGGGCATTCACAGAATCAGCACTTGATACTGAAAGTTAGATTTTTAGACGGACGAGAGTTCAAATTACCCCCAAACTAGCGTTTGGATGGGTTCAGCCCGAATCAAGAAAACTCATACAAGACAAACTAGCGTTCATGGCAGGCTAAACGCTGGTTCACTGAAGACGAAACCCTAATATCATCAAGATTTCCAGCCCAGACGAGCGTTCACCATGACTCAAACGCTCGTCCGGCCCCGACAGCAGCAGATTTTAACCTAGCACTATAAATACGCAGCCCTATTCTTTCATTCAGCAAGTTCTAAATATTCTGCCAACTTTAGACATCTTTAGGGCGATTTTGGTGCGGTTTTAGTGTAGGTTGATCAACCTTTGATCCTTTGATTCTATAGATAACATCCTTTGATTCTAAACACTCTTGATAGCTTAGATTTACGTTTCAAGGTCCAAAGATTTGACTTTTGGTGGATTATTTCTTCATACTTGTTCAGATCAGATTTTTCCTCAATTATATGGTAATGAATACTTTCTCTTCTATTATTTCTAGCATGATTTCAATTCTTGTCTCATTTATTAGCATAATCATAAGTAGCTAATTGCATGTGTAGTCGAATTATGTGAAAGCGAGCGAAAACCCTAAGGGGGAATGAGATTGGGGAGTGTGTAGTGCGTAATTTAATGTTTAAACGATTAATCCACGTCCTAAAACTGATTATAACATCTTTAAATTAGTTTGATCACCTAGTTCACTATCACACACATCGAACTTATAGATGCATTTTGCGGTGAGATGTGGGAAAAGGGGTTTTAGGATCGTTGCGTAGATTCGGCCTGGTTGTTAGGTCCGTTTCCAATACTGAGGTTTGTCATCATTGTTCGAGTAACTCTAGAACTTAATCATGTTAGGATAATCGGTTTTCTAAAGGGAGAGTCGGTTACCTTCACATAGGATGGTTAGATCGAGTTGTTCAGTCTAATCACTAGAATTAGGAGTTGGCACCCGTGGAGGTCATTAAACTACATTGGATAGGTAGGTCGGTTAAGACACGATCCCTGTTAAGTCCTTCCTTAGGGGTAAAAGTAGCTCATTGGATCATAGTTCGGCTATACCTTTTAATATCTAGAAGTAAAACTGTTAGTATAATCTTTATTTCTGCACTAGTATAATACCTTCCACCACATTTTGGCCTGAACTAAGTTCTACGTCAGCTTTGGTACTTAGACATTACTCCATGTGGATTCGACCTTGTGACCACTATACTCCCGTTGACCCGATACTTTGTCGGTGAAAATGCACAGATATAACAACAAAAATGCTCAAAGGAAAAGGCCCTACAGGACTGCCACTCGGGCTCCTCAAACTCTTTGTAGGGGCTGGGCCCCGCATCCTCTAACCGAGCTGCCTCAATCAGCTCATCATAGAAATCTTGCCACTCAATGGAATACCCAGATTAGTATATCTTTTCCACCAGCTTGTCGTCCAAGTCAGGGCATTCATCCTTATCCATCTCCTCCGTGTTCCACCGGTTAAGTTCGGAATGATTGTCATGTCGGATGTAGAAGAACCCTTCCTTCCATCGCTTGAAGGAATCTTTACCCTTAGGGATGGCCAGAATGGCCCGACCTTCAAGAAAAGTAATATATGTAGGGATGGTCCTTCAACCCCACATGATAATAGAAGTATCTAAACTTCTTCACGGTGAACCTCATCTTGAGCAACCGGCTCCAGATAGCAACCCAATAATGGCCCTGACGCCATTAGGGGCTATTTGGGAGAGCCCTAGCCCATAATACCGGAGCACAACAATAAGTGCCGGACAGTAGGGCAGCCTCAGGTCAACCTCAAAATACTCCCGGTGCACGGTACAGAACCCCTCCGGTGGGTTCGGGGTAGATAGGTGTGGCTCTGAGGGTAGCATCGGAGCATATCTTTCATTGTTAATCCCATACATCTCACATATCTCATCCAGGTCCCCCTCACCAAGGATAGATTCAACGTCCCTACTATCAGCAATGGTCATTACAAAAAACTAGGGTTCCGACGAAGTTGGGCTTGTCTCTAAAAATGACCAAAAGAACGCTACAAAGCTAAATTGCGAAAGGAAGAGCACTTACTTGCAAGAACAATTTGAAGATTGAGAGAAGGAGGATAGCAATCGGCAGCGGGGGATGAATCTTCTACTTTAATGGTGTAATGGAATGATTGATATGACAGGGTTATAACCCCCGACTCGCCTAAAAAATCACTTGTAATTAGAGCTAGTAGGAAACGACGCCTCGACTCTTGCAACGGCGTCATAATTAGCCTTGCCACCTGGCACCCTAAACTCAAAAGTCTATAGGTTATATGACTGAGCCGAGCTGTAACCCAAGCATATCCGAGCCAACCTCCACAGGGTCGGCTAGATCAGGGGGGCTTATGACGAGGGTCAGATCGGCACCTCGCCACATGTCATCTCCTTATAGCCCAGCACTTAATGAAGGTAGGAGTCGCCCTTAAAGGCCAGAATCCCTGGTACCCGAGCTGCCCGAGCTCGGACACTCTCTTCCGACCTTTCTCAGGTCGGCCAATGCATATGGTCACTCCTACCCGTGCCAGACCACACAGGTCGGCCTAAGTCCATCTCGGACGTAACACCTTACGCGCGCACTAAATCAGATAAATAGGGAAAGAATCCTAAATCATAAAGACTCCGATTCTGACATTTAGATTTGCCATAATTATCTCCTAAAATCGAGGGGATCAACTCATAGTTATCTTTTCCATAAGGAACACGACAATCGAGTCAACCTTGGACACGCCACACGCAATTGCCGGGGCACAAGCCCCTCTATATAAACAATCCCTAAGGAACTACATAGACTTGATTCCAATTGATACATTGGATACATAGGCTGCTTGAGCAATATCAAGTGCAGTCTAAATCACCACAAACAACCCTCTCTTTTCATCGTTTTTTTGTGTTCTTGAAGCTTTGACAGATTGTCATTAGAAAGAAAAGCCTGGTGTAATCAATCGACGTTTTTTAGCATCGTCACAGTACACTCAAATAAGACTATGAGGTATAAGGTCCATCGCAGTATTGCAAACGAGTAAGGGTCGATCCCACAGAGACATGAGTAAATTCCTAAGTAAAAGTACTACAGCATGGCTAAGAAAACAAGTAGTGGTCTTTGACCAACAAAACAACTACTCCTCTCTCCTCCCAACTAATCCACCTAGCTTGGTACTCCCTCTGTTCTTTATTATCTGTCGTATTTGAGAAAAACAGACAAATTAAGAAAATGAGTAATTGCATTGATTTTCATTATAAAATACTAAAAAAATCTTGAAAAGTGTAAGGTATATTGAATATGAAAGATTGATTGGTTGAATGAGCCTATAAAGTTGAAAAATAATATTGAAAAGCTGAAAGAGTACTAAAATATGTTTTGGAAATGTAACTACGATAGATAAAAATGAAATTTTGATTTTGGCAATTGCGACAGTTAAATAGGAACGGAAGAAGTATTAACTAATCTACCATAACTAATGACTCCCCCAATTTCCCGGTAAATCAGATTCATAATTTTTTTTAATAATATTCAGCAGCGGGTGAGATCCCTTTATCTGGCTAAACTTCTTCTTGTTAGACATGTAGCTCTATGTGCAGTTAACCCACCTTAAACTGTATTAACATCACATGAATTAAGAATTGAGGATTCTAGGATGAACCGTAAACCTCATCTAGGAAGCCACCAACAATGCATGGCAGTACCTAAACAATCAATTAACTATTTTAATTTACGAAAATGAATACCAGACCGACTAGATCTGACATACGTAAGTTAAACCTGATAATAAGATGTAGATGGCTCAGAACCCTCAGAATTAGGGTTTTTGAGTTGCCCCGTCGTGGAAGTATAGACGCCGCCGCAGCTAGTGCGGCGAAGCTTATATTAAGGGTTACATTATTACCATTCTATTCAACTGGTAAATTACGGTGCGTTAATTGTGTAGATTGGTTAACATCGCATCAATTCACAGCGAAGTAATCATCTGTCTAAAATTGGAAAGAACGTTCAATATTTAATACCTTCATGATGACGACTATTTTGAACAACTCAAGCTAGCAATTGCTAGAGAGAAGGGGAAGAAAAGAACTTTCTTAAGAATTCAAAATCACATAAAATCTTACTGATACAAAGTATTCAAGTATATGCTTAGAATAATGAGTCAATCAATATGCGTGACTGCTACATGCCTTTTTATAGAACTGTATCTAACTTTACAATTAGCTAAAACCTTAGCCGACTTAAGAGACCCGCATGCAAGGTCGGCGCAACATTCCCCGTCCAATCCGCAACCCAATGGGTTTCGCCGCGGCTAGGCTGGGCTTCTTCGATTCTAGCAGATTCTTTACCCCCGACCTCTTCTCTCTAGCCTATGCTTTTAATCTCGTAGCTCTGATCCAATTGCCTCTTGCTCCCAAAATGGCATCACCTAAAAGTCATGCAAAACAGTGCAAAGCAATACCAATTCTAGGGGTATATCATGTAAATGCAAAATTGTAAACTAAGAACTGCCCACTATGAAATCGAATCATAAATCATACAATTATTAGCTTGTTTCTTATTGATTAAGCATATTTCTAGGGCAAATGGGATATTTCAAATCAACCGTCATCAACTACCCCCCCCCCCCCCCTTAGCCTTTGATCGTCTTGAGCAAAAGGAAAAGAATGAACCCCCAGAGAAATATCCAAATTAATTAAAAATATTTTCATTCAAAAAGTCAGAATAGGAAGCATATGACCATCATCCATAAGTGATGCATTAAACACTATTTCATCCATGAACCGGCATATGTGTGGATAACTCATCGTGCAACAGGATCATAGGCAGAATTGAATTATATTGACCTATGGTTTTACACAGCTAATCACAAACTTGCTTGTCCATTCTTGTCATTTATGAAACCTACCTTTCATTATTTGGTAAGACTAGCAAACTGGGTCAGGTGGATTTGGGAATCGAGTACTACTTAAAGTTCACATTCATTTGTATTTTTTTTTTGTGCGAAGGCCATATGGGTGCCTAACAAGAAAATCTATCAAACCTACTATAGACATTCTCAAGAAAGAGACTTGCAATGGTGGGGGCTTAGCAAGAAACTTCAAGTCAAACAATCAACCAGACTTGCTACCCTCCTGCCAATTGATTTTCTTTCTCTGGCAGATCACTCTCATTTTATTCTAAAAATTCTCACTTTTTTTGCTCTCTTGTTTTCCGAAACTACTAAATCCGGGTATCATGTGCTCTTATGGGATTCATGACTTGCCCTAAACGACCCGAAGTTAAAACAATCTTGGACAACTAGGGTTCAACCTGTGTCAACATAATGCATCATCTACACTATTCACGTATGCATTCGAGTTATACGTGCTCAAAGAGTTCACTTCCATAAGTTTCGCGCAAAGATTAGCAAAAGAAATTGGTGAAAAATGCTTCGAAAAGGTTCAAAACATTCCCAATATTGATGAATTTGCAAGAAGAATAGCTAAGTGACGTCCTGGCCCTACTTAACCCAAACATTGTCCTTAATGTTTAAAATAAAAGAAATAAATAAAAAAGGAACTTAGTTGTGGTTAAGCATGGAGCGGAAAATATGGAATAAGAACTCGCAAATTGCGTGCCAAAGAAAAATGGACAAGGCGAACAGTTTGCAAAAGTGATTATAGAAACAAAAATCTCAGAGATTATGCGCTCTGATATAAGTAAAAATCTCGGAAGTACTGAAGTAAATCAGATACTCAAAACAATTTAATCCAGCAAAAATGTACTTATATTATAATTAAAACATTACACACGAAAATTCTAAGTTGGGAAAACAAATAATAAAATAAAAAATAAAAATACAAAGACTCGAAAATCACGAAAAACAACACAAGGAAACACAAATTCAATAGAATCCTTGTTCAAGATAACTGTCCTCCACATCATCATCATCATCATCATCATAACCGAATCCTGGAGAAGGTGGAGAACAATGACAAGGTTCAGCTGTATCAGCATTAGCACCTCGGGGTAGAGGGACAGAAACGGGCGGGATCTAAAAGCGTGTACACACATCTAGCTTCGCATGAATCGAAGCCAGCTTTGTAACAAAGTACTCATTCACCTCCCGCTGAGATGAAGAGAACCAATACCGCCGCCATACACCGGTGTGCGCTCACGTCGGCCACATGTACGCAGGGGTCATCCCCCAGCATTGGGGTCAGTCACTGTCCTCGGAGAAATGATGGGTTTGGATTTCATCCAATAACCACCCTAAAACTGAACATTCTGCCTCAACTGTGAATTCATCTAACATAGGGCCAAAGGGCAACACCTCTTTCCCCGTAATTTGGGAAGCCTAACAAATACGGGTATGACAGCTCCCTGTATATAAATCCAAAACAATAGCTCGGCCCTCTGGGGAGTCAAATCCGAAGCATGATTAGTAGGCAGAAGGTGGGAACAGATAAACCTATGCATCATATTATGGTTCCACGTCAAACCAGACTCCAAGAAGTGCATTGCCTGACCTTGAGCCTTCCTCTCCCAATGTACTCCAAACCTGTTAGCAACCATATCCAGCCTCTCCCCATCGGGTGTGGCAGTAGCAACATAGAACTCGTCCTCTTGTAGCAGGAGTACCTAGATCCCGAAGTAGTCATTGATACTCTCAACTGATAAGTCAATAGGCACCCCGCGCCCCATAAGCGTAGAATTCCAGAACAATAAAGCCAATGAAATTGACTGGCCTAGCGTCCATGTCTGCCCAACCATAATGACTCAGAGTCTGAGAAATCTCCTGATTACAAGCCTTGAGATCGATGCCACGTTCCCGGGCCAACGGACGGTTCCTCCATCGTGTGTAGAACGTCTCATATTCCTCAATAGAATAAAAATGGTCCACCCCATTGATTCGTGGCATTCCATCTCCAGTGAGGGGCTGTTGACTGCTTGGACGGTGTGCAGTACGTGCTCTTTTTACAATGGTTTCAACAAAGGAGATACATGATCTGTTTTAGAAAACTGCAGAACTAGTTGCGGCGTGAAGGGTCTCGCCTCGGCCTGAGAGGTTCACCAATGAACTGATACATAATGCTGGTATGGTGATATAGAAAGAACTGAGCCACATATGCAAAGTTCTCGCCTCGGCTGGAGTGCAGGAACATATTTGAAAGTTAAGCAACGTGCAGAACTATGAAATGGCCAGAAAATCGAATATGCAAATGATGCAGTTAATGAGACTCAGCTGTGTGGTGGTAGTTTTTGGTGGGGAAAATTGAAAATGGTTTTGTGACAGGTTTTAGGAAGGGATTTGGTGATGGATAATTGAGGTGATGTGACGGTGGCCGAAAATCTGTGTGGGAAGAAGTAGAAGAATGTATGGTGGTTTGGAGATGAAGAAGGGAAATGGGGAAAGTTGGTTTTATAGGAGATGGTGTGTTGGGGAAGGGTTGGAGTAAATGGAGGAGCAAATGGGGTGAAGGGATTGAGAAGGGTGTGAGGTGATTGAGGAGTGGGGGAGTGGGAAAGTTTATTAGGAAGGGGAAAAGGGAATATCAGCTACATCAATGCATTCTGATTGCGTACGTCAGCCACAACGCATGGCTTCAAATGCCGACGCGAACATCGAGAAACCTGTCAACCAAAACCGAATAATTATTGTACTCAAATTTCCAATTCTCAACACGGCTTTAACGTCCACGCCCCGTCCAGGAAAGTTTTTCCAGAAATCTCATAGCGGTTCACTCCAGCTTTCTTCTTACTGGCACATTAGCAATTATTTCTCCCAATTACTGCTCCAATTGAGCCCAACATTTCATCTTGTTGCTTTATCCAACACTACCCGAACTTCACACAGAAGCCCATAAAGTGAAAAAAAACTTCCTACAATCCATCAGCTTTGGGTCTTTGGATGTGATAGGATGAAAGAAAGATTTATGTGCATCGAGCTACTTTATTGACTCAAGAAAAATACTACAAAACCTAAGGGTTGAAGAAGTAGTACTGAATTTATAGTCTACAGCTCGACTTTCCTGACCTTTTCTAGTCAGATTTCTGGACATAAGTCCGCCAAACATTCACTCTGTGAGCCTTCACAAAGAGCTACTCTACCTCATTTTCGATCCAAGACCTTTCTTAGCCCTAAAGGCCAATGAAGTATAAATCATCTATTCCATCTTGGAGAGATCTCTCACGGACTCTCTCAGCAGACCCTGACGTTTTTCTTTTAGCTCTTTTGGTCCTTTTAACGCCCTGAGCATCCAATACTTAAATGTTCTCACTCTTTGCGTCACTGCACGGGGTTGGGTCGTCTAATTCCATGGGTATGGAAAGACACTCCTCCCATGTCGCATGGGAGTGGACTCGCTTGTCTTTTCTCTAAGCTGAACGGTGAGAAACTCCTCCTCACCTGACCCTGGGAATGCTACTTGCTTCCTAACTTCTTCGAGACCTTGCCGCTCGATCTCGGAACAACCTCCAAAGACAAATGCAACATGTAGCTAGTTCTAGGTATATTTTCAATGGATTTAAAATCTTGTGCAATTCACAATCATTATTCACTCTTATGATTATCTCCCCCCGATCCATGCCCGTAACTGCTCGACAGGTAGCTAGAAATGGATGTTCCAGAATAATGAGGGCACAGGGTCCTCGGGGACATCCAGAACTATAAATTTAGTAGGGAAATGAAATCCCCTACACTAATTGTGCAGTCCTCTAACTTGCATGTAAGAATGTTCATATGGAGGTCGACAACCCTTGTCCCCATGGGGATGTTCATCTCGACCTTAATACA
Source organism: Gentiana straminea (assembly GCA_036785695.1). NCBI lineage: Eukaryota > Viridiplantae > Streptophyta > Magnoliopsida > Gentianales > Gentianaceae > Gentiana > Gentiana straminea. The sequence goes on from JAVUPR010000398.1 coordinate 6,625,663, forward strand.
TTTTAAAGCAAAGTGATAAAGGAATCACATTCATTCTTGAACTATAATCACATAGGGCTAGTCCTAGGGATTTACCATTAATCAAAATAGCTTACCGGAAACTACTGGGGTCATCAAGCTTCTCAACCTCTGAAGGTTTAGATGCCGGGTAATAATCCGGCTCAGAATCAGATGAAATTTCAATAACGGAGATCAGAGATGTACTTTTTCTCCACCTCTGGTAGTTGTCCATTTTGTCTCCTCTAGCCCTCATGGTAACATCATCGGCTTCCTTCAGTCTCTTTTCTATCTTTCGTTTCTGCTTCGGCTTCTTCCTCGATGTTCCAGGTTGCACCGAGATCGGCTTGGAATCAAACAAATTTTGACCCACATGTAGCATTATGAAAGTCCAAATTATGCTGGATATCGTAACTATTCGAGATCAGGTGTTGCTCTGCAAAATCCAGCAACAGAAGAGAAAAAAAAATAAAAATAAGGTTAGAAACTTCCGCTTCAGATGGGTGTGAACCCAACTGATGCGGACCTACTAACTAAAACTTAAATAAGAATACCACAATAAGACAACGAACTCCCAAAAACACTGATATCCTTCCCAGCCGTTGTGGTCACGTGCAGGCCGCGGCCCACAGCACAAGTTTGTTTCATGTTGGCAAGCAACAACACAAGCCCTGTAGAAACGACTCTAGACTCTAAAATAAAATAAAATAAAAATAGAAATCCTAACCAAACATTAGAAATCAAGAATTTAACACTCGTGCCCCGAACAACGGCACCAATAAACCTTGATCGCGTGTAAGTCGCTAATACCAACAAGAAGACTAGGTCCATCACAGTATAGCAAACGAGTAAGGGTCGACCCACAAAGACAAGATTAAATTCTCATGTAAAAGTACTAAGGCATGGAAAAGAAGACAAATAGTGGTCGTTGACCAACACAACAAGAAAACAGAACAACTACCCCCTCTCCTCCCAACAAAATCTACCTAGCTTGGTATTAGACAATCCACCATAACTAATGACTCCCGTAATTTTGTAGTAATTAGATTCGTAATTCTTTTTATATTATCCAGCTACGGGTGTGATACCCTATTTGGCTAAACTTGTTCTTGCTAGACAGCTAGCATTATGTGCTATTAACCTACCTAAGGCTGTATTAACATCACATGCAATAAGAATTAGGGTTGCTGAGATGAACTGTAAACCTCATCTACGTAGCCACCTATAATGGCTGGTAGTACCGAAAAGTCGATTAACTATGTCCTAAGTAACACTTCAATAGATTTCCATAATGTTAATTACAAAAACGAATACCAGACTAACCAGATGTGACACACGTAAGTTAAACCTGATAATCAGTCGTAGGTAGTGCGAACTCTCAAAATTAGGGTTACTGGGTTGCCCCGTTGTGGCTGTATAAACCGCCGCCATGGCTGGTGAGGCGAAGCCTATATTCTGGGTTACATTATTAAGATTTTGTTTGAGTGGTAAATTACTATGCATTAATCATGCAGATTGGTTAACAACGCGTCAATTCATAGCTAAGTAATCATCTATCTATAATATGAAAAAAAAAGTTCAAAGTTTCATACCTTGATGTTGCTTGGGGGAAGGGAAGATAATAACTTGCTTAAGAACTCAAAATTACATATAAAAAATTATTGATACAAAGTATTCTAGTACATGCTTGGAATAATGAATCAATCAATATATGTGACTGCTATCGACCTTTTTATAGCACTGTATCCAAATTTACAAGTAGCTCATAACCCTATCCGACTTAAGAGACCCACGAGCAAGTTCGGCGCAGCATTCTCCATCCAAGCCGTGGCCTAATAGGTCTCACCGTGGCTGGGTTGGGCTTTTTCAGTTCCAGTGGATTCTTTACCCTTTGCCTCTTCTCTCTAGCTCATGCTTTTCATCTCACAGCTCTGATCTGATTGCCTCTTGCTCTAAAATGCCATCACCTAAAAGTCATGCAAAACAAAGCAAAGCAATACCAATTCTAGGGGTAAATCATGTAAATGCAGAATCGTAAACTAAGAACTGCTCACTATGTAATCGACTCATAAATCATACAATTCTTAGGTTGTTTCTTATTGATCAAAAATATTTCTAGGGCGAATGAGATATAAAATATAGTATCAAATCAATTGTCATTAGGCACAAACATTTCTCGTGTATAAAATCTTCCTTGAATTATTTCGTCCGTCCTCCACCGCCCAAGAACTCGCTGACGCAGGAGAGGAATCATGCTCGACGTTAAATGCTGCAATTCTTGCATATGATATTGATCCGTTCCTGAAAACTGTGAACTTTATTGTGTCCATCCAATAGATGGCTGAGTTCCATTGAAGGCAAACGGAAAAATGCTCTTCGATGTGGAAAAAAAAGGCGGATATACTACTGTATTATTCATATCATGAGGAATAGATAATGAAATACAAAGTTGTGCAAGTTCTTGAGCAATTTAAGTTGATGATTAGAAAGGGTAGAGGCGTTCGGGACTTTTGATCTTTTTAAGAGGCCTATTTGACATGGAAACTTCTTCAAAAAAACTTTCTTCCATTGTTGCCTCTCAAATATATCCTATATCAAAACCCCTTCTTTCACAATCTGTTTGAAGTAAATTCCTTGATTCTTCTACAACTTTATTTGATTTCCCATTACTTCTCTGCATGTGAATCCATCGATATATCCAATAGAAATTCTAGGTGTCAAAGCCGAAGTAGAAGCAAAGACATTGGTTGGAGTTTACGGTGCCAGGGTAGAAGTCATAGTCTAAGTGATAGAAATAAACACTCTAGCAGGAGAGGTAGGTGCCATGGTCTTAGTTCAAGCCAAGATGATTATGTTGCCTGTAAGAAACAGAATATAAGTAGAAGTAGGGAGATAAAAAGGTTGAATATAAAGAAGAGGAACGAGTCACCGAGGCAGAATCAAGGAAATTTCTAAGGTTGATTACATGAGTTGATTTTTGGATATGATAACGTGCTTTGTTGTTGAAAATGTTCAAATGTTTATTATTGAATAGATTTAGTGACATTGAGGATGCAGTAACATGGTATGTTGTAGAAAACGTTGAATATATGCAGTGACATTGTGGATGCAGTAGCCACTATTCCTAAAGTGTTGACGAAGATGTAGTAACGGTAATGAGGGGAAGAAGAGAAATGGAGATGTAGTGACACCATAGATGTAGTAACAAATGATTTAGTAATCATAAAATGTCGAAAGATGTAATAACACCTGCCATACTAACAGTTAATCCGGTCTTCATAAAATGTTACTTATGATGCATTGACAGCTAATTTGGTATAAATTATGAATGAACATATAGTGACACATGATTTGCTCATCGTAAAGTTTCACTTTTTTCTAAAAACATGTAATTTTATTCAAAAGGAAAACTACAAGGTTTTCGCCAACCCTGGCCTCCTAAAACACAAAGTGTCATCAACGTACAACCCAACCTCCGTAAAACCCTAGTCCAAAACACCCATTATGAGAAAAACTCGGTGCTAAGGAAAGAGTATAGGCATCTGTACATCGGAATACCAAACCCCACCAAAATATAAAAGGTGATACAATCACCATACAACAAAGTGAAAGCTAAACCTCATAACCTAACTACCAAACCAGAAAACCAAATCCACCACAAATATGTGGGAAAACACTACTAAAAATTGAACAAAAACAAGCTAAGATGTTGAGCTCCAACTCCAGAGATATGCACTTCAAAGCTGATCACCAAGAAATATCTGGAAAAAAAACAAGAAAACAGCACCAAACAGGCCAAAAAAAAAAGAAGTCCAAAAATCAAAATAGACTGTGAAAAAACCAAAATAAGGACATGCGTGCATTATCCATAAAACGAAGAGTGTAGCATGGTATCACAAGAAAGGCAAAGTGTGAAGCCAGAGTTCTAGCGCACATATGTTTTTTTCCATGCCAACCAGAGATAGTGTCTAGAGACTGCAACATAACCCACAACAGTGAATAGCATGGAAGGGCCATCTGAATGCAAAAAAAATATGGAAAAAACTGTAGTACAGAGAACAAAATATTGTGTTTGCACTTCTTTTTTAAAATGATAAGTGTTTCCAAGGATAGTTATCTTAAATCAGCAACTAATATTGCTTCGGTGTGCTCTTATATCTAGGAGCATAAAGAGTGTTGTCCAGATTGCCACAATCCAGCTCAATTGAAGATTGAGTAGAATTGGCATGTAAAGCTAGATAATCAATAACATAATTACCTTGTCTTTGAATATGGGCAATCTGAATATGATGTGTATTAATGAGAAATTTCTGATCATGAATATCCTCTATGTATCTCCAAGCATGGCTGTATGTTTGAGTACCATATTAACAAGACTCTGAGAATCAGATTCCACAAGCAAAGAGTTACCCTTTTTATACTGAGAGCATTCAAAGCCTGCCTTCATGGCTCTAGCTAATTTCTACCACCATATTAGAAGCCTGGAGTACCTTGCCATAGCTATGTTTAATCACAAAACCACCTCTAGATAAGCCTGGATCGCCTAAAGAGCTAGGGCCTGTCACAATTGACATTGATATGACCTGCATTAGGAAATATCCAACTAATAATTGATTATTTTTAGGAATAGGACGGGGCAATTTCTTCAAGATACCACTGTCAACGAATATTCCATCATCATTAGAACTTCGTAAAGTGTCACTTAAGATGAAGTACGCTTGTTTTGGTCTTCAAAAAAATTGCCACTGAAGATACAGTGAGAAGCTAAATTTTGTCACAGCTTCAAATGTTCAGATGTGTATCACTTCAAGTGCATCTTCAACTTCACTTTTACGACATCTTCTATTAATGCATCTTCTATTTCATATGTCACTTGATTAGGGGTGACCCGGATCAGTCCACGTGTCCAGCACGGCAAAGCGAACCGGCAGAACAGGACAGAGCTGTTCAGGCCAGGGGAGATCCCTGACCAGAAGAAGCAAGCGATCAGGCAGTCGGGACCCCGACCCGAAGAAGAAGGCGATCGGGTCGGGCGGGTCCCTGACCGGAGGAAGTAGATCGGAGACGTACTCATCTGGAATAAAGAGCAGTTATGACTGAACGTGAGGCGTGGGGGTTATATAACCACCCATTAACCCCATTATCGCCGGTAACCGCCTGAACTACGGTTGGACTTGATTCCAAGTATATACTTGGATACGTAGGCAGCTTATCCATTAAGTTCAGTCCATTATTACAATAACTAAAATCACTCTCTGTGTAATCCTAGAACAAGAAAAACCCGATTATTTATTCGTTTCATTCCGATCTCGATCATTGGCGCTAGAAGGAGGGCCATTTCTTGTTTCTAGCCGGAAAATTGCAGAGTAATCCAATATGCCACCTAAAAAGAATCAACAGGGGAAGGATTTAGCAGGCTCTTCACACGATCCGGAAAATGTGGATCAAAACCAAGAGCGAAACCCAGAAAAGCAACTGCAAGATCAACTAAATACTAAGGAAATTGCGAAACAACTCCTAGTGGATGCTTTAAAGACCATGGGAGATGAAGATTTTCAGGTTCTTTTTGAAAGTGTGAGAAAAGGGAAGGAAAAGGTAGACGCTTTTGGAGAAGAAAGGCAATTACCATCAGAAAACAGGGGTGACCATAAGGAAGCTGTAGAATCCAGTGGTCAAATTGTTAGGAGCAAAGCTCGTCATGCTGATGAGGCTGCAAGGGCTGAGTTAGATGCAATGTTAGAAGATGAGGAGGATGAGTTCCATCTTGCTTCACCCTTTGCAGAGCATATTGAAGCATACCCATGTCCCAGAGGGTTCAAGATACCCAAAATCAGTCCCTATGACGGAACCAAAGACCCGTATGATCATATGCATCAGTATATAGCGCATATGCAGTTATACAACGCCCCGGACGAAATGAAATGCAAAGCTTTTCCCGCGCTCCTGTCTGGAAGGGCTAGGGACTGGTTCAACAAGTTGCCGTCCAGATCTATCACCAGTTTTACAGTTTTAACAAAGAAGTTTATGAGCATGTTTATTACTGCAAGACCGTTTCAAAGGAACAGTACTCATTTGCTCACCATTAAGCAAAAATCTGACGAAACGGTTCTACAATTCATAAAAAGGTTTAATGCAGAATCAACCCAGGTGGCTGAGGTGGATGACCGATTTCTGGTAGCCTCATTCGTAGCAGGCCTACGAGAGGGGAGGTTACACGCTAAGTTAAATGGGAAAAAACCCCAAAACTATGGAAGAATGCATGGCCATCGCTTTTAAGCATTGTCAGGGTGAAGAAGCTAATCGTGCCAAGCGCGAGTTGGAAAAAGGAGATCACAGAAAGGGAAAAACAGAAGAGAAATCCGATAAAAAGCGCAAATCCGTTTGGGATAGGGTGCAGGCACCCATAACCGACAGATTGGGCAAAGGAGTCGCTCTGCAGGACAGAGACCTGATTCCATTGAACAGATCACGAGAACAAGTTCTCGCTATCATGGAACGTAAAGGCATAGCGAGAACTCCGTTTCCCATGAAAGGACCCAGAGAAAAGAGAGATCAAACCAAGTTCTGTAAGTTCCACCAGGATGTTGGTCATGATACAGAGTCATGCAGGGAATTAATCAGAGATATAGACGCAGCGGTTATGGAAGGATAACTTGACGAGGTCATCGACAGATCTCGTAACGAACAGCCCAGGGGGCGCAGAGAGTTTAGGAGGGGACCATACTAGAACGAGAGGAATAAGAGCAACGAACAAAGAAGGCAGAGACATCCCTTCCTAGATCAGGACGGTCAGATCGACAACCGTCCAATAAATACAATCAACACGATTATGGGTGGTCCCAGGCGGACAGAGCAGGAGAAAGAAGTAAGCTCAACAGGACAAACGGATCAGGGTCAGAGTTCTGGTAAACGTCAGAAGGTATCAGGAGAAGTGAGGTATGGACCAGAGGATCCACTACCGCTAGTCATCAACAACGAAGGGCTGGTCATTGAGGCCGTAATCAACAAGAACTGGGTGAAAAGAATCTGTGTCGATACAGGAAGCGCTGTTAACATCTTGTATTACAGGGATTTCCAGGCCATGAAGTTGAAGGATTCCAGTTTAACACCAGTATCCACACCACTGTTCGGATTTGCAGGCCCGCCTATCCATCCTATGGGCATGGTCACGTTACCTACAACTTATGGTAAATTACCTAGGAGCAGGACCCTCATGGTAAATTACATTGTGGTTAAAGCGCCCTCAGCATACAATGTCATTATGGGAAGACCAGCAATCATCGATCTACGAGCTGTTATCTCCCCGGCCCACAACAGCATGAAATTTCCTGTAGGATCTGGATCAGTTGAAATTAAAGGAGATGTGGAAATAGCCAGGAGCTGTTACACGTCTGTGGTTGGTGAGAAACAGTTGGTGCAACAGGTAACTCTGGAGGAGCTATTGCCAGAAGAAGAGAAGACTTGGGTAACTGCAGATCAGACCGAATATGTTCAGATCGGAGAAGTGGGAACAGAGTCAGCGGTCAATATAGGTTCATGGATTCCAGACCCCCATAAAAGAACGTTAACCGACCTGCTCAGAGAATATCGAGATGTTTTCGCATGGAAGACGGATGATATGCCTGGCTTATCCCCGGAATTCATAGTCCATAGTTTGAATGTGGATCAGAACAGACCCCCAGTTCGACAAAAAAAGAGACATTTTGCACCAGAAAGGATCTCAGTAATCGAACAGGAAGTTACCAAGTTAAAGCAAGCAGGGATTGTCAAGGAAGTGGTTTACCCAGAGTGGTTAGCCAATCCGGTTTTGGTGAAGAAGTCAGATGGATCTTGGAGAATGTGTGTAGACTTCACGGACTTGAACAAGGCATGCCCTAAAGACAGCTATACTTCACCCAGAATTGACGGGCTAGTGGATTCGACTGTGGGTTTTGAAATTTTTGGTTTCTTGGACGCATATAAAGGGTACCACCAGATCTTCATGGACCCAAAGGACGCAGAGAAAACGGCCTTTATCACAGAATTTGGCACATATTATTATGTGACCATGCCGTTTGGGCTGAAGAATGCATGAGCCACCTACCAGAGGGCAGTTAATCTAATTTTCCATGATCAGATAGGCAAGTCTATGGAGGTCTATGTTGATGACTTACTGATCAAAAGCAGGTCTTTAGATCAATATTTACGAGATGTGAGAGAAGTTTGCAATGTACTTCGAGCAACTAAGATGAAACTGAACCCAAAGAAGTGCACATTCGGGGTCAGATCTGGAACGTTTTTGGGTTATATGATCTCTAAAGATGGAATCCGTGCCAATCCGGACAAGTTGGATGCTTTGATAATGATGCCACCTCCTACCAATATAAGAGAGGTTCAAAGATTAACAGGAAGACTAGCAGCGTTGAACAGATTCCTTTCACGTTCAGCACAGCGCGCACTGCCTTTCTTCAAGATTTTAAGGAAAGCTTCACCGTTTCATTGGGGGACAGATTGTCAAGAAGCCTTTAATGATTTGAAAAAATATCTGTTAGAGTTACCAACTCTAACCTCTCCTCAGGAAGGAGAAGTTCTATACCTTTATTTATCAGTTTGTGATGAAGCCATTAGTGCTGTATTGGTTAGGCAACAGGACACATTTCAGAAGCCAGTTTACTACATAAGCAAAGCCTTACATGGACCTAAAGTGAGGTACTCAGATGCGGAAAAGTTAGTGCTAGCATTGGTACACGCGACCAGGAAACTGAGGTCTTATTTCCAGAGTCACCCAGTCATCGTCTTGACCGATCAGCCATTGAAGCAAATATTGAGCAGGCCAGATAACTCGGGTCGTTTAGCCAAATGGGTTGTAGAATTAGCGGGTTATGATCTAGAATACAAACCACGAACAGCCGTGAAGGCTCAGGCCCTGGCAGACTTCCTGGCCGAAGAGAAATCAATCTCTACCGATCAACAAGTGAATCCGAAAGAATCAGGTCAATGGAAATTGTTTGTTGATGGCGCATCCAGCAAGAACGGGTCAGGAGCCGGTCTCCTCCTCATAAGTCCAAAGGGTGAAGAGTTCCTTTATGCTTTACACTTTAACTTCCAGGCAACCAATAATGAAGCTGAATACGAAGCACTAATTACCGGTTTGAACTTAGCCCTAAAGCTAGGGGTTAAGCAACTCAAATTTTATAGTGACTCTCAGCTGGTAGTAAACCACATCAGGGTAGATTATGAAGCAAAGGAGGAACCTATGAAGAAGTATTTGTCTCTGGCCCAATCACGTATAAGCCAGTTTCAAGAAGTACAAGTGGAGCAGGTCTCCAGATCACAAAATACCAGAGCAGATGCCCTGTCTAAGTTGGCCTCCAATTTCTTATTAGACAAGAAGGTTCTAATCGAGCAGTTAAATCAGCGTAGCTATGAAATACCTGAGGTGCAACCGGTCACACAAAGGGAAACATGGATGGATTCCATTGTAGCATATTTGAAAACGGCCAGCTACCAGAGGACCGAGGTCAAGCTCGCAAAATCCAGCGCTTATCTGATAGGTATGCCTTATTCAATGATATTTTGTATAGGAAATCATTCATATCTCCTTGGTTACGCTGTGTTACTATGGAAGAAGGCAATTACCTATTGAGAGAAAATCACCTTGGGATCTGTGGGAACCATATGGGATCAAGGGCATTAGCTAGGAAGTGCAGGTTATTTGGCTATTATTGGCCTAAAATGCAGCAGGATGCAGAGGAATTAGTCTTGGCGTGCAGGTCATGTCAAATCCATGGCAATCTATCTCATCGACCACCTGAAAATTTAACTCCCGTTATCTCAGCCTAGCCTTTTGATCAATGAGGTGTTGACCTGGTGGGGCCACTTCCAACAGCACTAGGAAATTACAAATTCTTAGTAGTGGCCGTTGACTATTTCACTAAATGGGTGGAACCTAAACCATTAACCACTATCACGGACAAACAGATCCAAAAATTCTTGTGGAAGAATCTGATTTGCAGGTATGGGATACCAAAGACCATAATTTCAGACAACGGAACGCAATTCGAAGATAGTGGAGTTCAGGAATGGTGTACGGAGTTGGGCATATCACAACATTTCACCTCTGTTGGTCACCCACAAGCTAATGGTCAGGTGGAACAAACTAACAGACAGATCAAGCTTGGCTTGAAGAAGAGGTTAGAACAGGAGGGAAAGCACTGGGTAGAGCACCTCCCAAATATCCTTTGGGCCTACAGGACTACCCCAAATATGTCAACACGTGAAACTCCATTCTCACTGGCCTATGGCTGTGAAGCTGTTATCCCAGCAGAAATTGGATTGCCTTCCCCTAGAACAACGCTGCATAACGATCAGATCCAGGAGGAGGAAATAAGGCACACTAAGGACGAGCTGGAGGAGAAAAGAGATATTGCTTTGATCGAATGGCTAAGTATAAACAACGGGTTTCCCAAGTATTATAACTCCAAGGTAAAACAATGCTATTTTAAGGTTGGAGATCTAGTCTTTGCGTAAAAATGAGGTCGCGGCAGCGGGAACCGAGTGGGAATCTCGATCCTAATCGGGAAGGTCCTTACCAAATCATCAAAGTGCATGGAAAAGGAGCATACCAATTGGCTGATAGTAAAGGGAAAACCATTCCCAGAAGCTGGAATGCAATTAATTTGAAGAAGTTTTATGTTTAAGGCAAGTGATTATCATCTTATTTTGTAAGACTATTATGCACTATGAATTATTTTAAGTCCTTGATTATGTTGAATTGCTGTAATTATGTTTCTATTGTTAAACTCTTAAAAAGAGAAAACTCATTAAGTCGGATAAATCAGACCATCCTAAGACCTCAGGTCAGGTCGCCAACTTCTAGACCTCAGGTCAGGTCATAACTCTTAAAAAGAGAAAACTCGTTAAGTCTGATAAATCAGACCATCCTAAGACCTCAGGTCAGGTCGCCAACTTCTAGACCTCAGGTCAGGTCATAACTCTTAAAAAGAGAAAACTCGTTAAGTCTGATAAATCAAACCATCCTAAGACCTCAGGTCAGGTTGCCAACTTCTAGACCTCAGGTCAGGTCATAACTCTTAAAAAGAGAAAACTCGTTAAGTCTGATAAATCAGACCATCTTAAGACCTCAGGTCAGGTCACAAACTTCTAGACCTCAAGTCAGGTCATAACTCTTAAAAAGAGAAAACTCATTAAGTCTGATAAATCAGACCATCCTAAGACCTCAGGTCAGGTCGCCAACTTCTAGACCTCAGGTCAGGTCATAACTCTTAAAAAGAGAAAATTCATTAAGTCTGATAAGTCAGACCAATTTGAACCTCAGGTCAGGTCGTGACTTCTAGACCTCAGGTCAGGTCAATATATCTTCAAAAAAAAAAGAGGATGACGCGTTAAGTCTGATAAATCAGACCATTTTTAGACCTCAGGTCAGGTCGTTAACCTCTAGACCTCAGGTCAGGTCGGCAGTTCCTAAAATGAGGAAATTCATTACAATATGACATATGCTGCATAGCAAATCACATGTCATACTGGGGGGAACAAAGGCACAACAACTTCAAATACAAGGCACAAATACAAGGCACAAAGGGAAACTTATGTCTTATGTTGCAAGAATCAAAACATGTCATACAAATTGCAAATAGTGCCAAGGGCACCAAAATTTCAGAAGTTCCAAAAGACAACAAAATTGAAGGGCAACAACAGAAAAACATAATGTTTGAAGTCAGGACTGAAATGGAGGATAGGCTAAATGATTTCACTTTGAACTTGGGGGAATTTGAGACTGAGATGATGAGCCAGTCTGAGCAGGTGGAGGCCTCTTGCCATACTTGGAGACAAGGTCCACTCCATCTCTGAACTCCTTGAATCTGGTCTCATAGATTTGAGATCCATCGTTTCTATTCCAGCCCGCATGGGAAAGCTTGGTAGCATCAACATGGAGACCAGCAGCTTTCATGTCCTCAATGGCTGAGGAGTACCCAAACCAGATGATTGGGGCAAATAACATCTTGATGCCGTCGGCTAGCTCATCAGACCTCCTATAATTAGCAAGGGCTTCAGCAATGTGCTCAGGCAGTTTACTTTTCAAAATGTCCCTCTCTTTCTCAAGCGTAGCTACCATCTCTTCTAGGTTGGCTTTGATTTGGGTGGCGGTAGCAAGGTTGGCCTGGAACTCATCAGTTTTGGCCTTCAACTCGTCAGACAATGCCATCTTCTCCGCAGTAGAGGTGCTCAACAAATCTTCATACTGTTAGGAAATCTACGCAGGAACGCAGCGGAATTCAAAAATTTATTTCCTATCGACCCAAGATCGACTTCGTTTAAGCAATAAACAAATAAGCTAAAGACGGTGGTTACCTTGGTTGATCTAAAAGATCGACGCTTTGACCGTCTAAGGAGAGTAGTTCTGCATAGTGCCGCCCAAGTGTTCGGCCTCTACCGCTAGTCCACACGAACAGCCCGCCGGAATCCCATCATGGATTGCTATTGGAAAACTCCGGTTGCTAGACCGGCCTTTTCTCTTCTCTCCAACTCTCTATAGGATGCTCTCTATTTTACACAAGAACTATTAGTTCTTGGAATTGTGTTGTTCAAAAGAGCTTGACACCCACTTCCTTTATATGGGCAAAGTGGCGCCCCAAGTTGAGTAGAGGAGAAGAAAACCTTTTTCCAATAAAATAAGGAAAATATAATTGATTGATTTATCTCATTTATTATAATATCTTATATCAAATAAATCTAGGATATTGTCAATATCTTATATTGAATATTTCCAAGATATTGTCAAGATCATATATTGACAATATTTATCTTATTACCATAAATCAATTTACACATGTGTATATATCACAAATATATATTACATATATAAATCTATACCAATATATTCAACTAATGAAATTGTGCACATGTACATTCAATGCACAGCACACACACGCACATTCATTAAAATATATATATATATATATATATATATATATATATATATATATATATATATATATATATATATATATTTGGTAATACTATTAATTAAATTGCACAATCCAAGTGTATCTTATACACTAATAAGTTGCGCCACCTTTAGCCATAAATTGGCTTCCGGAATATTCTTTAATTAATATAATATTATTAATATCTTGTATTTAATTTATTCATAATAAATAAATACCACCATATTAATTTACCACTATAACCTTTATAGTCTCGAGATAAACTTTCCTTATTTGGTTATCATCTATAACCACATTTTAATCCGGCTAGATGTTCATATGTGTGTGACCCGATAGGCTTCCGAATATGTTGGCCGTAGACACAAAGTGCAAATTACGAAAATGCCCTTCATGCCTAACGATCACGGGATAGCGTCTAGCAACACACCGTGACCCGCAATCATCGGAAGAGTCAAATGCAATGACTACTACCTTTCATGTGAAACAGTTACCGTGTAACTTACAATCCTATCGCTGTAATAATATCCATACGGTCGTACGTTGAGTGTCAAACATTAACGACCGTATCTTATAAACTGGATATCATGCTCTCTCGAAGTAACTCGTTTACTCCCACTTTGCAAAGATTCACGAGAGTAAGACATTCCTTATAAGAAGGCCATTTCGGATATTCGATCCCAATCATAGGATACGCGATTCCCGGACGACCAATCATGTATACTCCGCATGCTTCAGTATCATACCCAATCACTACCGCATGATCGCCCCGTGGCTGTGGAAACCTCAATAGTGTCAAAGCATGACAATCCACACCGTGATGCCATGAAGACTCCGGTCTTAAGGATAATTACACAACCGTCACATAGTGTGACACTTATCCGTGTAAGTGGGTCGATCTAACGTACGCATTCTCTAATACACGTCCACGTACGGTCCAAGTGTCTCTACACTTCGATAGACGAGATCTATCCCCGCCCTAAAGACGAGAAGACATCTAATATGTGCTAGTCCGTTTATACTATCAATGCCCCGTTTAATAGTACATCGCCCTAGAGACATTTAAGTATCAAACTTATTAAAGTGATTAGAGATCTCATCAACCATAATCTCCTATCATGGTTTCTCTATCACAGTTTAATACTAAGGACGTCATCATATAACAATTCATAATTGGTCCTTTAAAAGAACATATATATGACAACAGAAAAGCCATTTAATATATGTATAAACATAAAGAAATAGTAGAAATGATCCGACCCGGTCGGATCCGGTCCAACCCGATTGGGTTTAGGACACTATTTCAACACATACTTGGCCTTCCACTCTGACAGAGATCTGGATAGGTCTTCCTCAACTTGTCCGGAACTTCTTAGTCTGGACAAGACCTCTTTGCCCAGTTTGGCTCCCTGGAAGGGAATATAAGGAACAGAGTTAAATAAAAAAAAAACAGGTTGTTACTTATGAAAAAGAATATTACAAATTTGGACAGATCTTGGTTAGTCCATTCTTTCCAGTCATATCTCTCCCCTTGAGCTCGTTCGGAGGCCCAGCATCCCCACCGGTATGATCTTGAGATCTGATACGTTTCGAAGCACGCCTATTCTCAGCTGTAGTCTCTACCAGAGCGCTGTGAGAAACAATCCGATAATCATCGGTCGCCTCAGAATCCCCATCGGCCTGACCTGTCTCATTGGAGAGCTCAATTGGATGACTGTCAACAGGATTGGCAGTCTGATCGGGCACGTTTGGGTTGACAACAGGGTCGGATGCACCCTGACCACGGGGAGGTGATGTCTCATCAGCAATCCGGATGATATCAGTAAAGCTCACCACTGCAAATGCCAACAAGAAAAATTTAATTAAAGACACGCCACAAAGGAAAACGAAAATGTACAGAATAAGAGGTCCTACTCAAATTATATCTCTCCTCAGATAGTTCAACGTAAGGTTCTGGGCCAGCAGTCTCAAAGTGGGCAGCATCGGTTAGATTGGAACTGTAATTTCTCAAACCCAGATATATCGGGGACGCACTGATATCCTTCAACAACTTCTTATCCGCTTTGCTCTCTAAAACATCACTATTCTTAGTTGAGGTATTCCACTTACCTAGATCCCTAATGGTGTTGTGCCTAATGAAGAAAAAGTGCTTTTTTCCAATCAGAGAAAGATTGGTCGGTTTTCTTAATCAAGCGAACCCCACTCAAATTATCGGTTCTTCTACAGAAGCAATACCAGCCAGGATTCTTCTTAACTTGTTTGCATTGATAAAAGGTTCTGAAAAGTGGTAAAGAAAAAGGGGTCACAAAACACCTACACCAAATCAAAAAACCTGTAATGGCCCTTATGCTATTGGGGACTATCTGACCAAGCCCCAAGTCATAATATCGGAGTATTTCGAGGAAAGCTGGAGGAAGAGGGAATCTGAGACCGCATTCAAACTGTTCTTTATAAACAGTGCAGTACCCAGCAGGAGGAGCAGCAGCACTTTTTCCAGGTGCGGGTCGGATAGGGGCATAAATGTTCTTGTTTAACCCAAACCTATCACAGATGTCAGTGATATCCGAATCCTTTAGTTTGGAGTCGATGGCATGGCAAGCCATCATTTTCTTAGTCTCGTAGGCCCTCCTCAGCGCACGTATCGGTGCGGACAAGCCGGAAATATTATACTCGGTCGGGGGCGATTCGACAAGAGTAGGGACAATAGAAGCAATCAAATGAGGGGGAAGAATAGAGAAGAGAGGATTTTCACCGGGATTGGAAATTTCAGATTGATTTGGATTCATAAGGAGTAAAAAAGAACAAATTGTTATCGCACAGAGATGAGGGACTTACTTGTTAAGTGAGGGAGCAAATATGCCAAATTGGATGTCTGTATCTTTAAATAATGATGGGTGCCTGCAGAATCCGATAGATTTAATAGCCTTTAACCAAGAGATGGGACGCTTGGACTACGCATTGATTGAAGAGACAAAGCGTGTGCAGTTATGGTGACGTTTGAGTTAACCGAGACAAGGGTTGAGGGGCCATCTGGACGGTACACGTGGAGCGACTTTGAACTTCAGATCTTAATCCATTTTAAAGGCCAGGCCAGATCGATTAAGATCTGGGGGGCTTTGATTAGGGGTGACCCGGATCAGTCCACGTGTCCAGCAGGGCAAAGCGAACCGGCAGAACAGGACAGAGCTGTTCAGGCCAGGGGAGATCCCTGACCAGAAGAAGCAAGCTGATCAGGACAGGTCCCTGACCAGAAGAAGAAGGCTGATCGGCCCGGGCAGGTCCCTGACCAGAGGAAGTAGATCGGAGACGTACTCATCTGGAATAAAGAGCAGTTATGACTGAACGTGAGGCATGGGGGTTATATAACCACCCATTAACCCCATTATCGCCGGTAACCGCCTGAACTACGGTTGGACTTGATTCCAAGTATATACTTGGATACGTAGGCAGCTTATCCATTAAGTTCAGTCCATTATTACAATAACTAAAATCACTCTCTGTGTAATCCTAGAACAAGAAAGACCCGATTATTTATTCGTTTCATTCCGATCTCGATCATCACTGTATATTCAACTTCACTATTTACTACATCTTCTGTTACTATGTCTTCAATTTCACTAATACAACAACTTTAACTACATTGTTGTTGCATCTTATGTTACTGCATCTTCAGCTTCACTACTACCGCATTACGATGAATCTATGACGAAAAACCCGATTTTTAGAAATTATGTCAGAAAAAATATTAAATGAGATATCAAAATAAGGAAGACGTAAAAATATGAATCCTGCTGAAAGGATTGTGATGATCAGAGTTGTAGATCAAAGAAGAGAAAATAACAATTTTTTTTAATTTCGGCTGTAAACGAAAGGGTATTTCGGTACACTTATGTTATTTTTATTCCTATAAATAGCTTAAGTTTAAAGCTGTCATGATTACCTATTTTTACACATATCGTTTCCTTTTGACCCTATTTCTCTATAACTTATTAAAATCCCGTTTAATTTAAGCATCTTTTGAAAAGTGTAATATTTTCTAATCGTGTATGATTAAAAAGATATTTAAACACAATGTCCAATATATGTTCTGAGGCATAGTATTTTATAAAATGCAAATGTAGAAAATCATAGGCCCAAACGTATATGAGAGGAGGGGCCGGACACTTTAACACGCCTCCTCAAGTGTGGGCCTGGGCACTTTCAAGGCCAACAAAGAGTCTCAACACTTGCATAATAAATGGTGGCTCTGATACCATGTAGAAAATCATAGACCCAAGCCCATATAAAAGGAGGGACCTCATCCCCAAAACCTAGGTTGTGAGGTGAGAGAAGTCCATCTTTTAATATGGTGGGTGAAACAACCACAAGTTCCCAATGTGGGACACTTTAACGGCAAACATACATATGTCGAGAACTGTATATTTATATCGTATCATTTCCCCTTCTTGCAAAGAACACCAAAAGCATACAATGTTTTGTATCCCATGTTATAGCACCATTTCGTTTAAAAATACATTGTATCCCATTTATTTGACAAATGATAAAGCGTATTCATTGAGTAATGCTTACAAAACACATGAATATATACACCCCTCACGAATGTTATAGATCCTAATCAAAATAAATACAATATAGATATTAATAATTAATATCCTATTACGCCCCCCTCAAGCGAGACCAGGATGTTGAAGTCCCAGCTTGAAACTTGAAATGATGAAAGGAAGGACAAGGGAAGGGCTTAGTCAATGCATCAGCTAGCTGAATGGAATTGGAAACAAGTGATACACATAGGAGGCTTGTTGAACTCAGTCATGAATAAAATAGTAGTCAATAGCAATGTTCTTCATGCGAGAATGAAAAATCGGATTAGCACTCAATTGGGTGGCGCCAACATTATCAAAAAAAAAATAACTGGTGTAGAAGTTGGTGGATAACCAGGTTCCAAAATAAACAAAAAGACCCAAGCAATATCAGGAGTAGTCAAAGCAACAGAACGATAATTAGCTTCCGGGGAAGAGCGAGCCATGGACTTCATCTTCTTGGAGCTCCAAGAAATGAGATTTTTACCAAGAAATACAAGATAGGCAGAGGTGGAAGAATAATCATCATCCTTATTTCCACCCCATTTAGCATCAGAAAAGTCACGAAGAGAGAAAACACAGGTGTGGAGAAAATTTGAAGACCTCATGAAGCATATTGGCTACATAACGAAGAATCCTCTTGACAAGTTACCAATGATAACGTAGGGGCATTCATATATTGAGATTGACAACGTAGGCAATGTTCGGATGAGTAAATAATATATATTGTAAAGCCCTATGAACCTAACGAAACTATGTACCATCCGACAGGGAGGATCGGCGGAGAAAGCATCAAGAGGAATAGGCGTGGTGACAAATTCAGCATCCTGCATGTTAGTCTTACCACGAAAATCCTGGATATATTTGGTCTGAGTTAATAACATGCCATTTGAATTAGGGGTAACTTCGACCCCTTGAAAGTAAGATAAGTCAGCAAGATCCTTGAGAGAAACACATTGACTAAGCTGATCAATAACAAGTTGAACATGATGTTATGAAATCTACACAGGAGCGCAACGGAATTTAAAATTCAATTTCCTTTTACCAAGATCGAATTCGTTTAAGCAACAAGCATAAAAGAAGTAGACTAAGAAAATACCTTGGATGATCTAAAATAGATCGTCGCTTTGTCTACGGTTGTAGTTTCTGCACGAAGCCTCCCAAGTGTTCGGCCTCTACCGTGGATCCACACGAACAACCAGCCGGAATCCAACCTTGGATTGCTACCAGAAAAACTCGGTTGCTAGACCGACATTTTCTCTCTCTCAAAACTCTCTAAGAAACTCTCAAATTTTCTAGTAAATTACAACTATTCTATTTGTGATTATTCAGAAGATATAGGCACCCACTATATTTATTGTGTCACCTGCGCCCCCTATAGCCCAATCTGATTGGGAGAAACTTCCTACGTGGATTGGGGAAAAAGAAAACAATTTACTAGTAAAATAAGGAAAATAGATATTATAAATCTATCTCATTAATATTCAATATCTTATAATGTATTTATCTCATTCAGCTGATCTTCAGTCTTCCACTAAGCCATCCTACAAGTTTAGTACAATGCTTGTCTGACTGAACATATACAACATGTCAGACTCTAAGAAAAAGTATTATACATATATTTTTAACTTATTTCAGACTTGCTATAACAGCTGGTATGGCCATCATCAAAACCAATAAAATGTTCCTAATAGGTTGGATGATCTATGATGCTGCCAGGTTGAAGTGGACGTTTTATTGGCAGAAAAGCAACTGAAGGACTGGATGACCAGGTATAAACACCATCTTTATCCTTACCCTGGTGTAGGCATTTTCCTGTTTTTAGATCCTTTACCAAAAAAGACTCAGGTAAAAATTCAATAGTTACTCAGTTGTTATGATAAAATATAGACACAAACAAAAAGATTTTTTGGATTGCCGAGGAACTCATAAAACGGTAGACAAGCGAAGGATGAAATAGAAGGAGAACCGATATGAGTGATAGGAAGTGCACGACCATCGCCAATAACAATTTCATCCGAACCTGTATATGGATCATGCAAAAATAAAAGACTGAGATCATATTTTAAGTGGTGAAATGCACCACTACCTAAAATCCACAGCTGAGTAGTAGCGGGAAGTGCACGAGAAGTGGCACTAAACGAAGCATCCATTAAGGCTGCAAATTTTTTTTTTTTTGGATTAACTATTGGGAATTTTTTTATCGTTGGTGATTACTAAGAGAAAGTGGCAGACAAAAATTGTTTATGATTGCTATGGCTGAACACTGAAAGGACTGGAAGAATAGGAAACCGAAAAGAGGGGAAGGTAATTTGGGAGATGGCTGTCGAGAAAAAAAGTGGCGTGAAGAGAGTGGGGTGTGATGGTGAACCATGAAATAGGAGGGAATAAGAATTGAGGGGGAAAAGAAATTTGTCGATGGAGCGGGGAGGAGGAGGACCAGAAAAAATGAATAGGGGAGGCAACAATAAGTGATAGATAGAGCACGACCATCGCCAGTAACAATTTCATCCGAACCAGTATATGAATCATGCAAAGACAGAAGACTGAGATCATGTATCATGTGTCATGTGGTTAGAAGCAAAACACTATCAAGCAACCGGGACGACGAGGCATGATGCGATGGGGATTGTCCTGCAAATGTTGTACAACTAGGGAGGGGAGCAGCAGACCAATTCACAACAGATTGAATATATACAACCATTGTTTTTTTTGGCTGAGTTGAGTAACGAGGAAAGAAAAAGAGCAGGAATAATAAACAGTGCCGGAAAAATAAACGATGCAAGTGGGGTTTGGAGAAGATAAAAAAGGGGATGATATAATAGGGAGAAGATGGTTTATTATAGCGAAAGTGAGGAGGGGAAACGATGGCGGTGGAAGGAGGTGGCCGACGGTAATTAAGGAAGAAGAAAGAAATGGAAGGAGACGAGAGGCGGACTTACCATGGGGCAAGGGGCACGTGCCCACTCAAATTAATTTTTGGAATTACGATACTACCCTTGCCAAATTTTAATATTTGAACACAACAAGTAAATAAAAGATTTGTCTACCCTACTATTAAGTTTTTCTCGATCTTATTGGTTCAGTTCTTTTCGAAAGCTATATTTTACCTTTTTTTCTTTGCATTTTACGGATTTTTTTGAAACACCCGTTTCATTCACAATCTCGCCCTTGGTAATAATCCTGTCTCCGCCCTCTCTGATGTCATATTAGAGAAATGATGAAACGTATATTTCATTGATTGAGTAATAGTTACAATACACGGGAATATATACACCTCTCAGGAATTTTCTGGATCCTAATCAAAATAAATACATTATAAATACAATAATTACATTATCAGGAAATAATATTATTAGTTAATATCCTAATATAATCAGTGATTTTTAGGTGATCATGTACCAAGGAAAAAGGACCACCAGGTCATTGTTTTTAAACATTTTTATTGCTGGATTGTTTCTATCAATAGGGGCTCACCTTAAATATGTTCACTCCTATCGTTTGATACACCAAATAATATTTGGTCTAACATCATTCTAAAATTTGTGATCATTATTAGATTCCAAAAATAAGCAAAGTCAATGAGCCATTTTATGTATTGTTGGTATAATTAATGGTCGAATAGAAACGTCGACATAAACTATATTTTTCGCTAACAAAATGTTGTTAATTAATTCTGTCTTAAGTTTGAGAAAGAGAGAGGCATTGGCACATCAATACAATGCTACATGAAGAGCTACAACGTATCCGAGGGAGAGGCAGAGGAGAACTTTAGCAAAATGTACGAGGATGAATGGAAACATTTCAATGAGGAATATTGCCAAAAGAGAAAACTGCCTATTACACATGATCTCACCGAACGAATCCTTAACCAGATACGTATAATGGATGCAACTTACAAGATCGACCAAGATTCTTTGACTGATCCGAAGAAATTTACTGAACCTTTTCTGAAAATGTTGCTCGTGGATCCTTTTATCGTTTAGTAATGTTTCCAAACTTCTGCTGGTCTTCTCTGCATTTTGTTTTCTTTTATTTTGGCTTGTGGGACATTGTTTGGATTTGGTCATTGTTTTCTCTGTTTGTATTCTAAGGTCGAAGCTGTTGAATATTATTGTTTCGTGGTGTTTGTTTCTTGTTTTGCATTGTGGAACATTGCCGTTTTGGTGTTGTTATAATGCTCTAGATTGTGGTCGGGTTTCTTTTATTGTAACTTGATATTAAACCTATTTTAAATAAAAGGATAAAAACATTTACTATAAAATTATCAAAAATTATCTTAAAAGACATTAATACCCCTCAAATTATTATTTTTTAAAACAAAACTTCTCCACGTCCTTTCAAAAAAAAATTTGCTCCAAAAGTTGCCCACGTTCCGTGCATTGTGGAGCATTGCCGTTTTGGTGTTGTTATAATGCTCTAGATTGTGGTCGGGTTTCTTTTATTGTAACTTGATATTAAACCTATTTAAATAAAAGGGAGACTTATTAAAAAGGATAAAAACATTTACTATAAAATTATCAAAAAGGACATCATATGCTTAAAGACATTAATACCCCTCAAATTATTATTTTTTAAAACAAAACTTCTCCATGTCCTTTCAAAAAAAAATTTGCTCCAAAAGTTGCCCACGTTCCGTGCATTGTGGAGCATATCTTATATTATATTTTCACGGAAAAAACTGCCAAATTGCCTGATTAATCCAATTGACCCGACCCAAACCCGGCTTACAATTAAAACAACAGATTAAAAAAAAATTAACAGATACATGCCACGTTTGTTCAGTCAGAAGTAAAACAAAAAATAAACAAACTGCCCACTTACCCTAAATAAAATAAATAAAAAAATAAAAAAACAAACTGCCCACTTTTAAGCAAATATAATCACTCCGACGCTCAACAAAATTATCCACATCCCCAACGTTCAGAAAAAACAAAAAAAAAATTAACAGTTTACCACTCCATAAAATACTCCACAAACTAACCAACCCACAATCACCACTATTCCCAACTTGTGTGATATGCACTAAAAACACCTCCATGGTTTAAACCTCTCTACATCTAAACTCACATTATCCTTTACACTTTCCTACAAACAAATTTACAGATTCAATTTACACATTCTCGGTTGATTATGGGTTGATTTTCATACACCAGTCCATCTTCAGGTAAGCACTTCTTCTTGCATTCGCCCTTGATTTTCCCCATCTTTATATTCCAGCTGCAACACAAAAATTAACAGGAGGTAATTAATCATTTCAGGGGTTGATTTTCATACACCAGTCCATCTTCATGTAAGCACTTCTTCTTGCATTCTCCCTTGACTTTCCCCATCTTTATATTCCAGCTGCTACACAAAAATTAACAACAGGTAATTAATCATTTCAGTAACATTAGACAACATCCATTACCAACAAGCGTTGCAGGCGATACAACAAGCATTTCAGCCATTAACCACACTCATTTCACCCTACTATCTTCATGTAAGTGTTCTTCTACTACCAATCATTACGATTTTTTCTACATTCTCACATTAGTGTATAGCTATTACGAAATCATTTTACTTTTATTTTAAACATACGGTTCTATACATCATAGCCCACAAAACCAACAATCAAGAACACAATTAAGTAGTAATGCAATAAAATACTTATAAGTAGTAACCCTTTGGAACATTTTAACTGATAACACAATGTTAAATACATTGAATTAACACTTTTATATTTACATCAGTATAACCCTTTGGCACATCATTAACACTGAATTAACACATCAGAGTCTTTGAAAAGTACTTCATTAACACTTTTACACATTCGTTCTGAAAAACACTTGTTCTGAAAAACACGCACTTAAGTATTTCACAATATTTTCACAATTTGTTGTATAATTTTCACATCAGTCTATACATATTCGGAAATCATTTACTATTAAAAAAAAACAAACAAATACTAGATAAAAAAACCGCGTTGAAGACCATGAACCCCACTAACCCATTTCCAGCAATGGCAGTTAAAATCCTGATTAATTTTTTTCGATAAAAAATTAATAATATAAATTAAAACAAATATTGCGTACAACAGCCTTCAAAAAAGTAAAAAATTTCAGCCTTTAAAACAACGGTTATGTAAAATTCCGATTTAATGAGTAAATCAATTTTCAGCCTTCAAAAATAACATGCAGTCCGGATTTATAACTGAATCAAATATTAGGCATAGATCTGAAGCATTCAATTCAATTAAGCATTCTAATCACTCGAAAGAGAAAATGTTTGGCACTCGGATAAGACAGAAACGGTAAAATAAAATTAAACTTCCCTGAGATCGAAACCGAGACTTCACGGGATGCTTTGTTGATGTTAATCGAACATCATTGGCCTCAGATAAAGCTCATCACCGGCCTAAGCATTCGTCTTCTTCGTCATACACCTTTGTTTTGCATAATAGTCAATAAAGCTTCCACAACGGATTAAGGGGAGATTAGTTAGGAATAGTGTGGTTAGTGCCTTTTCGATATATGGTTGATGATTGGTTTATTCGCATCTCTTTTATATATTGTCTTATGTTGGTCAATGACCACCCCTATCTGGTTGACCTATGAATTGTGGTTGTGTTTAACATTATTAAATAATAGACTCTGTGGGATCGACCTTGACTCGCCTTTGCTATACTATGATTGACCTAGTACTCTTGTTAGTACGTCGTGTGTATTAGTGAATTACACACGTGATCAATACTCCTACTGGAAGTGAATGTTCATCTACTTTTGGTTCCAATCTAATAATTCTGATATGGAAGAACCTCTAGATGCCCTCCTTAATCAACCGAGGATAATAAAATGTGGTTATGAGATTGTGAAGGTAGAAAGCAGAAACACTCCAAGCAGAAATTCAAAGATTGCATGCTGAATTAAGAATTCTCTAAGGCAAGGAAATTGATTATGAACAGAATCAACATAAGCCTGTTGCACATGCAATAGCAACTGAATTTGTGGCACAATCAAGTTCCACAACTGCTTTAAAATCCGCTAAGCCTTATGGTGATAGAACATGCCTTGGATTTAACACTCAACAACCTTCTACGGATGGATCAAGTAAGGTTGTTGAACCTAGTGCCAGAATTGGTCTTAAGTTTGTAGCTGTACAAGATTCAACACCCCTGGAGGCTGCTGAAGTAGTAAAGCCTACTGAGAATGCCTCAAGGAAGCATAATCAGAAAAGTCAAAAAGGACAGCAGTACCTAACAACAAAGGCAGATCCAAAGGTTGGTCTGCTGCACCTTTTAAACCTACTGATAACAGATCTACTGCTAGATCTACTGAACACCATAATGCTAATCCTAGATCATCCAAGAACAAGAGATATCCCAAGAATAATAATGTCAAACCTAAGAATGTTAATCATTGAAGGGATACTTATCTCAGGGGGAAAAGGCATATTATTCCCTACTGATGAAGATTAGGATATTCCTGCCCCTGCTGTTAGAAACAAGAGGTTTAACCATAATGTTAAGGCTAGACCTCAGCAGTGGAATCATCCAAGGACTCGGCAGAGACTGTTAGGTGTGATGCCCGAAAGACAATTTTTGTAATTGTTTTATTTAATAAATGAATTGACGTTATTATTCATATTTATTATTCTCATATTCACCGATGTGACAATAGTATTTACACTACAGAAAACCCTAAGTATATCGTTTATGTAATCACTTAACTCAGTGTATGGTATATACACGGGAGGATTGAGTTAGTGAAGATGTACTTAAAATACAATTAGCCCGTAGTGAAGTTAATCGAGAGTATCGGGTCTCTCCTTTAACGTGCTATTAATGCGCCCAGAACACAATAGGTGTGATTGTCTTATCCGGACTTTCGGTTAAGAGAACCTAATGGGGCATTATATATGATAGATATATCATATAGAAATTTGGACCGATTTGATTAGAGTTCACGATATAATTCCGTAATCGAGAATTCTTATCGAATCAATGGATGATCATATTTATGGATATATCTTAATCCCGAGGTGATCACGATCAACCGCTTGAATCGGTATGAAGTTTGACTTGACGGTTAAGGATTACACCGAGTCCGTGGTCCGAATTACCCCATCTTGGCATTGTACTTGGATTGAGTGAGTAGTCCGTGTTATCACGGATACGGAATCCATTCCTTCCATTTATGGAAGTAGATGAAGGTTCCCTTATTTGTTAGCCCTAAGAAAATGATCGATCCCGGGAGTTCACATTTGACTAATTAGCTACTAGTCGGTTATGTGCACTAATTGATCACTAGGGGTTAATGGTAAATAAGGATAAGAGGTTCTAGAAAGGGTTAACGGTAACTTCCCGATTTAGAATGAACGATCTATGGAGGATTAATCCATATGTAATGATTATATCAATGGACGCTTATTATTATTCTCGTGAGGAGATAAATATAATCTTATAATCGGAGGAGTGCGATCACGGGATTATGGTGGCATATTCCCGTGATTGATTTATCGAATATAATTATTCTATAATTATTTATTTGATTTATCGGAGCCGCTGATTATTAGTCCATGGTCCCCGACGTGCCTCCTAATATAGCATAGCTATTCTCGGACGTCGAATCCTAATAATATTAATTTAGTTCTTGTTGGACTTTATTAAAACGATATGTGAATTAATTGTTTAGTGGACTATTAAATTAGTTGGGCTAAATAATTAAATATGTGAAAAAGACATTTTTCATAATCTTGGCAAAAATTAGTGTGTTAGTCGAAATTTATGTTGACTAGGTCAACAATGAGAATTTCGGCCAAAGCATTGTTTTAATAAACAAGAAATTAGTTTTCTTGTGATTAATAAGACATGTGCACAAAATATTTATTGGATAAATATTTATGGTAAAGAAATAAAGATAAAGATTATTCTAGATTTGTTTTAGAATATTTTGGGATTATCTTTTATTTAATAGGATTATCATAATTGATTTTGTATTAATTATAAAATCCTTGGGGCTTAAGTTTTACTCTCCTATATAAAGAGAGTTCTCCCAAGCCTTAACACACATGAAAATTTCGACTATCAACTCTTAGAGAGAAGATAGAAATTTCGGCCAAGGGTGATTGGGGAAAAATCTTGGAGATTTTTCCGGGTAGCATATCGGGAGGATTCGAGCCGAGGATTTCCTTCCACCGGGAGTTGCTTGGATCACACGTACGGAAGATCGTGGTGCTCTTCACATCTTCTTTTCTATTGCGGTTCTCCAACTTGGATTTTGAGATCCAAGAGGTATGTTCTACAACCCCCTTGTAGAATAGATCTAGTTATTTTATTACGTGTATTATATAGATCTAGATCCTTAAATCGCTTCCGTTGCGGATGGTATTACTAACAGTGGTATCAGTCGCCAAGGGGATCTGTATTTATACGTATAAAATATTAGATCTAGGAGTGGAAAACATGTAGCTTTTATTTTAAATTTTGGCCGATGCATGTTTACATATTTTTTTTTATGTTGTTGCGATTGTTGTGGTTGAAGAGATGGATTGGGGTTGGCATTGTTTACCCGTTAGATCTATTGTACACTCATATGAACGATGAAAATTCGTTCATATGAGTATAGGAAATTATGTAATTTATCTTTATTGCAAGTTTAATTTCCAGCAAATAGATCTAGTTAGTAGCTGTTTAGTATTTTTTCTTTTCCCGTTGATCGAACCGTTGAAACGAAGATCCCTCCGGTCAGAATCAAGATTAGAAGATGATGATCAACTCCACAAATTTTGGCGTCGATCAGAGTCTGTTTCAATATCCGTTTGATGCTGCGAAGAGGCTGCTGTAACAGAAAAACGCAGGATTCACAGAAACACTACCTGTGTCTTCCTCGATTTTCTGGGAGAGTTTGGACCATTGAAACGAAAATCCGTCCGTTCAGATTGATCAACTTGGAGTTTTGGACGTACCATAAAAATTTCAGGTCGATCGGGATTCATCTCGATTCCCGATCTGCCTCAGGAAGTCCTTGATGCAGTGCAGTCAAAGTCAGATTCAGCAGCAAGTTTGGCGGTTTACTGGAGAAAATTGGTAAGTCAAAGCACCGATCCAACCGTCCATATTGAAGTTCAAGGAGTGAAGATATGATCTGGAAAGTTTCGTCCCGATCCGAGTTCGTTTGGTATGCCGATCGTCGAAGAGTTCGAACAGCTGCAGATTTAGTTAGAAAGTAGTAAACCCTAGTTAGGGTTTTGGTTGTTTTTTATTTTCTAATAGATTAGATACGGGGGTGCCAACGATCCATCTCGGTGTTTAAATTTTCCGCATTTATTTTTTATGTGTTTGATCATAAAATAGATATAAAATCGGAATTGCCATGACATGCATCATATCATAAATCCACTCCATGCATACATACTGTAGCATTTTAATTTTGGTAATTAAAATAGGCATGTATACAAACTCGTGTAATTAGTTGAAATTTTATTAATATGTGGTAATTAATTTAATTTAGTAACTAATTAAAGATCCGAGGACGGGTTATGAAATCGTTAAGCCTTTCGGTGTGTGTTCTCGGTGAACCGCCTTAAAGCCCAAACGAGATCACGTTTTCAATTCGTAGTGTCTACGAGATTGAATGATGGTAAAAGAACAAGTAAATCTTGGATAAAAACGGTTCGCCTATAGGTTGGGTGGTCAACCGAGCTTCGCTCAAACGACTTAACCCTCCTAGTGTGATGTATGCACGGGGTCCGGCAAGACTAAGCCAAACCGAGAGCGGAGGGGTGATTCCTTCCAATCTCAATAGGGCTCTCTTGACCCGACTTCGTCCGGCTTGTCACATATGTTCCAACGAATAGGACGGGTAGGCTTGCCTACGTTACCGACACCATTCGGAATCCTTGATTTGATGTGCTTTTATGTTAACATCAAAAAGACGTGGTTAGTTAACCCACCACCACTTCCAAAATATTGAGTGGGAGCGGGGAGGCGACGGCCAACCCCACGGCCTCTACTATAGATACAAGTAAGTGAGAGAAGGGTGACGCCTCGCGGCGCTTTGATTTCGTCCCCCTAAGGATGGTGTTCACCCCTATCAACATTCATGGCTTGGTCTCCGAAAGGATAGGATTTCTGGGTACTCGTCGGGTCACTGACCTATCCTAAGACGGCACACTCGGGGCGTACCTAAGAGATCCGATATAGTAGGTCACACTCATCATGGGTATTTTTTGATAATATCTAGGCTAAAAAAGGAAGGTAGTCAATGAATAAAGGGATGTTCGATTCTCGTGGGATGTTCGATTCTCACAAGTTATTCATTGATGAGATTGTCTCGCTTTAACCGTCATCTCTTTGACCTACCCTAAGGCGGCACTGAGATGCGAGGTTAAAACCTTGGAATGGTAGAGTAGACTTAATTTTAGTTTACAATTCCTAAAATAAAATATAGTAGTGTTAAACTTGAATTAATATATGTCATTTTATTTACAGCATTATATCCCTTACTAAATTGCTTAAAATTTATAATTGACTAGTATTGACTTCGTTAAAAAGTGGAAAGTAACTAGGACGTTGAACTAGTTAATCGATAATGCAATTAATTTTCGAAAGAGATATTTTCTCTTAAGCCTTTTAAAAACCAGTGACATATAGGTATGTCACTAGTGTCATTCGTGTCAAACGGAAGACAAACTTAGTTTGATCAAAGGTGATTTCGGACTTTGAAATTCTTTTAGTGAATTTTGAGTGTGTAGTAATTACACAAGAAATTTTCTAATTGAAAAATCGGAAAATCATGAAGTGTTACTAGTTGGACGATATTTGGAATCGATGAACTAGTGGGAGCTTTATGATTTATTGTTTTTCTAGAACATTAGAAAAGTGTAACTGACTACACACGTAACCGTTCTAATTGAAAAACCGGAAAGTCATGAAATGTCGCTAGTTGGACGATATTTAGAATCGATAAACTAGTGGGAGTTCTATGATTTGTTGTTTTTCTGGAAACATTAGAAGCGTGTAAGTGTTTACATGAGAGATTTTCAAATTAAAAAATTGGAAAATCATAAAATGAAGCATTGCTGGTTAGACGGTATTTGGAACCGATAAACTAGTGGGAGCTTTAATGTTATGATTTGTTGTTTTTCTAGTATATTAGAAAATCCGACAAGTCCGGACAAGTAACACTCGAAATAGACATCCCACGGTTCAAGAGTAGTGTCTACTCACACAAACCGCTAGTTCAAAACTGTTTCCATTTACGGAAAGTCAAGAATGGGAGAGTATGTCTAAGAGTGTTAGTCATCTAAAAGCGAGTTGATTGTAAGGCTAAACCGAAAATTAATAAACCGAAAACCATAGGATAAGGATAGTGATTTCGGATCACCAACCTATGAATCCTTGGTGATTTTCTCGTAGACTATGTTCTTTGGAAGAACAAGATAGTTATGCATTAACGATTAATAGACTAGACAACGGGCAGTAATTTTAGCTATAAATAGTGGGAGTGATATGAGGAAATGAATCTCGGATTCAATCCTTGGATATCGCGGAAAATTTATTTTCGGTTTAAGATTCGTTGGAACGAATGGATTTACCTTCTATTCGATAATTTGTTTGTCGTATAGGAAGTGAATATACCATTTGTAGTACGAATCCAAGACTCGGACTTTTGTTTGATAAAGTCAAAACCACTTACAACTGCTGAAATAAGTATATAAAACACATCTTAAGAACTATTAAAAGCAATTGGTTTCTATATTTAGCTAAACACTTCTTCATATTCCACAGTTAGTGCATGGTCCCTAAAAGACAAGACCTGAAGACTGGTTCAGGGTGATTCCTTTCTCCCAGTCTGGTTAGATTGTCTTAAAGGTTCAATGACTAATTTTCCTTTCAATCGGGAAAGGATAACGGTTATAAAGAAGTAACATAGCTTGTTCATGACGACCTTCGGGGTTTGATGAAAGATACAAGCTAGTAGGGGCTTATGAGTAGTGACTTCTAGTCTGACAACTACTCAAACACTCCGGTTGTTTATCCAAAATATTCAAAGGTGTCTCTGATTTTGTCGGAGATGGAGTATTCTATACTCAGAAATGGGCCATCACATAGTCCTAGGGACTGATGCTCGGTCTGCCTCATAGTGAAATGCTTTCACTAAGGAAGAAACCACTGAATTGCCTTTACATAGTTGTAGATGTGCCACAATACACTGCTTAACTCAATAAAGATATTGGAAGTGAAATAACGGTTTACATTGAAGTGTAGAACCGAGAAGTCTACCTAGAATATGCTTTGGAATTAACGGATAATGAGTGGATTCGGTTCACCCAAATTCCGTCAATATAAGCATTTAGCACATGATGCTTGATGGTTTGACGGGAATTTCGCGTACACGTTCGGTCGGTGACCAATCGTTATATATCTTGTAGCATTGAGAAAAAGGTTCGTTATCGATTCTTGACATCGGGAAGGGACGGTTATCTTTGTTGCATCCTTTCTGATAGAATCCATGAACAGTAAAACCTTGAACCTTGAAGTACGTTTACTCAAGGTAGTTACTAACTGATTAAAATCAGACCACATCCAACATCGGTTGTTGGTGATAACACTAAATACTACTAAACTAGATCAGAATTTCGATCCATCCAGTAAGTATTGGGAGTATGGGTTATCCATTACCCATTACAGTTTCTGCGGACTTTGTAGTCTGAGGATCGATTGATGACCTATGGCTCTTTTATGAGCACTATAGGATTCTGATAATAGAGGTTGGTTTAATAGCCATAACCCTGTGAATGGAGTTCAGTACTCAGATTCGTTCATACTCTTGTAGAATCACCGAGCGTCTCAAGCCCGGTGGGAGTAATTGGATCTACATGGAAGAGAGTAGAATGAATACGAAAGTTTATCTTTCGAGCAAAGCTTGAGTGGTCTAGGGGTAATTCCCTAAGAAGTAGAGAGTTAATCAGACGTTGGACTCTCTTACCACTTAGTATTGCATGATTTCGTTCAAAAGCAGAAAATAGGGGTGATTTCCCTGAGATTTTCTTGCCAAACAAACGGAATCGGATTCATTCGGAAACGAAGGGTATTGCCTTATGAACTTATGACGGGATGACTCGTCAAGGCTTATGTCCTTTGTGGATAAAAGCAAACCTCTCGGTCATTGGAAGTCATATATTTCTACAATATGTGGATTTGACCGAGAATATTGATAAGTCTTTTATAGATCTGGATATCAATTTTAGTACGGTAGTGAATATATAAATTAGTGTTTGTGAAGGCTAACACCGCACCGGTTGGAATCAACATGGGTGTGTTATCCGAAGTCGAATACGACAATACCACAATTTCTACGCAACGAGAGATTTGGACAACATTCTTAAGAGTTTGACTCGGTCGAATTCATTAGAATCGATCACGGTTTCCCATCCATCTTATTGGTTAAGATGATGCATCCGTGTATGCAACATTCAACGAGGAAGTTCTACCCTATGCCTCAGGAATGACTCTCTAAATCTTCGGATCAAGAGAAATGGGATAGATTCTCTTTCTAGTAAGAGATGGTCAGGTTATTGAACGTCAACTTTGAACGAATCTTAGATTCGGCGGTTAACAAAGCAAGTTTAGTATGTCCTTTAGTATCTTGAAGAGAACGAGGAACAATATGCAGACATATTCATGTGTGAACTTGGATATATGTGATACACTGATTTTGACTTTAAGTCAGATTGAGGATGATCGTTAAGTCGATCTCGGGCTCAGTGTTTACTCAGTACCACATGATTTGATGGACCGGTAACGTTTCGATTCTACGGATCGTCTCGAGCCGACAACCTGACTAATCATTAAGACCCATGACATTTAGATGTAGGTACTCACCGAGTCACTGACCTATCCTACGACGACATACTCGGAGTGTACTTTGGAATACGAAATGGTTATGATATGCTTAATGGGTACTAGAATACGGGATGGGTCTCCATTGCTTTAGAGCAAGTGGGAGATGTAGTTTGTTGTATTTTAAATAATAGGGTGTGCTCTAAAACAATTAATCACATGCTTTCGTGCAAGTGGGAGATTGTTAGGTGTGATGCCCGAAAGACAATTTTTGTAATTGTTTTATTTAATAAATGAATTGACGTTATTATTCATATTTATTATTCTCATATTCACCGATGTGACAATAGTATTTACACTACAGAAAACCCTAAGTATATCGTTTATGTAATCACTTAACTCAGTGTATGGTATATACACGGGAGGATTGAGTTAGTGAAGATGTACTTAAAATACAATTAGCCCGTAGTGAAGTTAATCGAGAGTATCGGGTCTCTCCTTTAACGTGCTATTAATGCGCCCAGAACACAATAGGTGTGATTGTCTTATCCGGACTTTCGGTTAAGAGAACCTAATGGGGCATTTATATATGATAGATATATCATATAGGGCTGGACCGATTTGATTAGAGTTCACGATATAATTCCGTAATCGAGAATTCTTATCGAATCAATGGATGATCATATTTATGGATATATCTTAATCCTGAGGTGATCACAGTCAACTGCTTGAATCAGTATGAAGTTTGACTTGACGGTTAAGGATTACACTGAGTCTGTGGTCTGAATTACCCCATCTTGGCATTGTATCTTGGATTGAGTGAGTAGTACGTGTTATCACGGATACGGAATCCATTCCTTCCATTTATGGAAGTAGATACGCAGTTCCCTTATTTGTTAGCCCTAAGAAAATGATCGATCCCGGGAGTTCACATTTGACTAATTAGCTACTAGTCGAGTTATGTGCACTAATTGATCACTAGGGGTTAATGGTAAATAAGGATAAGAGGTTCTAGAAAGGGTTAACGGTAACTTCCCGATTTAGAATGAACGATCTATGGAGGATTAATCCATATGTAATGATTATATCAATGGACGCTTATTATTATTCTCGTGAGGAGATAAATATAATCTTATAATCGGAGGAGTGCGATCACGGGATTATGGTGGCATATTCCCGTGATTGATTTATCGAATATAATTATTCTATAATTATTTATTTGATTTATCGGAGCCGCTGATTATTAGTCCATGGTCCCCGACGTGCCTCCTAATATAGCATAGCTATTCTCGGACGTCGAATCCTAATAATATTAATTTAGTTCTTGTTGGACTTTATTAAAACGATATGTGAATTAATTGTTTAGTGGACTATTAAATTAGTTGGGCTAAATAATTAAATATGTGAAAAAGACATTTTTCATAATCTTGGCAAAAATTAGTGTGTTAGTCGAAATTTATGTTGACTAGGTCAACAATGAGAATTTCGGCCAAAGCATTGTTTTAATAAACAAGAAATTAGTTTTCTTGTGATTAATAAGACATGTGCACAAAATATTTATTGGATAAATATTTATGGTAAGAAATAAAGATAAAGATTATTCTAGATTTGTTTTAGAATATTTTGGGATTATCTTTTATTTAATAGGATTATCATAATTGATTTTGTATTAATTATAAAATCCTTGGGGCTTAAGTTTTACTCTCCTATATAAAGAGAGTTCTCCCAAGCCTTAACACACATGAAAATTTCGACTATCAACTCTTAGAGAGAAGATAGAAATTTCGGCCAAGGGTGATTGGGGAAAAATCTTGGAGATTTTTCCGGGTAGCATATCGGGAGGATTCGAGCCGAGGATTTCCTTCCACCGGGAGTTGCTTGGATCACACGTACGGAAGATCGTGGTGCTCTTCACATCTTCTTTTCTATTGCGGTTCTCCAACTTGGATTTTGAGATCCAAGAGGTATGTTCTACAACCCCCTTGTAGAATAGATCTAGTTATTTTATTACGTGTATTATATAGATCTAGATCCTTAAATCGCTTCCGTTGCGGATGGTATTACTAACAGAGACCTCAACCGAGGACTCAGCAGAGGCCTCGACAGAGACTACAATACAGGGTTGTTCCTAACTGACATCAACCTTATGGTTACACTAATGCATCTAACAACAAAAATCTCTTTACACAGCACTATGTACTAAGAGACCAGAAACCATATATGAATTCTACACAATCCAACACTAGATACTATGGGAATGTGGCACACATATATGAACATAAGTGCAACACTTTCCAAAGGAGTCCTTATGGAAATCTTCCAAGGGTTGTACTTACCATTGACCACCATGGACCCAAACAGGTTTGGGTACCTAAAACATATTAAATTTGTTTCGTAGGGTGTCTAATACTTTGACAGTGGATGTTCTAGATACAAAACAAAGGTCAAGCACTGCTTGGTGGATTTTTTTGTAAAGGATGGACCAAAAGTTAACTTTGGGAACAAGGATACACTTGGATACACAAGAGGATATGGAATTTTAGTGAAGAATGGTCTAAGAATAAAAAATGTTGCTTATGTTGAAGGACTGGACTACAACCTGTTGAGCATCAGTCAGTTTTGTGACATGGGTTACAAAGTGACTTTTGACAATGATTTTTGCATTGTCATGAGTGAGATAAAACATCAAGTTGTACTTGCTGGAAGAAAACAAAAGAATATGTATGTTGTAGACTGGACCTGTGCCGTACCAGAAACTTGTCTCATTGTGCATAGAAAAATCAGAACTTAACTGGTTATGGCATAAGAAGCTTAATCATCTAAACTTTGATGACATCAATCTGTTGGTGAAGAAGAAGCTTGTGATAGGTCTACCTGAAATCACATACAAGAAGGATGGAATATGTGATGCTTGTCCACAAGGAAAGTAGATAAAAGTAAGTTTCAAGTCTAAGACTCAACAATCAACTAAAAGAGTTTTGGAGCTGATGCATATGGATCTTTCTGGACCAGTGATATCAACAAGCATAACTAGAAAGAAGTATACTCTAGTAGTTGTGGATGATTATTCAAGATACACTTGGGTAATCTTAATGAACAAGAAAAGTGAAACTCTAGCAAAGATGCCTGAACTTTTGAAGAGGTTACAAAATGAGAAAGTGCTACAGTAGTAAAGATCCAGATCACATAAGGGTAATGAGTTCCTAAACAAAGTCATCAGAGAATATTTTGAACAGAATGGTGTACCGCATCAACTAGCAGCCACTGGAACACCTCAGCAGAATGGGGTTGCTGAAAGAAGAAACCGGACTTTAAAGGAAGCAGGCAGGACAATGATTTGTGAAGCAAAGTTACCAGAATGGTATTGGGCTGATGCAATCAATACAACATGTTATACACAGAATGATACCTCTATAAACAAAACGCTTAACAAGACACCTTATGAAGTTTGGAATGGAAGAAAACCTAACATATCCTACTTTCATCCATTTGGGAGTAAATGCTTCATTTTAAATCATAAGGAGCAATTGAAGACTTTCCAACCAAATCTGATGAAGGAATTTTCTTGCGATATTCTTCAGTCAGCAAGGCTTTCATGGTGCGGAACAAAAGAACACTTAAACATGATGAATCCATACATGATGTGCTTGATGAACCAAAGTTCACTGGAATGCAAGATAAAGAAGTCCCAAAACCGGCTGTAAATCTAGAAATCACAGACCCTGAGTATGTGGTTGTTCTAAGAAAGCTAAGTGATATAAAAGTTTCTGATTCTGGAAAGGATGCAACACCCAATGTTGCCCCTGCTGAAGGACCTGTTGACAACACACCTGATACAGCAACTGATACAGCTGAAGGATATGCTAAACCCCCAACTGAACAAGCAACGGACCCTCCAAGAAATCAAGTTCCAGTAAATCAAGGACATAATGATTTACAATGGTTGAAGGATAACCCTGCCGGACAAGTAATTGGTGTTGTACAGCAAGGTGTCAAGTTTAGAAGACAACTAGAAGCAATGCTAACTTGTTTTCTATCTTAACTGGAACCTAAATTTGTTGAAGAAGCAATTGCTAATCCTGACTTGATAATTGCTATGCAAGAAGAACTTAATGAGTTTGAAAGAAACCAAGAATGGACACTAGTCGACAGACCTGATCATGCAAATATCATTTGAACAAAATGGGTTTACGGAAATAAGTTGGATGAATCTGGTACCATTGTTAGAAACAAGGCCATACTAGTTGCAAAGGGCTATTCACAGGCAAAAGGAATAGATTTTTATGAGACATATGCCCCAGTTGCAAGATTGGAAGCTATCAGACTGTTTTTGGCATATGCCGCACACAAAAACTTCAAAGTTTATCAAATGGATGTCAAAATTGCATTTCCGAATGGCATTTTGGAATAAGAGGTTTATGTACAACAACCACTTGGCTTTGAAGTTAAGGGTCAAAAGATAAAGTGTACATACTTAACACGGCACTTTATGGATTGAAACAAACACCAAGATCCTGGTGTGAGACTCTATCTCAATTCTTGGTGAATAATGGTTTTACTAAGAGAACCATTGATAAGACTCTTTTCAGAATCAGTGAAGGAAATTACACTCTACTGGTGCAAATATATGTTGACATCATATTTGGTTATGAAAATGAAGTACTATATATGTTAAAAGTTTTGCTATTCTCTTGAAAAGTAAGTTTTAGATGAGTATGATGGGTGAAATGAACTAATTTTTGGGGCTACAAGTCAAGCAAATGGAGGATGTAATCTTCATTCATCAAACAAAATATACCAAGGAGCTGCTAAAGAAGTTTGGTATGGAAAAGAACACAAAAATTTCAACTCCTATGGGTACAAGCATCAGATTGGATGAAGAGAAAGAAGGTAAAGTTGTTGATCAAACCCTATACAGAAGAATGATAGGAAGTCTGATGTATCTCACAGTCAGCAGACCGGATATATCCTTTGAAGTAGGAGTTTGTGCAAGATTTCAATCAAAATCTAAAGAAAGTCACTAAGTTGCTGTCAAAAGAATTCTCAAATATCTGAAAGAAACCTTTGGGAGTAGGGATATGGTATTCAAAAGATGGAGGTTTCAATGTAATATCCTACTCATATTCTAATTATACTGGGTGCAAGATTGATAAAAAAGCACCATAGGAACATGTCAGTTGATGTGAAATAGACTTGTCTCCTGGTTCAGCAAAAAACAGAATTCAATATCAACTTCCACTGCTGAAGCAGAATACATAGCTGCTGGAAGTTGTTGTGCACAAGTTCTTTGGTTGAGACAACAACTAAGGGACTATGGGTTTGAAGAAAGAGAAATTCCGATAATATGTGATAACACAAGTGTAATAGCTATAACATAAAATAATGTTCTGCACTCAAGAACCAAACTCATTGATGTGAGAAATCATTTCATAAAAGATCATGTTGAAAAGAAAGATGTTGTGGTTCTTTACATATCTACTGAAGATCAACTTGCAAATATCTTTACAAAGTCTTTGGATGCTGAAAGGTTTGATAAGTTAAGAACTGAACTTGGCATCATCAAGGTTTGCTAACCGGCTGATGGTCAGCAGAGCATTGGAATTCACCAAGGGGACTAGTCTTTGCCGTGCTGGATGCGCTCACTTGGTAGATTAGTCATTGGTATCAAAATTCCTAGATGCTCTTGTAGATTGGTCAATTGAGCAAATAAAGTTGCCAAAGGGATTGGTCTTTGCCTTGCTGGGTGAGCTCACTTGGCAAATCAATCATTGGTGTTAAACTTCATTGTATTATCAGTTGAGCTATTCTATGTTTTGAATCAGCTGAATGAAAATGAGAAGATCAACAAAGTAATCAAGACATCAGCAGAATCTATCCTTGCTGAAGCACATCAACAGAGTCTCTACAACATTCAGTATGCTGAAGGTTTAATCTTATGAAAGAGTTAGACTTTAATGAAAGTCAACAAATAAAGTTAATCTTTATTACAACTATTACAAGGACATGACCGTTTCATACGTTTAATGGGGTTTTATAGTTGGGACACATGGCATTTTCTTATTGTATTCCACTTGTTCGTGCATTGGGATGGTATAAATGCAAATGTACGTGCCTGGAGAAAAGTTTATCCACTGCAGCCTATATATCTGAGAATATGCAGAGTTTGTATCATTACATTCCTCTGAAACACTCAAGCTCTTGCATTAAATATTAACAATATATTCTTTTTCCTCTTAAAATCAAAGAACAAGATGTCTGTTGATGACATTTATCTCGGTTCAAGCCAAAGTGTTCGTGGTTTTGTCAAAGATGCCGGAAAAGGAGAACTTGCAATCAATCTTGGAAGAAGAATTGGCGGTATAAAGGTCTGGAAAATGTGATAAATAAAAGACTAAAAGCATTGAATTTTGGTGGAACATAGTTATATGACCAAACAAAGAGGAATTTAAAACCACGGTTCATGGTAAGGAAATCCTAATTTCTTCAGATTTGTTGAGGGAGGTTGTTGGATTTGCATAAGGGAATGGAGCCCACACAAACCCAGATAGTATGGAAATGCCTAGGATGACATTTGTTGAATTGATCAAGAGTGCTCCTGATGATCCCTCATCACTTGGAATCAATGTCAAATATATTTCTTATGAATATAATCTGCGATCGAGCAAATATATTGCAAGAAATTTACTTGGGTTGGTTGGAAGCTATGATACTCTATCAGGGTCCAAGATAGATATGATGATTATCAACTCAAGAAGTATGAAGTTTCATTGGGATGGATTCTTCATACACTACATGAAGAAGGTTAGACTGAAGAAAGAGAAACAATCCAGAAAAGAATCAAAGAACAAAAGACTGGTAAATATCTTGGAACTGGTTTCTTTATCAAGGTCAGGCCTTTAGGTTTGATGGTGAAAGGTCTACTGAATCACTTGCAGATTGATGATGTAGCTCACCCAAAGCATCAACAAATCAAGATACAAACCAGGAGTTAATTCACCAATTCCTGGTTTGGATGATGATGGAGAAGATCAACCAGAAGAAGATGAACCAAATCCGGAATTAAGAAGGAAGAGGAAAACTGATCCTAAAGTTGTTGAATCAAGAAGATCGAGTGAAGAAAAGATAGGTTGTTGATACAAGGAAGATCACAGATATCCTTGGGCCTACAAAATCCAGACGACCAGCGGACTCCGAAAAGCATGCTGAACCTACTAGGACAAAAGTTGCATAAATCTTGATTGAGCAACTTAAGGTTTCCTCAAGAAAAAGGAAAGCAGTGAGTAAAGAGGCACTTGAACAAGCTCTGTTTGAATCCAAGGAAGACCACATAAGTGACCTAAACAAGTTGCAAAGAAGAAGGTTACACATGGAAAAGGGTAGGTTGAGATCTTGGAAGAACAAAGGACAGAAGATGAAGAAAGAAAAGTATATGAAGATGGTGAGGAAGAGCCAACTGAAGTGGCTACTGATATACAAAAGCTTGCTGAAAAGGCTAGTGAGGTGGACAACCCCTGCTATAGATGATACAACACAGGGGGAAGTAACAATGGAGCAAACCCCTATTGAGGAAGCTGGAACACAAGGGGAAGAAAATGTTATAGATGAAGTTGATACCAATGTCCCTCAGACTACTGACATCATTCAGTCTGCTAAGGAAACTTTGACACATTTTGTACAAACCTTTGAAGGCCAGTCTAAGGAGCCTCAACCTACTGTAAAAAAAACTACAATGCCTTATGTCAGGAGGCCAAGAAAAAAAAAGAGGATCCAGATTTCAATAAAATCAATGAATACTTTCAATGGAGGTTTGGTTTCTACAAGAAGCAAAAACCTGCAGCCGAACCAATGACTAGTTTTGAAGCTTTTGGAGTAGAAAATTTGTTGGGTTTAATTGATACATCTGTATTGGCAATGAGGATTCTGGAGCAAACAGAAGATGGAAGAAAGGGAAAATTGTCTTCGAGATCGTAAGTTCAGAGCTTTTGGTGATACTGATGTGTCATCATCATCTGATTCTGATGTTGATCATCCTATGCACCCTAGAGAAACATGTGGAGTTGACAAAACAACTAAATCTACACAAGAAATGTCTGGGGAGAAAAATAAGGGCAACCTGCTGAAAATCCTAATCAGTTTACTGAAGAACAACCGGCTGCTGATGTTGAAATATTGGTTGCTGATACATCTGAAGCAACACATTCTGTGTTTGTACACAAAAATATAATTCTGGAAGATGAAGATGAATTGTTGGACACCTTTGCTATTGAGCTAGCAAGCTGAATTCGACAAAACAACAATTCTAGGAGGTGCTGCTTTAGATAATTCTGATGAAGTAGCAAGGAACAAACAGATTGATGCTGTAACTGAAGAATTTGTTCAATTTCAAAACAGAATCAATACTGAAGGAGTTTTGGCAAATGTTGTTGTTGATATATATGTCATTGATGAAGAAAGAAATGTTTTAGAACAAAACTTGAAAGTATTTCCCGCCATTGCTGAAGGCCAAGTAAGATAGATTGGTGTGGTGGCACCTGCTGGACAACCTATTCTAGTGGTTTTCATTCCAGACACACCCATTGAGCCTAACTTGGTGACTCCTATAGTCACAAAATAAAAACAACCTGGACTTATTGAATCTACATCAGTGACACCAATAGAGATTCAAGAAACAGTTGAAGAGGTGGTTCAGTCTGCTGGAAATCAGACAGAAACTGAACAAAGGTCGGAACTTGTGGTTGAATCTACTGAGGATCAAACAATGATTGTACAAAGGTTGGATCTAGTTTTAGGATTGGAGGAATCCTCTGCTGACAGCATGGAACTTGCTGCGGAAGGTGCCCTTGCTAATAAAAAAGAAGAAGTTGTTGATGCACAATCAGAAGGGCAACTTCTTGATTATGGTGAAAGTAAAGAAGATTTTGTTGATATGGTTCCTGAAGAAGAATCTGTTGGTGATCTTGCACCAGATTAAGGAAGTCCTAAACCTTATTGGTATACCGCGATGAACACGGTTCATCGGACCGCCGCCAAACCCACCTCAGCGGCCATACCTCAGCCTCTGGCCTCCATCGCCACCAGTGCTTCTGGCAATAAGCCGATCAGGTCTTCGAACTCGCATGATCATATCAGCCATCAAGTTGGGGGCCGAGAGCGATGCCCCTCAGTTCGCTATATCGGTCAGCCGGGCCCTGCCCTCTACATACAGGCGAGCATGCTCAACACTTAGCATTAGCAAGGACAAGGCTAACCCAACAGGAAGACATTAAAGCGACCAGCGGTCCCCTCAGCGCGACCCACCACTGCCGCTAAAACGCTTAATTACGCTTAACTATGTCTTGTCACTGTTAGCCTAATTTCATTTAGAGATTTGCCTATAATAGAGTCTTCATGTACTCATTGAAGGATATACGTAAATCAATATAAGAAGATAAGCTCTGCCAATTTGTCGATCACATCCCATCTTCACCGTTCATTTTGCTCGCATGCTGAGCACCACCTTGTGTTCTTCAAAGCCACCGTAACTTCACCTCAACAATCATCTTTTACATCCAGATATCCACCATATAAACACTCACATAACCACCGTGATATTCTAGGCAATATCAGTTGGCTCCGTTATCGGGAACAAATCACATTTGCAGCGTTTCCGGCGACTTACGACGCCACTTTCAAACCTTCAAACCTTCAAACCTTCAAACCAGTAAAAGCTTTTATTTTTATGAATGTAGAGCTTAATGATCATATCTTTCACCATTAACACGGCATCACGCTTGAAAAAAGCTCCGGATTTCACGAGTTACAGCCCTTCTTCTTTTACAAGTTAGTCAAAAATGAGGAAAATCACCATTCGTATCTCTTCCAAGCTGAGATGGATTCATCACCACCTTCGGATTAGCGCATGCATGTTTCCAGGTTCAGTTATATAACGCAATAGTGTGACATCCATTGATCAACTTGGAAGTAGATCAGTTGAGCTTTTCACCGGATTCTAGGTAAGCCTTTATTTTGTTGCATATATCTAGCCTAGATTGCGTATATTGCAAGTTTCCTTTCAACTCAAATGGCTAGAGGGAAAGTAACACGAGCTTGAAACACCGAACAAAGGAGCAAATCAGGATCCACCACATGGCGCTACGTCACATCAGAGTGGATATAGTAGAGGCTTGCACACCGTTGGAGGGAATGACGGTCATAATAACGATCCCGACATGCGAAATGTGTTGGTTGAAAAAGCAAAGGCCCGAGAACTGCAGACCGTGGCCAAAAAGAAGTGGCGTGGCAGACAAATCGTGGAGTCATCTGGCCGAACCAAGAGCAGGGAGCGACCCCAGTCGCAGAAGTAGACTCTTATTCCCTCGCACTGAAATCTCACATGGAGTATGTAGAGGACATGCGGATTTACAACCTGCAACTTATAGCTGGAGGACATCAACCTCAACCGGTTAGTAAGTTCTCCCCGCCTATGCCAGCACCAGCCGAGGTACAACCAACATTTAACCTGCCAAGATAGAAAGACCCGGTTAAGGCTGGTCGAACTCACCAAACACAGGCACAACAGAGCAGTCGTGCTACTTCGGTTCCTGAGAAGAGTAGAAGATCGGCACTCCAATGCCTCGGGCCCGTGGATAACGTCCGTGGTGCAGCCCGTGTATGTAGTCATCCGAAACGAGCAGAGAATATTCGACATGTACGGCCTCGGATAGAAGTATGCGATGACTCTGACAATGCCGAGACTACTATCAAGCCGCCTCTCCCCAGAGGTAGCAGACGAGCTTAAGTTGATGCAAAAGATGATCGCGGATCTAGTAAAAAGAAAGGCCGTCTACCAAGAAATGCCCACTTGGGGAATATGTGTGCTGCATGAAAACATTCTGAAAGCAGCCCCGATGGGATGAATACATTACCCGATAGCAACAAATTACAATGGAACCACTCATCCTCTTGACTGGTTGTCACCTTTCCAAAGTAAGTTCCGCCTGGCCACTTCCGGTGAGGAAGCGTGGTGCATAGCGTTCGTGCAAGACGGAGCGGCCGCTTGGATCCGAAGCCTACCCCCCAGATCAATCATGTCATGGGATGTCCTCATGAACAAGTTTACGACAAAGTTCAAGTCAATAGGTCAGGCGAAGAAAACACACACCGACTTACTCGAGATTCGCCCAGGAGAAACCAAAACCACCCGCAGTGTCTTTGATCGGTTCACTAGAATCTATGAGCAGACTAAAGGGCTAGCCGAGAATATGGTAATTGTTAGGAAATCACTAGTTTAACGCAGTGGAATTTAAAATTTTGATTTCCTTTTCTAGATCGTTCTTTGTTTAATGCAATAAACACGTTAAGTAGTTTGACGGTTATACCTTGGATGATCTATAAGATCGTCGCTTTGACCATCAACGGAGAGTAGTACAGTGCGCACGCCGTCCACGTGTCCGGCCTTTATCATTGATCCACACGAACTCCTCGCCGGAATCCTCCTAGGATTGCTATTTGAAAACTCCGGTTGCTAGACCATCCTTTTTCCTCTCTCACAAAACTCTCTATAGGAAGCCCTCTATTTTACACAAGAACTATGAGCTCTTGCAATTGTGATCTACAAAAGAGCTTGACACCCACCTCCTATTTATAGTAGAAGTGGCGCCCCTATGTAGAGTGGAGGAGAAGAAAACATTTTTCCCAATAAATAATGAAAATCAATTAGATTGATTTATCTCTATTATTATAATATCTTATATTAAATAAAATCTGAATATTGCCAATATTTTATATTGATTATATTTATCTTATTACCATAAATCTATTTTTCCAAAATCAATTAATATCTTATATTAATATTATGGTAATCTTATTAATTAAAGTGCACAATCCAAGTGTATCTTATACCCTAACGACTTGCGCCCCAAATGCCAAATAATTGGCTTGGAATATTCTTTAATTAATATAATTTGTGTATAATTAATATCTTGTATTTTTTTATTCATAATAAATAAATACCACAATATTAATTTACCACTATAACCTTTATAGTCTAGAGAAAAACTTTCTTCATTTGGTTATCAACTATAACCACATTTTAATCCGACTCGATGTTCATATGTGTGTGACCCGATAGGCTTCCGAATATGTTGGCCGTAGACACAAAGTGAAATTTACGGAAATGCCCTTCATTCCCAACGATCACGGGATAGTGTCTAGCAACACACTGTGATCCCCAATCATCGGAAGAGTCAAAAGCAATGACTACTACCTTTCATGTGAAGCAGTTACCGTGTAACTTACAATCCTATCACTGTAACAATATCCATACGATCGTATCTCGAG
Organism: Gentiana straminea; assembly: GCA_036785695.1. Lineage (NCBI taxonomy): Eukaryota > Viridiplantae > Streptophyta > Magnoliopsida > Gentianales > Gentianaceae > Gentiana > Gentiana straminea. The sequence goes on from JAVUPR010000398.1 coordinate 6,670,326, forward strand.
TGTCAATACATTAACGGTCGTATCTTATAATCTGGATATCATTCTCTCCCGGAATAACACATTTACTCCCACTTTGAAATGATTTTCAACAGCTAGACATTCCTTATAAGAAGGCCATTTCGGATATTCAATCCCAATCATAGGATACGCGATTCCCGGTTGACTAAACATGTATACTCCGCATGCTTCAATATCATACCCAATCACTACCGCATGATCGCCCTGTGGATAAGGGAAACCTCAATAGTGTCAATGCATGACAATCCACACCGTGATGCCATGAAGACTCCGGTCTAAAGGATTATTACACAACTGCCACATAGTGTGACACTTAATGTAAGTGGGTCAGTCTAACGTACGCATTATCTAATACACGTCCACATATAGTCCAAGTGTCTCTACACTTCGATAGACGTGATCTATCCCTATCTTCAGTAAGATAGAAGACATCTAATACGTGCTAGTCTAATCATACCATCAATGTCCTATTTGACAGTACATAAGACTAGAGACATTTAAGTATCAAACATATTAAAATGATTAGAGATCTCATCAACTATGATCACTATCATTGTTTCTCTATCACAGTTTGACACTAGGGACGTTACTATATATATACAACCAATAATAATAAGATAAATAATATATAATAACATAAGTGCTTCTATTAATCATAATAAAGTTATTACATGAACTAAAATAGACTGTAAATGACCCGACCCGGTCGGATCCGGTCCAACCCGGTTGGGTTTAGCACACATATTCAACAATCTCCCACTTGGCCTAAAGCCAATCACCCGTATGCCTAAGCCCTTGCATGTGAATATGTTTCTCATTCTTTGCTTGTGACAATGCCTTGGTTAATGGATCAGCTATGTTATCATCCGTGTGGAATTTCTCTATCTTTACATCTCCTCTCTCTAATCAAGAGATAGCGCCGTAGCACATGTTTGGACTTCTGATGAGACCTTGGTTCCTTTGACTGAGATATCGCCGTAATATTATCACAGTAGTGGCACTGGACCTTCAATGGAGGGAACCACACCAAGTTCAGTAATGAACTTCTTCATCCAAACTGGTTCATTTGCCGCCTCCGAGGCTGCTATGTATTCGGCTTCCGTTGTAGAGTGGTCTACAGTAGTCTCCTGGTTGGAACTCTTCCAGCTCACTGCTCCGCCGTTAAGCGTGAAAACAAATCCCAACTGTGACTTAAAGTCATCCTTGTCAGTTTGAAAACTAGCATCTGTGTAACCTCGTAATACTAAATCATCTTTACCAAAACCAAGAACATATCCCTCGTACGTCTCATGTACTTGAGGATATTCTTGACTGCAACCCAATGACCATCACCAAGGTTGGACTGGTAACTATTAGTCGTACTAAGAGGATACGAGACATCTAGTCTAGTGCACAACATGGCATACATGATAGATCCGATTGCCGAAGCATAAGGGATCTTACTCATTTGTGCCCTTTCATCCTCTATCTTAGGACTCATTCCATTCGATAGGTAGACCCCATGTGACATGGGTAACAATCCTTTCTTGGACTGCTCCATGCTGAATCTCTTCAGCATCTTGTCTATATAGGTGGATTGTGACAGACCAAGCAACATCTTGGATCTATCTCTATAGATCTTGATTCCTAGAATATAGGCTGCTTCACCCAAGTCCTTCTTTGAGAATTTCTTGGATAACGAAGCTTTGACTGACTGTAACTTAGGCACATCATTCCCTATAAGCAATATGCCGTCTACATAAAACAGTAAGAACACAATGGAACTCCCTCTAAACTTCTTGTAAACACAGGGCTCATCTTCATTCTTGATGAAATCAAACTGTTTCATTATCTCATCAAAGCAAAGATTCCAACTCCGAGAAGCTTGCTTTAATCCATAAATGGATCTTTGAAGTTTACACACCATCCTGGCGTCATTGGTTGTGAAACCCTCAGGCTGTGTCATATACATCTCCTCAGATAGATTCCCGTTAAGGAAAGCTATTTTCACATCCATCTGCCAGATTTCGTAATCATGGTATGCTGCAATAGCAAACAGAATTCTAATGGATTTTAACATGGCAACAGCCGAAAAGGTTTCGTCATAGTCAACTCATTGTCTTTGCCTATAACCTTTTGCCACTAACCTAGTCTAGTAGGTAGTCATGTTACCGTCCATGTCGGTCTTTCTATTAAAGACCCATTTACACCCTATGGGAACTATTCCTTCAGGTGGATCAACCAAGTTCCAAACTTGGTTGTCTTTCATGGATTCCATTTCAGAATTCATGGCTTCTAGCCATTTCTCTTTATCATGTCTTAATGGCACTTCCTCATAAGTTCTAGGGTCCTTATCTTCCATGAGATACATGCCAGTCTATCTTTCGGGTTCACGGCGTTCCCTGGTGGATCTTTGAGGTTCTAGTGTGTCCACGGTAGGTTTTGGCATCACATCAATATGTGGTGTCTCCTCTACTTCCATCAACCGACTATTATCCGTAAGTGGTTCTCGAATTTCTTCAAGCTCAATATTAATCCCACTGACCCTATCCAGAATAAACACTTTCTCCAGAAAGTGGCCAGTCCTGGCAACAAACACCTTTTGTTCCTCAGGATGGTAAAATTGGTATGCTTTGGTTTCTCTAGGATATCCCACAAACAGACATTTGTCAGACCTGGGCACTAATTTGTCAGGCACCATCCGCTTCATGTAAGTCGGATAACCCCAAGGTTTTAGATGACCCCAAGGTTAAGGCACCTCGGTTTCCTCGCTTAGTCCATACCTCGTATGGCGTAGAGTCAACCGTCTTTGATGGAACTCGGTTCAGTGTATAGGATACAGTTTATAGAGCATACCCCTAAAATGACTTTGGAAGAACTGCGTAGTTCATCATGGATCGCACCATGTCTAACAAGGTGCGGTTCCTCGTTTTAGATACGCCATTCATCTGAACGTACCTGGAGGGGTCCATTCGGGTAGAATCCCATTTTCCATTAAATAACTTTGAAACTCTCTATCTAGGTATTATCCACCTTGATCGGATCGAAGTGTTTTGATTTCTGTACCTAGTCGTTTCTCCACTTCACTTCTGAATTCCTTGAAATTTTCGAAGGCTTTAGACTTATAATTCATTAAGTATATATAACCGTATAAAAAATGGTCGTAAGTGAAAGTGATAAAATAAGAGTATCCTCCTTTGGCTTGAATTGACATTGGGCATCAGTATGTATGAGCTCAAGTAACTCATTGGATCTTATCCCTTTGCCACTGAAAGGTGACTTTGTCATCTTGCCAAGTAAACAAGCCTCGCATGTATCAAATGATTCGTAATCAAATTGATCCAACATTCCATCTTTATGGAGTTTGGAAATGCGATTCTTATTTATATGGCCAAGTCTACAATACCATAAGTATGATTCATTCAAGTCATTTGTTTTGGCTTTCTTGTTATTTCTATTGAGTACGTCAACATTCATATCAAATATGTAGAGACCATTGCTAAGCATGCTAGTACCATAAAAGATTCCATCACGTGAAAAAGAACAACATTTATTCTGAAACGTAAATGAAAATCCATCAACATCCAATGCAGAAATAGAAATAATGCTCTCCGTAAGAGCAGGAACAAAATAACAGTTATTAAGTTCTAGTACTAGCCCACTAGGCAATGAAAGAAAATAAACTCCTACGGCTAGTGCAGCAACACTTGCTCCATTCCCAACGCGTAGGTCCACTTCTTCTTTCCTCAGTTCTCTAGTTATTCTTAGTGCCTGCATATTCGTACAAATATGAGAACCACAACCAGTATCTAATACCCAGTGGTAAGACTTAGAAGAAGTAATGTTGATCTCAATCATAAATATACCTGAAGTCGAAGCATCAGAATGCTTCTTCTTGGTACTCAAGAAGCCTTTCCAGTTTCTCCTCCAATGTCCGGTCTCACCGCAATGAAAGCAAGCATCCTTGGATTTGTCTTTGGATATCTTAGGCGTTGGCGCCTTCTTGGATTTCTTATGGGATTTTGGCTTGCCCTTGTTAGAGTTGACCAGCAACACTTGCTTTCCTTTCCCTACAGTGCCCTCAGCAGTTTTCAACATGCTCAATAACTCCACAAGGGAGCAGTCTGTCTTGTTCATGTGATAATTCATCACGAACTGCGAGTATGAATCAGGTAGAGATTGTAGAATCAAGTCAATACTCAATTCTCGCTCCAACTTGTGGCCCAGCTTCCCAAGCCTCTCTATGTACCCGATCATTTTAAGCACATGTGACCCCACAGCAGTCCCGGATGCAATCTTACAACCAAACATGGCCTTTGAGACCTCGTACCTCTTATTACGAGACTTAGAAGCATAGAGTTCCTTTAGGTGGACCATGATTCAGTAGACGTCCATAGACTCATGCTGTTTCTACAGTTCAGGTGTCATCGAAGCAAGCATGATGCATGTAGCATCAGTACTGTCAGAACAGTGCTTGTTATACTTCTCGACAGTATCTGCAGCCGAGCCCTCAACGGGCTTTTCCGGTAGGGCCTCGTCCAAGAAATAGCCAATTTTCTCTTGCCTCAAAACGAATTTGAGGTTTCTTTCCCAATCAAGAAAGTTGGTTTCGTCAAGCTTATTGTCGATGATAAAACGAAGGTTCAATTTGTTTGACATTTTCTACAACAATAAGTAAAGATAGAATAAGTAAAAGCTCATGTATTTAAAACCCAAAATTTGCACTTAAAATTTTATAAGGTTTTACTCCCACTAGCCAACTATTCCCAATTGGCTTTCAAGAAAAATAATTTTTCTTTATTGGGCAAGATCACATCGAACTACCTTGACCCCCAGCTTTGGCTGATGGGCCAAAAATAATTTAACAGGTGGACAACACTTTGTCGATCGTATCTTATAAGACTCTTGTTGTTTGACTAGTCAACTCTTTGACAAATTTTCATCTTATGAAAATAGTCAAACCCTTGCCTCTAAAATTCAAACGACCCCGATTTGGCTGGTGGTCGAGAGAATTCTTAGTCGAGTCTTAACCCCAATATTCGTGAGATCTCTTACGATCATATCTCGATAACGACAATATACCCGAGGTAGGTCAACCCCCGCTTTGGCTGGTGAGTTGGGTCCGAACAAGGGATCCTCACCGTCGTTATAATATGGGGAGGCAATTTCGACTTGATTTTTGTCGTGGGAATATTTTAAATTAGTTCACTTAATTAATTTTAATTATTTATGGTCTCATCTTTTATGTGCATATTACTACGATATTATATAAAGTAAAACATACATAACATTCCGCGCACAATATAACCGGTATGATCATGGACTTTTCCTAGTTGCGGTATCAAATACAAACTGACGAAACCGCGGGTCAAAATCTAAGGATAGTTGAAACCGCCAATAGGATCTTTATTGATGTACGCCAATGGGTTCTTTATCTCTCTTTGGTCTTGATCTTCTTGCTCCATTCTTGTTACGTAATTATCTATTTAATAAATAATTACACCCGCCGCACACCGGGGGAGGTAAAGGGAATATGATAAATGCAAAAAGTAAACTATGTCACATTCTTCATAATGGCCTAACAATTTTTCAAAAACCAACATAAAGAAAACATTATCATCTATCATATTGGTCGAGTCCATGAACAATCGGGGTCCATATAATCACATTATATCTACACATCTAATCCATACAATTTTATCATATGCAAAAGATCGAATTATAATTTTTAACTACTTATGCGTCTTATTTTATCACATCAAATAATTAAATAACATTTAATTAATTATATGACTTAATCAAAAATTAAAATTAACATTTAATTTTAAATCTATTTTAATTTCAGTTTTATTAAATTTGAACTATTCAAAATAAAATTAAAATTATAAGGACTCCGTTTGTTTCCTTTCCTTTTGGTTCTCAACCAAAATGGATGCCTTTGGTTTCCTAAACCAAAAGGCATCTTCCTAAACTAAATTAGGTTTAGCCCGGGCCACTTTTCAAAATCAAAATTTGAAAAGTGGCCTAGGCCTAGGCCTTTTACAAATCAAATATTTGAAAAGGGCCTAGGCCTATTCCAAATCAAAATTTGGAAAGGACAAATATATTTTGGTTTAGGCCTACCACTTTTCAAAATAATAATATTGAAAGTGGCTAGGTCTAGGCCTTTTACAAATCAAATATTTGAAAAGGGCCTAGGCCTATTCCAAATCAAAATTTGGAAAGGCCAATATTTTGGTTAACATACCACTATGGTTTCCCAATGGCCCAAACTATTTCAACCATTGGTTGGCCATATAACACAACTAAACATAAGAGAGATATCTATGCACAATAAATATCACAAAACGAAAAAGGTCGATCTCCCCGTTTGGAAGAGGAGAGCCGACGACGCCGCAGAGAGAGAGCCGCCGCCGGTGGGCCGAGCCCCCTAATCGAACCTTTTTTGTTTTTTTTTTGTTTTAAGCATTTCGTGATTTTTAGATCTTGCATCTATCGATTAATTACTATGCAATTAAATTATGCTTATTGCTTAAGGGTTATCTTAAGTCCCACTTTGCCATGAATGCTCCAAAAAATCTCCAGGATATGTTAGCGCAGGTGAGAAAGTATGTGCCGACCGAGGCACCGTCAGCAGTGTCTACGTCCCGACGTGACATACCGAGGACCGAAGGAAGTCCGCCAAGGGAGAGCCGCCGGAATAGGGATCGCAACCTCAAAAGGCCGGAAAAATTCATAGATGACAACTTCACTCCTCTCACGATCTTCTACACAGGGTTGTTAGCCGAGGTAAATGATGTGCTTCCCGAGCCAATTCCAATGAGGCCAGACAAGTGCCGGGATCAGCCCAGGTATTGTCTATATTATAGGGATAACGGCCACAACACCGAGGAGTGTAGGCAATTGAAAGTTCAAATCGAGAAGCTGACACAGCGAGGACGACTTGACCAGTATAGAAAAGATGAAGCTAATAAAGACAATCACCAAGCCCGTCAGTATGAAAGGGAGATTCGCATCATCATGGAGATCGTGCCCAGCAATAATCAGATTAAGCAGCGCATCAACTCTATCCACAAACGTGTGGAAAGGCCAGCCATTTTTCTCGGGCGGGAACAACCACTTACCTTCACTCAAAACGAGCTGGTCAAATCGGTCCACACTGAGGATGCCTACTTAAGCATTTCCGTGATCGTCAATCATGCACTGCTAAACAGAGTTATGATAGACACCGGAGCCTATCGAGACATCATGTACTATCATTGCTTCATGGAGCTCGGTTTTAGCGACTTCAATCTGAGGTCACATAATGGTAACCTTGAGGGCTTTACTAACCATCAGATCCAAGTCAAGGGGGCCATTGACCTACCGGTACAGATATGAGACTTCGCACCTTTCCGGACTGAAAATGTGGCTTTCTTTGTGGTGGATGTCCAATAAAACTACAACATGATCATAGGGGCTCCGGCACTAAGACAATTTCAGATGGTCGTCTCGATCCCACATCAACTGGCTAAATTTTATGCTGAGAATGGGATCAGAGTGTGCGTCAGCGAGCCTGAATCAGTCCTGACCTATATCCGGACATCAAGGGCCGAAAACAAGAGACCACACGTCAGGTCAGGTACTCAGTGAAGTCAACTTCAGTGATTGTTAGGAACAATTATATACAGGAGCTCTGTGAAGAAGTCACTACACTAGCTTAGTGACCAGCCAAGTCACCCAACCGAAATATATATTGGTGTCAATGGCAAAATAAAGTGTGAACTAAATCAACTTTATATACGTGGAAAATCATTAAGTTATGGAGGATTATACTGTGGAAGATTACACACGTGGAGATCAATTCAAAATCGTGGAGATAACTATATTATTTTTGAATTACAAATGCCTCGATTCCTGGGATCTATCATCACTTACCTCAATCCACTCCCTCACTATACTAAAATACCGAGATTTATTTACATAAAATCATGCCATTAAGTCACAAAATCCTTCCATATTCAACCACGTTCACACTACTCAAATCATCATATATAAACCACACTTGGAGATCTTCGAATTCTTTACGCTCTTTTGCAAATCATAAACCCTATTTTCTCCCTTTGAAAAATTGAAGCTTTTCTAAATATTCATCACATTCAACAATGGCTTCATCCTCGTCAATATCTCCCATAGAACTACCATTTGCTGAGTTTGCACCAGTAATCACCAAGAACATTGAAGGCATAAAAGATCGATGGAAAACTTGACCCAGTTACTGGTCAACTTAATGGCAATTATCTATCAAGGTATTCCCTTTGACTGGTCAACATTTGTGTTCAACGGGCTGAAAAATCAGATTCAGAAGGAAATTGATCTATCAATTACGGCACCGAACAAGGGTTTGCAGAAGAAAGGTGATTTCAGGGAGAGGAAATCATATGGGTTTCCTCTTCAACAATTGTTTGATACATTGAAAGTGAAACCCATCAATCTGCAGCCCCCACACAAGTCCAAGGTAATGTTTACCTATATAAAGGCATCCCTAAAACCCAAACCCTCTGCCGGACGAAAAAGGAAAGCGCCCGAAAGTTGTAGATCAGGGATGGGAAGAGGAACCAGATCTCAAAAGGCATAAGAGGAAACTCCTATGAATAGTGCCAGCAATCAGGATAACCATGTGGTCATCAGTGACGATACAGCGGCTGAGGGAGAGAAACAAGAAGAAGTGACATATCTGGAAGAAGATGAAGAAGGAAACCGTCTTACCTCATCTGATGAAGAATAGATTGAAGGTGAAGAAGACGCTACTGAAAGTGAGGTAGACAAAGACGAAAAAGAGCCAGAGGAAGAAGACCATCTTGAAGAAGATCAAGAAAAGATGGAGATTTCTGATGATGACCTAACTCTTCAAGAAGTGATTTTCAAGAGCCTTAGCAAAGCTGACAGACAGCCTAGTGAGCCAGCTGATCAAGCTCACTCTGGTGAAATTGCCAACACCCCCACTATTGATCGAGGGGGAACATCAGGAAGAGCAATAAAGTCTCCGGCACATGGAACAGGAAGTCAGTTGTCCCAGGGCCAGGTATGTGCAAATCTCTCAGCTACCTCTCACTGAACCTGAGAATACTGACAAAAAGAAAGATGAAGAAAAAAAGAGGAGGAAAAATAATGTGAGAAAGAAGAGAAAGAGGAAGAGAAGGAAGAAGACATAGTAGAAAATGAGGATGATTTAGAGAAGGAAGAAAATGAAGATGATGAGGATGTTGAAGTGGCTCTAGAAGAATTTGATCCAGAAAGACTTTTCAATCTGGATATCCAACTTTGATTGTGGACATGGAAAAGCAGTATCACAGCAGGCAAAACCTGAAAGCTGCTTAAAGGAGTGATACAACCTCCTTAAATCACAAAATTGAAGCCCTCATCAGTCACATTAAGGTTCAACATGAGGTCATGGAGAAACATACCAACTTGCTTTGCAACCTGCAACATCTCATCCCCTACCATGTCCAGACCAATCTTGAGTTTCATACTGACAAGATTGATAACAGTCTCAAACCATTGGTGGATACTTTAAATGCTCACACTCATCAACTTCGCCATCTGGATGAGGTTATGGAATATTCTGGCCAGCAACTCGAAACCCTGATAAATGTCACTGAAGCCAACAACAAAATTCTGGAGAAAAGGTATGGTCCTCTCCCTGAATCTGAAGAAGCAAACGCAATTCTTGAAGCACGATTTGGTGCTGCCAAAAAGGGGGAAGGAAGCTTAAAGCCCGAGAGCTCTAGTGGAAAGAAGGCAAGCCCAACAGATAAGGGCAAGGGCATCAAAGGCAAAGGCATCAAGTTTGAATAAAAGAAGCAGTAGCCCTTTCTATATTGATTTATTTACCGATTTAAATGCCTTTGAATAATTATGATGCAATACCTTATCGCCCTTAAATGGATGAATAACATTTTGAGTTTTATTCCAGTGTTTATTATGAAAAATTGGTATACTTATTTTCCGGCTTAAGAGGATTTTGGCATTATCAAAAATGGGGAAATTGTTAGGAACATTTTATTATGTGTTCATGATGGCCATACTAGCAAGCCTGAAATAAGTTAGAATTCTTTGTATAAGTATTTACTTAGAGTCTGACATGTTGTATAAGTTGAGTCAGACAAGTCTTGTACTAGTTGGTAGGACGGCTAAGTTAGAACAGATATTCGGCAGAGTGAAGCCAGTCAAGTACCGGCAGAGAGGCATGAAGATACTGTGGTCTGACTTATAACCAAGGAAGTCTATGATGACCTTGGATAAGTCTGAGTTACATTCCAAGTGATGAAACGTAATGTTTAAATATGGTGTACCCTGATCTCACACAAATCAAGGATCAGTGAAGTACAAAGATTCTCCTGAACCTAAAAGAATGAAAGAAACAGTGAATCGGCAAAGTGAACTGACTATCGGCTAAGTGAAGAAAAAGCAGTGAAGGAAGATCTAAACGGCGAAGTTAGACAGTCACTTAACTGTTCAGAGAACGGAAAAGTAAAACTTGCTTGATCAGATTTTGAAGTTGAAGAAGATACAGAGGATCAAGCATTACATGAACAATCAATATAGGATCAATTAAGGACGGATTTTCTGACAAACATTTGAAAAAAATCCGATTAGTGAAATCAAGGAGAATATAATTAAGGGGGAATCAAGAATAAAATCAAGGATTATTCACATCACTAATATAGCCAACGGATGGAAATTCAAATCAAGGATTATCAAGGCTATAAATAGAAGGCATTGACAAACAAGAAAAAAAATATAAGAGAACGGTTGAATCTGAGCAAAAACTCTGTCAAAGTACAAAGCCTCCTATTTGTGCTGAAAAAGAATCATCTAGTGATCAACTCAAAACTGAGAACTACAATTCCAACATCAAGCATTGAGTCTGATCAACAAGAATTGTGAATCCAAGTCACATCAATCAAGCAACTGAATCAGAACCGGGAAGGAGTTGTGATTGTGATAGCTGCTGAAGGATTTGTTCCCAAGGAGCAGTGAAATAGACTGAGTCACTGAAGCTTCTGAAGTCAGGGAGTGATAGTCTTGAAAGATTGTGAAGGTTGTGTAGCCAAGGACAATCAGGCTATTGTATCTGTGAAAACAATGGTGAATTCCTCCAATCATCACATGAGAAGAGTGGATTAAGTGATTACACCACCCTGAACCACTATAAACCTTTGTGTCAATTTACTTTCAGCAATTTACCTTACTGCATTTATTTAATTGCTTATATTATATCATATATCTGTGATTCCATAATCTACTTTGAAACCACATTTTAAGAAGGGACTTATCTGCTGTCCAAAAGCTTTTAAATATAAGAAAAGTTTTTGAAACTCCACTATAGTCATTCACCCCCCCCTCTGACTATAGTTTTACCCTTCTCTGGGACCAACACACTATAAATCCGAAATTGAACTCTATCGATTATAGATAAAGCATATTCCCAAAACGTCGAGTCGATAAGTGTCCATGGATATAATCATTACATACAGACTAACCCTTCATAGACTATCCGTAATGAAGCGGGATTATTATTGTAAACCTTCTTCAATACACCTTATCCTTATTTACCATTAACCCAATAGTGATCAATTAGTTCATAACCAATATGAACTCCGTGGATCGATCAGTTTCTAGGATTAACAAATAAGGGGATTGTCTTTCTACCTCCCGCGGGAAGGAATGAATTCCATATCTGTGAGACACACACTTCTCACTCATCCCAGAATAGTGCCAACGTAAAAGTGATTCGGACCGCGCCTCTTAGCTGTCCTTAACAAACACATCAAACCCTATCTTGAAACAAGTAAGAGTATGCAATCACTTTAGGATTAAGGTTAACCCATATATGATCATCTTGTGATTTAATAAGATTTATTAATCATGGATATTGGAAATAAAATTTATGTTTTGATGATAATTCATCATATTTACTCAGAATATTATCTCAACCTCATTGATGAAGTGCTGAGGCTAGCTGTAATAGTGAAAAGCTAAAAGATGTCACTAGAGTCTGATATTTGTATAGGTTATATCAGACAAGCACTGTAATAGTTAGTGTGTCGTGAAACTGAAAACTGGAAGTCATTTAGAAAACTGGAAATCGTTAAGATAATCAAACTGACTCAGACTACACCAATATGAAACTGAAGAAGATAAGTTCGCTGAGGGACACAAACTCGGATGGCTTATCTAGAAGATTGAAGAACAGAGGGTTCAAACTCAGTTGATGAAGAACTGAGGGTCACAGACTCAGTTATAGAAGATTGAAGAACTGAGGGTTCAAACTCAGTTATGAATATTACAAGTTGAGACTATAAAGTTAGACTTCAGGCAAGTTTTTGGTGACCTGAACTGACTTTATGGATCTTGTATGAAGACCTAAGAATCATAAGGACAATGAATTCTTAGAAGATAATTGTTCATGGTGTACTATGATTAAGTCAATTATAATCAGATGTAAACTAGAGTACTGATATTTGAAGAAGAGTAAAATCTCAGTTAATGCTCCAAGTCAGTCAAGAAACTGACAACTGATAAACACAGTATAAAATTGATCAGTAAACTCAGTTTTATATGTCAGCCATCCAACAAACTTATAATACAGTCGAATGTTTTAAAGGAAGCAATTTTATTGGATGAACTAATAACATATCCGAATGGTCAGAAAATATAGCCGTTACAAGATAGATGTTGATACAATTCGAATTCATACAAGTTGAACGTTGGACCTCACACTATAAATAGAGGAATTTGCACCAAGGATCAAATACGAAGATTTAACAGAATTATTAAGATCAACAAGCATTTTGTGCACTAGTCTTAGTTATTCGAATTGCTATCATCTCTGCGCTATAACAAGATCATATCAAGAATTTCTTCAAGTGTTCAAGCTACACAGAATTTATCCAGATTCAGACACTTTGAAGAACCACAAACAAGAATCAATTTATTGATTCTCCGCCCAACTTTGATTCTACATCAAAGGTTTAGACCGTGAAGCAAACCGGGAAGGTTATGCCAAGGACCAGTTGTTATACGCAGTCGGGTAGGATCGTGTTTGTGGTGGTAGCTGGTGAAGAGGCATACGTAACCCTTCAAGGACCAGTGTTCAAACAATTGAAGAGCAGCAATTCTACCTGTTCTACAACTGTTTAGATAGTGAAGCTAGGGATTAGCCAAGGACTATTGTTTAGGACTTTTTGTAACAGCTCACCTCAAGAAGTTCGAGTGGAATTTTCATCCTACACCACAGAGGAAGAGACAAGTGACAGGATTACACCACCTGGAACCTCTATAATACTTGCCTCATTTACTTTACGCATTTACTTATTTACTTAGTATAGCATTCTGAGAATTGATTGTTATACAACTCACAATTCACAGACTGACATTCATCAGAATTCAGTTTAACACACTCAGCTTTCACATAGAATAACAAGATCAATAAAAAGGCTAGAACTATATCCGCTGCCAGTTGACTCAGTTTTTGGCTAAGTCAGTTTGACTTAAACTCAGCTCAGTCAGCTTAACTCCACACAAGTTTTAACTGAACCTTAATTTGCATTAAATCCAGTTTTTGGTGACAAGTTTATTCACCCGCCTCCCCTCTAAACTTGTGTTAGCCTTTCCAAGGGACCAACAATGGAATTATATGAGAAATTTAGACTAAATTGGTCCAGTCCTATATGACTCTCATCATATATAAATGCCCCACTTAGATAACAAATATCAACAGTCCGGATAAGATGGTCACACCATAAAGTGTTCTGGGTGCATTAATAGTGGTTTAACCAATAGACCCCATACTTTGATTAAGTTCACCACGGACTAACAGTTCAAGTGTATCACCATAAGCTCAATCCTCATGTGTGACACATATTAAGTTATACGACTTGGAGTTTTCAGTAGTGTATTAAATATATCCACAAAGCAAATAATAAGATGAAATAAAATCCATCAATTATTAAATAAAAACAATTACATAAATTGTCTTTCGGGCACTACACCTAACAATCTCCCACTTGCCCGTAATGACAAGGAACAATTGTTTTTAAAGCACACCCTATTACATATATTTATCGATCTGTTAACATATTTCTCCCACTGGCTTTAAAGCGGATGAGACATGTCTCTCATTCTTATACCCTTCAAGTGATTGTCAAAGACATTACATGTCAGCGTCTTGGTAAACGGATCAGCTAGGTTGTCGGCCGAGGTGATCTTTAGGACCGAAATGTCGCCCCTGTGCAAGATCTCTCTGATCAGACGGAACTTTCTCCTTATATGCTTTGATCTCTTGTGACATCGCGGTTCCTTGGAATTCAACACCGGTCCATTGTTGTCACAATAAAGTGGTATTGGATCGTTTATATTCGGAATTACATCCAAATCACCAAGAAACTTCTTGAGCCACACCGCCTCCTTAGCTGCCTTAGAGGCTGCTATATACTCGGCTTCCATAGTTGAATCAGCAATGCTGGGTTGCTTTACACTTCTCCAGACTATGGCTCTACCTCCCATAGTAAAACACTGAGCCTGAGATCGACTTACGATCATCCTTGTGTGACTAAAAGTCAGAATCAGTGTAACCTATGATATTCAGGTCTGCACCTGAATACACAAGCATATAATTCCTCGTTCTCTTAAGATACTTGACGAGATTCTTTACTGTTGTCTAGTGCTCCATGCCTGGATTTGACTGAAAATGACTGACCAATCCCACGCCGTAGCAGATGTCTAGTCATGTACATAACATTGCATACATCAGACTTCCAACTGCAGATGCGTAAGGAATACGTCCCATGCTCTCTTGTTCATCAGGGGTTTGAGAAGACTGTTTCTTAGGGAGAGCTATGCCATGACGAGTTGGTATGAAACCTTTTTTTGCATTATGCATACTATAACGGAGCATCATCTTATCAATGTAAGATGCCTGGGACAAATCTAACATCTTGTTCTTTCGATCCCGAATGAGCTGGATCCCTAGAACATAGCTCGAATCTCCTAAATTTTTCATTTGGAAATGCGTGTCTAACCAACTTTTAACGTCAGAAAACATCCCCTTATTGTTTCCAATCAGCAGGATGTCATCAACATACAACACCAAGAACGCCACCTTGTCCTTAATGATGCGCTTGTATACACAAGGCTCATCAGGATTCTGTTCGAAATAATAAGACTTGATGGTCTCATCAAATCTGTGGTTCCAAGACCGAGAAGCTTGCTTTAACCCATAAACGGATTTGAGCAACTTGCACACTTTGTGCTCTTTACTTTCTCAATGAAACCTTCTGGTTGCTGCATATATATTTCCTCGCCAAGATAGCCATTTAGAAAAGCCGTCTTAACATCCATCTGCCAGATTTCATAATCTAAGCATGCAGCAAGCGAAAGAAGAATACGAATGGATTTTGGCATGTCCATAGGCGAGAAAGTCTCCTCATAGTCCACTCCCTCTATCTAGGTATAACCCTTTGCCACTAGCCTAGCTTTGAAGGTTTCCACCTTCCCATCCACGCCCCTCTTTCTCTTGTAGATCCATTTACTACCTATGGGCCGTACACCCTCAGTGCAATCTACAAGTTTCCAGACTGAGTTAGAGTACATTGACTCCATTTCTTGGTTCATTGTGTCAATCCATTTATCCTCATCATAATCATCCATAGCCATCCGGAAGGACAGCGGAACATCCTCCACTCCAGCAGAGACGGAAATATTCGCCTTCTCTTGCATACCATATCGAGTAAGATTCTCTGGATCAACTGTGGCATTATCAATGTTTTTGTGACACGAGGCGTCACCAGTGGTCTGATCGTGTCAGAAAGTAACACCTCGAGTACTACTTTACTTCGAGGTTTGAAGTATGTCATGTACCGATCATCGAGAAACATGGCACTAGTTGAAACTATCACCTTATTATCTTCACGATCATAAAACAAACCTCCTTTCATTCCTTTAGGATAGCCCACAAACAGACAAACTTTCGTACGTGCTTGCAATTTGCTAGTCTTGTCTTCCAGCTAATGTGTAGGACATCCCCATGTGCGAAAGTGACGTAAACTAGGTTTACACCCTTTCCATAGTTCTTTGGGTGTTTTTTCGACTGACGTTGACAGAACGACATTTAATATGTCGACCGCTGTTTGTAAAGTATATCCCAAAAGGAAATCGGCATTGATGCGTAGCTCATCATAGACCTGAGCATATCAATCAAGGTCTAGTTTCTCCTCTCAGCAACACCATTTTGCTGAGGTGTCCTAGGTGCCGAATGCTGGGAACAGATCCCTTGTTCTGTCAGATAATCGTGAAGTCGGTATCTATATAAGTACTCGCCTCCTCGATCAGAACGAAGACAATTCAGTAATTTACCCAGTTGCCTTTCGGTTTCAGCCTGGAGTTCCTTAAACTTTCCAAAAGCTTCGGATTTCCTATGCAATTGATAAACATATCCATATCTTGAGTAGTCATCGATGAAAGTTACAAAATACTCAAAACCACCTATAGCCTATACATTCATCGGACCACATACATCTGAATGTACCAACTCTAAAGGTTCTTTGGCTCTGTTACCCTTTGATGAGAAGGGTCGCTTAGTCATTTTTCCTTCCATGCAAGACTCACAGACCGGGAGTGTGTCAACAGATAACTCACTCAGGAAAGCACCCCTAGCCAGTCTTTTGATTCTTTCCAAGGAAATATGTCCAAGTCTTAGATGCCAAAGGTACGTTTTATCTTCGTGAGAAACTTTCTGTCTTTTGACAGATTTTTTATGTTCTACTTTAAACATTTTGTGTTAAGCAGTGGAGTTTCTGTTCGTTTAATAAAATACAATCCATTTTCCAAATTTGCAAAACAAACATCACGTCCATTTCTGGAAATGACGGTTTTATTAATATTAAAAGAAAAAGAATAAGATTGTTCTTGCAACATTGAAACTAAATTTAAATTTCTACAAAAATGCGGAATATAAAAAAATTGTCTAAAACTAGAACTTTATTTCCAAACTTTAAATTTAACTACTCCCACTACTTTATCTGAAACCACTGCGCCGTTTCCTACTCTCATCGACTGCGTGCCGTCCTCCAGCTCTATTTTTATTATTTAAATAGGATTTATTTTGGGATCTGCAAAGAAGAACAAACATGGTTAGTAGTGCCAGATTGTAGTATCCAAGTCGATACATCTTTAGCCACTGTATAGGATTCCATGACTTGTAATTCAGAATTACCTGTCTTATCCTTGCCCTTGTTCTCAAGGACTTTCCCTTCCTTAGCCTCTTTGAGGTATGCTGGGCTATGGCGCCGGATGACGTAGATCAAGTGAAATTAAAATACTTGACCACCAAAACCAATACTAGCAAGAGGACTAGGTCCATCGTAGTATAGCTATAGCGAATCAAGGTCGATCCCACAGGGAACCAAATTGTGGGTCATTCTATAAATAATTAATTAAACATGGCAAGCACATAAAACGGTCTATGACCAACAAAGGACAAGAAAAGTTAAATTGACACGACTCGACACATCTCAAATAAATACAACATAATTAACCTCCCCAATTATTACATTATCGTCTGGATCCAGAGATCATATATAATTAAACTAGACTCACTAACTATTAATCCGATTCGTATTTCTTTTATATTGGCTGCGGGAGTCATCCCCTAAACTAGATCTAGCTCCGGGTAGGCCATCTAGATCACTATGCTACATCACGTGACTTTGCTTTTTCGGCCTCCATCTCATATGACTCGCACGCTTACAAAACTAGGGATGCCGATATTAACCGTATTCCTCACCTAGGCAACATTCTTGTGATTAGGCGTACTTCCTAAGCGATCGCATCAGTCTCCGTCCTATTAACACTAACTTTTTAGGTATCATGTTAATCTACGATTTACGTATAATCAGGCGCGCGCAATTCCCTAATATAACACAGATCTAGATCTCGCTGAAAGTCCCGAAAGATCAATTCAAGAGTCGACCTAGGAGCACTATATTGGTATTTCCTCACTACATGTTTTAATTAAAACAGACGAGCAACGTAGCCATAGCCATACCTACTATGATAAGAAATTCTATGTGGACAATCACACCATAAAGACGTGGCTAGACTGACTCGGCGAAAAACTAAATCTTAGCATTTCTCTATACTTATCGGATAAAATAGAACCTCATAAAGTAATTATATACACCTACTAGAAACACGATTATTAATCAAAATAAAATCATACATAGATCACAATACATAGACGTGGGCGTGTGGATCCTTATAGACGAGGAATCCCCACCGCCTCACGTCGTAATCCTAGATCTACATCATTTAACTAAGAAATAACAATCTCAAACGATAAATAATAATTGGGGGAATTAATTATAAGAACTAAGAGAAAATAAATACAAGAACTTACATAATTGAAGAACTTGTAAAAAAAAACTGCTCTGAGTAAAATTGAAGATTTTTATTATGACTTGTGTGTATTGTGTGTGTGGCGTGTGTATGTATGTACAAATATGTAAGTGTAAAAATTTACATAGGATAAACCTAAACCAATCTGAATAGTTTTCCTAAATCCAAAAGGAGTTTGAAAACACATTAGGATAATTCCCGGCCGATATTCGGATAAGGGCACAAAATGCGCCCCCCTTGCATGCGTCCCCCCTAAAGTCGGCGCCAACTCCATTGGATTGGCTTGCCGGCTTTTGTCTTGCCTCACTCCTCTTTTTCGTGCTTATCCGATCTTTATCTTCAATGCATCCGTATTTGCTTGGATTTATTTTGTAGTTTAATTCTTTCATTTATAATTATCCTCCAAAAATTATCTAAATCTGCAAAATAAATAATTATCCCAAAATAAATCCTATTTAAATAATAAAAACGGATAAATACCAATTTATATTTTATAAATCACATAACTTTAAATAATAAATATAAACATGTGACTTAATATAAAATATATATTATTTGGCACGATTTAAGGATAATGTTGATGACTTTTACGGGTATATTTTGACCGTCATCAACTACCCCCCACTTAGACTTTGATCGTCCCGAACAAAGCATCAATAAGTCATTCCCCAAGAAAACATTTTCCATGGTCAAATCATACTTACGCAAGAAACTCGAGTCAACTCATACCCGTCATGCTCATAAGGTATCCATTATTCACTACTCTCTATGAACCGAAGTGATGTGTGCATGTGCATTCAGTTTTATGTATTCGTGGCAAGATTATAGTTTATGCTAACTTCGCAATCTCAACCTACCAACATCAGCATTCCCACTTCTTAAGCCTCGCATGGGTAAAGGCATGGTGCAATAAGAAAGAGTGTTATCTAAGAGGTTTTTGGACTTGGAGACCGAGAAAAATACTCGAAGCCTCTTAAAAGTAGATTTTTTTCATTTTCATATTTTCAAGCATTTACACATCTCAAGAAATAAACTTGCTTTAAAGGTAAATTATGCATTGCAAGAATCCCCTTTCACGGATTGGTCAATAGCATGAATATTACCACAAGCGCGAGGCTACTTTGGTCATGTTATTAAAAGCCCAGTGTTCAACATTTTGTTAAAACACAGATAAATCTCAAGCTTATTACTCCGCTTAAGTGGCTAGAAGATAAAAATACATCAGTCGATAAATATTGATACTAAGTCTGCATAACCAATCATCTACGCAATGTACACATAATTTCTTCAGTTATTACAATTTGCGCGGTAAAACTCGATTCAAAGATTGAGTAATCGAATAATAAATAACTACTTGCAACAAACGGCATGAATATCCTTAAATTTACATTCACATAAGTATAAAATGATCACGTAGTCATGCAACCTGGTTCCTTTCCTATCAATTCTTAGCTATGAACTAATAATTCTAAGGGCACGAGATAAATAATAAGGCATTTATTCAATTTTATTCCAATTTTTTTTACCATACCGTTTCTTTTAATTATAGCATATCATAGCTAAGTCTCCTACCCCCCACTTAAACATGTCATTGTCCTCAATG
Organism: Gentiana straminea; assembly: GCA_036785695.1. NCBI lineage: Eukaryota > Viridiplantae > Streptophyta > Magnoliopsida > Gentianales > Gentianaceae > Gentiana > Gentiana straminea. Next base: position 6,690,364 of record JAVUPR010000398.1, read on the forward strand.
ACAAAGAAAAAAATGAGAATTTAAGAAAAAGACTTAGCTCTGGAAACGGTTCTCGAGTAAAAAGCAGAATATCGGAGTAGTCCAAGCACGTCGAGGAATATAAGCAAACCGGAGATCGAACACGAAGTTCCATCGCTGTAAAATAAGTCTTCAACACAGCTCGAAATTTGTTACAGCGTCAGCTCATAAAAATAATAATCATTTCTGAAACAATAGAATTAATCCCAACTCGGTTCTCAGTACAACTTTTGCAATTTGGAAAACAAATAACAGACTCGATGCAGGACATGCCTATGAAACTTTACTTCACGTTACAACGAATTGAGTAAAATAAAAACTTTTACACATCCTTAACAAAATGGCCATCGGAACACGGAAAAAATTAAAAAAAAACCTCAACTGTTTTAACGTTACTTTTATTTGACTAAAGAGAAAAGAAAAACCTAAAAATCCGAAAAAATACTACAAATACCTAAGAGATAGAAATTGTTCTGAATTTATAGTCTTCAGCTCGATTTTCCAAATATCATTATTCCTCTGAATTATTTTCCTTAGCCTTCCAGATCTTCACCCGGTTGGCTTTTACTGAGATCTGCCTTCCTTCTTTGAGAATTCGCGCTTTTCCTTTGGGGGCAAGTCCTAAGAAAATGCAGTCATCCTTGCTATCTAAACAGGCTCCAACCTCAGCTTCTGCTTCTGAAACTAGCGATCTTTGAGATCGAACTCTACAAGTTCGCTTTTTCACCCTTCTCCGTCTATCTTTTAACTTTAAGCTTTCCCGATCCTCAGCGAGTCCTTTGGATGGGGTTGACCCAGCCCCAAACACGGCTTCTACCTCGTCTGCTAAAAGCATTGAGGTGTCCGCCGGTTCTATACGCTGGGACTGAGCATCCTTATCCCTTTGTAAGATACACAGGAATTCTGATTCGCCATTTCTTGGGGCAGCGTCAACCATATCCGTATCTTCTTGGCTAAGAATTAGAGAAGTCTCATCCGCACCATGAACCGTCACAACTGAAATACTCGGCGGAAGCAGGAATCGGGGTCTAAGAATGGTATGAACTTCTGAGCCCTTGGCATCGAACAGTGTGAGCTCAAATTTCTCCATGTCTACTATTGCCTTCGAGGTTGCCATAAATGATCGGCCCAGTATTAGTGGGCAGTTGAGATCCTCCTCCACGTCCATCACGACTATGTCAACTAAAACGCGAAGCCTTCCAATTCCTATAGTCATGAAGTTTAAGGCTCCAGTACGCAAAGTACGAAGACCATCACCAAAGCGAATGTCCATCGTATTGTTCATAACTGTATAGATTCCTATCCTCTCACAAACGCTATGTGGAACTGAAGAGAGTTTGAGAAAGTAAATTATACTTGAGTAAACTTCAACTTAGTTTATTCATTGATTGAACAAGAGTATAAATAGATACAACTTTAATAAAGTAAACTAGCTATGCTATGGATAGCAATTATGGCGGCCAACTTGAGTATCTATATGGGCGGCAACTTGAGTATCTATATGGGAGGCTAGAACTTAGAACCCAATAAAGTAGAAAAGTTATGACAAGTGACATATTAATTATTTATATAATATAATTAATGTCATGTGTACAAAGAATAAATAATGTGCACAAGTGTTACACAAAGAGTGCTAGAATTGCTAATATTGCAACACCCCCCCTCAAACTGGGTTGTATATGTTGATACAGCCAAGTTTGTGACTTAGTCTGCTGAACATAAGAGGTGGAATAGCCTTGGTGAGAAGGTCAGCATTCTGGTCTGCTGAGGGAACATACTGGAGTTGAATGATCTTTGCATCAATCTTCTCCTTCGGGAAGTGTCCGTCAATGTCCACATGTTTGGTTTTGTCATGATGAACAGGATCCTCTCGCCATGCATAATGCTTTCGAATTATTATCACGACGAGTGTGATAGGTTGCCGAGTAAGGCCGCCGAAGTTCGCAAGTACTCTTTTGAGCCAAAGAGCTTCACAAATGCCCAAAACAAGTGCCCTGAGTTCAGCTTCAGCACTGCTTCTAGAGACAGTAGGTTGTTTCTTGCTCCTCCAGGTGACAAGATTACCCCATACATAAGAACAGTAGCCTGTGGTAGACCTTCTGTCTATATGACAACCAGCCCAATCAGCATCAGTGTAAACTTTGATAGATCTCTCAGCAGACTTGATGAAGTGCAAGCCTTGGCCAGGAGTGGATTTCAAGTATCTCAGTATTCTGTTCACAGCATCCCAATGTTGCTCAGTAGGGCAATGCATGAATTGGCTCACCAGACTGACTCCATATGCAATATCAGGTCTTGTATGGGAAAGATAAATGAGTTTCCCTACAAGTCTCTCGATATTGATCCTTCCCGACAAAGAATGTCACCATGAAGCGGGGTATTACATCGGGGTCTACGGGGATACAAAGCAGTTTGCATCCCAAAGATGCCGGTTTCCTTCGCCCGACGGATCCAAGACATACTTCCTTTGAGAGACCGAAATGCCTTTCTCGTTTCTAGCTATTTCCATACCAAGAAAGTATTTTAGGGAGCCCGGATCTTTAACTTGGAATACCTTTGCCGTAGAGTCTTCAAATGTTGGATCTCGCAGTAGAGTCATCTCCAGTAAGGATGATATCATCCACATATACAATAAGAATAGACCTTCTCTGGTTGGTTGTCTTGATAAACATAGTGTGATCGAGTTGCATTGATGATATCCAAGATCTTTAACCACGGTAGTGAGTTTTCCAAACCAGGCTCGGGGATTGCTTCAAAGCCATATAGAGATTTCCGAGTTTGCATACCTTGCCTTGAGTGTGGGGATTGACAAAACCGGGAGGTACATTCATGTAGACTTCCTCAGTAAGGTCACCATTGAGAAAAGCATTTTTGATATCCAATTGGTAAAGAGGCCAGTCAAGTTGGACAGCTAGAGAAATCGCACTCGACAAAGTGTTAAGCTTTGCTACTGGTGCAAAAGTTTCTGTATAGTCAATGCCATAAGTTTGAGTGAACCCTCTAGCCACCAATATGGCTTTATACTTGTCAATAGTACCATCAGCATTGTTTTTTATGGTGAATAACCATCTACAAACCGATCGTCTTCTTGCCTTTGGGGAGAGTTGTGAGGTCCCAAGTATGATTATCCAGGAGTGCAAATCATCTCTCGTTTTAACAAAGCACCTTCCACTTATCATTTTGAAGGGCCTCCCGAATATTTTTGGGAATAGAGTGAGAGTCCAGTCCCGTGCAAACATAGCAAATACGGGAGACAGGCCGGTCATAAGATAAGTAAGTATGAATAGAATGATCGGTGCATGATCTTTTCCCTTTCCTTAGAGCAATAGGTCCGTCATCAATGTCGGGTGCCGTGGGTCGCCAGCCTCTCGAGTCGCAGGGTGTTAAGGCTCAGCAGGCTCAGGTTCGGCGGGCTCTAGGTCGGTAGGGTGCCGAGGTCCGGCAGCTCGGGTCGCAGGGTGCCGAGGTTCGGTCTCGCCGAGTCTCGCACGTTGTCGAGGGTTAAGAGTTTGTTGAGGGAACGATTTAGATCAATTTCAATTAGATTTCCATCGTTGATCGCTTCGGTAGACTTCTTTGTAGTAGGAGTCCTTTCAAAGAATTTTACATCCATAGAGTTGTAAAATTTCTTTTCGATAGGTGAATAGCATTTGTAACCTTTCTTGTCCTTAGCATACCCTAGGAAAATGCACTTGTGAGCTTTGGGATCAAGTTTGCTTCGTGTTGGGCATGGATATAAACAAACACAAGTACAACCAAAGATTTTTGGAGGCAATTGGGCAATAAGGTGAGGGGGGGAGTGTGTGGTCGGCGGGGTTTGGATAGGAGTCTTGAAACCTAACACTCGTGGGAAGCCGTTGATTAAGTATGTGGCAATCAATATAGCTTCACCCCACATATATTTTGGAACATTTGTAGTGAACATGATTGATCTGGCCATTTCCAGCAGGTGCCTATTCTTTCTCTCAGCAACCCCATTTTGCTGAGGTGTCTCAACACAACTACTGATATGGACAATTCCCTTATTCATCAAGAAATTACTGAGATTAGACTCATAATATTCAAGAGCATTGTCAGTCTTCAAAATTTTAATCTTAATGTCAAACTGAGTAGAGACCATGTTGTAAAACTCTTGAAAGATGGATCCAACTTCAGATTTATCCTTCATTAAAAATAACCAAGTGGTTCTGGTGTGGTCATCTATGAAGGTTACAAACCACCTCTTGCCTGTTATACTTTTCACTCTTGAGGGTCCCCATACATCACTGTGAATTAAGGTGAAAGGTGTAGATGGGAAGTGAGGTAATTTAGTATACACAGATTTGGTGAGTTTGGCAAATTGACAAATATCACATTGAAGATCATTAAGATTACATCCTTTAAACAATTATGGAATTAAAGACTTTAAATAACCAAAACTTGGATGTCCTAGTCTATAATGCCATAACATGATATTGTCTAGGTTTTGAGTGCAGGCTGATGAGGCAGATTCAATCTTCAGTCTTCAGTCTTCAGCAGGGTTGATCACAAACAGTCCTGAACAGGGTTTAGCTTGACCAATCACTTCCTGTGAAGAAAGATCCTGGAATGTGCACTGATCCTTATCAAAAACAACAGTCCAATTCAGATCTTTAGTGAGTTTACCGACAGATATAAGGTTACAATCTAACTTTGGAACAAATAAGACCCCTTGTAGATATATCTGATTAGTAAGTTTAACCTTCCCAACACCTTTTGCATAAGAAACAGAACCATCAGCAGTTTTAATTCTGTGAAGTTGGGTGCATGGCATATAGTGGGTAATGAGGTTTTTATTACCAGTCATGTGGGAAGAAGCCCCAGAATCAACAATCCAAGTCTCATTACTAAGAGGTGAGCGGAATATACCTGTTTTAGCATGAGTGGCCATTTCGGTAGAGGGGCTACCTTCCTGATGCTGAGCAACAAAGGCTTTAAAGGCAGCAAACTGAGCATTCAGATGGCTGTCATTCTTCTCGTCACTGACAAGTCTGCCTTGATTTTCCCTGGTTGGTTTTGAGGTTTTAGAGGGATTAGGCTTGCCATGAAGCTTCCAGCAATTGTCCTTGGTGTGATTTGTGCGTTTGCAGTGATCACAGAACAACCTTCCAGTTTTCTCAGCAGGCTTCCTGTAAGTCCCAGTAACCTCAGCAGCCTTCCTGACATTTAGCAGGGCGTACCTTCAGTAGGGTTATCAGCAGGGGTGTTCAGCAGCATGACTTTCCTCTTGCTTTCTTCATGTTTGACCTCAGCAAACATGGATTTGAGATTTGGGAGAGGTTTTGTGGCAAGAATTCTCCCTCTAACATCATCCAGAGTAGGGTTCAGTCCAGTGAGGAACTTGAAGACTCTTTTCTTTTCTATGATGTCCTTATAGAGGGCAGCATCCTTAACATCATTCCGGGGGTGAGTTTCCAAAGCATATCTAAGTGTTTCCATGCCTTAGATAGTTGGTTGAAGTATTGAGTTACAGACATATCCCCTTGTCTGCAGTTTTGAATTTGAGCTTCAAGTTCGTACACTTCTGATGTATTGTCTTTCTTGGAGTAAAGATCTCTGGCATTGTCCCGCATTTCTTTTGCGGTATCATACATCATAAAGTTCTCACGATCTCTTTTGTCATTGATCTTGTGAGAATGGTCATGACTTGATTATTAGCGAGTGTCCCATGCTTCAAATCCCGGGTCATCTTCGGCGGGGGCGGGTTTAGAGCCGGACGGGTATCCCATCTTACCTTGTCCCGAGATGTACATTTTCATGGATCTTGACCACGGCAAGTAGTTGTTGCCATCAAGTCTATGATTTGTATAAGAAGAAGAATCGGTGACCCCTGACTCGTGAGGCACGGTGGGAGTCTCGATGAAGATGAACTGTCGATTACTGGTAGACATTTTGAAAACAAAACAACGAGTTGCGGCGGATTTTAGAACTCGGTAACCTTGCTCTCTACGATACCATGAAGAGAGTTTGAGAAAGTAAATTATACTTGAGTAAACTTCAACTTAGTTTATTCATTGATTGAACAAGAGTATAAATAGATACAACTTTAATAAAGTAAACTAGCTATGCTATGGATAGCAATTATGGCGGCCAACTTGAGTATCTATATGGGCGGCTAGAACTTAGAACCCAATAAAGTAGAAAAGTTATGACAAGTGACATATTAATTATTTATATAATATAATTAATATGTCATGTGTACAAAGAATAAATAATGTGCACAAGTGTTACACAAAGAGTGCTAGAATTGCTAATATTGCAACAGGAACTATATTGAGACTCGACCCGGAATCAATCAATGCTAAGCCAGCTCTCTTCCCATCTAAGACTACGTCAATGATAAAAGCTCCACGATCTCCTAATTTTGGAAGTAAATGGGCTCGATCCTGTAAGTCCTCTGCCTCAGGATGGCAGGGTACTAATGGTCTATTGTTGAACTCAGACTCCAGATCAGAATCAGAGCTCGGGTATGTTAGGTGTAATGCCCGAAAGACAATTTTGTAATTGTTTTATTTAATAAATGAAATGATATTATTATTCATATTTATTATTCTCATATTCACCGATGTGACAATAGTATTTACACTACAGAAAACCCTAAAGTATATCGTTTATGTAATCACTTAACTCAGTGTATGGGATATACACGGGAGGATTGAGTTAGTGAAGATGTACTTAAAATACAATTAGCCTGTAGTGAAGTTAATCGAGAGTATCGGGTCTCTCCTTTAACGTGCTATTAATGCGCCCAGAACACAATAGGTGTGATTGTCTTATCCGGACTTTCGGTTAAGAGAACCTAATGGGGCATTTATATATGATAGATATATCATATAGGGCTGGACCGATTTGATTAGAGTTCACGATATAATTCCGTAATCGAGAAGTCTTATCGAATCAATCGATGATCATATTTATGGATATATCTTAATCCTGAGGTGATCACAGTCAACTGCTTGACTCAGTATGAGGTTTGACTTGATGGTTAAGGATTACACTGAGTCTGTGATCTGAATTACCCCATCTTGGCATTGTACTGGATTGAGTGAGTAGTCTGTGTTATCACAGATACGGAATCCATTCCTTCCATTTATAGAAGTAGATAGACAGTTCCCTTATTTGTTAATCCTAGAAACTGATCGATCCATGGAGTTCATATTACACTGATTAACTACCAGTGAGTTATATGAATTAATTGATCACTAGGGGGTTAATGGTAAATAAGGATAAGAGGTTCTAAAAAGGGTTAACGGTAACTTCCCGATTTAGAATGAACAGTCTATGGAGGATTAATCCATATGTAATGATTATATCAATGGACGCTTATTATCATTCTCGTGAGGAGATAAATATAATCTTATATTCGGAGGAGTGCAGTCACGGGATTATGGTGGCATATTCCCGTGATTGATTTATCGAATATAATTATTCTGATCGTAAGATAATTATTTATTTGATTAATCAGAGCCGCTGATTATTAGTCAATGGTCCCCGACGTGCCTCATATATAACACAGCTATTCTCGGACGTCGAATCCTAATAATATTAATTTAATTCTTGTTAGAATTTAATTAAAACGATATGTGAATTAATTGTTTAGTGGACTATTAAATTAGTTGGGCTAAATAATTAAATATGTGAAAAAGACATTTTTCATAATCTTGGCCCAAGTGTGTGGAATGCGTGGATGACCTAATATATTAGTGCATGGGGCGCATCTTGTTATTTAATTGGCAAGAAATTAGTTTTTTTGTGAATTAATAAGATATGTGCACAAAATATTTATTGGATAAATATTTATGGTAAGAAATAAAGATAAATATTATTCTAGATTTGTACTAGAATATTATGAGATTATCTTTTATTTATTGGATTTATTTATTTGCATAATAAAATCCTTGGAGGACAAGGTTTACTCTCCTATATAAAGAGAGTTCTCTCAAGCCTAATACACACATGCAAATTTCGACTTCTCCTCTTAGAGAGAAGAACTATAAAATTTGGCCAAGGGTGAGTTAGGGGAAAATCTTGGAGATTTTTCCGGGTAGCATATCGGGAGGATTCGAGACGAGGATTTCCTTCCACCGGGAGTTGCTTGGATCACACGTACGGAAGATCGTGGTGCTCTTCACATCTTCATTTTTTATTTCTATTGCGGCTTTTCTACTTGGATTTTGAGATCCAAGAGGTATGTTCTACAACCCCCTTGTAGATGTAGATCTAGTTATTTTATTATGTATAATTTATAGATCTAGATCCTTATATCGCTTCCGTTGCGGATCGTATTACTAATAGTGGTATTAGAGCCCAAGATGATCTATATTTATACGTATAAAATATTAGATCTAGGAGTGGTAAACATGAAGTTTTTGTGTCCCAAATTGTTTTTTCTTTGGGGCCGACACATATGTATTTTTTTTATGTTATGAATGTCTTGGTTGAAGAGATGGATTGGGGTTGGTATTGTTTACCCGTAGATCTATTTTGTAGCTCTTTGATTAGTATCAATTGAGCATAGGATGTGTAATTTATTTTACGTCATGCGAAAAATTATAAAAGATGGCTTCTTTGTAATTTTAATTTTGATCCAGCTTCGAAACGACAAAGATGATGTGTTGAAGATCATCAAGAAGGTAAAAACGGGAGGAGGCCGATTGTTTTATTTTTTTTTTCTCCAGCAAAATTTGGTCACAGGCTCGTTTTTTTATGCGGCGGCAATCATATTTTTTTTTAGTTGACTTTTCTTTGTTACTTAGGTCATAAGACCAATTGAATTAAAAAAAAAAAAATTCTGCCGTGAAAAAAAAAAAAACATTTTTTTTGGCCGATGCCTGTTATATTAAAAAATAAAATAAAATAAAAAGTTTTTTTTTAAAACAATCTAATATAGATATATTTTAAATATATTGGTATTGACGATCCAAAAATCGTCTCCTTCTAATTTAGGGTTCTTACTCCTGATGAAAGCCTGGGGAAACTCCCAGAATATGAAGATAGAAGCAGAGAAGTTTATTTTAGGGTGTTTAGACTGCACTTGATGATGATCAAGCTGCCTACGTATCCAATTGGTGAAATTGGAATGAAGTCTCCGTAGTTCCTTAGGGAATGTTTATATAGGGGGGCGTAGGCCCTAGGGTTTAATGTGGCGTGTCTATGTGGGACACTAGTCAACGTGTGCCCTAAGGAAAAGATTATGATTGATTAATCCCCGTGATTTTAGGAGATAAATATGGTATTCAAATATTAACATTAAATGATAAGGATTCGAGCCTTTATTACTCAGGATTTTATAATAGTTATCTGGTTATTACGTAGGTGATAGATAAGATTTTTACTCGAGATAAACTAGAAGGCCAGAGCCGGCTCCTAGGGATCGGGAACGAGGGCCGGATTCCGGCCATCAAGAAATTGTACACGTCTACAGAGATCACAGCCGATCGCCCAAGGTCCAATCCCTGACTCATCCTCGACCTGCTAGAGACTGGGACGATCCAACCCCGTGGGGGTCGGTCATACAGGGACCAGTGGTGACAAGGTGGATGGGTGAGCTCCCTGGGCTCGGATCTAGGGGGTCACAAGTAATTTATTCCTCTGAGTCAAGTGCCGAGCCACCAGAGAGGTTCCACGTGGATGGGTCCATTTTTTGGCAGCATCAGGTATATTACGGCCTCCTCTCCTAGTCGTTCGTGGTTCGTGTCAAGATCGAAGGTTTGAGATCCAGAAGTTTCAAGATCAAGATCGAAGATCGAGATTTCAAGACTTAGAATTAGTTTTACTTTTCCTTAGAAAATAGGTTAGTCGGGGGTACCAACGATCCATCTCGGTGTTTAAATTTTCCGCAAATTATTTTTTATGTGTTTGATCATAAAATAGATATAAAATCGGAATTGCCATGACATGCATCACATCATAAATCCACTCCATGCATACATGTAGAATTTTAATTTTGGTAATTAAAATAGGCATGTACACAAACTCGCGTAATTAGTTGAAATTTAATTAATACGTGGTAATTGATTAATTTAGTAACTAATTAAAGATCCGAGGACGGGTTATGAAATCGTTAAGCCTTTTCGGTGTGTGTTCTCGGTGAACCGCATTAAAAGCCCAAACGAGATCACGTTTTCGATTCGTAGTGTCTACGAGATTGAATGATGGTAAAAGAACAATAAATCTTGGATAAAAACGGTTCGCCTATAGGTTGGGTGGTCAACTAAGCTTCGCTCGACCGGCTGAACCCTCCTAGTGTGATGTATGCACGGGGGGTCTGGCAAGAATAAGCTACACCAGCGAGAAAATCCGCTAGTGCTTGTGCTTTGACGGCCGTTCGAGGGCGAAAGTCTATATCACTCGGCCAATTCTACTACCTATTTTGCCAAGCGTCCGGACGTCTCTGGTCGGGACAGGATCTATCGAAGGGGCTGGTCGGTGATCACAACAATCGGATGCGCTTGAAAGTAAGGTCTTAGCTTTCGGGAGGCATGTACTAGAGATAGTGCTAATCACTCGGCGTCGGAATATCTGACCTCTGGGCCACGAAGTGCCTTGCTAACATAGAATATTGGCTTTTGAGTATTATCATGATCCTTGACGAGGACCGCACTGATAGCCTCGCCACACTCAACCAGGTATATAAATAGGGTGTCCCCCAGTTGTGGTGATGTTAACGTGGGATGTTCGGCCAAATATGCTTTCAGATCTTCAAAGGCTTACTGGCACTTCTCATCCCATTTGAACGGATTAACTTGCTTTTGAATCTTGAAAAAGGGCTGAGCTCGCTGTGCAGATTTCGACAGGAAACGTCCGAGTGCGGCCATTCTTCCTGTTAATCTTTGCACTTCTTTGAGGCTTCTGGGTGCCGACATAGTTCTTAATGCATCTACTTTGTCGGGGTTGGCTCTGATTCCTTCTCGTGATATCATGTACCCTAAAAACTTTCCGGTCCGAACTCCGAAAGTACTTTTTTGGGATTGAGCTTCATCTGTGAGGCTTTAAGTACCTTAAAAACCTCTCTTACGTCTGCCAAGTATTGCTCCAGGGACTTGCTCTTGATCAGCAGATCATCCACGTATACTTCCCTATCTGATCTTTAAAAATCTTATTGACAGCCCTTTGGTAGGTCGCTCCAGCGTTTTTGAGGCCGAATGGCATGGTTCGGTAACAATATGTGCCGAACTCAGTGATGAATGATGTCTTTTCAGCGTCACGGGGATCCATAGTAATCTGATGATATCCTCTGTATGCATCCAAGAAACCAAATATCCCAAACCCTATGGTTGAATCCACCATTCGATCTATGCGGGGCAGGGGGTAACAATCCTTTGGATAGGCTTGGTTAAGATCGGTGAAATCCACACACATCCTCCAGCTGCCGTCCGGCTTCTTTAACAGGACGGGATTTTCTAGCCAGTCGGGGTAGCTCACTTCTCGAATGATGTTGGCTTGGAGTAGCTTAGTTACCTCCTTCTGTACAACGTCTACCCGCTCTTGGGCGAAGTGTCTCTTTTTCTGCCGGTCAGGCTTTCGAGATGGGTCTGTGTTCAGTCGATGTATGGCCAAATTTGGGGATAACCCTGGCATCTCCTCCGTTGTCCAGGCGAAAACTTCCTTGAACTCTTTTAGTAGGGCTACAAGCCGTTCCTTGTGCGTGCTGGGGATCCAGATCCCTACCTCTACGGTTCGATCATCTCGTCCTTCCCACAGATAGACCGCTTCTGTCTTGTCATCTGAAGACCAGGTTTCCTCGCGTTCGGGCAGTAGTTCTTCGATGGAGATCGGTGCCGTGCTGCCGTTCCCGGGTGCTTCGGAAGTGATGCAGCTGCTTATCTGACCCAAGTCTCCCATGATATCGACGGGGTTATTATTGGCTATGAACCTTATACTATTATGCACGAGTGATACGACGGCTTGCAAGGCAATCAACGGAAGGCGTCCTAATATTATATTATAGGGAGACGAGGCCTTAACCACCATATACTCGACGGGAAGGGTTCGGCCCAGTGGAGGTCGGCCGAAGGTGGTTGAGAGGGCGATAGTACCCTCAGGATACACAGGTGAATCGGCAAGGCCGAATAAGGGGGTACTTGTTGGAGTTAACTCAATGCTGTCCAAATGCATTAAAAGTAAAGTAGATTGATACATGATACTTACCGCACTTCCGGTATTAATGCAGATGCGCATTTCCTTCCACCAGGGTTTCGATCACAAGACCACTGTTGCTGGTTTCCATTGGAATGGGATCAGTGGCATCGTAAACCACTTCCTTAACAAATCGTCGCTTTTTCCATGGCGTTTGGGTATGGCCGCCGTGTTCTCTGGGGATAGTAGTCATGCTCTTCATCTTCAGGTAGGTTCCACAGACGAGTTGTTCACTAGCAGAGGCCCTCCTTCTAGCGCCAATTGACGATCCAAAAATCGTCTCCTTTTAATTTAGGGTTCTTACTCCTAATGAAAGCCTGGGGAAACTCCCAGAATATGAAGATAGAAGCAGAGAAGTTTATTTTAGGGTGTTTAGACTGCACTTGATGATAATCAAGCTGCCTACGTATCCAATAGGTGAAATTGGAATCAAGTCTCCGTAGTTCCTTAGGGAATGTTTATAAAGGTGGGCTTAGGCCCTAGGGTTTAATGTGGCGTGTCTATGTGGGACACTAGTCAACGTGTTCCCTAAGGAAAAGATTATGATTGATTAATCCCCGTGATTTTAGGAGATAAATAAGGTATTCAAATATTAACATTAAATGATAAGGATTCGAGCCGTTATTACTCAGGATTTTATAATAGTTATCTGGTTATTATGTAGGTGATAGATAAGATTTTTACTCGAGATAAACTAGAAGGCCAGAGCCGGCTCCTAGGGATCGGGAACGAGGGCCAGATTCCGGCCATCAAGAAATTGTACATGTCTACAGAGATCACAGCCGATCGCCCAAGGTCCAATCCCTGACTCCTCCTCGACCTGCTAGAGACTGGGACGATCCGACCCTATTGGGGTCGGTCATACAGGGACCAGTGGTGACAAGGTGGATGGGTGAGCTCCCAGGGCTCGGATCTAGGGGGTCACAAGTAGTTTATTCCTCTGAGTCAAGTGTTGAGCCACCAGAGAGGTGCCACGTGGACGGGTCCATTTTTTGGCAGCATCAGGTATATTACGGCCTCCTCTCCTAGTCGTTCGTGGTTTGTGTCAAGATCGAAGGTTTGAGATCCGGAAGTTTCAAGATCAAGATCGAAGATCGAGATTTCAAGACGGAGAATTAGTTTTAATTTTCCTTAGAAAATAGGTTAGTTGGGGGTACCAACGATCCATCTCGGTGTTTAAATTTTCCGCAATTTATTTTTTATGTGTTTGATCATAAAATAGATATAAAATCGGAATTGCCATGACATGCATCATATCATAAATCCACTCCATGCATGCATGTAGAATTTTAATTTTGGTAATTAAAATAGGCATGTATACAAACTCGCGTAATTAGTTGAAATTTAATTAATACGTGGTAATTGATTAATTTAATTAGTAACTAATTAAAGATCCGAGGACGGGTTATGAAATCGTTAAGCCTTTTCGGTGTGTGTTCTCGGTGAACCGCCTTAAAAGCCCAAACAATATCATGTTTTCGATTCGTAGTGTCTACGAGATTGAATGATGGTAAAAGAACAATAAATCATTGATAAAAACGGTTCGCCTATAGGTTGGGTGGTCAACTGAGCTTCGCTCGACCGACTGAACCCTCCTAGTGTGATGTATGCACGGGGGGTCTAGCAAGAATAAGCTACACCAGCGAGCGGAGGGGTGATTCCTTCTTATCTCAATGGGGCTCTCTTGACCCGACTTCGTCCGACTGTCACATATGTTCCAACGAATAGGACGGGTAGGCTTGCCTACGTTACCGACACCATTCAGAATCCTTGATTTGATGTGCTTTTATGTTAACATCAAAAAGACGTGGTTAGTTAACCCACCACCACTTCCAAAATATTGAGTGGGAGCGGGTGAGGCGACAGCCAACCCCACGGCCTCTACTATAGATACAAGTAAGTGAGAGAAGGGTGACGCCTCGCGGCGCTTTGATTTCGTCCCCCTACGGATGGTGTTCACCCCTATCAACATTCATGGCTTGGTCTCCGAAAGGATAGGATTTCCGGGTACTCATCGGGTCACTGACCTATCCTACGACGGCACACTTGGGGCGTACCTAAGAGATCCGATATAGTAGGTCACACTCATCAAGGATATTCGTGATAATATCTAGGCTAAAAAAGGAAGGTAGTCAATGAATAAAGGGATGTTCGATTCTCGTGGGATGTTCGATTCTCACAAGTTATTCATTGATGAGATTGTCTCGATTTTACCGTCATCTCTTTGACCTACCCTACGGCGGTACTGAGATGCGAGGTTAAAACCTTGCAATGGTAGAGTAGACTTAATTTTAGTTTACAATTCCTAAAATAAACTTATATAGTAGTGTTAAACTTGAATTAATATATGTCATTTTATTTACATCATTATATCCCTTACTAAATTGCTTAAAAATTTATAATTGACTAGTATTGACTTCGTTAAAAAGTGGAAAGTAACTAGGACGTTGAACTAGTTAATCGATAATGCAATTATTTTTCGAAAGAGATAATTTCTCTTAAGCCTTTTAAAAACCAAAGTGACATATAGGTGTGTCACTAGTGTCATTCGTGTCAAACGGGAGACAAACTTAGTTTGATCAAAGGTGATCTCGGACTTTGAAATTGTTCTAGTGAATTTTGAGTGTGTAGTGATTACACGAGTAATTTTCTAATTGAAAAATCGGAAAATCATGAAGTGTTACTAGTTGGACGATATTTGGAATCGATGAACTAGTGGGAGCTTTATGATTTGTTGTTTTTCTAGAACATTAGAAAAGTGTAACTGACTACACACGTAACCGTTCTAATTGAAAAACCGGAAAGTCATGAAATGTCGCTAGTTGGACGATATTTGGAATCGATGAACTAGTGGGAGTTCTTTGATTTGTTGTTTTTCTGGAAACATTGGAACTATGTACGAAAGATTTTCTAATAAAAAAAATTAAATCGGAAAATCATAAAAATAAAGCATTGCTCGTTAGACGGTATTTGGAACCGATAAACTAGTGGGAGCTTTTATGTTATGATTTGTTGCTTTTTCTGGTATATTAAAAAAAATCCGAGAAGTCCCGAAGAGTAACACTCGAAATAGAGTAGTGTCTACTCAAACGAACCGCTGGTTCAAGACTGTTTCCATTCACGAAAAGTCAAGAATGGGAGAAAATGTCTCAAAGTGTTAGTCATCTAAACTGAGAAAACTTTAAGGCTGAACCGAAAATTAATTAACTGAAAATCATAGGATAAGGACAGTGATTTTGGATCACCAACCTATGAATCCTTGGCGATTTTCTCGAGCTAAGTTCTTTGGAAGAACAAGGTTGCTGCGCATTTAACGATTAAAGGAGTAAACAACGGGCAGCTAATTTTAGCTAGAATAGTGGGAGTGATATAAGGAAATGAATCTCGGATTCAATCCTTGGATATCGCGGAAAATTTATTTTCGGTTTAAGATTCGTTGGAACGAATGGATTTACCTTCTATTCGATAATTTGTTTGTCGTATAAAAAGTGAATATACCATTTGTAGTACGAATCCAAGACTCGGACTTTTGTTTGATAAAGTCAAAACCACTTAGAACTGCTGAAATATGTATATAAAACACATCTTAAGAACTAATAAAAGAAATTGGTTTCTATATTTAGATAAATGCTTCTTCATATTCCATAGTTAGTGCATAGTCCCTAAATGACAAGACCTGAAGACTGGCTCAGGGTGATTCCTTTCTCCCAGTCTGGTTATATTGTCTCAAAGGTTCAATGACTAAGTTTCCTTTCAATCGGTAAAGGATAATGGTTATAAAGAAGTAACATAGCTTGTTCATGACGACCTTTGGGGTCTGATGAAAGATACAAGCTAGTAGGAGCTTCCGAGTAGTGACTTCTTGTCTGATAACCATTCAAACACTCCGGTAAGTTTATCCAAAATATTTTGAGGCTTCTCTGTTTTCAACAGAGATAGAGTATTCTATACTCGGAATAGGCCATTCATAGTCCTCGAGACTGATGCTCAGCCTGCCTTATTGTGACATGCTCTCACTAAGTGAGAAACCGTTAAATTGCCTTACATAGTTTTTAGATGTGCTACAATACACTGCTTAACTCAATAAAGATATTGGAAGCGAAATAACGGTTTACATTGAAATGTAAGACCAAGAAGTCTACCTAGAATATGCTTTAGAATTTACGGATAAGGTGTGGATTCGGCTCACCCCACTTCCATAAATATAAGCATTTAGCACACGGTGCTTGAAGGTAAGACTGGGAATTTCGCGCATACGTTCGGTCAATGACCATTCGTGATATATCTTTTAACCTATTGAGTATAAAGGTTAGATTCTTGAAATCGGGAAGGGACAGTTATACTGTTGCATCCTTTCTGATAGAGTCCATGAACAGCAAAACCTTGAACCTTGAAGTACGTTTACTCAAAGTAGTTACTAACTGATTAAAATCAGACCACATCCAACATCGGTTGTTGGTGATAACACTAAATACTACTAAACTAGATCAGAATTTCGATCTACCCAGTAAGTATTGGGAGTATGGTTTATCCATTACCCATTACGGGTTCTGCGGACTTCGTAGTCTGAGGGGAAATGGACAATTAATGACGGGAAGTACCCTTATTTATAGCCGATTTTCTTGTAGTATATGGCTCTTTTGTGAGCAGTATAGGATTCTGATAATAGAGGTTGGTTTAATAGCCATAACCCTGTGAATGGAGTTCGGTACTCCAGTTCTATTCATACTCTTGTAGAACCACCTGAGCGTCTCAGGCCCAGAGGGAGTAATTGGATCTACACGGAAAACAGTAGAATGAATAGGAAAGTTTAACTTTCAGAGCAAAGATTGAGTGGTCTAGGGGTAATTCCCTAAAAAGTAGAGAGTTAATCAGACCTTGGACTCTCTTACCACTTAGTATTGCATGATTTCGTTCAAAAACAGAAAATATGGGTGATTCCCTGAGAATTTTCTTGCCGAACAAACGGAGTCTGGATTCATTCGGAACAAAAGGGTATTGCCTTATAAACTTATGATAGGATGACTGTCAAGGCTTATGTCCTTTTTGGATAAAAAGCAAACCTCTCGGTCACTAGAAGTCATATATTTCTACAATATGTGGATTTGACCAGAATATTGATAAGTCTTTTGTAGACTGGATATCAATTTTAGTACAGTAGTGAATATATACATATATTAGTGTTTGTGAAGGATAACACTGCACCAGTTGGAATCAACATGGGTGTGTTATCTGAAGTTAGAATATGACAATGCCACAATTTTCTGCAACAGAGATTTGGACAACATTCTAAAGAGTTTGACTTGGTCTAATTCATTAGAATCAGTCACTGGTTTCCCATCCATCTTATTGGTTAAGATGATGCATCTGTGTATGCAACATTCAACGAGGAAGTTCTACCCTATGCCTCATGAATGACTCTCTAAATCTTCGGATCAAGAGAAATGGGATAGATTCTCTTTCTAGTAAGAGATGGTCAGGTTATTGAACGTCAACTTTGATCGAATCTTAGATTCGGCGGTTACCAAAGAAAGTTTAGTATGTCCTTTAGTATCTTGAAGAGAACGAGGAATAATATGCGGACATATTCACGTGTGAACTTGGATATGTGTGAGACACTGATTTTGACTTTAAGTCAGATTGAGGATGATCGTTAAGTCGATCTCGGGCTCAGTGTTTACTCTTGTGTTGAAGCTATTGCCTGGAGGAATCCAGCAACGCCAACTCGACTTTAACTAGTTGGGTGATTAGCGGCTTTTTGTAGTAGCTAGAGAGGCGATATAGCTTAAGGATTTCTTTTTCATATCTGGGAGTGATTCTAGATTTGGAAGCCGATACCACATCATTGTGCAAACAATGAAGGGGGAGCTTATAAGGTTTTCCGAAATCACTAGAGGTCAAAAGCATATTGGGAAAGTACCACATGATTAGATGGACCGGTAACGTTTCGATTCTACGGATCGTCTCGAGCCGACAACCTGACTAATCATTAAGACCCATGACATTTAGATGTAGGTACTCCCCGAGTCACTGACCTATCCTACGACGGCACCCTCGGAGTGTACTTTGTCATCTACAATGGTTATGATATGCTTAATGGGTACTAGAATACGGGATGGGTCTTCATTTGCTTTAGAGCAAGTGGGAGTGATAGTTTGCTGTATTTTAAATAATAGGGTGTGCTCTAAAACAATTAATCACATGCTTTCGTGCAGGTGGGAGATTGTTAGGTGTAATGCCCGAAAGACAATTTTGTAATTGTTTTATTTAATAAATGAAATGATATTATTATTCATATTTATTATTCTCATATTCACCGATGTGACAATAGTATTTACACTACAGAAAACCCTAAATTATATCGTTTATGTAATCACTTAACTCAGTGTATGGGATATACACGGGAGGATTGAGTTAGTGAAGATGTAATTAAAATACAATTAGCCCGTAGTGAAGTTAATCGAGAGTATCGGGTCTCTCCTTTAACGTGCTATTAATGCGCCCAGAACACAATAGGTGTGATTGTCTTATCCGGACTTTCGGTTAAGAGAACCTAATGGGGCATTTATATATGATAGATATATCATATAGGGCCGGACCGATTTGATTAGAGTTCACGATATAATTCCGTAATCGAGGAGTCTTATCGAATCAATCGATGATCATATTTATGGATATATCTTAATCCCGAGGTGATCACAGTCAACTGCTTGAATCAGTATGAGGTTTGACTTGACGGTTAAGGATTACACTGAGTCTGTGATCTGAATTACCCCATCTTGGCATTGTACTGGATTGAGTGAGTAGTCTGTGTTAAAACAGATACGGAATCCATTCCTTCCATTTATGGAAGTAGATAGCCAGTTCCCTTATTTGTTAATCCTAGAAAGTGATCGATCCATGGAGTTCATATTACACTGATTAGCTACCAGTGAGTTATATGAATTAATTGATCACTAGGGGGTTAATCGTAAATAAGGATAAGAGGTTCTAAAAAGGGTTAACGGTAACTTCCCGATTTAGAATGAACAGTGTATAGAGGATTAATCCATATGTAATGATTATATCAATGGACGCTTATTATCATTCTCGTGAGGAGATAAATATAATCTTATAATCGGAGGAGTGCAGTCACGGGATTATGGTGGCATATTCCTGTGATTGATTTATCGAATATAATTATTCTGATCGTAAGATAATTATTTATTTGATTTATCGGAGCCGCTGATTATTAGTCCATGGTCCCCGACGTGCCTCCTATATAGCATAGCTATTCTCGGATGTCGAATCCTAATAATATTAATTTAATTCTTGTTAGAATTTAATTAAAACGATATGTGAATTAATTGTTTAGTGAACTATTAAATTAGTTGGGCTAAATAATTAAATATGTGAAAAAGACATTTTTCATAATCTTGGCCCAAGTGTGTGGAATGCGTGGATGACCTAATATATTAGGGCATGGGGCGTATCTTGTTATTTAATTTGCAAGAAATTAGTTTTCTTGTGAATTAATAAGACATGTGCACAAAATAATTATTGGATAAATATTTATGGTAAGAAATAAAGATAAATATTATTCTAGATTTGTTCTAGAATATTATGGGATTATCTTTTATTTATTGGATTTATTTATTTGCATAATAAAATCCTTGGAGGACAAGGTTTACTCTCCTATATAAAGAGAGTTCTCCCAAGCCTAATACACACATGCAAATTTCGACTTCTCCTCTTAGAGAGAAGAAGTATAAAATTCGGCCAAGGGTGAGTTAGGGGAAAATCTTGGAGATTTTTCTGGGTAGCATATCGGGAGGATTCGAGACGAGGATTTCCTTCCACCGGGAGTTGTTTGGATCACACGTACGGAAGATCGTGGTGCTCTTCACATCTTCGTTTGTTATTTCTATTGTGGCTCTTCTACTTGGATTTTGAGATCCAAGAGGTATGTTCTACAACCCCCTTGTAGATGTAGATCTAGTTATTTTATTACGTGTAATTTATAGATCTAGATCCTTAAATCGCTTCCGTTGCGGATAGTATTACTAATAGGGTACTCGAGAGGTGGGGGAAAGTATGGTAGGCAATCGGAGTCAGACTCCGAACTTGAGCTAGACTCGGAATCGGAAATAACAATTGGAATGCTAGCATGTATACCTTGAAATAGATCAAATTTCTTTGCTTTCCCTTCCTCTTGTCTCTTTCTTTTTCGTTCTGCTATTAACGTTTGCCTATCCGGCCGTACTGGTGTGGTTTTACGTGTGACTTTGACTTCATCATTCCTTGCTGCAGAAAACTGGTTGGTCGACATTTTTTCGAACAATATCCGGTGGAATAATTTATCTGGCTTGCTGTGGACATAAAAAAAAACAAAAGCATGAAAATGTCAGTAACCTAACGATCAGCATGATTATCCATGCTGCCGCTAGACCTATGACTACAAACGGGGAATAACAAACACAAAAAAACGAAAATTATTTTTTTATTTTTTATTTTAATTTTTTTTTGAGTAGCCAGCCCGATGGACTCTAAAAACGTAAAAGCTGACTTTAAAACATATAACTTGACATGATTAATAATTATTTATATAATTGACCGTTGGTTCCCCGGCAACGGCGCCAAAAACTTGATGACGTAGATGAAGTGAAATTAAAATACCTGACCACCAAAACCAATACTAGCAAGAGGACTAGGTCCATCGTAGTATAGCTATAGCGAATCAAGGTCGATCCCACAGGGAACCAAATTGTGGGTCATTCTATAAATAATTAATTAAGCATGGCAAGCACATAAAACGGTCTATGACCAACAAAGGACAAGAAAAGTTAAATTGACACGACTCGACACAACTCAAATAAATACAACATAATTAACCTCCCCAATTATTACATTATCGTCTGGATCCAGAGATCATATATAATTAAACTAGACTCACTAACTATTAATCCGGTTCGTATTTCTTTTATATTGGCTACGGGAGTCATCCCCTAAACTAGATCTAGCTCCGGGTAGGCCATCTAGATCACTATGCTACATCACGTGACTTCGCTTTTTCGGCCTCCATCTCATATGACTCGCACGCTTACAAAACTAGGGATGCCGATATTAACCGTATTCCTCACCTAGGCAACATTCATGTGATTAGGCGTACTTCCTAAGCGATCGCATCAGTCTCCGTCGCATTAACACTAACTTTTTAGGTATCATGTTAATCTACGATTTACGTATAATCAGGCACGCGCAATTCCCTAATATAACACAGATCTAGATCTCGCTGAAAGTCCTGAAAGATCAATTCATGAGCCGACCTAGGAGCACTATATTGGTATTTCCTCACTACACGTTTTAATTAAAACAGACGAGCAACGTAGCCGTAGCCATACCTACTAAGATAAGAAATTCTATGTGGACAATCACACCATAAAGACGTGGCTAGACTGACTCGGCGAAAAACTAAATCTTAGCGTTTCTCTATACTTATCGGATAAAATAGAACCTCATAAAGTAATTATACACACCTACTAGAAACACGATTATTAATCAAAATAAAATCATACATAGATCACAAAACATAGACGTGGGCGTGTGGATCCTTATAGACAAGGAATCCCCACCGCCTCACATCGTAATCCTAGATCTACATCATTTAACTAAGAAATAACAATCTCAAACGATAAATAATAATTGGGGGAATTAATTATAAGAACTAGGAGAAAATAAATACAAGAACTTACATAATTGAAGAACTTGTAAAAAAAAACTACACTGAGTAAAACTGAAGATTTTTATTATGACTTGTTTGTATTATGTGTGTGGCGTGTGTATGTATGTACAAATATATAGGAGTAAAAATTTACATAGGATAAACCTAAACCAATCTGAAATAGTTTTCCTAAATCCAAAAGGAGTTTGAAAACAAATTAGGATAATTCCCGGCCGATATTCGGATAAGGGCACAAAATGCGCCCCCTTGCATGCGTCCCCCCTAAAGTCTGCGCCAACTCCATTGGATTGGCTTGCCGGCTTTTGTCTTGCCTCACTCCTCTTTTTCGAGCTTATTCGATCTTTATCTTCAATGCATCCGTATTTGCTTGGATTTATCTTGTAGTTTAATTCTTTCATTTATAATTATCCACCAAAAATTATCTAAATCTGCAAAATAAATAATTATCCCAAAATAAATCCTATTTAAGTAATAAAAACGGATAAATACCAATTTATATTTTATAAATCACATAACTTTAAATAATAAATAAAAACATGTGACTTAATATAAAATATATATTATTAGGCCCGATTTAAGGATAATGTTGATGACTTTTACGGGTATATTTTGACCGTCATCAACTACCCCCCACTTAGACTTTGATCGTCCCGAACAAAGCATCAATAAGTCATTCCCCAAGAAAACATTTTCCATGGTCAAATCATACTTAAGCAAGAAACTCGAGTCAACTCATACACGTCATGCTCATAAGGTATCCATTATTCACTACTCTCTATGAACCGAAGTGATGTGTGCATGTGCATTCAGTTTTATATATTCGTGGCAAGATTAGAGTTTATGTTAACTTCGCAATCTCAACCTACCAACATCAGCATTCCTACTTCTTAAGCCTCGCATGGGTAAAGGCATGGTGCAATAAGCAAGATCGTTATCTAAGAGGTTTTTGGACTTGGAGACCGAGAAAAATACTCGAAGCCTCTTAAAAAAAGATTTTTTTCATTTTCATATTTTCAAGCATTAACACATCTCAAGAAAGAAACTTGCTTTAAAGGTAAATTATGCATTGCAAGAATCCCCTTTCACGGATTGGTCAATAGCATGAATATTACCACAAGCGCGAGGCTACTTTGGTAATGTTACTACAAGCCCAGTGTTCAACATTTTGTTAAAACACAGATAAATCTCAAGCTTATTACTCCGCTTAAGTGGCTAGAAGATAAAATACACCAGTCGATAAATAATGATACTAAGTCTGCATAACCAATCATCTACGCAATGTACACATAATTTCTTCAGTTATTACAATTTGCGCGGTAAAACTCGATTCAAAGATTGAGTAATCGAATAATAAATAACTACTTGCAACAAACGGCATGAATATCCTTAAATTTACATTCACATAAGTATAAAATGATCACGTAGTCATGCAACCTGGTTCCTTTCCTATCAATTCTTAGCTAGGAACTAATAATTCTAAGGGTACGAGATAAATAATATGGCATTTATTCAATATTTTTTTTTTACCATACCGTTTTTTTTAATTATAGCATATCATAGCTAAGTCTCCTACCCCCCACTTAAACATGTCATTGTCCCAAATGACAAAGAAAAAAATGAGAATTTAAGAAAAAGACTTAGCTTTGGAAACGGTTCTCGAGTAAAAAGCAGAATATCGGAGTAGTCCAAGCACGTCGAGGAATATAAGCAAACCGGAGATCGAACACGAAGTTCCATCGCTGCAAAATAAGTCTTCAACACAGCTCGAAATTTGTTACAGCGTCAGCTCATAAAAATAATAATCATTTCTGAAACAATAGAATTAATCCCAACTCGGTTCTCAGTACAACTTTTGCGATTTGGTAAACAAATAACAGACTCGATGCAGGACATGCCTATGAAACTTTACTTCACGTTACAACGAATTGAGTAAATTTTTTTTTTTTGCACATCCTTAACCCAATGGCCATCGGAACACGGCAAAAATTAAAAATATGGAACAGTAGGTGACACTCTAAAGGGGTGAAGGCCATCTGAAGGGGGCCGAAATCAAAGGGGCACGAGGCGTCACCATTCTCTCACGGTGCTTGTGTTAACAGTAGAGGCCGAGGGGTCGGTTGTCACATTCCCCGCTCCCACTCGTTATTTTGAAAACTAGGTAGTCTCTTTAAGATTTTAGAATTTTCTAATAATCCAAAAACAATAGATCATGAATATTTAATTTAATCCTCCCACTAGTTCATCGGTTCCATATACCGTCTAACTAGTGTCATTATATCTACGATTCTCCAATTTTTACGGATTAAAATTCCTTTATGTAGACACTACACAAATAAAATTCACAATGAATTTTATGATCCTAATTTGTCATGATAAAAGTTTTAGAATTATAGAACTTTCCAATAAATCGATAAATAATAAATCCAGGAAAAACAACCACCAACTTATCGGTTCCAATTACCGTCTAGTTGGTGTCCAATTTTTCATGATTTTCCAATTTTTGATTATCTAAATTCTAATTTACGTAGTCACTACAAAATTAAAACCCCGAAAGATTCATAATCCCAAATTAAGTTTAACATGTGAATTTTATATCCTGATAAAATTATGTTTCCTTTAATGAATTTAATTTATTATTATTGTAAATTAATTATCATTTTCATACCACATGCTCGATATACCGAAACCCAAATCGGATACGATCCATAATTGGATCGTCGGATCTGATTCACAGCACCGATCGAGACACTCGATCATGCACAGCGGAAACTACGAATAAATTCGCATACGATTTTACCCCGATATGATCCACATAAATAATTAACGTAATTATGAGAAGGTTAAAGATTTACCCAAATGGAGAGGGGAAAGCAGTCGACCAAGGGGAGAAGCCGCAGTCTTCCGGATTGTATCTCCTAGCGACGACTGGTGGACGTTGATCATCGCCGTAGAACCTCCTCGAATATGCTCAAGAAAAAAACCCTTGGTTTTTCCTCTCTTAATGACTAGAACAAGAAACTAAATTTTCTCTTCTATTTGGTGAATGTGGTGCAAATTGTAATGTGTTATTGTGTTGGGAGGAACTCTCTTTGTATAAGAAAATAACTAGTCAAGAGAGTTATCATTTTTCACACCACAATTACCTATTCCCATAAGGAAAAGATATTTGCAATAAAATAAGAGATAATTCCCAAAAAATTAATCTCTTATCTCTTTTCCATTAATTATCTAACAAATAAATAATTAATTACACATGTGACATAATCTAGGAAAATTTCTTTTCCTAATTTGTCACAAATAATGGCGCCACTTATGCCAATAATTTTAATAGAAAATGTCTTTTCTATTTTACATATTATTTACCAAATAAATAATATTGCATATTCATTATATAGACCAACTATTTAATTTATTCTCGAGGTTACAAAAAACGAGAAAACACTCGCGTGTTAGGAGCCAACCCGGGGACCATGGACCTATAACCAGTAGCTACAATAAATTGAATAAATTATCCATCGAACAAAATAATTCTACTCAAATTATTAATTCCGGAGTTACGCCACCATAAATCTCAAACTGAACTCTATCAATTATAGATATAACGTATTCTCAAAACATCGAGTCGATAAGTGTCCATTGATATAATCATTACATACAGACTAACCCTCCATAGACTAACCGTAATGAAGCGGGATTATTTCCGTAAACCTTTTTCAATACATCTTATCCTTATTTACCATTAACCCACTAGTGATCAATTAGTTTATAACCAATAAGAAGTCCGCGGATCGATCAGTTTCTAGGATTAACAAATAAGGGGATTGTCTTTCTACCTCCCGCTCTGTGAGATACACACTTCTCACTCATCCTAGAATAGTGCCAACATGAAAGTGATCGGACCGTGCCTCTTAGCGATCCTTAACGAACACATCAAACCCTATCTTGAAACAAGTAGGAGTATGCAATCACTTCACGATTAAGGTTAACCCATATGTGATCATCTTGTGATTTAATAAGATTTCTTAATCACAGAATTATATGAGAAATTCAGACTAAATCGGTCCAGTCCTATATGACTCTCATCATATATAAATGCCCTCTTAGATAAGCAATATCGACGGTCCGGATAAGACGGCCACACCATAAAGTGTTCTTGGTTGCATTAATGGTGGTTTAATCAATAGACCCCATACTTTGATTAAGTCCACCACGGACTAACAGTTCAAGTGTATCACCATAAACTCAATCCTCATGTGTGACACACACTAAGTTATATGGCTACATATGTTACGACATGGGTTTTCAGTAGTGTATTAAATATAAGCACAAAGAAAATAATAAGATAAAATAAAATCTGTCATTTATTAAATAAAAACAATTACATAAATTTTCTTTCGAGCACTACACCTAACAGCTAGGTCTAGGGTTTGGTGACTATAAATACAATTCTGTTGTAACCTAGAACATTTGCAGCAGCAACAATATTAGGAGCAATTGCATAAGCCATTACAGAGTCTATAAAATCTCCAGTGATAATATATTCTCCTCTTTCTGCTCGTGGACTAGTCGACATATTGCCGGAAACCATGTTAAATCTTATGTTATTGTTTCTTGTGTGATTTATGATTTCTCGTTTATTCTTGATTATTGAAATCCGTTTTGATCCCTAATGGTTTTGTTATAACACCGTAACTACTTATTCATGTCAAAAGATAATGTATGAAAGCTCCAAATAAAGATAGAGAAAAGGCCATGTGAAGGGCCAGGATCCCCACTATAAGCCTAAGGGCATATCTAAGCCCCAGGTGGAGATCGGCATGACCCGCTTCTCAGTCCACCAGAGGTTGGTCAGGGCTCAACAGAGTATGGTCAGCGCAATTTGGGCTATAACAGCTTCGGGGGCTCGACGCAGGTCGGCCAGAGCAATAAGCCACAAGGAACCCAACAACCATCATTCTTCCCTCAACCACTATATCAACAACCACAAGTACCTGCACCTACAGGCCCTACTATGGAAGAAATGATGAAGAGTTTGACTTCGTCTTTGCAGAAAACTGTGCAAACAGAGAGTCAGAAGATGCAGCAAAGCATACAACAAGAGACTCAGAAAATTCAGCAAGGTATGCAACAAGAGGTCCGTAAAATTTAGCAGGACCACTTGAAATTTCAAACTTAGACAAGAACTTGGCAAAAAAAATACATCCTTGCATTCTCATACAATTCAAACTGTAGTTCCTCTAACTCATGTAGTTGCAATTTCCTTTCCAACCCCGCCTCCTTTAGGCTCAAATTGCATTCCTTTACGGCCCAATACGATTTATGCTCTATAACAATAGGAAAATGGCACAACTTACCGAAGACTAAATGATATGGTGACATTCCAATCGGTGTCTTATAGGCCGTGCGATATGCCTAAATAGCGTCATCTAAACGCGAACTCCAGTCCTTGCGGTTTGGATTTACCATCTTCTCCAAAATGGTCTTTATCTCTCTATTAGAAACCTCCGCTTGACCGTTGGTCTATGGATGATATATGGTGGCTACTCTATGGTGTACGCCATACCTTAACATCAAAGCTTTTACACCACGGTTGCAAAAATGAGTTCCTTGATCACTTATCACTGCTCTTGGGACCCAAAATCGATTGAAAATGTAAGATCTAAGAAAACCACGCATGACCTTGGAGTCATTAGAACGGGTGGCCTTGGCCTCCACTCATTTAACGACATAATCCACAGCCAACAATCTATATATATTTTCGAATGAACTAGGGAAAGGGCCCATGAAATCCATTCCCCACACATCAAAGATTTCGCAACAATAGTGGTTGTTGATGCATTTCATCCCTCAAAGAAATGTTTCCCACCTTTTGACATCGAGTGCAGCTTTTGCAAAAAAGATAACAATCTTTGAAGAGAGTTTCCCAATAAAATCCGCTGTCAAACACCTTTCGTGCTGTCATTTTAGGTACAAAATGACCTCCACGTGCCAATTCATGACAATATGCTATAATGGAGTGAATCTCATCTTCAGGAATGCATCGTCGTATCACTTGGTTGGAACCAAGCTTCCACAAGTAAGGCTCATCCCATATACAGTATATCGGATTCACTTTTCAATTTATTTCTCTTGGCAGTGGGCATATTCGAGGGAAAGACGCCAATGACAAAATAATTGATAATGTCGGCATACTATGGCTCCTTACCTAATTAACTTACTTGTGGTGTGGAAAAGTTGCTCATCCGGAAATATTTCTGTGATAGGTATCAACTCATTTTTCTTGACAATTCGGCTTAAATGATCCGCTACAGAATTCTCCACTCCTTTTCTATCCTTGATCTCAAGATCTAATTCTTGCAATAGCAAAATCCACCGGATTAACCGCGGTTTGGACTCTTTCTTTGTCATTAGATATTTCAACGCTGCGGGGTCGGTGTATACCACTACCTTGGAACCCAACAAGTAAGATATGAACTTCTCGAATGCGAACACTACCGTCAAAAGTTCCTTTTCTGTCGTGGTATAATTACATTGTGCTTGATTAAGGGTCTTGGACGCATAGTATATCACATGGCTATTCCTTCCAACTCTTTGTCCCAATACTGCCCTAACCGTATAGTCGCTAGCATCGCGCATGATCTCAAACGGCGTTCCCCAATCTGGGGGCTGAATAATAGGGGAAGAAGTAAGCCTTGCTTTCAACTCCTCAAAAGCTTCCTTACATTTCTCATCAAACTATAATTGTACTTCCTCTTGCCACAATCTTGATAAAGGTTGTGCAATCTTTGAGAAATCCTTTAGGAAACGCCGGTAAAACCCTGCATGCCCAAGAAAACTACGGATATCTCTTACATTAGTGGGGGAGGGTAGTTGGGTGATTAAATCAACCTTGGCCTTGTCTACTTCTATACCTCTACATGATATGACATGGCCTAACACTATACCTTCTTGAACCTTGAAATGACATTCTTCATAATTTAATACAAGGTTCGTCTCAATGCATCTTTTAAGTACTCTTCCTAAGTGGTCTAGACATTGAGTGAAGGAATCCTTATAGACTGTGAAATCATCCATGAATATCTCGATGCACTCATCAATCATATCTGAAAATTTGCTCTTCATGCATCGTTGAAATGTCCCTGGTGCATTGCACAATCCAAAAGGCATTCGATGGAATGCATATGTCCTATATGGACATGTGAAGGTAGTTTTATCTTGATCCTCAAGGGCTACCATAATTTGGTAATATCCCAAGTAGCCGTCCAAAACAAAAGAAGGCTTTCCCCGCCAATCTCTCTAGCATTCATCAATGAAAGGAAGCGGAAAGTGATCCTTTCTTGTCACAGCATTAAGCTTACAAAAGTCGATACACATCCTCCAACCAGTTTGTGGCCGCATGAGTACCAGCTCATTATTCTCATTAGGTACCAATTGAAAACTAGACTTCTTAGGTACTATATGCACGGGATTGAAGCAACCACTATCAGAAATAGGAAAAATAATTCCTAATTGAAACAACTTAAGGACTCTTTCAACACAACTTCCTTTATAGTAGGATTCAACTTACGCTGCGGGTCTCTTACCGGTTCGGAGTCTGGCTCAAGTAGAATTCTATAAATGCACATGGATGGATGGATACCTTTAATAGCTGATAGTGTCCATCCAATTTCCTTTGTGTACTCCTTCAACACTCGGATCAAACATTCCTCCTGTAATGCATCAAGCTTATTTGATATGATAACCGGGAGTGTCTCTCCCTCTCCCAAGATAAACATACGTGAGATGCTCATGCAATGGTTTCAGCTCTAGCATAGGTGCCTGCACAACAGAAGGAAGAATTTTCTCTTGCGAGACCGGCAATGGCAAAAATTGATTAGGATACTTAGGATGAAACTCAGGTGTGCAGTGCAATTCCATAATCGCCTCCCTTACTTCGGCCTCAGTCTCCACCATTGCTTCCCATTCTCTCAAGCCTTCTTGTAAAACATATTCAAACTCATCCTTCATATGTTTAGCCGCAAATTCCTCATTCACAACATCATCGATTACATCAATATGATAGACAGACTCTTTATCAGACGGATACTTCATGGCCTCAAATATATTAAAAGTGATTAACTGACCATCAAACTCAAAATTGAGCGTACCCTTATCAACATCTATCTTTGTCTTGGCTGCTTTCATGAATGGCCTTCCTAACAAGACTAGAGATGGGTGTGGTGAATACTTATCCTCCATGTCAACTATGTAAAAATCAGCTTGAAAAATGAGTTCATTCACTTAACCAAACATCCTCTATCATACCCTCCGGATAAGTCTAAGATCTATCAGCTAATAGAATGACAACTCTTGTCTCTTTTAATGGACCAAGATTAAGTTCTTTATAGACGGACAATGGCATAACATTTATGGATGCATCCAAGTCTAACATAGCCCTCTCAACTTTCTTTTGACCAATTACACAACGAATAGCATACATACCTGGATCCTTACATTGTTGTGGTAATTTCCTCTATATGATGTCCAAAACGTTCTCGTTTACCAACACTTTCTCATCTTGACCTTCTTTGAGCTTTTTTGTGTATAGATCCTTAAAAAACATTGCATATCTAGGGACTTGCTTGATTGCCTCGATCAATGGAAGGTTAATTTCCACATTTTTGAAAGTTTCCCATAATGCTCTATCTTCATCATCCTTCTTGATTTTGGCTAACCTTCCAGGGAAAGGTGGCGGTTCCACATAGTTCGGCTTATCCCCAACATAATTCCTCTCTTGCTTTGCATTAGACTCTTCCCTATGGTGCTCCTCTTTCTCTTTAACTGGCCCTTTTTCAACTTTACTCTTCACAAGTGGCTCTTTTAACTCCTTTCCAATCCTTAGCACAACTGCACTCACATTTTCCTTTGGATTTATTACCACTTGAGAATGGAGCATTCCTTGGTCTAGTTGCATTTGACTAAACGTGGAAGCTAATTGAGACATTTGGATCACCAGATTTCTTTGCCCGGTAAGTTGAAATCAAGGTGGACAGGACCTTTCATTGTGGTGAGTGTATCTCCTCAAGGTGTTGTGGAAATCAAGAGTCTAGAAATGCACATGACATTTAAGGTGAATGGACATAGACTTAAGCCTTATTTTGAGGGAATTGAAGTCTCTACGGTAGAAAAGATCAACTTAGCGGATCCAATTTATGATTGAGGAGTGTTAATAAGCTTTTTCTAGCCAAAGACGTTAAAGAAAGGCGCTAGATGGGAGGCAACCCATCATTTTTGTTTTTTTTATTGATCATATTTGTGCGGATTGATGTCTTGTTTTGAGTGTTTTTGATGCGTAGGTTGCAGGAGGAAAATGGCTAAGGTGCTGTGGTGAAGGCATAGAAATAGCGGGTAATTCTTTTACGATGTGATCGCACCGATTTTAGAGGTGTTTCACCATTTTTCTATCCAGAAAAACAATGAGCGAAAAAAAATAATGATGTGATCACATCATTCATGGAATGTGTTATCACAATAAATGGCAAAGATTAAAATTTAATGATGTGATCACATCATTTGGGGTCTAAATTCCTTCTTTAAAAAAAAAACCTTTTTTCTTTGTCCAGAATTTTTACCCCCCGCATCCTTTTTACCTTCTTCTTATTATTCCACGATTTAACAAAATTCCCCAACCTAATCCTACAATCAGCCACCAAACCTTCTCCTCCCAATCCCCCGTTACCTGCTTCTTACCCTTTTTCATAAACAAGGTGCCATCACCATTAATACACCCATTTCTGTTCTCAACTATCCCCACTGCTTCACTTCAATTTTATTTCATTCTAGCCATGGCTAGAACCAAGCAGGAAGCCAAGTTCATGGGGCGAGCTGTGACATCCACCCCACCATCCCCGCCTCCACCCTTACCGGAACCCTCGCCGGAAACCACTGAATCGCCACCACCCAACACCTCTGCCACACACTCATCTCTGGTACCCTTCACTGAACCCGAAGTAAATGTTGTTCAGCCACCTATTTCTGAGGAGTCTCTCTACCAACACGCAGCTCCTCCGCCATTACACCTCCCACCATCGAAGCGGAAAAAGGCACGACTAGCTTGTGGCGCACCCTCTCTACCGCCGGCTGAATCTCAATTGAATGGTCATCTGAAATTCCCCAAAAAGATTCAAGACAGGTATGATAGTATTGCTCCGAGACCTTTTATACCTTGTAAGGCTATTGATTTTGAATTGTTGAATAAGTGTGATTTAGAGCAAAATGTTTGAGTTTACTTGTCTAATGTGGGGTGGGAAGGGTACTTAAAATTGACAAAGCCAACTTTTTATGAGTTGACCCATGAATTCTATTCGACCTTTGTTTTTGACAAGAAAAAGGGTATCACCACCGAAACTCCGAATGTGATTAAGTTTCGTTTAATGAATGTGTGGTCTAAGTTTTTCCTTTCTGAATTCAATGTTGCCTTGAGTTTTGCAACTCGTGAACTAATTACCTCTCCGGACTTTGCACAGTATAAATGTGATTTCCTTCCCTACTTTGAGGACAATCAGTCCCTGCATTGGATACGCTTGACCACCGATCCCTCTAAGTTCTACAACCCTCACCAGTCACAAGATAGTTACATCACAGATCCGGCCTTGCGTTATCTCCATCGTTTCTTGGCCTTCAGTTTTTCGGGCAGGTTACCTAGTCCCACCAGTTATTCCAAAGCTGAATTTTATATCTTGTGGTGTATGGTGAATAAAGTCAAACTGAATTTTGCATATTGGATTGCGGGTCAATTTAATTCTGTTGTGGAAAACAAATCTGAACATCGGCATAAAAGCTTAATTTTGGGCAACCTGATCACTAATATTGCTATCAATTTGAACCGCATTGATCCTGAGAATCACAATTTGCACATAGCATGTGATATTGAGTGGTTGAATGAAGCTTGTTTGCGTAATTGGCATATGTTGGCTACCAATTCCCCCACCCCCATATTTGCCGCCCCTGGTCCCTCTTGGCGTGAAACAGCTTTGAAGAAGATAAAGAACAACACATGTGTTGTCTATGATGATGTTGATGATGTTGGCACATCCAATTCAAGTGACTCCATTCACTCCCTTTCCGTGAAAGTGGACCGTTTAACTTCCATGCTTGTAGCGCAACAGGCGCAACAGGACAATTTACAGAAAATGGTTCAAGCCGTGCTCGATAAAAAGCCGCTTAGACTTCCCAGCCCTTCAGGTAAGTCCTCCTTTTCATTTTTTTTATTTTACTTTGGTTTAGCATGTAGATGTCTAGTTTTCATCCCATTTCTCATATCTCATTTTAGTTCTGCATCACACCATTTCCATCGATCAGTTGGCATACATTGAGGACACTGTATGTTTCAAGTGTGGGGGGTGATGTTAGGTCATCAATTAAAAAATTAAAAATCTAAAAAAAAAGAATAAATAAATAAAAATTTGCCTAGCATGTAAATATTTAGTGTTGCATTTTAGGACTTCTTAGCATCAAGAATGCACATGCTTTGACGCTCTACCAACCTTTTGGTCTAGTTTGCTTGAAGTAATAAGAATCAACCGATGAAAAATCAATGCAATCACACACTCTTGTTGATACACACTCACCTCATGACGTTTGTTTACGAGTTTTTGTAGTAAAAACCTCGAACTTGTCTGCTAAGTCACTGATATAATGCAGGCTAAAAAAAGGGAAAAGAAAAAAAAGAAAAAAAAATAAAAAGGAAGAAAAAATTTCAGTAAAAAAAAAAAAAATGCAGCCTAAAAGTAAGATTGTAGTATTGTGCTTATTGGTATCGTGGAGCATATGTTTGATGATTCGTTCGTGATCATTTTTTATTTCTTCTTGACACGTTTTAGCCACATTATCCCTTCTTCCATACCTTGTTTTTGTTCCTTAGCCCCATTACAACCCTATGAAAGACCTCATGATTGGTGTGTTGGACTTGATTACATAGTGGTGGTGATTGGACTTGATTTTAGTGTGATTGAATTGTCCCGGTTACTAATATGGTATATTGATATGCAAAGGTTTTTGGCATGGTAATGCTTGGTATTGGCGTTGATTTTGAAAGAGAGTGTGAGTGAATGGTATAACCTTCCTACCCGTTGTTAAAATCTCTCTAATTTGGTTTAGTGATTATCCGCGAGGACAAGTTGGGGTTTGTTCATTTTGCTACTTTAAAATTTGTGAATCAATGTGATAATGTGAGTTGTATGAGTACTAGTGTGTGACATGTATTGTTTGATCATCATTTGACTTGAATTATGACATATGGGGTGGATAAGAAGTTTGGACGTGCGTCATTCTTGGATATTGTTGGTGTTTTGAAGACATGCTAGGATCATCCATCATGTATTTTGCATTTGCATTTCATGGTCTAGTAGAGTCGTAGGATGCTTGGGACTAGCATCATTCAAGTGTGGGGGAGTTTGATGGGCACATATTTAGTGGTATTTTTGTTGCATTTTTCGGGCTTATTTTGTGGGGCGATATTGCTTTTATGGTGTTTTCTAGTGTTGTTTTACAGTTGCCGAACGAAATTGGAAGGAATCGATTTTTACACATGAAATGCTTGAGAGAGGGAAGAAGATAAAAATGAGGAGAAATAGAAGTGGTTGCAGCGATGGAGAAAATTATGATGTGATCACATTGTATTGTATTAAAAGCCCATCAGGCCCAAGTGATGTGCTTAATGGCTGCAATTTAATATTCTCTTTTGGGCTGGCTTATAATGCTGATGGACCATTTATTTTGGAAAATAAAAATTGGGCACCATTCCAAGAGGCTGCTCACGTGGGAGTCCATATAGATAGGAAAAGTCAAAGGGGGGACGGATTCGGATGAGAACTATTATTATTTGCATTGGGAAGACTATTCGGGGATATTTTTCTTGGACGTACGGTAATAGCGAACAGGGGGAGCGCAACTTTTGTTAATTTGGTACTTTGACAGTCGAATTTATTTATTTTCCGGTGTTAAGGTACTTCAAATTATAATTGTGATAAATTTGTTCTTTCCGGTTAAAGTATTATTGAAATCTTGATTGATACGTTTGTGAGACCTAATTCTCATTAATTTATTGATATTTATTCATTTTCCGGGCATAAATTATGACTTTAAATTGAATTAGTTGTTTCTGCAGGGTAACTAAGTCTTTGTTCAGTCGAATACCAGTTAAAACGATAAATACGTCAAAGTTTATTGGTTTTAATATAGTGGTGAGTGATATGATTTTGCCGGTTCGTAGCCCGTAGAATCACCTATCATGAAGATGAATAATCTAGGTTAAAATTAGTCCGGTTGGATTAATACTTTGAATTGGGTCTCTCAAACCTTAACGCTGCTAGATTTCCAAACTCTTATGACCGTGTCTAGGGGTGACTTCCAGTTAGAGAATAGTTAACGATCGTGTCTTAATTAACGACTTTAGGAAAGATTGGCTGCTTGGCGGTGGCTATAACCAATTTATCAACAAATTACTGAGTTATTCTTGCGTCAATGATCAATCGAGTAAATCGAGGTGGAAATAACTACTTTAGCTGGAGCCTTTACCTTATTTGGAACTAAATTATTGTTTCTTTCATTGTTAATTTGTTGCTACTATCACCATTTATTTTACGTGTTACTCTTTCATTTTTATTATCTCAATTACTTCTATTATCTTATACGTTCCAAACTGAAATAATTATCCGTTCTTTTTGGGATTCGACCCCTACTTGCCTTATACTAGTTAAGAGTAATAATGGATATATTTTTGGTGGGTTAACGACACACCATTATGCAAGTTCAACGGAGCAACAAGAGTTTCTAATGTATTAGTTCAATTATGAGTAATTAGTTATTCCCCCCACACATGCAATAGTCCTCTCCATTGGTGAATTTTAATTCACTGTTAAGCTATGGGTACAACTCCTAACCCTATCTACTCCGACATTGGTAGTAGACAATCTATACGCAAGCTACCCTCCTTAAGTGGTCCGTAATAGCTCATACGCATAAAGAATTAGAGCTGTCGATATTGAGCGCTAACTCATACCGCAAACCCGCCTAGACAGCCGTCGACACTGATCAGCACCTTCCTATGGTCCATCTAGATAATGTCCAAACATAGCACTTCACTATTCGTATTTCATGCTAGTTTACGATGACATGCAAATAGGTGATCAGGTTACTAACATGTAAATTAAATATATCGATTAATGTAGTTGGCGCCGATTATCATGAATTAGTAGTTTACTAGGTATTCAGATCTAGCAATATAAACCATCGTAGATCTGAAAACGCAATCACTATTTCATGATTTAGTCACCAACGAATTAGATCTATAACACATGGTGTAAAATAAACTAACTACTACATATTAAACTAAATAAACAATTAGCACATACTAGTGGAATAGAACAACGATAGATATACATCTTGCAAAACACAGAATATCGTACCCTCGAAGATGATCGTAGATCTCCCTCGGATCTCTCCCTAGACAGCGACTCCGTCGTCTCTCCGACCAGAACTCATAAAAGAAATAAAATAAAGAACAAAAAACTTTTATTGCATAATACTTGTCTAGAAAATTGTACACTTGTGTTCTGAGGCGAAGCCTCTTATTTATAGTTACATAAGCCGACTTAGAAACACCTAGATATACCCTTCATCCAAGAAAATACGTTTCGGATGATTCTGGAACATCGGTAAACCGGCGGCAACTTCCGGTAAACCGGGGGTATTTTTGTCTTTTTTCTTCTGCCGACTTAGCTTGAAAGGTTTTGGAATACCCTAGGCCCAATCCTTTGGTTCAGTCCACTCCATATTCATCCATGATGCTCAGCCCAATATTTCGTATCCTGAAAATAATCAAATAACACATGAAATAATATCAAAATAGGGAAAATAAACGCTAAGTGCAGATTTCTCGACTCACGAACCCGACATATCATATTCAACTTAAATGGTTCATATTTATAGGTCAAAACAACTATTTTTAGCTCATAATGGATCGAATGTTGATGCCATAAGACATACTTTTTTAAGCGTCATCAACTACCCCGCACTAGCCTTTTGCTCGTCCACGAGAAGAGTATCAAGGCGGAATGTACCTCCGAGAGCAATCTCCATCAACTACCACATATTCAATCAAGATTTCCGGCAGAAACATACATCAAGCCACAATCCGTAAGCTCCCCATTAATCACTACTTATCATGCATCAATGTGTCGTGTGATGAATCAGTAGTGATAGTGCGTTCATGAGGAGAATCAAGTTGTATTAACCACACAATCTTAACTTACTTGCGCATACACTCGTTCATCTTGCATTCAGACTTGGTTACAGAACATGGTACCTTAATCGGCCCGGGCGGACTCGGGGACTGAGCGTCGCTCTTAAGTCCTCGTTTGTTTCTTTTTATACGAGGGTCGTGCCCTTTTTACACGAGTTCGCTTCCCTCACTGCCTTTATTGCATATTTTTTCTTTCATTCATTTTTTTGGGCACATTTCCTCACTATTTTTTCTCTCTCTCACAAGTCCGTTTTCTCCCGGTTCACTTTTGTGTCATTCAATTTGCTTCCATGTCTTACAACAATTTGTTAAAGTATATAGACAGAAAATAATAATTCCCGGTTAAAACAACTCATCATCTAATCTTAAACACTTCTCACTCAGATTATGTGCTCAGATATTGATTGCAATGATAGAATAACAAATAATAAGTGACTACTTTATGCAACATAACATATGCTCATTCTTTCATACTAAATTGAATATGATATAGCTTACTTCAAATTGAACTTGGGCTCCTTTTCTACCGATTCCTTACTCGAAAACGTGCAATAAGCAAGCTAAAAACAGTGTTAAATTTGTCAAATTTATTCCCTTTTCGACTAACCAGCTAAGACCGTCTACCCCCCACTTATTATAGACATTGTCCCCAATGACAAATAATAAAGAAAAGAATAGGTACTTAGCTATGGAATTCATCAGCTGAGTCAAAGCGAATCCCGGAGCAGAATCATAAGCTCCTAGGTTATTCCTCTCCAAGTTGTTACCTTCTTTCTAAAATTCTTCCAAAAACCGTGAGTAACATGTGAAGGGCAATATGAAAATAAGGTGGCGGTAATCGTGCATACCGGAGGAATGCGCAAAAACATTTTAAGCCTCTTTATTCTTTTATTGTCCTTAGCAGGATGCGGAAACTTTTTCGAGGGTATCACATGAGAATCATGAAGGAAAAAACTACGTATATCTCTAGCCAGATGACAAAGGATATATGTAATAAAAAAACCTTGCGATTGTCATGCTACTTTATTGACTCAAAATAACCTAAATAAACAAAAGCATTTAATAAGGGTTTAGAAATAGTTCTGAGTTTATAGTCGCCAGCTCGACTGTACTATTATGGCTCATCTCTGGATCCACCAACATGAATACTTTCAATTGAGGGTATACTTGTGCTCTAGGTAATGCTTCATCTTGTGGCCGTTTACTATGAACGTCTGCCCAGAGTATTCATTCTTAACCCCACATGCACCTGAATTGAAGTCTTTGGTGGTTATATGTGGTTCATACTAACTAGACTTCAGTTTCACAAGAAAAAGACGAAGACGCGAATTATACACCAACACTTTATCTCAAACTTGAAATGTGCGGTTGAGAATCCTTTTGTCGTCTAGGCGCTTCGTTCTTTCCTTGTAAATCTTTGCATTTTCATACGCTTGAAGTCTAAACTTCTCCAAACTATTCAACTCTAGCATCCTCTTTTCACCGGCTAAACTTTCATCCATATTTAGAAATCTCGTAGCCCATAGCGCTCGGTGCTCGAGTTCTATAGGTAAATGACACGCTTTTCCAAAAACAATCATGTACGGTGACATCCCAATTCGTGGTCCTATAAGCGGTTCTATACGGCCAAAGAGCGTCATATAATTTCAAAGACCAATCTTTCCTTGTGGGATTCTCAGTCTTCTCTAAGATTCTTTTAATCTCTCTGTTCGTGACCTCCACGTGTTCACTTGTCTGGGGGTGATATGCTGCTGCAATCTTATGTCTAACCCCATATCTCAACATCAAATTCTCAAGCAACCTATTGCAGAAATGACTCCCTCCGTCACTAATTATGGCTCTAGGCTCTCCAAACCTAGTCAAAATGTTCTTCTTAAGGATTCTCAAGACAACCCTGGCATCATTTATAGGTGAAGCTACTGCTTCCACCCATTTGGAAACATAATCAATTGCTACCAGGATGTAACGAATTGATTCTGACGATGTGAAAGGCCCAACAAAATCAATCCCGACACATCGAATAACTCCACTTCTAAGATACTCTGCAGTGGCATCTCATTCCGCTTGGAAATGTTACCAGTCATTTGACAGGAACGACAGGATCTTGTAAACTCGTAAGTAGATTTATGTATTGTAGGACAATAAAATCCACACTGCAGTACCTTTGCGGCAGTCTTGTCTGGCCTATAGTGACCTCCAGCTTCTCTAGAATGACATAGGCTCAAAATACTTGGAATATCATCGTCATGGTGGAACTCCTAAGAATGGCATCAGGGCACAACTTGTATAGGTAGGGATCGTCCCAATGGTAATACTTCAGTTATGTAAAGAACTTCTTCCTATCCGCATTTGTGAATTCCGGTGGTAGGTACTTCCTCGCTAGATAATTGACAATGTTGGCAAACCAAGGGTATACCTTGCCCACTCTTGATGTTTGTTGTCGGGGATGAGATTCAACTCGAGTTACCATTGAGACGGAAAAAATTTGTTCATTAGGAAAGCTCTCCCTGATCTCAATCGATTGCTCATCTTCTAGCAAAGTTAATCTCGACAGGTGATCAGCCACCTGGTTCTCAGATCCCTTTTTGTGTTTAATCTTGACA
This sequence comes from Gentiana straminea, assembly GCA_036785695.1. NCBI lineage: Eukaryota > Viridiplantae > Streptophyta > Magnoliopsida > Gentianales > Gentianaceae > Gentiana > Gentiana straminea. Next base: position 6,730,145 of record JAVUPR010000398.1, read on the forward strand.
TCAAACTCTTGTAAGAGTAGAATCCATCTCAACAATCTCGGCTTGGAGTCTTGCTTGGTCAGAAGGTATTTCAGAGCTGCATGGTCAGTGAATACAGTGACTTTCGATCATATCAGATATGGTCGAAACTTGTCAAATGCAATTATGACGACTAAGAGTTAATACGAAAGGCACATCCTTTGCAAGTAATTCAGTTAAAGGTCTAGAAACTTTAGAGAAGTCCTTAATAAACCTCCTATAGAATCCAGTGTGTCCAAGAAAGGCTCACAACGTCTTTAAGTTCGGGAGGTGGTAGCTTCTCTATAACCTCTATTTTTGCCTTGTCAACTTCCATCCTTTCTTTGAAATCTTATGACCCAACACTATTCCTTCTGTAACCATAAAATGGCATTTCTCCCAGTTCAGTTCAAGGTTGGTGTCTTCACATCTTTTTAGCACTCTACTCAATTTGACCAAGCATTTATCATACCTATCTCCAAATACAGAAAAATCATCCATAAAAATCTCCAGAAAATCTTTCACCACGTCCGCAAATAACGACATCATGCACCTTTGGAATGTTGCTGGTGCAATGAAAAGTCCAAAAGGCATGCGATTGTACGCGAAAGTTCCATAGGGACATGTGAAAGTTGTTTTCTCTCGGTCCTCGGAAGCTATATGGATCTGATAGTAACCAAAATATCCATCTAAAAAACAATAAAATGCATGACCGCTTAACCTTCCCAACATCTGATCAATGAATGGTAAGGGAAAATGATCTTTACGAGTTGCATCATTCAGTTTCCAGAAATCAATGCAAACTCGATGTCAAGTAATTAGTCTCACAGGGCTCATCAAATTCATTAGGTTGGACAGTGAATCCTCCTTTCTTGGGCACCACATGCATCGGGCCACCCATTCACCGTCTGCAATTGGGAAAATGATTCCCATTTCCAACATCTTTATAATTTCCTCTTTAACAACATCTTTCAATTATGGGGTCAATCTCCTTTGTGGTTGTGCTACCTCTTTCTTCTCGGGGTCTACAGAGATCTTATGCATGCACACCGATGGGCTTATTCCTCTAATATTTGCAATCTGCCACCCGAACGATCCATTATGCTCTCTTAGTACTCTCAAAATTTTTTTCTCCTCTAAAGGTGATAATAACGATGAAATTATGAGGGAAAAAGTAACATTTTGTAAGTATACGTAATTCAGGTGAGATGGCAAAGGTTTCAACGTTAAATTCCTTGGTGGCTCCTCTAACGATGATATTAACAGCTAACCAGTCAATTGCAAGTCAAAGAACTTGTGCCACGAAGGTCTATGAATGGTTCCTCCTAAATCCACTAGCACTTGACCTTCGCTACACCCAGGCCAGGTTTCCTCATAGCTATCTTCTTCCTTTAGGAGAAAAGTCTCTGCTACTTCAGGGTCTAGTGCCACTTGCTGATATAGTTCCAAAACAAGCTCGTCTATGGCACCTAGCATGTAGCATGCTTCTCCTTCATCTTGTGCATACTTCATTGAATTCATCACATTAAATACCCTTTTGAACATCTATCAATGTCTTACTCATTTCTAGGAAACGTCTTCCTAAGATCAATGGAACATCGTGGTTATCTTCCATATCCAGCACAACAAAGTCGACGGGGAATACGAACTTATCAACTTTCACGAGTACATCCTCCACCACTCCACACGGTTTCTTCATAGACATATCTGCCAATTGAAGGGTTATAGATGTTTCATTCAACTCCTTCATGCCTAACTTATGAAAGATGGAGAGTGGCATCAAATTGACACTGCCTTCAAGATCACACAATTCTTTTATTTAAGCACACTACTCTAATTGTGCAAGGTATGAGGTAGCTCCAAGGATCTTTACACTTAGGAGGCAGCTTACGTTGCAAAACTGCCGAGCATTCCTCATTAAGGCATATAGTCTCAAGGTCTAACAACTTCCTTTTGGTAGATATTGCCTCCTTCAAGAATTTAGCGTACTCTGGCATTCCGGCCAGAGCTTCTACCAAAGGTATATTTACTCGCAACTTCTTAAACATCTCTATGAACTTTTTATAACGAGCATCATCAATATTCGGTATATACTTCCTAGGAGGATAGGGTAAAGTAGCAGGATTAATAGTTACAGTTCGTGAAGACTTACCTGCTGACTGCTGCTGCTCTGCCTGTTTGTCTGCTGCATTTTCAGACTCCCGGTTTATCGGCATGGTGGCCCTATTTACCGGCCCCTCTTTTTCTCCGTATCTCGCCGCATTTCGCTTTCGATCGCTTTCGATTCTTCCTGGACAGTTGGGATAACTGGTCTAGGCAGTTATTTTCCGCTTCTAGTCATGATTGCATTCACGTGCTTCGGATTCTTCTCAGTGTTACTTGGTAATCCTCCCGGAGGACGGGCTGACACTTTTTCTGCGATCTGCCCCACTTGGTGCGACAGATTCTGCACTCAGGCTTCCTGATTGGCCAGTCTTGTATCAATCTTCTGACAATATTTGGTGAAGTTCATATTCAGCACAATCATGAATTTGGTAAGTTGATTGACCATATCGGTCACAGTTGAGCTCATTTTTTCCATGGCTACTTCCCAACCACCTGACTTGTTGAATTAAGGCACGAATCCACCAGTTTGTCTCGGTCTCTCCTCATTGTTAGGTTCACTTAATCAAAAACCAAGGTGGTCATGAGAACCTGGGCGATATCCACCCTCATAGGGATTTCCTTGCCTCCCTATATAGTTCACATCTTCGATGTTGGTTCCTTCGATATCCTGTACTTTCTCAACCTTGGCAATGTGATCCAGTATGCCATTTATCTTCTCATGCATCGCCATTAGCTGGCATAAGAATTTTTTTGAGAAGTATCTTATCCAAATATGCCTTCATCTACTTTGGCAGTCTCAATTTGATGTGTTCCCCATTGACTTGTCAGTGCTATTTGCTCCAACTTGTCTTTAGCTTCTTCAGGTGATAGCAACGCGAAACATCCGTTGCTTGATGCATCTACTCTCATCTGCTCACTTGGCCATAGTCCGTGATAGAAACTATGCATTCGTATGGGCAAAGTGATATCATGGTGAGGGCTTCTCCTTTGTGCTTCCTTGAACCTTTCCCATGCCTCTTCGAAAGTTTCAAGGGGTTTCTGCTTGAAATTCATGATGACTTGTCTCATCTGTAGTGACTTCTTAGGCGGGCAGTACTTGTTCATAAATTTCTGCAGCATATCGGTTCAAGTTTGGATTGATCCTGGTGCTAGAGACAACAACCATATCTTCGCTTTGTCCTTCAGAGTGAATGGAAACAACTTCAGCTTATTATTATCTTCAGGCACTCATGCTGTTTTGACTGTGCTGACTATCTCCAAAAAATTGGTGATGTGTACACTAGCATCTTCGTTTGGTACTCCATGAAAGGTAGTGTACTTAGTCACCATTTGTTTCACGTTTTTTTGGATGGAAGATCTCAGCCACATCCTCGGGTTGAACAATCGCTGGCACAAACTGCTCAATCGTCGGCATTTTATAACTCTGTAGAGTTCTCCTATCTGCTTGTACCACAACTCCTGCTCCATTTTGACCATTGACACTGTTCTGTCCATTCTGTGTAATTGTGTTCTCTGTATCTTCCAAAGGTGGAATATCTTCTTCTCTCTCACTGTGATCTCCTTCATGCAAAATCACGTCATCCGCCAGCCTAATAGTATTCTCTCGAATTTCCTTTCTCTTCTGTCTGGCAAACTTTTCAATCACTGGTATGAATCTCTCGAGTTTGACTGCTGAACTTCGTGTAGAGTACTACAAGACACAAAAAGAAAATTGAAAAGTTAATGACTTGCCTAGGCGGCTGTTACACTCGCCTGGAAGACTCAAAAATACAGACTCTGACTACTGACTCGATGCTGAACTAACAAAATGATTATGCCGAATCAGGGACCCTCGGAATACCGCGGTTTACCCCTGGTAAACCAGAATCAATTTTTTTCCAGATTCAATCAGAACTGACTCTGTACGACTCTAGTATTAACAGACTATAAAACAGACTCGATTAAACAGACTTAAATATATACAGACACTCAATCTCAATTATAAAAATTATTCTTGGCACAATTTCCCCGGAAACGGCGCCAGAAAATCTTTATCGCGTGCAAAGCACTTGCTAGCAATAGGACTAGGTCTATCATAGTAGAGTATTGGCGAGTCAAGGTCGATCCCACAGACACTCATAAGAATGTCTAGTTATCAAGATTGATCTTGTCACAAATAATGGTCTACGACCAACTAAATACAGACAGTAGTAAGATTTGGTAACAGTCAACTAGCAAGATTATGCAAGTTCAATAGAGCAACAAGAGTTTCTAATGTATTAGTTCAATTATGAATAATTAGTTATTCCACCAACACATGCAATAATCCTCCCCATTAGTGAATTTTAATTCATTGTTCAGCTACGGGTACAACTCCTAACCCTATATACTCCGAAAATGGTAGTAGAAAATTTATACGCAAGCTACCTCTTTAATTGGTCCGTAATAGCCCATACATATAAAGAACTAGAGCTGTCGATATTGAGCGCTAACTCATACCGCAAACCCGCGTAGACAACTGTCGACACTGATCAGCATGTTCCTAGGGTCCATCTAGATAATGTCCAAACATAGCACTTCACTATTCGTATCTCATGCTAGTTTACGATGACATGCAAATAGGTGATCAGGCTACTAACATGTAAATTAAATCTATCGATCAACGTAGCTGGTGCCGATTATCATGAATTAATAGTTTACTAGGTATTCAGATCTAACGATATAGACGGTCACAGATCTGAAGAACGCAATCACTATTTCATGATTTCTGCACCAACGAATTAGATCTATACCACATGAGGTAAAATAAACTAACTACTACATAATTAAACTAAATAAACAATTAGCACGTACTAGTCGAATAGAACAACGATAGATCTACATCTTGGAAAAGACTGAAAATCGTACCCTCAAAGATGAGCGTTGATTTTCCTCGGATCTCTCCCTAGGCAGCGACTCCGCCGTCTCTCCGGCCAGAACTCATAAAAGAAATAAAATAAAGAACAAAGAAGTTTTATTGCATAATACTTGTCTAGAAAAGTGTACACTTGTGTTCTGAGGCGAAGCCTCTTATTTATAGATACACAAACCGACTTAGAAACACCTAGATCTACCCCTCATCCAAGAAAACATGTTTCGGATGATTCTGGAACATCGGTAAACCGGCGGCAACTCCCGGTAAACCGGGGGTATTGTTGTCTTTTTTCTTCTACCGACTTAGCTTGGTAGGTTCTGGAATCCCCTAGGCCCAATCCTTTCGTTTAGTCCACTCTAGATTCATCCATGATGCGCGGCCCAATATTTCGTTTCCTGAAAATAATCAAATAACGCACAAAATAATATCGAAATAGGGAAAATAAACGCTAAGTGTAGATTTCTCGAGTCATAAACCCGACATATGATATTCAACTTAAATGTTTCACATTTATAGGTCGAAACAACTACTTTAAGCTCATAATGGATAGAATGTTGATGCCGTAGGATATACTACTTTAAGCATCATAAGAAGGTATGATCCATACCCAAACATCTATAGAACACAAGGTGCCCAACCACAAATTTTGCAAAGGACCCAAGCCCCAGCTCCTACCAGTTTCTCAGTGGATGATATGATGACGACTATGACAAGTGCCCCCCAACAAACTATTTAGCAAGAAAATCAGAAGCTCCATCAAAATATTCGGCAATAATTTCACTAGATTAGAGTGAGTCCAGAGAGGGAGTAAGGAATCTTGAGATTCAAATGTCTCAGTTGGCAGCTGATGTAAAGCAATTTAAGGACAATCAAGGGAAGCTTCCTTCCCAAGTGGTGAATCCAAGAGGGAATGTTAATGCATTGGATTTACCCGAGAGAAAGTTGCCGAAAATGTGTAAGTGGAGGATAATTCAAAGGAAGAAATTTCTCATGAGCCGACTGAGCCTAAAACCAAGAAAAAGAAACAAAGATTATTATCCCTCCAACTTTTCCAGGTATTTTAGCAAAGGCAAAGAAAGAGGAAGAGGAAAAGGCCATGTTGGATATTTTCAAGATAGTGGAAATCAATCTCCCTTTGTTGAAAGCCATCAAACATGTGCCTAGATATGAATTTTTTTTGAAAGAACTGTGCACCAAGAACATGAAGTTGAGGCCCAATGCAAGATTACTGGCGGATGAGAACGTGTCTGCGGTCATACAATGTAAAGTGCCACCAAAATGCAAAAACCCAGGTATGTACACAATTCCTTGCATCATAGGGGACAAGAGGGTTGATAAGGCCATGATTGACCTAGGCGCATCTATTAACGTTAGGCCTCTCTCAGTTTACAATGATTTGAATTTGGAACAATTAAAGGATACCGGAGTGGTAAACCAGTTGGAAGATAGGTCTAATTCATATCCAGATGGAGTGGTGGAAGATGTTCTAGTGAAAGTTCATGTCCTAATATTCCCCGGAGAATTTTATATTATTGATATGGATGATGCATATTCACCACATCCATCACTTATATTTTTTAAGGAGGCCATTTACGAAGACAGCTAAAACTAAAATTGATGTAGATAATGGTACATTGACATTTGAATTTGATGGACAAATTGTCACTTTTAATATCTATGAGGCTATGAAGTAACCGAGTGAGGAAGAGTATGTCTATCATGTGAGTGTTATTATTCTTGTGTTGAAGAGGTGTATGAGAGATAATGTTGCGTGGATGAGACGGACTATGTTATATCTAATAGCTTAACCATTATGGCTCTATACTCCACACCCTCATACAGTTCCAAGTTTACACCATCGGTATTGCCACTAACTGGTTCGTCCGAAAGGATTTTGCCGTCATATGTGCAGGCATGCAAGTTGGAGCTCAAACCGTTGCCAAAACATCTAATGCAAGCATTTTTGTGTGACAATGATACCTTGCATGTTATAATTTCCAAAGACTTAACTAAGAAGCAAGAAGAGAACTTGATTAGAGTTGTAAGGGACCATAAAGAAGCCATTGGGTGGACATTGGCTGACATTAAGGGAATAAGACCTTCTATTTGCTTGCACCGAATTTGGCTCGAGGAAAATGCCAAACCGGTGCGTGATCGACAACGCAAGATGAACCTTACCTTGAAGGAGGTAGTAATGAAATAGATCATAAAGTTGTATGAGCTGGGAATCATATATCCTATTTCTGACAGTGAATGGGTTAGCCCTGTTCACGTGGTACCAAAGAAAGCAGGTTTTACTATTAAAGAGAATGAGAAGCATGAGAAAGTGGCAGTGACCCCACAAACGGGATGGAGAATGTGTATTGATTTTCACAAACTGAATGTAGCCACCCTTAAGGATCATTTTCCATTCCCTTACACCGATCAAATGTTGGAAAGGATCACAGGTAAGTCATTCTTTTGCTTTCTTGACTGGGATTCAGGGTACTACCAAATAGTAGTCTCTCCCCAAGATTGTGAGAAGACCACATTCACCTGTCCATTTAGTACATATGCTTTCCGGCGTATGCCGTTTGGATTTTGTAATGCCCAGGTACATTTCAGAGATGCATGATGAGTATATTTTCTGATATGATTGAAAAGTGCATTGAAATCTTTATGGATGATTTTACTGTCTATGGGGATTCATTTAATGAGTGCTTAGGGAATTTGTCTTATGTACTAAAATGATGTATTGACACTAATCTCGTGCTAAATTATGAAAAATGTCACTTTAAAGTGAAAGATGGGATAGTGTTAAGGCATGTTGTGTTTGAAAAGGGAACACAGGTAGATAAAGCCAAGGTTAATTTAATTGCAAGATTACCTTATGCTACTAATGTGAAGGATATTCGTAGTTTCCTTGGCCATGCTGGGTTTTATCACAGGTTTATCAAAGATTTATCGAAGATATCCCAACCTCTATGCAAGTTGTTTCAACAAGAAGTTCCCTTTGAATTCGATGAGGAATGCAAGAAGGCATATAATGACCTGAAGGTAAGGTTCACATCCGCACCCATCATTCAACCCCCTGACTGGTCACTCCCTTTTGACATAATGTTTGATGCAAGTGACTATGCTGTGGGGGCAGTTCTTTGACAACATGTGGGTAGAGCAAGCCATGTTGTATATTATGCCTCAAAGTCCTTGAACCAAGAAGGATGCAACTTGATGACGCCCAAAATGATACACGTTACAACATCAACATTTCACCCATTTTGAGCTAAAAGTAGTTGTATGTAGAGATCGGCCGGGAACATCTCCATCGATCGACCATTTATATGAGCCATTTGTAGTGAATGTCACATGTCGAGTTCATGAGTCGAGTAATTTGCATTTAACGTTTATTTTCCCCGATTCGATATTGGACTACTTTCAGGTTACGAAGAGTGGGCCGAGTGTTGAAGACCGATTGTGGGCCGAACTGGATGAAGAAATAGAGGGTGAAAAAAGACGGAAATACCCTTCCAACCGCGTGAGGTGCTGCCGCAATCGCGAGAGTTCCAGAAGCTTTGGAAACCGCATATTCCTGGACGAGGGGTAGTTTCTATGGTTAGCTAACTCGGTTGTAGCACTATAAATAAGTGGCACCAGCCACGAATTTCATTGTACAATTTTCCCCAGACAAATAAATTATATTCAATAGAAGTTCTCCTTTTCTTTTATTTTCTCTATGAGTTATAGTCACTAATCCGATGGATTCACCGCCTAGGGAGCAATCTATGGAGGATTTACACTCGTCCTCAAGGGTATGATTTTATGGCTTTCTAGATGTAGATATGTCTTTCTTTTCTTGTGATTAGTATGATTTGATTGTTTACATTTTTTCCGATATGTAGTAATTTGTTTATTTTACCCCATACGTGTATAGATCTGAATCATTGGTGAAGAAATCATGAAATGAAGGATGTTTTCTTCAGATCTGCAACTGTCTTTATCGCTAGATCTGAATACCTAGTAAATCCTAATTCATGATAATTGGTGCCAACTACGTCTGATCGACAGATTTAATATACATGTTTATAGCCAGATCAACTATTTGCATTTCATCGAAATTAGCATGAAGGACGATAAAGTGAAGTGTTAGTTTGGAAAATGTCTAGATCGATCCTTAAAACGTGCTAGTCAATGCACGATAGCTGCTTAGGGAGGTCTTCGGTCTTGAGCCGGCTAGTCCTAATTCTTATTGCATGTGAATTAATTAAACCAACGAAGGAGGTTAATTGCACATAAAGACCTACTATCCTTTCAATGGAAGTTGAGTAATATTTGGGATTAGCACCCGTAGCTGTTAAAGATATAAAATTTACCAACGGGAATGATTGATGCATGATATGGGGGAATAACTAGTAACTTTTAGTTAGAACTAATCTTTATAAAACTCATAGCAGTATGCTTGTGTTTTCTCTCACGCGTTTATTGGCACCAACCATTATTCTTCTCTTTTCTATAGTTGTTCGTTGATCGTATTTGGGACACTCATTCTTGATTAAACGTATTTTTACTGAGATTGATGAGTATTCCCTTATGAACAAATTTTTTCTGTCTCAGTAGTGGCCCAAGTGGAGACTCAACCCAGACTTATACATCAAGAGTAGGAGGTATACCCTTGGTTTGCTAACATAGTAAATTATCTTGTGGAACGATACCTACCATCGGAATTCACGAGCATGGATAAGAATAAGTTCTTTACGGACTTGAAGCACTACTATTGAGACGATCCCTACTTGGTTAAGATGTGCCCTGATAACATTCTTAGAGGATGCGTCCATGATGAAGAAATTCCAAGTATTTTGAGCCAGTGTCATTCAAGAGAAACTGGAGGCCACTATGTGCCTGATAAGACAGCATCAAAGGTACTGCAGTGTGGATTCTATTGGACGACAATATTCAAATACGCTTATGAGTTTTGTTCTCTACTGATGAAGATTGGAATGTTCCTACCCCTACTGCTAGAATCAATAGACATAACCATAATGCTAGGGTAAAACCTCAGCAGTGGAATCAACAGAGGACTAATTTGAGACTTTAGCTGAGACCTCAGCAGACTCCACATTACAGGATTGTTCCTAACAGACAACAACCTTATGGTTATGCTAGTGCCTCTAACAATAGAAATCACTTTAAACAACACTTTGTACCAAAAGGCCAGAAACCATATGTGAATCCTACACAACCAAATGTTAGATTTTATGGAAATGTAGGATACATATATGAACAAAAGTGCAATGTTTTTCAAAGAAGACCTTATGGAAATTTGCCAAGGGTCATGCTTACCACTGACCACTATGGACCCAAATAGTTTTGGGTACCTAAAACACATTAAATTTGTTTTGTAGGGTGTCTGGTACTTTGACAGTGGATGTTCCAGGCATATGACAAAGGATAAGCATTGTTTAACTAATTTTGTGGCAAAAGATGGTCCAAGAGTCAATTTTGGAAACAAGAACACACCAGGACATACAAGAGGATATGGAACACTGGTGAGGAATGGATTAACTATCAGAAATGTTGCATATGTGGAAGGAATGGACTACAACCTACTGAGCACTGGACAATTCTATGACATGGGTTACAGGTCACTTTTGACAAAGGCTACTGCATTGTCATTAGTGAAAGAGATGAACAAGTTGTGTTGGCTTGAAAAAGACAACAAAATATGTATGTTGTGGATTGGTCTACTGATGTTCCAGAGACATGCCTGATAGTGCGTACCAAGTCAGAACTAAATTTGTTATGGCGTAAGAAATTGAATCATCTCAATTTTGATGATATCAATCAGTTGGTGAAAAAGGAGTTGGTGATTGGTCTACTTGAGATCACATTCAAAAATGATGGAATATGTGATGCATGTCATCAAGGTAAACAAACAATGTCAAGATTTAAGTCAAAGGCTAATCAATCAACAAAAAGAGTTTTGGAGCTGATGCATATGGATTTATTTGGACCAGTGACACCAACAAGTGTAACAGGAAATTAGTACACTCTGGCAGTTGTGGATGATTATTCAAGATACACTTGGGTAATTTTCATGAACAAGAAAAGTGAAACACTTCAAAAGATGCCTGAACTTTTGAAGAGATTGCAAAATGAGAAAAGTTGGACAGTAGTGAAGATCATATCAAACAAAGGTACTGAGTTCCTTAATAAAGTCATAAGAGAATTCTATGAGCAAAATGGAGTGCTGCATCAATTAGCAGCTACTGGTACACCTCAGCAAAATGGAGTTGCTGAAAGAAGAAACAAGACTTTAAAGGAAGCAGGGAGGACTATGATTTGTGAAGCATTACTACCTGGAAGATATTTGGGCTGAAGCAATCAATACAGCTAGCTACACACAAAATAGGACCTCAATAAACAAAAAGCGGCTAAAGACACCTTATGAGATATGGAATGGAAGAAAACCAAACATTTAATATTTCCATCCATTTGGAAGCAAATGTTTTATTTTAAATCATAAGGAAAAACTGAAGACATTCCAACCAAAATTAGATCAAGGAATCTTTTTAGGATATTCTTCAGTCAGCAAGGCATTCAGGGTACTGAACAAAAGGACATTAAAACATGAAGAATCAATACATGTTGTTTTTTATGAACCTAAGTTCACTGGAATGGAAGATGAAGAAGTTTCAGAACCTGCTGTGAATTAGGAGATCACTCATCCAGAATATGTTGATGTTTTGAAAAAGATAAATGACTTAAAAATATCTGACTCTGCCCCTGCTGAAGAACCTTCAGGGAACACTACTGATGCAACAACAGATGTAGTTCAAGGATCTGCTAATTCCCCTACCGAAGCAATAGCAGACCCAATTGAAGATGAGGTTCCTGTAAATCAGGCTAATCAAGACATACAATGGTTGAAGGACCACCCTACTGAACAAGTAATTGGCAATTTCTGAAATGGAGCCTAAAGTTCACTTGAAGCAATGTTCACTTGCTTTCTATCTTAAATGTTGATGTTCAAGGATTTCTGAAATGGAGCCTAAAGACCCAATTGTTGATGTTCAAGGTGTAAGGACTAGAAGACAATTAGAAGCAATGTTCACTTGCTTTCTATCTTAAATGGAGCCTAAAGTTCTTTAAGAAGCAATTTCTGATCCAGATTGGATAAATGCTATGCAAGAAGAATTGAATGAGTTTGAAAGAAACCAAGTTTGGACAATAGTGGAGAGGCCTAGTCATGCAAACATAATTGGAACAAAATGGGTATACAGAAATATATTGGATGAATCCGGTACCATTGTTAGGAATAAGGCCAGACTAGTGGCAAAAGACTATTCTCAAGCAGAAGGAATATATTTTGATGAGACATATGCCCCAGTTGCAAGACTGGAAGCTATAAGATTATTTTTGGCATATGATGCATATAGAAACTTCAAAGTGTACAAGATGGAAGCCAAAAGTGCATTTTTGAATGGCATTCTGGAGAAAGAGGTTTATGTTCAGCAACCTCCTGGTTTTGAAGTTAAAGATAAAGAAGATAAAGTGTAAAGACTCAATAAGGCACTTTATGGTTTGAAACAAGCACCAAGAGCATGGTATGAAACCCTATCTCAATTTTTGGTGAACAATGGTTTTAACAAAGGTACCATTGACAAAACTCTTTTCATAATCAATAAAGGGGACAACACCCTGTTGGTGCAAATTTCTGTGGATGACATAATTTTTGGTTTTGAAAATGAATTGCTATGTGAAAAGTTTGCTAATCTCAAGAAAAGCAAGTTCCAAATGAGTGTGATGGGAGAAATGAACTACTTTTTGGGATTACAAGTCAAACAGATAAAAGATGGAATCTTCATTCATCAATCTAAATATACCAAGGAGCTGCTAAAGAAGTTTGGTATGGAAAATAGCACCAAAGTATCAACTCCTATGAGTACAACCATCAGTCTGGATGAAGATAAATAAGGCAAATATGTTGATCAGATCTTATACAGAAGGATGATAGGCAGTCTGCTTTACCTCACTACCAGCAGACCTGATATATCCTTTGCAGTAGGTGTTTGTGCAAGATTTCAATCTAAACCCATGGAAAGACACTTATCTGCAGTCAAGTGGATTCTCATGCATCTAAAAGAGACTTTGAGAGTAGAAATATGGTATTCAAAAGATGGAAGTTTCAAAGTTACATCCTATCAGATTCTGATTATGCTGGATGCAAGATTGATAGAAAAAGCACCACAGGAACTTGTCAGTTGATGGGAAATAGACTTGTTTCCTGGTTTAGGAAGAAACAAAATTCAACATCCACTTCCACTGCTAAAGCTGAATACATTGCTGCTGGAAGCTGATGTGCACAAATACTATGGTTAAGACAGCAATTAAGGGATTATGGGATTGAAGAAAGAGAAATTCCTATAATGTGTGACAATACAAGTGCAATTGCAATCAAAGAAAATCCTGTTTTGCACTCTAGAACCAAACACATTGATGTGAGACATCATTTAATAAGAGATCATGTTGAGAAGAAAGATGTGGTGGTTCTTTACATCCCTACCTAAGATCATCTTGCTGACATCTTTACAATACCATTGGATAGTGAAAGATTTGCTAAGTTAAGAACTGAACTTGGCATCATAAAAGTTGACTGACATGTTAATGATCAGCAGAGTACCGGAATTCACCTATGGGATTAGTCTTTGCCCTGCTGGGTGCGCTCACTTGGCAGATTAGTCATTGGTATCAACAATTCCATGTACTTGAACAGTTTGAACAATTGAGCAAATGAAGTTGCCAAGGGGATTGGTCTTTTTCTTGTTGGGTGAGCTCACTTAATAGATCAGTCATTGGTATTAAACTTCATCTTGTATTATCAATTGAACAAAACTATGCCTAAGGAAAATCACCAGTGTATTTTTTTGTCAACAGTCTGCTGAGCCAACAGAAGATCAGTAGAAAAATTTCGAAGTAACCCTGCTGAAGTTTAACTTTACTGAAGACCAAGTCTACCGAATTATACTTTATGAAGTTAGTCAAACTTTAATTAAAGTCAACAGTAAACGGATATTATTCTTATCCTTTATAACTGCGGTTACAAATATCCAACGGTTACAACTCTTAATGGGACAAGTTAGTGGGATACATGGCAACATCCTATTCATTCCAAGATGAATCATGATTAAATGCTAGAGTACTTGCCTGATAGTTATCAACCACTATCTTTCCTTATATATACACACATATACAATGAAGTTACGTACAGACCTCGGATCGATTTTTTCTGAAAATATACAAGTGTGAACACAAATTTGCAAAGTTTTCTTCTTCATATTTTTCAATTTTCTACAATGGCAGACAAAGGAGATGATCATCTTGGCATGAGCCAAAGTTTTAGAGGTTTTGTTGTCGATGCTAACAAGACAGGGTTAGCCATCAGCATTGGAAGAAGAATTAAAAGATATGAAGGACTGGAAGCTGTCCTAAATCTAAGATTAGAAATTATCTCATACACAAATATTGTCAACTTCTGGAAGAATATGGTGATAAAAGATGATAGAAAGGCATTCACCACAACTGTTAATGTCCAGCAGATTGAAATCACCTCGGATATACTGAGAGAATGTTCAGATTTGGACCAGGTAACAATGACCCTACAAATCTAGAACTGATGCAGCTGTCATGATTTGAGTTTGTGGAATCAATCAAGACTAACAAGTCCATACCATCAGTCCTGAATATCAATGTGAAGAATATTGGATTGGAATATAACCTGCTGAGCAAGATTATTGCGAAGAATATTCTGGGATTCAGTGGAAGCCTTGATACACTTTATGGACCAAAGATGGACCTGCTGATAATCATTTGCAGAAGCATGAAGTTTGATTGGTCCTGATTCTTCGTTCAGTACATGAAGAAAGTGGTGACAGAAGATAGAGATGGAACAAGGAAGTCTAAGACAAAACCTTTGGGTTTGATGATTCAGGCCCTATTGAATCACTTGCAGATTGCTGATGTTGCACCTACAAAAATCAACAAGTCAAGGTACAAACCAGAAATCAATTATCCTATCCCTGGTTTGGATGATGAGGAGACAGAGAGTGAAAAGGATGATGATGACAATGATGGTGGGCAGGAACAGAGGATCAAGGCCAAAAATGATGTGCAACCTGCTGCACAAAAGAACTCTGTGGAGAAAAAAAGGCTGGTGAAACAAGAAAGATCACTGAAATGTTAAAGCCTAAAAGGACAAGGCAGCAACCAGTAGACACTGCTGAGTCTACTGAGGCTCAAGTTGAAATTGAGGCTACTGAGCCTACTGAAGCTGTAAAGAAGACTGCTGCTGAGACCTTAAAAGAACAGATCAAGGAAGACTCCAGAAAGAGGAAAGCTTCTAGCAAAGACTTGCTAGAAAAAGAACTTTTTGAGAGGGAAGAACAACCTGCAAAAAGAAGAAAACAGGTTGTGAAAAGGAAAGCCCATGGAAAGGGCAAAGAATTGAGGGTTCTAGAGGCCCAAAAGGAAGTTGAAGAAGATGTTGTTGAAACAACACAATTTGTTGAGCCTATTGAGGCTACTGAGGTTGCTGTTGAGCAACAAATTGAAGAACCACAGGAGACTGCTGAACCTTAACCTGATGTGGATGTCATTGTACATGTTCAAGACCCTGCTGTGGATGCTATAACTCAGGGGGAAGAACAATCTGTTGCAGACCCTGCTGAGGAGCATGTAAGTCAGGGGGAACCAAGTGTTGAACAGATGGAGGTGGTGGGTACAAATTTACAATCTGAGGAACCCACTGACCTGCTTGTCACTGCTGAAGAAACTTTGATCCATCTTGTTGAAGCCTTTGGAGGACAACAAGTTGAACAACGTATTCCCAGGAAGCCTACAATGCCCTATGAGAGAAAAGAGAAGAAGTCAAAGAAAGAGATAGTGGATCCTGACTTCAAGAGGGTTCAAAGATATTTTGAATGGATGTTTGGTATCTACAAGAGACAGAAACCAACAGCAGAACCAATGACTGGTTTTGAAGAATGGGCATTTCAAAATCTTGGAGTGGAGAATCTTTTGAGACTGATAGATACATCTGAATTAGAGGTAAGGCGTATGGCAATCATTGAAGAAGGAAAGCAAAAGAAAAACATCATGTTCAAGGATCCTAAATATACACCTGATAGTGATGATTCATCATCCTCATCTGATTCAGATGATGATCATCCTATGCACCCAGGAGATTCAAGTGGAGTTGCCAAGGAGAGAACATTTGAAGGAGATGGACAGGAGGCTACTGACAAGACAACAGATCAATCTGCTGATAGTGGCGAGTCTACTGAGGGTCAACAAACTGATGATTTGGATCATGAACTGTTTGCCGCTTTTACAGAAGATCTAGAAGAACAAATGGCAGTATAACCACTTCTTGAAGATGCTATGATGAAGGCCACTACTGATGCCCTGATGGTTGAACTGCATGATTTGCTATTTGAAGAATCAACACAATATCAAGACAGTATTGATACTGATGAGGTTTCAGCACAAACCTCTAAAACTCTAAAAGAGATAGCTGATGTGCATGGTGTTTTAGAGGAAAATATGGCTGTATTTTCTCAAATTACAGTTGAAGATGTGGAGGTTCAGTCTGTTAAGGTACAGACAGCAACTGAACAAAGGTCGGAACTGGTGGTTCCAATCATTGAGGATCAGACAATGTTGGAACAAAGGTCGGACTTGAAATTGGGATTGGAGGAATCCCCTTTAATCAGTGTGGAGGCTACTGAGGTAAGGGCTACTGATGGCAAAGATAGACAGCAAGCTGCTGAATATGGTTATGAAGAACAGCTTGTTGACTATGACTTCAGTGATGAGGAGTTCTAATTGCCATAGGAAGAAGAAGGCTGGCCGAGGAGCCCCAACAAGCACATGTACCTATTTTTGAAGAGGTACCTATTGAAAATGTGATTGAGGAGGGTTTTGAACATGCTGAATGGGACAAGACAAGAGCCATAGTTGTCAGGATACCAAGGGCCAATAATCATGTTGAAGAGCCTGCTGGTGATTTTGCTGGACAAATGGCTGGAGGTATGGCTGGTGCAGTACCAGCAAATGTTTTGGAAGAGTTGAGAGCTATAATGGATGATATTACACAACTGAGGACTCAACTGACAAGAAGTGAACAGAGGTTCGAAGACTTGGTGAATCTAGTGGAAAATAGAGGAAGAACCACTGAAACAGTTGCTTCAAACATTACCTCTACTCAATTTTCTATCAATGATCAACTCAAAGATGTAAGAGGTATGAAGCAAAGTACTACACACAGTATAAAATTTTTCATGAGCAGATTGCCTCATTACACAATAAGTTTGACAAGCTTGCTGAGGCACCTAAGCCTGCTGTGGCATCTCACCCTGCTGTGGCACCTAAACCTACTGTACTGGATTCTAAGCTTACTAAGAGGATTAATCTGCTGGAATAGACTATTGAAGGAAGGATCACTGCAGTTGACATAAGGACTGAAATTATGGAGGGACAACTGGCAAATTTGGTGATCACACAAGAAAGTGTTCATGGCCTACTGAACGGGTTTATTGATGATGTCAATAAGGGGGAAGAGGGCCTTACAGCAGAAGAAAAGGAGGCAGCAATGATTTTTGCCAAAAAGAAATGGGAGGCTAACATAAATGAGTTTAGAAAGCCGGCACCTAGTAGGAATCGGCTGACTGATGACCTACTGAAAGAGTATAAGAAGCTGTACTACTCAAAGAAGAGGATCTACCATGACATGGGATTTCAAGAAGGACTGGATTCCTTTTTGGGACTTAAATTCTGGGAAGTAAGAGTCAAATCCATGAGGTGGTAGAGGAGGCAGAGATGGAAGAGGTCAAAGGATGGACAGTTGGACAGTAAGGTAGTCTTTAGATGAATTCAAACATTTCTATATGGGACAAGGCTTTAATATTCATACTGTAAGGTTGACCCTACCAGAAGCCTGGACATGGTGGAAATAGATACACACCTACATTGATTTTTCCACTTAGGAATATCAATGGATGCAAGATATTGTCAGGGAAATCAGGGAGTATCAAGAGAAGCAAGAACAAGACAGGAACATAAACTAAATCAACACATTTACTTTGTATTTATCTTTTGCTGATCCTAGTTTGTAATAATTTTGAACAAATGTGATTTTAATGGAATATGACTAAATTTGTTTTGTTTTTGTCTTTATCTTTTTCCTTTGCTGTAAGGAGGGTATTGGCCTCATCACTAAAAAGGGGGAAATTGTTGGACATATTTTAAATTTTAATGATGAGTGCCAGACTAGTTGTTATAGAGCAAAGGCAAAACGATGTCTAGATTAAATGTATAGGTTCACTAGAGTTTGATTTTCGTATAGGTTTGATCAAACAAACACTGTAAAAAAGGCCAGCTGACCTTATCAGCAGACCTGTCTAGGTTAGTAGAATAACTAAGAACTTGCTGATGGTTGAAGGCTGAGGGTGCAAACTCAATTATTGAAGGCTAAGGGATCAAACTTAGTATTTAAAGTCAAGGATATAGAATCAGAATTTAGGGAAGTCTGTGATGACCTAAACTGATTACATATACCTTGTGTACAAGGTCTGGGTTCCATATGTTAAGTGGTGATTGGAACTTAGTTATAATCAAAATGGTGTACTCTAGCTTCATAATTAAAAAGTTAGATAAGAAGCAGTTGACTCAAGTGTTATTAAAACACAGCAGACTTAAACCAGATGACAGACATCTTCATCAACAGGTTGATATACCTCTAATATCTGCAGAATGGAAATCTCGATTTAATCAAGTTAAATTTGAAAGAGTAAATGGATAAGGATGGATTTCAAGCCTTGATTTTGTCAACAAATCAATGGTCAAGATAAAAGGAACGTTGGAAAGATTCAGAGAATAATCCAATGGTTATAAGTCAAAGGGTGGACAGTCTGGAAGCTGACTGACAGTGTCAATACTATGAACACTGACAAAAAGCAAGTCAAGATGGAGACAAGTCTGAAACGGCTACATTTGAATTTCAAACACAAGTCACAAGTCTCACACCTATAAATAGGGGACTCCTGACTCAGTTTGAAGATGGTGAACAACATAATAATTCATACGAAGGTATCAAGTTTTTTATCAAGAAAAACACCCTGCTGACATACACTGAGCTTAAACTTCCTGATCAAGATTTATCTTCAAGTGTAACATGCTATCAAGTTACATCAAGTACAAACACTTGAAGACCTTAAGCTGCTGATCATTTCATCCTAATCAAGCTGCTGAAAGCTAAATCACTTACTTGATTCAACCCTTCTTTTATAAGAAGTTTGCTGAAGACAGAGAAGCATCTTTTGGGTGTCAAGAACTGTTGTTTGTGGTGGAGCTGGTGAAGAGGCAATCCTACCCTTCAAGGACCAGTGGAATACTTTGAAACAACAATCATACATGTTTCAAGTGTTCAGTTTGTGAAGCCATAGTCATTGGTGAAAGACAAATAGTTTAGGGTTTTTATAACTGCAACCTCAAGATTCTCTAGTGATTTTCCACCATCGTCGCAGGAGAAGAGTGGACGTACAGGATTACACCACCTGGAACCACTATAAATCTTGACTACTTTACCTTTACTGCATTAACTTTCCGCATATTATTTTATCAGCATACTGATCACATCAACCTACTGAAACCAGCAACTGAATCACACACTTGCACTACAGAGTATCCAATTCTTAGTATCATCTTTTTAACAACAAGTAATAAAGCTTAATTTAAATATATCCGCTGCAACAAATTAAGTAACTAATAGTCGACGGACTGCGATAGTCGACGGACTACGGCCTTCTTGCTGAGTTTGTCAACCCCAAAAAGTTTTAAGTGTTACGTTTATTCACCCCCCTCTAAACTTAACCAAAGCCTTTTCAAGGGACCAACAGACGGCTGCTGCTCTGTCTGCTTCTCCGCTGAGTTTTCAGACTCCCAGTTTACCTGAGCGCTGTCCTGGGTTACCGGCCCCTCTCTTTCCGCAGATTCTACTATGTTTTGCTGCTGATTGCTTTCTGATTCTTCCTGGGCAGTTGGCATAACTGGTCCAGGTAGTTCTTTTCCGCTTCTAGTCTTTATTGCATTCACGTCCTTCGGATTCCTCTCAGTATTACTTGGCAATCCTCTCGGAGGACGGACTGACACTTGTTCTGCTATCTGCCCCACTTGGTGCGACAGATTATGCACTAAGGCTTCTTCATCGGTTAGTCTTGTATCATTCTTCTGACAATATGTGGTGAAGTTTGTATTCAGCTCAGTCATGGATTTCGTTAGTTGATTGACCATGTCAGCCAAAGTTGAGCTCATCCATGGCTGCTTTCCAACCACCTGACTTGTTGAATTGAGGCATGAATCCACCAGTTTGTCTCGGTCTCTCTCCACCGTTAGGATCACTTAATCAAAAACCAGGGTGGTCGTGAGAACCTGGGCGATATCCACCCCTATAGGGATTTCCTTGCCTTCCTATGTAGTTCACATCTTCAGCGTTGGCTCCTTTGATATCCTGTACTTTCTCAACCTTGGCGATGCGATCTTGCATGCCATCTATCTTCTCATTCATTTCCATTAGCTGGTATAAGATCTTTTGAGAAGAATCTTCTCCAAATACGCCTTCTGCTACCTTGGCAGTTTCAACTTGATGCGTTCCTCATTGGTTTGTGAGTGCAATTTGCTCCAACTTCTCTTCAGCTTCTTCCAGTGATAGCAACGCAAAACATCTGTTACTTGATGCATCTACTCTCATCTGCTCACTTGGCCGCAATCCGTGATAGAAACCATGCATTTGTACGGGCAAAGTGATATCATGATGAGGGCATCTCCTATGTGCTTCCTTATCTCTTTCCCAAGCCTCTTCGAAATTTTTAGTGGGTTTCTATTTAAAATTCATAATGTCTTGTCTCATTTGTAGGGACTTACCAGGCGGGCAGTACATGTTCATCAATTTCTGAAGCAAATCGGTCAAAGTTTGGATCAATCCTGGTGCTAGAGACAATAACCATATCTTTGCTTTGTCTTTCATAATGAATGGAAACAACTTCATCTTAATATTATCTTCAGGCACTCCTGCTGGCTTGATTGTGTTGACTATCTCCAAAAAGTTGGTGACATGTACACTGGGATCTTCGTTCATTGCTCTATGAAAGGTAGTGTAATTAGTTACCATTTGAATCACATTTGGATTTGGATGGAAGATCTCAGCCGCATCCTCTAGCTGAACAATTGCTGGCACAAACTGCTTAATCGTCGGCATTTCATAACTCTATAGAGTTCTCTAATCCGCTTGAACCACAACTTCTTCTTCATTTCCATTTTTCCTGTTCTGCGCCATGTTGTTTTCTGTATTTTCCAACGGTGGAACCTCTTCTTCTATCTCACTATGATCTCCTTCATTGTTCGTCAGCCTAACAGTACTCTCTCGAGCTTCCTTTCTCTTTTGTCTCGCAAATTTTTCAATCTCAGGAATGAATCTCTCGAGTTTGGCTGCTGAACTTCGTGTAGCGTACTCCAAGACACAAAAAGAAAATTGAAAAAGTTAATGACTTGCCTCGGCGGCTATTACACACGCCTAGTAGACTCAAAAATACAGACTCTAACTACTGACTCGACGCTGAACGAACAGAACCAATTCTGCCAAATCTGGTACCCTCGGTAAACCGGAAGCAATTTTTTTCTAGATTTAAACAGAACTGACTCTATACGAATCTAGTATTAACAGACTATAAAACAGACTCAAATATATACAGACACTCAATCTTAAATAAAAAGTATTCGTGACACGAGTACCCGGCAACGGCGCCAGAAAATCTTGATCGCGTGCGAAGCACCTACTAGCAATAAGACTAGGTATATCGTAGCAAAGTACTGGCGAGTCAAGGTCGGTCCCACAGAGACTCGTAAGAATGTCTAATTATCAAGATTGAGCTTGTCACAAATAACGGTCTACGACCAACTAAATATAGATAGTAGTAAAGCTTTGGTAACAGTTAACTAGCAAGATTATGTAAGTTCAACTAAACAACAAGAGTTTCTAATGTATTACTTCAATTATGAGTAATTAGTTATTCCCCCCACACATGCAACAGTTCTCCCCTTTGGTGAATTTAATTCATTGTTCAGCTACTGGTGCAATTCCTAACCCTATCTACTCCGACACATCGGACTCTTTGACTCCGGGGGGCGTTTTTGTCTTTTTTTCTCCTGCCGACTTACCTTGGAAGGTTCTCGAATACCCTAGGCCCAATCCGTTCATTCAGTCCACTCCAGATTCGTCCACAATACTCAGCCCAATATTTAGTATCCTGCAAAATAATCAAATAATGCACGAAATAATATCGAAATAGGGAAAATAAACGTTAAGTGCAGATTTCCCGACTCTCGAACCCGACATATGATATTCAACTTAAATGGTTCATATTTTTAGGTCGAAACGACTATTTATAGCTCATAATGGATAGAATGTTGATGCCGTAGGATGGACTATTTTAAGCGTCATTAAATCATGCAACACTTCACATCCGTTTTCCATCCTCAAGGGAATGGACAGGTTGAACAAACTGACCGGAAGATCAAAACCGTTCTGAAGAAGAGGCTTGAGGAAAAAGGAGAAAATAGGGTAGAACATCTGCCCAACAAATTATGGGCATATCAAACTACTCCGAACTCGGCTATAGGAGAAACGCCTTTCTCCTTAGCATATGGATGTGAGTCAGTTATCCCCGCTGATATTGGGTTCTCATCCCCAAGAACAGAGCTTTATTCCAAAGCAGATCGGGAAATCAAACTCAGACACTCCAAAGATGATCTAGAGGAATCTCTTGATGTGGCTTTCATCAGAATGGCCAAATATAAGCAAAGGATCTGTCAGTACTACAACTACAAAGTTAAGCACTCTTATTTCAAAGAAGGAGATTTGGTGCTGAGCAATAATGAAGTGAGTAGACATGGTCCTCAAGGTAAACTCGACCCGAACTAGGAAGGCCCCTACAAAGGTCAAAGTTCATGGCAACGGAGCATACCAGATGGCCGATGCAAATGGCAGGACCATACCGCGCAGCTGGAATGCCAACAACCTGTGCAAATTTTATGTCTAGGACATGTTCCAGACTTGTGCATTTATCTCATTTTACTTTAATTTTCATTTAATAAGATGTAATCGACCTCAGAATTTTTCAATAAAGTTATTTTCATTGAACATGAGTGCATGGTTTAATTAAGTTTGTTAGGACATTTATAATGTCTATACATAGACTCCGATCTGATTTATGCAGGTCAGACTCAACAAATTTGCAAAAAGCAAACTCCCTAAGTCTACAGGACAGACAATTCAATCTGAATTCGTAGGTCAGACTCAGCAAGCTTGCAAAAAGCAAACTCCCTATGTTTGTAGGACAGACAATTCTATATGAGCTCCGCATGTCAGACTCACTGAGCTTGCAAAAAGAAAACTCGCTAAGTCCGTAGGACAGACGATTCGATTTGAGCTCTGCAGGTCAGACTCTACAAGTTTACAAAAGAAAACTCCCTAAGTCTACATGACAAACAATTCGATCTAAAATCTACAAGTTAGACTGTTCCATAAGTATGCCATCCAAAACACCAAAGGTTAAGGCATGACATACTTAGGGGGAAGAAAGGTAGCCCACCACATCTCAAAAATGCTCAAGAGGGTTCCAGTTAAGTACTTAAAAAAGTACAAGAACCTAGGAAAACTCCATATATATATATATATATATATATATATATATATATAATAATTGTTGTTTTTCAAAAGCAAAATATAAAAATACCGAATACGAGGAGGTCTAAGTCCCAGGAGTTGGATTCTGTTGTTGCTCGGTTGTGGAAAGCTGAGCTGAAGAGGAGGGAGTTGGCTCAGAACCTTGACGAGAAAGGCGGATCGCATACTTAGTGCCAATATCCTACCCATTTTTTAACTCCTTCAATCGGTCATCATAAACCTATCAGAGCCAGGTTTGTACATGCTCCTGTGAGGAAGATCGTCAATGACCAGGCCGGTGAACTGCATTCGAGCCTCTTCAAGACCCCAGGTATAGCCATGCCACATCACAGGGCTCAGCAAAGCCTTCAAAGCCTCGGAAAACGTCTTGAAGACTTATACTCATTGTTTGCTTGAGCGATCTGAGTTGCGATAGCCGCCTCTAGATCGTTTTCAGACCGGAGCTTGGTCACAGCTTGCTCCAACTCAGTTTTTTTTCTTGGTGTGTTTGTCGAATTTTTGTAGCACACTGGTCTTTCAATTTTTGCAGCTCAGCTTCCTAAGCTCCGAGTTGATCATTCAGAGCTTTGATCTCTTCATCCTTGGACTTTCCTAAGTCCATGTGCCATGTCGACTAGCTTGTAGCTTAGCAATCTTCCTCTTTATGGTTTCTTTGGTGTATGAAGCCCCGACAATCCTCTTTAGCACCTCATTACCAACTCGGGTCCCCTGCACAGCAATATGCCTACTGTGAAAAATGCTACCGAATGGAAAGGCAAAATAAAAGTAAGATAAACTTACGACATTAGCTAACTCCTTGTCGATCATCTCGGACAATGGACAATGCTCGACTGGATCATCTTTGGACAAAATAAAGAGGATTCTCAAGCATCTAAAAGATACGTATTTATTTGTGTTTTTATTTAGTAACTATTGAAGATATATCTACAAGTGTTTAGAGAGGTTCAAGTGCTCTTGTAGACATTTCATTAAACACTCAAGTCGAAAGTTAGTTAGCAAGTTGTTGAGGCAATTACAGGTGGTTATCACAGCTCCTTATAGTCCAAGTTACTCCTATAAATTCCTGATTAGTATAGGGAAGTAAACTATCAGTTGTATAATTCATAAACACATTGAAATGCTGCAGATTTTTCTCCAATTGTATTTAACTCAAAACTAGTTCACAGTTAAATGAAATTCATTCTGTTTTCTTCAGCTTTGTGTGTTGTTTCACGTTCGATTCAATAAATTCTTCAGTAACTTCATTTAAATTCGAAAATAGCTGACCTACTTTTAAAAAATAGTACTACCTCCGTCGTAGAATATAAATCCGTTTGGTTTTTGGAATTTGTCTCGTAATATGAATCCATTTAGAATACCATTGGAGCGTTTATTAAATTTTTTTTCTTTTTACCCTAATTTATTATACATTGACCTATTTTACAACCATTACATTAATGAGAGTCAAAGGTGTTTTAAACCTTACCATTATAATTAATGACACTAAACCATTTTTTTAATCCGTGAAAAAAGGTCTAAACGGACTTTGTCGAGGATATAGTTGCCAATACATAATTTATCCTTTATTATTTTGTATTTTACATTATTAGCTTATAGGCTAAGCTATGTGCTGCCTATATATATCCGTTGTACCTATTCCCATAACTCAATGAAAAATATTTTTGAGCTATTTCACTTTACGATATGGTATCGGAGCTAGGGGCGTTTCTCCTCACGCCAACTCCCTAGTCTCGTTCAAAAAAAAAAAAAAAAAAAAAAAATAAATACCAGCTTTCTTCTTCGTTCAAACGGCTGTGCCCTAGCGGTTGTCTTCTTCCTCCTTACGGCAACCATGGCGGAATCCACAGTCACCGGCGGCGGAGAATCATCAACCTCCAAATACCCGCCGTTTCAACCATCTTCCTCTATTTCTATTCTGAAACTCAGCCGCAGTAATTATCACCTATGGCGATCTCAAATCATACCATATCTTAAAGGTCAAGGCGTTTATGGGTATGTGGACGGCACCATCAAGCCGCCGGACGCCCTGATCACCGCTACAGATGGCTCCAAATCTGCAAATCCTGATTATGCAGCGTGGAGCAAGCAAGATAATTTGATCCTCTCTACCCTCACCTCCTCTCTCACTGAAGAAGTTCTGATGCAAGTCTACACGGCCACCTCCTCCGCCGAGTTATGGGCGGCTCGCAACCGCCTTCGCCTCCGTTAGCCGTTCCAAGCTTATACAGCTGCGCACTGAATTGGCATCAACCAGAAAACATGATTTATCCGCTTCGGAGTATTATTTCAAAATCAAAAAAATTGCCGACGAACTTGCTCTTGCCGGCCATCCGTTGTCCGATGATGATCTTATTGCATACATATTGGCCGGCCTCCCCTCTGATTATGACTCTCTTGTTACAACCTTGGGCAGCCGTGACACAGTCTCCATTGCCGAGCTCTACAGTCAACTTCTCACGGTCGAATCCCGCATCCTTCACAACCGCCCCACCCTGCCGTCGTCTCAATCTCCCAGCGGTGCTCCTCAAGCTAATGCAGCCACCTCCTCCGTTCAATCATCACAGCACCAGTCTTCCTCTCGTGGACGCGGCAATAATAATTATCGGGGCCGGGGACGAGGCCGTGGTCGTGGTGGTCGTAGTGGTCAGCCTCCCGGTGATCCCAATGCCATACGCCAAATTTGTAACCGTCCCAATCACTCGCCTCTCATCGCTATTACGGGTACAACACTCCCTATCCCTCCCCATATTATCCCCAAGCGGCGCCCTTTCCCTCCACCAACCCGCCCTCCCCCCCCACCCCATGCTTTATATGCAAACTCGTATTACCCCCCCCTCTTCCAATTGGATAGCCGATACGAGTGCCTCTCATCACCTTACCAATGACCTGCAAAATCTCAACCTCTCCTATGAACCATACGACGGTCCGGACAAAGTGCATGTTGGTGACGGTACAGGTTTACACATATCTCATTTTGGCTCATCTTCATTCCCATCCCCTAGTAGTTCCCACATTCTTAATAATGTATTGGTGTCTCCTGCTCTTACTCGCAATTTACTTTCTGTCTATCAATTCACCAAAGATAACCCTGTTTTCTTTGAATTTCACAAATCTTGTTTTTTTGTGAAGGATTACTCGGGTCGCATCCATCATAAAGGCTTTGTCAAGGATGGTCTTTACCACTTCTCTCCACCTACCACTTCCGTCCATGCTCTCACCGCCTCTTCTGTCTCCACAACAACCTGGCACCAACGTCTTGGACATTGCTCATTTCCTGTTTTGCGTTTAGCCTTAGGTCGCTCTTCTGTTTCCTTTATTAATAAAGCACCTACTAACGTTTGTGCTCCTTGTCAAATGGCTAAAAGCCATCGAAAACCTCTTTATGTTTCTACTTTTACTTCTACTGCTCCCTTGGATTTGGTTTATTCCGACGTTTGGGGTCCTTGTTATGAGTCTTCCATTTATGGTTCTCAATACTATGTTAGTTTCGTTGATGATTGCACCAAGTTTATTTGGTTGTATCCTTTAAAAAGAAAATCTGATGTCGAACACACCTTTCGCACCTTCCTAACAATGGTTGAACGCCAATTTAATAAAAAGTTAAAAGCCTTGCAAGGCGATTGGGGTGGTGAATACCGCCATCTCACACACTATCTTACCTCTCTCGGCATTATCCATCAAAAATCTTGTCCTCACACCCATGAACAAGCCGGCGCCGTTGAACGGCGTCACCGTCAAATTGTCGAAGTAGGTCTCTCCCTCCTTGCCCAATCCAACCTACCTCTCCCTTATTGGGAAGACGCCTTTGTCACTGCCACATACCTCATCAATCGCTTACCTAGCCGCAGTATCAACAATAAATCCCCCTATGAACTTGTTCATGGCCGCCCCCCCGACTACTCTTTCCTTCGTGTCTTTGGATGTGCTTGTTTCCCTTATCTGCGTCCCTACAATTCTCACAAAATGGATTTTCGTTCTCAACCTTGCATCTTTCTTGGGTATAGCCCCTCTCACCATGGGTATAAGTGTCTGGATCTCTCCTCTGGTCGTGTGTACATCTCTCGTCATGTCGTTTTCGACGAAACTCTTTTTCCTTACACTCCTTCTGGGTCTCTCCCTCAGCCTGACTCCCTCACTGTCCCCTTACCATTGTCTCTTGGTCCGGCCGTCCAACCTCCAGCCGTCGCACCCCAAGCCGCCCCACCCACCTCCCCCGGCCTTATCCTCCTCCGGCCTTAACTCTCTCTCCCTCACCCCCCCTGCGGCCCCCTCACCCATGTCCCCTTCCGTGGACCCCACTCCCCAAAACCAAGCACCATATGATCACCCGCACCAAAACCAACACCCTAAAACCTAAACACTTTGATGGTTTTATCAAGCATCCCTTACCTCGGGCCCTCCAGCCACCACCGGCAACGCGATCCTACTTCCTACACGGTTGCGTCTAAGTCCCCTGTTTGGCGTAATGCCATGCGTGAGGAGATCTTCGCTTTCTTTGCGTAATAATACTTGGGATCTTGTTCCTTTTGATTCTCGTATGAATGTTGTAGGTAACAAGTGGGTCTATCGCACCAAACATCATGCGGATGGACGTGTTGAGCGCCACTGAGGCTCGTCTCGTGGCCAAAGGTTATCATCGGTCTCGGGGGTTGGATTTCACGATACCTTTAGTCCGGTTGTCAAACCGGTCACCATCCGTTTGCTCTTGTCCCTTGTTGTCTCTCGCGGGTGGTCTATTCGACGGAGTTGATGTTCGGAATGCCTTTTTACATGGGTTCCTTACCGAGCCGGTTTATATGCGGCGGCCCGCGGGGTTTTGTACATCCGGATTTCCCTACTCATGTATCCGTTCCTTAAAACGCAGCTTATATGGCCTCAAACAAGCTCCCCGGGCTTGGTTTGCCCGCTTTACCGAGGTTCTTCACCGAGTTTGGTTTTGTTGGTTCCAAGGCGATACGTCCTTGTATATTTACTCTCAAAATGGAGCTCATATATATATTCTTATCTATGTTGATGATGTGATCCTCACGGAGCTCTTCGGATGCTCTTCTATCCCAGGTTATTACCTATTTGGGCTCTCATTTCCCGGTCAAGGACCTAGGCCCCTTGTCCTATTTCCTTGGCGTTGAGGCATTATCTACCCCGGATGGACTTTATTTAACTCAGCGGAAGTATATTCTTCAACTTCTCCAACGTGCTGGCATGGACAAGGCCAAACCTTGTCCCACTCCTATGTCCACTTCTTCACGGTTGCAGGCCTCTGGTTCACCCTTTGCGGACTCCACCCTCTACCGTACCATCGTCGGTGGTCTCCAGTATCTCAGCTTTACCCGCCCGGACATTGCCTTTGCTGTTCACCGCGTGTGTAAGTTCATGCATGCCCCGACCGATGATCACTGGCTTGCGGTTAAACGCATTCTTCGGTATCTCAAGCATACCATTTCCGAGGGGTTGTTCCTTAGCCGCAAGTCCTCTCTCACTTTGTCTGCCTACTCCGACTCTGATTGGGCCGCTGATTCGATGATCGTCGTAGTATTGGTGCCTCTTGTATCTTTTTTGGCTCAAATCTTATCGGTGGCGCTCCAAACAAGACATTTGATTTGTCTCTAAAAGTAGTACTGAGGCCGAATACAAAACTCTTTCGAATACGGCTGCGGAAGTTCAATGGCTTGGTAGTCTTCTCACTGAGTTGCATATTTCTTTATCGTCCACTCCGACATTATGGTGTGATAATCTTGGGGCTACATACTTGGCACACAATCCCGTTTTTCATGCACGTACGAAACACATAGAAATCGACTTTCATCACGTCCGTGAACTCGTTGCCTCCAAACGCCTTGCTATCTCCTTCTTGAGCACACAAGATCAACTTGCGGACTTACTTACCAAGCCGCGGCTCGTCCGCGTTTCGACACCTTAAAGTTCAATCTCCGTGTCCACTCCCTTCCCACGGGATTGCGGGGGCGTGTCGAGGATATAGTTGCCAATACATAATTTATCCTTTATTATTTTGTATTTTACATTATTAGCTTATAGGCTAAGCTATGTGCTGCCTATATATATCCGTTGTACCTATTCCCATAACTCAATGAAAAATATTTTTGAGCTATTTCACTTTACGATAGACTTACATAGTAGACAATTAATGTCTTGATGAATAAATCAACTGATTTGATTGTTTGATATGATGTACATAATGTATATGATAAGGTTCTTGCGGGCATCCCCGCCGTGATATTCCGGAGACAGAGCTTGTGCCGTGACCCATTACGCTATGCTACCAACTAGGATTTGCAAGGAAACGATGTATAATATTTTCCATTACGTATATAATTGCATAAAAGAGGGGGATACATTCAAAAGCTAGATTATTCAAACGTAAACCTTTAAATCATTTAATCTAAGCCTTTAATCTTACACAAAATATCTCATACATTGTTTATTAGAAATGATTAACAATAAGTGATGTGTCTACCGGCCTTAACCTATTCATTTACTTATATATATATATAAAAAAGTAAATGAATAGGTTAAGGCCGGTAGACACATCACTTATTGTAAATGAATACGTTAAGGCTGGTAGACACATCAATATATATATATATATATATATATATATATATATATATATATATATATATAAAAGTAAATGAATAGGTTAAGGCCGGTAGACACATCACTTATTGTAAATGAATTGGTTAAGGCTGGTAGACACAACAATATATATATATATATATATATATATATATATGTATATGTATGTATGTGTGTATGTATGTATGTATGTATAAAACCCAATGGCAGATCCGAAAAACGGATAAAGTGCAGAAACTAATATGTTCTAAAGATAATTATATAATTTTAACCTTAAAACTACATTGTCTAAATAAAATAAAATGAAATATTTGATCCTTTTAGGAGTACAGAAGGTAATTCAATATTTGTTAACATCAAAACTATACATTTTACTATTAAATAATTTTGGATCTCAATGAGGCACCCCAATATATGTAGATCTTGCTCTGATACAGCCTGACAAACATATACAAATTGTGTGTTGACCTATCAATCTATAAAGAGATTTACCGAAAGTTTCACATAGTAGATGGGTATTAATTTGGAAATGATTGAAGGCACAAACACGACATCATTTGCAGTAAATTATAGTGATGGGTTTTTAACCCTTCAAAACTCAAATAAACTCAAGTGCATAAAAGTAACGAAATTCATTATTTTCTAACTTCTGAAATCTTCTCTTATATCATAATTAATAATAACAACAATAATAACAACAATAATAATGAGTACAAATATGTTTGGTTTCTAATCTTTTTGTGTGAATTCTTTAAGTTTCATTGTAACTGCATTCACAACAACATTAATGTAATATTTATGGGCAACACCATTGTCTATTGCCTTAATATAGAGGATGTAGTGTTTGATTCCATGAATAGTATGTAACCATCCATGCATTACTTCTTGGAACTGCAAGTTTTTGTGGGCATCTAGGTTGTATTGACCAACTGCATATTTTGAGACCTTTATTACAAAAGGATCTTTTGGGTCTACTGGTCCAGTGTAACCCGACAGTCCATTGAAACCTACAACAAACTCAATGCAAAAGAGAGCCGTAAGAAACATTAAGATCATGAAATGAAGTTGCTCAGACTTAAAAGCCATTTTTATTGTGTTTTTTAAAATTAAATGCAACGAGTAGAGCTAGATAAAAATGTTGCAAGGATAGTAATGTGACGTTTAAGGGGCTATGTATTTATATTATTTCAATGAAGCATTCGGGTTTGGAGTGTGGGGAACGTTAGTCAACACAATAGTAGGATCCTATAAATGGTGATCCTGTTAATTTGACCAAAGACTCTGAAAAACTAAATGCCGTTGCGAAACTAAATGCCATTACAAACTTACTATATAAGGTTAAATTTATTTTTACAAGCTGTAAAATGATAATAGAGGTTTTAGTGTTTCAGACTTTCGGTACAAATAAATCATTTTGTGTACTTTACAGATATATAAAATGATTCGAATCATACATTATCTAATAAAAATAAAAACTCAATAATTATGAAATACCGCATCTATTGATCACCTTATTGCCAAATCGGGGATGCCATTCTATACCATTACAACAAAAAGGGACATAGATCACTCGTATAGAACGATAAAGATCATACTTTTAAAAAAACTGAGACAAGAAAAATCTATATCACACTTAATTTTTTTTTATCACGGTTATTGAATAAACCGAGATATATTATACCAATAAATTTCAGATTTTAATCGTGATTAAAATGGTCAGATATTTTATATTTAGGTTTCGGTTTTTAGGTGTGATTGATTTTGTTTCACTATTACAAAAGGATACATATCACTTTAAAAATGACAAAGATCTCAATTTTTAAAAAACCGAGACAATGAAAGTGAAACGAATGCATTAATTTTTTTTATCACGTGTTTTAGGAAAACTGAGACAAAACATCAATCAATCACAGTTTTTAACCGTGATTAAAATAATGTGATATTTTAAAGTTATATCTCAGGTTTTAAATGTGATAAATTGTATTTAATAGATACTCAAATAGATCAATTTTTTTACCGTGGTCAAAAACAAGAGGAAAGAAGGCACCAGCCCAGTGGTCATTACTGTAGCCCTTTAATCTTGAGTATCCGGGTTCGCGTCTCAGTGGGGACAAAAACTGTGCGTGTCTATATTTCATTTTCTTTTCTTGAAAAAAAAAAAAATAGATCACACTTTTTAAGTATGATTAGATCTCAGCTTTAATTGTGATAACACTTTTTAATTATGATTAGATCTCGATTTTTAAGTGTGATAACAACTATAACACATCACAATTTATAAATATAATTGAATTAAAAAACTTGATGTCACAACTCAATATGCCGTACTTTGAAAATCGTGTCTAATGTGATTATATCACAATTTAAAACTGTGATCTTTATGTTTTCTTGTAGTAGTGCATGACTCTAAAGTTTACACCGAGAAATAAAATTTGTTGTGGTATTTTTGTTAAGGATGGTAGAAGACATGCAACTAGAAATGTCCACTGATGATGTGTCAGCCGCTCCCAATGATTTTATTTTCCTCTCTTTTTTTAAGAGCAAAAGCAGAAATTTATAAAGACGGTCAGAAGCTAAGCAGTACAACCTCATTTCAATTTGTTATAATATCGGTTTTTAACCTATATATATATATGTATGTGAAAAAACAAGAAATAGAACTTTGTTTCCACCGTGAATTGTTTTTACTCACTGCGGTATGTATTTTATTTGGGTATAAGGAATATACGGTGCTCAAGAAACAATATCGTCTTTAATGATAAAGCCTTGACTGTCAAAATTATCTTTGCTAGTATTCAAGGTAGCATTTTTGCGTGGATATCTGGAAGGAATAATAAGTTCAACAATAGATTGAGTGACTTGGAGAAATAAGCATCTTCAGATCTAGTTCTTCTCTTGATAATTCATTCGAGTAAGACTCTAGTTCTTGTACCATGTCTAGCATCTGCTAGAACTCTTTTCTATTTCAATAAATTATCTTTTCGCGGTTCAAAAAAAGAAATATTCGGTATTAAGTTTTGATGTATAAAAAATATTAAATCTCGCTCGCCTACGAATTCCCCACTGATCGTATGTGTTAGGAATTTTATATTTTTTATTATTGCCATGCCAGATGTTATAAATGCAAGCAAAAATAAGGTTAGACCTGAATTATGTATAGGATTTAATAGAATCTTATTATTGTATAAGTTGAATCAGACAAATATTGTAATAGCAATCCTATAGTTCTTCACAATGCAATGAAAGATTAAATCTAGAAAGATGTGAAGGCTGAGGAACCAGACTCAGTTGTAAAGATTTAAAATCAGAGAAGATTGAGGGTTCAGACTCAGGTTTGAAAAACATAAAAATTCGAGGTCATAAAGTTATCTACAAGTAAGGCTGTGATGTCTTGAAATAACTTTGTAATATTTGTTGTGATGTGAAAAGATATATGGATTACTGTGATGTCTCTATATAAAGATTGGGGAAATCAGATTTGAAGAAAATTAGGAAGAAAATAGAGTGACTTGATAAATCAGAAGCAATCTGATAATCAGAGCTGATAAATAAAACATACGCTGAAAACCAGACTTGACGGATAGAAACAGATCAAATGCAACGGCTTTTCAGAGGTGAAGAATCAACTGTGATGTCTTTGAAAAACATATGACCAGAAGAATTAGAGTCATCATTGGTAAAAAGACATAAATCTGACAAGTATTTATTATGGTACATAATGACATTTCAACCATATAAGCAACGTTCAAATAATAGAGATAACGTCTTTATTATCTGATCACCAATGGGTGTATTTCAAATACACTTGAATATATACAACGGTCAGACTTCCATCTCAATTGATATGAAGAAACAATTTGATCAAAGCCGAATGAATATACTTCCCAGCTATAAATATAGGACTTGAACTATTTGAAGAAGAGATGAATTTTTGGAAGAACTGAGCATAACTTTGAAAAGCTATCTACTAAGAAAGAAAGGGGGAATATACTCATATATTATTGAGCTTAAAAGCTATGTCTAGAGATGTTTAAGAAGTTGCTAACACTGAAGCAACAAAGTCAAATCTAGCAGCAACTCTTGAATCAAGTTGAGCACATACTGAAGCTACATCGACATATCCAGAAAAGTGTCAAATCTTCGAATCACCCTTATTGATTCACCATCCACTCCAAATTTATTACACAACAATGAGTTAACCTGTGAAGCTGTGCACACAGTGAAGGATAGAAAGTACAATGAAGCATATGTAGGGTGTGAAGGACTATGGCAGTTGAAGTAGATGAATCTGTCAATGAGATGTTTGTGGTGTAGCTGTTGAAGAAGCAATTGTACCTTTGAATGAACAACAGATTTGGATCAGTGAAACAACTGGGGAAGTTGTGATGGACTGATTGCTCAGAAAGTGAAGCATATGCGGGGTGTGAAGGAATTTAATCATTGTTGTAACAAGAGTATAAGAACAAAATGATTTCATTCAACATCACAAGAGAAGTTGTGGCTAAGGGATTACTCCAGCCTGAATATCGATAACAAAATTATGTGTCATTTATTTTCTGCACTTTACGTTCAGCCTTTACTTTCCGCAAGTTTACTTAAGCATTTACTTTCACTATGCACTTTACACAAGATTTGAAAACAACGTTTAAATGGATTTACTTCCACATCGCTCTAACCTGATAAGTGTTTCTCACGTGAGAAAAAGTTTTAAACAACAACCATGTCATTCACCCCCCTTTGAATTTGTTCAAGTACATTGGGACCAAAGGTATGATACAAAAATTGTATAAGTGATGCGTTTATCATTTATAACTTATTCATTTATATGTATAGATGAATATCATGAAAGTACAGAGACGAAAAAGGTAGAAAGGGGCAAGAGTTGACCCCTGTTTCTCTATTATCCAGAATTGATGAGTTACAAGAATATTCTCCCTTTATATACTAAAGGAGATAATGCTGAAAAATAAAAATGTAAACGTAACTGTAACTATAAAAAGTAAACCGAAAAAGGTAGAAAGGGCCAAGAGTTGACCCCTGTTTCACTATTATCCAGAATTGATGAGTTACAAGAATATTCTCCCTTTATATACTAAAGGAGATAATGTTGAAAATAGAAATGTAAATGTAACTGTAACTGTAACTGTATAAAGTAAAATGTAAATGTTATGTAATAATACAAAATGTAATACCCCCCTTCAAGCTGGGATGGTATGTATGTCTTTTGCATAAAAAGCAGCAAGAGCCTTGTTAAGAGCAGGACCATCAAGTGCCTTTGTAAAGCAGTCAACTAGTTGTTGGAAGGTTGAAATGGGAAGCAATTTGACCAGCCTAGATTGGACTTTCTCATGAACCACGTGGCAATCAACTTCTATATGTTTTGTACGCTCGTGAACACCGGATTGGATGCTATGTGCATAGCACTTTGATTGTCACAATACATGGCAATGGATTGGAAGACTTGTACCTGCAAATCTGTCAACAAGAACTTGAACCACTGAATTTTTGCCACAATTGCAGCCATGGCTCGATATTCACTTTCAGTAGAACATCGAGACACCGTACTCTGTTTCTTCGCTTTTCAAGACACTAGAGAGCCCCCCAAAAATAGACAATAACCAGTAACTGATTTGCGAGTGTCTGGACAACCTGCCCAGTCTGAATCAGTGAAAGCACATGGCACCAAGGAGTTTCTTGCACTATAGAAGAGTCCCTGTCCAGGATGCCGTTTGATGTATTTTAGAACTCTGTAAGCAGCCTGTAAGTGGTTGACAGTGGGGGCATCAGTGAATTGGCTTAGCTGTTGCACAGCATAAGCTATATCGGGTCTAGAAAATGTGAGGTATAAAAGTTTCCCAACAATTTGTCTGTAAACAGAATGATCAGGCAGCAGAGGAGAGTCTACATGCTGTAAATTGTGTCTTGTATCCATTGGAGATGCCACATGCTTCACCCCCAGGCATCCAAATTCCTCTAACAGATTAAGAGCATACTTTCTTTGTGAAATGACCAAACCTGAGAGATTTCTAGCAACTTCTAGCCCAAGAAAATAATGCAATTCACCAATATCCTTAATCTGAAATTGGTTGTGGAAAAATGCTTTAACTTTGGTGACCTCAGACATACTACTACTAGCTAAGATGACATCATCAACATACACAAGTAAGGCAATAAAGTCTGATCCACAAGTTTTAGTAAAGAGACTGTAATCACTCTTAGACTGCCTAAAACCTTGTTCCTGCAAAGCTGATGTAAGTTTGGCATTCCATTGCCTACTTGCCTGCTTAAGTCCATATAGTGACTTTGTTAACTTGCAAACTGGATTCTTGACAGTGGTGTGAAACCCTTATGGCAGCTTCATAGATACTTCCTCATGGAGATCTACATGAAGAAAGGCATTATTTACATCCAGTTGATGTAAGTGTCAGTTCTTTGCTGCAGCTACTGCTAACAGTGTTCTAATGGTGGCCAATTTAGCTACTGGGGAGAAAGTTTCTTGGTAATCTATCCCATAAAGTTGGTTATACTCATTGGCTAAAAGTCTAGCCTTATACCTCTTAACAGTCCCATCTGGTTTGTATTTGATCTTATACACCCACTTGCAACCTATAGGTTTCTTAGTGGATGGTAAAGATACTATGTCCCATGTGTGGTTTGCCTCCAAGGCATTTATTTCCTTCTTCATGGCTTCTTGCCATTTAGGATTTTTAATGGCTGATTGTAAGTATGTGGTTCCTGCTCCTTATCTATATTATGGACAAAAGCCTGATAGGCCTGTGACAGATTGGTGGAAGACAGTGAGTTTTGTGGAATATGAGGTGACTTGAGACTGACTTGAGAACAGACATAGTCCTGTAAGTGTGCTGGGACCTGCCTAAGTCTCCCTGATCTTCTAGGTGGAGGAGAAGGAGTATGGTTGGCACTGTTTGTGGCTGTTTGATCCTCATGAAAAGTTTGTTGGTCAGTATGTAATGGAGTGATTGTTAATGTATATCATCACCAAGGTAATTGAATGGCATTGAAGGTTCTGAAACAATAGGAATGTTTGAGGAATAACAGGACATGTCAGGGGATGCAAAAGGAAAACATCTCTCATGGAAAATGACATTTCTTGAAATGATGACATCATGGGTGTCCAAGTTATTCAAAATGTATCCTTTAGTGGTAGAAGAATGACCAAGGTGGACACATCCCATACTTCTAGGTTCAAACTTAGTCCTATATTGTTTAATTGTTGAGGCATAAACAAGACATCCAAACACTCTGAACCTCAAATAATCTGGTTCTGTGTGATATGGCTTTTCATAAGGAGTAAGATTACCAAGAACAGGGGTAGGTGTACTATTTATGAGTGTAGCTGCATGGACAACACAATATCCTCAAAATTGGATAGGTAAGGAAGCATGGAATTTCAAGGCCCTAGCTACATTTAGTAAGTGCTGATGTTTTCTCTCTACTACACCATTTTGCTCAGGTGTGTGTGTGCATGAAGTCTGATGAATAATTCCCTTCTCTGCATAAAAGGCAGGCATGTCAAATTCCTTACCATTATCTGTCCTAATAGTCTTAATACCAGAACCAAACTGAGTAATAACAAATTGACATAAACTTTGAACAATCATCCTAGCCTCTGATTTATTATGTAGCAAATGTACCCAAGTAAATCTGCTGTGGTCATCCATAATAGTAAGAAAATACATGTGCTCTCGTAAAGTTTCATGCCCATAGGGCCTCCAAATATCAAAGTGAACCAGCTCAAAACAAGCAACAGTTACTGACTGACTTAAAGAAAATGCTAAATGTCTCTGTTTAGCTAAATGACAAACATGGCAAATAGTGTCCCGAGGCACTTGAACCTCTGACAAGATTTTATTGATTGTCTTCAGCCTGTGATTTGAGGGATGCCCCAATCTGTAATGCCACACCATGTCTTCTGGAATATCTCTGGAATTTTGAAATGGTGCTATACTGTAAGCTTTGGAGGGTGTATTATCCATAATGTATAAGCCTTGTTGTTCTTCAGCTGATCCAATCATCCCATCCTCTTGATCCTGGATAACACATCTGTTAGACTAAAAAAAAACCTTGATCTTATGGTTC
Organism: Gentiana straminea; assembly: GCA_036785695.1. Lineage (NCBI taxonomy): Eukaryota > Viridiplantae > Streptophyta > Magnoliopsida > Gentianales > Gentianaceae > Gentiana > Gentiana straminea. The sequence continues at coordinate 6,768,607 of JAVUPR010000398.1, forward strand.
TTAGTGATTCTACTAAGTGAAATCAGATTTATGTAAAAACCAGGAACACATAACACCCCTGTCAGTTTCAGACTAGGATTTATTAATACTTCCCCTACATATGTAACAGAAACACTGGTACCATCTGGAAGGCTGACACTCACATCTTGCACTTCATGACTATGTAAAAATAATTGCACATCACAAATTATGTGGTCTGTTGCCCCTGAGTCTAATATCCATTTTGTAGGAGATTTACCTATATATGCTCATCTCCTTTTCTGGTACATATGATGCTGAGAGCACAGATGCCTGATTGATAAGATGTTGTGGCTGTGATTCTATCTCCTTAGGGTTCGGCTTCCCTGATAGGAATTCCTTGAGCCTTTCATATTCATGTTGAGTGAGAGAAACCTGCACATTACTATTTCCATCTCCTTGTAAACTGCGTTGCTCAACACACCCTTCCACCATGTTCACCCTGCTCCTAGGTTTGAATCCTGGTGGAAACCCGTGCTTCTTGTAACACTTATCCTATACATGCCCTATTGTTGGTCCCAGAGAAGGGTGAAACTATAGTCAGAGGGGGGGGGGGGGGGTGAATGACTATAGTGGAGTTTCAAAAACTTTTCTTTTGTTTAAAAGCTTTTGGGCAGCGGATAAGTCCCTTCTTACTATATTGTTTTCAAATCTGTTTAGATAGTCACATATGTAAATTTTGATGTATGCAAGTTAAATGAATGCTGTAAAGTAAATTGCAGAAATTAAATTGACACAAGGCTTATAGTGGTTCAGGGTGGTGTAATCCCTTAATCCACTCTTCTCCTGTGATGATTGGAGGAATTCACTATTGTTTTCACTGATACAATAGTATGATTGTCCTTGGCTTCCCAAGCTTCACAATCTACAAGACTATCACTCCTTGACTGCAACAGCTTCAGTGATTCAGTCTTCCCTTTGCTGCTCCTTAAGATCAAGATCCTTCAACAGCTATCACAGGTTCAACTCCTTCTCAGATTGCCCTCTGATTCAGTTGCTTCAGTTTGATGTGACTATGATTCACACACTTGCTTGATCAATCTCAGTTCTTAGTATGACTTTGTAGTTCTGATATTTGAGTTGATCACTAGATGTATCCTTGTAAGTTCAGAGAGAGGGATTTTCAAATTGACAGAGTTTCTACTTGATTTTTTTTTCTTTTTCAATCGTTGTTTGTTTTTCTGTCAATGCCTTCTATTTATAGCCTTGAGTACTTTGGTTTTGAAATTCCGTCCGTTGGCTATATTAATGAGGGAATAATCCTTGATTTTATTCTTGATTCCCCTTAATTGTATTCTCCTTGATTTCAGTGATCGGATTCTTTCTTCAAACGTATAGCAGAAAACCCGTCCTTGATTGATCCTCTATTGATTGTGCATTTAATGCACGATCTTCTGTATCTTCAATATATATCAAATCTGATATGGTAAGTGTTACTTCGCCGTTTTTAGAACGGTCGAGTGAGCCTTCTGACTTAGCCGTTAGTTCTTTCTTATTTGTTTTGTTTTCACTTTGCCGAAGGTCGGTCTACTCACTCGGCCGATTCACTTGTTTCCTTCTTTGTTCTAGTATTAGGAGAGTCTTTGTATTTCTTGATCCTTGATTTGGGTGAGACCAGTGTACACCATATTTGAACATTGAGTTTCATCACTTAAAAACATAACTTAGACTTATCCAAGGTCATCACAGACTTCCTTGGTTATAAGTCGACCATAATGTCTTCATTACTTCTCTCTTTGGTGTTTGCCGGGCTTCACTTTACCGAATATCTGTTTTTGCTTTGCCGTCCTACCAACTAGTACAATACTTGTCTGACTCAACTTATACAACATGTCAGACTCTAAGTAAAGACTTATACAGAGAGTTCTAACTTATTTCAGGCTTGCTATAACAGCTAGTATGGCCATCATCAAAACATAATAAAATGTTCCTAACAATTTCCCCCTTTTTGATGATGCCAAAACCCTCATAAGCCTGAACATAAGTAATCAAAAATTTTCATAATAAACAACTGAATAAAAACTTTAGCAATTTTATTCATCCATCACAGGGCAATAAGATATTGCATCTTTTTATTTAAACGACAAAGGCAAATGATAAAATTAATTGAATTAAGCAACAGGTAACTGGTTTACTTCTTCATTTCTTCAAACCTAATGCTTTGCCTTTGATGTCCTTGCCTTTGCTGCCCTTTTCCTTTTCACTGGAGCTCTCAGGCTTTGAGTTTCCTTCCCCCTTTGTGGCAGCATCAAAACGTGCTTCAAGGTCTGCAATTGCTGCTTCAGACTCAGGGAGAGGGCCATACTTTTTCTCCAGTATTTTGTTGTTGGCCTCACCAACTTTGATTAGAAAGTCCAGCTGCTTGCCAGAATGCTCCATTATCTCATCCAGACGCTGAATTTGTTGAGTGTGAGCATTTAGAGTGTCCACAAATGGTTTGAGATTATTGTCAGTTGTTTCAGCAAGGAACTCAAGATTGGTTTGGACATGATGAGGGATTAGTTGCGTTGTAAGTTGCAAAGTAAATTTCCTTGTCTCTCCATGACCTCATCTTGGATCTTGATATGGGCGATGAGAGCCTCAATCTTGTGATTGAAGGAGGTTGCTTCACTCCTTAAGGCATTCTTCGGGTTTTGCCTTTTTGTAATATTGCCTTTCCATGTCCACAATGAGGGGTTGAATGTCCAGATTGAAGACTCTCTCTGGATCAATTTCTTCTGGTGCCACATGGACATCCTCTTCATCCCCATCAGTTTCATCCTCAGCATCTTTACCTTGCTTCTTCTCATTTTCCACTTCAATTTCTTCCTTTTCTTCTTCTTCCTCTTCCTTCTCATTTTGTGCTTTTTCTTCTTTTTCTTCCATCTGTTCTTGTTGAGTGTGGACTGCTTCATCTACCACTGTTCCCCCTTGTGCAATTGTGGGGGAGTTGACAAGTTCGATTTGAGTGAGCTTTATCGGTGGCTCACTTAGTATTTGGTTGTCAACTTTGCATGTGCTTTTGAAAAGCACTTCTTGGAGAGTCAGTTCATCATCAGAAATCCCCAAATCTTCTTGAATTGCTTCAAGATTTCCTCCTTCTGATCGTTCATCCTCTGACTCATCCTCTTCCTCATGTATCTCCTCCTCTTCAGATGAAGTGATTTTATATCCTTCTTCACCTTCCTCTAGGTAGGTGATTTCCTCTTGTTGCTTTTCTTCTTTCGTTTTCGTGTCATCACCGATTGTCACGAGAGTCAATTAAGTTCTTTGGTTCCGGGCGAGAGAGATGTTTTCATGCGCTCGTCCGGGATGCGGTTCTTCGTCCCACTCCTGATCTACTGCCTTCGGCCTGCTTTCTTTTGCTCCCAGCTATGGGTTTGGGCTTCATGGAAGCCTTGATGTAAGTGAACATCGTCTTTGACTTGTGTGGGGACTGCAGATTTGTGGGTTTCACGTTCAATGCGTTGAACAGGTGTTGAAGAGGGAACCCGTATGATTTCTTTTCCCAGAAATCACCTTTCTTCTGCAAACCCTTGTTTGGTGCCGTAATTGAAAGGTCAAATTCCTTTTGTATCTGATCCTTTAGTCTATTGAATACAAAAGTTGCCCAGTCGAATTTGATGCGTTCGTAGATGATGGCCATCAATCGATCCGAACCTCGTCGGGTTTTCCATGGATCCTTTTCGCCTTCGATATTCTTGGTGATGGCGGTGCAAACTCGGCAAACGGAGGTTTGAGTGTTGATCTAGGTAGATTGTATGTTTTGTTGTTTTTCCTCGATTTTTGGCTATCTCGGCCCGAGAATTTTGTGATGTCAATCGTACAAACTTGACATTGTGCGGGCCTATCATTGGTAATTGTAGGAACCTATTGAGAAGTCCAGGCGTTATGACTATCTCTTTCCCAAAAATTGAACTTTTTATGCAGTCGACCTCAGTTTTCTTTGTGCTGGGCACAAACTTGGCATTTTTCCAGAATGCAATCAGGTTTTCATAGCAGATTCCCGTAATTGGGGGATTTAGAAAAGTCATCAGCCCCAAATTTGAACAATCAACCAAGCGTTGAGCTTTTGCATCATTATCACAAAACGATAGATAGTGTTCGGGTTTGAAAAACGAACCAGTGATGATTGATTTTTCATAGTATTTTTCAGTGGGAGAAATTGTGGAAGATGAAGCCATTGATAATAGATACATGTTTAGGAAGGAGTTCTTCAAGTTTTGTTTAGGGAAAATCAGAGATTTGGTTTGTAATTTGCAAGAGAGCGTAAAGAATTCTGAAAATCTCTAAGTCTGTTTATATAGTGTGATTTGGGTAGTGTGAACGTGGTTTGAATATGGAAGGATTTTGTGACATAATGGCGTGATTTTGTGTATGCAAATCGCGATATTCGAGTGGAATGGGGGAGTGGTTTGAGGTAAGTAATGATAGAGCCCGGGAATCGAGGAGTTTATTATTCGAAAAATAATATAATTACCTCCATGATCATAAGTTGATCGCCACGTGTGTACAGAATAATCATCCATAATTTCCTTATTCTCCACGTGTAATCAAAATTGATTTTCTTCACACTTTTAAATTATCTAAGTCTTTATTTCGGTGAAGTGCCTTGGCTGGTCACTTAGCCGACCCAATAAGTTCTTCACTGAGCTGCTTCATTTAACTGTTCCTAACAATCAGTTAAGTTATCTTCGCTGGATACCAGTGCCTTACCTGCTACATCTCCTGTAATGGCAAAGGTTGTACCAGTTGATGGAGTCACTTAGCCGATTACTCCAGTAAGCCGCTATTTGATACTTATTCAATTTCAATCATTCCTAACTCAGTTCTTAGCTTACTTGAATCTTTCATAAGCGAGTGGTTTAGTGAAGATGTCGCCAATTGATCTTCGGTGGGTATGTGTTTTAGGATGACATCTCCCTTTTCAACATGGTCTACGATAAAATGATGCCTCACATCAATATGCTTTGTTCTTGAATGCAATCTTTTGGATTTTACGTAATAGATATTGCACTTGTGTTATCACACATGATTGGAATTGTTTTCTCTTCCACTCCATAATGCCTTAGTTGTTGTCTTATCCAAAGTATTTGTGCACAACAGCTACCTGATGCTATATATTCTGCTTCAGCTGTTGATGTAGATATGGAGTTTTGCTTTTTACTGAACCAAGAAACTAGTCTGGTTCCTAGCATTTGGCATGTTCCAGAGGTGCTTTTTCTATCTATTTTGCATCCAGCATAGTCAGAGTCTGAATATGATATTAATTTAAATCCTCCATCTTTTGGATACCAAATACCAACATTTATAGTGTTTTTCAAGTATTTGATTATCCTTTTAGCTGCTAGAAGATGTGATTCTTTTGGTTGAGCTTGAAATCTTGCACACACTCCTACTGCAAATGCTATGTCAGGTCCGCTGGCAGTTAAGTACAATAATGATCCAATAATTCCTCTATACATTTTTTGATCAACATCTTTTCCTCCTTCATCTTTTCCAAGTATGACTCTGGCACACATTGGTGTGTCCGCTGTGCCACTTGTATCCATCCCATATTTGTGTATCAAGTCTCTTGTATACTTGGCTTGACTAATGAAGATGCCATCCTTCATTTGCTTTACTTGAAGGCCAAGGAAGTAGTTTAATTCTCCCATCATGCTCATTTGAAATTTGCTCTTCATCAGGCTTGCAAATTTCTCACACAGCTTTTCATCTTCGGATCCAAAGATTATATCATCAACGTAGATTTGTACTAGCAAAGTGCTTGCTCCTTCCTCTAGTTTGAATAGAGTCTTGTCAATAGTTCCTTTGTTGAATCCATTCTTGATCGGAAATTGTGATAGTGTTTCATACCAGGCTCTAGGTGCCTGTTTGAGGCCATAGAGGGCCTTCTTGAGTTTGTATACTTTGTCTTCTTTTTCTTTAATTTGAAATCCAAGAGGTTGTTCTACATAAACTTCTTCTTCCAAAAGTCCATTTAGGAATGCACTCTTTACATCCATTTGATAGACTTTGAAGTCTTTGTGTGCGACAAATGCTAGAAAGAGTCGATTGCTTCCAATCTTGCTACCGGTGCAAATGTTTCATCATAATCTATTCCTTGACTTGGGAATAGCCTTTTGCAACTAGCCTTGCTTTGTTTCGACAACGAGTTCCTTGCTCATCCATCTTGTTCCCGAATACCCATTTTGCACCAATGATGTTGGCCATTTCGAGTTTGTCAACAAGTTCCCGAGACTTCATTTCTTTCAAATTCATTTAGTTCTTCTTGCATGGTTGTGATCCAATCTGCATCATGGATTGCATCATCTATGGTCTTGGGTTCCACTTGTGATAGAAAGCAAGTTAGCATGTGCTCCAGGTTGTCTTTCGGTTCGACTCTGTGTGAATATCTCTAATGACTTGTTCTTCAGGATGGTCTCTTAGCCAATTTAGATCTGGTTGAAGTTGTTCTTCACTTGGTGCTTCCATACCTTCATGCTGAGCATGAACTTCAACTTCAGGTGCTTCATCTGTTGTATTGGTAAGTGGTTCTTCTTGATTTTCAAAATGATGATTTAGGATGGTAGTTGGTATGGTTGCATTTGTATAGATTTCCCTTTGTGCTGCTTTCTCTTCTTGATCTTGAAGATCTTCACCATTTGTATTTGGTTCATCAAAAACTACATGTATTGATTCTTCAATCACCAAGGTTCTTTTATTGAGTACTCTAAATGCTTTGCTGGTGTCTGAGTATCCCATGAAGATTGCTTCATCAGCATTCTCATCAAACGTATGCAGCTCATTCCTGTTTAAGACAAAACATTTTGATCCAAACATATGAAAATATGAGATATTAGGTTTTCTACCATTCCATATTTCATATGGAGTCTTTCCATGATGTTTGTTGATGATTGATCTGTTTTGTGTATGGCATGCTGTGTTAGCTGCTTCAGGCCAGAATCTCTTTGGTAAGCATGCTTCTGCTATCATTGTCCTGACTGCTTCCTTGATGGTTCTGTTTCTTCTTTCTGCTACACCATTTTGTTGTGGAGTTCCCGCTGAGATAGTTGATGTAACACTCCATTTTCTTCACAATAGGTTCGATAATTTCATTTAAAAATTCGGTGCCTCTATCCGATACGATCTTGATAATCTTTAGCTCTTTTTCATTCGGAGTCTTCTCGGCAAATCGGCGACTTCTTGAGTGTTTCTTTCTTCTTGTTCATGAAAATGGTCCAGGTGAACTTTGAGAAGTCATCCACCACTACAAGAGTATATTTCTTACCACTCACACTTCTTGGTGTGATTTGGTCCAAACAGTCCATGTGTAATAGATGTAGAACTATTGTTGTAGATTGATGAGGCTTTGACTTGAATGAACTTTTTATTTGTTTTCCTTTCGACAAGCATCACATAGACTTTCTTTCTTGAATGTGATCTCGGCAGGCCTTCAACTAACTTGCTCCCCGATAGTTTGTTGATGGTCTTGAAATTTAGGTGATTTAATCTTCGTGCCAAATCCGGCTTGTTGATTGTTTATTTTTGACAAGTAGACATGTTTCGCCTTGGTCGTTTTCCGATCCACCACATACATGTTGTCTTGTCTTTTACCTGCAAGAAACTACCGTGTTGGTTTGATTGTGAATCACTTTGCATCCTTCTTTGTTGAAGTGCACATTGTAGCCTTTGTCACGGAATTGGTGATGCTCATCAGATTGAAGTTAAGTCCCTTCACATATGCCACATTTTGAATCTTTAGATTGTTCTTGAGTATTGTGCCTTCCCCCTTAATCTTGCCAGGGTTTTCTTTACCTCCAAATGTGACTTTGGGTCCATCAAAAGCTTTGAAATCAGTGAGCCATTTCTTGTTTCTGTCATGTGTCCGGAACATCCATTGTCTATGTACCAGACATCCTACAAAACAGATTAATTAAGTTTAGGTACCCAACACTTGTTTGGGTCCATACTGTTAGCAATCATGCCTCCCATACCAAGGGTGTATCCAAAAGGTCTTCTTTTTGGATAATTGAAGTCATCAACTTCATACGTGTAAGGCATGGCAGAATAGCTCCTAGTATTTTTACTGAAGGTATTATGATACTTTTCTCCACCTTTTGGTGCATTTACATCCTTCTTCACTTTCCAATATGCAGTAGGAAACCTTTCTTGCTTCATGTGTCTAGGAACAGATTGGTTTTTCTTAAACATATGATGCATTTTGTGAAATGGTTTCCTCTTGTATTTTGGAGGTGCAACATTCCAATCATCCTCTGAGGGGTAAAGTCTGCCTTTACCTTTCAGATGGCTATTGTTCTTGATTGATTGGAATGAGGATTTGATTTCTTTGTTTCACTACCTTTCGGGTTTTGACTTCACCGGAACGGGATGATCTGTTGGAATCATGGTCTGTCCCTTTCTAAATTTTGGTCCACCAGTGGTTCTAAATTTAGAATGGTGTTGACCATTATTCCTACTTTCATCCTTGTGTTGTAGCCAAGACCGGATCCGGATCCAAACCTTTTTGAGGGTTTGTAAGTGGTGCTTTTAGTGGTGCGGTGGATACCTTCACTTTGGTGAGGAGATTTTCTTAAGCGATCCGTTAGTAACGGATGTATGATCATCTCGCTTTTTGTTGATCATTTAAGTAGGTCTCCTTACTAGTTAATTCGACTTTTGCTTTATCCAGTTCTTTCTTTAACCTCTTATTCTCTTTTCTTAGATCCTTGCATTCCTTTTCCAGAATTTCATGATTCTTTTCAATTTCATCAAATTTAGTCATGAGATTTTGGACTAGGTCTACTGTATCTAATGGGAGACTAGAGGATTGTGCAGTGTTAGATGTGGATGCATTAGATGAAGAACAGGAACTAGATGTTACCTTAGTTTCATCTGATTCTTTAGCCATTAAACATAGGCTTGTTCCCTCAGTGTCTGAGCTATCACTTTTATCTTCATCCAATTCTTTGGTCATGAGGTATAGGCATGCCTTTTCATTTTCTGAGTTGTCTTCTTCATCACTATCGTCTGAGTCATTATCAGATGATTCTTCATGCTTTTTCTTCTTTGGATTCTCGCTTTAAGTGCCTTCTTGCTCTTTTTCTTTTCGGATGCTCTATATTTCTTCTTTTCATCATCTTTGTCATTCTCTTCGGGACAATCGGCCTTGAAGTGACCTTTCTTGTTGCGGTTGAAGCATCCGTATTCTTCATCTTTCTTCTTCATGTCTCTGTTTGAGCTTGACTTTTTGTTTGACGAAGAATTTCCTTTGAATGGTTTCTTTTTAAACTGTCAAAGCGTTTAACTAATAAAGCTACTGTTCTTTTAGTTCATGTGTCTCTTTCTTTGATGCATTCGGCAAAGTTACTTTGTTGGGATGCAGCTAATGCAGTGATTTTGTGTGCCTCTGCCGGAGCACCATCTTCGCCGTTCAATTCGAATTCGTGAGCTTTTAATTGGGACATCAGTGTCAGAGTGTCAGTGCTTGCAAGATTTGTTGTTCCTCTGATTACTGATGTTATGATCTTCCATCTTTCAGGTAGTCCTCTCAAGATCTTCAAGCATACTTCTTTACGGGGATATATGTGTCCAAGTTTGTTGTAATTCATCGATGATGCTTGAGAATCGTTGTCCATTTGATCAATGGATTCACCGACCTTCATTTTAAAGTTCTCAAATTTCGGTTTTGCAACAGATAATTTGTTTTCTTTAACTTGCTTCGATCCTTCATTTATCAATGATAGCTTGTCCCACATCTCCTTTCTTTGTTTTGCGTCTTTGATTCTCATGAACATGTTCTTTGTCTAGGGTCTTCAAGATCATGTCTTTTGCAACAAAGTCCAGATTTGCTCTTCTCCTGTCATCTTTGGTCCAATCATTTTTAGGTTTGTCAATTTCCTTTCATTGATGCGCTCTGTGCTTACCACCGTAGTGATTTTGATTGGTCCATCATTGATTACATCCAAAGCATCTCTTCATGAGTTGCTTTGCAAGATGAGATAGCATTCTTATTTTATATTCATCAAAATTGTTAACATTAAACACGGTACTTTTGACAAGAAGGTTGAGGAATCCATCGGTGCAATTGAAGATATAAATGTAAGTATATGTAAAAACTCGATTTGAAAACTACTTTGAAAATATGTGATCTCCTTGTTACCAGAAATTAGATCTGAACAGGTTCTGATACTAGGAACACTGCTCCGATACCAATTGTTGGTCCCAGAGAAGGGTGAAACTATAGTCAGAGGGGGGGGGGGGGTGAATGACTATAGTGGAGTTTCAAAAACTTTTCTTTTGTTTAAAAGCTTTTGGGCAGCGGATAAGTCCCTTCTTACTATATTGTTTTCAAATCTGTTTAGACAGTCACAGATGTAAATTTTGATGTATGCAAGTTAAATGAATGATGTAAAGTAAATTGCAGAAATTAAATTGACACAAGGCTTATAGTGGTTCAGGGTGGTGTAATCCCTTAATCCACTCTTCTCCTGTGATGATTGGAGGAATTCACTATTGTTTTCACTGATACAATAGTATGATTGTCCTTGGCTTCCCAAGCTTCACAATCTACAAGACTATCACTCCTTGACTGCAACAGCTTCAGTGATTCATTCTTCCCTTTGCTGCTCCTTAAGATCAAGATCCTTCAACAGCTATCACAGGTTCAACTCCTTCTCAGATTGCCTCTGATTCAGTTGCTTCAGTTTGATGTGACTGTGATTCACACACTTGCTTGATCAATCTCAGTTCTTAGTATGACTTTGTAGTTCTGATATTTGAGTTGATCACTAGATGTATCCTTGTAAGTTCAGAGAGAGGGCTTTTCAAATTGACAGAGTTTCTACTTGATTTTTTTTTCTTTTTCAATCGTTGTTTGTTTTTCTGTCAATGCCTTCTATTTATAGCCTTGAGTACTTTGGTTTTGAAATTCCGTCCGTTGGCTATATTAATGAGGGAATAATCCTTGATTTTATTCTTGATTCCCCCTTAATTGTATTCTCCTTGATTTCAGTGATCGGATTCTTTCTTCAAACGTATAGCAGAAAACCCGTCCTTGATTGATCCTCTATTGATTGTGCATTTAATGCATGATCTTCTGTATCTTCAATATATATCAAATCTGATCGGTAAGTGTTACTTCGCCGTTTTTAGAACGGTCGAGTGAGCCTTCGACTTAGCCGTTAGTTCTTTCTTCGTTGTTTTGTTTTCACTTTGCCGAAGGTCGGTCTACTCGGCCGATTCTTTGTTTCCTTCTTTGTTCTAGTATTAGGAGAGTCTTTGTATTTCACCGATCCTTGATTTGGGTGAGACCGGTGTACACCATATTTGAACATTGAGTTTCATCACTTAAAAACATAACTTAGACTTATCCAAGGTCATCACGGACTTCCTTGGTTATAAGTCGACCATAATGTCTTCATTACTTCTCTCTTGGTGCTTTCTTGGCTTCACTTTACCGAATATCCGTTTTTGCTTTGCCGTCCTACCAACTAGTACAATACTTGTCTGACTCAACTTATACAACATGTCAGACTCTAAGTAAAGACTTATACAGAGAGTTCCAACTTATTTCAGGCTAGCTATAACAGCTAGTATGGTGATCGGGGTCAATCTGGTTATAAAATACTCGACCACCATAAACCAATACTAGCAAGAGGACTAGGCCCATCGTAGTATAGCTATAGTGAATCAAGGTCGATCCCACAAGGAACCAATTGTGGATCATTTCATATATAAACAATTAATTACACATGTCAAGGACATAGAGGCGGTCTACGACCAACATAAAACAAGAAAGGTAAAGACACACTCACAACGTAATTAACCTCCCCAATTATAGTCTTTATCGTTTGGACCTAGATAATTTATATAATAAACTGAACTTATTAACTGCCAATCCGTTTGTATCTATCTTAGATTGGCTACGGGAGTCATCCTCTTTAACTTGACTTAGCACCGGTTAGGTTGCTAGATCACTGTGCTACATTACGTGACTTCACCTTTTGGGTATCCATCTCATATAACTCACACGCTTACGACTCTAAGGATGCCGATATTAACCGTACACCTCGTCTAGGCAACATTCCTATGGTTAGGCGTACTTCCTAAACGATCGCATCAGTCTCTGTCCTATTAACAATTACCTGCACGGTATCATGTTAATCTACGATTTACGTATAACTAGGTGAGCTCAATTCCCAAATACAAAACCTACCTAGATCTCGCTGAAAGTCCCGGAAGATCATTCATGAGCCAACCTAGGAGCCCTATATTGGTATTTCCTAATCATACGCTAATTAAAACAGACGAGCAACGTAGTCGTAGCCATACCTACTGAGATGATAAATTCTATTAAGTTAACCTAACCATAAAGACATGGCTATCTAACGGATAAAACAGGGCTCGGTCGACCGAATAGGTGGGCTCGGTCGACCGAGTGAACTCACTCGGTCACCCGAATCAATTTCGTCCCCAGATTACATCCCTGAACATATCTCTCAGCGTTTCATCATACAGAACAGATTAAACAGTAACTCGTAAAGCATTCATATAAACTAACATAGATACGCATTAATTAAACAATACAGATTCATGGATAGAAACTAAGTAGATGACGTAGGTTATGGGATCCCCATAGACAAGGCTTCACCACATCCATAACGACATAACCTAGATCTACATCATCTAGCTATGATTAACTAACTCAAACGATAAAGCATAATTGGGGGAAATTAATTACTTAAAAGAAAGAAACAGAAAATAAAGGCTTACATAATGCAGCCCTTAAATTGCTGGAAACACCCTCAATAAACTACATTGAATCAAGATATGAATAGAGTGATTTTATTGAATGATATTCTAAGGTATGTCTAAAGTGTGTATTACAATTCTCGTAGCTGCTTGCTTATATAAAGGTTTTTGCCGACTTAGGGTGGTTCTAGAAGATAAGCACGATATAAGCCGGAAACCGACCCAAACCTAAGGCTCGGTCAACCGAAGAGCGCACTCGGTCGACCGAAGCTATAGGCTCGGTCGACCGAACCTAAGTTTGCATGTTTAACACGTTTTCTTCGTCTAGCTTGTTCCCCACTACACGCTTGCATGTTGATCCGATTAATCTTCCACTTAATGCTCCGATTTTCTTCCTTCCTTATCTTGAGATAATTGATTGAATGACATTAATCCTCTCGATTTGTTGTGATCTGCAAAATCAATAATTATCGCACAATAAATCGGCTTTAAATAATAAAAACGACTAAATACCAAATATCATATTAATAATCACTTAAAATTAAATAATAAATATAAACATGCGTTTTAATATGAAATATATATTATTAATCTCGATTTAAGGTCAACGTTGATGACTTTTACGGGTATAATTTGACCGTCATCAACTACCCCCACTTAGACTTTGATCGTCCCGAACAAAGCATCAATAAGTCATTCCCCAAGACAACATTTTCTATGGTCGGTCATACTTACGCAAGAAACTCAAGTCAACTCATACTAGTCATGCTCATAAGATATCCATTATTCACTACTCACTATGAATCGAAGTGATGTGTGCATGTGCATTGGTTTTATATAAATGTGGCAAGATTAGAGTTTATGCTAACTTCGCAATCTCAACCTACCAACCTCAGCATTCATACTTCTCAAGCCTTTAAATTTTTGAAGCACTAGAGCAATAAGCAAGAGCGTATCTATAGGGTTTTTGGACTTGGAGACCGAGTACTACTCAAAGCCTCTTAAAGAGTTGAATATTCTTTTCATATCTTCATATTTTTCAAATACTATCAATCTCAAGGAAGAAAACTTTTTAGAGTATCCCCCTATCTTAGATCATGTATAGCATCGAATATTACCACAAGCGCGGGGCTACTTTGGTAATGTTACTACAAGCCCGAGTGTCTAACATTTTGCTAAAACACAGTACGTCTCAAGCTTATTACTCGCTTTAATGGCTAAAATATAAGAATGCATCGACGGATAGATATTGACACTAAGTCTACATAACCAGTCATCTATGCAATGTACACATAATTTCTTCAGTTATTATGATTTGCACGGTATACTCGATTCATTTATTGAGTAATTGAATAATAAATAACTACTTGCAAAAACGGGCATGAATATCCTTAAATTTACTTAACATAAGTATAAAATGATCACGTACACATGAAACTTGGTTTATTTCCTATCAATTCTTAGCTAGGAACTCACAATTCTAAGGGTACGAGATACCTAATATGGTATTTATTCAATTTTTTCAATCATGTGCCGTTTCATTCAATTTTCAATTATAACATAACATGGCTAAGTCTCCTACCCCCCACTTAAACATGGCATTGTCCTCAATGACAAAAATAAATGAGAATTTAAGAAAAAGACTTAGCTCTGGAAACGGCTCTCAAGTAAATGCAGAACATCGGAGTAAATTTCAGCACGTCGTGGAGAGATAGACACATCCTGTATAAGCAAACAAACTCCACGAAACCGTAAAATACCACATCCTGTATAAGCAAACAAACTCCACGAAACCGTAAAATACCATGTCTATGGAAGTTATAAAATAATGTGGCAGTAATGAGGTATAAATACCTTAAAACAGTTTAAGCCACTTTATTTTATACAACCAATGACAAGGGAAACCAAAAAGGAAAATACTAAATAGAAAGAAAAATAAACAAGCAACTAAAGATGGTGGGCTTCATCTACAACCTCCACCGCCTAAATATTCTTAAAACCGGGTGGAGAAGACAAAGATCAAAAAGAATTACCCCAAGTGGGAAAACATGAGGGTGACTTTATCGAAAAGGTATTCAATCCAGGAAAAGAGAAACTTGGTAAGGTATAACAGATTGAATGCGACCTATTGGCTAAAGATAAAATCAAATACTTAGCGCAGAAACTTCTCGCTTGCATTGGATATCAACAACTTAGGGAGATGGAGCTACTCCTCGAAATTACTAATAACCCAATGTATCACGTAAAAGGCATAACCGTCATCAACAAGGTCGGATCGGTGTGATAGTTCAGAACAAAACTTATCATCTAGAAATGCCGGAATAAACGGAAAAAATGTGAAATTTAAAACTGCCGGTAGAAAGATAAGTTGTACTTTGATCGAATCAAAAACTTTTAAAATCTAGCTAGGGTCAGAGCTACACTTCCCCCAACTAGGATCATGAAAATCAAAATGATAAAAAATTATCATTAAAGCTTAGCAACATTTCAAATTCCGCAACACAAAAGTTATTTTGTAAACAAAATAGAGGTTGAGAGTATGATGGGTTTAGAAAAGGATACACATAAGGTTGGGAAGAAAAGATAAAGGGTGGGTAAGAAATTGTGTGTATGGGTGGGTTGAAAATGGTTAAGGCATTGAGATTGGGTGGGAGAGTGAAACGGATGGAAAGAAAGAGAGGCGATGAACAAATGGTTAGAAATGTGAACTGTTGGGGTAGATTGGTGAGAGGATCGAAAAGGTTGTAGGGTGAAAAGGTATAAATGAAAGGATAAGGGTAGTTGCAGAATGAATTGCGCACCACTTTGAATTTTCACTTGGATCACCATTCTAAAAGATTTTGGAAGTTGACCAAAATTGTTCTTGTTCGCACCAATCATTCTCTGTTACATTTTCAATAATTCTCAAGCTCTCTTAATGCTTCCATCTTAAGGTTGATTGCTAAATTTCCTTTTCTTTAGCAATTTCTCGCCTTTCCTACGGAACTCTATTTCACGTGGCCTATATTGAGTAAAAAAGTTTTGCACATCCTTAGCCCAATGGCCATCGGAACACGGCAAAATAAAAAACCTCAACATATTTCACGTTACTCTTATTTGACTCAAAGAAAACAAAACCTATAATCCTAAAAAGAAACCCTAAGGGTTTTAAAGACGTAGTTCTGAGTTTAAAGTCCTCAGCTCGACTTTTCAAAGATTATCCTTGTCAGTTATCATTCTTGGATCGCCAGACTTTGACCCTCTGAGCACTATTAGAGGTGGCTTGTCGCTTTTGCGGATTAATACCCTTCCCTTGGTTGTGAGACCTAGGAAACGACATTTATCCATACCATTTATACAAAGCTCTTAACTCGGCTCTCGTTTTAGGAATTAGTGAATTCTAAGAAACTCAGTTAAAATTATGATTTTGGCCTTGACAATAAGAAACAATGAATCAAAGTACTCCGAATAAGGTCGGTTATGTAGGCAAGCCTACGCCGTCTTATTCGTTGGAACATATGTGACAGTTCAGGCCAATCCGTCAAGATTAAGCCCCGTTTAGCCCGAAGGCTTATCGGCTATGCTAAGTCTTGTGGAACTGCTGTAACGTACATAACACGTGGAGGGGAGTCGATTGAGCAGAAGCTCGGTTGAACTCGCCCAGCCATGGTTAGACCATTTCCGAACCAATGTACTAAGAGTCTCCGATGTCTAAATTGTCACCCAAAGCGTAATCTCGTTTCTGTTTAAGGTGGGTTCACCGAGAAGCCATCACCATAAAACTCAACGAAAGCAGAAGATTGTGTTCTCTCAAAACTCAACGTCTTCTTTAGATTGCGAATGCTTAAACTACACAATTTGTTGCTCCCCTGGCCAGTAGAAGCAATCTCATGCATAGGACAAAGAGATTTTAACAGAACTACGAGGAACTCTTTATTCACTGCTTCCTTTCAACGACTACATGTTTTCTTACACCCTCTAGATGAGACAGATTTGGGGCAGAACCTTCCACACTAATAAAATTAATCTTACAAACCACTCCGGGCCAAGATTCATACTAAGGTTCATGTATAGGCTAACTTATGCTCAAAAAACCAAAAGGTAGTAAAACATAAGCAAAAAAGAGGTAGTACCTTGCCTTCAACATTGTACCACGAAGAATTTAAGCCTTTAAAATTTTTTCGGAGCCATCTTGGTGCTTTAATGGTATTGCTTCCATCGCTTCTCCCATCTTAGATTCGTAGCTCCACATGTTTGCTGGGTTATTTTCTCAGCGCCCGCGAAAAATTACTGACTCGGATTGTTGCTTCCCTGGTTTCTGCAAACAGAAGAAAAACAAAAACAAACAGACCGTAGACTGATTTTAACATGGTTTCCCATGCTGCTATCAGACCTACGGATTAAACATACGGGGATAAACAGACACGCGAAATTCCAGACTCGAAAAACACAAATAAGAAACCGTGTAGACAGAACAGAACAAGAACAAAACAAAACAAAACAAAACAAAAATTCTAAATCCTCGGTCGACCGAATGAGGTTTCTCGGTCG
This sequence comes from Gentiana straminea, assembly GCA_036785695.1. NCBI lineage: Eukaryota > Viridiplantae > Streptophyta > Magnoliopsida > Gentianales > Gentianaceae > Gentiana > Gentiana straminea. Next base: position 6,785,866 of record JAVUPR010000398.1, read on the forward strand.
ACCGAATAAATTTTTAAATTTTTTTGTATTTTTATTTTAAGAATCTGGAATTTTCAGACAGAGCAGACAACCAGAGGGACTCAAAAACGTAAAAATAGACTCTAAAACAGAAAACTCGACATGAATAAAAAATTATTTATATATAAAATTGACCGTTGGTTCCCCGGCATCGGCGCCAAAAACTTGATCGGGGTCAATCAGGTTATAAAATACTCGACCACCATAAACCAATACTAGCAAGAGGACTAGGCCCATCGTAGTATAGCTATAGTGAATCAAGGTCGATCCCACAAGGAACCAATTGTGGATCATTTCATATATAAACAATTAATTACACATGTCAAGGACATAGAGGCGGTCTACGACCAACATAAAACAAGAAAGGTAAAGACACACTCACAACGTAATTAACCTCCCCAATTATAGTCTTTATCGTTTGGACCTAGATAATTTATATAATAAACTCGAACTTATTAATCGCCAATCCGTTTGTATCTATCTTAGATTGGCTACGGGAGTCATCCTCTTTAACTTGACTTAGCACCGGTTAGGTTGCTAGATCACTGTGCTACATTACGTGACTTCACCTTTTGGGTATCCATCTCATATAACTCACACGCTTACGACTCTAAGGATGCCGATATTAACCGTACACCTCGTCTAGGCAACATTCCTATGGTTAGGCGTACTTCCTAAACGATCGCATCAGTCCCTGTCCTATTAACAATTACCTGCACGGTATCATGTTAATCTACAATTTACGTATAACTAGGTGAGCTCAATTCCCAAATACAAAACCTACCTAGATCTCGCTGAAAGTCCCGGAAGATCATTCATGAGCCAACCTAGGAGCCCTATATTGGTATTTCCTAATCATACGCTAATTAAACAGACGAGCAACGTAGCCGTAGCCATACCTACTGAGATGATAAATTCTATTAAGTTAACCTAACCATAAAGACATGGCTATCTAACGGATAAAACAGGGCTCGGTCGACCGAATAGGTGGGCTCGGTCGACCGAGTGAACTCATTCGGTCACCCGAATCAATTTCGTCCCCAGATTACATCCCTGAACATATCTCTCAGCGTTTCATCATACAGAACAGATTAAACAGTAACTCGTAAAGCATTCATATAAACTAACATAGATACACATTAATTAAACAATGCAGATTCATGGATAGAAACTAAGTAGATGACGTAGGTTATGGGATCCCCATAGACAAGGCTTCGCCACATCCATAGCGACATAACCTAGATCTACATCATCTAGCTATGATTAACTAACTCAAACGATAAAGCATAATTGGGGGGAATTAATTACTTAAAAGAAAGAAACAGAAAATAAAGGCTTACATAATGCAGCCCTTAAATTGCTGGAAACACCCTCAATAAACTACATTGAATCAAGATATGAATAGAGTGATTTTATTGAATGATATTCTAAGGTATGTCTAAAGTGTGTATTACAATTCTCGTAGCTGCTTGCTTATATAGAGGTTTTTGCCGACTTAGGGTGGTTCTAGAAGATAAGCACGATATAAGCCGGAAACCGACCCAAACCTAAGGCTCGGTCAACCGAAGAGCCGCACTCGGTCGACCGAAGCTATAGGCTCGGTCGACCGAACCTAAGTTTGCATGTTTAACACGTTTTCTTCGTCTAGCTTGTTCCCCACTACACGCTTGCATGTTGATCCGATTAATCTTCCACTTAATGCTCCGATTTTCTTCCTTCCTTATCTTGAGATAATTGATTGAATGACATTAATCCTCTCGATTTGTTGTGATCTGCAAAATCAATAATTATCGCACAATAAATCGGCTTTAAATAATAAAAACAGCTAAATACCAAATATCATATTAATAATCACTTAACATTAAATAATAAATATAAACATGTGATTTAATATGAAATATATATTAATAATCTCGATTTAAGGTCAACGTTGATGACTTTTACGGGTATAATTTGACCGTCATCATATGGCCATCATCAAAACATAATAAAATGTTCCTAGCACCTATCTTTCCACAAAAAGTGAACTGAGGTTTCTTCCCTGAATTACCATTGTTAAAACCTTCAAACTTTCTCTGTCCTGGTGCAGAAGCATTATCAGTATATCTCATTTTCTGATCACCATCAACTGCCATCATTCTCTGATCATTCTGAACCATATTCGATTTGTTAAACATAACAGTAGGATCCCCAAAGTTAACATTCTGACTGCTATGTCCTCTTTGCCTTTCGAACTTTAGGGCTAAACCAAATACAACCTTGATGTTAGGGATTGGTGACATCAACAAGACGTGTGACGTCACTGGTTCAAACACCTCATCCAATCCTCTTAAAAACCTAATAACATACTCTGTCTCATTATATCCTATAAATGTTGGAATCACCTGACAACTGCAAGCTGGAACGCAGGTGCAACTAGGCGTAGGTCGTAAAAAATAAATTTCATCAATCAAAAGCTTCATCTTAGTGAAATACTCAGTAACACTAGAACCTCTCTGCTTAGTGTTATTCAATTCCTCTAGTAAATCATATAACCTAAAAGAATCGAGATTAGCAAACATGTCCTTCAATTCCTCCCATACTACTTGCGCAGAATCCATCCATAGTAAACTTTTTTCTATTCGCGGTGCTACTGAATTCCTCAGCCAGTTTGTTACCAAAATATCACACTGCTCCCAAACGTGAAATCTCGCATCATTTCTGACCGGTTGTGGTAACGATCCATCAATAAAACCAGCCTTATTCTTCATTATCAACGACATGCGCGCCGATCTGCTCCATGAATGATAATTTGCACCATTTTCGCTGAGTATTGGCAGTACAAGGGTTAGAGTAGGGTTTTCATTGGGATGAATGTAATACGGACTCGATACAGGGATTATCTCTTGATCTGGAACTTAATTTTCCATGGCAAAGGTAGTAAATGATCAACAAGAAGAAATTTAACAGGAAATTTGAACAAAAATGCGGAAGATAGCTTGAATTATCTCTGATACCATCATGAAAGTACAGAGACGAAAAAGGTAGAAAGGGGCAAGAGTTGACCCCTGTTTCTCTATTATCCAGAATTGATGAGTTACAAGAATATTCTCCCTTTATTTACTAAAGGAGATAATGCTGAAAAATAGAAATGTAAATGTAACTGTAACTGTAAAAAGTAAACTGTAAATGTTATGTAATAATACAAAATGTAATAGTATACAACCTAACCAATCATATGAGTGATATGAGTGCAATACGTAGATACATACGCTGACTATTGACCGATCAAATTATAAAGAGTTATATTGTATATAAGTTTCGCCTAAAATATACGCATGTAATTAGGAAATGATTGAAGGCAAAAGCATGGCATCTTTTGTAGTAAACTATAACGATGAGTTCTTAAACCTTCAATTCCAAAATTTTGTAAATTCAAAGAAACTCAACCTGACAAAAAAGAATGCAATTCCATTAATTCAAAAGTTTAGAAAACTTCAATTATAGTTCAACAACTACAACAATAATAATAATAATGAGTACAAAGATGTTTAGTTTTTATGGGCCAGAGGCTAGAATGACAAAATAATATACAAAATGGAAAAAAAGGACAAGAAAAAAAAATAATGGTTGAGAAGGACATTACTACATGTGTTACTACAAGTGGTTGTAGCAACATGTAGTAACGCATGTAGTAACATGCGCGTTTTTGTCTTTCTCAACCACTATATTTTTTTCTTGTCATTTTTCCTCATTTTAGATCGAAAACAGTTCTCCACAACCTTTAACCTTAGTTTTTTAATATGCTTGTTTGAAATAATGAAGTTTTCTTTCATACGTACGTAAATTAACCCAAACATTAACATTGTATTTATGTGAAATAGAGTTGTTTATTGCCACAATGTTGAGGATGTAATTAAAGCAGTATACAACAATAAACTCATCAAATCCATTCTCGACTTTTGGAATTGCAAGTTCGTGTCGGCATTTATGTTTGGATTAAATTTAAAAGGAGCTGTAAGTATGCCCCGATCTCAAGATCTATGATCAAATGAAAGGCAATCCTATTTCAACCATTGGATCTCCCATCTTATCTCAATTCATATTATCTCAATTCAAAGGAGTCATGGAAAGAACCGGTTCAAAATCACGATAAATTTCATTTTCAAATCATGCTGCTGCTGCACGAGCTTTTCCGACATGCGTTGCAGATCAGTTACAAGACATTACTGTTGCTAGATGAGTGTTAGAGGAAAATCATACTATATTTCCTCAAGTTTTTGTTGAAGAGGTGGTTCAGGTTGCTGAGTTACAAACAACACCTGAATACAGGTTGGAACAGGAGGTTCAAGCTGCTGAGGATTAGACAACACCTGGACAAAGGTTGGAACCTTTGATGGGATTGTAGGAATCCCCTGCTAATATTGTGGAAGAGACTGCTGTAGCACAGCCTACTGAGGCTAAAGCTACTGAAGGTAAAGATGGTCACCAGACTGTTGTTGATGATGATGAACAGCTGCTGGACTATGACTTCAGTGATGAGGAATTCCAAGTGCCTGAGGAAGAACAAGATGCTGGTGAACCTCAACATGCATATGTACCACTGTTTGAAGAAGAAATTATCTTGGAACCTCAACCTGCCCCAGAACCTATCTTAGAAGACATCTTTGGAGATGTAATTGAAGAAGGTCTTGACCCTACTGGATGGGATAGGACATGAGCCTTCGTTATTAGCACTCACAGAGCAGATTACAATGTTGAAGAACCTGCTGATGATGCTACTAGACATATGGGTGGATGTATGGCTGGTGCAGTACCAGCACATGTTTTGGATGAGTTGAGGGCAGTCAGAGATGACATTACAGAGTTAAGGACTCAACTCAATAGACAGGAGCAAAGATTTGAAGATTTGATGAATCTAGTGGAAAATAGAGGAAGAACCACTGAAGCAATTGCTTCCAACATCACTTCCACTCAGTATGCTCTTGCTGACCTAACCAAATATGTAAGAGGTATAAAACAAGGCAATGTACACAGAGATAAATTTTTGAATGACCAGTTTGCCTCAATCCACAAAAAGCTTGACAAGCTTGATGAGGCACCCAAGCTTGTTGTGGCTCACCCTGCTGGAACACCTCAACCTGTTGCATTGGATCCTAAGGTTACTGAGAGGATCAATCTGCTGGAGTAGACAATGGAAGGAAGGATCACTACAGTTGACACAAGAACATAAATCATGGAGGGTCAACTTGCTAACTTAGTGATCACTTAAGAGAGTGTTCATGCCTTACTGTCCCGGTTTGTTGATGATGTCGATAAGGGGGAAGAGGGCCTTACAGTAGAAGCAAATGAGCCTGCAAGAATCTTTGCAAAGAAAATGTGGGAGAGTGACATAAATGAATTTAGGAAACCTGCACCTAACAGGATTCAGTTGATAGATGACCTTCTACAAGATTATAGGAAGCTGTACAATAGAAGGAAGAAACCCTATGATGGCATGGGATTTCATGAAGGACTCAATTCCTTCGTGGGATTGAAACTTTAGGAGATTAGGGTCGAAGCACATGTTGGAATAGTGTCCTAAACCCAACCGGGTTGGACCGGATCCGACCGGGTCGGATCATTTATACTATTTCTTTATGTTTGTAGATTGATTAAATGGCATTTATGTTGTCATATATCTGTTCTTTTAAAGAACCAATTATGAATTATTATATGATGACGTCCTTAGTATTAAATTGTGATTGAGAAACCATGATAGGCGATTATGGTTGATGAGATCTCTAATCACTTTAATAAGTTTGATACTTAAATGTCTCTAGGCTGATGTACTATTAAACGGGGCATTAATAGTATGAACATGCTAGCACGTATTAGATGTCTTCTGTCTTTAAGGGCAGGGATAGATCTCGTCTATCAAAGTGTAGAGACACTTGGACTGTACGTGGACGTGTATTAGAGAATGCGTACGTTAGACTGACCCACTTACACATGTTAAGTGTCACACTATGTGACGGTTGTGTAATTATCCTTAGGACCGGAGTCTTCATGGCATCACGGTGTGGATTGTCATGCTTTCACACTATTGAGGTTTCCCCTAGCCACGGGGCGATCATGCGGTAGTGATTGGGTATGATACTGAAGCATGCGGAGTATACATGATTGGTCGTCTGGGAATCGCGTATCCTATGATTGGGATCGAATATCCGAAATGGCCTTCTTATAAGGAATGTCTTACTCTCGTGAATCTTTGCAAAGTGGAAGTAAACGAGTTACTTCGAGAGAGTTTGATATCCAGATTATAAGATACGGTCGTTGATGTTTTGACACTCGACTAACACCGTATGGATATTATTACAGCGATAAGATTGTAAATTACACGGTAACTGTTTCACATGAAAGGTATTAGTCATTGCATTTGACTCTTCCGATGATTGGGGGTCACGGTGTGTTGCTAGACGATATCCCGTGATCGTTAGGCATGAAGGGCATTTTCGTAATTTGCACTTTGCGTCTACGGCCAACATATTCGGAAGCCTATCGGGTCACACATATAAGAACATCTAGCCGGATTAAAATGTGGTTATAGATGATAACCAAATAAGGAAAGTTTATCTCGAGACTATAAAGGTTATAGTGGTAAATTAATATGGTGGTATTTATTTATTATGAATAAATATAATACAAGATATTAATTATGGTGATTAATTAAATATATGTATTTAGATACATATATCGAAAATATATATGTATATTGATACACATGTATTTTGGCAAATTAATTAATCATAGTATTATATTAATTAAAGAATATTCCGGAAGCCAATTAAAGGCTACAGAGTGGCGCCAATAATAGTGTATTATGATACACTTGGATTGTGCAATTTATTTAATAAGATTACCATATATTAATATTGGATATTAATGACTATAGATTTGCACACATGTGTAAATTGATTTATGGTAATAAGATAAACATATATTCAATATAAGATATTGTCAATATATATATCTTGGAAATATATTTAATATGGGATATTGAATATTAATGAGATAAATCAATCAATTATATTTTCCTTATTTTTCTGGGAAAATGTTTTCTTCTCTTCCACGCTACATAGGGGCGCCCCAACCACTATAAATAAGAGGTGGGTGTCAAGCTCTTTTGTACAACACAATTCCAAGAACTAATAGTTCTTGTGTAAAATAGAGAGCATCCTATAGAGAGTTTGAGAGAGGGGAAAAGGGCCGGTCTAGCAACCGGAGTTTTCTAATAGCAATCCATGATGGGATTCCGGCGGGATGTTCGTGTGGACTAGCGGTAGAGGCCGAACACTTGGGCGGCTCTATGCAGAACTACTCTCCTTAGACGGTCAAAGCGTCGATCTTTTAGATCAACCAAGGTAACCACCGTCTTTAGCTTATTTGTTTATTGCTTAAACGAAGTCGATCCTGGTTAAAAGGAAATAAAAATTTAAATTCCGCTGCGTTCCCGCGTAGATTTCCTAACATTACAAGCCTTGATATTGTCAACAAATCAATGGCCAAGATTAAAAGAACGTTGGAAAGATTCAGAGGATTAACCAATGGACACAAGTCAAAGGGTTGACAGACTGGAAATTGTCAAAAAGCAAACTGACAGTGTCAGTACTATATACAGAGACAGAAGGCAAGTCAGGATGGGGACAAATCTAAAACGGCTATGTTTGAATTTCAAACATAAGTCACAGGATTCTCACCTATAAATAGAAGACTCCTGATTCAGATACAAGTGATGAAAAGTATAATCAACTCCAAGCTATCAAGTTTTCTTATCAAGAAATTTGCCCTGCTGACATACACAGAACGTAAAGCTACTGATCCAGAAAATTCTTCAAGTGTAATCTGCTATCAAGTTACATCAAGTTCACACACACTTGAAGACCATAAGCTGCTGATCATTTCATCCTGATTAAGCTGCTGACTGTTGAATCATTCACTTGATTCAAGCTTTCTTTTGCAAGAAACCTGCTGAAGACAGAGAAACACTTAGGTGTCAATAACTGTTGTTTGTGATGGAGCTGGTGAAGAGGCAATCCTACCCTTCAAGGACCAGATATTCAGTTTGTGAAGTCATAGCTATTAGTGAAGGACAGACAGCTTAGGGATTTTTGTAACTGCAACCTCAAAGATCTCTAGTGAATTTCCTCCAACATCACAGGAGAAGAGTGGACTGACAGGATTACACCACCTGGAACCACTATAAAATTTGCCTACTTACTTTCTGCAATTACTTTCTGCATTTAGTATACTTATCACATCAACTTACTGAAACTAGCAACTGAATCACACACTTACACTACTGAGTATCCAATACTTAGTATCATCTTGTAACAATAAGTAACAAGGTTTAATTTAAATATATTACGCTGCAACAGATTTAGTTATATCAATAGTCATCAGACTACTGTGTGGTCAGCAGACTACTGATCAGTCAGCAGGCTACTGACCTTGCTGAGTTTGTTAACTCCAAAAAGTTTTAAGTGTTATGTTTATTCACCCCCCCCCTCTAAACTTAACCAAATAATTTTCAAGGGACCAACAGGGATAATAACATAGATGCAGAATCATGAACTTAGGAACATACACTCAGTGTTTAACATATATTTCGTTATAATAAGGGGCTTATGTACACTCTCTAGAGCAGAATTCGGGGTAAATAAAGGTTAATTTAATGTTGCATTTAGAGCGTTATAAACTACCCCCACTTAGCTTTTGATCATCCCGAGCAAACAAAGCGGAAAGAATAGTGCCACACATAGCTAGAGTGAAAGATCATGACGCTCATATCCATAAGTTACACATTAAACAACATTCATGCCATGAACCAATATGTGTGTTCAATGACTCTCAATCATTAGTTATGCATACAGAATTATATTGTATCAACCAGTATCTCAGGCAAAACACTCACTTAAGACTAAACTCCCACTATCCGTTCTCAGCTAAAACTGGACTACTCCTCCAACAAACATTTTACATCTTCTTTTTGAGCCCATGTCGATTAGAGTGGTCTACAACTGGAGCATCCACCGACTCAGCCCTGTAACTTTCTTGGTGGTCATCATAAGGATGCTTGATGTGTTTAGTGACCTTGAAAGTTTCACTCTCAAAGCGATTTCCCTTTTGAACATCTAGAAGAGTTCTCCAGTTGCCAAGAATGGTCTACCTAAAAGTAGAGCCGTTTTCACGTCCTCTTTCATTTCTAGGACAACAAAATCAACCGGAAACACCAACTTGCCTACTTTAACCAGAACATCCTCAACCACTCCAATTGGATACCTAAGAGATTTATAGCCCATATGGAGTGTCATCTTAGTCAATACAAGTGTACCTAACCCAAGTTGCTTATAGGTTTTCAATGACATCAAGTTAACGCTTGCATCAAGGTCACATAAAGCACCATCAAATTCAAAAGGACCTATGGTACATTGAATCGAAAAACCACCGGGATCCTTAAGCTTCGGGTGTATCTTGTTTTGAAAGATGGCCGAACACTCTTTGTTTAGGCAAACAAGTTTCTCCATTTTAGCTTTTTTGCTCAATATTCCTTTAAGAAATTTAACATAGGATGGCATGTATGCCAATGCATCAACTAAGGGAATATTGATTTCAAGTTTTCGATGAATATCAAGAAACTTGTCTTGCTTTTTACTTAGAGAATCTAGTTTTTTCTTACCACTAGGGGAAATGGAAGTTTACTCAAATCAAAAGATTTAGAAGAAGAAGAATTCATACCTCCCTTACCATTTGGCATGCACGGTCGAGGTGTGGCCCATGAATCGTTGTGAAGTGTAGGCATGGCACGATCATCCTCAATCTCAACAAATTTACCTTTACTTGCTTGACCTTCAACTTTCCCACCAAGCTTCAAATTATCCCCGATATTATCTTTTTCAAACTCTTTCTCATCATCAGGTAGCTCTTCATTCACCTCAAAATCCTTACCAACCTTCTTACCAATTCGTGTAAAAATAGCATTTACCTCCCGAAGATTTCCTTCCGTGTTAATGGGCAAACCACACCTTTGAGTTATACTTGATCCTCCAAAAAGTTGACTAATTTGAGTCTCAATGTTTTTCAAAGGTGCTTCAACTCCGGTCAACCGAGTATCCGTAATGGCTTTGTATTGCTCCATATTCTTTACAAAAGCTGCAATAGTCTTTGCCATGATTTCTATTGCCGCTTCCTATTGGGGCTTTTGTTCTGGTTGATGTGGTTGATTCCAGGATCCAAGGGGTGCTTGTGGAAATGGTAGATATTGATGGTCTTGATTCGGATAGTGAGGAAAAACTTGTTGTTGTGGCCTTTGAACCATTTCAAGATCTTTGATTGCTTTCTCCATAGTTTCTATTTATGCCATCATCATCATTTGTTGGTTCACCTCGACTTGTTTTTGTTGAGTAAATTTCCCCGCATACCATTGCCTATCATTTTCGACACATATCTCGATAGTAGGATACGCAACTTGGGGTGTTAAACTCATAAAAGAACCTCCACTAGATGAATCAAGAACTTTCCTCGCTTCATTTCTCAATTCATTGTAAAAAGTTTGGACTTGCATCCACAACTCATTCCTGTGGTGGGGGCACTTTCTTGGAAAAGCCTTCCATAGATCCCAAACTCCATGCAATGATTACCCCACATGTTGTAGAAAGTTTGCAATAGCAGCCCTTATCTCAAAAGTTTTCCAAAGGGGAAAGTACCTTGACAAAAATGCCGACGTCACTTCTTCCCAAGAATGTAATGAATCATGGGCATGTGACTCAAGCCAATCAACCACACCACCTCTTAATGCAAAAAGGCATATCCTCAACCGGAGTGCATCATCACTGACCCCATTAATCTTCAATGTCCCGCAAACATCTATTGACTTCAGCAAGAACCGATACGGATCCTCTGTCTCTGTTTCATAGAAGAGTGCATGCTCTCTCAACAAATCCCATAAATATTTTTTGATCTCAAATTTATTCGCATCAATTGGAGGTAAGCGAATGGCATGATGTATAAACCCCGCATGTGGCATAGCATAATCCATTAAGGTTCTTTCTTTGCCTTGCCTTGGAGCTTGTCGAATTGGGACTTGTGGTGCTTGGTTTTGCACCAATTGGAGTAGAAAATTTTCAATGATTTCGGAGTCAAAATATTGGTTCGGATTGGGAACTTGAGCCTGAAGCATAGGTTGCTCGTGTTCCATGATGAGTTCGGTCATAAACAGCACAAATTCAAACAACCAAAAAACAGTAAAAAGAAGAAAAAAACCTAGTCCCAAATGTTTTGGCTATTTGCAAGATATCAACTGAATGATTTCTCCCCAGCAACGGCGCCAGTTAATTAAATCTTGATCGGCCTCACTAGGTTTCCAATCTAACCGGCATAGTACCGGGTCGACTGTAGTCTAGCTAGATGAGTCAAGGTCGTATCCACAGGGATAAATCTCAATTGAGTACCAAAGCGGCCCAAACATCTACTCTAGGTGTATTCATAACTCAAGAATTGGAATCTAAGCCAACTACAAATAAAAATGAAAAGGAAACTAAAAGTGCAATGAACTACAACTACAATGACTAGGATAATGGGGAAATGATATGAAACGAGGTGGCTCAGGTGATGTTCCAATGAACTAGATATGAGGTCTTGTGACTACTCGGAATAAAGTTTCACTAACGTGGACTTAGCTTTGCATTTTGTGTGTGCCATGAGTGCGATTTTATTTGTTATGTGTGATTGGTGTGTTGCGCCTTAGCAATTGTTCTTTTCGAGAAAAGTTTGGCGAATTTAAAAAAAAATTCATGACTTCAGTATTGAGTAGATACAATGATGAATCATTTTGAGAAATGTAACTAAAAGTTGACCACTAACATGCATAGATATGAGTTTCTGATTTAGCTACGGAATGAGATTATTCACGTATAGTTCCGACTCATGAACCCCGACTTTTAGTAAAGATTATGGTAGCTATAGAGAAGGTCCGGCTAGCTAGAACTTATATCATTAACTTTCGAGGCGAAATAAAAAGGTTACTTAGAGATAGACACAGGATGAAGGTCATGGCTCTTCTTTGACCCGCTAGAGCGAAATAGCCAACCCGGAACGTTTTATCCCTAGTCTCCCCGCCTCGGCCTTTCTTAGGATGGTGAGACCCCCCCATCCGAAAATGTTAGATTTTCGGTTTTTAGCCCATTCACCTAACCCCGAAACCTTTATTTTTGTGGTCTATATTCCCTTGGCCTCCCTCATGAGTGAGCTTAACTTTTATACTTTGGACATATGTGAGACGTATGACTCATGATTTGGGTGTCGGCTTGGTGAGTGAGTCTATATGAGGTGGGGTGACTGCACATTGGTGGTTGTGGTATTTTGGCTATCTTTTTATTCCATTTTATGATATTGTGTGTGGTGTTGTGTAGTAATTAAAAAAAAAGACAAAAAAAAGGAGAAAAAAAAAAGTGAAAAGCAAAAGGCAACCTTAATTACATAACAAAAAGCCAAGGTTAAGAAAAAAAATCTATGAAAAAAAAGTGAATGAAAAAGAAAAAAAAGAGGAATAAAATAGTCAAGAAATGTTATTAGTGATATTTTTGTGAAAAATGTAAAAAGTGTAATTGTTTGGTTTGGAAGAGTTGATTGAGAGGATGGTGTTTTTGGTTCTCTTATGGTATTCGTTTCCAGTGACAACCTTTTTAAGAGTTACCTTAGAGATTTATTTCGGTGATGACTGTTTTTGCGTCATATTTTTGGTTTTCTCTTGGTACTTGGGGTGAGTGATAATACATGTCCAATCCTACAGTTAAGCTCTCTTGCGCTTTTTCTTTTTGATATCCTTCTTATCCCTTCGGTTACCCCCATCCCTGCCGAACGTTACAAGCTTTCAAGTGCTACCCGACTGTGCCCGACTTTAGATAGCCCCGATTAGTGGAGATAGTTAAGAAGTGTAAGCCTATGGTCTAGCCCCGACGTCTCATATGTCTATAATCCAAACCGGGAGTTAGGGTAAATGGGAAGGAACTATCCACACACGCACACTATTACCGTGCCTTCGTATGTTTATGGTCATCTCTTTTTTATAGTTTGATGAATGACGCTTTATTGTTTGTGTTCAATGCATAAGTGATGACTCTTTTCGAAATCGTCATTTTTCTCGAGGACGACCAAAAGCTAAGTGTGGGGTGGTTGATGGAGTCGATCCTTTCATGCATTTCACACGTGTTTTACCCCTACTTTGTAGCACTTTGAGCCTCATTTCTATCATATAAGCACTCCTTCATGCTATTTTTATCACCTACGTTTCCACATTGCACTTAATCAAAAATCTCGTTTTTATTGTTTTTTTTGTCAAACATTTTTATTGTTGAAATGTGGATTTTTATAGCACATACGGGGTATCTTGTACCCTACGGAATTACGCTTGATTGTTTGTGTGTTATTTTAGAGGTTCGATTATTTAAATGATCGGGAATGATGAGATAGGATGAAGATGGCCGAACCACCTCTCCAATGCACCCCAGTTCGTCAGTCAAACAAGACCCATGCTCGAACCTCAAGCCCAGCCAAATTGCTATTTGTTTTCACTATATAAATGATAATTTAATGAAATATAAGACTTATAATAACATTATATATTATAATGGTATATATTAGTTAGCTGATTTGGACGTGGGTAGCAATTTTCTTTTCAGCAAACTTAGATAATAGACTAAGAAAATAAGATTATTATAATAGAAGATAATAGTAGTTAGCAATACAGAGACATGGACGAAGAGCAGAGCAGCTCGACCTGGGCATCTTTGAGCCGAGAAGATGGGTGCTCCAAACTATCAATTTAGTCTTTTAATTTAGCTATTGAGTGAAATTATTGCTGGGCTTTACTCTACTATGGATAATTCACCATCTTCTTTCTGGATTTCATGGGATTTGAGCTCTATTCATTTATTACACACTAAATTGAGGTACAATTTTGTTTTAGGTAAATTTCTTGTTTTAATGGCTTTAGATGCTATGAATTGCTTTGTTATCGTGTTAATCATGAGTAGCTAAGTCAATTGTTGCGGGTGATGAGAAAATGAACTAGATTTCTTGTAATTGCTTGGATTAAGTTGGGTTGTCTTGTATGTCCTCGAATTGTTCAAGTCTTGGTGATTGCTCTTTATGGGTGTGATTAATTCGCGACTAATTGCATCATCTTCTTACTAATTCGAGGCGTAATTGTAAGAATCGGTATGGACACTAGTCACCATGAAAACATAGTAAAATCATCTAGCGATAGAATTGGTTTCCAGTGTGTGTGTTACCTAATCTTAGATTGGGCAATTCATAGAGTTTTACGGCATAATTGTTCATCCTAATATAGTCATAGCCGATAGGTTTGGTGTTTGGTTATAGTACGTTGATGCGAGAGATCGATTGACGTGAATATAGTGAATTGCACCTTGAATACTTTGATAACTCCTTAGTGAAGCTTGGTTTCAAGTATTTACAAGTGCCTACATCTAGCTCATTGGAACATCACCCGAGCCACCTTTGTTTCATTACATCTTCGGTTCATTCAAATCACCATAGCTTTAGTTAATTGCATTCATAGCTTGTTTTCCATCACTTAGTTTAAGTTGCATTTTTAGCTGATCAAAAATCACTTCTCAAGTTATGGATACACTTAGACTAGATGTCCTGGCCGCTTTGGTACTCAACTGAGATTTCTCCCGGTGGATACGACCTTGACTCACCGATTTAGACTACAGTCAACCCGGTACTCTACCGGTTAGATTGGAAACATGGTGAGGCCGATCAAGCTTTAATTAACGCCCTATGGCCAAATTAAAGAAAAAACATTTTCCTTTGAGTGAACTTGCTACAAATTCTGTATTTGATCTTATGCATAAAGATGTATGGTGGTGGGATTTTGAGGCATCCTGTTATGAATGGTCAATCCTTTTTTTTTTTTTTTACTATTGTTGAAGATTTTTCTAGGTATACTTGGGTTTTTCCGATGAGACAGAAATCTGAGGCTTCAGATTTGGTCAAATCTTTCTTCAAACTTGTGCTTACTCAATTCAAAAAAAATATCAAAGTTATTAGAAAGATAATGGCGATGAATTTAAGATGGAAGATTTCTTTCAGCAAAATGGAATTATCCATTAGATCAGCTGCGTAAGCACGCCTGAGCTGAATGAGATTGTTGAAAGAAATCATCCACACCTGCTCAATATGACCAAAGGTTTAAGGGTCCGACACAATATGCCAGTAGAATATTGGGGATATTTCTTATTTCATGCTATAAAGCTAGTCAACGAAACTCCAACACCTTTATTGAATGAGATCAGTCCTCATCAAGTGTTGTTCGAATCCAAACTTGACTACATTGTATGTAAAGTGTTTGGATGCTTCATTTTTTCATGCATTCTTGAGCAATTTATAACTAAGTTTGATTCTAAATGCAAAACTTGTATTTATCTTTAAAGGTGCTATCTTGATGGATATTACCAACAAGGATATTTTGTTTCTAGAAACACTCAATTTCACGAGACTTACTTTTCTTTGTTTAAGCACTTTCTAGATAAATCAAGATGCACTACAGACATGCCTCCCATTACCTCCCCTTGAAGATTTAGATGGATCGATAATACACAATAAACACTCTAGAGGGGGTGAATAGGGGAATGAGGCTGGGATCGGGTTAAAAGGGCTTTATAGTGGTAAGCAACGGGTAAGGGTTAAGCCAATCAGGTAAATAGGCTGGGGGTTGTTGCGCCAAATTTAGACGACACCCGGGTTAGGCTTTGTAAAGGAGAGGCCTTCCAGAGTTCGTTTGATGGATTAATTAAAATAACTATTTAATTTATTAAAATAAATATAAAATAATAGAATAATTTCATAAAATAATTTAATAATTAAATAATTAAGTTAAATTAAACAAATAATTTCCTACAATATAAAAATAAAGAAGGATCGCCATATGATGTAAAATTTAAAGCTTCATGACTAGTTAGTGCAGAGGTAAAATAGTAAATGTACACACAAGGGATATTTCGGTAAAATACTCAAACTTTCATGCAACAAGGGCTCATTTTTCAACAAATTACACAGATGCAGCTGCACATAAGTAAGCTGAATACAACTCCGCTAAACATTAGCCAGCAGAAACTTCAGATGTAGCCCCAGAATATGTAATGGACAACTCTGAAGGTTTAATGAGTGTTGGCCATCACCAGAAACAAGCCAATCATAGAATGTTTACAAGGGTCAGTTTTGAACTAGACTTCTTTTACAAATATACTCCGACTCCCCATCAACTGACTCAAGTCATGAGTCTTGAAAATCATTCTTCATAATATGCTAAGTATGTATGTATTATTGATGCAATCACAAATCCAAAGACACAAAACCATGCAATTAAGCATTATCAATGGAATGAAGCAATTAAAAAAGAGATTGATGTATTGCAAAAGACCAACACATGGGAGATAGTCACCCTAGTATTTGGAAAGAAACCAATTAAGTGCAAATAGGTCTACAAAATCAAATATAACAGACGGATTAATATAAGGACAAGCTAGTAGCAAAAGGCAACACTCAAACCCATGACATTGATTATCATGAAATTGTTTCGCCAGTTGTTTATATCACCACAATCAGAGATTTATTGGCAATTGCAGCTATGAACAACTAGAACTTACATCAGATGGATATCCACATTCTACATGCAGCTTTCATTAGGCTTCTCAATTGATAAGCCAAATAAAGTATGCAGATTGATCAAATCCTTATATGGTCTCATACAAGAAAGAGGAAGGGGAAATATAAATTGATAGTATCACTAGAGCAATAAGGCTTTGTACAATCCAAGCATAATCACAACATATTTACCAAAGGATCTAGAAAATCTTTTATTGCATTGCTAGTGTATGTAGATGACATCATAATTGCAAGTCCATATTTGAACAACATCTAGAAGGTTAAAGATCATCTGCACAACCAGTTCACTATTAAGGATCTTGGAAAATTGAGATATTTGATGGCCAAAATAGTGACTTCCAACTTTAACCGGAAGAGTACTGGGTTGGAAGAACTACAGTGGCGAGCAAGGTCATATCCCACGAGGAATTAGTCAAGTATAACAATCACGCTCGTATTTAGTTTAGGTTCAAAAAAATTGGTGAAGTTAACTGTTAGGAAATCAATGTAGAAATGCATCGGAATTTAAAATTTTGATTTCCTTTTACCAAGATCGACTTCGTTCAAGCAACAATCATAAAAGAAGTAAACGAGAAAATTACCTTGGATGATCTAAAAGATCGAAGGTTTATCGTTTACAAAGGAGTAGTGGTGCATGGAGCCGCCCAAGCGTTCGGCCTTTACCGCTAGTCCACACGAACAACCCGCCGGAATCCCGCCTTGGATTTCTAGTAGAAAAACTCGGTTGCTAGACCGACCTTTTCTCTCTCTCAAAAATCTCTCTAGGAAGCTCTTAATTTTTTTTAGTAAATTAGAACTATTCTAATAGTGATGAAACAAAACAGCTAGACACCCACCTCTTATATAGAGGGAAGTGGCGACCCCTATACATCTCTTACCCAATAGGAAAAGCTTCTGAGTGGAGTAGGGAGAAAGAAAACATTTTACTAGTAAAATAAGAAAAATATCTTTGATTGATTTATCTCATTAATATTCAATATCTTATATTAAATATTTCCAACATATATATGGCCAATATCTAAATTGAATATATCTTACCATATTATATATATATATATAAATATATATATATATATATATATATATATATATATATATATATATATATATATATATATATATATATATATATAAATTACACATGTGTATATATCACGTATATATACTATACATATATCTATATATATTAATATCCAATTTTAATACATCATAATATAATACTATGATTAATTAATTTATAAAATCCATGTGTATCATATACAAATATTTAATTTCGACCCATACACACACACATATGTGTGTGTATATATATATATATATATATATATATATATATATATATATATGTATATATATATGTATATGTATATATAATTAATCAACATAATTAATATCTTGCATTATATTTATTCATAATAAATAAATACCACAAAAATAATTTATCACTATAACACTTTATAGTCGAGATAAAAGTTTCCTTATTTTGTTATCACTATAACCTCATTTTAATTCGGCAAGATGTTCTTATGTGTGTGACCCGATAGACTTCCGAATATGTTGGTAGTAGGCATCAAGTGCATTTACTAAAATACCCTTCATACCTAACGATCATGAATAGCGTCTAGCAACACGTCATGACCCCAAATCATCGGAAGAGTCAAATGCAATGACTACTCTTTCATGTGAAACGGTTACCGTGTAAATAGAATCGTATCGCTGTAATAATTTCCATACGGTCGTATCTAGTGTGTCAAACTTTAACGACCATATCTTATAATCTGGATATACTACTCTCTCAAAGTAACACATTACTTCTGCTTTGCAATGACATTCGAGAACAAGACATTCCTTGTAAGAAGACCCTTTAGGATATTTACTCATACCATTAGGATACGCGATTTCCGAACAAGCAACATGAATCCTACACATGCTTCAGTATAACACCCAATCACTACCGCAAGATCGCCCCTTGGCTAGGGGAAACCTCAATAGCGTCAAAACATGACAATCCACACTGTGATGTCATGAAGACTCCAGTCTTAGGATAATTACACAACTATCATATAGTGCGACACTTAATAAAGTAAGTGGGACAGTCTAACGTAAGCATTCTCTAATACACTTCCACGTACAGTCCAAGTGTCCATACACTTCGATAGAAAGATATATCCCTATCTTCATAAGATAAAAGACATTTAATACATGCTAGTCTAACTATACTATTAATGTCCCGTTTAATAGCACTTACGACTAGAGGCATTTTGTATCAAACCTTTTAAAGTGAGTCGAGATCTCATCAACCATAATCACCAATATGATTTCTCTTTCATAGTTTGACACTAGGAACGTTATCATATATACAATATCATAATTGGTTCGTAAAATGAACAAATATATAATAAGAAAAAAGCCATTTATTATATGTATAAACATAAAGAAATAGTATAAATGATCCGACCCTGTCGGATCCGGTCCAACCCGATTGGGGTTAGCACACTATTTCAACAATCTCCCACTTGGCCTAAAGCCAATCACTCACACACACAAGACCAAGTTGAAAAAAAAAGAATCTCATGCAATACTCGCAACCAGCTCTAAGCGTGAACGGATCACTATCCGTGGGGACCCATACTATCTTCATAACATGCTCCAAATGATCAGGTCGAAAAGAACCGCCTCAACACACAAATGAATCTCTGATGAGACCCTGGTCCCTGCTTCATGCAATGAATCCACTACTATATTAGCTTACAGTAAAAGTGGAAAAACCGTACAAGGTTCAGGAATGAACCTTATAGATCCACGTACTACTCCCACTGCGCCTCTCAAGCACTTCTGTGTTTTGGCCCAGTTGTAGAATTTATAGTGATCTCTCGCTGATAACATTTCTAGTTCACTGTATCACGTAATTAAAGTGACTGGAAACCCAGACTGTAGCTCCCACTATCTTCATAAGACTCAGGGTACATATCTGTATATCCATGTTTATTCGATTCAAAGTTTCAATAAACTAGGAACCATCCTTAACACCTTAATGACATTCTCGACATTTACCAGAATCACCTTCACACATTCTCATGATTCCTCATTCAGTATGAATGTCTAGTTTAACTCACAAAACTTATGATATGGATCCTATTGTTGCAGCAAAGGGAACATTCCATAAGTATCATCTTTCACCTTATCTTTAGGACTGACGTCCTGTCATAGATAGATCCCGAGAATACCGGCTAGTATTATTCTTTGATGTGACCTATGCTAAACTCTTTTAGCATCTCATCTATGTAGGTGAACTGTGATAATTAAGCAGTATCAAATTCTATCACTAAAGATTCTTATTTCTAAAATAAGAACTGCCATTCCAAGAGCTTTCATAAAAACCTTGAACTACAAAACTTTAAATGACTGTGACGCGGGGTGTGATCTCTTGAGAATGATATGTAATACCTTACTCAAAAATTGTAACACTCCCACCAACCTTTTTGCTCATCAGGCACATCTTTACTTTGGGTCGAACAAACCCCTTTGATTCTTAGAGTAAAGAACTTACATAGAGAAAGTTGTTCGAGTCCATAAATGGATCTCGTATGCATACATTTCATATTGTCTATGAACATCAAGCCATTGGCCCAATGTTTTCTACACTATCCCATAGTCACAATACATGACTACAACAAGCCTTATCTGAATAGACTTAAGCGTAGCTGGTAGCAAGAAGGTAATTACAAGGTTTACACCCCATAGCCTTCATCCATCAACTCATCTTAACTAGTAATTGTAGCATCATCCATGTTAGTCTTTCTCAAAGACTTGCCATACCTTTTAGAGAAATTCCCTCAGGTAAGACAAACTAGGTTTAAAACCTGGTTGTCACGCATGGAATCTACATCAGACATTACGGCTCCAAGCCATATCTCTTAACCTTTCCTTTCAAACATTTCTATATAAGTCATGAAATCTTCATTCTTCCAGATGAACACGCTAACAGTCTTTTCAAGCCTGTGGTCATCTGCAGACTCATAGAATACTTGTGTGCATTGAGCAGTGTCCTACACCTCATCAATGTGGTGCCTGCTCATGTTCCTTGGTTGAATATCCCTTTGTTGTTCTCAAACTCCTTTGAGATCTAAATTTAATCCCACTGTTTCTTTTGGAAGAAACACTTCCCCTAGAAGACAACATGTTTGGAGAAAAACACTTTTGCTCTATGGGTAAGTAAATAATATCCAGCGTACTTGCTAAGACATTCCAAAAAAGTTACATATGTCATACTACGCTCTAAGCCTTTCGGACTTTTCCACGACAATTCTAAATCATCTATTAAGATGGATTTGATGTCATCATCTTCCATGTCCGATATGGAATTCATTCAACCTTATTTCAGAACTTGGTTAAGTATTTGTTTTGAATAAGGGAACTTTCCCAAAATGAGTAAGGGATACTTTACATGCCTTACACTGCACCTTTATCGTATAAAGTGCTATTTCCATTTTAGAAACACAATCTAATTGTGTATCCCAAAATGGTGTCCTTCAAGAAAGAATCTGATTCCATTTCCAGACAACTTTTGAAACACCCTTTAGGTATTAATTACTTCAATCCAATTGAAGATTAATTCCTACGCAGTTCATCAATCTCATATTCGTAATAGTTTGAACTTTTCAGACTTTCTGAATTTCATACTTCTCTAAGTACTTGTGACCATTTCTAAAATTATCCAAAGAGAGTAATAAATAATAATTTATGATATTCATTATCATAAGCCAACAAACATCAATATGTTTAGGTTTTAGTCAATTTTCTAGACTTTATAACCCTTTTCATAAAAGGGAATTTGAGTCATCTTTATATAAGATGCGTATCACCCGCAAGATTCATAAGCACATGATTCAGACTGTTAGATGTAGTGCCCGAAAGAAAATTTATGTAAATGTTTTTTATGACAGATTTTATTATTCATCTTATTATTTGCTATGTTCTTATAAAGTATACACTACTACAAACCCTAAGTATATCAGTATCTAACCACTTAACTCAGTGTATGGCATGCACGTGAGGATTGAGTTAGTGGTGATATACTTGAACTGTTAGTCCATGGTGAACATAATTAGAGTTTAGAGTCTCATGATTAAAACACCAATAATGCGGCCAGAACACCTTAGGGTGTGATAGTCTTATCCGGACTGTCGGTAGAGGGTACCTAAGTAGGGCATTTATATATGATGGCATTCATATAGGACTGGACCGATTTAATATGTATTTCTTGATATAATTCCGTAATCAGGAAATATTATTAAATCATTAGATGATAATATATGGATTGACCTTAATCCTGAGGTGATCACAGGATGCTGCTTGTCTCGGGGTAGTGTTTGATGTGTTAGTTACGGATCACTTTGATTTGTGATCCAAGTCACTTCTCGTTGGCACTATTCCCTGATGAGTGAGTAGTTCTGGTTTTCACAGACATGGAATCCATTCTTTCCTATGGGAAGAAAAGAGACAGTCCCCTTATTTGTGAGCCCTAAGAAAATGATCGATGGGCCCAGTTCATATTAGACTAATTAGCTACTTGTCAGATATGTGAACTAATTGATCACTAGGGGGTTATGGTAAATAAGGATAAGTGATGACGGTCAAATTATACCCGTAAAAGTCATCAACGTAGACCTTAAATCGGGACTAATAATATGTATTTTATATTAAATCACATGTTTATATTTATTATTTAATGTTTTGTGATTTATAAAATATAATTTGGTATTTATCCATTTTATAAGATATAATTTGGTGATTATCCGTTTTTATTATATAAATCGGTATTTATCCGTTTTTATTATATTTATCCGTTTTATTTAAATATGATTTATTTTGGGATAAATATCTATTTTTCAGATTTGGATAATTATGGAGGATAAATACAAAAGAAAGAATTAAATCTCAAGATAAATCAAAGGAAATTCAAGATAAATATCGGATTAGCACGAAAAGATCGGATAAGCATGACAAAAGCCGGCAAACCAATCCGAAGAGAGGCGCCGACTTTGGGACACGCACCAAGAGGGGGGGCGCATTTTTGCACCTTATTTTGGAGATCGGCCGAGAGTTATCTCTTATTTGTTTTGACATTTTGATGTATATCTCTTAATTAGCTTGAACCCCTATAAATAAAGGCATGTTATACACGCCATAAACACACTTCTTTGCACAATACATTTTTTTTACACTTCTCAGTTTATAATAAAATCTTCAGTTTTTCTTAGAGCAGTTTTTATGCAAGATCTGCAATAATGTAAGTTCTTGTATTTATTTGTTCTTAGTTCTTTGTAATTAAGCCCCAATTATTGTTTATTGTTTGAGGTTGTTCGTTCTTCACCGAACGATGTAGATCTAAGGATACGATATGAGGCAGTGGGGATTCCTTGTCTATAAGGATCCACACGTCCGATCCGTTATCCGGTGACCTATAGATGACTTTGGTATGATCAACAACCGTGTTTTTAGTAGATCTATATAATTGCTTTATGAATCTCTATTTTATCCGTTACGTATGTAGAAACGCTAAGATTTAGTTTTTCGCCGCGTCAATCTAGCCACGTCTTTATGGTGTGATTGTCCACCTAGAATTTCTTATCTTAGTAGGTATGGCTACGGCTACGTTGCTCGTCTGTTTTAATTAGCGTATGGTTAGGAAATACCAATATAGGACTCCTAGGTCGGCTCATGAATTGATCTTCCGGGACTTTCAGCGAGATCTAGATCTGTTCTGTATTAGGGAATTGAGCTCACCTAGTTATACGTAAATCGTAGATTAACATGAGACCGTCCAAGTAATTGTTAATGGGACAAGAGACTGATGCGATCGTCTAGAAGTAAGCCTGAAAAAAGGAATGTTGCCTAGGTGAGGAATACGGTTAATATCGGCATCCCTAGTTTTGTAAGCGTGCAAGTCATATGAGATGGAGGCCGAAAAAGCGAAGTCACGTGATGTAGCATAGTGATCCGGATGGCCTACCCGGAGCTAGATCTAGTCTAGGGGATGACTCCCGTAGCCAATATAAAAGAAATACGGATCGGATTAATAGTTGTCGAGTCTAGCTTAATTATATAGAATCTCTAGATCCGACGATAAAGTAATAATTGGGGAGGTTAATTACGTTGTTTATGTGTTGTGTCGAGTTGTGTCCTTTACTTTTTCTTGTACTTCGTTGGTCGTAGACCGCCTTTGTGTCCTTGATATGAATAATTAATTGTTTGTATATAAAATGATCCACAATTTGGTTCCCCGTGGGATCGACCTTGATTCGCTATAGCTATACTACGATGGACCTAGTCCTCTTGCTAGTATTGGGGTATGGTGGTCAAGTACTTTTAATTATTACTTGATCTACGTGCATCAAGTTTTTGGCGCCGTTGCCGGGGAACCAACGGTCAATTTTATATATAAATAATTTTTTTATTCATGTTAAGTTCTCTGTTTTAGGGTCTGTTTTTTATGTTTTTGAGTCCCTCTGGTTGTCTGTAAGTTGTAAAAATTCCAGAATCTGGAACACTGGTTTCACTCCCAGCGAGACTGCCTCTCGCTGCCAGCGAGCCTGGTTCTGTTTTCTGGGACTTCGCGTGTCTGTTTATCTCCGTATGTTTAAACCGTAGGTCTGATAGCAGCATGGGAAACCATGTTAAAATCAGTCTACGGTCCGTTTTGTTTTTCTTCTGTTTGCAGAAACCAGGGAAGCAATAATCCGAGTCGGTAATTTTTTCGCGGGCGCTGAGAAAATAACCCAGCAACATGTGGAGCTACGAATCTGCGATGGGAAAAGCGATGGAAGCAAAACCTTTAAAGAACCAAGATGGCTCCGAGAAAATAAATATTAAAAGGTTCGAATTATTTGTGGTACAATGTTGAAGGCAAGGTACTACCTTTTTTTTGCTTATGTTTTACTATCTTTTGGTTTTTTTTGAACATAAGTTAGTCTTTACATGAACCTGAATGAGAATCTTAGCCCGGAGTTGGTTTGTAAGATTAATTTATGAGTGTGGAAGGTTCTGCCCCAAATCTGTCTCATCTAGAGGGTGTAGGGAAACATGTAGTAGTTGAAGGAAGCAGTGAATAAAGAGTTCCTCGTAGTTCTGTCAAAATCTCATTGTCCTATGCATGAGATTGCTTCTACTGGCCATAGGAGCAACAATTTGTGTAGTTTAAGCATCCGCAATCTAAAGAAGACGTTGAGTTTTGAGAGAGCATAATGAAGCAGCATTATAGAGGATGTTATTAAAATAAGTCCCTAGGACTAAATCTCATAAGAATTCACTGATTCCTAAAACGAGAGCAGAGGTAAGAGCTTTGTATAAATGATATGGATAAATGTCGTTTCCTAGGTCTCGCAACCAAGGGAAGGGCATTAATCCGCAAAAGCGACGAGCCACCTCATATCGTACTCAAGGGGTCAACATCTGGCGATCCAAGAAGGATGACTGACAAGGATAACTTTTGGAAAGTCAAGCTGAGGATTTTAAACTCAGAACTACTTCTAAAACCCTTAGGATTTCTTTTTAGTTTTTCAGGTTTTGTTTTCTTTGAGTCAAATAAGAGTAACGTGACATATGTTGAGGTTTTTTATTTTGCCGTGTTCCAATGGCCATTGGGCTAAGGATGTGCAAAACTTTTTTACTCAATATAGGCCACGTGAAGTAGAGTTCCGTAGGAGAGTCGAGAAATTGCTAAAGAAAAGGAAATTTAGCAATCAACCTTAAGATGGAAGCATTAAGAGAGCTTGAGAATTACCGAAAATGTAACGAGAGAGAGATTGGTGCGAACAAGAACAATTTTGGTCAACTACCAAAACTTTTTAGAATGGCAATCCGAGTGAAAATCCAAAGTTGTGTGCAATTCGTTCTGCAACTATCCTTATCCTTTCCTTTGTACCTTTTCACCCTTCAACCTTTTCTATTCTCTCACCCATCTACCTCACAGTTCACATTTCTAACCATTCTTTCATCCCCTCTCTTTCTTTCCATCTATTTCACTCTCCCAACCTCCCCAATCCCATAAACAATTCCGACCCAAAGACACAATTTCTTACCCACCCTTTATCTTTTCTTACCATCTTTATGTATATCTTTTTCTAAACCCATCATACTCTAAACCTCCATTTTGTTTACAAAATACCATTGTGTTGCGGAATTTGAATATTGCTAAGTTTTAATGATTATCTTTTATCATTTTGGTTTTCATGATCCTAGTTTCGGGGTAAGTGTAGCTCGACCCTAGCTCGATTTTAAAAGTTTTTGGTTCGATCAAAATACAACTTATCTTTCTACCGGAAGTTTTAAATTTCACAATTTTACGCCTATTCCGGCATTTCGAGATGATGAGTTTCGTTCTAAAAATATCACATCGATCCAATCGTTATACCTTACCAAGTTTCTCTTTTATTTGGATTAAATATCTTATCAATCCAAGTAAACCTCGTGTTCTCCCATGAGGTAATGCTTTTTGATCTTTGTCTTCTCCACCCGGTTTTAAGCACATTTAAGCGGTAGAGATTATAGATGAAGATTAAAATCTTTAGTTGATTGTTTATCTTTCTTTCTATTTAGTATTTCTATTTTTGCGTACGAACGAGTAGTTTTAACTCTTTGGTTTTCCTTGTCATTGGTTGTATGAAATAAAGTGGCTTAAATTGTTTTCGGATATTTTATATCTAATTATCGCCACATTATTTTGTAACTCCCATTGACATGTTATTAACGATCTCGTGGAGTTTCTATTTGGTTTGCTTAAACGGGTTTTCACTTGCTTCTCCACGACGTGCTTGAATAACTCCGATGTTCGCATCTACTTGAGAGCCGTTTCCGAGCTAAGTCTTTTTCTTAAATTCTCATTTTTATTTGTCATTGGGGACAATGCCGAGTTTAAGTGGGGGTAGGAGACTTAGCCATGATGCTATAATTGAACAATGGAATGAAACGGTGAAAAATTGAAAATTTTGAACAAATGCCAATTAATTGTCTCGTACCCTTAGAATTGTGAGTTCCTAGCTAAGAATTGATAGGAAAGGAACCAAGTTGCATAATTACGTGATCATATTATACTTATGTGAATGTAAATTTAAGGATATTCATGCCAACTATTGCAAGTAGTTATTTATTATTTGATTACTCAAAATGAATCGAGTTTTACCACACAAATCATAATAACTGAAGAATTATGTGTACATTGCGTAGACGATTGGTTATGTAGACTTAGTGTCGAAATTTATCTCGCTCGATGTATTCCTATCTTCTAGCCATCAAAGCGGAGTAATAAGCTTGAGAATTATCTCGTGTTTTGACAATAAGTTAAACACTCGGGCTTGTAGTAACATTACCAAAGTAGCCCCGCGCTTGTGGTAATATTCAATGCTATGCATGATCTAAGATAGGGGGATACTCTAAAAAGTTTTCTTCCTTGAGATTGATAGTATTTGAAAAATATGAAGAATTGAAGAAATTCAACTTTTAAGAGGCTTTGAGTAGTACTCGGTCTCCAAGTCCAAAAACCCTATAGATACGCTCTTGCTTATTGTTCTAGTGCTTTAACCATTGCGAGGCTTAAGAAGTGGGAATGCGATGTTGGTAGGTTGAGATTACGAAGTTAGCATAAACTCTAATCGGCTTCGATTATATAAAAGCGAATGCACATGCACACATCACTTCGGTTCATAGAGAGTAGTGAATAATGGATATCTTATGAGCATGACTGGTATGAGTTGACTCGAGCTTCTCGCGTAAGTATGATTTGACCATGTCAATTGTTTTCTTGGGGAATGACTTATTGATGCTTTGTTCGGGACGATCAAAGTCTAAGTGGGGGGTAGTTGATGACGGTCAAATTATACCCGTAAAAGTCATCAACGTAGACCTTAAATCGGGACTAATAATATGTATTTTATATTAAATCACATGTTTATATTTATTATTTAATGTTTTGTGATTTATAAAATATAATTTGGTATTTATCCATTTTATAAGATATAATTTGGTGATTATCCGTTTTTATTATATAAATCGGTATTTATCCGTTTTTATTATATTTATCCGTTTTATTTAAATATGATTTATTTTGGGATAAATATCTATTTTTCGATTTGGATAATTATGGAGGATAAATACAAAAGAAAGAATTAAATCTCAAGATAAATCAAAGGAAATTCAAGATAAATATCGGATTAGCACGAAAAGATCGGATAAGCATGACAAAAGCCGGCAAACCAATCCGAAGAGAGGCGCCGACTTTGGGACACGCACCAAGAGGGGGCGCATTTTTGCACCTTATTTTGGAGATCGGCCGAGAGTTATCTCTTATTTGTTTTGACATTTTGATGTATATCTCTTAATTAGCTTGAACCCCTATAAATAAAGGCATGTTATACACGCCATAAACACACTTCTTTGCACAATACATTTTTTTTACACTTCTCGTTTATAATAAAATCTTGAGTTTTTCTTAGAGCGAGCTTTTTATGCAAGATCCGCAATAATGTAAGTTCTTGTATTTATTTGTTCTTAGTTCTTTGTAATTAAGCCCCAATTATTGTTTATTGTTTGAGGTTGTTCGTTCTTCACCGAACGATGTAGATCTAAGGATACGATATGAGGCAGTGGGGATTCCTTGTCTATAAGGATCCACACGTCCAGATCTGTTATCCGGTGACCTATAGATGACTTTGGTATGATCAACAACCGTGTTTTTAGTAGATCTATATAATTGCTTTATGAATCTCTATTTTATCCGTTACGTATGTAGAAACGCTAAGATTTAGTTTTTCGCCGCGTCAATCTAGCCACGTCTTTATGGTGTGATTGTCCACCTAGAATTTCTTATCTTAGTAGGTATGGCTACGGCTACGTTGCTCGTCTCGTTTTAATTAGCGTATGGTTAGGAAATACCAATATAGGACTCCTAGGTCGGCTCATGAATTGATCTTCCGGGACTTTCGGCGAGATCTAGATCTCGTTCGTATTAGGGAATTGAGCTCACCTAGTTATACGTAAATCGTAGATTAACATGAGACCGTCCAAGTAATTGTTAATGGGACGAGACCGATGCGATCGTCTAGGAAGTACGCCCGAAAAAAGGAATGTTGCCTAGGTGAGGAATACGGTTAATATCGGCATCCCTAGTTTTGTAAGCGTGCAAGTCATATGAGATGGAGGCCGAAAAAGCGAAGTCACGTGATGTAGCATAGTGATCCGGATGGCCTACCCGGAGCTAGATCTAGTCTAGGGGATGACTCCCGTAGCCAATATAAAAGAAATACGGATCGGATTAATAGTTGTCGAGTCTAGCTTAATTATATAGAATCTCTAGATCCGACGATAAAGTAATAATTGGGGAGGTTAATTACGTTGTTTATGTGTTGTGTCGAGTTGTGTCCTTTACTTTTTCTTGTACTTCGTTGGTCGTAGACCGCCTTTGTGTCCTTGATATGAATAATTAATTGTTTGTATATAAAATGATCCACAATTTGGTTCCCCGTGGGATCGACCTTGATTCGCTATAGCTATACTACGATGGACCTAGTCCTCTTGCTAGTATTGGGGTATGGTGGTCAAGTACTTTTAATTATTACTTGATCTACGTGCATCAATAAGATATTCTGAGTCGGGTTCACAGAGACTTCCCACTCAGAATGGACAGTCTATGGAGGGTTAGTCCGTATGTAGTGATTATATCAGTGGACGCTTATTTACTCATAGGGTTGAGTGTAAGTATATATCTATAAATGGTAGAGTTCCGTTTTGGGTTTATGATGGCGTAATCCCGGAATTAATAATTTAAGTATGAATATTCTGTTCGATGAATATTTTACTTAATTATTGGAGCTACTGGTTATAGGTCCAAGGTCCCAATGTGGCTCCTGTAATTCAGGTATTTTTCTTGGGTCTCAGTGATAAATAATTGGCTGGGCCAATTAATTGATATGCGAAATATTATTTAGTTGGGCTAAATAATATAATACACAGAAAAGACATTTTCTGTGGGCCTAAAACCGTAGGTGTGGCGCCTCCCATGTCATAAAGTGCAAGAATTGATTTTCTTGTGTGATTAATTATTTACTAGTTAAATAATTAATTAATAAAAGATAATTGATTTGTAATTGATTGATTGATTAATCACAATCTTTTATAAATGTAATTATCTTTTATTGTGATTCCTTTTAATTTATTTATTTAATTAAATAGAAACTTGGAGGCCAAGGATTTACTCTCCTATATAAAGAGAGTTCTTCCAAGACATATGAGAAGAATTTTTCGACATACACACACAAAAATAGAGAGAAAAACTTGTTTCTTATCTTGGGTTTCTGGTTGATGAAAAACTTGTAGTTTTTTCTTGGAAGTATATCAAGGAGGTTCTAGTACCAAGAATTGGTCTCCACCAACCACCGTATAGAGAACACATTGGAAGATCTTGGCTTCTGTTCCTGCTATTGGTTAGACATACTAAACCCCCTTGTAGGAATTTAGATCCTTTATTTATGTATTGTAATTTGTAAATCGTGATCCATCCGTTGCGCAAAGAAACTACATCCTTCATGTGGTATCGAAGCCAGGTTCCACGATTTATGAATTATATTTTAGATGAACGATTTAAAAGGAGTGGAATTGCATGTAGAAATTTTTATTTCATGCGTGTACAATTTTTGGTGTGATTGGTTGTTGTGTTTGTAAGAGATGGATTGGGATTGGCACTTATTTACCGTTAGATCTATTGTAGTTTTTTCGATTAGTATCGATTAAGCATAGGAATTGTAATTTAAATTTTATGCAATTTTTATTTCCGAAAAGTTTGTAAATTTTATGTAATCGATCCGGGTTCAAGATGTTGGTCCCTTGAAAAGGCTTTGGTTAAGTTTAGAGGGGGGGGGGGGGGGGGGGGGGGTGAATAAACTTAACACTTAAAACTTTGGAGTTAACAAATTTTGCAACTTCGGCGGTCACGATACTTCGATAGTCCGCGATACCTCGCTTTCCGTCGAAAAACAAGTAGTCTATTGATAGTTGAGTTTGCTGAATTTGTGCAGCGGAATAATATCAAAATTAAGCCTTAATACTTATTGTTAAATATGATACTAAGTATTAGATACTCAGTAGTGTATGTGTGTGATTTCAGTTGCTAGATTCAGTAGGTTGAAGTGTAAAATAAACTAAGTGCAGAATGTAAATGCTGAAAGTAAGTAGGCAGATTTTATAGTGGTTCCAGGTGGTGTAATCCTGTCACTCCACTCTTCTCCTATGCTGTTGGAGGTAATTCACTAGAGATCTTTGATGTTGCAGTTACAAAGATTCCTAAGGTTGCTTGTCCTTCACCAATAACTATGGCTTCACAACCGAAAAGCGGGAACAGGTAGGATTCTTTGCTCCCGAGTCTTCCACCGGTCCTTGAAGGGTAGGATTGCCTCTTCACCGGCTCCACCACAAACAATAGTCTTTCACACAACCGTGCTTCAGTTGTCTTCAAACGAGATTCTTTATAAAATAAAGATTGAATCAAATAAATGATTCAGTTGCTGCAGCTTGATTAAGATGATATAATCAGCAGCTTGCAGTCTTCAAGTGTGTATACTTGATGTGGCTTGAATGAAGAATACACTTGAAGAATTTCTCTGGATCAGTAGCTTTAAGTTCAGTAAGTTCAGCAGGGTGTTTTTCAGCTCAGTAAAGTGTCTCTTCAAAGTTTATCAGTGTTCATCATCTTGTTTCTGAGTTGAAAGTTCCTCTATTTATAGGTAAGAATGCATGTGACTTGTATTTGAAATTCAAATGTAACCGTTCCTTGTTTTTGTCCCATCTGATTTGCTTTCGGTCACTATTCATAGGACTGACACTGTCGAATTCCTTTTTGACAGTGCAGTTTGTCCACCCTTTGACTTATAACCATTGGATAAAAATCTGAATCATCCCAACGTTCTTTTAATCTCAGCCTTTGATTTGTTTGATAAGTCAGAGGTAGTTGGCTGTCATTTTTCATGTAATCTTCCAATGTAATCTTGAATTACCCGAGGTATATTATCAGCAGGTTCATCAGTCTACTGTGATACCTATCAGTCTGCTGAACTGCAATTTGCTGTGTATAAAATACAATGCAGCTGATTTCTTTTATCTAACTTTAATTTGTGAAGTTAGATTACACCTTTTTAAAATATAACCAAGTTCCAAACATCATCCAACTTATGGAACTTAGACCTTGTACACAAGGTATATGTAATCAGTTTAGGTCATCAAAAACTTGCCTAAATTCTGATTCCATATCCTTTACTTTAATTACTAAGTTTGATCCCTTAGCCTTCATTAACCGAGTTTGACCCCTCAGCCTTCAGTCTTCAGCAGGTTCCAGAAAATTCTACTGACCTAACTACCCTACTGATATTGACCAGTCTGCTGATATGAATCAGCTGACCTTTACAGTTCTTGTTTGATCAAACCTATTTATGAATCAAACTCTAATAAACCTATACATTTGATCTAGACATCTTTTTGCCTTTGCACTATAACAGCTAGTCCGGCACTCATCATCAAAACATAGAAATAAGTCCAACAATTTCCCCCTTTTTGGTGATGATGCCACTACCCTCACCTAACAGCAAAGCAAAAATATAAAAACAAGAACAGAACAGATTTCAGTCAATTCTCATTATAAATATTTGTTCACAGTTATTATAGTCTAGATGCAGCAAAGATAAAATATGATAAGTGTGCTGATCTACTGTCTTCTTTCTCTTTCTTGTCTAGCCTTCTCCACTTGTTCTTGGTAGGCTCTGATTTGTGCTATCATATCCCTCATCCATTCATTTTCAATCAGTGTAAAATCAATGTAGGGTTGACTTCTTTCCACCAATTCCATGCTTCAGGCATGAGAAGGTTTATCTGATTCACTTTGAATCCAAATTTCATATACAGTTCCTTGAATTCATCAAGTGAATCCTTTGCTTTTGTCATAGGCAAGTTCCTATCACCTCTGCCACTTCTTCCACCTCTTCCACTTCTGCCACCTCTGTTGCTTGCCCTTAAGGCTTTAATCCTTGCCTCCCAAACCTTCAATCCCAAGAAAGAGTTCAGTCCTTCATGAAACCCCTTGTCTTGATAAGGTTTCCTCCTGTTGTAGTACTCTTTCTTGTATTGCCTAAAGAGATCATCAGTGAGTTGAACTCTGCCAAGTGCAGGTTGACTGTAAGCATTGACTTCATCAATCCATCTCTTTTGTGCAAAAAGTCTTGCAGCCTCTTTTGCTGTTGTTTGGCCATCTTCCCCCTTAGTGACATCATCAACAAACCGGGACATTAGGCCATGAACACTCTCATGTGAGATAACCAGATTATTCAGTTGCCCTTCCATAATCTCAGTTCTTGTGTCAACTGCAGTAATCCTGGATTGCAAAGTTTGTTCCAGTAGATTGATCCTTTCAGTAACCTTAGGATCCAATCCAGCAGGTTGAGATGTTCCAGCAGCCTCAGCAGGCTTAGGTGTTTCAGCAAGCTTGTCAAGTTTTTGATGGATGGATATGCACTGTTCTTTCAAAAACTTATCTTTCAGTGAGTTCCCTTGCTTGATACCTTTCACTCCCATAGCAAGATCTGCAAGAGCATATTGATTTGAGGTAATGTTGGAGGCAACTGTTTCTGTAGTCCTCTCTCTGTTTTCCACCAAATTAATCAAATCATCAAATCTCTGCTCTTGCCTGTCCAGTTGAGTTCTTAGATTTGCAATATCATTTCTGACAGTCCTCAACTTTTCCAGGACATGTGCTGGTACTCCACCAGCCATTTCTCCAGTAGCTCCATCAGTAGGCTCTTCTACATTGTAAGTTTGCCTCTGTCTGCTGATTACCAGTGCCCAACTCCTATCTAGTCCAGCAGGGTTAGGTCCTTGATATTCTTCCAAGATAGGATCAAGAGCTGGTTCTTCAAAAATAGGGACAAATGCCTGTGGGGGATCAACATCAATATTTTCTTCTTCAGGCATTTGAAACTCCTCATCACTAAAGTCATAGTCCAGTAGCTGCTCATCCTTATTAACACCAGTCTGCCGACCATCTTTCCCTTCAGTGGTCTTAACTCGAGTAAGCTCCACTACAGCAGCCTCTTGAACAACAGGGGTTTCCTCCAAACCCAAAACTGGTTCCAACCTTTGTCTAGGTGCTGTTTGTAACTCAGCAGCCTGTACCTCCTGTTCCAACCTTTGTGCGAGTCTTGTTTGTAGACAACCGTACCTCCTCTTCAGTTCTTTGATCTTGTACAATTTGAGCCACAACAACCTGATCAGGGAATATATCCATATTTTCTTGTTGAAATTTCCTAATGTCAGCAATTCTTCTCAAAAGATTTCCAGTGCTGGTTAAAGTGTCTTCAGTGTCAATCCAGTGTTGATATACAATTGATTCCTCTGAACTGGCACTTGGCTCAACATGATCAGTAACTTGTTCATCACTTGAATCTACAGTCTGCTAGTCAACAACATGAGCAGCAGGTTCTTCAACAAATAATGGATCAATCTCACCAACCATTCTATTTGCACCAAACTCTATGCCCTCATTGATTTGTGCCTCTATATCATCAATGGTGAGATTTTCCTCTTCTTCATTTCTCTGTCCAGTTTGCTGTCTCTCAGTAGACTCTATAGCACCAGTAGACTGCCTTACAGTAGGGTCAATGAACATTGCAGTCCTACTGGTTTCTCCCGGACCAGATGGATGATTATCACCAAAATCAGATGATGAAGAATCATCATTATCTCCTCTTGGATCCCTAAATTTGATACCCTCATCTTTTTGTTGTTCATCAAACAGATCCATCAACCTTGATTGCAGCAGGGAGGTATCAATCAGATCTAGCAGACTTTCCACTCCTAATTTCTCAAAAACCAATTCTTCAAAATCTGTCAAAGGTTCTGCAGCTGGTTTCTGTCTCTTATAAAAGCCAAACTTCCACTGGAAGTAATCAGCCACCAGCAGGAGTTTTGGATCAACATACCCTTCTTTCCTCTTTTTCTAATGTTTTTCATAGGGCAGGAATGATCCTTTGGGAACTTGTCCACTACCTTGCTGACCTCCAAAGGTCTCAACAAGTAGATTCAATGTTTCTTCTACATATGCTTCAAGGCTAGTAGGTTGCTCAGGTTGAATGTTTGTTCCTACTACCTCCATCTGTACAACACTTGGTTCCCCCTGACTTACATGCTCATCAGCAGGGTTAGCAGCAGACTGCTCTTCCCCCTGAATTCTTGCAACACTTGCAGGGTCTTCAACCAATGCTTCAACTACCACAGCAGGTTCAGGTTCAGTGGTTTGTTGTGGGTCTTCAGTAGATACTACAGCAGGCTCAGGGTCAGTAGACTGCTGTATATCTCCAACAGATTGCTCAACAACAACATGTGCAGCTTCAGTAGATTGAACAGTTTCTACAGCAGGCTCTGGTGCAGTAGACTACTGTGATTCTTCAACTGATTGTTCAACAACAACATGTTCACTATCAGTAGGCTTAACAACCTCTTCTGGTGAGGAGTCAGTAATTTCCATAGGCTTGATGATAGTTAAGGGCTCAGCCTCAATAGCCTCTTCTTCCTCTTCTACTGATGCTTCTTCTTGGACTCTTTGTTTTTCCAAGATTTTCAATTCCTTTCCTTTGCCATACTTTTTCTTTGTGGAAATCTCCTTCATCCTCTTGGAGAGGGGTTCAATATCATCAGTTCTAGTAGACTTTCTCTTTCTACTAGCTTCCTTCTGTTGTTCCCTCAGAATCTCAACAACAGTTTTTCTGGCAGCTACAGCAGGGTCAGTAACCTCTTCTTCAGCTGGACCCTCAGCAGACACAACAATCTGTGATGTTTGCTTCCTTGTTCTTTTAGGTTTCAATACCTCTGTAATCTTCCTTGTATCTGCACCCTTTCTTTTCTCAGTAGTTTTCTTTGGTGCACGGGTTTGATGATTTCTTCACGGTTGCTTGACTCGCTCACCACCAGCATCACCATCATCTCCATCACTATCATCATCAGCAGCAGGGTCAGCAACATCTTTATCATCATCTAGACCAGGAATAGCATAATCAATTTCCTTCTTGTATCTAGACTGATTAATCTTCTCAGGTTCAATATCAGGAATCTCCAAGTGATTATGCAGGGTCTGAACCATTAAACCTAAGGGTAAGGCCTTTGATTTCCTTTTCCCTTCTCTGTCCTCCTTGGCTACTTTCTTCATGTAGTGAATGAAGTATCCAGCCCAATCGAATTTCAAACTTCTGCAAATGATCATCATCAGCTCTATCTTGGGTCCTGATAGAGTGTCCATACTTCCAATCAGCCCCAATACATTCTTTGCAATGAGCTTGCTCAGCAGGTTGTACTCATATCCAATGTGTTTCACATTGATGCCTGGAATTGATTTGATGTTTTTATCTGTTTTGATTTTGTCAACAAAATCCATCTTGGATAGTCCCATTGCCTCAGGATTTGTTGGACCACCCACTACTTCTTCAAAGCCAAAAATTTCCCTTAGTAGACTAGGGGAAACTTCAATCTCCTCAGCATTCACAGTTGTTTTGAATGCTTCACTTCCTTCTTCCACAACAATGTTTTTCCAAAAATCAATAACATTTGTGTATGAGATTGTTTCCAAACGTATGTTGAGTATGTTTTCTAATCCTGCAAACGTCCTTAATCTTCGACCAATGTTGATGGCCAAATCTGTTTTGTTTGCATCAACAACAAAGCCTCTAACACTTTGGCTTGATTCAATCTGAACATCAATCCTTTCCGCCATTGTTATGAGAAAAATTAGATGAAGAAGATAGATTGTAAATCTGTGTTCACACAGTGTAAAAACAGAGATATAGCAGATTTTGCAAGTAGAGAGAATCTGCTGCGTGTAGGTCTGTATAAATAGACAGTGAGTAGTTGTAACTGTCAGTGCACGTACATTGATGTTAACCACGATTAATCTGAGTAAATGCGGTCTTGACACGTGGCCCATAACTCCTCTATAACGTTTTGTAACCGTTAGATCGTGTTGACTTTGGTAATAAAGGATAGGATAAATATCCCACCAAACTGCTTTTTGACTTTAATAAAGTTTGACTGTGTAACGTTCTATTCAGCAGGGTTGTCCTCAGCAGGGTAGGCTCAGCAGTCTGCTGATAAAGGTGCTTTAGGAGCCTGCTGACAAGGTGACTCTGCTGATCCTTGATTTCTTCTTGTTTTGTTCAATTGATAATACAAGAGGAAGTTTAATACCAATGACTGATCTGTCAAGTGAGCTCACCCAACATGACAAAGACCAATCCCCTTGGCAACCTCATTTGATCAATTGTCCAAACATAAGTACATGGAATTGTTGATACCATTGACTAATCTGCTAAGTGAGCTCACCCAACATAGCAAAGACTAATCCCCTTGGTGAATTCCAGTACATTGCTGAATATCAGTCAACTTTTATAATTCCAAGTTCAGTTCTTAATTTGGCAAATCTTTCACTATCAAGTGGTTTAGTGAAAATATCAGCAAGTTGATTTTCAGTAGGGATACATAGAACCACCACATCCTTCTTTTCAACATGATCTCTTATAAAATGATGTCTCACATCAATGTGCTTGGTTCTTGAGTGCAAAACAGGATTTTCTGTGATTGCAATTGCACTTGTGTTGTCACACATAATTGGAATTTCCTTTTCTTCAATTCCATAATCCCTTAATTGTTGTCTTAGCCATAGTACTTGTGCACAACAACTTCCAGCAGCTATATATTCAGCTTCAGCAGTGGAAGTTGATATTGAATTCTGTTTCTTGCTGAACCAGGAGACCAGTCTACTTCCCATTAACTGACAAGTTCCTGTAGTGCTTTTTCTATCAATTTTGCATCCAGCATAATCAGAATCTGAGTAGGATATAACTTTGAAGCTTCCATCCTTGGAATACCATATCCCTACTCCTAAAGTCTCCTTTAGGTACTTGAGAACTCTCTTGACTGCACCTAAATGACTTTCTTTAGGTTTAGATTGAAATCTTGCACAAACACCTACAACAAAGGATATATCAGTCTGCTGGCAGTAAGGTACAACAGACTGCCTATCATCCTTCTGTATAAGGTCCGATCAACATCTTTGCCTTATTTATCTTCATCCAATCTGATGTTTGTACTCATTGGAGTTGATATCTTGGTGCTGTTTTCCATACCAAACTTCTTCAGCAACTCCTTGGTATACTTGGTTTGATGAATGAAGATTCCATCTTTCAAATGTTTGACTTGCAATCCCAAGAAGTAGTTCAATTCTCCCATCATACTCATTTTGAATTTACTCTTCATTAGATTTGCAAACTTTTCACAAAGTAAATCATTTTCAGAACCAAATATTATGTCATCCACATAAATCTGTACCAGCAGGGTGCTGTTCCCTTCACTGATTCTGAAAAGTGTCTTGTCAATGGTGCCTTTTGTAAACCATTGTCCACCAAGAATTGAGATAGAGTCTCATACCATGCTCTTGGTGCTTGTTTCAATCCATAAAGTGCTTTGTTGAGTCTATACACTTTATCTTCTTGATCTTTAACTTCAAATCCAGGAGGTTGTTGTACATACACTTCCTCCTCTAGAATGCCATTCATAAATGAACTTTTGACATCCATTTGATATACTTTAAAGTTCTTATATGCAGCATGTGCCAAGAATAATCTGATAGCTTCCAATCCCGCAACAGTGCATAAGTTTCATCAAAATCTATTCCTTCGCTTGAGAATAGCCTTTTGCAACTAGTCCGGCCTTATTCCTTTCAATGGTACCGATTCATCAAGTTTATTTCTGTATACCCACTTAGTACCAATGATATTTGCATGACTTGGCCTTTCAACTAGTGTCCAAACTTGATTTCTTTCAAATTCATTCAATTCTTCTTGCATAGCAATTATCCAATCTGGATCTGAAATTACTTCTTCAACAACTTTTGGTTCCATTTGAGATAGAAAGCAAGTAAACATATCTTCCAGTTGTCTTCTGGTCCTTACACATTCCTGTACATTGCCAATAACATATTCAGCAGGGTGATTCCTTAACCATTGTGGATTCTGGTTAGTTTGATTATCAGGAACCTCATCTTCAGTAGGGTCTGCTGTAGCTTCTTCAACAATAGGGGGTTCAGCAGATCCTTGAATAGCTTCAGTTGTTGCATCAGTAATGTTACCAGCAGAGTGTTCAGCAGGGGCAGTATCAGAAACTTTTAAGTCATTGAATCTTTCCAAGACTTCAACACAATCTGGATCAGTGACTTGTTGATTCTCAGCAGGTTCACAATCTTCATCTTCCATACCAGTGAACTTAGGTTCATCAAACACAACATGGATTGTTTCTTCATGTTTCAGTGACCTCTTGTTCAGTACTCTGAATGCCTTGCTGACTTAAGAATATCCCAAGAAAATCCCTTCATCTGACTTTGGTTGGAATGTCTTCAAATGAACCTTGTGATTTAGGATAAAACACTTGCTTCCAAATGGATGGAAATAGGATATATTTGGTTTCCTTCCATTCCAAATCCCATTAGGTGTCTTCAGCAGCTTCTTGTTCACTGATGTTCTGTTTTGTGTATAGCATGCTGTATTAACTGCTTCAGCCCAATATCTTTCAGGTAGCAATGCTTCACATATCATTGTCCTTCCCGCTTCCTTTAAAGTCCTGTTTCTTCTTTGAGCAACCCTATTTTGCTGAGGTGTACCATCAGCAGCAAGTTGATGTAGTACACCATTCTGTTCACAGTATTCTCTTATAACTTTGTTGAGAAATTAAGTACCCTGATCTGATCTTATTTTTACTACTGTTAAAATTTTCTCATTTTGTAATCTCTTTAAAAGATTAGGCATGCTTTTGAGTGTTACACTTTTCTTGTTCATAAATATCACCCAAGTGTACCTTGAATAATCATCCACAACCACTAAGGTGTATTTCTTTCCTGTTACACTTGTTGGAGTAATTGGTCCAAATAGATCCATATGCATCAACTCCAACACTCTAGTAGTTGATTGTTTAGTTTTTGACTTGAAGCTTGACATTATCTGTTTACCCTGCTGACATGCATCACATATAGCATCCTTTTTGAATGTGATCTCAGGTAAACCAATCACTAGCTTCTTCTTCACCAACTGATTGATATCATCAAAGTTCAAATGATTCAACTTCTTGTGCCATAACCAATTGAGTTCAGACTTGGTATGCACAATCAGGCAGGTTTCTGGAACAGCAGTAGACCAATCCACAACATACATGTTTTGTTGTCTTCTACCAGCAAGTACAACTTGATCACCTCTTTCACTAATGACAATACAGTTGTTTTTGTCAAAAATGACCTTGTATCCCATGTCACAGAATTGTCCAGTGCTCAGCAAGTTGTAGTCCAGTCCTTCCACATATGCAACATTCATGATTGTAAGTCCATTTCTCATAAGTGTGCCATATCCTCTTGTATATCCAAGTGTATTCTTGTTGCCAAAATTCACCCTTAGACCATCTTTTGCAACAAATTTTGATAAACAGTGCTTATTCTTTGTCATATGTCTGGAACATCCACTGTCAAGTACCAGACACCCTACAAAACAAAGTTAATAGATTTTAGGTACCCAAACCTGTTTGGGTCCATAGTGGTCAGTAGTAACCATGACTTTTGGTAAGTTTCCATAAGGTCTTCTCCTAAAAGTGTCATACTTTGGTTCATACATGTATTCCACACATCCATAAGTCCTAACAGTAGGTTGTGTAGGATTCACATATGTTTTCTGGCCTTTTGGTTTATAATGCTGTTTGAAGTGACTTTTGGTGTTAGAAGCATTAGTATAACCATTTGCTTGTCGTCCGTTAGGATGCCCCGTAATATGGAGTCCGTCGAGGTCCCCGCCGAGGCCTTTTATAAGTCCTCCGCCGAGTCCTTTCTTGATTCCTTTGCTTAGGTTTTACCCTAGCAGCATGGTTATACTGGTTGTTTCTATCAGCAGGTACATGAATATTCCAATCATCATCAGTAGGGAACAGTCTACCTTTCCCCCTGAGATAAGTATCCCTTGAATGTTTAACATTTTTGGATTTAGGATTCTTATCCTTGGAATATTTCTGACCTTTACCTTTTTGTGGTCCAGCAGACTTGGTAGCAGGTCTGCTATCAGTAGGTCTAGAAGGTCCAGCAGTCTTATTTTTGGATTTGTTCTTTTTGTTAGGAGCTGTTGACTTCTTTGACTTCTGATTTTGCTTCCTTGAAGTATTCTCAGTAGGTTTTACTGCCTCAGCAACCTTACTTGGAGTTGGATCTTGTGCTGTTACAAACTTAGACCAATTCTGGAACTAGGTTCAGTAACCTTACTGGATCCACTCTTTTTGGATTGTTGAGTTCCAAATCCAAGCCCTGTTTTATCACCATAAGGCTTTCCAGATTTGTATGCAGTAGAGGAGCAAGATGGGTCAGCAGATTCAGGGGCTGCTGGATGATCAGCAGGCTTACACTGATTCTGTCCAACATCTTTTTCCTTACCTTTGAGAACTCTTAATTCAGCTTTCAATCTTCCAACTTCTAATTCAAGAGCTTCTTTTTCAGCCTTCACAATCTCATAACCAGATTGTATTATCCTCAGTTGATTAAGGATGGCATCCAAAGTCTCATTATTGTCAGAATTTCTAGGATTTGAACCACAAGTTGATTCACAATCACTTCCAGCAGGAGTATTGATGGATACAATATTGTATACCTCCTCAGTTTCATCCATATTGGCCATCAAAGCATAGTCTTCCATATAAGCAACCAGTGCTGTGTCATCTGATTCATTTCCCTTTTCAGATTCCACTTCATACCCTGATTCATCTTCAGCAACCATAGCCTTCTTGCCATGTCTTCTTTGTTGACTCTTGGTCTTCAGTAGGTCTGGACAATCAGGTAAAGTGTCCAGGCTTCTTGCAGTTGAAGCAAAGATAATCAGGTTCCTTAATTTGTTTTAACTCAGGACAGTCAGGTTTGAAGTGTCCTGGTTTCTTGCAATGAAAGCACAGATAGTCATTATCTTTCTTTGATTCTTCTTTCTTTCTTTCAGTAGGCCTTTTTGTGAAGTTTCTTGCAGGGGCCTTTCCTGTCTTCATCATCTTGATTTTCTTGCTCAGGAGGGCAATCTGCTCCTGCATTTCATCCAACAGATCATCTTGTCCTCCTGATGTTTCTTCTTGATGTGAAGCAGCCAATGCAGTGGTCTTTGGATCTTCTTTTTCAGTCTCAGGTACAAGCTTTTTGCTAAATTCATAAGCCTTGAGATCTGAAAAC
The DNA here is from genome assembly GCA_036785695.1 of Gentiana straminea. Classification (NCBI taxonomy): domain Eukaryota; kingdom Viridiplantae; phylum Streptophyta; class Magnoliopsida; order Gentianales; family Gentianaceae; genus Gentiana; species Gentiana straminea. Next base: position 6,827,906 of record JAVUPR010000398.1, read on the forward strand.
AGCTTGAAGGTGTCTTCTTCATGTAACTTTCTCATTTCTTCTATTGCAGTCACCTTCATTTTCCAAACATCTTTTGCAGGTAGAGCCTCCAGAATTTTTGTGTTAATTTCTTCTTTTGAGTAACTTACACTCAGCAGGGTAAGTTTATCCAGGATTGCATTAAATCTTGATTCCATTTGCTCAATGGTTTCATTTGGTAGCATCTTGAACATTTGAAACCTCTTTTTGACCACACTGATTTTATTCTTCTTTATTGCATCAGTGCCTTCACAGATCAACTGTATCTTGTCCCAAAGTTCCTTTGTAGTTTTGCAGTCTTTAAACTTCATGTACATATTGCTACCCAATGTTCTATAAATGATATCAATAGCAATATTGTTGAGGTTTTCTCTTTTTCTATCTTCTGCATTCCATTCTCTTTTTGGTTTAGGAATGTACTCTGTAGTATCACCCACTGTTACTGCCTTGGTAATCTCCAGTGGTCCATCAGTTAGCACATCCATCATCTCATCATGAGTTGCAGCAAGGTAAGCCTGCATTCGACGTTTATATTCATCAAATCTATCTAGAGAACACATCAGCATAGTTCTAGCATACTGAGTGTTATCCATGATGCAAAAATTTGAAAATCAATGATTTGAAAATGTTTACAAAGAATTTTCACAAGTACAACAAGTAGGATTTCTTCAGAACAGAAGCACCGCTCCGATACCAATTGTTGGTCACTTGAAAATGCTTTGGTTAAGTTTAGAGGGGGGGGGGTGAATAAACTTAACACTTAAAACTTTGGAGTTAACAAATTCTGCAACTTCAGCAGTCTGCTGATACTTCAGTAGTCTGCTAATACCTCAGTAGCCTGCTGATAAACAATAGTCTACTGATAGTTGAGTTTGCTGAACTTGTGCAGTGGAATAATATCAAAATTAAGCCTTAATACTTGTTGTTATATATGATACTAAGTATTAGATACTCAGTAGTGTATGTGTGTGATTTCAGTTGCTAGATTCAGTAGGTTGATGTGTAAAATAAACTAAGTGCAGAATGTAAATGATGAAAGTAAGTAGGCAGATTTTATAGTGGTTCCAGGTGGTGTAATCCTGTCAGTCCACTCTTCTCCTGTGATGTTGGAGGTAATTCACTAGAGATCTTTGATGTTGCAGTTACAAAGATTCCTAAGGTTGCTTGTCCTTCACCAATAACTACGGCTTCACAAACTGAAAACTGGGAACATGTAGGATTGCTGCTCCTGAGTCTTCCTCTGGTCCTTGAAGGGTAGGATTGCCTCTTCACCAGCTCCACCACAAACAACAGTCTTTCAGACAATTGTGCTTCACTGTCTTCAGCAGATTCTTTATAAAATAAAGATTGAATCAAATAAATGATTCAGTTGCAGCAGTTTGATTAGGATGATATAATCAGCAGCTTGCAATCTTCAAGTGTGTATACTTGATGTGGATTGAATGCAGAATACACTTGAAGAATTTCTCTGGATCAGTAGCTTTAAGTTCAGTAAGTTCAGCAGGGTGTTTTTCAGCTCAGTAAAGTGTCTCTTCAAAGTTTATCAGTGTTCATCATCTTGTTTCTGAGTTGAAAGTCCTCTATTTATAGGTAAGAATGCATGTGACTTGTATTTGAAATTCAAATGTAACCGTTCCTTGTTTTTGTCACATCTGATTTGCTTTCTGTCACTATTCATAGGATAGACACTGTCAGAATTCCTTTTTGACAGTGCAATCTGTCCACCCTTTGACTTATAACCATTGGATGAAAATCAATATCATCCCAACGTTCTTTTAATCTTAGCCTTTGATTTGTTTGATAAGTCAGAGGTAGTTGGCTGCCATTTTTCATGTAATCTTTCAATGTAATCTTGAATTACCCGAGGTATATTATCAGGTTCATCAGTCTGCTGAGATACCTATCAGTCTGCTGAACTGCAATTTGCTGTGTATAAAATACAATGCAGCTGATTTCTTTTATCTAACTTTAATTTGTGAAGTTAGATTACACCTTTTTAAAATATAACCAAGTTCCAAACATCATCCAACTTATGGAACTTAGACCTTGTACACAAGGTATATGTAATCAGTTTAGGTCATCACAGACTTGCCTAAATTCTGATTCCATGTCCTTGACTTTAATTACTAAGTTTGATCCCTTAGCCTTCATTAACTGAGTTTGACCCCTCAGCCTTCAGTCTTCAGCAGGTTCCAGAAAAGTCTACCGACCTAACTACCCTACTGATATTGACCAGTCTGCTGATATGAATCAGCTGACCTTTACAGTGCTTGTTTGATCAAACCAATTTATGAATCAAACTCTAATAAACCTATACATTTGATCTAGACATCTTTTTGCCTTTGAACTATAACAGCTAGTCTGGCACTCATCATCAAAACATAGAAATAAGTCCAACACAAGACTTGAAGATCATGAAGATGAAGATGATGAATCCCAAGAATATTGGGAGAGAGGGGGCCGGCGGTGATCCTTTTTTTGGGTAAGGTCGGATATTTTATTTAAAATTAAAAAATGTTGGAAATAAAATTTATGTTTTGATGATGATTTATCACTTATTTAGTCTTGATTCTAAACCCCATTGATGAAGTGTCATAACTAGCTGTTATAGTGAAAAGCAAAAAGATGTCTAGATATCAATGTATAGGATTTAATAGAGTCTGATATTTGTATAAGTTAAATCAGTCAAGCACTGTAATATTTCTAGGTCAAGAAACTGAGTTAACAAGACACTGAGTTAGCAGGAAACTAGAAATCAGTTAAAGCATAGCACTCCAATGTAAAACTGAAGAAGATAAGTTCGCTGAGGGACACAGACTCAGTTGGCTTAACTAGAAGACTGAAGATCTGAGGGTCACAGACTCAGTTATAGAAGATTGAAGAACTGAGGGTTCAAACTCAGTTATGAAGATTACAAGTCGAGACTATAAAGTTAGACTTCAGGCAAGATTGTGATGACCTGAACTGACTTTATGGATCTTGTATTAAGATCTAAGAATCATAAGGACAATGAAGTCTTAGAATATATTTGCTTGTGGTGTATTCTGATTAAGTCAATTATAATCAGATGAAAACTTGAGTACTCAGATTTTGAAGAAGAGTAAAAACTCAGTTAATGCTCTTAGAAATTGAGAACTGACAATGTTCATAGTAAATCAGTTTTACAACTAAGGTTTGACTAAAACTGAAAAAGGATTCAACCGTTGCAATTCAAGAATTATGATTGGAGGATAATCTATCCGTTCTGACATAATCATACAAGCAAGAAGCAGGACCACTAATGGCTACAAGAATTGAATGGCATCAATTTGACCTTTAGATAAACCCCTATAAATAGACTACTTCTACAACAACAAGGGGAGAGCAGGAGGAATTAAAAATAATCAATCTAGTCAAGAAAGATAAAATTGAGGGGGAAAGCCAATCTAAAAGAATTCTTGCTAAATACTTAACTGTAAGATCAAGAAATTTCTTCAAGTGTTCTTAAGCATTCAAGGAAAATCAAGATCATTCATTTGAAGAAATACAGAGCCGAGCGTAATTTATACATCTAGAAGAAAAGCTCAAATCACAATTGAATCATAGTTATTTATTCAAGTCTCAACTTTGATTTTATCAAAGGTTTAGACTGTGAAACACCAAGAAGGTGTGAAGGATAGTTGAGTGCAGTCTGGGAGACTATGGTTGTGATGAGCTGGTGAAGAGGCAATTCAACCCCCCAAGGACCAGTGTTTCAAACAATTGAAGAGCAGCAATTATACCTGTTCTACAAGTGTTTAGATAGTGAAGTTAGGGATTAGTCAAGGACTATCAGTTTTGGACTCTTTGTAACCGGGCCATCTCAAAGAAGTTCTAGTGAAATTTTCTCCCCATCACAGGGGGAGAGAGGACGTACAGGATTACACCACCTGGAACCTCTATAATTCTTGTCTATTTATTTAACGCATTCATTTACTTTATCGCAGATATATTTATCTAGTATCCGTTCTAAAATCAAGTAAACAATCTGTTTGTTAATTCATATCTCATAATGGCTAAACTAATCCGCTGCCGGTTGACTCAGTTGTTGCTTAAGTCAGTTTGACTTAAACTATGCTTAGTCAGCTTAATTCCACACAAGTTTTAACTAAACCTTAATCTGTTTTAAATCCTGTTTTTAGGGACAAGTTTATTCACCCCCCTCTAAACTTGTGTTAGCCTTTCCAAGGGACCAACAATTGGTATCGGAGCAGTGCTTCTGTTATGAAGAGATCCAGAACTGAATTCAAGTATCAGTTGTTTATTCAAAGCAACTGTCCATCAGTTATTTCCGGTATCAAAAATTGGTATCGGAACAGTGTTTCTGTTACGAAGAGATCCAGAACTGAGTTTAAATATCAGTTGTTTGCTTAGAGCAATTGTTGATATCTTACAAACCAGTTGTTGAAAACCCTTTACTGAACTTTATTACAATGGATACATCTAGAATTAGAAATTGGTGAATAACCCCGTGAACGACTATTTGCCAGAATGTTGTCTTTGATTTTCAGGATCAAGTATTTGAAAGATTCAGTACCACGAGCTCACATACGAATCCGGAACCTCATTTTAGTTATGATGAAGACATTGAGTTTAATGCTTATGTTGATGATGAATCCAGAGGATTTCCATCCTTAAGTGATCTTTCAGAAGAAGTAGAAAAAGAGTTACTACGAGTAGCTGATCACATAGAAGAAAATTTGACTGAAGGCAAAGATGTTGTTCTACCCATGAGTTATGGAGGTGAAAGTGATAAGGAAATCATACTGCTAGGAACAACACAGACAAAATGCTAGTGATAAAGGAAAGCAAGTCTTAACTGATGACGATTCCTCAACAGAAAATTTATCTATCAAACACCAGGAGGTAACTGCATCTACATCCAACACTCACTCTGCCATGAACAATCAGAGAAATGAAGATTTCAATGAAACCTTGGACATACTCATAAAGAAATTAGTGATAATTCAAAAGAATTATGAGAATGTCAAAAAGGAGAAAAAGTTAGTGAAATCAGAAACTTCAAGATTGAATGTTGAGATCAATTTTATCAAGACTAATAATGGAACCAAGGTAAATCGACAAACTGATGAACTGACAGAAGTAATAAACATTATAGAATCATCAGTTGATCCAACTCCCAGTGTTCAGTTCAAACTTGGAAAACCATTTGGAGATAGATCTGGTTTAAGGTTTGATAATCAATATAATTCTATGTTCAGACCAAGATCAGTTGCAGTAAAATTTGTGACTAATCAAAAGTCAGGAACTCAGAAAATTGATAAAGTTATTAGAACTGACAAAAACTCAGCACAACCAAATGTAAAAACTGATAGAACTGATAAATCAGTTGGTAAAATGCACCAAGCCAACGGATTTTACAGAAAGACTCAGAAGGCTGAAAAAGGCAAAACTGATTCGAGATCAGTAAGAAAAATCTTCAAGTCATATCCATCTAAAAATGAAGATCATTCATGGAAAGATAGACTCAGAGGGAAACGAAGACTATTTCCCACTGATGAAGATTGGAATAAACCATCACATAGTATCACAAACTAAGAACTGTAAGGACAAAACAGGAAAAGTTTGAAAAAACTGACTTTACTCAGTCAAGATATCAAGAGAGGTATAGAGTTAAAAATAAAATCATATCATCGAAAACTAATCAGTTAGGACCCAAACATATATGGGTACCAAAAATTTCTCATTTGGTTTTGCAGGAGAAGTATCGTTAACTAAGAACTGAAGAAGTGTGATTCACAAAACTGAGTTGTGTTCACAACTGAGTTTTTGAATTCAGTACAAGTACAAGATTGAATGTATAATAGCTGGAATTACACCGCATCTACTCTATTTACTGTTTTCTAGCTACGAACGTCAGGAAAAGACGTGACCTTTTCTAATCTCAACCGTACATCTTTTCCACTCATCTTCTTTTCCGCAATCTCAAAACATTTATGACAAGCCGTTTTAAGTCCCACTCAATTCTTAACTACCCTTGCTACAAATTATAAATAATCCAGAATTTTCTTTTATGATTCTTTACACTCAAATTTTGAATGTACTTTCCATACCCCCAATTTTCAATCAAATCCATAAAATGATGGCTTCTACTCTTGTTGAACCTGGAATGATCATTTCACTTGATCAATTCATTGCCAAGTATACCGATCAAACTTTAGCCAAAGTAATTGCAGCAAAAATTCAGAAGATCAAAAGGTTTGGATGTTGTATTCAACATCGATCTGAAAAGTGTATGTCTGGAAAGCATTGGAGACTTCTATGAATTTGGAAGTACAGCTATAGAAGGAGAGAGCACACACACATTTACCACTACTGTCAATGGTAAGCAGATCAAAGTTACTGAAAACCTAATTGCAGAAATTTTTGGATTCAATAAATCAGGAGGAACGTCAGCCATCAAGTTGACTAAGGAACAAAAGGAGAAACTATGGAAAGACATAGCAATTGATGCAGAATCCGCAGTTTTACAGACCGGGAGCACAAGTCTACTCAAACCAGAATTCAATTTTCTTACAAATATGTTAGCAAATTGCATAATTGGAAATGGAGGAAACTTTAGCAATCTATCTGGAGCAAAATTGGATTTGCTATATGTGATTTGGTTTGGAGAAAGTTTTAATTGGCAAAGATATCTATTTGATCAAATAGTGGCACAATTAATTGACACACCCAAGAAGAAAACTGATGTCAAGAAAGGTCGATTTTATTACAAAAAGACTCTTGCATTAACAGTCCAAAGAATACTCAATAATTTTGGAATTGCAAAGAGGAAAGAAACACCAGTTGCCGATGGGAAGATTGTTACTAAGGAAGAAAAAGCCGGAAAAAGAAAAGCTGAAGGTTCTGTAAGTATACCCAAAAAGAAGAAAAGCAGAAAGATGAAGAAAGTTATAACTGCAGATGAAGCCTTAGAACAAGTTGAAGAACTGAGTAAAAGAAGGAAACAGTTGGAAGATTCAGAAAAAGGCAAATATGATCAAGTTACTGAAAAATCAGTAGAAGTGTCACCAACACAAGTAATAAGAACTGAAGTTGCTGAAGGGTCAGCACCAGTAGTGAGAACTGAAGTTACTCCCACCGAATCTATTTCAGTTTCGGTAACTGAGGCTTTACCAATTCAAGAACCAGCCACGTATACACAAGAAATGGAAATGACAAAGGAAACTGAAGTTGTCAACAGAGAACAGATTATTGAAGCTGACATACAAAAGGAAGCTGAGACTCAGATGGAACAGACCCTGAGAACTGAGCTTGATGATGAAGAATCTGACAGTGAAGAAAGATTGATTGACGAAACAACGTTGAATATGCTTCTGTTACTTTCAAAATCCAAATCCACTCCTCAAGAATCTGCTCCCAGATTAGAACATGAGGAAACAGTTAAAGAATTTTCAGCTCCTCACTCTAAGGAAAAGGAGGCTGAAACAGAAACATAATCAACTAAGATTATCCACTTGGATGAGCTAATCCATGAGGAAGAACCCACTGAGCATACAGTGAAAGACGTTCCAGTTACAACATTGGAACCTGAGCCTAATGAAGAACAAGTTATTGAAGAATTTGTTAGAGACACAGTTATGGAAACTAAGGCGCTAATCTCAGTTTCAGTCATTGAAAAAGATACATCAGTCGTCCCAGACACTGCTGAGGGAGGAACCAGCAGAACTGGTCTTATGCAAACTGATGATATTGCAAGAACTGATCCCATGCAAATTGAAGATTCTACTCTAGAAGGAGACCATGAGATCACAAGAGAATCAGAGGAAATTGTCACACAATCCTCAACTGATCATGGAGAACTTATGATAGCTGATTATGAGCGATTGCGCAGATATCGAACTTGGAAATTCAGTTCCATTGCCAATCAAAGAAGTCAGCAAGCAGAAATGGAAGTTGTCGAAAAATGGGTATTTGATCTATACAACATTACAAATCTATCAGAGATAATCAATACCGATGAATTCCTGAGTCAAGGATATGCACTGATCAGAAATAGTTATTGGAAGGAAGCCACAGCTGATGGAAGTTCCAAAAAGAATGATGATGATGATTCTCAGGAAGATCCCAACTTACAAAAAGGGATTCTTGCCTCTCTACAAGAAAAGGAAACTGCAACAGAACAGAATACGGATGATGATTCTAGTAGTTCTGAAGAAAGCAGTGGAAGTTCATGTTTTGAAACTGCATCTGATGCAAAACAAGTAGAAGAAGGAGGTTATCAATCTCCTACTGACAAGTCTACACTTGAAATAGCAAGAACTGTGGCAAACATGCCTGGAGAAGAATCTGATGATGAACTCAATATACATTTGTCACCTGCAAGAAATATTGATCAATCCAGCCTGGAAGAAGCTAGGAAACAATCCGAAGAAAGAAGAAGATCGGCATAATATAGAGAAAAATTGAAGCAAGTTGTTATCTCACCCCTAAAGCAAGCCAAATCAACTGAGGCTGAGACAAACAAAGTAAATGAACAACAACCAGGAAGCTCAAAAGATTTACCTACTCAGGTTGATCTCATTAAATTTTATCATAATGAGATACTCAGAATTCAGAAAGACGATAACAGCTTATTTGGAAAGGTTATAAAATCCTTAGAAGCTAGCAAAGATGAAAGAAGCAATCTTGAAAAGAAAATGGATAGCGTCACTGATAACTGTCAAAACACTCTGATTGAGATTCGGAAAACAACCATTGAAAATGACACAAGAAGAGATGAAACTCAAGACAGATGGGAAGTTATTCTCAATAATATGGTAGATGAAACGATTTTAATGGAACAGGGAAAGAAGGACTCAGTTGTAGCTCAAACCATTTTGGCATAAACTCAACAAACATTGAACGCTTACATCAAGAGCATGATTCATAAAGATGATGTCAATAAGGGGGAAAGTTTGGACATCTTAAAAGTCCATGCAACTGAGATGCCACAAGTCCTTAAAAATATTGATGACAAACTGAATGAACTGAAGAAAGCTAGAGGAGAATTCACTGATGAGGAGATGGAACTGATTGTTAAATACTCAGAGCCGACTAACAAAAGAGTTTGTCTGGATTCTCGTCTCTACAGTCTATTCAAAAATTTACCAGAAAGAGAAGGAGTATCAAAAGAAGAACCTCTTGAAATATTTCAACACATGCAGAAGATGCTTATGCACTACTTTCACAAACTCAAGAAATGGGAAAAGAATTGTACTCTTGATAAAGTATCAGATAAAGTTGAAAAGGCTGAACCTGAATTTATTCAGAATCTACTGAAAACAGTCACCAGTGAAAGACTAAGGACAACTGTCTTTACTTTCGCAGTTCTTTTCAAAACCAAAATTTTCAGCAATCACAACTTATCGGAATCTTGGAATATATGGGCAAGCATTCATGGAATTGAAAGCACAGCAACAAATGATGCTATGAGAACTGTTGCAGAAGCCTATCATAATCAATTTAGTTTAACTATCAAGTAAAAAGAAACTGTCTTTTAGTTCTTTTTATTTTATTGTATTTTATTACCCAGCACTATAACTCAGTTATCAAATAAATTCTTCGTTTCTCAGTTCACTGTGTTAATTACTGTATCTTGTTTATCTTTTTGCATTGCTTTTAAGGAGGGTATTGACATCATCCAAAAGGGGGAAATTGTTGGAAATAAAATTTATGTTTTGATGATGATTCATCACTTATTTAGTCATGATTCTAAACCCCATTGATGAAGTGTCATAACTAGCTGTTATAGTGAAAAGCAAAAAGATGTCTAGATATCAATGTATAGGATTTAATAGAGTCTGATATTTGTATAAGTTAAATCAGACAAGCACTGTAATATTTCTCGGTCAAGAAACTGAGTTAAAAAGAAACCGAGTTAGCAGGAAACTGGAAATCAGTTAAAGCAGAGCACACCAATGTAAAACTGAAGAAGATAAGTTCGCTGAAGGACACAGACTCAGTTGGCTTATCTAGAAGACTGAAGAACTGAGGGTCATAGACTCAGTTATAGAAGATTGAAGAACTGAGGGTTCAAACTCAGTTATGAAGATTACAAGTCGAGACTATAAAGTTAGACTTCATGCAAGATTGTGATGACCTGAACTGACTTTATGGATCTTGTATTAAGATCTAAGAATCATAAGGACAATGAATTCTTAGAATATATTTGCTTGTGGTGTACTCTGATTATGTCAATTATAATCAGATGAAAACTTGAGTACTGAGATTTTGAAGAAGAGTAAAAACTCAGTTAATGCTCTTAAACCGAGAACTGACAATGTTCACAGTAAATCAGTTTTACAACTAAGGTTTGACTAAAACTGAAAAAGGATTCAACCGTTGCAATTCAAGAATTATGATTGGAGGATAATCTATCCGTTCTGACATAATCGTACAAGCAAGAAGCAGGACCACTAACGGCTACAAGAAATTGAATGGCATCAATTTGACCGTTAGATAAACCCCTATAAATATACTACTTCTACAAAAACAAGGAGAGAGCAGGAGGAATTAAAAAGAATCAATCTAGTCAAGAAAGATAAAATTGAGGGGGAAAGCCAATCTAAAAGAATTCCTGCTAAATACTTAACTGCAAGATCAAGAAATTTCTTCAAGTGTTCTTAAGCATTCAAGGAAAATCAAGATCATTCATTTGAAGAAATACAGAGCCGAGCGTAATTTATACATCAAGAAGAAAAACTCAAATCACAATTGAATCATAGTTATTGATTCAAGTCTCAACTTTGATTTTGTCAAAGGTTTAGACTGTGAAACACCAAGAAGGTGTGAAGGACAGTTGAGTGCAGTCAGGGAAACTGTGGTTGTGATGAGCTGGTGAAGAGGCAATTCAACCCTCCAAGTACCAGTGTTTCAAACAATTGAAGAGCAGCAATTCTACCTGTTCTACAAGTGTTTAGATAGTGAAGCTAGGGATTAGTCAAAGACTATTAGTTTTGGACTCTTTGTAACCGGGCCATCTCAAAGAAGTTCTAGTGGAATTTTCCTCTGGTGCACGGTCCAAGTAATAAAAATACTCGATACCTAAATAACACACTAGCAAGAGAACTAGGTTCAATCGTAGTATAGTTAGAGAGTCGAGGTCGATCCCACAGAGACTTAGCTTAAACGAAATACAACTTAACAGACCAATAAATTAAAAGCGGTCTACGACCAACAAATAACGCAAAATTAAAATTGACACAATAGAAACACAAAACCAACAAAGGACACAACGACACTTAATTTACAGGTTTTATAAATATTTAACAAACGGTATTGATAACGCTAGTAGTAATTACTCCCCCATGCTATGTAGATTGACGACGAGACAAAACAAGACATTTAAGATTAATTATTCTGACTAAGGGAGTCATCCCTAAAATAGATCTAGCTCCGGTTAGGCCATCTAGATCATAGTGTCTCCATTACGTGACTTCACATTTTTAGTCTCCATCTCATATAACTTCTGACACAATTACGAAACTAGGGATGCCGGTATAAACCGTAACCTCATCTAAGCAACATTCCTATGATTAGGCGTACTTCTTAGACACCGATTCAATCTCTGTCCTAATTAACAATCACTTTTTGGGTCTCATGATAAATTACGATGACAAATAATTAAGTTGATCAAGTTTAATTACTCGTTTAAATTACAAAGCAGAGAACCTGACGTAGTCGAAGCCGTTCACAGACAAATCAAGAACATTACAGATCTTGCTACCAACGAGACATAGGCTCGCTGCCAGCAAGCTCAGATCTGAACCAGATTTGCTCGTGAAACGTCTTTTACGTCTCAGATCTACATAAACATGGGTTCGTAAATTAACTACATCATGAAATCAATACACAACGACTACTCCATAACGAAATAAAATAGATCTACGAATAAAGATTGCATAATAGAGTAGACATTACCCTCGAAGACGAGCGTGATTCCCACTCCTCGATACGATCTCTAACCGGCGATTCTAACGACTCCGTAATGAACGAACATAAAATAAAGAAAACATATATTGAAAATAAAACCAATATTGTGAATTGTATTTCTAAAGTGTACATATGGCGTGTAATGTATGCCTCTATTTATAGGGGTTCAAGCTAATTAAAAGATATACTTCAAAATATCAAACAAATAAGAGATAACTCCCGGCCGATCATCAAAAAATAAAATGCGCCCCCTTGTGCGTCCCCCCTAAGTCGGCGCCACACTTTTGATTGGCTCGCCGGCTCTTGTCATGCCTTACTCATCTGCTCGTTCTTATCCGATCTTTATCTTCAATGCATCTTGGATTTATCTTGAGATTTAATTCTTCCATCTATATTTATCCTCCAAAAATTATCTTAATCTGCAAAATAAATATTTATCCCAAAATAAATCATATTTAAATAAAAACGGATAAATACCAAATTATATAATATAAACGGATAAATACCAAATTATATTTTATTAATCACATAAAATTAAATAATAATTATAAACATGCGATTTATCATAAAATATATATTATTAATCCCGATTAAGGCCAATGTTGATGACTTTTACGGGTATAATTTGACCGTCATCAACTACCCCCCACTTAGACTTTGATCGTCCCGAAAAAAGCATTAATAAGTCACTCCCCAAGACAACAATTTCCATGGTCAAATCATACTTATACAAGAAAATCGAGTCAACTCATACCACTTATGCTCAAAAGGTACCCATTGTTCACTACTCGCTATGAATCGAAGTGATGTGTGCATGTGCATTTAGTTTTATATATTCGTGGCAAGATCAAAGTTTATGCTAACTTCGAAGTCTTAACCTACCAACGTCAGCATTGCTACTCCTTAAGCCTCGCAATGGGTAAAGACATGGTGCAATAAGCAAGAGCGTCATCTATAAGGTTTTTGGACTTGGAGACCGAGAAAAATACTCGAAGCCTCTTAAAAGTTGAATTTTTTTTATCTTCAAGCATTAACACATATCAAGAAAGTAACTTGCTTTAAAAGTAAATTATGCATTGCAAGAATCCTCCTCTCACGGATTGGTCAATAACATTGAATATTACCACAAGCGTGAAACTACTTTGGTAATGTTACTACAAGCCCAATGTTCCACATTTTGTCAAAACACAGATAAATCTCAAGCTTATTACTCCGCTTAGATGGCTAGAAGATAAGAATACATCAGCAGATAAATATCGACTCTAAGTCTACATAACCAATCATCTACGCAATGTACACATAATTCTTCTCAGTTATTATAATTTATGCGGTATTCGTCGATTCAAAAATTGAGTAATCGAATAATAAATAACTATTTGCAATAATCGGCATGAATATCCTTAATTTTACATTCACATAAGTATAAAATGATCATGTACTCATGCAACTTGGTTCATTTCCTATTAATTCTATGTATAAGAACCCACAATTCTAAGGGTACGAGATAATTAATTTGGCATTTGTTCAAATTTTTTATTTTTTTCACCGTTTCATTCAATTTTCAATTATAACTATAACACATCATGGCTAAGTCTCCTACCCCTCACTTAAACTTGGCATTGCCCTCAATGACAAAGAAAAAGGAGAATTGAAGAAAAAGACATAGCTCTGGAAACGGCTCTCAAGTAAATGCAGAATGTAGTTGTAGACCAAGCACATCGTGGAGAAGCAAACGAAAACTTGTTTAATCAAACCAAACAGAAGCTCCACGAAACTGTTAATAACATGTCAATGGAGGTTATAAAACAATGTGGCAGTAATTAGATATAGAATATCCAAAAACAATTTAAACCACTTTATTTCATACAACCAATGACAAGGAAAACCAAAGAGTTACAACTATAAGACTCACATGTCGGCTATCAAAGAAAAAACCTCGTTTATTCCGAACTTAGAATCGGAACATGGCAAGATGAAAAAAACCTTAACAGTCGCATGCTACTTTATTCAAACAAAACAAAAACAAAAGATAGTTTTCAAGAAATAGTTCTGTGTTTATAGTCGTCAGCTCGACCTAACTCAACGATGGTTTAGGTATAGGTGGGATCTTCAAGCGTGAAGACTTCCTCCTCCTTTCCTTGACCAAGACTAACATAATGTTTCACACGGTGGCCATTAACCACAAAAGTGGATTGATCTTTCAGGTTCAATAATTCAACAACTCCAGAAGGGAAAACCTTACTCACTCGATAAGGGCCATACCATCGTGATTTTAACTTGCCAGGAAAGAGTCTCAAGCGCGAATTGTAAAGAAGAACCAGATCGCCTTCCTTAATGGTGCGGTCAAATATCTTCTTGTCATGAAATTTCTTTGTGCGCTTCTTAAATATTTTAGCATTCTCATAAGCTTCCAGACGAAACTCTTCTAGGCGAGTCAATTCTAACAATCTTCTTTCTCCAGCTAAACTTTCATCAAAATTCAGCATACGCGTAGCCCACATGGCACGGTGTTCAAGTTCAACCGGTAGATGACATGCTTTTCCAAACACAATCTACATGTATCATGCTTTTCCAAAAACAATCTACATGCATCATATCATGAATTCCACTCCATATGCATATACATGTAGAAATTAATTCGAGGAAATAGTTAGGCATGTATGCAACGCGCGATTAGTTTTAATTAATTGTATGATATTAATTAGAAACTAATTAGGGAAACCAAGGATTCCGGGTTTTGTCAATCGTCATGGTTAGGTGATGGATTCTCGGTGAATCCCACCTTGCGAAAGCATAGGGAGTAAAAATCCCGAAACCTCGATGAGATTGTGTTTTTGTCCGTAGTGTCTACGTGAAAAATTGATGTTAAGGGATTGAACAATTATGGGCGAATATGGTTCGAAAATGGTCAAACCATGGTTGGGTGGACAACTGAGCCATGGCTTGATCGACTTAACCCTCCACGTGTGGCGTTTGCACGGGGGTTCGGCAATGCTGAGCTATCTGACGAGCAACTACGGCTCAACGGAGCTCCCCTAGCACTGATCTGTCCGACGGCCACATATGTTCCAACGAATAGGTGGGGTGGGCTACCCCACATAACCGACACCTTTCGGGCCCATGATTTATTGTTCCTTAAATTTACATCAAGTCCAAAAATGAAATCAGTAAACCGACCAGTTTTTCAAAATATTGAGTGGGAGCGGGGAAGGCGACAGCCGACCCCACGGCCTCTATTGTTGACACAAGAAACGTGAGAGAATGGTGACGCCCTGTGCCGGCCTGGGACCAGCCTCCCTAAGGAAGGCCTTCACCGCTATCAAAATTCAAGGCTTGGTCTCCGAAAGGATAGGATTTTGGGTACTCATCAGGTCACTGACCGACCCTAAGGCGGCATAGTCACGGTCTAGCTAAAAATCTGAAATAGTTGGTCACACTCATTATGGGTATTTTTGGTAATACCTTGGCTGAAAAATAAAGGTAATAGGGGATTAAAAATTGGATGTTCGATTCCATTTTAATCATCGAAAGAGAAATATCTCAATTTAGTCGTCACCTCTTTGACCTACCCTAAGGTGGCACTGAGGTGTGAGACTAGATCCTTGGAATGGTAGGATAGACTATACATTTAGTTTATAGTTCCTAAAATTTATTAGTAGTGTATAATTTGAATTTAATTTCTGTCATTTATTTACAGCATCATGTCGTCGCAAATTTCTTTACTGTTGAATGATAAGTTGACCGGAACCAATTTCTCTAAGTGAAAAAGTAACTTAAACATTGTGCTTGTCTTAAAAAATGTTCTACATGTTCTGACCTCGAACAATCCAGCACTTACCGTCCAGTCCTCAAAAGCCGACAAAGAAAATCGGCAGAAGTGGACTGAGTTTGATAACAAGGCGTGGGGCATCATGCTAGCCTCGATGTCAGAAATCATTCGGACCAATATGAAGGTTTTGCAACTGCTAGAGAAATCATGCAGAGCCTTACCTCCATGTTTGGCGCACCGTCTGATCAAGCCCGACACGAAGCTGTCAGGATGGCTGTTAACGCGAAGATGAGGAAGGGTCAGTCTGTGACGGGTCATGTGATGAACATGTCAATTACTTTACTGATGCTGAGACTCACGGTTCTAAGTTTGATGAAGTGACACAAGTGAGCATGATTCTCGAATCACTCTCACCTGATTTCATCCAGTTCAAGACCAATTATGTCCTGAACAAGCTTAAGTTTGACTTGACACGATTGATAAACGAGGTGCAAGTGTTCGAGGGTGTCTACTCTAACAGTAGAAACCGAGAAGGGGAAAAGAAGGCAAAAGCCAATGTGGCTTAGGCCAAATCGTCAACCTCTGGAACAAAGGGAAAGTCGAAGGTCAAACCTGTAAAGAACATAAATCGAAGCCCAAGAAGAAAACTGGGAAAAAGGCAACTCCTTCCAAACCTAAGGGTAAGTGCTTTCATTGTGGAGAAGTAGGGCATTGGTGCAAGCATTGCCCGAAATATCTCACAGAGGTGAAGGAAGGAAAGGGCCAGCAAACAAGGGGCAGGATAAGACAGGTAATTTACTTGTCTTGGAATCCTACAGTGTAGCTATAGATGTATCAACTTGGATACTGGATTTTGGAGCTACTAACCATGTTTGTTCTTCTTTGCAGATCCATAGTTCGTATGAGGAGCTAGAGGACGGGGCTCATAAGATGAGAGTTGGCAACCGGGTAGTAGTTTAAGTGAAAGCAGTGGGAGTAGTTCGTTTAATGTTTGGAAATAAAGTCCTTAAATTGGACCATGTCTTTTATATTCCGCATTTTAGAAGAAATTAAATTTCTATGTCTGTTTTGCAAGAACAATTGTATTCTTTATCTATTGAGTATAATAATATTGTTATTTCCAGAAATGGACATAACTTGTGTTCTACAATGTTAGAAAACGGACTGTATGTCATTAAACCAACCGATACTCCACTGCTTAATATTGAAATGTTTAAAGTAGCACATCAAAGTTCTGCTAAAAGGCAGAAAGTTTATCACGAAGATAAAACATATCTTTGGCACCTTAGGCTTGGTCATATTTTCTTGGAAAGAATCAAAAGACTGGCCAATGACGGTCCTTTAAGTAAGTTATCTGTTGACTCACTGCCAGTCTGTGAATCTTGCCTGGAGGGAAAAATCACTAAGCGTCCCTTCATGTCAAAGTGTAATAGGGCCAAAGAACCTCTAGAATTGGAACATTCAGATCTGGGTGGTCCGATGAATGTATAGGCTAGAGACGGATTCGAGTATTTTGTGACTTTCATTAACGACTACTCGAGATTCAGATATGTTTATCTACTGCACAGGAAATCCGAAATTTTTGGTAAGTTTAAGGAATTCCAGGCAGAAGAGGAAAGGCAGCTAGGCAAGTCTTTGAAATGCCTTCGCTCTGATCGCGGAGGTGAGTACTTAGATACTGAATTCACTGACTATCTTTTGGAACAAGGGATCTGTTCCGAACATTCTGCGCCTAGAACGCCTCAGTAAAATGGAGTTGCTAAGCGGAGAAATAGGACATTGATAGACATGGTCAGATCAATGATGAGCTATGCGTAACTGCATGTTTCCTTTTGGAGACATGCCCTAGAAACAACGGTCCACATTCTAAATGTGGTGCTGTCAAAGTCTGTCTAGAAAACGCCTATTGAGTTATGGAGTGGGAGTAAACCTAGTTTCCGTCACTACCGTATTTGAGGGTGTCCTGCACATGTGCTGAAGGACAAGACTAGCAAATTGTAAGCACGTACAAAAGTATGTCTGTTTGTAGGGTATGCAAAAGGGACACGAGGAGGTTCTTCTATGATCCGGAAGATCCGAAGGTAATAGTTTCGACTAATGCCACTTTTCTCGAGGATCAGTACATGAAGGACTTCAAGCCTCAGAGTAAAGTTGTTCTTAATGAGTTAATTTCTGATGAGGTCAGACCACGGGTGACACCTAGTGTCACGGATAACAACACTAATGATACACCTGACGACCCTGACAGTCCTAGACCACTCAGATGTACTGCCAGAGTGTCTCGGGAACCAGTGCGGTATGGTATGCAACCAGAGGTGAATGTATTCGGCTCTGATGGAGTGGAGGATGATCTAGTGTCCTATCACAGGGCTACATATGATTCTGATAAAGACATGTGGGTTGATGCGATGAATCAATAGATGGAGTCTATGTACTCTAACTCAGTCTGGAAACTTGTAGATTTCCCTGAGGGTGTCAAACCCATAGGCAGTAAATGGATCTACAAGAGAAAGCAAGGAGTAGATGGAAAGTTTGAAACCTTCAAAGCTCGGCAAGTGGCCAAAACGCTACACACAGAGAGAGGGAATTGACTACGAAGAGACCTTCTCCCCTGTGGCAATGCTAAAGTCCATTCGGATCCTCCTTTCGATTGCTGCATGTCTAGATTATGAGATCTAGTAGATGGATGTTAAGATAGCCTTCCTTAATGGCTATCTTGAAGAGGAAATATATATGGCAACTAGAAGGATTCATCGAGAAAGGCCAAGAGCACAAAGTGTGCAAGTTGCTCAAGTCCATTTATGGGTTGAAGCAAGCTTCTCGGTCTTGGAATCATAGATTTGATGAAACCATCAAGTCGTATGGTTTTGAACAAAAATTTGATGACCCTTGTGTATACAACAAGGTCGTCAAAGATCAGGTGGCGTTCTTAGTGTTGTATGTTGACGACATTCTGCTAATTTGACCCAATAATGGGATGTTGTCAGATGTGAAGAATTGGTTAGCCACGCAGTTCTAAATGAAAGATTTGGGAGAGGCGAGTTATGATTTAGGGATCCGGAAGAACATGATGTGGGCTCTATCCTAGGCATCTTACATAGATAAGATGTTGTTGCGTTATAGCATGATGAATGCAAAGAAGGGTTTCCGACCAACCGGTCATTCAACTCTCTAAGAAACAGTGTCCTCAGACACCTGAGGAAATAGAGAGTATGGGACGAGTACCATATGCTTCGGCTGTTGGTAGTCTGATGTACGCTATGTAGTGTACTAGACCAGACATCTGCTACGGCCTGGGCTTGGTAAGCCGTTTCAGTAAAATCCAGGCCTGGAGCACTGGACAGCAGTGAAGAATCTCCTCAAGTATCTTAAGAGAATGAGGAATTATATGCTTGTATATTCGGGTGCGAACCTGGATATAGCAGGGTACACTGATTCTGACTTCCAGTCAGATAAGGATGATCGTAAATCGACATCAGGCTCAGTGTTTACGCTGGGAGGCGGAGCAGTAGTCTGGACGAGCGTCAAGTAGTCCAACAAAGCTGACTCGACTACGGAAGCCGAATACATGGCGGCCTCTTAGGCAGCTACGGAAGCGGTATGGCTCAAGAAGTTCCTTGGAGATTTAGGAGTAATCCCAAATCCAGAACATCCGATACGTCTCTACTGTGACAACACTGGGGCCGTGTCGAATTCCAGAGAATCCCGGAGTCACCAGAAGTCAAAGCATATAGAAAGGAAATACCATCTGATCAGAGAGATTGCTGAACGAGGAGATATTTCCATCACGAAAATCCCCTCAGCCGACAACCTTGCTGATCCGTTCACAAAGACGCTTTCCATAGAAGTCTTTTCGAGGCACTTGGAAAACATGGGTATTAGGGACATGAGTCATTTGCTTTAGTGCAAGTGGGAGATGTAGTTCTTGCGTAATAATCATAGGGTGTGCTCTAAAACAATTATTACTTGTCATTCGTGCAAGTGGGAGATTGTTAGATGTAGTGCCCGAAAGATAATTTATGTAATTGTTTTTTATGACAGATTTTATTATTCATCTTATTATTCTATGTGCTTATAAAGTATACACTACTACAAACCCTAAGTATATCAGTATTTAACCACTTAACTCAGTGTATGGCATGCACGTGAGGATTGAGTTAGTGGTGATATACTTGAACTGTTAGTCCGTGGTTAACTTAATCAGAGTTTAGGGTCTCATGATTAAAACACCAATAATGCGCCCATAACACCTTAGGGTGTGATAGTTTTATCCAGACTGTTGGTAGAGGGTACCTAAGTGGGGCATTTATATATGATGGCATTCATATAGGACTGGACCGATTTAATCTGTATTTCTTGATATAATTCCGTAATCAGGAAATCTTATTAAATCATTAGATGATCATATATGGATTGAACTTAATCCTGAGGTGATCATAAGATGCTTCTTGTCTCGCGGTAGTGTTTGATGTGTTAGTTACGGATCACTTTGATATGTGATCCAAGTCACTTCTCGTTGGCACTATTCCCTAATGAGTGAGTAGTTTTGGTTTTCACAGACATGGAATCCATTCCTTCATGCGGGAAGAAGAGAGACAGTCCCCTTATTTGTTAGCCCTAAGAAAATGATCGATGGGTGCAGTTCATATTAGACTAATTAGCTACTAGTCATATACGTGAACTAATTGATCACTAGGGGGTTAATGGTAAATAAGGATAAGATATTCTGAGTCGGGTTCAGGGAGACTTCCCACTCAGAATGGACAGTCTATGGAGGGTTAGTCTGTATATAGTGATTATATCAGTGGACGGTTATTTACTCATCGGGTTGAGTGTAAGCATATATCTATAATTGGTAGAGTTTAGTTTCGGGTTTATGGTGGCGTAATCCCGGAATTAATAATTTAAGTATGAATATTAGGTTCGATGAATATTTTACTTAATTAATGGAGCTACTGGTTATAGGTCCATGGTCCCCAATACGGCTACTGTAATTCAGGTAATTTTCTTGGGCCTCAGTGATAATTAATTGCCTGGGCCAATTAATTGATATGTGAAATATTATTTAGTAGGGCTAAATAATATAATACACAGAAAAGACATTTTCTGTGGGCCTAAAACCCTAGGTGAGGCGTCTCCCATGTCATAAAGTGCAAGAATTGATTTTCTTTTGTGATTAATTATTTACTAGTTAAATAATTAATTAATACAAGATAATTGATTTGTAATTGATTGATTGATTAATCACAATATTTTATAAATGGGATTATCTTTTATTGTGATTTCTTTTTAATTATTTATTTAATTAAATAGAAACTTGGAGGCCAAGGATTTACTCTCCTATATAAAGAGAGTTCTTCTAAGACATATGAGAAGAATTTTTCGACATACACACACAAAAATAGAGAGAAAAACTTGTTTCTTGTCTTGGGTTTCTGGTTGAAGAAAAACTTGTAGTTTTTTCTTAGAAGAATATCAAGGAGGTTCTAGTACCAAGAATCGGTGTCCACCTACCACCGTTTGGAGAACATAGTGGAACATCTTGACTTCTCTTCCTGCTATTGTTAAGACATATTAAACCCCCTTGTAGGAATTTAGATCCTCTATTTATGTATTGTAATTTATAAATCGTGATCCATCCGCTGCGCAAAGAAACTACATCTTTCATGTGATATCGGAGCCAGGTTCCACGATTTATGAATTATATTCATAGATGAACGATTTAAAAGGAGTGGAATTGCATGTAGAAATTTTTATTTCATGCGTGTATAATTTTTGGTGTGATTGGTTGTTGTGGTTGAAGAGATGGATTGGGGTTGGCACTTGTTTACCGTTAGATCTATTGTAGTTTTTTTGATTAGTATCGATTAAGCATAGGAATTGTAATTTAAATTTTATGCAATTTTTATTTCCGAAAAGTTTGTAAATTTTATGTAATTGATCCGGTTTCAAGACATGAAGATCTTCAAGATGATGAATCCCAAGAATATTGGGAGAGAGGGGGCCGGCGGTGATCCTTTTTTTTGGTAAGGTCGGATATTTTTTTTAAAATTAAAATAAAAAAATAAAAATTGGTGAAAAAAAACTATTTTGTTTTTTTTGACAGTTATATATATGTTTATATATTAAAAAAAAATTGGATCCGCCCCTTCTCTCCTTCGAAGCTCGTGGCTCGTGGTTCGTGTAAAGATCGATTCAAGATGTGGATGAAGATTTGAAGATTGTAATTTAATTTATTTTATTCCAAGAAAATTGGTTAGATGCGGGGGTGTCAACGGTCCATCTTGATGTTTATTTTCCGCACTAGTATGCATGCTTAGGATATATGTGTAGAACCGGAAAATTGCCATGACATGCATCATATCATGAATTCCACTCCATATGCATATACATGTAGAAATTAATTCGAGGAATTAGTTAGGCATGTATACAACACGCGATTAGTTTTAATTAATTGTATGATATTACTTAGAAACTAATTAGGGAAACCAAGGATTCCGGGTTTTGTCAATCGTCATGGTTAGGTGATGGATTCTCGGTGAATCCCACCTTGTGAAAGCATAGAGAGAGTAAAAATCCTGAAACCTCGATGAGATTGTGTTTTTGTCCGTAGTGTCTACGTGAAAATTTGATGTTAAGGGATTGAACAATTATGGGTGAATATGGTTCGAAAATGGTCAAACCATGGTTGGGTGGTCAATTGAGCCATGGCTCGATCGACTTAACCCTCCACCTGTGGTGTTTGCACGGGGGTTCGGCAAGGCTGAGCTATCCGATGAGCAAATACGGCTCAACGGAGCTCTCCTAGCACTGATCTGTCCGAAGGCCATATATGTTCCAACGAATAGGTCGGGTGGGCTACCCCACATAACCGACACCTTTCGGGCCCGTGATTTATTGCTCCTTAAAGATACATCAAGTCCAAACGAAATCAGTAAACCCACCACATTTTCAAAATATTGAGTGGTAGTGGGGAAAGCGACAGCCGACCCCACGGCCTCTACTGCTGACACAAGCAACGCTAGAGAATGGTGACGCCCCGTGCCGGCCTGGGACCGGCCTCTCTAAGGAAGGCCTTCACCGTTATCAAAATTCAAGGCTTGGTCTCCGAAAGGATAGGATTTTGGGTACACATCGGGTCACTGACCGACCCTAAGGCGGCATACTCGCGGTCTACCTAAAAATCTGAAATAGTAGGTCACACTCATTATGGGTATTTTTGGAAACACCTTGGCTGAAAAAGAAAGGTAATCGGGGATTAAAAATTGGATGTTCGATTCCATTTTAATCATCGAAAGAGAAAGATCTCAATTTAGTTGTCACCTCTTTGACCTACCCTAAGGCGGCACTTAGGTGTGAGACTAGATCATTGGAACGGTAGGATAGACTATACATTTAGTTTATAGTTCCTAAAATTTATTAGTAGTGTATAGTTTGAGTTTAATTTATGTCATTTATTTACAACATCATGTCGTCGCAAATTTCTTTACTGTTAAATGATAAGTTGACCGGAACCAATTTCGCTAAGTGGTAAGGTAACTAAAATGTTGTGCTCGTCTTCGAAAATATTCAACATGTTCCGACCTCAAACATTCCAGCACTTACCGCCCAGTCCTCAAAAGCTGACAAAGAAAATCGGCAGAAGTGGACTGAGTCTGATAACAAGGCGTGGGGCATCATGCTAGCCACAATGTCGGAAATCATTAGGACCAAATATGAAGGTTTTGCAACTGCTAGAGAAATCATGCAAAGCCTTACCTCCATGTTTGGTGCACCTTCTGATCAAGCCCGACACGAAGCTGTCAAGATGGCTGTTAACGTGAAGATGAGGAAGGGTCAGTCGGTGACGGGTCATGTGATGAACATGATCAATTACTTTACTGATGCCGAGACTCACGGTTCTAAGTTTGACGAAGTGACTCAAGTGAGCATGATTCTTGAATCACTCTCACCTGATTTCCTCCAGTTCAAGGCCAATTATGTCCTAAACAAGCTTAAGTTTGACTTGACACGATTGATAAACGAGCTGCAAGTGTTCGAGGGTGTCTACTCTAACAGTAGAACCCGAGAAGGGGAAAGAAGGCTGAAGCCAATGTGGCTGATGCCAAATCGTCGACCTCTAGAACAAAGGGAAAGTCGAAGGTCAACCCTGTAAAAGAACAGAAATCGAAGCCCATGAAGAAGAAAGGGAAAAAGGCAACTCCTTCCAAACCTAAGGGTAAGTGCTTTCACTGTGGAGAAGTAGGGCATTGGCACAAGCATTGCCCGAAATATCTCA
Source organism: Gentiana straminea (assembly GCA_036785695.1). Classification (NCBI taxonomy): domain Eukaryota; kingdom Viridiplantae; phylum Streptophyta; class Magnoliopsida; order Gentianales; family Gentianaceae; genus Gentiana; species Gentiana straminea. Next base: position 6,851,923 of record JAVUPR010000398.1, read on the forward strand.
AAGATATTGTTAAGAACATTCTATTATGTTTTGATGATGGCCATACTAGCTGTTATAGCAAGCCTGAAATAAGTTAGAATTCTCTGTATAAGTCTTTACTTAGAGTCTGACAAGTTGTATAAGTTAAGTCAGACAAGTATTGTACTAGTTGGTAGGACGGCAAAGCAAGGACAGATATTCAAGATAGTGAAGCCAGCCAAGCACCAGGAGAGAAGTATGAAGACATTATGGTCCGACTTATAACCAAGGAAGTCCGTGATGACCTTGGATAAGTCTAAGTTATGTTTTAAGTGATGAAACTCAATGTTCAAATATGGTGTACACCGGTCTCACCCAAATCAAGGATCAAGTGAAGTACAAAGACTCTCCAAAAACTAGAACAAAGAAGGAAACAAAGTGAATCGGCCGAGTAAACCGACTTTCGGCAAAGAGAAAACAAAACAAAGCAAAGAAAGAACTAACGGCTAAGTCGAAGGCTCACTTGACCGTTCTAAAAACGGCGAAGAGACATTTACAAGATCGATTTGATATACGATGAAGATTCGAAGATCATGCATTAAATGCACAAATCATTAAAGGATCAATCAAGGACGGATTTTCTCGCTATACGTTTGAAGAAAGAATCCGATCACTGAAATCAAGGAGAATACAATTAAGGGGGAATCAAGAATAAAATCAAGGGTTATTCCCTCATTAATATAGCCAACGGACGGAATTTCAAAAACCAAGGTTATTCAAGGCTATAAATAGAAGGCATTGACAGGAAAAGAAAACAACGATCAAGAAAGAAAAATCAAGCGAAACTCGTCAATTTGAAAAGCCTTCTCTCCGAACTTACAAAGACATATCTAGTGATCAACTCAAGTATCGAACTACAAAGTCATACTCAGAATTGAGATTGATCAAGCAAGTGTGTGAATCACATTCACATCAAACTGAAGCAACTGAATCAGAGGCAATCTGAGAAGGAGATGAATTTGTGATAGGTGTTGAAGGATCTTAATCTTAAGGAACAGCAAAAGGAAGACTGAATCACTGAAGCTGTTGCAGTCAAGGAGTGATAGTCTTGTAGATTGTGAAGCTTGGGAAGCCAAGGACAATCATACTATTGTATCTCGTGAAAACAATAGTGAATTCCTCCAATCATCACGGGAGAAGAGTGGATTAAGGGATTACACCACCCCGAACCACTATAAGCCTTGTGTCAATTTAATTTCGCAATTTACTTTACAAAGCATTTATTTATTTAGCCTACATCATAACTTATATCCGTGACCCGTCTACACCGATTTGAAAACAACATAGTAAGAAGGGACCTATCCGCCGCCTAAAAGCTTTTAAATATAAGAAAAGTTTTTGAAACTCCACTATAGTCATTCACCCCCCTCTCGACTATAGTTTCACCCTTCTCTCGGGACCAACAATTGGTATCGGAGCAAGTGTTCCTAGTATCGAACCCGTTCGATCTAATTTCGGTAACAAGGAGATCACATATTTTCAAAGCAAGCTTTTCAAATCCGAGTTTTCCATTCACCGTCATTTATATATTCAATTATACCGATGGATTCCTCAAACTTCTTGTCAAAAGTACTGTTTTTAATGTTAACAATTTTGATGAATATAAAATAAGAATGCTATCTCATCTTGCAAAGCAACTCATGAAGAGATGCCGGATGTAATCAATGATGGACCGATCACAATCACTACGGTGGTAGGCACGGGGAGCGAGATCAAGGAAAGGAAATTGACAAACCTAAAAAGGATTGGACCAAGGATGACAGGAGAAGAGCAAATCTGGACTTTGTTGCAAAAGACATGATCTTGAAGACCCTAGACAAGACAACATGTTCATGAGAATTAAAGATCGCAAAACAAAGAAAGGAAATGTGGGACAAGCTATCATTGATAAATGAAGGATCAAGCGCTTAAAGAAAACAAATTATCTGTTGCAAAATAGAAGTTTGAGAACTTTAAAATGAAGGCTGGTGAATCCATTGATCAAATGGACAACAGATTCTCAAGCATCATCAGTGAATTACAACATCTTGGACACATATATCCCCAAAAAGAAGTATGCTTGAAAATCTTGAGAGGACTACCTGAAAGATGGAAGATCATAACATCAGTAATCAGAGGAACAACAAATCTTGCAAGCACTGACACTCTGACACTGATGTCCCAGTTAAAAGCTCATGAATTCGAATTGAACGGCGAAGATGGTGCTCCGGCAGAGACACACAAAATCACTGCATTAGCTGCACCCCAGCAAAGTAACTTTGCCGAATGCATCAGCAAAGAGACACAAGAATTAAAAGAAGCCATTCAAAGGAAATTTGTCATCAAACAAAAAGTCAAGCTCAAACAGAGACATGAAGAAGAAAGATGATGAATACAGATGCTTCAACTGCAACAAGAAAGGTCACTTCAAGGCTGACTGTCCTAAAGAAAATGACAAAGATGATGAAAAGAAGAAATACAGAGCATCTGAAAAGAGAAAGAGCAAGAAGGCACTTAAGGCGAATCCAAAGCGGTGAAAAGCATGAAGAATCATCCGACAATGACTCGATGATAGTGATGAAGAAGACAAACTCGTAAAATTAAAAAGCATGCCTATGCCTCATGACCAAAGAATTGGATGAAGATAAAAGTGATGGCTCGACACCGAGGAAACAAGCCTATGTTTAATGGCTAAAGAATCGATGAAACCGAGGTAACATCTAGTTCCCGTTCTTCATCTAATGCATCCACATCTAACATCGCACAATCCTCTAGTCTCCCATTAGATATACGAGACCTAGTCCAAAATCTCAGACTAAATTTGATGAAATTGAAAAGAATCATGAAATTCGGAAAAGGAATGCAAGGATCTAAGAAAAGAGAATAAGAGGTTAAAGAAAGAACTGGATGAAGCAAAAGTCGAATTAACTAGTAAGGAGACCTACTTAAATGATCAACAAAAAGCAGATGATCATACATCTGTTACTAAAAGATCAGTTAAGAAAATCTCCTCACCAGTGAAGGTATCCACTGCACCACTAAAAGCACCAGCTTACAAACCCTCAAAAAGGTTTGGATTCAGATCTGGTCTTGGCTACAACAGTCAGGATGAAAGTAGGAATAATGATCAACACCATTCTAAATTCAGGACCACTAGTGGACCAAAATTTAGAAAGGGACAGACCATGGTTCCAACAGATCATCCTGTTCCGGTGAAGTCAAGACCCAGTGTAGTGAAACAGCAAACTAAATCCTCCTTCCAGTCAATCAAGAACCATAGCCATCTGAAAGGAAAAGGTAGACTTTACCCTTCAGAGGATGATTGGAATGTTGCACCTCCAAAATACAAGAGGAAACCATTCCACAAATTGCATCATGTGTTTAAGAAAAACCAAACTGTTCCTAGACACATGAAGCAAGAAAGGTTTCCTACTGCATATTGGAAAGTAAAGAAGGATGCAAATGCACCAAAAGGTGGAGAAAAGTATCAGAATACCTTCAGTAAAAATACTAGAAGCTATTCTGTCATGCCTTATACATATGAAGTTGATGACTTCAATTATCCAAAAAGAAGACCTTTTGGATACACCCTTGGTATGGGAGGCATGATTGCTAACAAGCATGGACCCAAACAGTGTTGGGTACCTAAACTTAATTAACTGTTTTGTAGGATGTCCGGTACATAGACAAGTGGATGTTCCGCACACATGACAGAAACAAGAAATGGCTCACCGACTTCAAAGCTTTTGATGGACCCAAAGTCACATTTGGAGGTAAAGAAAACCCGGCAAGATTAAGGGGAAGGCACAATACTCAAGAACAATCTAAAGATTCAAAATGTGGCATATGTCAAGGGACTTAACTTCAATCGATGAGCATCATCAATTCGTGACAAAGGCTACAATGTGCACTTCAACAAAGAAGGATGCAAAGTGATTCACAAATCAAACCAACACGGTAGTTCTTGCGGGTAGAAGACAAGACAACATGTATGTGGTGGACTGGAAAACAGCCAAGGCAGAAACATGCCTACTTGTCAAGAATAAACAATCAACAAGCTGGATTTGGCACAGAAGATTAAATCACCCGAATTTCAAGACCATCAACAAACTATCAAGGAGCAAGCTAGTTGAAGGCCTGCCATAGATCACATTCAAGAAAGAGAGTCTATGTGATGCTTGTCAAAAAGGAAAACAAATAAAAAGTTCATTCAAGTCAAAGCCTCATCAATCTACAACAAGAGTTCTACATCCGCCGCACATGGACTTGTTTGGACCAAATCACACCGGTAAGTGTGAGTGGTAAGAAATACACTCTTGTAGTGGTGGATGACTTCTCAAAGTACACATGGACCATTTTCATGAACAAGAAGAAAGAAACACTCAAGAAGAAGCCGCCGATTTGTTGAGAAGACTCCATAATGAGAAAGAGCTAAAGATTATCAAGATCGATCGATAGAGGCACCGAATTTCTAAATGAAATTATCGAACCTATTGTGAAGAAAATGGAGTATTACATCAACTATCTCAGCAATAGAACTCCACAACAAAATGGTGTTGCGTAAAGAAGAAACAGAACCATCAAGGAAGCAATCAGACAATGATAGAAGCATGTTTACCAAAGAGATTTTGGGCTGAAGCAGCAAACACAGCATGCCATACACAAAACAGATCAATCATATCAACAAACATCATGGAAAAACTCCATATGAAATATGGAATGGTAGAAAACCCAATATCTCATATTTTCATATGTTTGGATCAAAATGTTTTGTCTTAAACAGGAATCAACTGCATACCTTTGATGAGAAGGTCGATGAAGCAATCTTCATGGGATACTCGACACCAAACAAAGCATTCGAGTACTAAATAAAAGAACTTTGGTGATTGAAGAATCAATACATGTGGTTTTTGATGAACCAAATACAAATGGTGAAGATCTTCAAGATCAAGAAGAGAAAGCACCACAGAGAGAAATCTATACAAATGCAACCATACCAACTACTATCTTGAATCATCATTTTGAAGATCAAGAGGAGCCACATACCAATACACCATATGAAGCACCTGAAGTTGAAGTTCTTGCTCAGCATGAAGGTATGGAAGCACCAAGTGAAGATCAACTTCAACCAGACCTAAATTGGCTAAGAGACCATCCTGAAGAGCAAGTCATTGGAGATATTCACACAGGAGTCAGAACCAGAAGACAACTGGAGCACATGCTAACTTGCTTTCTATCACAAGAAGAACCCAAGACCATAGATGATGCAATCCAAGATGCAGATTGGATCACAGCCATGCAAGAAGAACTAAATGAATTTGAAAGAAATGGAGTCTGGGAACTATTTGACAGACCTGAAATGGCCAACATCATTGGTGCAAAATGGGTATTCAGGAACAAGATGGATGAGCAAGGAACTGTTGTCAGAAACAAAGCAAGGCTAGTTGCAAAAGGCTATTCCCAAGCTGAAGGAATAGATTATGATGAAACATTTGCTCCAGTAGCAAGATTGGAAGCAATCAGACTTTTTCTAGCATTTGCTACACACAAAGACTTCAAAGTCTATCAAATGGATGTAAAGAGTGCATTCCTAAATGGACTTTTGGAAGAAGAAGTTTATGTAGAACAACCTCCTGGATTTCAAATTAAAGGAAAAGAAGACAAAGTATACAAACTCAAGAAGGCCCTCTATGGCCTCAAACAGGCACCTAGAGCCTGGTATGAAACTTGTCACGAGTTTCGATCAAGAATGGATTCAACAAAGGAACTATTGACAAGACTCTATTTAAACTCGGAGGAAGGAGCAAGCACATTGGTAGTACAAATCTATGTTGATGATATAATCTTTGGATCAGAGGATGAAAAACTGTGTGAGAAATTTGCAAACCTGATGAAGAGCAAATTTCAGATGAGCATGATGGGAGAATTAAACTACTTCCTTGGCCTTCAAGTAAAGCAAATGAAGGATGGCATTTTCATTAGTCAAGAAAAGTATACAAGAGATTTGATACACAAGTATGGGATGGATATAAGTGGCACAGCAGACACACCAATGTGTGCCAGAGTCATACTTGGAAAAGATGATGGAGGAAAAGATGTTGATCAGAAAATGTATAGAGGAATTATTGGATCATTATTATACTTAATCGCAAGGACTCGACATAGCATTCGCGCAAAGTAGGAGTGTGTGCAAGATTTCAAGCTCAACCAAAAGAATCACATCTTCTAGCAAAGCCTAAAAGGATAATCAAATACTTGAAAAACACTATAAATGTTGGTATTTGGTATCCAAAAGATGGAGGATTTACATTGATATCATATTCGACTCGACTATGCTTGGATGCAAAATAGATAGAAAAAGCACCTCCGGAACTTGCCAAATGCTAGGAACCGACTAGTCTCTTGGTTCAAGTAAAAAGCAAAACTCCATATCTACATCAACAATGTAAGAAGCGAATATATAGCGAGTAGGTCAGTGTTGCACAAGTATCGTGGATAAGACAACAAACTAAGGGACCGTGGAGTAGAAGAGAAAACAATTCCAATCATGTGTGATAACACAAGTGCAATATCTATTACGTAAAATCCAAAGTATTGCACTCAAGAACAAAGTATATTGATGTAAGACATCATTTTATCAGAGACCATGTTGAAAAGGGGTATGTCATCCTAAAACACATACCCACTGAAGATCAATTGGCTGACATCTTCACTAAACCACTCAGTTATGAAAGATTCAATAAGCTAAGAACTGAGTTAAGAATGATTGAAATTGAATAAGTATCAAACAACGGCTAACTGGAGTAATCGGCTAAGTGACTTCATTAACTGGTACGACCTTTGCCGTTACAGGAGATGCTGCAAGTAAGGCACCGGTATCCGCCGAAGGTAACTTAACCGATTGTTAGGAATGGTCAAATGGCGCAGCTAAGTGAAGAACCTATTGGGACGGCTAAGTGACCAGCGAAGGCACTTCACCGAAATAAAGACTTGGACAAATTAAAAGTGTGAACAAAATCAATTCTGATTACACGTGGAGAACAAGGAAATTATGGAGGATTATTCTGTACACACGTGGCGATCAACTTATGATCATGGAGGTAATTATATTATTTTTTGAATTATAAACTCCTCGATTCCCGGGCTCTATCATTACTTGCCTCAAACCACACCCCCATTCCACTCGAATATCGCGATTTTCATACACAAAATCACGCCATTATGCCACAAAATCCTTCCATATTCAAAACCACGTTCACACTACCCAAATCACACTATAAAAACAAGACTTAGAGATGTTCAGAAATCTTTACATACTCCTGCAAATTACAAACCCTACTTTTTCTCACCGAAACCTCAAGATATACTCTTCTAATCTTCCTCTACCAATCAATGGCTTCATCCTCCCAAATCATCGCTATCGAAAAATACTACGAAAAATCAATCATAACCGGCTCGTTTTTCAAACCTGAGCACTATCTCTCATTTTGTGACAATGACTCAAAAGCTCAACGTCTGGTTGATTGCTGCTCGAATTTGGGGCTGATGACCTTCCTAAATCCTCCAATAACTGGAATCTGCTATGAAAATCTGATAGCGTTTTGGAAAACGCCAACTTTGTGCCCAGCACAAAGAAGACTGAAGTTGATCGCATCCAAAGCTCAATCTTTGGAAGAGAAATAATCATCACACCAGGTGCACTCAACCGTTACCTACACCTTCCATTGAAAGGACAGGCTAATGTCAAGCTTGTGACAACTGACATTGCAAAGTTCTGGACTGAAATAGCCAAAAGTCCAAAGAAAAATAGCAAAACATACAATCTACCCAGATCAACGCTCAAACTTCCGTTTGCTGAGTTTGCACCAGTTATCACCAAAAATATTGAAGGCAGAAAAGGGTCAATGGAAAACCTGACTGAGGTACGAATTAAACTGATGGCCATAATCTACAATCGCATCAAATTTGACTGGGCAACATTTGTGTTCAATCGAATGAAGGATCAGATTCAAAAGGAAATCGATCTATCCATCACTGCACCAGGCAAGGGTTTGCAGAAAAAGGGTGATTTCTGGGAGAAGAAATCATATGGGTTCCCTCTTCAACATTTGTTCAATCAGTTGAAAGTACGACCCACAAATTTGCAGTCTCCACACAAATCCAAGACGATGTTTACTTACATCAAGGCTTCCTTAAAACCCAAACCCATAGCTGGGAGCAAAAGAAAGCAACCTGAAGGCAGTAGATCAGGAGTGGGACGAAGAACCAGATCTCAAAAGGCACAAGAGGAGACCAATATGCCTGACACCAGCAATTTGGATGAGCCTGTGACAATCAGCGATGACACAGCAGCAGAAGAAGAAACGCAGCAGAGGGAGTCACCTACCTGGAAGAAGGTGAAGAAGGATACAGCCTCACCTCATCTGATGAGGAGGAGATACAAGATGAAGGGGATGAGTCAGAGGATGACCACTCAGAAGGAGGAAATCCTGAAACAAATCAAGAAGATTTGGGGATTTCTGATGATGAACTGACTCTCCAGAAGTGCTTTTCAAAAGCATAGGCAAAGTTGACAACCACCAAGTGAGCCACCGATAAAGCTCACTCACCGAACTTGTCAACTCCCCCACAATTGCACAAGGGGGACCAAAGTGGTAGATGAAGCAGTCCACACTCAACAACAACCTCTAAATGACCCGTGTCTAATGAGGCGAGTAACAAGAGCGAGATGGAAGAAAAAGAAGAAACACAAGATGCAAAGGAAGAAGAGGAAAAGGAAGAGCAAGAAGTTGAAGTAGAAAGTGAGGAGAAGCAAGGTGAAGATGATGAGGATGAAAGTGATGAGGGTGAAGAGAATGCCCATGTGGCACCAGAAGAAATTGATCTAGAAAGAGTTTTCAATCTGGACATTCAACCCCTCATTGTGGACATAGAAAGGCAATACTACAGCAGGCAAAATCTGAAGACTGCCTTAAGGAGTGAAGCAACCTCCTTCAATCACAAGATTGAGGCCCTCATCAGCCATATCAAAATCCAAGATGAGGTCATGGAGAGACAAGGAAACTTAATTTGCAACTTACAACACCTCATCCCTGACCATGTCCAAACCAATCTTGAATTCCATGCAGAGACGGTTGACAACAATCTCAAGCCATTGGTGGACACCCTCAATGCTCACACATCCAAAATTCAGCATCTGGATGAGATCATGGAGCATTCTGGCAAGCAACTGGACTTTCTCATCAAAGTTGGTGAAGCCAACAACAAAATACTGGAGAGAAAGTATGGGCCTCTCCCTGAATCTGGCGCGGCAATTGCAGACCTTGAGGTACGTTTTGATGCTGCCACAAAGGGGGAAGGTAACTCAAAGCCCGAGAGTCCCAAAGTGGGAAGGGAAAGGTGGAAAGCTCCAAAGTGGAAAGAGAAAGGGCAAGAAAGGCGAGGACAAAGAAAGGCAAGGGCATCAGGTTTGAAGAAATGAAGAAGTAAACCAGTTACCTGTTGCTTAATTCAATTCAATTCATCTTATCATTTGCCTTTGTTCACTTAAATAAAAAGATGCAATATCTTATTGCCCTATGATGGAAGAATAAAATTGTTGAACTTTTAATCCGTTGTGTATTATGAAAATTTTGATTACTTATGTTCAAAGCTTATGAGGGTTTTGGCATCATCAAAAATGGGGAAATTGTTAGGAACATTCTATTATGTTTTGATGATGGCCATACTAGCTGTTATAGCAAGCCTGAAATAAGTTAGAATTCTCTGTATAAGTCTTTACTTAGAGTCTGACAAGTTGTATAAGTTAAGTCAGACAAGTATTGTACTAGTTGGTAGGACGGCAAAGCAAGGACAGATATTCAGCATAGTGAAGCCAGCCAAGCACCAGCAGAGAAGTATGAAGACATTATGGTCTGACTTATAACCAAGGAAGTCTGTGATGACCTTGGATAAGTCTAAGTTATGTTTTAAGTGATGAAACTCAATGTTCAAATATGGTGTACACTGGTCTCACCCAAATCAAGGATCAGTGAAGTACAAAGACTCTCCAAAAACTAGAACAAAGAAGGAAACAGTGAATCGGCTGAGTAAACTGACTTTCGGCAAAGAGAAAACAAAACAGCAAAGAAAGAACTAACGGCTAAGTCAGAAGGCTCACTCGACCGTTCTAAAAACGGCGAAGAGACATTTACAAGATCGATTTGATATACGATGAAGATTCGAAGATCATGCATTAAATGCACAAATCATTAAAGGATCAATCAAGGACGGATTTTCTGCTATACGTTTGAAGAAAGAATCCGATCACTGAAATCAAGGAGAATACAATTAAGGGGGAATCAAGAATAAAATCAAGGGTTATTCCCTCATTAATATAGCCAACGGACGGAATTTAAAAAACCAAGGTTATTCAAGGCTATAAATAGAAGGCATTGACAGGAAAAGAAAACAACGATCAAGAAAGAAAAATCAAGCAGAAACTCTGTCAATTTGAAAAGCCTTCTCTCCGAACTTACAAAGACATATCTAGTGATCAACTCAAGTATCGAACTACAAAGTCATACTCGAATTGAGATTGATCAAGCAAGTGTGTGAATCACATTCACATCAAACTCGAAGCAACCGAATCGAGGCAATCCGAGAAGGAGTTGAATTTGTGATAGGCGTTGAAGGATCTTAATCTTAAGGAACAAGCAAAAGGAAGACCGAATCACCGAAGTCGTTGCGCTCAAGGAGTGATAGTCTTGTAGATTGTGAAGCTTGGGAAGCCAAGGACAATCATACTATTGTATCCGTGAAAACAATAGTGAATTCCTCCAATCATCACATGAGAAGAGTGGATTAAGGGATTACACCACCCTGAACTACTATAAGCCTTGTGTCAATTTAATTTCTGCAATTTACTTTACAGCATTTATTTATTTAGCCTACATCATAACTTATATCTGTGACTGTCTACACTGATTTGAAAACAACATAGTAAGAAGGGACTTATCCGCTGCCTAAAAGCTTTTAAATATAAGAAAAGTTTTTGAAACACCACTATAGTCATTCACCCCCCCCCCCTCTGACTATAGTTTCACCCTTCTCTAGGACCAACAGATGTGAAGGAAGGAAAGGGCCTGGCAAACAAGGGGCAGGATAAGGCTGGTATTTTACTTGTCTTGGAATCCTACAGTGTAGCTAAAGATGTATCAACTTGGATACTGGATTCTGGAGCTACTAACCATGTTTTTCTTCTTTGCAGATCCTTAGTTCGTATGATGAGCTAGAGGAGGGGCTCATGAGATGAGAGTTGGCAACGGGGCAGTAGTTTCAGTGAAAGCAGTGGGAGTAGTTCGTTCAATGTTTGGAAATAAAGTCCTTAAATTGGACCATGTCTTTTATATTCCGCATTTTAAAAAAATTTAATTTCTATGTCTGTTTTGCAAGAACAATTGTATTCTTTATCTATTGAGTATAATAAGATTGTTATTTCCAGAAATGGACGTAACTTGTGTTCTGCAATGTTAGAAAACGGACTGTATGTCATTAAACCAACCGATACTCCACTGCTTAATACTGAAATGTTTAAAGTAGCACATCAAAGTTCTGCTAAAAGTCAGAAAGTTTCTCACGAAGATAAAACATATCTTTGGCACCTTAGGCTAGGTCATATTTCCTTGGAAAGAATCTAAAGAATGTCCAAAGACGGTCCCTTAAGTGAGTTATCTGTTGACTCACTACCAGTCTGCGAATCTTGCCTGGAGGGAAAAATGACTAAGCGTCCCTTCACGTCAAAGGTTAATAGGCATTGTTAAGGGTGAATTTACGTGTTTTATAACGCTATATTTTATAATGTTTTCCACCACATTCGTATGAATTGCATGGAAATCACGTGTTTAAATGGAATTATTGAGCAAATGACATTTTTAATGAGTTAATCGCAAAGTTGGTGAATTTATATGTTTTAATTATGATTTTATGTTTATTGGAATTATGTTACGCTTTGCGGTGTTTTTGATGTCATGTAGGTACAATTATGTGGCTCAATTGATGATCAAATGTTGATGAATTTCGAGCTATTTCAAGTTAAAAGAGATAATGGTGAATTGGATAGAGAAGAAAAGAAGATAAAGATGGAATTATCAAGTCTTGATCGAAGCTGGACTAGCGTTCATCTGAGCCGAACGAGCGTCCAAGACTGAACGGGCGTTTGATAAGTGGACGAGCGTCCAGAATCATATTTTACATTCAGAGAGTTCAGACGCGTTCTGAACGAGCGTTCACCTCCGTCCAGAAGCTGCTGGACGAGCGTCCAAGATAGTGGACGGGCGTCCTAGCACCGCCTTAGCCTAAACCGACCTAAAAATCTATAAATAGGCGCGATTTCTCAAACCCTAGACACAATTCGAACCCTAAAAACCTAGGGGCAGCTTGGCTGCGTTTTTCTACAGTTTTTATCTACTTTTATGCAATTTAATTCCTAGATTAGATTAGATAGATTCATGTCTTTTATTTCATCAATTCGAGTTGCAACAAGGATGCTAAGAGGCTAAAACCCTCTTGAACAAGCGTTGTGAAGCCTTCCTTCAACCATTCAGTTTTGATTCGTGATTAATCGTGAGTATCTATTTCAAGTTCGTTTCTTTTATCATGTTTTGTATGTTTTTGCATGTTTAATCGAAAGATGCTTGCTTTGATGATTGTTTATTTGATGAAAATCATATAAACATTAGATCACCATGCTAAAAGAATAGATCTTCGATCTAACTAAAACGAGAGTTATTAGATTGATTTTCTAGATTAGAAATTGAAAGATTTCACGCCTAGGTTAGAAAGACGTAATCTTTAACATCGAAAGATAAAAGATTAGGAAACGAACTTGTCCACGAGAGTAGGAGTTTATGCCTTCGATTAGGTGAATCACGACTTGAGTAGAGATCACGAATTAATCCGAATTAGAATTGAATGTTGATAGGATAGGTGGATCAATTGCTTGTTCGTTCGTTATAATTTGATTTTAATCCTTGAAACTTGAATTGTTTAGCTTTAGTTTACTTTTTCTGCACTCTAGCTTAGTTAGATTATCGCTTTCAATCTTTCCTAGCATTGGATTAATCTCCTCTGTCTAGTTACTTTTATGCAATATTTGTTTAGGTTAGTTTTCGTGACAATAATTAGTTAAAAACAAAAGCTAGGGTTCACATTCGTCTAGTTCCCCGTAAGATCGACCCGGCATAGCCTCTATACTACGATCCTTGCACTTGAGGTTAACCGGTTTATTACTTGTTGTTTTGTATTGATAAAATCCGGGACAAGTTTTTGGCGCCGTTGCCGGGGAACCGGACGGTTGTCTAGTTTTTATTTTTCTGTTTGTTATTTCATTTTTAGAGTCCTGTTTTTAATTCATAAACGTTTAGGTAATTAGTTAATTAGGGTTTAGATAGGGTTAAAGATCTTTTTCTAAGGTTCTCTTGTGATTAGTTCTCCCCTCTATCTTCTCCCTCTGTTTCTTTTCCCTTTTCTTTTGTTCCCTTATCTTTTCTGTTATTTTCTGCAAATTTTCTACTTCTGTTCTAAATTTTTCCGCTACCAAACGGGCGTTTGGGATATCGGACGCCCGTCCGCTGGAAAATTATCAACTCTGATTCTGTTTTATTCACTTAGACGAGCGTCCATAAGATTTGGACGCCCGTCCAAGTATTTCACCTTTCAGACGAGCGTTTGGACCATTAAACGCCCGTCCAGTCCAAACTTCACCCGGACGCCCGTCCAAATTATTGGACGTCCGTCTGGCCCTGTTTTCTTCAATAATTTTGTTTCCTTTTCTTCTTTCCCTTTCTTTTATTTAGGTTTTTAATTTCTAGTCTAAGCTTTTAAATATTTATTTAGTTATTAGTTTTTAGGTTCAACATCTTGAGTAGGGTGTCGGTTTATGCAAACTCGAAGTCGAAAGGACCACCGTTCTTTTCACTCCGACCTCGAGCGGACCATAGTCCGACCCAATAGGCGAAGACTTCGTTTTGCCGATCCTTCGGGCGAAGGAAGTTTGACCGAGCAAGAAATCGAACAAAATCTAATAAGGGAAATTGAAGATCTCGTAATAATGGCCGCTGAGGATAGACGGACGTTGGCAGACTACGCCATGCCTGGTGCAGTAACTGTCAACCCGGCTATCGTCTTACCAGCCATTCGCACAAACTTTCGAACTTAAGCCGGGACTTATCCGGATGATGCAAAGCATGCATCAATTTTTCATGGCTATCAATCGAGAATCCCATACTCATTTACACACATTCTTGGAGATATGCGGCACCACACGCATCCAAGGGGTAAATGATGATGCTATCAAACGAAACTTTTTCCTTTTTCTTTAAAGGGAGAAGCTAAAGAGTGGTACACCTCTCTCCCTTCCGAATCCATCAATACTTGGGAAATTTGAACTCGAGAGGGAGTTCCTGAGTCAATATTTCCCACCTTCCAAAACTGCCCAATGTTTGAATGAAATCTTCACCTTCTATCAGAAAGAGAATGAATCATTTTTCGAGTGTTGGAAAAGGTTCAAATCTCTTCTTAGGAAGTGTCCCCACCATGGCTTGCCGCTGCAAAGGCAAGTCAATACTTTCTTTAGTGGATTGACCGAGCTTACAAAAGGCATGGTCAATAGTTCATCTGGTGGGGCATTTCTGAAGAAAACGCCTGAAGAGGGATGGGCACTGTTTGAGGACATTGCGAAGTACAATTACGCCCCCTCTTATCAAGCAATTCAAGCACCTCCTCCTCCTAAGGTTGAGGAAGTTAACATGCAAAGTTTGATCGCCATGCTACAGAAGCAGATGGCAACTTCCCAAGTTCCAAATCCGATGAATCAAACTCCTTCTTTCCCACAGAACCCTCAGGTTCTATACTGTGAAAATTGCTGTCAGACTGGCCACATGAATGGCCAGTGTCAATTTAATCCCTCTGCACCTTATCAAGTGAATGTTGTCCATGATTATGGACAGTACAATCAAGTCACATGTCAGAATTGTGACGAGTTGGGGCACACTTCTAAATTCTGTCCTATGAATGGACAGAATGCGGAAGTGAATGCATTCTATGGCCAGAACAATCAAAGGTTCAATCAGTTCCCTGGCCAGAACAATTTCCAAAACCAAGGGTTTAATACATCGTCAAATTTCAATCCTAATTCGAATTTTAATTCGAATCTGAATTTCAATAGAAACCCTGGGTTTAATCAGAATCAAAACTCGAATTTTTCCAATCCTACGCAAAAATTCAATCAGAATTGGCCTTCCAATCCAAATTCTCAATTTCAAGGTCGGCCCAGCCAGCCCTATTCGTCAAATTCCCAAAACTCTCAAGGCCCCTCCCAACCTACCAATCTTGAAGCTAAGTTGGAGGAGCAAAGCAAAAGTATTCAACTTCTAATGAATACGAACAAGAGCCCTGGAGAGGCAAATAGGACAACCGGGCCGAGCGTTAGCTTCCGGACCGTCGGGCGGTACCGCCCGCCTTTACGGAAAAGAATCCAAAAGGCGGTCAGGTTGCTCAGGCCGATACCAGCAACAATCAATGCACTGACCTCGTGCCAACAATGCAATACGGTAAAGAGGAGGCCAGTGCGATGAATTTAAGAAGTGGCACTCACCGAGTGGTCCCCCGGCTTCCAGGGAAACCACTAGCCCCTCCTGCCACTGATAAGGCAGGAGGGGAAGTTGAGCAACCACTATCCCCTGTCCTGCAAGAGCGTACTCGGGTGGCTGATCCCCCGAGAGATGAAAGAGTTGAAACACCTCAGGTGGCTGAGCCCCTGAGAAAAGAAGATTCGGTTGAGAGTCAGGTGGCTGATCCCCTGACCAATAAGACGTCTGAAAAAGTTGTGAGGTGGAAAGATCTGGAAGACAAGGCCGTAAGTGCATCCTCAAAGAAAGTGTTTTCCGAGAGTGACCTTAAAAAGCTTCCATTTCCACCGAGGAAGAGCAACATCCCTCTGAGTGAAGATAAGAAATATGAAAAGGTGCTTAACCTTTTGAAAAATACTCAGGTAAATTTGCCATTATCCGAGGTTTTGGTCGAGATGCCTAAGTATACAAAATTCATCAAGGATGTTGTGTCTTCGAAAAAGAAATTGGCAGGCATGGAAAGGCAAATTGGTGAGGATTGTTCCTTGATAAATCATCAAGACTTACCAACCAAGAGGGGTGACCCAGGCAAATTTGTGCTCACATTGCAAATGGGAGGCCTAGTCTTCCCGAACTCCTTATGTGATCTGGGTGCATCCATCAGCTTGATGCCATTGTCTGTTTGCAATCAGCTTGGTTTACAGAGTCTCCTAGAACCCACCACCATGAACTTGCGGTTCACGATAGGTCCTCTAAGAAAGCTTCAGGGATCCTAAGGGACGTATTAGTTCAAATAGATAGGTTTACCTTTCCAGTTGACTGGTACGTCTTAGATATTGAGAAAAGTGAAAATGTCCCTTTGATTCTCGGAAGACCTTTTCTATCTACAGCTAGAGCCCTCATCGATTGTGATGGTGGGCATGTCACCATTCGAGTTGGTGACCAGGAGGTGAGCTATAGTGTTTCAAAATCTATCAATGTACCTTCTGGATCTCCAACCGGCTGTTCCATTGAGGAGACGTCTGATGACTTCAATGACTTCATGGATAAGCACGTCTTGGCTGTAGAAGCGGAATATGAGCGATTGATCGATAATCTGAATAGCCATGGTGCAGTTAATCTAGATCGGTTGCAGCTGAATTCGAGGACGAGCTAAGAGAAGAAGCTTTGGCAGTAGGGCCACTAAGTAAGCTCAACGATGTTGAGTTGAGGAGTGGAGATCTTAAATCAAGTCTAGAGGAACCCCCTGTAGACTTGGTTCTGAAGCCGTTGCCTAAACATCTTAAGTATGTATTTCGAGAGAAGGTGACCGGCTTCCTTTGATCATCTCTCGCCAAGCTATCTCGAATAGAAGAGCTTAAAGCGCTAAACGTCTTGCGCAAAAATGAGAAAGCCTTTGGATGGCGGGTGGGAGATATCCGAGGGATATCTCCCGACATCGTATGCACAAGATCAAGGCGAGGAGGGTGCAAAACAAGTTAGAAAGCCTCGAGAAGGCTTAACCCTCATATGCAAGAAGTAGTCAAGAAGGAAATTATAAAGCTTCTAGATATGGGTATCATTTACGCCATTGCGGACGGTGAGTGGGTATCCCCAACTCAAGTAGTTCCAAAAAAGGTGGAATTACTATTGAGAAGAATGAGAAAGGAGAAGAGATAGCATTGAGGCTCGTTATCGGATACGAGTATGTATCGATTATCGAAAGCTCAATGAGGTCACACCGAAAGATCATTTCCCCCTTCCATTCATTGACCGGATGCTTGAGCGTCCGGCGGGGCACGCATTCTATCGCTTCTGGATGGATATTCGGGATACTTCCGTATACCCATCGATCCCGTTGACCAAGAGAAGACCACTTTCACTTGCCCTTATGGGACATTCGCCTACGGCGGATGCCGTTTGGTCTCGTAATGCCCCGGCCACCTTCAAAGGTGTATGATGGCAATCTTTGACGGGCTAGTTGAAAAGTGCATGGAGATTTTTATGGATGATTTCTCGGTCTTTGGTCAATCCTTCGATGATTGCCTCGATAATCTTGATCGGGTGTTGTCTAGATGTGTGGAAAAGGACTTAGTGCTTAATTGGGAAAAATGCCATTTCATGGTAGATGAAGGCATAGTCCTCGGCCACAAAGTGTCGCCAAAGGTATAGAAGTAGATAGAGCCAAGGTTGAAGCTATTGAGAAGATGAGTTATCCTAAGAATGTTCGGGAGGTCCGAGGTTTTCTCGGGCATGTCGGTTTCTATAGGAGGTTCATCCAGGACTTTTCAAAGATTGCCAAGCCCCCGTCTACTTTACTCAAAGAAGACGTTACTTTTGATTTTGATGAGAATTGCAAGCGCGCGTTTGAGGATCTAAAGAATAGGCGATCTCTCGCTCCAATACTTATATCGCCGACCGGAACCTACCCTTTGAGCTTATGTGTGATGCATCCAACTATGCTTGTTGGTGCGGTCTTAGGGCAAAAGCTTAATGGAAAGTTCCAGCCTGTCTATTATGCCAGTCACACACTGAATCCTTCTCAAGTTAACTACACGACAACTGAAAAGGAATTATTAGCCGTAGTCTTTGCTATGGATAAGTTTCGTAGTTACTTGCTGGGCGCTCAAGTGATTGTGTGGACTGACCACGCTGCTTTGCGGTATCTCATGACCAAAAAGGAAGCTAAACCGCGCTTCTTGCGTTGGATACCGACCCTCCAAGAGTTTGACGTTCAAATCAAAGATAAGAAGGGCAGTGAGAACGTAGTGGCGGATCATGTTTCTAGGATGTTAAGTGAGGAAAAGAGTGATCCCGATGACATAGATCTTTACTTTCCTCTAGAGAACATCATGTTGATCGATGGCCGCTCCCGATGTTCCTTGGTACTCCGCCATTGTCAACTACCTTCATGCCAAATACCTTGATCCCGAAATGTCTTATCAAGAGAAGAAGAAGTTCTTCTCGATATGAAATATTTCGTTTGGGATGAACCTTACCTCTTCAAGATCCGCAAGGATGGTTTGCGAGGAGGTGTGTTCCCGAGTCCGAGCAACGCGATATAATCGAGCAATGCCATAGTGGACCCACGGGTGGTCACTTTGGTCCTTGGAAAACGGTTGCTAAGATCTTCGAGTCCGGATTCTATTGGCCGACGATCTTTAAAGATACGAAGCTTTCGTAAAGCTTGTGATAGATGCCAAAGGACCGGATCTCGACAAGGCGGTTTGACATGCCTTTGAAACCCATCCTGAATGCGAAGTCTTTGATGTATGGGGTATCGATTTTATGGGACCATTCCCATCATCTTGCGGTAACAAATACATCTTAGTCTGCGTAGACTATGTGTCAAAATGGGTGGAGGCTCAAGCCACTCCTCACAATGATCATAAAACGGTTATGAAATTTCTAAAGAAGAATATCTTCGTGAGGTTTGGATGTCCACGTGCCTTGATCAGTGATGAAGGAACGCATTTCGCAACCGACCTTTGGAGAAAGTCCTTGAAAAGTATGGTGTTCGTCATAAAGCGGCACACCATATCATCCGATGACTAGTGGTCGAGTTGAGAGAAGCAACCAAAGTATCAAGAAAATCCTGGAAAAACGGTGAATAGTCATAGAAAAGACCGGAGTTTGAAATTGGATGATGTACTTTGGGCTTATAGAACCGCCTATAAAACCCCTATGGGGACATCTCCATATCAAATGGTCTACGGGAAACCATGTCATCTGCCTGTCGAGTTAGAGCATAAAGCTTATTGGGCTACAAAGTTTCTGAACTTCGATTCCCAATCTTGTGGACAACATCGGCTACAGCAGTTACATGAGCTAGACGAATTCAGACTCCAGGCCTATGAAAGTGCCAGGATTAGTAAAGATAAGATGAAGCTACTCCACGATGCTAAGATTAAGAAGAGAGAATTTCTAGTCGGCGAACAAGTTCTTCTTATACAATTCTAGGTTACATTTGTTTCCGGAAAGTTAAGGACACGTTGGTCCGGCCCTTTCGAGATTCTCCAAATCATCCCCGGAGGCGTTCTAGAACTTCGTGGTTATAGTGGTGACCCGTTTCGAGTTAATGGTCAAAGGTGCAAGCACTATATTGGTGAACCTAAAGAGAGACCTTCGAATGTCCGTTGCCTCGACATCTTAGGGTGTGGTGCTACGGAAGTCGAAGAATTCGACGAGTCTTCACTCAACCTGTTTTCAGAGGATGGATGTAGTGGTCCTTCTGAAGAAGTTCTAGCTGGTAGTTGGGATATGGAGGAGTATGAAAGAGAGCAAAAGCTTAAACGTCATCAGAGGAATCAGAGAAGAAAGAAATCAGCCATGGGGAAGATTAAACGAGTTTGGAAGGCTATAAAAGATTTTACCCCATGTGTTAGATCTTCGTTTACGCGGCAGCCCACACTACGGACCGGAGCTTAAACGAGGTAGTGGGCGGCGTAAAGGTTAAATGGCCCGATCCAGCCGAGCTTCAAATGTGTCGAGCTAACGACGATAACCATTAGCGCTACTAGGAGGCATCCTAGATATCCCTTATTATATTAGTTTCTTTCTTTAGTTATTTTTCCTTGTTCTAGTTGTTTTACTCTTATTAGGATTGTGTTGTTTTTATCGATCGGCCGTCCTAATCTTATACGGGGTCGAAGTGTTGTTTTGCTTATGATTTCCTCTTATCTTTATCTCTATCACTTTTGCGCGATATGGTTTAATCCCTTGTATCCCCGAGGTACGTTTTGTGTTGTTTTTCATGTATGCGGGATATTTGCTATAGCACTTGTGAGCTTTCAGATGATGTCGTTTTCCGGTGGATGGTCCACAGTTCTGCTTTCATCAAGCCTTTCTGGAGTTGATACGTAGCACTTCCGGAATTGCCACTTTAGAACTACAATCAGCTAAGTTTCTTTTATTCTGCACAACATGAGGACATGTTGTAATTTAAGTGTGGGGGAGGGGAATAGCTTATGTGGTATCTACATTCATTTTCCATACTTTTATATCTCTATGAAAAGTGCTAATTTTTTTCAAATTTTTGTTTTGTCCCAAGTGAACAAATGCATATCTTTGTTCGAGTTCTTATATCATTGGTGCATTATTTTGCATATTTAGTAACTTTAGATGTTTCACCCAACACTACTTTTTCACGTGCCATAGTAAACGAGGAGCTATATTTTAAAGCTATGCCCGTTTGATTAGATATTTTTGGTGATTATCGCATGATTCTTTGCTTCCATACTAATTTTGAAATTTTAATAGTTTGTATTTAGTTCCGTAGTATGACATACCGTGAATATCTAGATGTTTGAATGTGATAAGTAACACGTAACTAAGGTTGTTAAGAAGAAGTTGGATTTAAATGAATTAATCGTGTGTGTCGAAAGCTGGTTTATGATTTGAGTGCGGTAGGGTATACCACGTATGTCCTATACCACTATGATGACTAAGAGCTCACGACAGTTAGGAAAAGCTGCCTTATGATTGGAGTAAGGTAGGGGATTATCTCGAAATGTCCTATTCTGCTATGAGGGCAATAGCTTCTTCTAATGTGTGTTTATAAAAGTGAATAAGTTAAATCAACTTAAGAATTGGTATGGAATGAATATAAAGCTTAGTTATCGTCAACCTTATCCCCAGTATAAACTGAAAGATATGTTGTAGGGATTATCCTCTAAGTATGTCGGAAATATTTTAAATGCTTCCTATTATATTTTCGAATATGTATGTTTTGTGAGGTGCATGTTATAATCATTTTTATATTTCTAATTTAAATGGGATGTTGGCTAGTTTTGTTTGAATCAATTTCAAGTGTGGATTTAGTGGAAGTTTATTATGGCTATGCACACACACTTGGGTGAACCTCTAAACTATTGAATATGTTTTATATTTGCATAAGTGTTTATTTGTCTCGAGTGATGATTATGTTTTGTCTTGCTCGGGACGAGCAAGGTTTAAGTGTGGGGGAGTTGTTAAGGGTGAATTTACGTGTTTTATAACGCTATATTTTATAATGTTTTCCACCACATTCGTATGAATTGCATGGAAATCACGTGTTTAAATGGAATTATTGAGCAAATGACATTTTTAATGAGTTAATCGCAAAGTTGGTGAATTTATATGTTTTAATTATGATTTTATGTTTATTGGAATTATGTTACGCTTTGCGGTGTTTTTGATGTCATGTAGGTACAATTATGTGGCTCAATTGATGATCAAATGTTGATGAATTTCGAGCTATTTCAAGTTAAAAGAGATAATGGTGAATTGGATAGAGAAGAAAAGAAGATAAAGATGGAATTATCAAGTCTTGATCGAAGGTGGACTAGCGTTCATCTGAGCCGAACGAGCGTCCAAGACCGAACGGGCGTTTGATAAGTGGACGAGCGTCCGTAATCATATTTTACATTCGAGAGAGTTCGGACGCGTTCGAACGAGCGTTCACCTCCGTCCGAAGGCTGGCGGACGAGCGTCCAAGATAGTGGACGGGCGTCCTAGCACCGCCTTAGCCTAAACCGACCTAAAAATCTATAAATAGGCGCGATTTCTCAAACCCTAGACACACAATTCGAACCCTAAAACCTAGGGGCAGCTTGGCTGCGTTTTTCTACAGTTTTTATCTACTTTTATGCAATTTAATTCCTAGATTAGATTAGATAGATTCATGTCTTTTATTTCATCAATTCGAGTTGCAACAAGGATGCTAAGAGGCTAAAACCCTCTTGAACAAGCGTTGTGAAGCCTTCCTTCAACCATTCAGTTTTGATTCGTGATTAATCTGTGAGTATCTATTTCAAGTTCGTTTCTTTTATCATGTTTTGTATGTTTTTGCATGTTTAATCGAAAGATGCTTGCTTTGATGATTGTTTATTTGATGAAAATCATATAAACATTAGATCACCATGCTAAAAGAATAGATCTTCGATCTAACTAAAACGAGAGTTATTAGATTGATTTTCTAGATTAGGAATTGAAAGATTTCACGCCTAGGTTAGAAAGACGTAATCTTTAACATCGAAAGATAAAAGATTAGGAAACGAACTTGTCCACGAGAGTAGGAGTTTATGCCTTCGATTAGGTGAATCACGACTTGAGTAGAGATCACGAATTAATCCGAATTAGAATTGAATATTGATAGGATAGGTGGATCAATTGCTTGTTCGTTCGTTATAATTTGATTTTAATCCTTGAAACTTGAATTGTTTAGCTTTAGTTTACTTTTTCTGCACTCTAGCTTAGTTAGATTATCGCTTTCAATCTTTCCTAGCATTGGATTAATCTCCTCTGTCTAGTTACTTTTATGCAATATTTGTTTAGGTTAGTTTTCGTGACAATAATTAGTTAAAAACAAAAGCTAGGGTTCACATTCGTCTAGTTCCCCGTAAGATCGACCCGGCATAGCCTCTATACTACGATCCTTGCACTTGAGGTTAACCGGTTTATTACTTGTTGTTTTGTATTGATAAAATCCGGGACAAAAATCGGGAGATGGAGTCTATGTACTCTAAATCGGTCCGGAAACTTGTCGACACTTGTCGATTGCCCTGAGGGTGTCAAACCCATAGGCAGTAAATGGATCTACAAGAGAAAGCGAGGAGTGGATGGAAAGGTTGAAATCTTCAAAGCTCGGCTAGTGGCAAAAGGCTACACACAGAGAGGGGGAATCGACTACGAATAGACCTTCTCCCCTGTGGCAATGCTGAAGTCCATTCGGATCCTCCTTTCGATTGCTGCATGTCTAGATTATGAGATCTGGCAGATGGATTTTAAGACAGCCTTCCTTAATGGCTATCTTGACGAGGAAATATATATGCAGCAACCAGAAGGATTCATCTAGAAAAGCCAAGAGCACAAAGTGTGCAAGTTGCTCAAGTCCATTTATAGGTTAAAGCAAGCTTCTCGGTCTTGGAATCATAGATTTGATGAAACCATCAAGTCGTATGGTTTCAAACAAAACTTTGATGAGCCTTGTGTATACAAGAAGTTCGTCAAAGATTAGGTGGCATTCTTAGTGTTGTATGTTGACGACATTCCGCTAATTGGACCCACCAAGGGGATGCCGTCAGATGTGAAGACCTGGTTAGCCACAAAGTTCCAAATGAAATATTTGGGAGAGGCGAGTTATGTTTTAGGGATCCAAGTTATACGGGATCGGAAGAACATGATGTTGGCTCTATCCCAGGCATCTTACATAGATAAGATGTTGTTGCGTTATAGCATGATTAATGCAAAGAAGGGTTTCCTACCAACCGTCACGGCATTCAACTCTCTAAGAAAAAGTGTCCTCAAACACCTGAGGAAATAGAGAGTATGGGACGAGTACCATATGCTTCGGCTGTTGGTAGTCTGATGTATACTATTTTTGGTCCCTTGGAAAGGCTAACACAAGTTTAGAGGGGGGTGAATAAACTTGTCCCTAAAACTGGATTTAAAACAAATTAAGGTTCAGTTAAACTTGTGTGGAGTTAAGCTGACTAAGCTGAGTTTAAGTCAAACTGACTTAAGCTTGAAACCGAGTCAACCGTCAGCGGATTAAGTTTTAGCCTTTTTCTTGATCTTGTTATTCTCTGTGAATACTGAGTGTAGTAAACTGAATTCTGATGAATGTCAGTTGTGAACTGTGAGGTGCATAACAGTCAATTATCAAAATGCTGTAAATAAATGCTGAATAAGTGAGTAAGTACGTAAAGTAAATAAGACAAGTATTAGAGAGGTTCCAGGTGGTGTAATCATGTACGTCCTCTCTTCCCCTGTGGTGCGGAGAAAAATTTCCACTAGAACTTCTTGAGGTGAACTGTTACAAAAAGTCCTAAACAATAGTCCTTGGCTAATCCCTAGCGTCACTATCTAAACAGTTGTAGAATAGGTAGAATTGTTGTTCTTCAATTGCTTGAACACTGATCCTTGGAGGGTTGAATTGCCTCTTCACCAGCTACCACCACAAACACAGTCTACCCGACTGCTTGTCACAACTGTCCTTGGCAAAACCTTCCCGGTTTGCTTCACAGTCTAGAACCTTTGATGTAAAATCAAAGTTGGGCTGAGAATCAATAAATTGATTCTTGTTTGTGGTTCTTCAAAATGTTTGTTTCTTGATAAAATCTATGTAGCTTGAACACTTGAAGAATTTCTAGATATGATCTTGTTATTGCGCTGAGATGATGGTAATTCGAATAAAATGACTAATGCACAAAATTGCTTGATAATACTTGTTAATTCGTTGTTTTTATCCTTGGTGCAAAGTCTTCTATTTATAGTGTGAAGTCCAACGTTCATCTGGTTTCAATTCGAATTGTATCAACGTCTCTCTTGTAACGGCTATATTTTCTGACCGTTCTGCTGTATCAGTAACTCATCCAATGAAATTGCTTCTTTTATAACGTTCGACTGTACGATCAGTTTGTTGGATGCCTTACTTATAAAACTGAGTTTCCTTATCAGTTTTATACTGAGTTTATTGTTTGTCAGTTTCCTAACTGACTTGGAGCGTTAACTGAGATTTTACTCTTCTTCAAATATCAGTACTCTAGTTTTCATCTGATTATAATTGACTTAATCAAAGTACACTATGACTCATTATCATCTAAGAATTCATTGTCCTTATGATTCTTAGGTCTTCATACAAGATCCATAAAGTCAGTTCAGGTCACCCCAATCTTGCCTGAAGTCTAACTTTACAGTCTCGACTTAGTCTTCATAACTGAGTTTGAACTCTTTGTTCTTCTATTTTCAATAACTAGTCCATGTCCCTCAGTTCTTCAGTCTTCTATATAAGCCAACTGTGTCTGTGTCCCTCAGCAAACTTATTTTCTTCAGTTTGATGCTGGTGTATTCTGAGTCAGTTTATGTCTTAGTGATTTCCAGTTTTCTAGATGACTTCCAGTTTTTCAGTTTTACGACACACTAATTATTACAATGCTTGTCTGATGTAACTTATACAAATATCAGACTCTAATAAAACCTATACATTCAGTTCTAGACATCTTTTTGCTTTTCACTATAACAGCTGGCTGCAGCAATTCATCAATAGGGTTAAGATAATACTTTAAACAAATATGATGAATTATAATCAAAACATAATTTTTTTTCCAACAATTTCCCCCTTTTTGATGATGCCAAAACTCTCCCTAAAAGAAAAGCTTAAAGATCAAAACAATGTAAAACAATGTAAAACTGGAAACTGGATTTCATTAGAATGAGCAAAAACTGGGATAGTTACATTTTTGTTCAAAATAGTGTAACTAGATACTAAGTTCCCTTCTGTGCTGTTTGCATGACTAAATCAAATTTTCTTGCTTTGTCATACATACGAAAATCATCTTCTAGCTTGGAGTATCTTTGAAAAAGTCTTGTTGTAGTCAACTTTACTTTTTCCATCTTCTCCATTGAATTAGTTTTGGTAAGACTGATTCTTTCAAGTAGTAATTTTCAAATTCTACTACATCTGCTTTCATTTGTTCAGTCTTGTCTGTAATCTTCAGTTTATCATCAATCCTCTGATTTTTCTTATATTGTGCCATTTTCTGCTTTGAGAATAAATCAGATAAAAAGTAGTTCAAGGATTCTTCAGTTGTCCTGTCCCTGTACTTAGCTTTGATATGATTGTGATCGTTGGTAAACTTCATCCATAGATCCTTTGTTAGAGTAACTCTTCTGTCTCCAGGTTGACTGTACTTTTCAATGAGCTGCTCGTCAGTTAGTTCTTTCCTTAAGAACTTAGGATCTGATTTGTATCTTTGCAATTCATCTTCAAGTCGCTTCATTTCTCCAAGTAACTTCAGCTTTTCTTCTTCAGCTTCCCCCCTTTTGGCATCATATAACTGATCTACCAGGGCATGGGTTGCTTGTTGATCTGCAGAGATCTGTCGCTGAGAAGCAAGTACCTCCTTGAGCTGAGTTTCTAACCCATAGATATGCTGATTCATATGCCAGTGAGCTTGGGCATGTGTTTCCCTATCTACTGCGGTTGAGCCTTCAAGTTTTTGTTTGAGTAACAAAATTTCTGAGGCAGAACCTGAACTTGACTTGTGGATCATCTCTAGTCTTGCATGAACTGAAACATCTGTTCTTGTTCTATAATCGAGATATCCAGAAATATTTGACAAAAGATCATTTTGTGCATCCTTGTTACTAAGCACAATCTTCAAATTTTCATGTACTTTTGATAATTCATCCTTTGTGAGGATGTCAGAAGGATCATAAGTATCTTCTATTGGATCCTTAAACTAAGTATTATCTTTAATAATCATCAGTTGTTGATTGGCAGTTCCATCAGCTGCCTCCTGATTGTCAGTTGTCCGATCTCCAACTGGTAATCTTTCTTGCTAAGATACAGTTTGCATTGCTAGAGGTTGAGGTTGAGTTTCTATTTGCAATGTTGCAGTCTTATCAGCTTCTTTTCTTGATTCATCATCTTTATCATCATCATTCTTCTTTGAAGTATCTTTCGAGGTAGATGATGTGCCTGATTCTCTTCTTTTTGCTAGTTAGTGAATCTTTTGAAACAATTGTCAAGAAATTCCGAAATAGGAAACAGAGCATATAGATCTCTAACTTCCAATTTCTCCAAGAGTAGTTTTTCTTCTGTCTGTAGACTAACATCTCGAGAATCCTCTGGTTTAAGTTTCATCTTCATCAGCTTGATGATTCTATCAGTTTCAAAAACTTGTGTTGATTGCTGAGCTGATTGATGTTGTAACTGAGAAGTATGGTCAGTAGTGACCTTTTCTTGTGTAACTTCAGTTGTCAGTTGTTGTTGTTGCTGTTCCCCCTCAGTTGGTGCTTTCTCTCTTGAGATTTCTGGGTAGAAGCATCTTACAACTGATCTTGCTTCTACTGATTCAGCCTTTCGCTTAGTCCCTTTGTGTATAGTTTCCGGCTGAGATATAGTTTTCTGACTTGCTTCGGGTTGGGAAGTTGTTCCTGCGATTTCCTTTGTAGGTGCAGATTGCCTTGCTTGCTTCCCTTCCTTGATTCTTTCTAAGTAAAACTTAATGATTCCACTGAGTCTCTTTTTCAGTCGGAATCTGTCAGCAGATTCTTGTCCTTCGGCTTGAGCTCGTCTTGCACTGTCTAATTCAGGCAAATGTTGTCTCTTAAACTGATTGACAATATAGCCTGCCCAATTGAATTCTATTCCATCTCAGATTATGTTCATGAGATAAATATTTTCTTCTGACAGTATACTAACTCCTTTGGATTTCCCAATGACGTGTCTGCTTAGCCATCTGCTGAGGTGTCCCAATTCTGGCTTGATTTTGTCTACATGAATACCAGGTTCGATTGTTTCTGTAGAAAAAGTAAGTACCTCAAGAAAAGCTTCTCTTTTCAATGGTAAAGTAGTCCAATCGGTAGTTGTCACAGTTGAATTTGTGAAGCCAAAGAGTGTCCTTATGACGCTTTCATTGAGAACAATGCGATCTCCACGAACTTTGGTCATCAGAGAGTCTCGTACCAAACGCATATTTTGCCAAAATTGCAAAATTCCTTCTATATCACGTTCTTCTTTGAACTTAACTTCCAGAATGTTTCTCAAGCCTGGTTGTTTCTCGATTTTATCACATATCCAGCTTGCTAACAGAGTGTTTTGACACAAAGCTTCATACATTTCGAATGTCAGTTCATCTAACTCCGTTATTAATCTTTCTAGTTTTGATTTTTCTGAAGTGGCCGTGTTTGAGTGTGAACGCAAAGATTAATTTTTCAGAAGAGAGATTTTGAAAGGTTTGTTTTGTTTTCTGGAAAGGAATGAGGATTTGAATTTTGATTGGAAATAATGTGAACGGAGGTTGAATAAATAGGTAGGAAATTCTGGCAGTTGAGTAGTACAACTTTTCAAATTCCATGATGGTTTTGGGTAACCGATGCATGTACTGTTCTGTCAATCGTGGGGTGTACATGCAAAATCCTGATAAAAAGAACTGCTGTAATTTAATGCGACATAACCGCTGTTGATTTTATCATATCAACCTTTGACTAAATTTGACTAGAATAGAAACTGATGCTGTGGTCAGTTTTAGAAATAATGTCCAGTTCCATCAAATTTTAAGTTTCAGTTAATCAGTTTGAGATTGTTGATGTCAATGACTAATCTGTTAAGTGAGCGCACCCAACATTACAAAGATTAATCCCCTTGACGAATCTCTGATTTAACTGACTTTGATTATTCCCAACTCAGTTCTTAATTTGGCAAATCTTTCTTTGTCCAATGGCTTTGTAAAGATATCTGCCAACTGATCTTCAGTAGGTACATAAAGAACTGTTATATCCTTTTTCTCTGCATGATCTCTTATAAAGTGATGACGCACATCAATGTGTTTTGTTCTTGAGTGTAACACTGGATTATCAGTGATTGCAATTGCACTTGTGTTATCACACATTATGGGAATTGTTCCTTCTTCTATCCCATAATCTCTTAATTGCTGTCTGATCCATAAAACATGAGCACAACAACTTCCAGCTGCTATATACTCTGCTTCAGCTGTTGAAGTTGAAATTGAGTTTTGCTTCTTGCTAAACCATGACACAAGTCTGTTTCCTAGTAATT
This sequence comes from Gentiana straminea, assembly GCA_036785695.1. Classification (NCBI taxonomy): domain Eukaryota; kingdom Viridiplantae; phylum Streptophyta; class Magnoliopsida; order Gentianales; family Gentianaceae; genus Gentiana; species Gentiana straminea. The sequence continues at coordinate 6,881,050 of JAVUPR010000398.1, forward strand.
GACATGTGCATGATGTGCTTTTTCTGTCCACTTTGCATCGAGCATAATCTGAGTCTGAATAAGAAATCAGCTTGAATTCTCCTTCTTTCAAATACCATATTCCAACTCCATCCGTGTCTTTCAAATATTTCAATGTCCTTTTCAAAACTGTGAGATGACTTCCCTTTGGTTTGGACTGAAATCTTGCACATACACAGACAGTAAAAGATATGTCTGGTCTACTTGCTATAAGATAGAGTAGGCTTCCAATCATCCTTCTGTAGAGTGTTTGATCAACATCTTTGCCTTCTTTGTCTTCGTCTAGCCTGATGTTGGTCCCCATTGGTGTAGAAATTCCAATAGATTTTTCCATACCAAACTTTTTGATAAGTTCTCTTGTATACTTTGTTTGGTGAATGAAAATTCCATCATCTAAATGTTTAACTTGTAAACCAAGGAAGTAATTTAATTCTCCCATCATACTCATTTGAAATTTGCTTTTCATCAAACTTGCAAATTTCTCAGAAAGCTGTTCATTTTCTGATCCAAAAATGACATCATCAACATAAATTTGAACAAGTAGAGTATCTTCTCCATTCTTCATCCTGAATAAAGTTTTGTCGATTGTTCCTTTGATAAATCCATTGTCCACCAGAAACTGAGATAAAGTTTCGTACCAAGCTCTTGGTGCTTGTTTAAGTCCATATAGAGCTTTCCTTAGTCTGAAAACTTTGTCAGCTTGATCTTTGATTTCAAATCCAGGTGGTTGTTGAACATAAACTTCTTCTTCAAGAATTCCATTTAGAAATGCGCTTTTAACATCCATCTGATAAACCTTGAATTTCTTGTGAGCTGCAAAGGCAAGGAATAATCTGATTGCTTCTAATCTTGCAACTGGTGCATAGGTTTCATCAAAGTCTATGCCTTCAGCTTGAGAGTATCCTTTAGCTACAAGTCTAGCTTTGTTTCTGACGATATTCCCATCTTCATCAAGTTTATTTCTGAAAACCAATTTGGTTCCAATGATATTGACATGAACTAGTCTATCTACCAATTCCCATACTTGATTTCTCTCGAATTCATTGAGTTCTTCTTGCATAGCTAATATCCAATCTGGATCTTTCAAAGCGTCTTCAATTTCTTTAGGTTCTGATTGAGATAGAAAACACGCAATCATTGCATCTAATTGATGCCTTGTTAGAACGCCGGTTTGAGTATCACCAATTACTTGTTTTTCAGGGTGATCTTTCATCCATTGATATGCGGGTGTTTGCATCAAAGGATTTATATCTTGTTCGACTGGTTCTTGAATTTCTTTAGTTGGATCAGGAACATGAAGTTCAGGTGTGGTTTGATGAGTAGTTGGAAACTGAGACTGATCTTGATCTGAACATTCTGAAATTTGTAGTCTTCCAATGTCAACTGAAACTGGTTCTGGCATGACTGGTAACTGAGACTGAGAAACTGGTTCTTGTCGGTCTTCAGTTGTTTCACCTGGGAAGTTTGGTTCATCAAATACTACATGTATTGATTCTTCATGCTTGATTGTCCTTTTATTTAGTACTCTAAAAGCTTTGCTGACACTTGAATATCCTAGAAAAATTCCTTCATCAGCCTTGGGCTGAAAAACATGAAGTTGATCTTTTCCATTATTGTGTATTAAACATTTGCTTCCAAAAGCATGAAAGTATGAAACATTTGGTTTTCTTCCATTCCAAATTTCATAAGGAGTCTTCTCATGTCTTTTGTTCATGAGAGCTCTGTTCTGAGTATAACAAGCAGTGTTAACTGCTTCTGCCCAATATCTTTCAGGTAGTTTAGCTTCACAGATCATAGTCCTCCCAGCTTCTTTCAGCATTCTATTTCTTCTTTTAGCTACACCATTCTGTTGAGGTGTTCCTGTGGCAGCAAGTTGGTGTAAAACACCATTTTCTTCACAATATTCAATTATCACACTGTTGAGGAATTCAGTTCCTTTATCTGATCTTATCTTCACAACTGAAACTCTTTTCTGATTTTGAAGTCTTTTGAGTAGTTCAGTGAGTCTTTGCTTGGTTTCACTTTTCTTGGTTAAAAATATTACCCAAGTGAACCTTGAAAAATCATCTACTACCACCAATGTATACTTCTTCCCATTGATACTTATTGGTGTAATAGGTCCAAATAAATCCATGTGTAGCAATTATAGATGTCTGGTTGTTGAATGCTGAGATTTGGTCTTGAAACTAGCTTTTGTTTGCTTTCCTTGTTGACAAGCATCACATAAGCTGTCCTTCTTATATGATATATCTGGTAGTCCAATGACTAACTGCTTCTTAACAAGTGTGTTGATGTCATCAAAATTAAGATGACTCAGTTTCTTGTGCCATAGCCAACTGATTTCTGATTTTGTATGCACAAGCAAACAGGTTTCAGCAACGGCTGTTGTCCAATCTACTACATACATATTTTCTTTTCTTCTTCTGGCTAGAACAACTTGATAAGCTAATTCGCTGACGACAATGCAGAATTCTTTGTCGAAAGTAACTTTGTATCCCATATCACAAAATTGACTGGTGCTGAGTAGATTGTAATGTAGTCCTTCTACATAAGATATATTATTGATTGTAAGTCCATTCCTGATTAAGGTGCCATAACCTCTGGTGTATCCAGGTTTGTCTTTACTTCCAAAATTAACCTTTGGTCCATCCTTTGCAATAAAATTACTGGGACAATCTTTACTCTTTGTCATGTGTCTAGAGCAACCACTGTCAAAGTACCATATATCCTGCAATAAAAATTAGAAGTTTTTAGGTACCCAATTCAGTTTGGGTCCATGGGGGTCAGTTGTCAGTACAACTCTAGGAATATATCCTTTTGGGATTCTTCGGATATTGTTGCACTTGTTTTCATATATGTAAGCCACACTCCCATAGTATCTATGTTTGGACCGTGTCTTATTTATATGATCTCTCAGATATTTTGACTGAAACTTATTTCCATGTTGCTTTCTATTATTAAAGCTAGAGTGATAACCGTCATTCCTTTTGTACTGAGGTCGGAACTGACCATGGTACTGGAACTTTTGCTGGGAACTGAGATTAGTCCTCTGCTGAGTCTTGGACTGAAACCTTTGATAGGTTTTCTGTCTGGAATGATTGTTATTATCAGTTTTAGCACTAGATGCAGTAAAATTCCAATCATCATCTGTGGGATATAGTCTTCCTTTCCCCCTGAATGTGTGAATCTTTGAATGATTGACATTCTTGGATTTACTATGATTGTAATTTTTCTGGTTCTTGACTTGATTGGTTTTTGTGGACCTGGTAGTTGATTTCCAGTTCGGTTTTCTTGAGATACAGCCGATTTACCATTTGGTTTCCCTTTGTTGGTAAATCTGGTTGTTTTCTTGGAAAAATGATTTGTCCTATGTGATACTGGCTTTACTGGTTCAATAATTTTCTCAGTTTGTGGAAGTTTCTCAGCTACAAACTTGATACCAGTTTTGGTACTAGCTTTGCTGGTTCCATCCTTAGAAGATTGCTGTGTATCAAATCCTAAACCAGTTTTGTCTCCATATGGTTTTCCTGATTTGAATCCAGTAATTGAGCTTGATTGATCAAATGATTCAGTTGCTGCTGCTGATGTAGTAGACTGATGCTGAATCTATTCTTTATCAGTTTTAGTCAGTTTCAACACTTTTAATTCAGACTTCAATCTTTCAACTTCAAGAATTAGACTTTCCTTCTCAGCTTTAATTGATTCATAACCAGCTTGAATAATTACTAGCTGATTCGTTAATTCATCAAGTGTTTCTTCTAATTCTTGATTTTTTGGATTGGAGTCAGCAGTCGAAGAACATGCATTTTGCATGGAAATCTGAGCTGAGTAATATTTAGAGTTTGATTCACATACCTCATTTGTATCTTCCATGTGTGCCATTAATGATGTGTCATCTGATAGTCTTTCAGTACCATCTTCATAATCTGATTCATCTCCAGCAAGGAGTGCTCTTCTACCAACTCTTCTTGGTGGCGTCTTCTTGGTCAGTTCTGGACATTCAGCTTTATAATATCCAGGTTTCTTGCAGTTGAAACAGAGATATTCATCGTCTTTTCTTTTCTCAGGAGTCCTTTTGATAAACTTCTGAGTGACTGGATGTCCACTCTTCATTCTTCGAATTATGTTCATCATTAGAGCCATTTGTTCTTCCATTTCATCCAATTCATGAAGATTGCTAGATGAGTTTTCTTGAATGTCATTTGATGCTACTACAAGTGATGTGGTTTTTGGTTCTTCCAGAGCTTTGATTATTGTAGCTGTACTTGTAAAATCTTCACTAAATTCATAAGCTTTCAGGTCTGAGAAGATTTTGAATGAATCTTCTATGTCAAGTCTTCTAGATTCTTCCATAGCAGTGACCTTCATCTTCCAGCACATTGGTAATGCCTTCAAGATTCTTGTGTTGATAACTTTCTTAGAGTACTCAATTTTGAGTAGGTCTAATTCATCCATGATAGCACTGAATCTTGTCTCCATTTGGTCAATAGTTTCTCTAGATTTCATCTTGAAATTTTCAAACTTTTGTTTTGCAACAGAGATCTTGTTTTCCTTAATTGAATCTGTTCCATCACAAACAAGTTGTAGTTTGTCCCACATTTCCTTGGCAGTTGTGCATTATTTCACTTTCAAGTACATGTTGCTGTCAAGAGTTCTAAGAATAAAGTCCATAGCAACATTGTTGAGATTGTTTCGCTTGCGATCATCACTGGTCCATTCAGATTTGGGCTTTGGAACTCGAATTTGTCTCTCACCATCAGTTTGCATGTGAGTGATCTGGATTGGTCCATCAGTGAGTACATCCATCATTTCAACATGAGCAGCTGCTAGAAAGGCCTGCATACGACGTTTATATTCGTCAAATCTGTCCATGTTGCACATAAGCATCTGTCTTGCATATTGATTGTTATCCATAATGAGTGAGTGAAAATTGATTGTTTAACAACTGTAAACTGAGCTTTCAAATGAGAACAACTAGAGGAGATATAGAGGAATTGATATCTTATCAAAGAAACACCGCTCCGATACCAATTGTTGGTCCCTTGGAAAGGCTAACACAAGTTTAGAGTGGGGGGTGAATAAACTTGTCCCTAAAACTGGATTTAAAACAAATTAAGGTTCAGTTAAACTTGTGTGGAGTTAAGCTGACTAAATTGAGTTTAAGTCAAACTGACTTAAGCTTGAAACTGAGTCAACCGGCAGCGGATTAAGTTTTAGCCTTTTTCTTGATCTTGTTATTCTCTGTGAATACTGAGTGTAGTAAACTGAATTCTGATGAATGTCAGTTGTGAACTGTGAGGTGCATAAGAGTCAATTATCAAAATGTTGTAAATAAATGCTGAATAAGTGAGTAAGTGCGTAAAGTAAATAAGACAAGTATTATAGAGGTTCCAGGTGGTGTAATCCTGTACGTCCTCTCTTCCCCTGTGGTGTGGAGGAAAATTTCCACTAGAACTTCTTGAGGTGAACTGTTTCAAAAATTCCTAAACAATAGTCCTTGGCTAATCCCTAGCGTCACTATCTAAACAGTTGTAGAACATGTAGAATTGCTGTTCTTCAATTGCTTGAACACAGATCCTTGGAGGGTTGAATTGCCTCTTCACCAGCTACCACCACAAACACAGTCTACCCGACTGCTTGTCACAACTGTCCTTGGCAAAACCTTCCCGGTTTGCTTCACAGTCTAGAACCTTTGATGTAAAATCAAAGTTGGGCTGAGAATCAATAAATTGATTCTCGTTTGTGGTTCTTCAAAGTGTTTGTTTCTTGATAAAATATGTGTAGCTTGAACACTTGAAGAATTTCTAGATATGATCTTGTTATTGCGCTGAGATGATAGTAATTCGAATAAAACGACTAATGCACAAAATTTCTTGATAATACTTGTTAATTCATTGTTTTTATCCTTGGTGCAAAGTCTTCTATTTATAGTGTGAAGTCCAACATTCATCTGGTTTCAATTTGAATTGTATCAACGTCTCTCTTGTAACGGCTATATTTTCTGACCATTCTGCTGTGTCAGTAACTCATCAAATGAAATTGCTTCTTTTATAACGTTCGACTTTACGATCAGTTTGTTGGATGGATGACTTATAAAACTGAGTTTCCTTATCAGTTTTATACTGAGTTTATTGTTTGTCAGTTTCCTAACTGACTTGGAGCGTTAACTGAGATTTTACTCTTCTTCAAATATCAGTACTCCAATTTTCATCTGATTATAATTGACTTAATCAGAGTACACCATGACTCATTATCATCTAAAAATTCATTGTCCTTATGATTCTTAGGTCTTCATACAAGATCCATAAAGTCAGTTCAGGTCACCACAATCTTGCCTGAAGTCTAACTTTACAGTCTCGACTTAGTCTTCATAACTGAGTTTGAACCCTCAGTTCTTCTATCTTCAATAACTGAATCTGTGTCCCTCAGTTCTTCAGTCTTCTATATAAGCCAACTGAGTTCTGTGTCCCTCAGCGAACTTATTTTCTTCAGTTTGATACTGGTGTATTCTGATTCAGTGTCTGTCTTAGTGATTTCTAGTTTTCTAAATGACTTCCAGTTTTTCAATTTTACGACACACTAATTATTACAGTGCTTGTCTGATGTAACTTATACAAATATCAGACTCTAATAAAACCTATACATTCAGTTCTAGACATCTTTTAGCTTTTCACTATAACAGCTGGCTACAGCACTTCATCAATGGGGTTAAGATAATACTTTAAACAAATATGATGAATTATCATCAAAACATAAATTTTATTTCCAACAGCTATGCTGTGTACTAGACCAGACATCTGCTACGGCGTGGGCTTGGTCAGCCGTTTTCAGTCAAATCCAGGCTTGGAGCACTGGACAGCAGTGAAGAATCTCCTCAAGTATCTTAAGAGAATGAGGAATTATATGCTTGTATATTCGGGTGCGAACATGGATATAGCAGGGTACACTGATTCTGACTTTCAGTCAGATAAGGATGATCGTAAATCGACATCAGGCTCAGTGTTTACTCTGGTAGGCGGAGCAATAGTCTGGAGGAGTGTCAAGCAGTCCAGCACAGCCGACTCAACTATGGAAGCCGAATACATAGCGGCCTCTGAGGCAGCTAAGGAAGCAGTGGGAGATTTAGGAGTAATCCCAAATCCAGAACATCCGATACATCTCTACTGTGACAACAATGAAGCCGTGTCGAATTCCTAGGAACCCCGGAGTCACTAGAAGTCTAAGCATATGGAGAGGAAATACAATCTGATCAGAGAGATTGCTCAACGGGGAGACATTTCCGTCACGAAAATCCCCTCAGCCGACAACCTTGCTGATCCGTTCACAAAAACGCTTTCCATACAAGTCTTTTCGAGGCACTTGGAAAACATGGGTATTAGGGACATGAGTCATTTGCTTTAGAGCAAGTGGGAGATGTAGTTCTTGCTGTAATAAACATAGGGTGTGCTCTAAAACAATTATTACTTGTCATTCGTGCAAGTGGGAGATTGTTAGATGTAGTGCCCGAAAGACAATTTATGTAATTGTTTTTTATGACTGATTTAATTAGTCGTCTTATTATTTTCTATGTGCTTATAAAGTATACACTACTGCAAACCCTAAGTATATTAGTATGTAACCACTTAACTTAGTGTATGGCATGCACATGAGGATTGAGTTAGTGGTGATATCTTGAACTGTTAGTCCGTGGTGAACTTAATCAGAGTTTAGGGTCTTATGATTAAAACACCAATAATGCGCCTAGAACACCTTAGGGTGTGATAGTCTTATCCGGACTTTCGGTAGAGGGTACCTAAGTAGGGCATTTATATATGATGGCATTCATATAGGTCTGGACCGATTTAATCTGTATTTCATGATATAATTCCGTAATCAGGAAATCTTATTAAATCATTAGATGATCATATATGGATTGACCTTAATCCTGAGGTGATCACAGGATGCTGCTTGTCTCGGGGTAGTTTTTGATGTGTTAGTTACGGATCACTTTGATATGTGATCCAAGTCACTTCTCGTTGGCACTATTCCCTGATGAGTGAGTAGTTCTGGTTTTCATAGACATGGAATCCATTCCTTCCTGCGGGAAGTAGAGAGAATGTCCCCTTATTTTTTAGCCCTAAGAAAATGATCGATGGGTCCAGTTCATATTAGACTAATTAGCTACTAGTAAGATATGTGAACTAATTGATCACTAAGGGGTTAATGGTAAATAAAGATAAGATATTCTGGTCGGGTCCACGGAGACTTCCCACTCAGAATGGATAGTCTATGGAGGGTTAGTCCGTATGTAGTGATTATATCAGTGGACACTTATTTACTCATAGGGTTGAGTGTATGTATATATCTATAATTGGTAGAGTTCAGTTTCAGGTTTATGGTGGCGTAATCCTGGAATTAATAATTTAAGTATGAATCTTTTGTTCGATGAATATTTTACCTAATTATCGGAGCTACTGGTTATAGGTCCATGGTCCCCAATGTGGCTCCTGTAATTCGGGTATTTTTCTTGGGCCTCAGTGATAATTAATTAGCTGGGCCAATTAATTGATATGAGAAATATTATTTAGTTATGCTAAATAATATAATACACAGAGAAGACATTTTCTGTGGGCCTAAAACCCTAGGTGTGGCGCCTCCCATGTCATAAATTGCAAGAATTGATGTTCTTGTATGACTATTATTTACTAGTTATATAATTAATTAATAAAAGATAATTGATTTGTAATTGATTGATTGATTATAAAAATCTTTTATAAATTGAATTATCTTTTATAGTGATTTATTTTTAATTATTTATTTAATTAATTAGAAACTTAAAGGCCAAGGATTTTCTCTCCTATATAAAGAGAGTTCTTCTAAGACATATGAGAAGCATTTTTCGACATACACACACAAAAATAGAGAGAAAAACTTGTTTCTTGTCTTGGGTTTCTGGTTGAAGAAAAACTTGTAGTTATTTCTTGGAAGCATATCAAGGAGGTTCTAGTACCAAGAATTGGTGTCCACCAAGCACCATTTGGAGAACACATTGGAAGATCTTGGCTTCTCTTCCTACTATTGGTAAGACATACTAAACCCCCTTGTAGGAATTTAGATCCTTTATTTATGTATTGTAATTTGTAAATCGTGATCCATCCGCTGCGCAAAGAAACTACATCCTTCACATACATCATCAGAATGATATTTGATTGTACGTTTCTCTTCAATAGAGATTATGTCTAGAACAACCACAAAACATCAAAGATAACAGCCATACAATTATTTGGTTGAGACTTCATCACCTATATCGACTATATAATGCCATTAATCTAGAATGATTGATTTAGTGACTATTCAATTTAACCGGAGTAACATTTATTCTTTACAATTGAATCAAATCCTACCAAATAACTGAAAATTGTGTCTTCACAATCACAGGAACACAATAACAATTATTTAGTCGGTTTATCAGTTTACCAGATTCATAATACAACACGGTAAATATTGATATGTTTGCCTCACTTTCAATATATTAGGATATTTTGTATTTGATCTTTCTAATTCAATTATACTCGTGAGATATCAAATATCTGAAAGTTGACTTGAGATTAGATAGATTTATCTCAACTTGCATAGAATAGAGACTTCAGTAAGTTCTCTTATTTGAGCACATGCCCTAATTTTCATTTTAATCATTTAAGAATTTGAAAATATTTCTTAGTTTAGTCTTCATAAGACATAAGGAAAAATCACAAGAGTCTTCAGTTTTCTTTCATAAAGAAAATCCAAAGTTTATTAGATAATTTTTTTAACACTTTGAATCATATTCAGAACATGAACTATTTAATTCACTTTCAAACAATGATTAAAAAATTAAGTCGATACTTAAATCTTACAATTTTGAAAACAACCTTTTCAAAATTCTTTGTGGTCATTCACATCTAATGTTTGAATCACTTGTCATCGTATGACAGAATGGCCCATTAGACATCGTCGTATCCAATATATGATTAATTCGTTGAAACTCATTTCAAGTAATGTAATCATTTCATGAATTTCTGTTTTGACCATTAATTAAAGTCTTAAAGCACTCCATCAAATATGTAGTCTCCTTTGTCTCTAACTACTATAACACTGTTGCTCGTGTCATTGCTTATTTAAGAACTTTTCTGAAAAGGTAACATTCATCTAATTTTGGCTTTAACAACCGAGAATAAAAAAAAGAAATAAAAGTTTGCTAAAAACTACAACATAAAAAATAAATATAAAATAATGTTGTTGTTTATACATGCAAAATCAATAATGGTCCTTTGGTTTATGATTTTGCTCTCACTAGTCAACTACTCCCAATTGACTTTCAAGATTTTTCAAAATTCTTTAGTGGCCAAGATCTCATCTAGTTACCCCGATTCTTGACGTGGGCCAATCAACCGAGATAATTCGACAAGTAGGTAACACTTTACTAATCACATCTCTATGTGACTCTTGGTTGTTGACTAGTCTACTCTTTAACACTTCACATCACCATGTGATAATCACCCCCTTGTCTCTAAAATTAGACGGTCCTGACGTGGGCCAATCACTGCAAAATTTTAGTTAAGTCATAACCAAATATTCACGAGATCTCATACGATCATATCTAAATAATAACGATATACCCGAAGTAGGTCAACTCCCGACGTGGGCCGTTGAGTTGGATCCGAACAAAGGCTCTTCACCGTCGTTATAACATTGGGAGACAAAATTACGACATAATTTTTGTTCTGGGAGTATTTAAAATTAATTTACTTAATTAATTTTAATTAACTACGGTCTCATCAAATATATCTATCTCTATAGACATATATCCTACACATTCATCTAGATCGTGCCTAGTCATGCATCCATCGTATCATATAAAATAAATATATGCACAAAATAATTCAATGCGTAAACTAACCGCTATGATCATAGACTTTTTCTAAGTGCATTTTCGAATACAAACTGACAAAACCACGGGTCACAAACTAAGGGTAGCTACAACCACCAATGGGATCTCTATGTCATCTTTCTATGGCCTCCGTCTTCTGCTCGATCTTGTTACATAACTTTATCTAATAAAATAAATATACCCGCCGCACACGTGGGAGCTAACGGGAATGAGATAATATAGAAAATAAACTAGGCTCGTTCTTTGTAACGGCCTAGCACATATATAATACCAACAGGAAAATAAATCATTCACATCTATCATGTTGGTCGAGTCTATGATCAATCGGTCCATATAATCATATTATACCTACAACATCTAATCCATACAATAAATATCTTATGAAAAAGATAAAACTAACCCATGCGTCTTTCATCGAATTAATTAACTAATTAACATTTAATAGTTATTGATTGAATTCAAAATTACTCATTAATTTTAAATCTTTAATTTCATTATTTTGAACTATTCAAAATACAACTAAATTATATTTATCGTGTTCCTTTTTTCCTTTTGGTTCATAACCAAAAGGGATGCATTTGGTTTGGTCCTAACCAAACCAAAAGGCATCCTAGGTTTTTTTAAATTTTTTTGAAAAAGCTCTAAGTCTATTCCAAAACTTGGAATAGTCATAGGAAACAAAATCAACATTACTACTGTTGGTCCCTTGTAAAGGCTTGTGACAAGTTTAGAGGAGGGGGTTGAATAAAATTGTCCTTTAAAACTTTTTGATTCTTAGTAAACTGGTATGTAAAAGATTACGGAGTTAAGATAACAAAGCTGAGATAAGGTCTGACTGACTTTTTCACAAATGAGCTAAATGCATTGGAATTAAATAGCCTTAGTTATGTTGTTCTTGTTAACATATACTGAACTGATTTTTGGTGAAACTCAGTTGTGTGATAAGTGTGAGTTCAGTCAGTTTGTATGCAAGAGTTTGATTGCTGGATAGATAAAAACTATAAAGTAAATAAACTGAATTAAGTAAGTTTGCTGAAAGTAAAGGTAAAAATTAAAACACAGGATTTATAGTTGTTCCAGGTGGTGTAATCACGTCAGTGCACTCTTGCCCTGTGATGTAGGAGGAAAATTTCTACTAGTCTTCTTAAGGTTACAACAGTTACAAAAAATCCTAGTTGATTGTCCATGACTAATCCCATAGCTTCACAATCTAAACACTTAGAAAAACAGGTGAAATTGCTGCTCTTCAAATGCTTCACTTGTCCTTGAAGAGTGTGAATTTCCTCTTCACCAACTCCACCACAAACACAGTCTTCCTGACTGCAAACAACAATCCTTGACAACTTAGACCGGATGCTTCACAGTCCAAACCTTTGTTGAACAAAACAAAGTTGGTTTTGAATCAAGTAAGTGATTCAGACTTGTTGAATCTTCAAGTGTTGATTTATTGATTGATATTGAATGCTTGAACGCTTTGAAGACTTTCTGGATTGTAACTTGTAAGCTCAACTTGATAGCAATTTCTTAGATGCAGGACATAGGCTCAAAACGTAATAGCAAAGTTGTTGTTAGGTGTTTGATCCTAGATGCCAAGTCCTCTATTTATATGGTAAATCCAACGTTCAAATTTTGAATTCTTCTAACGTTCATCTTGGATTCCATGGAATATGCTATCAGAATGTCAAACTTGTCAGTGACCGTTCTGACTTGTCAGACCATCAACCAAGCATATTACTTGATCTTCAACGTTCTAATCGTCTTTATAAAACCGATTGGCTGAATTGGTATAGTAAAAACTGAGTATACGGAGTTTTTCAGTTTTCAACTATTAAGTAGCATTAACACAGTTTTTACTCTTCTTCATAAACTGAGTACTCCTAGTTCTTCATATGATCTTTTATCTATGAGATCAGAGTACACCATTTAAATCTCATTAACTAAGTTTACATAGTAATTATAAAACACAAATCTTTAATACAAGATATATAAAGTCAGTTCAGGCCATCACAGACTTACCTGAATTCTAACCTTATAGTCTCGGCGTTTAGTCTTCATAAACTGAGTTTGAACCCTCAGTTCTTCAGTCTTCCAAACTGAGTCTGATCCCTCAGCCTTCTTTACTGAGTTTGTTCCCTCAGCCTTTAGTCTTGTAAATGACCATATGAGTTTGATCCCTCAGCGAATCATTTCTGCATATCAGTTTCAATTCTTGAATATACTAAACTAGTCTATTACAGTGCTTGTCTTATATAACCTATACAATAATCATACTCTAGTAAATCCTATACATCCAGTTCTAGATATCTTTTAGCTTTTCACTATAACAGCTAGTTTCACCACTTCATCAATGGTGTTAAATTAAACAAACAAATAATAAGTGATGAATCGTCATCGAAATTCAATTTTATTTCTAACAATTTTCCCCTTTTCGATGATGCCAAAACCCTCCTTAAAGGAAAAGGTTAAACATAACAAACAAAAATAAAGAAAACTCAAAAACTTGATTTTTGATTAAGTTCAGAAACATAGTTGTTTACAAGGTATAACATCTCAGTTTTCAACTAAGCATTTTACAAATGATCTATCTTTATCGTAAAGTCTATACTCTTCCTCTTTTTCAGCGTTTTCTTTTGTAAAAGTTTTGTCATAGTGTACTTGGCTAAACTCCTTCCATCTTCTCCATTGTAAAATCTTGGGTACCTCATTGTTGTTTCTATAAAATGTTTCAAATTCTTCAATGTCAGCCTTCATCAGTTGACGTTTATCGTTCACGGAAAGTTTCTCTGAGATTTTTCTTTCCTTTCTATATTCCTTCATTTGCTGATCATATAGCTTGCTTGTCAAAAATGTCCTTAGTGATTCTTCATAGGTCTTTTACGTGTATCTGAACTTAAGCTGTTGATAGTTAGATACAAACTCATTCCATAGCACTCTTGTTAGAGTAAACCTTCCTTCTTCTGGTATTGTGTACTTCTTGATAAGCTCTTCATCACTTAGTTCACTAGGTTCTGCCATGATCAATCCGCTTGGTTTTAATCTCAGTTTTTTCTTCTTTGAGTTTTGCAATTTAAGCTTCAAGTTGCAATTTGAGCTTTTTTTTCCTCTTCTACTTCCCCCTTTTTGGCATTATTAAGTTGAATCACCAACTCATTTGTGAGTTTCTGTTGGTCCGCAATGCCAATTTCAGAAGTATACAGTTCCTTGAGCTGTATCTCAAGACTAAAAAGTCTCCGATTGAGATGCCATTTTTCTTGAGCTTGAATATCTATATCTTTTATTGTGGAAATGTCCGGCCTTTGCCTTAAGTCCAATATTTTTTATGCTGAATTTGTTGAGACTTGAGAGATCTTAATTAAGTGTTTGTATACTGCCTCATCAGTTTTATGTCTGATTTCCAAGTAGGTTGTCATGGTTTTGAAAAGTTCACCATAATCCTCCTTGTGACTAAGTAGAACTTCCATTGACTTCTGAATCCGCTTCATGTCTTGTCTAGTCATGAACTCAATGGGGTCATCAGCTACCTTAAATGTAGTCTGAGTTATAAGATCTAAAATCATTAAAGCTATGTAGTCATCAGTCTTCATTTGATTGTCAGCTGTCGGTGTCCCAGTTGGCAATTCCTGAGTTTGTTGAACTGTCTTTCCTTTGTCAGTTTTCGTCTCTGGTTGACTGTCTGAAACTGAAACAATTATGTTTCCAGTTTTCTCGGTTGTAATCTCTGACAACATGATTATCTTAGTCAGTTTTAGGTTATCATCATCATCGTTATCTTCATCATCTTCCTTCGTCTTCGGCATCTCTTTGGGTTTTGATGATGCTACTGACTTCTTCTTGTTTGCCTTGTCTTGTAGAATTTTGTAACACTTGGTTAGAAATTCATCCATGGGAAACAATTCATACAAGCTTTCAACTCCAAACTGATCAAGAAACCACTTTTCTTCATTTATCAACTCTTCCCTGAGTGGTTCTTGATTGCTGATTGTGTTGAGTTTCATCTTCATAAAACATAGAATCCTTTCATTTGCAATGGAGAACTCATCATCTGGCTATTGAGCGTTTGCTCTAGTTTCCATTGGCACATTATCAGCAATCTTCGATTGAGTTTCTGAAGTTTTCTCAGGTTCTAGTGCTGATTTTCCAGCTGCAAAAGTCTTCAGTTCTGGTTCCCTCTTAGTTGATGCTTTCTCTAGGGAATCTGAGAATAACTTCCTTTCAATCTATCTTCTTGCTTCTGAATCAACTTTCCTCTTAGTTCCTTTCTGAGCAAACTGTTCAGAAACCGTCCTTCCCACTTTCTTTGACAATACTTCAGGGAGTTTTGGGCATATGTCAGCTGCAATTTTCCCAGTTTTGCATACTTCAGTTTCCTATCCATGCTTAAGTACCACCAAATAGTGTTGATGCGCAAGCTGAATGAATTCTTCAAATGAAGTCTTCCTTCGTTTTTAGTACCTTCGGATTTTGCTCTGCTGATTCTTGTAACTTCCTCCTAATAAATCTTTTTTATCTGGTTGAAGACATAACCCACTGATGAGATTCAACTTTGATTCATTTCTTACATGATTCAAATTTCATACCAATTTTATCTTGCAGAAGTTATGCGCAGTATTTTTGCTGATATTTGCAGGATATACGTTTATTTTGATTCCGGGAGAGGAGTTTTTGATGATGAAATGATGATTTTCAGAGGTGAAAGCAAGCACCCAAAGCTAGGAGTTGAAGCGGAACAAGAATCGTTGATGTTTTCGTGCTTCTATGAATTAATATGCATTTTGCACTCCCTTAGCGATGCTTTCTGGAAACGTTGTCTTCATGAAAGTTGTACGAAATGGAATGATCTTTCTAACACAACTTCAATCACTCAAACCAGAGCTATACACACAAAGATATCGCTGAACTACTGAAGGTGTACCTGTACTGTGGAGTTCAGCAAGCACATGCGCGCGCATGACCGAGTGCATGCTTGCACATGGAATCCCTAATAAAGCGCTTCAATATCCAAAAAAAGCATGCGCACACATGCCTTTCCCGTGCACTCATGAAACCGTCGAATTTGATTGGTTGAGCATTCTAAAGTCGGTTTCTGGCCCTATAAAAGCCAATTAGGTCGAATTTTATATCCACTTCTTCAGAATTTAATTTTATCTTCAGTTTTTAGGTTTATTTTCTCAAAAAAATATTAGAAATATTATTTTATTGCATCCAATTACTTCAAGATTATCTACAATTGTTGATTTCTTTCTGCGATGTTTTCTCTACGGATTGATAAACCGATTGGAGATTTGCTACAACTTTAATGGTAATTTATTTTTAGCTTTTTTTTCATGTATTTCCCTTGTTTATTCTTGAATTCTTGTTTCCTTTCTTTAATTATGTGTAGCTAAATTTCTGATAGCTAAATTATGTGATGAAATCATGAAATTAATGTCTAAACGATAATCTAGGGATAAGTATAGCTTAAAAATTGAACATTTTGAATTGTTGAGTCCTAAAATTTGAACTTAATGCTTGAATAATTTGATCACCTAATTTATAATTCCACACAAGAACTTTATAAATGTGTTTTGTGAGGGAGTGTGCGACTAGAGTTTTAGGATTGACATGCACGAACTAGTCGATTTATTCACAGCCCGTTCCTTGGTAAGGTTCTTCTTGCTAATCCGTGAACTCGGTGGATTCGTAGCGTCTCAATCATATTAGGTCAATTAAATCCCATACATCGGACTATTGAACCGAATATAGGGTAACTAGGTTGTGGTATTAGCGCCTAAGGACCCGTTTGGGAGATTGCACCCACAACACATCATTAGAAGCTATCGGTAGGGGTGTACAACGAAATTGGAAAACTGGACTGACCAACTGAACCGGATTAAACCGGGCCGGAAAATGATGAACCGCGGTTTTCCAATCGGTTTTTTCATTGAAGAAAAACCGAACCGGAAATCCAATTCGGTTTTCGGTTTTATCCATAAAAACCGGTATGACTCGAACCGAACCGATTATACTTCATTTTTAATTATTATATATATATATATATATATATATATATATATATATATATATATATATATATATATATATATATATAATTTAATTTGTTCACTAGCTCCTACTATAAAAACCCCCCACACACAACCCTAAATTTCTAAACCTTATACTTCTGCCGTTTCTACCTAAACCTAAACCTAAAATGCTTCCCAGCCGCCGATAACCGCCGTTTGAGCTCACCGGCCGTTCTTGCTTCTTCTAATATTCTTCATCCTTTGATCGTGAAAGGCTGAAAGCAACCTTTGAAATTGTCGTTACAACGACCACCCGCTGGCTTATGGTGCCAATAATGGTGTTTGTCTCATTTTTAGAAGAAAAAAAATCAAAATTTTATGGTAAATAAAATACAGTCTGAAAACCGAAACTGAACCGAACCGGACTGTATTGGTTCGGGCCCAATTCGAAAAATGACCAATTCAGTTCAGTTCAGAAAATATCAAAACCGTAACTACAGTTCAGTTCAGAAAATCGTAAAAAACCGACCGGACTGGACTATGTACACCCCTAGCTATCGGTTGGCTAGTAGGTTAAGGCTTGTCCCTAGTGATTTGGCAAAGGTATTAAGAGTAGTGTTCCTGACCTTAGTTTAGCTATTCGTTTATCATATTATTTAAAGTAAGCATTTTTATTCTTTGTTATAATTATTAATTTCACCATAATTGTGAGCCTGAACTAGATATGAAATTAATTGTGATACTTGATTGATTCTTCGTGGGATACGACCTTGCTCGCCGTTGTAGTAGAATCGGCCCGGTACTCTGCCGGTTAAAGTCGGTCTACTATAATTTGGCCATCAATATCATAAAGTCATTCGAGTATTTAGGATTAGGTCGTTTTTGTTTTTATTGTTTTCTTGTTGTTTTGGTGTTTGTAGTGTATGACCAAGAGTTCTAAGGAGCCAATATATCCTTACATTTCTGGAATCGAGGAATTTTCACGACACCGAAATATGGAAAGGACAACGGAATTATCCAAGAAGTCATCGACGTTAGTTACTGAAGTAGAATCCGAGCCAGAAGAATCTGAATTGTCTTCGGGGAGCGGAGAATTAGCGAATATAACTGTTGGAAATGAGACTCAAAATGGGTTGCAAGTAGACCCAATGCTCATTCTCGAGAATCAAGAACCACAAGACTTAAATAGAGAGCCTCTGCCAAATCCAAAGGCAATCAATCTAGGACCGACTGTGGTCCAAAATCAGGGGGGTCGGCCGAACCAAGTCCGACAACAACAACAAGCCCCTCAAAATCAAAACAACAACCAAGGGAATATATTTGGGCAAATGCCGTTTGATCATAATACATGATGCAAATGTTGACGCGAATGAGGCTGTAGAATCAGGTTCATAATGCGAATCCACCCCCGGCCGCCCCTGTTTATGCACAAAGTTTTTATGCACCACCTAAGGTACTGAATCCAAGAAATCAGGGACATAATCAAGGTAATCAAGGGACGGATTTTGAGAGACTATGCAGCACCAACTATTGGTGAGGTGCATAACCCTATCCGTCTACCACCTATTCCAGCAAACAACTTAGAGATTAAAAAGCATGTGCGGTATCTTTTGAACGACAGTGCGCAGTTTCGGGGTTAGTCGAATGAGTACCCCAATCAGTTTTTGAACAATTTCATGCAAGTCTGCCGGACAGTGAAAATGAACGGTGTTTCTGAGGAAGCGATAAGAATGTTATGGTTTCCATTTACATTGAAAGAGGTCGCAAGAGCATGGTTCGAGTCGCTTCCCATGATTCCCTACACACCTGGGATCAAGTGACTTCAAAGTTCTTATTGAAGTATTGCCCCCTCTCCAGAACATTAGACATGAAGGCCGATACTGCCAATTTCGATCAGTTAGATATGGAGAGTATGCATGAGGCATGGGATAGATTTAAAGCCATGTTGAGGAAGTGTCCGCATCATGGGTTAGTTATGACGGTCAAATTGGTATCATTTTTACCATCAATCTACCCCGGATTTGTGTTCTCAATGGGGATAATATGTATGAAATCATGAGTTAATTAGCTAAATATGATGAAGCCACGTCCGGGGTGACTAAATTGGTATTATACATATTAACCGTGTATTTTATGCATTGTTTGCTAGAAATAAAAGCTACTATGTGTGGTATGGTTTTATCACAGATGGACGAGTGTTCGAAGCATCATTTGGGCTGAATAGGAGAGTCAATCAATAGAGAACTGAACGGAGCTGAAGGTTGAAGTGTTTCGAGCGGAGATTAGACCCGAGAATATGATTAGTGATCTTGCAATACAGTTTCCGAAGCTTTACAAGAAAATTTAAGTCTTGAAACAAGGATTCCAACACACTTTGAATCACCCAAATCGGAGTTGCGTAGGCCAAGTTATGTTTGAAATACCGAAGCTGGGCCTAGGGTATTCCAAGTTAAGTCGGCAGACAGAAAATGACAAAAATACCCTCGGTTTACCGGGAGGTACCAACGACTTACCGAGCACTAGAATCTTCTAGAAATGCGTTTCTTGTCCTCCAAGCATTGGTTTTACCCTAAGTCGGTTTATACACCTATATAAGGCCATTCAGAGCTGCGAATTTGTATTCTCTCATTCATTCATAGATCTATTCATAAATTGGATACAATGTAGTCTTCTGATAATAAATTCTTTTTTTATTTCTTGCAAATAAGTCATGAGTATTTCATTATTGAATTGTGCTTGGTTTACGATCTTTATGGATCGTCTTGACTCGCCGGAAGGAGAGAGAATAGAAGAGTAGATATGTTCTTTGTTATGGGTAAGATCTATTCCAATGTTTTATTTCTTTTCTTATATTCATGATTGTTCTTGTGTTAGATCTATATTATGCTTGCATCTAATCATCTATGAATTAATTAAACGAACCTTAATCTTCATTCAATTTGTTAATATGAAACGCATAATTATGGGTTGCGCTCTTCAGATCTGCGACGGTCTTTATCGGTAGATCTGAATACCTAGCAAATCCTAATTCTATGGTTCAGCGTCAGCTACGTTGATCGACAAATCCAATTTACATGTTTTTAGCCTGATCACCTAATTGCTTGTCATCGAAAATTAGCATGAAGTACAGATAGTGAAGTGTTAATTAGGACATTGTCTTGATGGACCCTAGGAACGTGCTAATTCAGTGTCGATAGCTGCCTAGGCGGGTTAGCGGTATGGGTTTGTGCTCAATACAGGCAATTCTAGTTCTTTATGCGTATGGGCTATTACGGACCAATTAAGAAGGGTAGCACCTATAGCTTAATTACAAATATGGATCAGATAAGGATTAAAAGGAGATTAGTTATGAATATATTGGTTAATGCCTTTTCAATATATGATTGACCATGAGTTTATTTGCATCTCTTTTATTTACTGTTCCTTAATGTTGGTCCACGACCACCTTATCCGGTTGACCTATGAATTGTGGTTGTGTTTAGCATTATTAAATAATAGTCTTTGTGGTATCGACCTTGAGTCGCCCTTGCTATACTACGATTGACCTAGTCCTCTTGCTAGTATTAAGCGACTTACTTGCAATCAAGTTTTTTGCGCCGTTGCCGGGGACTATTCATTTAATGGTTAGGCATAGCCATTAATTTATAGTTAATTTTTTGTTAGTTTTTTCTTCTTCTTTTCGATGATCGAATAAAAATGAGAAGGCTTTTTTTCATTGCCATATTCCTAAGGCTGTTGAGCAAAGATGTGTGGGAGTTTTTTTACTTCGCACGATTATTCGGTTATTATTCGAGTCTTGAGTCTTTGTATTTTTATTTGGAGTCATATATTAAGTTCTTTTGTTGTGTTTAAGTAATAAAGTTCTTATCTATTGGCTTAAATTGTTTGTTGCACTTCTTCTTTTCAGTTGTGCTATTTACTGCCAAATGATATAATTATTTTATTAATTAATCGTGCCTCGCGGTACTAATGGCCTTTAAGCAGGAATTGTTTGTATTAGCTGACCTAGTGTAGATTAGTCCTTTGGAGAAGACAACTTTGGTTCCAGTTTAGTGATATGATTTGCTTCAGACAGTTAGCCGAGTTCTTCTATTTCCCAAAGCCAAGTGTTCTTCTTCTTCCTTCTTTTTTTGCTTTACATTCCACATTAGGGACAATGTTGAGTTTTAAAGTGAGGGGTAGCCATAACACTTAGTTGAAAAATTGAGACACACTTACACTTACTTTTGTGGATTTAGATTTTTCGAATTGAATGAAATAAAAACCTTAAATCGTTGAAATTGATTATTACATACTTAATTCAATAATGATGAATAAGGGGTTTGTCAACTATTTGAAGTAGTGGTTTATTAATCAACTATTATGTTGTGGAATCGACTTTTTTAAGCACGTATAACTCACTTCTTCAGTATGTAGTATAGATGACGCATTATTCAATTTAGTATGAAAGAATGAGCATGTGTTATGTTGAATGAAGTAGTGACTTATTAATTATTATTTTACCATTGCATTCAATTTTTTAGCACGCAATCTGAGTGAGAAGTATTTAGAAGAGATGAAGAGTTATCCTAGACCGCGAATTGATATTTGTCGGTGGATATTCTTTAACCAATTGTTGTAGGATGATAGTAGAAATCATGATTCCAAACAAGGTAAACCAAGACAAAACGGGCTTGCGAGTGACAGTGGAATAAAAAAGAGGGAGAAATCTGCCCAAAAGAAAAAAAAGAAAAAAAAGAAAAAAAGAAAAAAAAAAATAATAAAGACAGTGAGGGAAGCGAACTTGTAGCAAAAAAGGCACAACCCTCGCATAAAAATAAAACAAACGAGGACCTAAGAGTGATACTCGGTCCCCAAGTCCGCCCGGCCCAAGTAAGGTTTCATGTTGTTTGCCTGAGTATGAAGGCAAGAGGAGCGAGTGTGCACATTGATAAGTAAGGATTGTGGGGTCTCTATAACATCATTTTTTTCTTGAATGCACTATCACAGAAGATTTATCACACGACACATAGATATATTGGTAGGTGATGATTAATGGGGAACTTATGAATTGTTGAATGATACATGTTTTGCCTGAAATCCTTATTGATATAATGTGATTCTGTGTGCGGAAATGTTGTTTGAGAGTTATTGCACACACATGTCGGCTCTACTACGAGATAGTGCCTAATGGATTACTGATAGATATGTGTTGAACCTCATCTTATTTATCATTCTTGAATGAGTCTGTTCTTAATAAGGTTGTAATTGTTTATGGCGTTTGTTTGATTTTGTTTTTGCTCTGGACGATCAAAAGCTAAGTGGGGGGTAGTTGATGACGGTCAAAATGGTATCATTATTTACCATCAATCTACCTCGGATTTTGTTCTTAAAGGGGATAATATGTATGAAATTATGATTTAATTAGCTAAATGTGATTAAGCCACATCCGGGGTCACTAAATTGGTATTATGCGTATTAACCGTGTATATTATGTGTTCTTTGCTAGAAATAGAAGCTACTATGTGTGGTATAGTTTTATTGATAGATGGACGAGTGTTCCTCATTTGCTCTGAATATGAGAGTCAATCGATAGACAACTGAACGGAGCTGAAGTTTGAAGTGTTTCGAGTAGAGATTGGACCCGAGAATATGGTTGGTGATCTTGCAACACAGTTTCCGAAGCTTAATAAGACTAATTGGGCTTGGACTTCTATATGCATGTTGTAGGTCTTCAAACAAGGAATCCAACACACTTTGAATCACACAAATCGGATTTACGTAGGCCATGTTTTGGCCAAATACCGAAGCTGGACCTAGGGTATTCCAAGTTAAGTCGGTAGACAAAAATACCCTCGGTTTACCGAGAGGTTCCGCCGACTTACCGAGCCTAGAATCTTCCAAAAACACGTTTTCTTGTCCTCCAAGCATTGGGTTTACCCCTAAGTCAATTTACACACCTATATAAAGCCATTCAGAGCTGCGAATTTGTATTCTCTCATTCTTTCATAGATCTATTCATAAATTAGATACAATGTAGTCTTCTGGTTATAAATTCTTTTTTACTTTCTTTCAAATAAGTCATAAGTCTTTCATTATTGAATTGTGCTAGGTTTACGATCTTCATGGATTGTCTTGAGTCGCCGAGGGAGAGAGAATAGAAGAGTATATATGTTTTTCGTTATGGGTAAGATCTATTCCAATGTTTTATTTATTTTCTTAGATTCATGATTGTTCTTGGGTTAGATCCAGATTATGCTTGCATCTAATCATCTATGAATTAATTAAATGAACCTTAATCTTTATTCGATTTGTTAATATGAAACGCATAATTATGGGTTGCGCTCTTCAGATCTGCGACGGTCTTTATCGCTAGATCTGAATACATAGTAAATCCTAATTCTATGGTTCAGCGTCAGCTTCTTTGATCGACATATCTAATTTACATGTTTTTAGCCTGATGACCTAATTGCATGTCATCATAAATTACCATGAAGTACTGATAGTGAAGTGTTAATTAGGACATTTTCTTGATGGACCCTAGGAACATGAAATCGAGTATGGACTTTTGTTTACTCACTTTAAATTGAGAAATTGAGTATCATTTGCTAATCAGTGTCTATAGCTGCCTAGGCGGGTTAGCAGTATGGGTTAGCACTCAATACTGGCAATTCTAGTTCTTTATGTGTATGGGCTATTACGGACCAATTAAGGAGGGTGGCTAGCGTATAAATTATCTACTACCATGGTCCGAGTAGCTGGGGTTAAGAATTGCACCCGTAGATTAATTACAAATATGGATCAGATAAGGATTAAAGGGAAATTAGTTATGAATAGTTTGGTAAATGCCTTTTCAATATATGATTGACCATTTGTTTATTTGCATCTCTTTTATTTACTATTCTTTTATGTTGTTCAACGACCACCCTATCCGGTTGACCTGTGAATTGTGGTTGTGTTTAGCATTATTCTCTGTAGGATCGACCTTGACTCGCCCTTGCTATACTACGATTGACCTAGTCCTCTTGCTAGTATTAAGCAACTTACACGTGATCAGTTAGAGGCATGTAATCACGTACATCTTTTTTTGGTGGATTGTCAGAAACTGAGCAGTTGAACTTAAATGCGGAATGTGAAAGTGATATGAGGAGTGTGCTACCGGATGTCACCTTGGCTACAAAAGAGAGAGTTGCAGAGAGCAATAGGCAGTGGAAGACGGGCAGGAGAGTTTTGAGAAAGTTGATTGGCCCAGTTTATCAAGTCGAGCCAAGTGAGAAAATTATGAGGATGCAAGCTGAAGTGGCGGATCGTAAAAAACAAGTGAATGAGATGAGAGCTTGGTAGAAGGAATCCAATGCATGTGTTATATGTGATGGTGATCACTTGTCCTCAAACTAGGCAAGTGAGTCAGTTGATGATGAATCAGATTTTGACTGACCCGACTATTGAGAATCCCTGCAACATGAGCTGCATGGATATGAATCCATTACGCATGAGCCCTATGGTCTACCACACTATAGATCCAAGTTTGACTCGAGGTTGGTAGCAAGCTGATGCGAATCTTATAGCTAATCATAACAGCGGTTAGAATTTTTAGAATTGGTGGTACAATCCGAATTTGCTTAGGCTAGAAATGCAGGGACCGGGCAAACTACCCAACAACAGATTCTGCAACCGCAACAGAATCAGTATAGGCCTCGATCACAAAATTCATTTGGTAATCCGAGGCAACCAAAACAAGGGGTTTACATGCACCACAACGCATATTTGCAAAATGCCCCAGCCTCAAAATCAACACCACCACCTCCCGAACCCGTGAAACACAAAAGTTCCATGGACCTTCTGTTGGAGCAAATGAACAGAGAACTGGAGGAAAATAATAGGGAGAGAAAGAAGAATAATAGGGAGTTGAACAAGAAGCTGAAAGAGGTGAAAAATGCCCATGTAAACTTGCAAGCCGTGGTAAGGAATTTGAGACGCAAATGGGGCAAGTGAATCCCAGGCAAGTAAATGTTATTTTTACAAGAAGTGGGAAAGTTGTGGGTAATGATGTTGAGGCTCCTACAGTTCAGAAGAAGGAAACATTGGAGACGAGTAGAGAGGAAGATGAAGAGTGGGTGGCGGTTGATGAAGATAAGGAAGCTGATGAGATCAGAAAAGAGTTGGAAAAGCCAAGTGCAGAGCCCGAGAAGCGGCCAGTCACGACAAGGAAAGGTAAGAACAACTCAGGGATGGATTCTGTGAAAAATCCCTTCGATTTATCTAAATTACCTTACCCCTCTCGTGGCCCTACAAAGCTGACGATTTCTAAAAAGCAAAAGAAATATCTCGATATTCTATGAAAAGTTGAGATAAATATCCCGCTTGTGTGTGCGCTTGTTCATATGCCATCTTATGTCAAATTTTTAAAAGGGATTTTTTTAATAAAGCTAAAATGGAGAAAAAAAATTTCTTAAATGAGGATTGCTCTGCTGTTTTTCAAAATAAGCTACCACCTATGTTGAAAGATCCGGGTAGTTTTTCCTTTCCTTGCACCATAGGCCGGACGTCATTTCCCAAAGTGTTGTGTGATTTATGTGCGAGTGTGAGCTTGAGGCCTAGGAGGATTTTTTAGAGTTTTGGGGTAGGTGAGCTTAAGCGTACAAATATGACCTTACAAATGGCTGATAGGTCTATTAGGCACACCATGGGAGTTGTTGAGGATGTTCTAGTTCAAATGGGTATACTAGGTTTCCCTGTTGATTTCGTAATGATTGTGATCTAGATTACTCATGAACCAACTCAGCTTGTTCACCGCACCTCATAAGTCTGGTCGTGTACAGTTGGTTATGTACATCAAACTTCCAATCACTTGAGAATATCTCAATTGATCCACAGGTTCACCTCTATTCTTGGCTAAGTGCACACTTAGGTCAAGTGGAGTGCACACTGGACTTTAATCAAAGACATTAAATCTTTTCAAGACAGACTCAATATAATGAGTTTGTGACAACACAAGTCTATCAGGTACTCTAGAGATCTTAATCCCTAGTATCACATCCGCAACTCGTAGGTTTTCATATCGAAGTTCCTTGTAAACATCTTCTTAGTATTCATGATGATATCATGAGTACTTCCCATTATCATCATGTCATCCACATATAGACATACTATCATATAGGCTTTAGGTGTGTTCTTAATGTAGACACATTTATCACACTCGTTAATCTTAAATCCATTTGACAGCATAACATTATCAAATCTGATATGCCACCGTTTTGGTGCTTGTTTAAGCCCATACAAAGACTTAACGTGTCTACACACCTTACTCTCTTGTCCCGGAACAACAAACCCCTCGGTTTGTTTCATGTAAATCTCCTCTTCCAACTCACCGTTCAAGAAGGCAGTCTTCACATCCATTTGATGTATTTCCAGGTTATTGACTGCAACTATAGCAATGAGAACCCTTTTGGAAGTGATTCTCATAACTGGTGAGTAGGTATCAAAGAAGTCAAGGCCCTCTTTCTGTCGGAACCATTGGTCCACCACCTAGCCTTGTACTTATCGATAAAACCATTAACCTTTAACTTCTGCTTAAAGATCCACTTGAACCCGAGTGGTTTATTTCCCGGTGGATGATCAACAAACTCCCAAGTGTGGTTTTTGATGATGGAATCTATTTCACTGCTTATAGCTTCTTTCCAGAAAGGAGCTTCTGAAGTAGACATAGCCTCAGCATACGTCCTGGGTTCATTTTCTACCATATAGGTCAGAAAATCAAGACCATAGGACTTGGAAGTCCTAGCCCCCTTACTACGACGAGGTTCCTGAAGTTCTTGAGGATCACCCTTTTATTCCGACTCACAAGCCCGCTTGCTCATGCTTGCTTCTTTTTTCTCTTTCTCCTTACAGGGAAAGATATCCTGAAAGAACACAGCATTCCTAGACTCGATGATGACATTTAAGGGACGCACGATTTATGTACCAGAAACCAATATGCACTACTATTGAGATCATATCCAATGAATATACAATCAATGGTTTTAGGCCCTATCTTCACTTGCTTTGGTTTAGGTATTTCAACCCTCGCCAAACACCTCCACACTTTCATGATTTTGTAGTTAGGCTTCCTTCCAAAATTCATATGGGGATTCATCCTTCTTCTTAGAAGGGATTTTATTAAGAATGGAATTCACTGAGAGGATAGCTTCCCCCCACAAGTTCTGAGGTAAACCCAAACTAATCACCTTAGCATTCATCATCTCTTTCAGAGTTCGGTTCTTGCGCACAGCAATACCGTTTGATTGAGGTGTATATGGTGCTATCGTTTGATTATTGATGTCGGCACCAAAGCAAAACTCATTAAACGGTGCATCATATTCACCTCCACGATCACTATGGACATTCTTTATCCATATGCTAAGTTGATTCTCAACTTCATTCTTATAATCTTTTAAAGCTTCAAAAGCTTTGTCTTTGCTTCTCAGCAGATAAACATAACAATATCTGGTACAATCATCAATAAAAGTAATAAAGTACTTTTTACCGCCTCTAGTTTGCATAAATTTTAAGTCACATATATCAGTGTGAATTAAATCTAGAGGTTATGTGTCCCTTTCAACCATTGGAAACGGCGCTTTAGCTAACTTAGCTTCAACACATAATTGGCATTTGTGAGTAGGATCAAATTTTACGTTGGGAATTAAATCTGGATTCATCATTGAAGAGAGTCCACACCCCCTCAAACCTGGCCGTATATATTGATGCGACCAAGTTTGCTACTTAGTCCGCCGAACGTAAGAGGTGGAATAGCCTTGGTAAGAATATCGCATTTTGATCTTTCGAGGGAACATACTTCGGAGTTGAATAATCTTGGCATCAATCTTCTCCTTCGAAAGTGTCCGTCAATGTCCACATGTTTTGTTTTGTCATGATGGACCGGATCCTCTCGCCATGCATAGTGCCGAGTTATTATCACAACAGAGTGTGATAGGGTTGCCGAATAGGTTCTTTGAAGTTCGGTAAGAACTCTTTTGAGCCAAAGAGCTTCACAAATGCCTAAAACAAGTGCCCCGAGTTCGGCTTCAAGATCGCTTCTAGACACGTAGGTTGTTTCTTGCTCCTCCAAGTAACAAGATTGCCCCATACATAGGAACAATAGCCCGTAGTAGACCTTCTATCTATGTGGCATCCACCCAATCGCATCGGTATAGACCTTGATGGATCTATCGCCAGACTTGGTGAAGTGTAACCCTTGGCCGGGAGTGGACTTCAAATACCGCAAGTATTCTATTCACCGCATCCCAATGTTGCTCAAGTAGGGCAATGCATGACTCAAGCTAACAGACCGACACCATATGCAATATCCGGTCTTGTATGGGATAGGTAGATGAGTTTCCCTACAAGTCTTTGATATTGTTCCTTTCTTACAAGCAATGTCACCATGTAGCGGTGGTATGACTTGGGGTCTACTGGGGATAAAGCAGGTTTGCACCCCGGCAAAGATGCCGGCTTTCCTTTAGCAGTCCAAGACATATTTCCTTTGGGAGACCGAGATTCCTTTGATGTTTCTAGCTACTTCCATGCCAAGAAAATACTTAAGTAAACCCAAGTCTTTAACCCGAAATACCTTTGCCAAGCAATTCTTTCAAGTGTTGGATCTCGGCAGGTCATCTCCAAGAAGGATGATATCATCCACATAGACAATAAGAATAGACCTCTTCGGTTGGTTGTCTTGATGAACATAGTGTGATCGAATTGCATTGGTGATATCCAAGCCTTTGACCACGTTGTTAATTTTCCAAACCATGCCCTTGGTGATTGCTTCAGCCATATAGAGATTTCCTCGCTTGCACACCTTGCCTTGAGTATGAGGATTGATAAAACCAGGAGGTATAGTCATATAAACCTCCTCGGTAAGGTCCCCATTTAGAAAAGCATTTTTGATGTCCAATTGATGAAGAGGGCGGTCAAGTTGGACGGCTAGAGAAATTAGTACCCGACGAGTGTTGAGCTTTGCCACCTTGGTGCAAAAGTTTCTTTATAGTCAATGCCATAAGTTTGTGTGAATCCCCCGGCTACCAATCCGGCTTTGTACTTGTCAATAGTGCCATCGGCAGTGTATTTGATAGTGAATAACCATTTGTACCGATATTTGTCTTTTTGCCTTTTGGAAGAGTTGTGAGATCCCAAGTATGATTATCCGGGGAGGGCGGTCATCTCTGTTTTAACAAGAAAGACCTTCCACTTATCATTTTGAAGAGCCTCCCGAATATTTCTAGGGATAGAGTGAGAGTCCGGTCCCGTGTAAACATGGCAAAGACAGGAGACAACCGATCATAAGATAAATAAGAATGAATAGAATGATCGGTGCATGATCTTTTCCCTTTCCTTAGAGCAATAGGTCTGTCATCCACTTCGCAGACGCCGAGAGTCAATAAGCCGAGGTCCAGCGGACTGCGGTTCGCAGGGCGCCGAGGTTCGGTTCGGCGGGCTCGGGTCGTAGACTCTTGTTCGGGAGGTTGCCGAGAAGTATTAGGCCGTGTAGAGAGTCGTAGGGTACCGAAGTTCGCTCCGTCGAGGATCGCAGGTTGCCGAGGGTTAAGAGTTTCGAGGGAAGGGGTTTAAATCAATTTCAATCGGGTTTCCATCGGTGAATGGCTCAAAGTAGGTTTTTGTAATAAGGGGTCCTTTCAAAGAATTTTACATCCATAGAATTGTAAAATTTCTTTTCAATAGGGGAATAACACTTGTAACCTTTTCTCGTCCTTTGCATAACCTAGGAAAATGCACTTGTGAGCTTTAGGATCAAGTTTACTTCGTGTTGAGCATGGATATACACAAACACAAGTACAACCAAAGATCTTTGGAGGCAACTCGGGAAACAAGATGATGGCAGGAGTGTGTGGTCGGTAGGGTTTGGAGTGGAGTTTTGAAACCTAACACTCGCCGGGAAGTCTCGTTGAGTAAATAAGTTGCGATAAGTATAGCTTCACCCCACATGTATTTAGGAACATGTGTGGTGAACATGATTGATACGGCCATTTCCGGCGAGTGCTCGTTCTTTCTCTCGGCAACCCCATTCTCGCCGAGGTGTTTCCACACAACTACCGATATGAACAATTCCTCTATCCGTCAAGAAGGTACCGAGATTAGACTCATAGTATTCTAGAGCATTATCAGTCTTTAAGATCTTGACCTTAGTATCAAATTGAGTGGAGACCATATGATAAAATTCTTGAAAGATATGACCAACTTCATATTTGTCTTTCATTAAAAAAACCCAAGTGTTCCTGGTATGATCATCAATAAAGGTGACAAACCACCTTTTCCCTGTTATACTTTTCACCCTAGAGGGTCCCCACACATCACTGTGTATTAAGGTGAAGGGTGAGGAATGCAAATGAGGTAACTTAGCATACACAGATTTTGTAAGTTTAGCAAATTGACAAATATCACATTGAAGGTCATTCAGATTACATCCTTTAAACAATTCAGGAGTTAAAGATTTCAAGTAACCAAAACTTGGATGTCCTAATCTATAATGCCATAACATGATATTGTCTAAAGTACGGGAGCAAAGCCGCCGAGGCGAGGCGATTCGGTCTTCGGTCTTACGTCTTCGGCGGGGTTGACCGAGAAACAATCAAAGCGCAAGGTTTAGCCTTCCCAATCACTTCCCGTGAAGTAGGATCCTGGAATGTGCCGATTTTCCTTAAAAACAACAGTCAATTCAAATCTTTAGTGAGTCTACCGACGGATATAAGATTGCAGTCTAAGTTTGGAACAAATAGGACATCCTGTAGGCATATCTTATTAGTGAGTTTAACATTTCCAACACCTTTTGCACGAGAGATAGATCCATCGTATAGCTTTAATGTTATGAATTTGGTGACAAGGCATATAGTTGGTTATAAGGTTTTTATTACCGGTCATATGGGAGGATGCCCAGAATCAACAATCCATGTTTCATTGCTAAGGGAAGAGTAGAATTTACCCGTATGAGTATGAGTAGCAACATCGGTAGAGTGACTACCTTCCTTTTGTTGATTCAGAAGGCTTTGAATGCAAGAACCGAGCATTCATCCGGTTTTCATTCTCCTCCTCACTAATGTGTCCGCCTTGACTTTCCCCGATAGGTTTTGAGGTTTTTGAGGAGTTAGGCTTGCCATGGAGCTTCCGGCAGTTGTCCTTGGTGTGATTTGTGCGTTTGCGTGATCACGGAAACGGTTTTCCAGTTTTCTCGTAGGCTTCTTGTATGTCTCAAAGCAACCTCAGAAATTCTTCCCGACGGTCCGCAGGGCAAAGCACCTTCGGTAGGGTTGTCGTAGTGGATTTCGAAGCATGACTTTTCTCCTACTTTCTTCATGTTTGACCTCGGCAAACATGGATTTGAGATTTGGAAGAGGTTTGGTGGCAAGAATTCTTCCCCTAACATCATCAAGAGTAGGATTCGGTCAGTGAGGAACCCGAATACTCTCTTCTTTTCTATGATGTCTTTATAAAGAGCGGCATCCTTGACATCATTCCATGAGTGAGTTTCTAACATATCTAAGTGTTGCCAAGCCTTAGATAGTTGATTGAAATATTGAGTTACGACATATCCCCTTGCCCGCAAGTTTGAATTTGAGCTTCTAGTTCATATACCTCGATGTATTATCCTTCTTGGAGTAAAGATCTCCGGCATTATCCCGCATTTCTTTGGCGTATCATACATCATAAAGTTTTCACTTATCTAATCATCTTTCGAATCGATTTATAATTAGCATGTCCTAATCTACAATGCCATAAACAAGAAGACTCAAGCAAGTAAACGGAAGCAGTAGTCTTCTTATTAGCCTTTTTCGGCACCACGGTTTTGGGTACAATAGTCATTACATTCATTTTGAACATACCATCTACCAAGTACCCCCTCCCAACATACATATTAAATTTGGATAAAACAACTTTATTCCCACCAAAAACCATCTTGAATCCATTCTTCACCAGAAGAGCAACAGAAACAAGGTTCTTGCACATGCCTGGAACATGCATCACATTGTTGAGTGTGAGTTCTTTTCCAGAGGTCATCTTCAGTATGACCTTTCCCACACCTTCAGCCTTTGCAGATGCAGAGTTTGCCATAAAGAGTTGTTCGCCCTCAACATCCTTGTACTCAGAAAACATCTCTTTCAGTGCGCAAACATGGCGAGTAGCCCCTGTGTCAATCCACCATTCACGGGTATTACCGACTGTGTTGCATTCAGAAACCACAGCCGACAGGTTCAACTCATGCATGCCTTCAGCCACCACTTCAGCAAGTTGGGCATGTGGCTTAACCATTTTCTGTGACATGCATTCACTTTGGTGATGCCCTGGCTTTCCACAGTTGAAACAGCTTCCAGTGAATTGTTTCTTTACCTTCTTATTGTCTTTTAGACCTTGATTAGGCTGCTTACGCTTTTTGCCTTTGTTGCTCACTTCGACCAAGTTTGCCTTGGATTGCCCCATCAGAAAGCTTCGTTCTGACCTCTTGTTTTGCTTCTCAATTTGCAGACGTGTTGCTAGCTCTTCTATACTCATCTCTTTCTGCTTGTGCATCAAGTTGTTCTTGAAATCCTTCCAAGAGTGGGGAAGTTTCCCATGTTAAAATAGTGTCCTAAACCCAATCGGGTTGGACCGGATCCGACCGGGTCGGATCATTTCTACTATTTCTTTGTGTTTATACATATATTAAATGGCTTTTCTGTTATTCTATAATTGTTCGTTTAACGAACCAATTAAGATATTGTTATATGAAAGCGTCCTTAGTATTAAATTGTGATAGAGAAACCATGATAGTGATTATGGTTGATGAGATCTCTAATCACTTTAACATGTTTGAAACTTAAATGTCTCTAGTCGTATGTACTATTAAATAGGACATATATAGTACGATTAGACTAGCATGTATTGGATGTCTTCTATCTTATTGAAGATAGGATAGATCTTGTCTATCAAAGTGTATGGACACTTGGACTGTACGTGGACGTGTATTGGAGAATGCGCACGTTAGACTGACCCACTTACTTTATTAAGTGTCGCACTATGTGGCGGTTGTGTAATTATCCTAAGACCGGAGTCTTTATGACATCACGGTGTGGATTGTCATGCTTTGACTCTGTTGAGGTTTCCCCTAGCCAAGGGGTGATCATACGGTAGTGATTGGTTATGATACTGAATCATGCGTAGGATTCATGTTGCTTGTCCGGAAATCGCGTGTCCTGTGATTAGGAGTAAATATCCGAAAGGGCCTTCTTATAAAGAATGTCTTACTCTCATGAATCTTTGCAAAGTGGGAGTAAATGAGTTACTTCGAGAGAGCATGATATCCAGATTATAAGATATGGTCGTTAATGTATTGACACTTGAGATATGACCGTATGGATATTATTATTACGACATGATTATATTTACACGGTAACCATTTCACATGAATGGTAATAGTCATTGCATTTGACTCTTCTGATGATTGGGGGTCACAGTGTGTTGCTAGACGCTATCCCGTGATCGTTAGGTGTGAAGGACATTTTCGTAATTTGCAGTTTGTGCCTACGGTCAACATATTCGGAAGCCTATTGGGTCACACACATAAGAACATCTAGCCCGATTAAAATGCGGTTATAGTGATAACCATATAAGGACAGTTTATCTCGACTATAAAGTGTTATAGTGATAAAGTATTTATTTATTATGAATAAATGTAATACAAGATATTAATTATGTTGATTAATTAAATATATATTTTGCGAATATTCTGGAAGCCAATTATTGCCTATATGGGGCGCATATGATATGTATATGATACATATGGATTTTTCTGTAACGCCATTGCCCCGGATACAAAGTCCTTATCCGGAAACGGGATGTTCAACATGTGACATTTAGAGTAAACCCTAAATCCCACGTAAGTCTAGTGTCATATCAGAGTATTTAAGATTTGCGCGGTAGGCAACAAGCTGAAGACTCAGAAAAATAGACCCTCGGGGTCTTCCAAAACAACCATTATGGAGAGAACAACTGTTGTCAAACTAAATCATAAATAACTAAAAGCAAAACTATCATCTATTGAAACTGCCTGAAAAAGAAGGAACAACTACAAAAGAAAACTAGAACATAAACAACTCAATTGCTCCATCCTAAGCTAGCACTCCAAGCTCATCGTCAAACTCATCATGTACCTGCAACCTTCTTATTCCTAATAAAGGAGTGAGCACTAGCTAGATGCTCAGTAAGGAGATAGAAGATCAAAAAGGAGATTCATGGTTGTCAGATGCCGGGAGACACGACATGAATCTACTTATCCAGTTATGTAACAATTGATTATAAACTTGAAACGTTTAGAATACTACTTTTTAAACATAACTTGAAGCATAAAAGGAAGCCATTTTTAAAACGGTTACTTAACAATGCATAGGAAACATGTCTACATTAATTACTTGGTCAAACTTACGTAAGCTATCTACTAACCCATACTTTACTTGTCTACTAACCGTAGCATGTTCGTGTCTTGTCTATCATGTTCATGTCTCTTACTAACTTAGCATAATCATATTCTTGTCTTGTCTTGTCTTACGTATTCATGTCATGTTCATGTTGCAATTTTTGGTAATACGACTGGCACATCCCCACGTGACCAGTAGGGTCAAGGTATTGTAATACATCGTCTTGGAAACGACAGAGGGTAATAACCAACCATGCACCCAAATACGACCCGTGATTCGGTTGTAGTGCTCTTGTAACACATTGCGGTTATATATATTTAGCGAGTAAAACACATAGGAGCACATAGAGCACATAAGATCATGCTTAATACCATATCTAGTCTACGAGAAACATACCAAAGAATAACAACGCCAAACTCCCATCCTATCTCCACTACTCGTAACTTAAATGCATAAAACAATTTATATAAATGTAACCACAAAACAAAATAACATTCTTAAAATATAGTTTGACAAGTACCCGGCAACACATAATTATGTCTAGTTTCGTTTAGTTTAACATAAACAATATTAAAACAACTTAAAGGCTTGATCTTTAAATAAAAAACCGAACCTTTTGATAAGATGAACTTCTTACTTCTTAACCTTCAAAGTACTTCAAGCAATTTGCTGAATCTACGAACAACTCCTATGAAACAATTAAATCTAACATTAATTCTATGTCAAAAACTACGATTTTACGATGATACGATAACGAATCCAAATTTGTAAGTTAAGGCTGAACAGATTGGGAAAAAATACCTTGCTGAAAATATTAGATTGCTTAGATAAAGTTATTGGTCTCGTTGTTGTGATCATTTTGACTGTTTGTAGCTGCAAAATGGATCAGCAGAACAATTTAAATGGTCTTGCGAAAAGAAGCTGTTGTCGACGAAGGATAAAGTGCAAGAGAGCAGTAGCTTTTTGCTTTATGTGTCAATATGCGTATGAAGCATATTTGCAACAGGATTGGTTTTAAAGCCTTTTTTTCTTAGTTTCTTTTATTTTCCTTTAAGAAAAGGATTTTAGGAAAAAATATAATTATTTTTTTCCTTTTATTTATCTTTTATTATAAATGGAAAATTACTATAAAAAAAAAAATAAAAGACTACGAAATAGGGTGTTTTAAAGTGACGTAAATACCCTTACAAAGAGATGAGTGTTTTACATTTGCGAGCGAATTAATTAATATATATATATATATATATATATATATATATATATATATATATATATATATATCCCTTCTATATTAATAAGAAAAGGATTTTGGTGAATTGATGACACATGTATTTTTTCTATTGGTTGTTGTTTTTTTTTTTTTTTTACTGTTCATAGGCCCAGCCCAAAATTTTTGTTTTTTTTAAACATAATTTTTACTGTTCATGGCCCAGCCCAGAATTTTATTATTATTATTTTTTTTGAGAAGAAGTGTTTGAGTTAAATTGTTCAATTTTGGAGGACTCAATTGTATCACATTTTATTGTGCGAATATATGTAGCAAAGGTATGACTATTTTCAAAATATAAGGCGACGACTTGTTGCCGACACGATCTTTATATCATACCAAAAAAATTGTGTTGACGTTTAATGAAATCTTATAAATTTCTTAAAATAAATTCATTTCATAAAAAAAAAACATATCGTTTGTACACGGCGATATGACTTATTTCAAGATATAAGGCCACGACATGTTGCCTACACGATCTTTATATCATGTTTAAAGATATTTGATTTGACGATTACATGAAATATTAAATTTCTTGAAATGAATTTTTTTTCGTAAAAAAACATGTCGTTTATATAAAATATTAAACATCCCGAAAAAAATTATTTCGGCCACAAATACTGTTAAACTGGCTATAGTATATTGTTGATTTAATTTCTATTGAAATTCGAATTGTGTATTTTACCATGGCCGTTAAAATTAGCCTAGATCTGAGAATACAAAAAAAAAAAAAAAAAAAAAAAAAAAAGGTTCGGTAGTGTCGATTTTGTGTCGTGGAGTGTTGACAGTGTGTTAGATTTTAATTAAAATTTTAATTAATATTAATTTCATCAACCGATACCTGTTGGATATGGCGTCGGGGTGTATCGAAGCGTGTCGTGTCGTATTTTTGGTAGAACACGTGTTGTTGCAGATAATGTCGAACATAGCTTCATTTTTTCGGTTTTAATAGATTTAAGTATTAATTGGAAAAAATTGTTCAGTAGTGTCGAAAAGTATCCATACGTTGGCGGGAGGTGTCGAAGATGTGTCGGATATTCATTTCATCAACCGACATGTAAACCCCACTACGAATGAAAAAGAATAGAAGCTAAACTTGGTCACACAAAATACGGACTACAAAGCATGCTTGCGATAAGTAATCTGTTCCATATCCTTGTTTTGTGTCGTGGAGTGTTGACAGTGTGTTAGATTTTAATTAAAATTTTAATGAATATTCATTTCATCAACAGACACATGTTGGTTATGGCGTCAGGGTGTACCGAAGCGTGTCGTGTCGTGTTTTTGGTAGAACACGTGTTGTTGCAAATAATGTCGAAGATAGCTTTATTTTTCGGTTAAAATAGATTTAAGTATTAATTGAAAAAATATTGTTCAGTAGTGCCGAAAAGTATCCATACGATGTCGGGAGGTGTCAAAGATGTGTCGGATATTCATTTCATCAGCCGACACGTGCCGGACATGCCATCGTAATTTATTTACCTAGTATATACACTAGCCTAAAACCCGTGCTATGCACGGGGTTATTTGAATTTATGAAAAATAATAAATATACACATTCAACGTAAATATATCATGAATGTTGACAGTTTCAAATATATATCAAATGAAAATCACTACATATTAGCAGCATTATATATCCAACAAATCATTAACATATAAGGCAATAATTGGTATGATGTACATATACCACAATATCAAATTACCTAACCATCACCCGTCCCCTCCACCCCAAATCATCTTTTCCCCAAAGTATCCTGCTACATCCAAAACCCTCACTTGCGAACATGCCCTGGCATGGATATTGTACATCAGTGCAATCAACTTCTAGATGTTAATTACTTTGTCCCTACAAAAATAGATGAAAATTTAAACTTCCAGTTGATTTCAATAAACTCAACAACTAAGAGACGGTTAAATTCTCGTATGGTTTAATAAATTTAAACAGCTGCATTTAAAGCAAACTACGATGCATTGGTCGAATGTAAACACGAAGAAAAAATATTTATGGGTTGAAGCCAAAGCAACAACATGAAAACTTTAATAATACATTTATGAGAAAAGAGAAACTCGTGTTTTAGGTTAATGGATGAAAGAATGTTTGGTATAACTAACGCACTTCTTGGCCTTCGACCCTCGATCGGTGCAATGGGATGTGTCTATTTACCTATCTCTTGACTCGAAATGGGAGTAGGTTTGAAAAATGATCTTAGAGTGTCTAAGGTTGGGCAGGAGGGTCTCTTAACGCCTTCTTTTTTCTTCTCATCGGAGTTATTTCACAAAGACTCCCCCCGGAAAAAAAAACCTTGCATTAAGGTGAAAAAAATATTAGGTGGACTTATTTTCAACCATAACAATTTATTTTATTTCAAATTTTAAATTTCCAAATAAAATTCTCCTTAATCAACGCATAAAACATCTTATAATCCCTCAACCATAAGAACTCTTTCTTATATTTCATATTTCAAATTAAAACTCTCATTCATCATTAGTGTATACAAAATCACACGTTTAATTCATTTTTAAAATAGAATCACACATTTAATGCAAATACATTCAATTTTTTTAGGAAATCTCTCGAATCCGCTCCAAACCCGGGAAAAAAATAGGCAAGTCAAGTCAAGTCAAAAAAATCAACACATTAAAGAAGAAAGGAATCACATTAACTCCCTCCCTATAATCTCTCTCAACCATAACGATTTCTTTTATTTCAAATTCCAAATTAAAATTCTCTTTAATCAACACATAAATCACTCCCTACAATCCCTCAACCATAAGACCTCTTTCTTTTATTTAAAATTTAAATTAAAAGTCACAATAATCAGTGCAGACAAAATCACACGTTTAATTCCTTCCAAAAAAAAGAATAAAATCTCACATTTAATGCAAATTCTTTAATTTTTTTATAGAGAATCTCGCGAATATTCATAAAATTGACAGTCCAAAATCACACAGTTAGTTCTTGATTTGACCCAAACACGGAAATTACCCATTTGAATCCGCTCCAACCTAGTAAAAAATAGGAAATTCTAGATTTTGAAATTCTTGTTTGAAATTTGACATAAATCACTCCCTGTTTAAATAAGAAAACAAAAATTTCTAGATTTTTTTCTTTTTTTAGAAAAATAAAACATAAAATTAATAAATCAGGACTGCATGATTGCCGGTGGCAAAAAAAACCCACTATTTCTCTGATTTATTTGATAGATTTCTCTTATCTTAATATTCGATAAATTAGGACTGCATGAATGTTGGTGGCCAAAAACCCACTATTTCTCTGAATATTTTTTTGACACATTTCTTTGATCTTAATATAGTATACATGGTAGAACGTTGGAGAGTAATCGACTGATCCTTTAGTTTAAATATATATTTAATCTCGAAAAAAATTTAAATATGAAACAAAAAAGAAACTTTTTTTTCACGAATATGATAACAAAAAATATATATATATATATATATATATATATATATATATATATATATATATATATATATATATATATATATATATATATATATATGGACATCTAATCATTTAAATTAATTAAATAAATCTAAGAAGATGTGAAAATTCCGCACCTTCAACCAAAAGTGGCGAAATATTGTTTCGTTGATTCCTTCATTTTATTCAACACGGTGTCTGCTTTTCTCGAACCCCTCACGTTCATCTACCACCAACAGCCCAAAATGGCAGAAGCTACGTAAAATTGACAAAAGGAAAACATGAAAAACAAACGTGCAAGAGAGAAACGATGGCCATGAAATGAAAAATCCAAAATTAGAATGCGAAGAAAATCATACATAAAGTCCTGTGCAATCTTGAATCACATAGGAAATGATTCAAATTTAGAACAAATTAAAACAAATTTAGAGTTTCATATTTTTACCTATAAATTCATTCATTCATAAGAACATCACTAATTGTTCAAACAATCAAAAAGCCATCACATATACAATTGTTTAGCTATAATAACAACAACAAAAAAGTTAGCAGACACATACGCTAATTAAAATTTAATGATCTTGCTAGATCACATTATCAACATACTCTCTACTGCGATATTACATTGGTGTGAAAAGGTCGTCAAAAGTGTAAACATGGATTATACCTGCAAAGCATCGTCAATTGCAGCCTTTGGGGATGCAACTCTGGCGAAAGAGATGGTCGAAGATTATAGATAATCATGAAATTAAAAATGTTATTCACGTGCAAGTGAGAGAAACAATCCATAGATAACTATATTAAAGACGAATCCACATTGTTACACCAAACAAATACGTACGAATCACTAAATTTGTCCTCGATTTTGATCTTGATCTCCCTCTTCTCCATTGATGCATCAATTTGTATCCATAATCATACGCAATGAACCAAGAACATTTTTGAAATCTGAGACATAAGGTAAAAACAGATTAATTATTCAAATTTACAAATTAACCAAAAAAGAACGGAATGAATGAGAAATTTTCTCAAGCGTGAAACAAATATAAATCAGGTGAAAAAAAATTACAATACAAATTTAAACATTTAAAACAAAAAATGGAATGTGATAGGGGAATAAATAATCAATTAGAATGATATTTGATTTTTGAAATGGTGTGCTGACTGATGCTTTGAAATTTGATGAGCCAAGTTTTGTGTGCGTTTAATTTTGAATTGACGTGATAGAATGGGAAGTTACGGAATTATTTTTTTTGTTTTAATATTTCTTTTACTAAAGTTATGGAAATAATAATGATAGCATTTATTAGCCAGAGATTTGCTAATATCCTCTACAAGTTTTTTATTTTTAATTTTACTAAAGTTAAGGAAATAATAATTATAGCATTTATTGGAATGAGATTTGCTAATATCCTCTGCACAGCTTTCGAATATTTTGCGGGTTTGAAGTGGGTCAATCGCGTAATTGGGTTAAATCATACATTTGTATCCCTAATCATACGCGATGAACCAAGAACATTTATCAAATATGAGACATAAAGTAAAAATAGATTAATATTATTCAAATTTACAAATTAAACAAAAAAAAAGAAAGGAATGAATGAGAAATTTTTTCAAGCGTGAAACGGATGTAAATAAGGTGAACACAGATTACAATAAAAATTTAACCATTTAAAACAAAAAACGGAATGAATGATAGGGGAATAAATAATCAATTAGAATGGTATTTGATTTTTTAAATGGTGTGCTAACTGATGATTTGAAATTTGATGAGCCAAGTTTTGTGTGCGTTTAATTTTGAATTGACGTGATAGAAGGGGAAGTTACGGATTATTTTAATTTTTTTTAATTTTTATTTTACTAAAGTTATGGAAATAGTAATGATAGCATTTATTGGCCTGGGTTTTGCTAATATCCTCTACACGTTTTTTATTTTTAATTTTACTAAAGTTAAGGAAATAATAATGATAGCATTTATTGGAATGAGATTTTCTAATATCCTCTACACAGCTTTCGGATCTTTTGCGGATTTGAAGCGGGTCAATCGCGTAATTGGGTTAAATCCCTTCCTTTATATATATTATATATATATATATGGTAATATAATAAAGATAATCAGTACGGAGTATTAGATATTGAAAATATCTTGGATTTATTTAATATGAGATATTAAATTAAATGAGATAAATCCAAAATATATATTTTTCTTCTTTTACTAGTAAAATATATTCTTTCTCATTAATCTACTCAAATGCTTTTACCAATCTGATTGGGACTACAGTTGGGGCGATGTTAGTAATACCATCCGCAACGGAAGCGATTTAAGGATCTATATCTATAAAATACACGTAATAAAATAACTAGATCTATATCTACAAGGGGGTTGTAGACCATACCTCTTGGATCTCAAAATCCAAGTTGAAGAACCGCAATAGGATGAATGAAAGATTGTGTGAAGAGCACCACGATCTTCCGTACGTGTGATCCAAGCAACTCCCGGTGGAAGGAAATTCTCGTCTCGAATCCTCACGATATGCTACCCGGAAAAACCTCCAAGATTTTTCCTCAACCCCTTGGCCGAAATTTTCTTTCCTCTAATTTGCAAGAGTGGTCGAAATTTATGTGTGTGTAAGGCTTGGGAGAACTCTTTTTATATAGGAGAGTAAAACTTAACCTCCAAGGATTTTATTTTGCAAATAAATAAATCCAATAAATAAAAGATAATTCCATAATATTCTAGAACAAATCTAGAATAATATTTATCTTTATTTCTTACCATAAATATTTATCCAATAAATATTTTGTGCATATGTCTTATTAATACACAAGAAAACAATTTCTTGTTCCATAAAAATAAGCTATGGCCGAAATTTTAATGTTGACCTAGTCAATAATTAATTTCGACTATACACACTAATTTGGCCAAGATTATGAAATATGTCTTTTTCACACATTTAATTATTTAGCCCAACTAATTTAATAGTCCACTAAACAATTAATTCACATATCGTTTTAATTAAATTCTAGTAAGAACTAAATTAATATTATTATGATTCGACGTCCGAGAATAGCTATGCTATATTTGGAGGCACGTCGGGGACCATGGACTAATAATCAGCGGCTCCGATAAATCAAATAAATAATTATCTTACGAACAGAATAATTATATATTCAATAAATCAATCACAGGAATATGCCACCATAATCCCGTGACTGCACTCCTCTGATTATGAGATTATATTTATCTCCTCACGAGAATGATAATAAGCGTCTATTGATATAATCATTATATATGGATTAATCTTCCATAGATCGTTCATTCTAAATCGGGAAGTTACCGTTAACCCTTTTTAGAACCTCTTATCCTTATTTACCATTAACCCCCTAGTGATCAATTAATTCATACAACTCATCGGTAGCTAATCGTGTAATATGAACTTGCACGATCGATCGGTTTCTAGGATTAACAAATAAGGGAAGCTGTCTATCTACTTCCATAAATGGAAGGAATGGATTCCGTATCTGTGATAACACAGACTACTCACTCAATCCAGTACAATGCCAAGATGGGGTAATTCAGATCACAGACTCAGTGTAATCCTTAACCGTCAAGTCAAACCTCATACTGATTCAAGCAGTTGACTGTGATCACCTCAGGATTAAGATATATCCATAAATATGATTTTCTTTTTGTGGTTAGGGAGGGAGAGAGATTTTCTTTTTGTTGGGAGTGGAGGAGAAGGTTGAGGGGTTTCGAGGAGGAAGAAGTGGGTGAGTTGGAGGATTTAATTCGTGCGGTTTCTGTTAATGCAGGTTCTTTGGATAAAATGAAATGGAATCTTAGCTCGAATGGCATCTTCTCGGTGGCTTTTTTGCGAAAAAAATTAGAGTTGCTCTTTTTTGATAATGTTTTCGGGTCTAATTTTCAGGCGGTTGCATGGAACAAATTGATACCTTCAAAAGTAAATTTGTTTATGTGGAAAGCAAATCTTCAAAGGATACCAACAAAACCGAATCTCATGCGTCGTGGTGTTGTGGTTCAAGACTATTTATGTCCGTTTTGTCACAAGTTTGAGGAAACGGTTAATCATCTTTTATACGCTTGCGATGTGTCTTTATTGATTTGGACTCATACCTTAAATTGGTGCAAGATCTCAGGTTTGAATGCCCTCTCGTTTAAAGATTTATGTAATATGAATGTTGGGGTAGCACCATCGAGTTTGGCTTCCCGGCTTTGGTCGGCAATAGTTGGCATCACTTCTTGGGTAATTTGGAATACAAGAAACAAAATCATTTTTTGTTCTCTTGTTTTAAA
Organism: Gentiana straminea; assembly: GCA_036785695.1. Classification (NCBI taxonomy): domain Eukaryota; kingdom Viridiplantae; phylum Streptophyta; class Magnoliopsida; order Gentianales; family Gentianaceae; genus Gentiana; species Gentiana straminea. The sequence goes on from JAVUPR010000398.1 coordinate 6,924,426, forward strand.
TCCGAGTGTTTATTTAGAGATGTGCGAGAGACTATCTTTTTCTTGGCTTTCAAATGCTAATGGTCTCAAGAAACTAGCTTGGGAAGAATGGATGGCGAACCCAATGAATGCGGCCTCATAAGTATTGAAACATTAATCGGAAATTTGCGTTTGAAGGATGTCAAAACAAGGTTGATCATCTCGTTTGGAAGAATTGCGGATTTGCGGGTGCATCTACTTCTTTTTTCTCTTTCTTACAAGGTTGGAGAGCAGTGGTTGTTTTCGGATTTTTCGGAAGTTGACCCGGCCCTTTTGGTAGATAAAATGAAATTGGTGGCCTCTTTTGGTTGCACAAAGTTATTGTAATTTGATATTTTGGGATTTTCTGGAACACTTTGTAATTTCTTTTAGCATCTTGCTGATAATATAAATTTTGGCTGTTCAAAAAAAAAAATACTATTGTCACATCGTTGAATATGAGAATAATAAATATGAATAATAATATCATTTCATTTATTAAATAAAACAATTACAAAATTGTCTTTCGGGTATCACACCTAACAGGCGCACCACTCCCTATAAAAGCAAGGGGTTGGCTAGCTCTTTTGGATATCACAATTAGAAGAGTTCTAATTTACTAGAAATAGTGAAAGTTTCTTAGAGAGATATTTGAGAGAGAGAAAAAGTCGGTCTAGCAACCGAGTTTTTCTCGTAGCAATCTAACAGTGGATTCCGGCGGGTTGTTCGTGTGGACAAGCGGTAGAGCCGGGCGCTTGGGCGGCTCCGTGCACCACTACTCTCCATAGACGGTCAAAGCGTCGATCTTTTAGATCAAGCAAGGTATTCACCATCTACTACTTATTTGTTTATTTTTTAAACGAAGTCGATTCTGGTTAAATAGGAAATAAATTTTAAATTCCGTTGCGTTCCCTCATAGATTTCCTAACAGTGGTATCAAAGAGAGCTTCAAGCTTAAGCAATAAGCATTAGTTTATTTGCGTAGTTAATTTTATCGTGTAAATCACGTAATTAAAATATGAAAGATTTTTTATTCAAAAAAGGGATACACGAAAAGAAAAAAAATATAATTTTCGGCCATGGTGGTGCTCGGCCGATCAGCGGCAGCACCACCACCGTCTGATCGCCGGCGGCAGCGGCGGGCTCTGGGCTGTCGGCGGCTGTTGGCATGATGCGGTGGTTCCCGTTTTGTTTTGTGTATTTTGGGATTCAATATAGTTCATAGTTGTGATTGTTATTGTTTAGTTGGTGTCATGTGGCTAACTAATGGTTTAAATAGTTTGGACCATTGGGAGGCCACATTGCATTATTTGGTAATATGATTAACCTAGGCCTTTCTAAATTTTGTTTGAAATAGGCGTAGGCCCTTTTCAAAATATTTGATTTTGGAAAGTGCCCAGGTGGATGTCTTTTGGTTTTAGAAACCAAAGACACCCCTTTTGATTAGGAAACAGAAGCATAGAAACAAACGAGACTTAATTGTAATTTTGATTTATTTTGGAATAGTTCTAATTGATTAAAATTAAAATAGAAATCGTTTTGAAATTAATCGTTAATGTTATTTCGATTAAAATCATTAATTAATTAATTGTTAATTAGTTAATTGATTGGATAAAATTATTTAATTGATTATACGTTAATCGATTAATTAAGACGCAAGTTTGTAATTTTAGATTTTATCTTCTTCATATGATTTTATTGTATGGATTATATATTGTGTAGATATAATATGATTATATGGACCCCGATTGATCATGGACTCGACCAATAGGATAGATGTGAATTATATATTTTTCGTTGGTTTAAAAATTGTCCTAGTCTGTTATGAAGAACGCTACCTATTTATTTTCTTCATTATCTCATTCCCGTTAGCTCCCCCTCGTGTACGGCGGGTGTATTTTTTTTATTAAATAGAATTTATGTAACTAGAATGGAGCGGAAGATGAATGCCAAAGAAAATAAGACATAGAGATCATACCAGCGGTTGCAGCTACCTTATTTATTGACCCACGGTTTCGTCAGTCTGTATTCGAAACCGCACTTAGGAAAGGTCCATGATCATACCGGTTACTATACGCATTTATTTATTTTATGCTTGTACTTATTTTATATGATACGATAGATGCATAAGTAGGTACGATTTAGATGAATGTGTAGGATGCATGTCTATAGAAATAGATATATTTGTTGAGACCGTAATTAATTAAGTGAATTAATTTAAAATTATTCCCACAACAAAAATTGAGTCATATTTTGTCTCCCAATGTTATAATGACGGTGAAGAGCCCTTGTTCGGATCTAACTGATTAGCCCACGTCGGGAGTTGACCTACCTCGGGTATATCATTATTATCGAGATATGATCGTTATGAGATCTCATGAATATTTGGGTTACGACTCGACTAAGAATCTTGCGGTGATTGGCCCACATCAGGACCGTCTGATTTTAGAGACAAGAGGTTGGCTATCACATAGAGTTGTGGGTTGTCAAAAAGTTGACTAGTCAACCAATGGAAGTCGAATGAGATACGACCGGTAAGTGCACCAACATTTCAAAGTTGACCCGGTCAATCGGCCCACGTCGGGGATCATGTCAACTAGATTGGATTCCATCCACTAAAGAATTTTTGAAAATTCTTGAAAGTCAATTGGGAGTAGTTGACTAGTGGGAGCAAATCATAAACCAAAAGACCATTTTTGATTTTGTATGTATAAACAACAACACTCCTTTTATCTTTATTTTTATGTTGTACTTTTTAGCAAACTTTATTTCTATGTTTTATTCTCGATTATTAAAACCAAAATGACTGTTACCTTTGAGAAACGTTCTCAAATAAGGTTAAGTAATTTTAAATCCTTTTAAAACAAGCAATGACACGAGCAACTATGTCATAGTAGTTAAAGACAAAGAGACTACATATTTGATGTTGTGCTGTAAGACTTTAATTATTAATCAGAACGGAAGCTCAAGTTATGATTAATCACTTGAAATGAGTATCAACGAATTAATCATATATTGGATACGATGTTGTCCAATGGGTCATTTTGTCATACGATGACAATTAATTCAAAACATTAGATGTGTTGATTGTGAATGATCACAACAAATTTTGGAAGGTTGTTTTCAAAATTGTAAGATTAAAGTATCGACTTAATTCTTTAATTGTTCCTTTAAGGTTAATTAAATAGTTCATGTTTTGAATATGATTCAAAATGTTAAATAAACTATCTAATGAACTTTGTATTTTCTTTATGAAAGAAAATTGAGGACATAGCTCTCGTGATTTTTCTTAAGTCTCATGAATACTAAATGATCGCGTGTAAGTCACTAACGTCGATATTACTAGCAAGAATACTAGGTACATCGTGGTATAGTAAATGCGAGTCAAGGTCAATCCCACAGAGACAATGCAACTATAAGTATAAACGATTCTAACCTAATTAAGAAGCAACATAGAGGCGTTCCTGGACCAACAATAAACAATAAGAAAACGAACTTGGTATTCTCTCTTCTCAACGATCTACTAACTTGGATTAGTTAATCGTTACGTTTACTTCCCCACATAATTACCTTAAATCAATCGCGAGCTTAGTTTTAATTATCATTATCAGCTATGGGTGCAATTCCTACTCCTATCTACTCCGACAATGGTAGTAGATAATCAATACGCAAACTACCCTCCTTAATTGGTCCGTAATAGCCCATACACATAAAGATCTGGAATTGCCGATATCGAGCGCTAACTCATACCGCAAACCCGCCTAGACAACTGTCGACATTGATCGGCACGTTCTTAGGGTCCATTCAAGACTATGTCCAAACATAGCACTTCACAATTCATATTTCATGCCAGTTTACGATTACAATAAGCAGATTAGCCAGATCTAACCTACTATTAATTAAACCTGTCGATCAACGTAGCTATAGTGAATCCTAGTTTTAGGTTTTCAAAATATTGCCTCAGTAAACAGGTATAGACTGCCGGGTTACCGGGGTTAGCTTTTCCTATTCCTGGATCTACATTGCTCAATTACGATTAAAATAAGTAAATTATGTTTAAATTTGCAGATTAACTAAAACACATATATACCAACAGATCTACCAAATTGAAGACAAAAAGGAACGTTCAAAGATTTATACCTTCAACAATGGAGATCTAGCTCGATCTACTCAAGCTATAGATGGTAAAGAAAGGGAGGAAACTAGAAACAACTCTTCCAAAGCTTGATTAACTTTTATTTCATCAAAATATATAATGTTTTTTAAGAATTGATAATAACATATTGTCTCTATGAATTATATGAATGCTTTCAGTATATGCGGCTTTATATAGATACAATAGCCGACTTAAGATTCTCTAAAACCCTAACCGACCTAGATAATGCGGCAGAATCAATTTCGTGTCAAACAAGTCCTCGGTTTACCGGACCTAGCCCACGGTAAACCGGGCCGACTTTTCTTCTTTTTCTTCAGTAGGCTTCTTCTTTGACTTCAATCACTTGGCCCAATATACTTCTTTCAGTCCAGATCCGTTCTCCAATGCTCCAGATTCGGAAGATCCTATAAACATGCAAAACGAGACAACACAGTACCAATTCTTCGGGAAAATAATAGAGATGCAGAATTACGATCCTGGAAACACTCACATATCATTTAACATATATTCCACATAATAACGAGCCTATTTATCCTCTCTTAAGCAGAATTCAGAGTGAATAAATGTAAAATTATTGGTACCATTTAGAGCGTTCTCAACTACCCCTACTTAGCTTTTCATCGTCCCGAGTAAAAAGGCGAAAAGAAAACAACACTCTGATCAGTACACAAGTTAATTAAAAACAAATATGCTTCAAAAAGTCAAGATCAAGATCATGCCACTCATATCCATCAGTAACACATTAAACACTATTCACCTCATGAGCCAATGTGTGTGTGCAATAAGTTTCACAACCGTTTAGTAATGCAGACTCACATTACGTCAACCTGTAGTCGAACTAACCAGTCTCGAACATGTTATTTATTAATTAAATAAGCTGGCAAGGCGGATCGAGAACCGAGTATATATTACTCTTAGGCTCACGTTTATCGGTCTATGGAAAATTCGTGCATTTTACGCTCCATCGGCTTGAATATTTGCTAAAGAGAATATAGATGTATATATTTCAATGCACTTCTCTTTCTTGGCGGGTAAACTCTCATTGATTTAACTATCCTCATGGTCCCACTCATGATAAACTACCAAATCCGAAATTCCTTTTCCTTCATAAGCGTTGGTGGAACATGATTCGTGATGAAGTCCGGGTCAACTCTAGTCAAGGCAATATGCTATCGACTACACACCAAGGGAAGTGAGTTATTGATGACGGTCAAATTATACCTGTAAAAGTCATCAACGTTGTCCTTAAATCGAGCTTAATAATATATATTTTATATTAAATCATATGTTTATATTGATTATTTAATGTTATTTGATTTATAGAATATAATTTGGTATTTATCTGTTTTTAGTATTTAAATATGATTTATTGTGTGATAAATATTGATTTTATAGGTTGTGATAAATCGGAGGATATCTACCAACGGAGGAAGTAAATCTCAAGAGAAATCAAGGCAGAATCGGATTGCATTAAAGATAAATACCGAAGCAGTACGAAAAGTGGAGTAAGGAACAAGAAAAGCCAGCGAGCCAATCAGAGGCAGACTGACTCGCTGGCAGCGAGCTGGGGGTTCGCTGGGGGCGAGCTGGCAAAATCTCGAGGATCGGCTGGGAGTTATCTCTACGCGTTTTAGGGTTTTCAAACATATCTTTAAGTCGGCCTAAGTCTCTATATAAAGGAGCAGCCACGAATTTTCTTAGACACACCTTAGAAAAATACAATTCCACAACATTGGTTCTAGTTTCAATACAAGTTTTCTTTATTTCATGTTATTTCATTACGGAGTCGTTAGAATCGCCGGTTAGAGATCGTATCGAGGAGTGGGAATCATGCTCGTCTTCGAGAGTAATGTCTACTCAGTTATGCAATCTTTATTCATAGATCTAATTTATTTCGTTATGGAGTAGTCGTTTTGTGTATTGATTTCGTGATGTAGTTAATTAACGAACCCATGTTTATGTAGATCGGAGACGTAAAAGACGTTTCACGAGCAAATCTGGTTCAGATCTGAGCTCGCTGGCAGCGAGCCTATGTCTCGCTGGTTGCAAGATCTGTGATGTTCTTGATTTGTTTGTGAACGGCTTCGACTACGTCAGGTTCTCTGCTTTGTAATTAAAACCAGTAATTAAACCTGATCAACTTAATTATTTGTCATCGTAATTTAACATGAGACTCAAAAAGTGATTGTTACTTAGGACAGAGATTGAATCGGTGTCTAAGAAGTACGCCTAACCATAGGAATGTTGCTTAGATGAGGTTACGGTTTATACCGGCATCCCTAGCTTTGTAATTGTGTCAGAAGTTATATGAGATGGAGGCCTACGAAGCGAAGTCACGTAATGGAGACACGATGATCTAGATGGCCTACCCGGAGCTAGATCTATTTTAGGGGATGACTCCCGTAGTCAGAATAATTAATCTTAAATGTCTTATTTTGTCTTGTCGTCAATCTACGTAGCATGGGGGAGTAATTAGTACAAGCGTTATCAATACCGTTTGTTAATCATTTATAAAATCTTTAAAAATAAATGTTTTTGTGTCATTGTGTCTTTTGTTGGTTTTGTGTTGCTATTGTGTCAATTTTAATTCTACGTTAATTGTCTGTCGGAGACTGCCTTTAATTTGCTTTTAGTTTAATAAGTCATATTTCGTTTAAGCCGAGTCTCTGTGGGATCGACCTCGACTCTATCTAACTATACTACGATTGAACCTAGTTCTCTTGATAGAGTGTTATTTAGGTATCAAGTATTTTTATTACTTGACATGACATCAAGTTTTTGCCGCCGTTGCCGGGGACTCGTGTCATTAATCAAGTATACCTTATTTTATTAAAATTAGATTCTTAAATATCGTGAATAGTGTATGTTTAATTAGTTTTCGTAGCATAGAATTAACCTGTTAGTGTCGTAGAATGAATTTGGGCAGTTTCCCAGAACCTGGTGAACTCGCTGGCAGCAAGCTCTATACTCGCTGGGAGCGAGCAGCTTGTCTGGTCGGTTTCTGTTTTGTTTCGTTTTACATAGTTTCTGCTTTGTGTTTTCGTATTTTTCATAATTTTTAGAGTCTGTTTTGGTTTCATTTTTATTATAAAGTCTAGTTAAAGGCCTATCCTTTTAAGTTTTTAATTTTTTTATTGTTTTATTGTTATTTTATAGTATGCTACTCGGAGATCGAAGGAACCGCTTGAGCCATATAATCCGGAAATAGAGAAATTTGCAAGGCGAAAATAGGAAGTTAGCTAGAGAACTGGCTAAACAAGGAGAAGAGGATCCAAATCTTGAGGAAAGCGAGCAAGGATTGGAAGGACGTACAACCGATCATTCTGAGCATTCTGAATCTGAGGCAGAAATGGAAGGCGTTCTGAACAATCCGAACCAGGTACTTAATCCTGAACAAGTTATTAATAATGACAATAATGCTAATAATGAAAACCGAGCCTTAGCCCAAGGAGCGAGGCACACTTTACAATGTTATGAAACGCCTACTATTGAGAAATTCATTCCCGCTATCGTAGCACCGCAAGACCCTGCGGAAGTCTATCACCCTCGGCCTAATGTAATTAAAATGGTGACCAACAATTCCACTTTTCATGGAATCTAAAACGAGGATCATGGTGTTCACGTGATGAATTTCTTGGAAATCGTTAGCACGGTGAAGCCAGAATTAATCCCGGAGGGTAACATTCGTCTTAAGCTTTTCCATTTCACTTTGAAAGATAAAGCTAAGCAATGGCTTCTCTCTTTCTAGGCTGGATCTATCACTACTTGGGAACAATTGTTGCAAAAATTAATGAATAAGTATTTTCCTTTAGGAATAACCTTTAAGTTACGCCAAGACATCTTAGGATTTAAGCAACAACCTGGGGAGAGTTTTGATTAAGCTTGGGAGCGTTTTAAGGAAGCTATGAGAAAGTGTCCTCATCATGATATCTCTCTTTGGCTTTTAATGAAAACTTTTTACCATGGATTGAGAGAGACTTAGAAAATTAGAGTAGACGCCTCTAGCAATGGAGCATTTGTTCTTTTATCTCCCGAGGAGGCACAAGGAAAGATGGAGCAAATAGCGATGAATAGTCAATAGGGAGGCAATGACATAGCTACTGTGAAGATGGCCGCTGATATATTTGAGGATAGTGCATCTACCAAAATCTTAGAACAACTGTCTGTTATCAACAATAAGGTAGATGGAATGCAAGAGAGGATGGCAAGAGTAGAGAAATGGACTGGAATCAAATTGATTCATCAAAGTGAGAATGCTGGTACTGAAGAAGCCAACTATATTGGGAGACAAGGAAATCAATAGGGAGGATATAAGCCTAATCATAACCATCCTAGATTCTGATATAGCGAAACTAATGTAGGAGAAGGGCCTAAACCGCCTACTACTTATTTACCCCAGCAAACTAAAACTTTTGGTTGGGAAGCTGCGATAGAAAAATTGAGTAATGTCATTACTGACGATATGGGACAACTTTCAAAATCGATGGCTGAGTTAGCCACTAAATTTAGCCAATATTGTCAAAATAACGATGCCAAGGTGACCAATCAAGAAGCCATAGTCCATAATCTCACTCACCAAATGGAACAATTAGCTGAGCAAGTCTCAACTAGACCTCCTGGAGGATTGCCAAGCAACACTGATAAAAATCCTAAGGATTTGAATGTGATCATGACTAGAAGTGGGAAATAAGTAACTCCACCATCTTTAAAAGAGAAAGAGAAAGCCGTAGAGAGTAAGGATGGTGAGCCAAGCAAGGAAGCAAATACCTCTAGAACCTTGCCTGAGCAAGAAACCTATAAGGAACCTGCTGGCCCTAGAGTTGAGCTTTATAATAATATGTATCCTATTTTCACTTATATCGATCCTTCAACCTTACCTTATCCTCCACGCAAATCTAAGCCTAAGGTTGATGATAAGAGGTATAAGAAGTTCATAGATATCTTTAGAAAGTTACAAATCAATATATTAGGTAACATTTAGTTGAAGCACTTGCTGAAATGCCTGAGTACACCAAGTTCTTAAAAGAAGTTGTCTCTACTAAGAGGAAACTCCTAGATTTAGAGACCATTTGCCTAAATGAGGAGTGCTCAGCCATTCTTCAACATAAGGTACCCGCTAAGTGCAAGGATCCGGGAAGTTTTCTCATTCCCTGCACCATAGGTAACGTATGTTTGAACAAAGCCTTGTGTGATCTAAGAGCGAGCGTAAATCTGATGCCTCTATCCATTTTTCAAAAGCTAGGTATGAAAGACCTTAAAAAGACGTCAATTACTTTGCAATTAGCTGATCGTTCGGTTAAGGAACCTTGTGGAGTGGTTGAGGATGTGCTAGTAAGAGTTGAGAAGTTTGTGTTTCCTGTCGAATTTGTTGTGCTAGATATGGAAGCTAACTATGAAGTGCCCTTAATCTTAGGAAGACCTTTTATGGCCACTAGTAGGACGCTTATCGATGTTTACAAAGGAGAGTTAGTGTTAAGAGTTAATGGAGATAAAAAAGCATTCAATGTGCTTGACACTATGAAGACACCTGATGATGGAGAGGATGCATGTTTCATGTTGGATTCTGTTAACAAGCTTGTCAATGACTTCCAACAATATGAGGATATTAAGGATTTCCTCGAGGCTACCTTGGAATTAGAGGATGAAGTGAAATATGAGCGTAGCGAGGAAGAAAAAGTGATATGGCCTGGATGTAGTAGAGGAACCCCTGGCCATGTTGAGGAAATGAAGTCTACCGAGGTTGAGAAATTCTACCATAGGCTGACATGGCATAAGTTCTTTGAGCTTAAGCTAACCGGACAAAAGTTAAAGACCTCGTTAGAGGAGCATCCTACTAATCTGACATTAAATGTATGTATTCCTTCAAGATGAGACCTTGCCGCTTATTATTTCTTCCTCCTTGACTAAAAAACAAGAAGAAAAGCTGATGAGAGTGTTGAGAGAGTATCGCGGAGCATTTGGGTGGACAATTGTTGACATTAAAGGCATAAGCCCTAGCGTTTGTATGCATAAAAGCTCCGTCGATCCTGCAAAGAAAGCGGTTGCACAACCCCAAAGAAGGTTGACTCCACAATTGAAAGATGTGGTTAGGGATGAAGTTATTAAGATGTTGGAAATGAGAATCATCTTTCCTATCTCTGATAGTGAATAGGTTAGCCCGATCCACGTAGTTCCTAAGAAGTGGGGTTTGACGGTGCAAGCCAATGAGTTAAACGAGTTAATTCCTGTTAGACTCATTACTGGTCATAGAGTGTGCATTGACTTTAGGAAGCTGAATGATGCTACTCGTAAAGATCACTTCCCTTCATTGATCAAATGCTCGAGAGACTGAGCGGACATGCGTTTTATTGTTTCCTTGACGGTTACTCAGGATATTATCAAATTCTAATCTCACCCAAGGATCATGAAAAGACCACTTTTACATGTCCATATGGAACCTTTGCTTACAATAGAATGCCCTTTGGTTTGTGCAACGCACTAGCAACATTTCAAATATGCATGATTTCTCTGTTTGCTGATATGGTTGAAGATTTCCTAGAGATCTTTATGGATGATTTCTCCGTATTTGGAGATTATTTCGATTCATGTCTCACGCATCTAGCACTAGTGTTGAAAAGATGCGAGGAGACGAATCTGGTGCTTAACTGGGAGAAATGTCATCTTATGGTTACTGAAGGTATAGTACTTGGCCACCGTATTTCAAATAACGGTATAGAGGTGGATAGAGCAAAAGTAGAGGTGATTGAAAAACTACCTCCACCAACCAATCTTAAGACATTGCGAGATTTTCTTGGCCATGCGGGATTCTATCGTCGGTTTGTGAAGGACTTTTCCTTGATCTTTGGACCTCTTACTGAGTTATTGGCCAAGGATGTGCCATTTGTGTTTACTAATGAGTGCATGAAAGATTTCAATGAGTTAAAGAGCATGCTTATCACTGCACCCATTCTGATTGCGCCTGATTGGAATCTACCTTTTGAGTTGATGTGCGATGCAAGCGATACTGCTGTAGGTGCTACCTTAGGACAAAGAAAAGATAAGATCTTTAGGCCCATCTACTATGCTAGTCAAACTTTAAATGCTACTCAAAGGAATTATACAACTACTGAGAAAGAGCTTCTGGCTGTTATCTTTGCATTTGACAAGTTTATATCTTATCTAGTGGGATCTAAAGTTACTGTTTGGACTGACCATGCGGCTTTGAAGTATCTTTTATCCAAACAAGATTACAAGCCAAGGTTATTGAGATGGATTCTACTATTGCAAGAGTTTGATGTAGAAATCCTTGATAACAAAGGATCTGAGAATCTGGTTGCGGATCATCTTTCCCGTTTACAAATAGAGAATAATGAGCCAATGACCGAGATTGGAGAAACATTTCTGGATGAATAGTTATTCTCCATCATGGCCATACATGGAAAGGATGATTGCGCTACGGTATCTTCGCGTGTTGAGGTTATGAAGGAGAAGAAACAACCATGGTTTAAAGACTTTGTGAATTATCTATCCGTGAAATACTTGCCACCAAATCTCAACCCCCAAGAAAGAAAGAAATTCTTCAAGGATCTTAGGCATGATTATTGGGAAGAGCCCTATCTTTTTAAGCTAGGATCTGACAATGTCTTTAGGAGATGTGTGCCGAAAGAGGAGATGTATGATATCCTTAGACATTGCCATGCTTATGAAACCGGAGGACACTATGGAGAAGACAAGACGGCTGCAAAAGTTCTCCAATGTGGTTTTTACTGGCCCACTTTGTTCAAAGATGCCCATCAATATACTAGATCTTGTCATTCTTGCCAAATGATGGGAAATATCTCGAGAAGGAATGAAATACCACTAAAGAATATCCTAGAGGTGGAACTCTTTGATGTTTGGGGTATTGATTTTGTAGGACCCTTTACTTCGTCTTTGTCCAACCGCTATATTTTAGTGGTGGTTGACTACGTGTCCAAATGTGTTGAGGCCATTGCTTCGCCTACTAACAATGCGAAAGTTGTACTCAAGTTCTTAAAGAAAAATATTTTTACGCGGTTTGGAATCCCTTGTGCCATTATTAGTGATAATGGAAGCCATTTTTGTAATAGGCCGTTTGAAAGGTTGATGATTAAGTACGGGGTTAGACACAAGTTAGCTACTGCTTATCACCCTAAAACAAGTGGACAGGTTGAGGTTACAAGTCGAGAGATAAAGCGTATTTTGGAGAAAACTGTGAATACGACTAGAAAGGATTGGTCGTTAAGATTAGATGATGCTTTATGGGCTTATATGACTGTTTATAAGACTACCATTGGAATGTCCTCTTATAAAATTGTGTTTGGAAAAGCATGTCATCTACCGGTTGAGCTAGAACACCGTGCCATGTGGGCTACGCGTATGTTGAATTTTGATGAGAGTTTAGCTGGAGAAAGAAGATTGTTGGAATTGACTCACCTAGAGGAGTTTCGTCTGGAAGCTTATGAGAATGCAAAAATATTTATGGAGCGCACAAAGAAATTTCATGATAAGAAGATATTGGACCGCACCTTTAAGGAAAGGGATCTGGTTCTTCTTTACAATTCGCGCTTGAGACTCTTTCCAGGCAAGTTAAAATCACGATGGTATGGCCTTTATCAAGTGAGTAAGGTTTTTCCTTCTGGAGCTGTTGAGGTATTAAACCTAAAGGATCAATCCACTTTTGTGGTTAATGGACACCATTTGAAACATTACATTGGTCTTGGTCAAGAGAAGAAGGAAGAAGTCTTCACTCTCGAAGATCCCACCTATCATTAGACCGTCGTTCCACTAAGTCGAGCTGACGACTATAACCTCAGAACTATTTCTTAAAAACTATCTATTGCTTTTGTTTTTGTTTTGTTTGAATAAAGTAGCATGAGGCTGTTAAGGTTTTTTTTATCTCGCCATGTTCCGATTCTAAGTTCGGAATAAACGAGGTTTTTTCCTTGATAGCCGCATGTGAGTTTTGTAGTTTTAACTCTTTGGTTTTCCGTGTCGTTGGTTGTATGAAATAAAGTGGCTTAATTTGTTTTTGGATATTCTGTATCTAATTACTGCCACATTATTTTATAACTTCCATTGACATGTTATTAACGGTTTCGTGGAGTTTCTGTTTGGTTTTCTTAAATAGGGTTTTGTTTGCTTCTCCATGACGTGCTTTGATCACTCCTATATTCTGCATCTACTTGAGAGCCGTTACCAGAGCTAAGTATTTTTCTCAAATTCTCCTTTTTCTTTGTCATTGGCGACAATGCCAATTTTATGTGGGGGGTAGGAGACTTAGCTATGATGTGATATAATTGAACAATTGAATGAAATGGTGAGAAATGAAAAACGGTGAAAAATGAAAAAAATGAACAAATGCCAAATTAATTATCTCGTACCCTTAGAATTGTGAGTTCTTATACATAATATTAGTAGGGAAGGCACCAAGTTGCATGAGTACGTGATCATTTTATACTTATGTGAATGTAAATTTAAGGATATTCATGCCGACCGTTGCAAGTAGTTATTTATTATTCGATTACTCAATTTGTGGATCGACGTTTACCGCACGAATTATAATAACTAGAAGAATTATGTGTACATTGCATAGATGATTGGTTATGTAAACTTAGTGTCGATATTTATCTGCTGATGTATTCTTATCTTCTAGCCATCAAAGCGGAGTAATAAGCTTGAGAATTATATGTGTTTTAACAATGCGTTAAACACTGCGCTTGTAGTAACATTACCAAAGTAGCCCTGAGCTTGTGGTAATATTCAATGCTATTGACTAATCCGTGAGAGGGGGATTCTTGCAATGCATACTTTACCTTTAAAGCAAGTTTCTTTCTTGAGAGGTGTTGATGCTTGAAATTATGAAAATGCAAAGAAATTCCACTTTTTAAGAGGCTTTGAGTATTCTCTCGGTCTCCGAGTCCAAAAACCTTTTGGATGACGCTCTTGCTTATTACACCATGTCTTTACCCATTACGAAGCTTAAGAAGTGGGAATGCTGATGTTGGAAGGTTAAGACTGCGAAGTTAGCATAAACTTTAATCTTGCCACGAATATATAAAACAGAATGCACATGCACACATCACTTGTATTCATAGCGAGTAGTGAATAATGGATACCTTATGAGCATGAATGGTATGAGTTGACTCGAGTTTCTTATGTAAGTATGATTTGACCATGGAAAATGTTGTCCTGGGGAATGACTTATTGATGCTTTGTTTGGGATGATCAAAGTCTTAGAGGCGGGTAGTTGATGACGGTCAAATTATACCCGTAAAAGTCATAAACGTTGTCCTTAAATTGAGCTTAATAATATATATTTTATATTAAATCACATGTTTATATTGATTATTTAATGTTATGTGATTTATAGAATATAATTTGGTATTTATCTGTTTTTAGTATTTTTATATGATTTACTATGCGATAAATATTGATTTTATAGATTGCGATAAATCGGAGGATATCTACCAACGGAAGAAGTAAATCTCAAGAGAAATCAAGGCAGAATCGGATTGCATTAAAGATAAATACTGAAGCAGCACGAAAAGTGGAGTAAGGAACAAGAAAAGCCAGCAGGCCAATCAGAGGCAGACCGACTCGCTGGCAGTGAGTGGGGGTTCGCTGGCAAAATCTCGAGGATTGGCTGGGAGTTATCTCTACACGTTTTAGGGTTTTCAAACATATCTTTAAGTCGGCCTAAGTCTTTATATAAAGGAGCAGCAACGAATTTTATTAGACACACCTTAGAAAAATACAATTCCACAACATTGATTCTAGTTTCAATACAAGTTTTCTTTATTTTATGTTCTTTCATTACGGAGTCGTTAGAATCGCCGGTTAGAGATCGTATCGAGGAGTGGGAATCACGCTCGTCTTTGAGGGTAATGTCTACTCAGTTGTGCAATATTTATTCATAGATCTAATTTATTTCGTTATGGAGTAGTCGTTTTGTGTATTGATTTCATGATTTAGTTAATTAACGAACCCATGTTTATGTAGATCTGAGACGTAAAAGATGTTTCACGAGCAAATCTGGTTCAGATCTAAGCTCGCTGGCAGCGAGCCTACGTCTCGCTGGTAGCAAGATCTGTGATGTTCTTCATTTGTGTGTGAACGCCTTCGACTACCTCAGGTTCTCTACTTTATAATTAAAATGAGTAATTAAACCTGATCAACTTAATTATTTGTCATCGTAATTTAACATGAGACCCAAAAAGTGATTGTTACTTAGTACAGAGATTGAATTGGTCTCTAAGAAGTACGTCTAACCATAGGAATGTTGCTTAGATGAGGTTACGGTTTATACCGGCATCCCTAGCTTTGTAATTGTGTCAGAAGTTATATGTGATGGAGGTCTACGATGTGAAGTCAAGTAACGGAGACACGATGATCTAGATGGCCTACCCGGAGCTAGATCTATTTTAGGGGATGACTCCCGTAGTCAGAATAATTAATCTTAAATGTCTTATTTTGTCTCATCGTCAATCTACGTAGCATGGGGGAGTAATTACTACTAGCTTTATCAATACCATTTGTTAATCATTTATAAAATCTATAAAAATAAGTGTTTTAGTGTCATTGTGTCTTTTGTTGGTTTTGTGTTTCTATTGTGTCAATTTTAATTCTACGTTAATTGTTGGTCAGAGACCGCCTTTAATTTGATTTTAGTTTACTAAGTCATATTTCGTTTAAGCAGAATCTCTGTGGGATCGACCTCGACTCTATCTAACTATACTACGATGGAACATATTCTCTTGCTAGTGTGTTATTTACGTATCGAGTATTTTTATTACTTGACCTGACATCAGTTATATGTGCTTAAAATGGTGGCTCATAACAGAATATGCGCTTAATATGCCACTACTTCAGAAGTGGGCATTTACTCTTACTTGTGCAGAGTCAAACAAAGATGAAGTCAATTAACTTGAAAAGATCAAAGATGTTTTTTTTTTAAATTCTGTCGAAATGAATCAAAGTCTTAGTGGTGAATCGTTCATCAAAGAGAATCGAGATAATCATACAATTCATGGAATATGGTGCTAAGAAGCTAAGTGACATTACTCTACCCCCCACTTAATCGAAGCATTGTCCCTAATGTGTAAGATGAAAAATGAAAAATGAAAAGAAACTTAGCTTCGGCTACGGGTGGAACCAAAGAAGAACTAGATAGTCGTATAAATCATCCGGCTCATGTAAGTAATCCTTGAAGAATCTGTACAAAGTATCTCAAATAAACCAAGAAGAACAGTGGTGACAAGAAACCGTATAATAAAAGTGCGGCAGTAAAAGAGAAAATAAATTAACGCCAAAACAAATTAAGCCGTCAAAATGATTATATTAAAATGATTCTGCTACATCAAATAGATAGGTACATAAAATAAAATAAAAACAAGAAAATGGAAAACAACAACAACGAAAATAAAAAGAACTAATCCTCATCAGAATAACCCTCCCAGTCATCTCTAGGCTCAAAACCAGGAGGTGGTCCAAAACTAGAGGCAGCAGCTGCCAAAGAAGAAGCTCCGTAATGTGGGGTAGTCCTAGGTGGTGGGGTCGATGGAGGTATGCCAAAAAAGTCTATGATCATATCCATCTTGCGGTGCAAACTCACAATCTCTCGTGAGTGCTCCTCTAACATAGCTCTCTGAGTCCGGGGTGCTCCGAGGACCGGAGTACGCTCCCTCTCAGCTCTACCAACCCGTCTTGGTACTCTTTGACCCGACTGCGATCTGTTCATCGGCTCAGGGTCTTCCCAGTCATCACTGACAAGAATTTTCACCTCGTCCTCTAAAGCAAACATGTCAATCATCGGCCCGTATGGCAACAGCTCGCACTCAGATGTGGCAGCAAGCTTGTGAATACGGCTATGCATTAGTAGACCGATGTTGACCGGAGATCCCTGCTCCAGATAAAACATCATCACCTCCCTCTTGGTAGTGACAGAGACTATGTGCTTGGTCGGTAGAAGGCAGGCACAAACAAATCTGTTAACCATCTTCCGAACCCAGGATAACTCATTCTCTAGAAAGATGCTGGGGGCTCCAGCAGGATTGTGCTTCCATTGCACCCCAAAACATTCAGCTATCATGTTCATCCTCTCTAAATCTTCAATGTTACTCGAGGATGTGTACTCATTCGGGCCCAATGGTGGATGTCTAACCCAAAATGAGCATTGATCCGCTCAATAGAAAAATCAATCTTAACGCCACGGACCATAGCATACGTGGCTCCGGGGTTATATGAAATATAAGCATAAAATTCCCTTACCACCGTGGAATTGATGATTCCCCCATGTCCAATATGTCTTGCTCCTGTAGGGCTCATGGCAAGATCGAACAGCAATCGTCCAGTTCTACCCTCGTTCTCGGGCAATTGGCCTTGCGTTCCAATGCCCTCAGAACGACTCGTAGATAGCTAAAGAATGGAATTGCTCTACCCCATCTATCAAAGGGTTGGCATCTCCATAAACACTCTGATAACCACTAGGATGAACAGCTGAACGGCTACGCTTGGGACCCATCCTGGATGATAACAGGAACTGATGCTGAAGCTTTTTCTGAAAAACTGACCCTAGGTAAACCGGAGGAGAAGTGTGGTTTACCGGCCTGACTTTTTCTAATTTTCTTTCAGGGCTATGCCTCTGATGATAAAAGATGAAGAACTGTGGCACCTCACTAGCACAGCAGCACTAGACAGCAACAGGGGTGAGGAAAATGGTTGTTTTGGTTGGTTTAAATGGAAGAAAGGTTTGATTTTGGTGGTGGTTTGGTGGTGATGGTGGCCGACTGGATTGGAGAAGAAGAAGAAATGGAAGAAGTTTGGTGATTTGAGAAGAAGATAGTAGATGGAATGATAAGAATGGTGGTGAATGGGTGGTTTAAATAGGAAGAATGAGTGAAGGTGGAAGGATTTAGTGGGATAGTGGGTAGAGAAGTTATTAGGGTGAGGGATTTGAGGAGGTGATTGATGGGATTGAGGTGGAGTTATGGTGGAGTGTGGGAAATGATAAAAAATTTGAAAATAGGGTAAAAGGTGGCGGTTTCTGCTGACTGGTAATGCCTGATGCAACGTGTGTCCTCCACGTATCTCTAAAAATTCAGCTTTTCAATCAGACATTCAGAAATCTGAAAAGCTTGGCTCGGTAACTCGGGGGTAACCTATGGTTTACCGGAGGTTATTTTTCCCAGATTTCTATGTCTGCCTTCACTGAACACTTTTCTCAAACTCTCTGCTCAATTCTGACCTCAAATTGACTAGCCTCTTAATTCATTTGTTGTTATTTCCGACTCAATCCTAACTTACTTCACTAGAATCCGCAACGAGTAAAAAAAACATTTCCACAACCGTTCGGTTTCAAGCCTAAGGGTGCGGTAGGATGAAAAAAAGCTCGTCCCTTCATCCGGCTACTTTTATTCATTCCTAATCTACCTAAGGGTTTAAGAAAATAGTTCTAAGTTTATAGTCGCCAGCTTGACTTTCTTTACATTTCCGATCATTCATGGGTTGGAGCTTTAACTCGCTAAAATTTCGCTACAGAGGTCTGTACCTTTATAGAACCTTTTCAAGCTCTCTTCCTACCATGCCTCTCTCTCTTTGCTTGCGTACTAGGTCTGCCTCTACGTTGAGATTTAGACTTTAGACCCAAGGAATCCGTATTTCCTACTTCATCCTCACAGCATTCACTACACAACATGGAAGGACTAGCTTCCGTGAGCATCTTGTTGTGGTCCTTCTTTTCTTTCTCTCTCAGCATTAGTCTCATGAATTCCTGCTCAACGGTTTCCATTACAACCTCTTTATGCTTATGCCCTTCTATCTCTATAATTTCCACCTTTCCTGAAGCATACATCATCTTACAACTTTCCGGCTGATTCAGGGGTTCTAAGATCTTAAAAGATACTGCATCATTATTCAATCTCAAAGTAATCTCCCCATTATCGAAATCCATAACTGCCCTGCTTGTCGCTAAGAAAGGTCTTCCTAACATAACTGGGGCACTTGGGTCCTCCGGTACGTCTATTATCATGAAATCAATTGGATAACTGAACCCTCCTGCCTTAGTCGTGCACTTCCTAAGCAGACCGGCAAGCATATCTCTAGTTCTATCAACGAAAGTCATGGTCCTGGATTGATTCATTACGACCGGAAGCTTGATCTTTTGATAGAGGGCAAAAGGTAGAATGTTGCAACTCGAGCCAGAGTCGCAGAGACCTAATCCTACTGATATACCATTAACAGAAATCGGTAGTCGGAACGTGCCTGGGTCTTCTTACTTCCCCACGGTGTCTGAGTCTGGGTAATCCTCAGGCTCAAGGAACATCGTGTCAGGACCCTCTTCAAGATCATCAGAATCATAATCCGAAGACGATATTTCAATTAACTTACAAGTAAAACACCTGGACGATACGTGCTATACTCCTCTTAGTTCTCTTCAGGCTCCTGCTTGATTGCTTCTTTCTCTTTTTCCAACCGCTTCTTAATGGCTTCATAATGCTCTCTTGCTTCAGATCCAGGGTACATGGAAATTGGTGTGATGTTCAATATCGTTCTAGGCATATTGCTTGACTTGTTTGCTCTTTTTCAACTCCGGTTTGATCGAAACTCTGAAGTGTTCTGAGCTTCCTGCAAAAAAGACAAAATAAAAGAAAGAAAAGGTAAGCAACTCTGCTTCAGTTGGGTATGATCCCAAATGATTGCGGACCTACTAACTAAAATCAACAGGGAATAACACAGAATAACAGGGGTTGTTCCGAATTCAATTTTTCCGGCCTCGGTAACCCGGGAGTTAGCCACGGTAAACCGGCCGGAAATTTTTCCTTCTGGCAGTTTAACAATTGCAGGGTTGATCCAGAACGACTCAAGACTCTAAATAAAATAAAAACAACTTCTTAATTAGAATTAAAATGTTTATATTTATAATTGGCAATTGTCCCCAGCCACGGCGCCAAAAATCTTGATCACATGTAAGTCACTAACGTCCATATTACTATCAAGAATACTAGGTACATCGTAGTATAGTAAATGCGAGTCAAGGTCGATCCCACAGAGACAATGCAATTATAAGTATAAACGATTCTAACCTAATTAATAAGCAACATAGGGGCGGTCATGGACCAACAATAAACAATAAGAAAACGAACTTGGTATTCCTCCACCTCTTCTCACCGATCTACTAACTTGGATTAGTTAATCGTTACGTTTACTTCCCCAAATAATTTCCTTAAATCAATCGCGGGTTTAGTTTTAATTATCATTATCAGCTACGGGTGCAATTCCTACTCCTATCTACTCCGACAATGGTAGTAGACAATCTATAAGCAAACTACCCTCCTTAATTGGTCCGTAATAGCCCATACGCATAAAGAGCTATAATTGCCAATATCAAGCGCTAACTTATACCGCTAACCCGCCTAGACAACTGTCGACATTGATCAGCACGTTCCTAGGGTCCATTCAAGACTATGTCCAAACTTAGCACTTCACTATTCATATTTCATGCCAGTTTATGATTACAATAAGCATATTGGCCAGATCTTACCTATTGTTAATTAAACATGTCGATCAACGTAGTTGTAGTGAATCCCAGTTTTAGGTTTTCGAAATATTACCTCCATTTGAAGAAGTTTTAGCTTTTGGGATACACTATCTCCATTGGAGATTTTGAAGATTGAATGCAAGTTTTTGGTAAACCGGTATAGACCGCCGGGTTACCGGTGTTAGCTTTTCCGATTCCTGGATCTACATTGCTCATTTACGATTAAAATAAGTAAATTATAGGGTCTTTAAACTTGCAGATTAACTAAAACAAATAAATACTGTTGGAAATAAAATTTATGTTTTGATGATAATTCATCTTATTTGTTTAAAGTATTATCTTAACCCCATTGATGAAGTGCTGAAGCCAGCTGTTATAGTGAAAAGCTGAAAGATGTCTAGAACTGAATGTAAAAGTTTTACTAGAGTCTGATATTTGTATAGGTTACATCAGACAAGCACTGTAATAGTTAGTGTGTCGTAAAACTGAAAACTAGAAATCATTTAGAAAACTGGAAATCATCAAGACAAGCAAACTGACTCATAATACACCTACATGGAACTGAAGAAGGTAAGTTCGCTGAGAGTTACAGACTTGGTTAACTTTTCTAGAAGATCGAAGAACTGAGGGTTCAAACTCAGTTATGAAGATTACAAGTCGAGACTGTAAAGTTAGACTTCAGGCAAGATTGTGGTGACCTGAACTGACTTATAGATCTTGTATGAAGACCTAAGAATCATAAGGACAATGAATTCTTAGATGATAATAAGTTATGGTGTACTCTGATTAAGTCAATGATAATCCGATGAAAACTGGAGTACTGATATTTGAAGAAGAGTAAAATCTCAGTTAATGCTCCAAGTCAGTTAGAAAACTGACAAGTGAAAAACTCAGTATAAAACAGATAAGGAAACTCAGTTTTATATGTCAGCCATCCAACAAACTGAGAGTACAGTCGAACATTGTAAAGGAAGCAATTTCATTGGATGAGTTACTTACACAACATAACGATCAGAAAATATAGCCGTTACAAAAGAGACGTTGATACAATTCGAATTTAAGCCAGATGAACGTTGGACCTCACACTATAAATAGAAGACTTTGCACCAAGGATAAAAATAGAATATACAAGAATCAACGAGCAATTTTGTGCATTAGTCTATTCTATTCGAATTGCTATCATCCCTGAATTATAAAAAGATCATATCTAGTATTTCTTCAAGTGTTCAAGCTACAAAGAATTTATCAAGAATCCAACACTTTGAAGAACAACAAACAAGAATCAATTTATTGATTCTCAGCCCAACTTTGATTCTACATCAAATGTTTTAGACTGTGAAGCAAACCAGGAAGGTTTCGCCAAGGACAGTTGTGACAAGCAGTCGGGTAGACTGTGTTTGTGGTGGTAGCTGGTGAAGAGGCAATCCTACCCTCTAAGGACCATCGGTTCAAGCATTTGAAGAACAGCAATTCTACCTGTTCTACAACTGTTTAGATAGTGACGCTAAGGATTAGTCAAGGACTATTGTTTAGGACTTTTTGTAACAATTCACCTCAAGAAGTTCTAGTGGAATTTTCCTCCGCACCACAGGGGAAGAGAGGACTGATAGGATTACACCACCTAGAACCTCTATAACATCCGCCTTACTTACTTTACGCATTTATTTATTTATTCAGCATTTACTCACAGCATTTTGATACTTGATTGTTATACACCTCACAGTTCACAACTGACATTCATCAGAATTCAGTTCACAGCACTCACTTTCGTAAAAGAATAACAAGATCAAGAAAAAGGCTAAAACTATATCCGCCGCCGGTTGACTCAGTTTCAGCTTAAGCCAGTTTGACTTAATCTCAGCTTTGTCAGCTTAACTCCACACAAGTTATAACTGAACTTTAAGTTGTTTAAAATCCAGTTTTAGGGACAAGTTTATTCACCCCCCCCCCCCCCTCTAAACTTGCGTTAGCCTTTCCAAGGGACCAACAATTGGTATCGGAGCAGTGTTTCTTTAACAATATATCATTTGCTCTATATCTCCTCTAGTTGTTCTTATTTGAAAGCTCAGTTTTTAAATTAATCTACTATCCGTCTTCACTCACTCACAATGGATAACAATCAATATGCGAGACAAATGCTTATGTGCAACATGGACAGATATGACGAATATAAACGTCGTATGCAGGCTTTTCTAGCAGCTACTCATGATGAAATGATGGATGTAATCACCGAAGGACCAATCCAGATCACCTACATGCAAACTGAAGGTGAAAGACAAATTCGTGTTCCAAAGCCCAAAGCCGAATGGACTAGTGATGATCGCAAGAGAAATAATCTCAAGAATGTTGCGATGGACTTTATCCTCAGAACTCTTGATAGCAACATGTACTTGAAGGTGAAAGAATGCACAACTACCAAGGAAATGTGGGACAAACTTCAGTTAGTTTGTGAAGGAACAGATTCAATCAAGGAAAATAAAATTTCTGTTGCAAAACAAAAGTTTGAGAATTTCAAGATGGAATCTGGAGAAACCATTGACCAAATGGAGACAAGATTCAGTGCTATCATGGATGAACTAGATCTACTCAAGATTGAATACTCAAAGAAATTTATCAACACAAGAATCTTGAAGGCATTACCAATGTGCTGGAAAATGAAGGTCATTGCCATGGAAGAATCAAGAAGACTTGATGTAGAGGATTCATTCAAGATCTTTTAAGATTTGAAAGCTTATGAATTCAGTGAAGATTTCACAAGCACAGCTGCAATAATCAAAGCTCTGGAAGAACCAAAGACCACAGCACTTACATCAGCATCAAATGACATTCAAGAAAACTCATCTAGCAATTTTCATGAATTAGATGAGATGGAAGAACAAATGGCTCTAATGATGAACAGAATTCGAAGAATGAAGAGTGGACACCCAGTCACTCAAAAGTTCATCAAAAGGACTCCTGAGAAATGAAAAGACGATGAATATCTCTGTTTCAACTGCAAGAAGCCAGGACATTATAAAGCTGAATGTCCAGAACTGACCAAGAAGACTCCACCAAGAAGAGTTGGTAGAAGAGCACTCCTTGCTGGAGATGAATCAGATTATGAAGCTGGTACTGAAAGACTATTAGATGACACAGCTTTAATGGCACACATGGAAGATCCAAATGAGGTATGTGAATCAAACTCTAAATACTCTTCAGCTCAGATTTCTATGATAAATGCATGTTCTTCGACTGCTGACTCCAATCCAAAAAATCTAGAATTAGAAGAAACGCTAGGCGAATTGATGAATCAGCTAGTAACTATTCAAGCTGGTTATGAATCAATTAAAGCTGAAAAGGAAAGTCTAATTCTTGAAGTTGAAAGATTGAATGAACTGAAAATGTTGAAACTGACTAAAACTGATAAAGAAAAGATTCAGCATCAGCCGACTGCATCAGCAGCATCAACTGAATCGTTTGCTCAATCAAGTTCAATTACTGAATTCAAATCAGGAAAACCATATGGAGACAAAACTGGTTTAGGATTTGATACACAGCAATCTTCCAAGGATAGAACTAGCAAAGCCGCTGAACCTAGTACCAAAACTGGTATTAAGTTCGTAGCTGAGCAACTTCCACAAACTGAGAAAATTGCTGAACCAGTAAAGCCAGTATCACACAGGATAAATCAGTTTTCTAAGAAGACAACTGTATCTACCAACAAAGGTAAATCAAATGGTAGATCAGCTGTATCCAATTGAAACCGAAACGGCAAATCAACTGCCAGTTTCACAAAAAACAATCAAGTCAGGAACCAGAAAAATTACAATCAAAGTAAATCCAAGAATATCAATTATTCAAGGATTCACACATTCAGGGGGAAAGGAAGACTATATCCCACTGATGATGATTGGAATTTTACTGAATTTGTTAATAAAACTGATAAAGACAATCATTCCAGACCGAAAACTTATCACAAGTTTCAGTCCAAAACTCAGCAGAGGACTAATCTTAGTTCTCAGCATAAGTCACAGTACAAAGGTCAGTCCAGACCTCAGTACAGAAGGAATGATGGTTATCATTCAAGCTTTAATAGCAAAAAACATGATGGAAACAAATTTCAGTCAAAAGATCTGAGAGATCATATAACTAAGACACAGTCCAAACATAGATACTATGGGAGTGTGGCTTACATATATGAAAACAAGTGCAACAATATCCGAAGAATCCCAAAAGGATATATTCTCAGTGTTGTACTGACAACTGACCCCCATGGACCCAAACTGAATTGGGTACCTAAAAACTTTTAATTTTCATTGTAGGATATTTGGTACTTTGACAGTGATTGCTCTAGACACATGACAAAGAGCAAGGACTGTCTCAGTAATTTTATTGCAAAGGATGGACCAAAAGTCAATTTTGGAAGTAAAGATAAACCTTGTTACACCAGAGGTTATGGCACCTTAATCAGAAATGGACTTACAATCAAGAATGTATCTTATGTAGAAGGACTACACTACAATCTACTCAGCACCAGTCAATTTTGTGATATGGGATACAAAGTTACTTTTGACAAAGAATTCTACGTTGTCATCAGCGAATCAGCTTATCAAGTTGTTCTAGCCGGAAGAAGAAAAGAAAACATGTATGTAGTAGATTGGACAACTGCCGTTGCTGGAACTTGTTTACTTGTGCATACCAAATCAGAGATCAGTTGGCTATGGCACAAGAAACTGAGTCATCTTAAATTTGATGACATCAACACACTTGTTAAGAAGCAGCTTGTCATTGGACTACTAGAGATCTCATACAAAAAGGACAGTTTGTGTGACGCATGTCAACAAGGAAAACAAACAAAAGCAAGTTTCAAGACCAAATCTCAGCATTCAACAACCAGACATCTAGAATTGCCACACATGGATTTAGTTGGACCTATTACACCAATTAGTATCAGTGGAAAGAAGTATACATTGGTGGTAGTAGGTGATTTTTCAAGATACACTTGGGTAATCTTTCTAACCAAGAAAAGTGAAACCAAGCAAAGGCTTACAGAATTACTCAAGAGACTTAAGAATCAGAAAGGAGTTTCAGTTGTGAAGATAAGATCAGATAAAGGAACTGAATTCCTCAACAATGTGATATTGAATATTGTGAAGAAAATGGTGTTTTACATCAACTTGCTGCCACTGGAACACCTCAACAGAATGGTGTAGCTGAAAGAAGAAACAGAACACTAAAAGAAGCAGGAAGGACTATGATCTGTGAAGCTAAACTACCGGAAAGATATTGGGCAAGAAGCGGTTAACACGGCTTGTTACACTCGGAACGAGCTCTCATGAACAAGAGACATGAGAAGACTCCTTATGAAATTTGGAATGGAAGAAAACCAAATGTTTCATACTTTCATGCTTTTGGAAGCAAATGTTTCATACACAATAATGGAAAAGATCAACTTCACGTTTTTCAGCCCAAAGCTGATGAAGTAATTTTTCTAGGATATTCAAGTATCAGCAAAGCTTTTAGAGTATTAAATAAAAGGACCCTCAAGCATGAAGAATCAATACATGTAGTATTTGATGAACCAAACTTCCCTGGTGAAACAACTGAAGACCGACAAGAACCAGTTTCTCAGTCTCAGTTACCAGTCATGCCAGAACCAGTTTCAGTTGACATTGGAAGCCTACAAATTTTAGAATGTTCAGATAAAGATCAGTCTCAGTTTCCAATTGCTCAACAACCTGAACAACTTCACTCACATTCAGTTGAACAAGTTCAAGAACCAGTTTTTGAAGAATCTGTTGAACAAAATGCAAATCAGTTGATACAAACTCACACACATCAATGGATGAAAGATCACCATGAAGAACAAGTTATTGGTGATACTCAGGATGGAGTTCGAATAAGACATCAACTAGATGCTATGATTGCATGCTTTCTATCTCAATCAGAACCTAAAGAAATTGAAGAAGCTTTGAAAGATCCAGATTGGATATTAGCTATGCAAGAAGAGCTCAATGAATTCGAGAGAAATCAAGTATGGGAATTGGTAGATAGACCAGTTCATGTCAATATCATTGGAACCAAATGGGTTTTCAGAAACAAACTTGATGATGATGGGAATATCATCAGAAACAAGGCATATACTTTGATGAAACTTATGCACCAGTTCCAAGATTAGAAGCAATCAGATTATTTTTTGCCTTTGCAGCTCACAAGAAATTCAAAGTTTATCTGATGGATGTTAAAAGAGCGTTCCTGAATGGAATTCTTGAAGAAGAAGTATATGTTCAACAACCACCCGGATTTGAAATCAAAGATCAAGCAGACAAAGTTTTCAGACTAAGGAAAGCTCTTTATGGACTTAAACAAGCACCAAGAGCTTGGTATGAAACTCTATCTCAGTTTCTAGTGGATAATGGATTTATCAAAGGAACAATCGACAAAACATTATTCAGAATGAAGAATGGAAAAGATACTCAACTTGTTCAAATTTATGTTGATGATATCATTTTTGGATCAGAAGATGAACAGTTATGTGAGAAATTTGCAAGTTTGATGAAGAGCAAATTTCAGATGAGTATGATGGGAGAATTAAATTATTTCCTAGGATTGCAAGTTAAATAGTTAGATGATGGAATTTTTATCCACCAAACCAAATATACAAGAGAACTTATCAAAAAGTTTGGAATGGAGAAATCTACTGGAATTTCTACACCAATGGGAACCAACATCAGGCTTGATGAAGACAAAGAAGGCAAAGATGTTGATCAAACACTTTACAGAAGGATGATTGGAAGCTTACTCTATCTTACAGCAAGTAGGCCAGATTTATCTTTTACTGTTGGTGTATGTGCAAGATTTCAGTCAAAACCAAAGGAAAGTCATCTCACAGTTGTGAAAAGAACTTTGAAATATTTGAAAGACACAGATGGAGTTGGAATTTGGTATTCAAAAGAAGGAGAATTCAAGCTGATTTCTTATTCAGATTCAGATTATGCTGGATGCAAAGTGGATAGAAAAAGCACATCAGGCACATGTCAATTACTAGGAAATAGACTTGTGTCATGGTTTAGCAAGAAGCAAAACTCAATCTCAACTTCTACAGCTGAAGCTGATTATATCGCAGCTGGAAGTTGTTGTGCTCAAGTTTTATGGATTAGACAACAATTAAGAGACTATGGGATAGAAGAAGGAACAATTCCCATAATGTGTGATAACACCAGTGCAATTGCAATTACTGATAATCCAGTTTTACACTCAAGGACAAAGCACATTGATGTACGTCACCGCTTTATAAAAGATCATGCAGAGAAGAAGGATATAACGAGTTCTTTATGTACCTACCGAAGATCGGTTAAGCGAGATATCTTTACAAAGCCATTGGACAAAGAAAGATTTGCCAAATTAAGAACTGAGTTGGGAATAATCAAAGTCAGTTAAATCAGTTAAGCCAGAGATTCGTCAAGGGGATTAATCTTTGTTATGTTGGGTGCGCTCACTTAACAGACTAGTCATTGACATCAACAATCTCAAACCGATTAACTGAAAGTGAAAATTTGATGGAACTGAATTATCTCTAGAACTGACCTCAGCATCAGTTTTCATTCCAGTCAAATTTAGTCAAAGGTTGATATGTTGAAATCCTCAGCGGTTATGTCGCATTAAATTACCGCAGTTCTTTTTGTCAGAATTTCGCGTGTACACCCCACGATTGTCAGAACAGTACAAGCATCGGTTACCAAAACCATCAAGGAATTTGAAAAGTTGTACCACTCAAACGCCAGAATATCCTACCTATTTATTCAACCTCCATTCACATTATCTTCATTCGAAATTCAAACTATTCATCTCTTTCCAGAAAGCAAAACAGACTCTTCGCAACCCTTTCTCTCAAAATCAAATTTTTGTGTTCACACTCAAATATGGCCACCTTAGATAGTTCGAAAGAAAAACGATTGATCACAGAGCTGGATGAACTAACACTTGAAATGTATGAAGGTATGTGTCAAAACACTCTGTTAGCCAGCCGGGTACGTGATAAAATCGAGAAACTACCCGGATTGAGGAGAATATTAGAAGTTCAGTTCAAAGAAAAACGTGATGTGGAAGGCATTTTGCAATTTTGGCAAAATATGCGATTAGTAAGAGACTCCTTGATAACTATAGTACGTGGAGATCGCATTGTTCTCAATGAAAGAGTCATGAGGTCGCTCTTTGGCTTCGCAAATACAACAACAACTTCAACAAAATTAGCCACTCTACCATTGAAAAGAGAAGCTTTTCTTGAGATTCTTACCTTTTCTACAGAACCAATCGAACCAGGTATTCATGTAGACAAAATCAAGCCAGAATTTGGAAACCTCAGCAGATGGCTCAGCAAACACGTCATTGGGAAATCCAAAGGAGTTAATATACTATCAGAAGAGAATATCTATCTCATGAATATAATCTGGGATGGAATAGAATTCAATTGGGCAGGCTATGTTGTAAATCAATTCAAGAAACAACATTTAGCTGAATTAGACAGTGTGAAAAGAGCTCAAGCTGAAGGACAAGTAACTGTTGGCAGATTCCGACTGAAGAAGACTCTTAGTGGAATCATTCAGTTTTACTTAGAAAGAATTAAGGAAGGGAAGCAAGCAAGGAAAAATGCAACTTCAAAGGAAATCACAGAAACAACTTCCCAACCTGAAGCAAGTCAGAAAACTGTGTCTCAGCCGGAAGCTGTACACAAAGGGACCAAGCGAAAAGCTGAATCAATAGAAGTAAGATCAGTTGTAAGATGTTTGTACCCAGAAATCTCAAGTGAAAAAGTACCAACTGATGGGGAACAACAACATCAACTGACTACTGAAGGTACACAAGAAAATGTCACTACTGACCATACTTCTCGGTTAAAGCAGCAATCAGTTCAGCAATCAGCACAAGTCTTCGAAGCTGACAAAATCATCAAGCTGATGAAAATAAAACTTCAACCAGAAGATGTTCGAGATATCAGTTTACAAAATAAAGATAAATTACTCTTGGAGAAATTGGAAGTTAGAGACCTTTACTCTCTGTTTCCTATTTCAGAATTTCTTGACAACTGTTTCAAAAGATTTACTGAACTAGCAAAAAGAAGAGGATCAGACACATCATCTAAAGACAGTTCAAAGAAAAAGGATGATGATGACCATGATAAGTCAAGAAAAGATGCTGATGAGACTACAGTTTTGCAAACAGAAACTCAACCTCAACCTCTAGCAATGCAAACTGTACCACAGCAAGAAGAATTGCCAGTTGGAGATCAGACAACTGACAATCAGCAATCAACTGATGGAATTGATAATCGGCAACTAATAATTACTGATGATAATACTCAGGTTAAGGATCAAATAGAAGCTACATATGATCCTTTTTACATCCTCACAAAGGATGAATTGGCAAAAGTTCATGAAAACTTGAAAATTGTACTCAGTCAAAGAGATACACAAAATAGCCTTTTATCAAACATCTCTGGATACCTTGATTATAGAACTAAAACTGATGTTTCAGTTCATGCAAGATTAGAGTTGATCCACAAATCAAGTTCAAGTTCTGCTTCCGAAATTGTGTTACTCAAACAACAACTCGAAGACTCAACCGCAGTAGATAGGGAAACTCATGCTCAGGCTTATTGGCATATGAATCAGCATATCGACGGGTTAGAAACTCAGCTTAAAGAAGTATTTGCTTCTCAGCGACAAATCTCAGAAGATCAAAAAGCAACCCATGCCCTGGTAGATCAGTTATATGATGCCAAAAAGGGGGAAGCTGAAGAAGAAAAGCTGAAGTTACTTGGAGAAATGAAGCGAGTTGAAGAAGAATTACAAAGATACAGATCAGATCCTAAATTTTTTAAGAAAGAGTTAACTGATGATCAACTTATTGAAAAATATAGTCAACCTGGAGACAAAAGAGTTAATCTTACAAAGGATCTGTGGACGCTGTTTATCAAAGATTACAATCCTATCAAAGGAAAATACAGGGACAAGACAACTGAAGAATCCCTGAACTACTTTTTATCTGATTTATTCTCAAAGCACAAAATGGCACATATAAGAAGAATCAGAGGATTGATGATAAACTGAAGATTAAAGACAAGACTGAACAGATGAAAGCTGATCTAGTAGAATTTGAAAATTACTACTTGAAAGAATCAGACTTACCCAAGATAATTCAATGGAAAAGATGGAAAGAAGGTAGGCACGTTGACTACAACAAGCTAGAAGAAGATTTTCGATTGTATGACAAAGCAAGGAAATATGACTCAGTCATGCAAAAACCTAAGAAGAAGCTTAGTCTTTAATCACAGTTATTTGAACAAAATTGTACTTATCCAGTTTTTGCTCATTCTAATGAAAACAAGTTTTCCAGTTTTACATTGTTTTGATCTTTAAGCTTTTCTTTTAGGGAGAGTTTTGGCATCATCAAAAAGGGGGAAATTGTTGGAAATAAAATTTATGTTTTGATGATAATTCATCTTATTTGTTTAAAGTATTATCTTAACCCCATTGATGAAGTGTTGAAGCCAGATGTTATAGTGAAAAGCTAAAAGATGTCTAGAACAGAATGTATAAGTTTTACTAGAGTCTGATATTTGTATAGGTTACATCAGACAAGCACTGTAATAGTTAGTGTGTCGTAAAACTGAAAACTGGAAATCATTTAGAAAACTGGAAATCATCAAGACAAGCAAACTGACTCAGAATACACCTACATGGAACCGAAGAAGGTAAGTTTGCTGAGAGTTACAAACTCGGTTAACTTATCTAGAAGATCGAAGAACTGAGGGTTCAAACTCAGTTATAAAGATTACAAGTCGAGACTGTAAAGTTAGACTACAGGCAAGATTGTGGTGACATGAACTGACTTTATAGATCTTGTATGAAGACCTAAGAATCATAAGGACAATGAATTCTTAGATGATAATAAGTTATGGTGTACTCTGATTAAGTCAATGATAATCAGATGAAAACTGGAGTACTGATATTTGAAGAAGAGTAAAATCTCAGTTAATGCTCCAAGTCAGTTAGAAAACTGACAAGTGAAAAACTCGGTATAAAACTGATAAGGAAACTCAGTTTTATATGTTAGCCATCCAACAAACTGAGAGTACAGTCGAACGTTGTAAAGGAAGCAATTTCATTGGATGAGTTACTGACACAACAGAACGATCAGAAAATATAGCCGTTACAAAAGAGACGTTGATACAATTCGAATTTAAGCCAGATGAACATTGGACCTCACACTATAAATAGAAGACTTTTCACCAAGGATAAAAATAGAATATACAAGAATCAACAAGCAATTTTGTGCATTAGCCTATTCTATTCGAATTGCTATCATCCCTGAATTATAAAAAGATCATATCTAGTATTTCTTCAAGTTTTCATGCTACAAAGAATTTATCAAGAATCCAACACTTTGAAGAACCACAAACAAGAATCAATTTATTGATTCTCAGCCCAACTTTGATTCTACATCAAAGGTTTTAGACTGTGAAGCAAACCAGGAAGGTTTCGCCAAGGACAGTTGTGACAAGCAGTCGGGTAGACTGTGTTTGTGGTGGTAGCTGGTGAAGAGGCAATCCTACCCTCTAAGGGCCAGTGGTTCAAGCATTTGAAGAACAGCAATTCTACCTGTTCTACAACTGTTTAGATATTGACGCTAAGGATTAGTCAAGGACTATTGTTTAGGACTTTTTGTAACAGTTCACCTCAAGAAGTTCAAGTGGAATTTTCCTCCACACCACAGGGGAAGAGAGGACTGACAGGATTACACCACCTGGAATCTCTATAACATCCGCCTTATTTACTTTACGCATTTATTTATTTATTCAGCATTTACTCACAGCATTTTGATACTTGATTGTTATACACCTCATAGTTCACAACTGACATTCATCAGAATTCAGTTCACAGCACTCAGCTTTCGTAAAAGAATAACAAGATCAAGAAAAAGGCTAAAACTATATCCGCTGCCGGTTGACTCAGTTACTGCTTAAGTCAGTTTGACTTAATCTCAGCTTTGTCAGCTTAACTCCACACAAGTTATAACTGAACTTTAAGTTGTTTAAAATCCAATTTTAGGGACAAGTTTATTCACCCCCCTCTAAACTTGTGTTAGCCTTTCCAAGGGACCAACAAATACGAATAGATCTACCATATTGAAGACAAAAAGGAACGTTCAAAGTTTCATACCTTCAACAATGGAGATCTAGCTCTATCTACTCAAGCTAGAGATGGTAAAGAAAGGGAGGAAACCAGAAACAACTCTTCCAAAGCTTGATTAACTTTATTTCATCAAAATATGTAATGTTTTGGAAGAATTGATAATAAGATATTGACCCTATGAATTATATGAAAGCTTTCAGTATATACGGCTTTATATAGATACAATAGCCGACTTAAGACTCTCTAAAACCCTAACCAACCAAGATAATGCGGCAGAATCATTTTAGTGTCAAACAAGTCCTTGGTTTACCGGACCTAGCCCACGGTAAACCGGGCCGACTTTTCTTCTTTTTCCTCAGCAAGCTTCTTTTTTGACTTCAATCACTCGGCCCAATATACTTCTTTCAGTCCAGATCCGTTCTCAATCCTCCAGATTCGGTGCATCCTATAAAACACGCAAACGAGACAAAACTGTACCAAATCTTCGGGAAAATAACAGAGATGTAGAATTATGATCCTGGAAACACTCACATAGCATTTAACATATATTCCACATAATAACAAGCCTATCTATCCTGTCTTAAGCAGAATTCGGGGTGAATAAGGGTATAATTATTGGTACCATTTAGAGCATTATCACTACCCTACGAAATATTCACAAGTGCTTAAAGGACTACAAGGAAAGTTTGGACATGTGCTTAAATAGAGAACTTATCAAAGTCTCTATTCTAAGAAACCAAGTTGAGGTGAATATATCTAAGCTCAAGTCGATTCTAAGATATATGATATCTTAAGAGTGTAATTAAGTTAGAAAGATTAAAATACAGAATATTCTAAGATATGGAAAGTGGCTCAAACGTTGCAGCAGTTACTATATGATATTCTGAGTCTGGTAAACCAATAAAGGAACAAAATAAATGTTATTATGTTCCGGTTCTTACGAAGAACAAGATTTCAGTTATACATTAGGATTTAATGGACAAATTCAATTGTAAGGAATAAACGTCATTCCGATAATGTTGAATAGTCATCAAATCTACAGTCACTATATAGTCGATATAGGTGATGAAATCTCAATCAAATATTTGTATGGCTGTTATCTTTGATATTTTGTGGTTATTCAAGACTTAGTCTCTATGGAAGAGAACGTGTAATCAAATGTCATTCTGATGATGTCTGAACCATATGATTATGAATAATGTGGGTTATACATATCTTATTTTAAGATGACTAAAATGCCCTTTTATGAAAAGGTTATAAATTCTAGAAAATTTGTCTAAAGTCTAAACATACTGATGTTTGTTGGCTTATGCAATTAATGCCATGAATGATATCATTGTTTATTAATCTCTTTGACTATTTCAGAAATATTTGAATGTACTTAATCAAGTACAACTATTCAGAAAGCCTGAAAAGTTCTAGCTAGTATGAATATGAGATTGATGAACTACTAAGCAATTAATCTTCAATTGGATTGAAGTAGTTAATACCTGAAATTTGTTTCATAATATGTCTGAAAGGAATCAGATTCTCCCTTGAAGGATACCATTTTTGGGATACGCAATCAGATCGTGTTTCTAAAATGGAAACAACACTTTATACGATAAAGGTGTGACGAAAGGCATGCGAAATATCTCTTACTTATTTTGGGACAGTGCCCTTATTTAATACATATACTTAACCGAGTTCTGAAGAATAAGGTTGAATGAAATTTAACCTATCTGATATGGAAGACGATGACATCGAATCCATTTTAACCGATGATTTTGGGTTGTCGAGCTTCTAACAAGCAAGCAGTGTCTGAAAGGCTTGGAGCCCAGTATGACATATGCAACTTTGTGGGATATATTAGCAAGTATGCTAGACATTATTTACTTACCTGCGAAGCAAAATTGTTTGTCTCCAAACATGCTGTCTTCTAGAAAAGTTTCTCTTCCAAAAGAGACAGTAAGAGTAAATGAAATCTCAAAAGTATTAATTTTGAGAACCACAAGGAGAGATTCAACCGTTGGAACGTGAGCAGGCGCCGCATAATGTTGAGGTGCTGGACACTGCTCAGTGCACACAAGTATTCTATAAGTCTACAGATAACCACACGCCTGAAAGGGCTACCGGTATGTTCATCTTGAAGAATGAAGATCTCGCGACTTAAGCAAAAATGTTTAAAAGGCAAGATTAAGAGATATGGCTGGAGCCATAATATTTGAAACAGATTCTATACGTGACAAACGAGTTATGAACCTGGTATGTCTTACCTGAAGGGAATGTCTCTGAAAGGTGTAGCATGTCTTTATGAAAGACTGACAAGGCTGGTAATACGATTACTTGTTAGGCTGAAGGCTACAGGATGTAAATCTTGTAATTTCCTTTGCGCTACCAGCTATGCTTAAGTCTATTCAGATAGTGTTTGTTGTAGCTTCGTATCATGGCTATATGATAGTGTTGAAAATGTTGGGCCAATGGCTTGATGGTCATAGACGATAACATGTTATGTAAGCTTATAAGATCCATTTATGGACTCAAACAAGTTCCTCTGTATAAGTTCTTTGCTTTGGTAGATCAAAAGAGTTTGACTCCATTAAGAAGAAAGATATGCCTAATGTGCAAAAGGGTTTGTGGAAGTGTTATAGTTTTCAAGCAAGGTATTGGATATCCTTCCCGGAATCAACACCCCAAGTCACAGTCAACTAATGTTTGGTAGTTTAAGGCATTTTCAAAAGTTATTGGAAGTAGCAGTTCTTATTTAGGAAATGAGAATCTATAGTGATAGATTTAGATACTGCTTGATTATCACAGTTCACCTGCATAGATGAGATGCTAAAAGAGTTTAGCATAGATCACGTCAAGAGGTACAACTAGAAAGTATTCTCGGGATATATCTATGACAGGATCTCAGTCCTGAAGATGAGGAAAAAGATGATACTTATGGAAGGTTCCCTTTGCTACTGCAATAGGGTCCATCATAATAGTTGTTCAAGATGTTCATACTCCATGAAGAGTCATGAGTAAGTATGAAAGTGATTCTAGTAGAAGTCAAGGGTATCCTTAAGAGTGTTAAGGATGAGTTCCTAGTTTACTGAAACTTGGAATAAAATAAACGTAGATAATACATATGTATGCCCTGAATCTTATGAAGACAATGGGAGCTACAGTCTGTATTTGCAGTCACTTTAATAAGTGATACAGTGAGATGGAAATGTTCTCAGCTAGAGATCACTTTTGATTCTACAACTTAGCCAAAACACAGTAGCGCATTAGAGGCGCAGCGGGAGCTGTAAATGGATCTAAGAGGTTCATTCCTGAACCTTGTATGGTTCTTCCACCTTTTCTATATAGCTGATATAGTAGGTGGATTCATTGCTTGAAGCAAGGACCAGGGTCTCGTCAGAGATTCGTGTGTGTGTTATGGCAGTTCCTTCTGACTTGGTCATTTGGAACATGATATGAAGATAGTCTGAGTCCCCACAGATAGTGATCCATTCATGCCTAGGGTTGTTTGCGAGTAGTGCATGAGATTCTTGTGTTTTAACTTGGTCTCGTGTGTACGAGTGATTGGCTTTAGGCCAAGTGGGAGATTGTTGAAATAGTGTCCTAAACCTATCGGGTTGGACC
This sequence comes from Gentiana straminea, assembly GCA_036785695.1. NCBI lineage: Eukaryota > Viridiplantae > Streptophyta > Magnoliopsida > Gentianales > Gentianaceae > Gentiana > Gentiana straminea. Next base: position 6,960,898 of record JAVUPR010000398.1, read on the forward strand.
GGATCCGACCAGGTCAGATCATTTCTACTATTTCTTTGTGCTTATACATATATTAAATGGCTTTTCTGTTATTATATATTTGTTCGTTTAACGAACCAATTATGATATTGTTATATGATAACATCCTTAGTATTAAACTGTGATAGAGAAACCATGATAGTGATTATGGTTGATGAGATCTTTAATCACTTTAACAAGTTTGATACTTAAATATCTCTAGTCGTATGTACTATTAAATAGGACATTGATAGTACGATTAGACTAGCATGTATTGGATGTCTTCTATCATATTGAAGATAAGGATAGATCTTGTCTATCAAAGTGTAGGGACACTTGGACTGTACGTGGACGTGTATTAGAGAATGCGTACGTTAGAATGACCCACTTACTTTATTAAGTGTCGCACTATGTGGCGGTTGTGTAATTATCATAAGACCGTAGTCTTCATGACATCACGGTGTGGATTGTCATGCTTTGACACTATTGAGGTTTCCTCTTTCCATGGGGTGATCATGCGGTAGTGATTGGGTATGATACTGAAGCATGCGTAGGATTCATGTTGCTCGTCCGGAAATCACGTATCCTGTGATTAGGAGTAAATATCCGAAAGGGCCTTGTTATAAGGAATGTCTTACTCTCGTGAATCTTTGCAAAGTGAGAATAAATGAGCTACTTCAAGAGAGCATGATATCAAGATTATAAGATACGGTCGTTAATGTTTTGACACTCGAGATACGACCGTATGGATATTATTATTACGATAGGATTATATTTACACGGTAACCATTTCACATGAAAGGTAGTAGTCATTGCATTTGACTCTTCCGATGATTGGGGGTCACGATGTGTTGCTAGACGCTATCCCGTGATCATTAAGTATGAAGGGCATTTTCGTAATTTGCACTTTGTGCCTACGGCCAACATATTCAGAAGCCTACCGGGTCACACACATAAGAACATCTAGCCGGATTAAAATGCGGTTATAGTGATAACCAAATAAGGAATGTTTATCTCGACTATAAAGTGTTATAGTGATAAATAAATATGGTTGTATTTATTTATTACGAATAAATATAATACAAGATATTAATTATGTTGATTAATTAAGTATATATTTTACAAATAATCCGGAAGCCAGTTATTGGCTATATGGGGCGCATATGATGTGTATATGATACATATAGATTTTGCGAATTAATTAATCATAGTAACAGGTCTTCATGTAATTTGGTTTTTAATTGTTGATAAAAAACCTAAAGGTACTTCATCAAAAAGTCTGAAGATGCAAGATGTTTTTGATATTTTCGATGATGAACTGTCTACTCTCCCCTTCCCGGGCTCAGGCCCCCCTCAAAGGGTTCTAATTCGTTGAAGGGGGGCGGCACCCTGAATAAATCAAAAAGCTTATGGATTTTTTTGAAGGGAACTAAGATTATTAGCTTAGCTAGCGTTCCGGGAGAATGACGTACCGCAACGATTAAGGAAGAAGTGACAGACAAATTCAGGGTTTTAAGGAGGGGAGTGTATTGTCTTACGATGAAAGGAGCTACTTCAGCTGGTCAGAAAGAATATGTTGTGAAAGAATATTGTAAGAAAAATATTCTTGTAAAATACGGAGGAGCATCTACAGGCACTATTGATAACATTCATGAGAATGCATTGTATTTATGTGCAGCTAGTTCAGTAAAAGATACCTTCTTAGTCAGTGATGACAGTATCAGTTAGGATGTATTTTAATTGTTGAAGTTTTAAAGATCATTTTTCCCTTGTTGAATAGACAATCTTGATATCAACCCCAATTAAATTAACGCGGGGGGCTTTTATTATACAATCTATAACTGCAGCCACCGGCTCAGTGTTGTTTAATAAAATGGTTCTTTTATTTCTAAATGTATTACATTTCCTACTGCCCATTCAGAGAATCTTGTTTGATCTCTATCAATTGCATACTTGAAACTCTGATCAGGATTACATAATACAATACATGGTACACCACCAGGTATCTTTTTTTCTTCTTTGTACTTGTCGTTTACAAGTGAAATCTTTCGTGCAACCAACAACTCTTTATTTGCATGATATGATTGCAGCCTATTGGGGTCTTTGATGTCAAAGAACCTAGGGTCCTTCGTGTCTAACTTGTTTTCAAGCTGAACCAGACATGTAGGTGTGGTTCACCGTTTTCGTGGAGTTCAGTGCATAATCTAGGATAACATATATTATAATCTTTTAAAAGATTATATAAAAAATCTATGAGGAAGACAGGGATTAATGGGCAGTATGGGTATGTTAAAAATATAGACTTTCCTTGTAATTTGTATGGAGCGTTTCTACGAGTCATTTTTTAGTTATTTATTATGGAGTGAGAAAGTAGAAAGTATAGAGAGAGAGACAAAAGGTGGAATAGTATTTTTCAACTTGTTTACTACTAAGGTTTTGCGAAAGAAAGAAGGGCCTTTTATAGTGCCCCTTCATTTCTGATTTTTAATCTCAGTCCTACACGTGGCAAAACCTTATAATATTACAGGTTTTGCCACGTGTCATGAGGCGAAGGGGGTAGGCCGTAGGCGTGACATAGCCGCTCATGACGTTTTTTCTGGCTGGCAGATAGCTGGATCCCACCACGTGGCTACAGTTGTATTTTTGTCGGTATAATCATAACCTTTCACTGCTGAGCAATAGTTAAAGCGCACATTCTTTTAACTTTTCTGCTTTAACAACTATCATCTTCAAACGCAATCTTTGCGATCTTTGAAAATCCTTTTTTTCTCTAGTTACTATTCACAAAAGCGACTTTTTACTGTAGCACATCATTACAATTGAAGAAAATTCTGAGTTTTTGTCTGTTTCGATTTCTTGGAAAAGTATCTACAACACAATGGAGATTCCTTTAGCCGAAATGGTTTCGGGTGATTATGAGGCCGATTGTACGGATATCAAATCTTGAACTTCAATTGAATCTGTTAAGTTAAAATACCCTAGTTTTATTGACAGGGGTTTTAACAAAATGAAGAACCTGTCTGTGATGATAGACGGTTGTCTGTTGATGTACAGACCCCAGTGTCCAATGAATTCTGAAGGTTGTGTTAGGGTTAGGGTTTTTGATAATAGGTTATGTGAGCCAGATTGCAAACAGGCTGAGTTTGTTTTCCCAGTGTCTTGTTGTTTGAACATGACCTATTACAGAAATGCTTATGCTAGTTTGAATGACAAGGAGTGTCCTTGGTCAATTACCTATGTTTTAAAAATGCTAATATTAAGGCTGATGTCAATTACTGTAAGTTGAAAGCTTTTACGAAATTATCCACAAGTAAATAGGCCCAATTTTTAAATTTATTAACCATGTTAAATGGGTTCACGTATATACGATGTGGGCGAATATCCCATTAGTTACAAAAGAGAGTTGTTGGGTGCACAGAAAGATTTCACTGTAAACGACAAGTACAGGAAGAAAAAAAAGATACGTGGTGGTGTACCATGTATTGTATTATGTAATCCTGATCAGAGTTTCAAGTATGCAATTGATAGATATCAAACAAGATTCTCTGAATGGGCAGTAGGAAATGTAATACATTTCGTAATAAAAGAACCATTTTATTAAAAAAACACTGAGCCAGCGGCTGCAGTTATAGATTGTATAATAAAAGCCCCCCGCGTTAATTTTAATTGGGGTTGATATCAAGATTGTCTATTCAACAAGGAAAAAATGATCTTTAAAACTTCAACAATTAAAATACATCCTAACTGATACTGTCATCACTGCAAAGGTATCTTTTACTGAACAGGCTGCACATAAATACAATGCATTCTCATGAATGTTATCAATAGTGCCTGTAGATGCTCCTCCGTATTTTACAAGAATATTTTTCTTACAATATTCTTTCACAACATATTCTTTCTGACCAGCTGAAGCAGATCCTTTCATCGTAAGACAATACACTCCCCTCCTTAAAACCCTGAATTTGTCTGTCACTTCTTCCTTAATCGTTGCAGTACGTCATTCTCCCGGAACGCTAGCTAAGCTAATAATCTTAGTTCCCTTCAAAAAAATCCATAAGCTTTTTGATTTATTCAGGGTGCCGCCCCCCTTCAACGAATTAGAACCCTTTGAGGGGGGCCTGAGCCCGGGAAGGGGAGAGTAGACAGTTCATCATCGAAAATGTCAAAAACATCTTGCATCTTCAGACTTTTTGATGAAGTACCTTTAGGTTTTTTATCAACAATTAAAAACCAAATTACATGAAGACCTGTTAATGCTTCAAAAACTTGAAGATAAACCTTTCCTTTAATGTTAGTTCCATACAAATTAATATCATGACCAGCCCCTTGGTCAGAACTAGTACCTTGACTGATATCGTTCAGTAATTTACATTCACCTTTATTTTCAATTGTCAGCTTGTCATGAATTGTTTTTAATCTCCTTTCTGAATGTCTTTTCTGCCTGAAGAATGGTTTTTTCTTATAAGGTAAAAAAGATCTCCTGACTGGAGTTCTCAAGTAGTTCCTAGGAACTGTTCCAAACAGATTCCTGTTTAGACTTGAATAAGCCAACCTCCGTTTTTCTAGTAGCAATCCAACGATGGATTCCGGTGGGTTGTTCGTGTGGACTAGTGGTAGAGGCCGAACGCTTGGGCGGCTCCGTGCATCACTACTCTCCTTAGACGGCCAAAGCATCGATCTTTTAGATCTAGCAAGGTATTCACCATCTACTACTTATTTGTTTATTGCTTAAACGAAGTCGATCCTGGTTAAACATGAATTAAATTTAAAATTCCGCTGCATTCCCGCGTAGATTTCCTAACATCCCAATCACAGCAGCAACCTGGAATTGTTCACAAATCATCATTTTTTCCTCCAAGATCTTAGAGATGATCATATGTAGCTCCTCAATCTGACTAACCACATTCTTGGAGTCTACCATCTTGTAGTAAATGAATTTGACCACAACAAATTTCTTTGAGCCAGCATACTCGATCTTATACTTTCTCACCAAAGCCTGCCATAAGGATTTAGTAGACTTCTGTGAGTATTACACTCCATATATGGAGTTCTCCAAGAAACTTAGGATGTAGTTCTTGCACTGGAAGTCAGAATCCTTCCACGCATCCAATTCCATGACCGATGCATGATCCCCTTCTTTCATGACGAGAGAATCCTCAGTTAGCATCCGAGCCAAGCCAAGAATGGTCAGATAGAACAGCATCTTCTGTTTTCACCTCTTGTAGTTCAAGCCACCAAACTTTTCCGGTTTTTCCCCTTGAGGCCTAGAATTGTTCTACGCATACACAGTAGCAGGCACAGCAGAGGTACTCCCTTGCACAATAGTTGAAATTTATGTATACACTGAAGATCAACAAATCAGATTTAGTTCATCCTCAAACAAACTTAGATCTCAAAAAGGAGTAGAAGTAGAGTTTTCAGTTTGGCCTCAACCAAACTGAAACAGGATATAAATAAACTATAACAATCAAGCAGATCTGTAAAGTAACACGTTAATCTATCCTTTAAGACACAAACATGATTATGTCTTAAGCTTGTCGGTTATAGTGTCGTGTATAGAGTGATTTACGGAACAAATCCGTAATTCCGGTATTTAATTACGGAAATTAAATGCCGAAATAAACAACCCGGAAATAAATTTTAATTTTTTATCTAGATCTAACAATTTAAAGCAATTACGGCATAGATCTAATAAATTAACACAACTATAGTATAGATCTAATAAAACAAAACTATTACAACGTAGAACTAAAAATTAAAACTATCACAGTGCAGATCTGACTTGAAGCTAAAGGAAAGAAAAGTATGATGCATAAATAATTGACAAACCGAGGGGAGTATGCTACTCTTTCCTTAAGACAGATTGCTCTGGTATGGTGCCCACGGTAGTAGCAACTATCTCCCAAGATACAACGGCTTACGTCTTGGATTGAGAGGCACTTCAACAATCCAATCTCCGGCAACATACTGAGTGTTCCGACTTCTCTTCGACTCAAGAACTAGACTATATGCTCGACCCTTTTAGTAGTGGAATACACAAGGGAAAACTGAATGCATTAACCTTCATCCAAGGGTTCTTTATATAGTGGAGAGGAGGAGCCAAAGCTTGATTAATCGCTCGACTTTTCCCTCAAGAAAAGCAATTTTCGGCCGAAAACAATTTAATTAATTTAATTCATGACCGACTTAATTAATCAGAATTCGTTTCCACATTATTATGGAACATTCCAACCGCCTAACGATTAATAATTATTTTCTGGTTAATTTCAAAAGAATTTTTGTCCAAAAAGTTAATAGTAACACCTGACCCGACCCGAACCAAGCTCGAGCCGGCCGGACAGACGAAAGGCGGCGGCGGCACATACGCACGCCTGTGGAATTATTTAGGTCCTTCCTCTTGCACAAAAGTCCATTGCCCCTTGGGGCACATCTATAAGAGACACACAAGCTCTTATTACTTGAGCTCTCAAGCTTCAAGTTACGTACCTATGTGGGAGATTGAGTTGAGGTCCTCGCTCCAACTCCTATCTCCTACACATTTTCAACAAACTTTAGGTATTAATTCTCATTCACCCGATATCCGAATCGAGTGATTCCAAAGCCAAACGTATCTACTCCGTGAGTAGAATTTTTAGACGTAATAAGCTCCCGGTGAATCTCACTGGAGCGTATCCGAAATTCACGCTAAAGTTGACCGATTCAACCCATTAAAATAGGATATCTCCAACATTTTTCTCCCAATTGCTGTTGATGCGGCCATCCTTATGAATCTGTGTAATACATTCTTGTTATTTGTGTAAAGGATAAGGAAGTTTGAAGTATGTCTCCCATTACTTGGGTTCATTTTGAGGACCAATCATTTTGCTTGGTCCCTTGGTGGTATGTTATTACTTCTGACAAAAAATGTTAATTCTATGAAAATCAAGGTTGAGCAAACTATATTTATCTTCCGGCACTTTGCAAAACTAGAAGTGAATGGGTGTTGTAAGACAACTTGTTCAAAAATCCATAACTTTTGCCATCACTACCGCAAAAGATGAAATTTAAACGGTAATGTGCATTTGCTATGTCAAGAATCACATTAGTTCCAAAGTTACTAATGTAATGTCCCGAATTGAAATTAAGCATCAGCAGCTTGAAGCATCAGCAGAGTGAAGCATCAGCAGCTTGAAGCATCAGCAGCAACACACAGCAAATATAGTTTCATTGGGGCATTTTCACAAACACCTACAACCGAAAACGGCTGAAGGTAGTTATGTTAATTTAAGTTAGTTGTAACTGTTTCTTTGAGGAATTAGCTTGATCATTCTACTATATATAAGTGTAATCGAAGCTCTGTAAACTTAATTTTAGTTTTAAGATTGTAATCAACACTTTCTTCTTCAATAAAAGTTTTCCCGCTTTTCTTCTTTTTTAATTTCTTGTTGCTTATTCTTCAAGTTCATCGGTGATGAACTTGTAATATCTTCATGGTATGAGAGAAATTTTAAGTTGTGCATTCGTTGTGGTCTTGAGAGCATCACAATACTTGTTTTACAAAGCCATGAGAGAGTTCTGTCATTTGTTCTTTAAGTATCGTTTCTATTTTTCTTCAAGATTTCCAGTTATGGCTACTTCAAATCGAGCTGGTACAGCTGCTGCTAATCAGTTAGATGGCACTGGACTTGTGGTTAGTACTTCTAGTCAATTTTACTTGCATCCTAATGAGAATCCTAGTGTTGGTCTAGTTTCTCCGTTGTTGGGAGGTAATAACTACCATTCTTGGGCAAGATCTACGACTATGATGCTTGAAACCAAAAATAAGTTAGGCTTTATTGATGGAACTATAGAAAAACCAGACATTAATGATGAATTATATAGAGTATGGAGTCAATGTAACACCACCGTTCTTACTTGGATTATAAAATCATTCATACAGGACATTGGGCAAAGTGTTATATGGATGAAAAATGCTAGAGATGTTTGGTTGGATTTGGAAGATAGGATTTCTAATGTTGATTATATCAGAGTATCAGATCTTGTGGAAGAAGTGAGTCTGATTAAACATGGAAGTTTGTCAGTAACATCCTATTTTACTAAACTAAAAGCAAAATGGGACGAGATTGAAATCTTAAAACCTCTTCCAACTTGTGAATGTGGTAAACCACGTGTCTGCAACATTAGTTCCATGATGAATTCCTATATTGAAGAAGATCATGTGATTAGGTTCATGAAAGGCCTTAATGATAGTTTTGCTCCTGTGAGATCTCAAGTTTTTTTGTTAACACCATTTCCAAATTTGAAGCAAGCCTTTGCTCTGGCTGTAAAAGTACAATATGCTTTGGGGCATCCTCAAGTGATAGAATCTATGGTTTTTGTGAATCAAGTACAGGGGCAAAACAGATTTGGGCAACAAACTGCTAATATTCAAAAAAGATACCCTAATCAATCTATGCCCTCCACCAACAGTAAATCTGGTATAAATACCAAGAAGGTTCAGTGGATTTAATGGTCACATAGTGGATAAATGCTACCAAAAGCATGGTTATCCACAAGGCTTTAAGTCCAAACCAAGGGTTAATATTGTTAATCAAGAAGAGATTCAAGAAATAGCTACAGACTCTGAAAGGAATCCAGTACCAGCTTCAAATAACCAGTCTTAGATTAGTTAATTGCAGGATCAAGTAGCTCAATTGATGAGGTTGATGGAAGCCAAAAAAGGAGATTCCAATCATCCTTCTGTGAATCAAGTGAATGCTTTCACTACAAACTTCAAACCATATCCTACTGAGGTTCAAGGTTTGTCTGATAATTGTTGGATTATGGATTCAGGCGCCACAGACCATATTATATATGATAATAGTCTTTTTATTGCTAAAAAACCAGTTAATGGAGTCATAGGCACTCTACCTAATAGTCAAAACATTCCTATCACCTTTGTAGGGCAAGTCAAGATAAATGATCACTTGATTCTGTCTCATGTACTTTGTGTGCCTGGTTTCAAATATAACCTGATCTCTATCAATAGGCTCACTAATAATTCCAGTATCTCTGTTGTTTTTGTTGCTAATAAATGTTTGATTCCGTACAAGTTCAATAGGAAGATGATTGGATCAGCTGATAAAGATATGGGCTTATATGTGCACAAATCAGATTGTACTATTCACATGCATTGAATGCATGCCCACAAGTTCCTTTGTCAGATAAGATTGAAGAACACATATTATGGCACTATAGATTAGGCCATCTGAATAGTAATAGAGATGCTTTACTACATAATACTTGTAATCAGATTCAAGTACCTAAGAATTGTGTGTGCTATGTGTGCTTTTTAGCCAAACAAAAGAAGTTAACTTTTCCATTAAGTTCTCCTTCTATTAATTCTATTTTTATTTAGTACACATGGATATCTGGGCCCTTATAGGCATCAGACTATCCATGAACAGTCATATTTTTGTAGATGATTTCAGTAGATATACTTGAGTTTATCTTTTGAGATCTGAAGAAGGGGTGAGAAGTGTCATATCTGCATTTTATTTCTATACATTGAATCAATTTAATAAATCTATAAAGGTTCTTAGGTCTGATAATAACCTGGAATTCAAATATTCTGAATTCTATGATGCTAAGGGTATTATTCATGAAATAAATTGTGTAGACACTCCACAACAAAAAGGTGTTGGGGAGAGGAGACATCAATATCATGAATGTTGCTAGGGCATTGAAATTTCAATTTCATTTACCTTTGAATTTGTGGGGATACTGTGTATTACATGCTGTCATTAATTAACATGTTGCCTACACCTGTTCTTGATAATAAGAATCCTTATTTGTGCTTCATCAGAAAGAACCTAACTATGAAATTTGAAGGTTTTTGGATGCCATATTTTTTCCTTCACTTTACCTGTTGTAAGAACAATATTTGATGTCAGGGCAAGAACATGTGCCTATCTGGGACATGCTGATCACCAGAAGGGATACACTTATAGATGTCCCCACACAGGAAGTTTTTGTTTCTAGAAATGTTGTTTTCCATGAACAACACTTTTCTTATCTTACACTGCATAACACACAATCACAGAAAAATGAATCTTTTAATGTGCCTTACATATCTGATAACTATATCTTTCTTAGCCTTATGTTCCTGCTGTGGCAAGACACAATGATATTACTCACTCTGATGTTCATACTCATTATGAGGATGGATCAACATATGGTCCTGCCAATGATGATCATCACTCTGATGATCATATTCACTCTCAGAAAGGATCAGCAATTCAGCATTTTCTTTTGATTATGACACTTCCTGTTGGAAATAAAATTTATGTTTTGATAATAATTCATCATAATTACTCAGAATATATATTATCTTAACCTCATTGATGAAGTGCTGAATCTAGCTGTTATAGTGAAAAGCTAAAAGATGTCTAGAACTGAATTTATATGTCTTACTAGAGTCTGATATTTGTATAGGTTACATCAGACAAGCACTGTAATAGTTAGTGTGTCGTAAAACTGAAAACTGAAAGTCATTTAGAAAACTGAAAATTGTCAAGATAAACAAATTGACTCAGACTACACCATTATGAAACTGAAGAAGGTATGTTCGCTGAGGCTCACAAACTCAGTTGGCTAATCTAGAATACAGAAGTACTGAGGGATCAAACTCAGTTCATGAAGAGCTGAGTCTCACAAACTCAGTTATTGAAGATTGAAGAACTGAGGGTTCAAACTCAGTTATGAAGATCACAAGTCAAAACTATAAAGTTAGACTTCAGGAAAGATAGTGGTGACCTGAACTGACTCTATGGATCTTGTATGAAGACCTAAGAATCATAAGGACAATGAATTGTTTATGTTGTACTCTGATTAAGTCAACTATAATCAGATGAAAACTTGAGTACTGATATTTGAAGAAGAGTAAAATCTTAGTTACTGCTCCAAGTAAGTCAAGAAACTGACAACTGATAAACACAGTATAAAACTGATCAGGGAACTCATTTTTATATGTCAGTCATCCAACAAACTAATAGTACAGTTGAACGTTATAAAGGAAGTAATTCTATTGGACGAAATACTGACACATCAGAACGGTCACAAAATATAGCCGTTACAAGATAGACGTTGATACAATTCGAATTTAAACAAGATGAACGTTGGACCTTGATAACGGAAAAATTCACAGTTATTTTTATAACTTTTCACCCCGTTTCTGATATCATTTTGAGCACTTTTGTATCATTTCGAGTCTTTAATTCCTAAATTTCATAAAAATATATAAGTAGTAACTATTATGTAAAATATCGTGTTTTTTATGTGTTTTTATTAGTTTTTGTACCGGTTTAGTGACCGGAGTGTCGTGTCGGATTTACGTTTGGTATTTTGGTGGTTTATTGCAGAATTATAGGTTGACCAAAATCCCGAGTAATGACACGTTTTGAGGCCTAAAATAGGTGTTTTTAGGGATAAAAGAGTGTGCCACTAACTCAAGTGGTCAAGTGGATCAGTGGTTAGTGGTACCACTAACGATTTATATCTTCGACGAACAAATGGCCCTTCAAAACGGCATTTTCTGAAGAAGTGTCCTTAATGAAAGTTATAGATCTTCAAATAATCTTTCCAACGCATTTTGAATCAAGTCAATCAGACTTCTACAACTCAAATGGTGGTCAAGTGGCTAATCGATTCGTATCAGTGAAAATCCCGAAAACGACACGTAATGGGAATGGCCCATCAAAAAGGCGTTTTCTAAAGAAGTGTCCTTCATGAAAGTTGTAGATTTTTCCGAGAGCTTTCTAATGACGTTTAAATCATGATTTTTGGAGGTCTACAACTCAAGATATGAATTTTAGAAGTTTTATTTCAATAATTATAATTATAACCGAAGGATCGAGAATCAAGCTGAGGTGTTAAGCAATGATGAGTCCGGACCGATCCGGCTAACCTCCGGCCCGGGCCGGCCTTCAACCTCATTTCTATAAATAGAGGAGCAGCAGAGATCAGAACGGATGTACCATTTATATATATACATAGCGTATATATATATCTATCTTCTCCTCATTTCTTTTTAATTTTTAGTTTATATAGAGGCTTTATGCCGAGATAATTGTAGAAATAATAGTATCGTTGTAATGCTCGGGAAATTATCGGAAGTTCGGTGTTGCTGAAGTCGTTGTAATATCCGGAAAAATACGATTTCTTAATCAGTAGCTATAATCGGGTAATTTTATATATATCTATATAGATCTCGTTTCTATTTTTTTCCATTTTCTTTTCATCTTGTTTGGGCCGTATATGTATATATATATATATATATATAAGTATAAGTAGTAGTATCTATATATAATATATATATATATATATATATATATATATATATATATATATATATATATATATTATTTACTTTTACGCATTTTACTTACGTATTTTATTTACGCACTTATATATATATATATATATATATATATATATATATATATACTTTTATTTACTTTTACGCATTTTCTTACGTATTTACTTTTACGCACTTATATATATATATATAGTATATTTACTTTTATGCACTTATATATATTATTAGCTATATAACTATATATCTATATATATAAATATATATATGTACTTATAAAAAAATGAATTCGCTTTTATTTTTCGTCGTTAATATAATTTCCGTTAATCATTCCGTTATTATCGCCAAAATGAATAGCTAAACGTACGTATAGTCGAATTATGTAAAAACGAGTGAAACGCCCTAAGGGGGATTAAACGGGAGTTGTGTAGTGCGTAATTTGATATTTTAATGATTAATCCATGTCCTAAAACTTAATATAAACATCTTTGAATTAAACTGATCATTTAGTTCACTGTCACACACATCGAACCTATAAATGTATTTTGCGGTGAGATGTGGGAAAAGGGGTTTTGGGATCGTTGCGTAGATTCGGCCTAGTTGTTAGGACCGTTTCCAATACGAGAGGTTTGTCATCGTTGTTCGAGCGACTCTAAGAGCGTAATCATGTTGGGTTAATCGGTTTTCTAAAGGGAAAATTAATTAACTTCACATAGGGTGTTGAGTGAGAGTTGTTCGACCTTAACACCAGAATTATGAGTTGGCACCCGTGGATGTCGTTAAATTACTGTGGAAAGGTAGGTTGGTCAAAACACGCTTCCTGTCAAGTCTTCCCTTAGGGGTAAAAATAACTCGTTGGATCATAATTCGGCTATACCTTTTAATAACTAGAACTACAACCGTCTGCTAATTTTTACTTTCGCACTAGTGTAATATCTCTCCACCGCAATCTTGACCTAAACCAAGTTCTACGTCGACTTTGGTACTTAAACGTTGTTCCCTGTGGATTCGACCTTGTTATCACTATACTACTGTTGACTCGATACTCTGTCGGTTAAAGTTAGCAGTTAGTTATTTTGCTATCAAGAATTTTTGGCGCCGTTGCCGGGGAACTAACGTTTGATATCTTGTAAGTTGACCGAAAGCCTGGGCTTAGGACGTTTTTATTTTGTTTTCGTGTTGTTTCTTGTTCGTCAGTGAATGACTCGAAGCTCTAAAGAACCTCTCATCGAACCCATCCAAGAAATCGAAGCTTACGCACGTCATAGAAACAGTCAGCGCCGAGGAGAAATCCTAGTCGCTAGTCCGAACCCTTTGTTTGAAGAAAGAGAGACATTAGAAAGATCACTTTCTAATTCCTCTACAGAAATGGACGATATCATAACTAGACGAAACGGTAAAGATTCCATTGATGAACAGACTCTACAGGGGCAAACCTCAACCACTACTGGTGGTAATGCAACAGTACCTTTGCAAACTCCACCGAGGACCCCTCGTCATGAATCATTGAGAGAAGACAACACAGGGCTACGTCAGTTGGGATCTGCACAGTTTAATCAGAGGCCAGGGATTGGACAGTACAGAGGAGGACAAGATCCTCAGGATACGCAGAACTTCAGACCCGAATTAGACCAAGAGACGGTAAATCGAGTATCGCGGATCTTTGGAGAATCAAGGAAATCAACGGGGTTCCAAAACCCGTATAACCCGTATGATCCACCTCCTCGGCGGCCGGTTTATCGCCAACGATGGCTCAAGCAAGCACGGGGACCGAGGGTTTGTCGAGATTACGTCACTACCCCACGGGAAGTTATAGGGCACAACCCAATTAGGGTACCCCCAATTAATGCGAATAACATGGATATTAAGCAAAATATTTTGAACATGTTGGGGGAACATGCCTTGTTCCACGGGAAGTCGACTGAGAACCCGAACAGCTTTTTGGATCACTTTCTCCAGATCTGTGGAACAATGAAATATAATGGAGTAAGTGATGAGGCGGTAAAACTAATAGTTTTTCCGTTTGCATTAAGAGGAGCTGCTAAGGATTGGTACGACTCATTACCAAATGATTCGTTACATACGTGGGCTGACGTAACGAGAGTGTTCCTGAAAAAGTACTTTCCTCCGGCAAAGATTTTAGATCTGAAAGAAGAAATCTCTTCGTTTGATGGTCTCGAGGGAGAGACACTAAAAGAGACTTATGAGAGATTTAGGGGGTTGCTTAAGAGATGCCCTCCACACGGTTTTTCTACGGTGGAGCAAGTTATTATATTATTCGGGGCCTTAGAGCCGATGGACCAAAACAAGCCGAATGCCGCAAGCGGCGGAGATATTATGAATCTACCACCGAGAACAAGCAATGAGACGAGATAGAAAATGCGGCAGATGGAGAAGGACAATGGGGATCGAGCAGAAAGAAGAAGAAAGCCCCAATGGAAAGTGTAAAGTCGCTGAAAGAGGAACTCGATCGAGAATCTGCCATGCATGACAAGATGCAAGAAATGGTACTAAAGATGGACCGAATAGAGTCAGCAAGAAAGAAGACACATCAGTGCCAACTCTGTGGAGGTGGACATTCTGCCATAGAATGTGTATCGTTGAAAAAATCCACTTATCCACAACAGTTGACACCTACACCAGTACAACAACAGTCTGGCAATCAGAATGACCAACAGCGAATGAATGTCTATGCGATGGGACAGATGGATATGAATCAGCAAGAGTTTGGCCAGCAACAGTGGAATCAAAACTTTAATAATCGCAAGGGCCACAAATGGATTATGGTATGAATGATGGTTCACAACAATATGATGTGAATTATGTTGGACAAGGTTGGAATCGGGGCGAGAATCGAATTGGAATAGAAACAATAATCGAATCAAGACTTTAGGCAAAACCAAAGCTCATACAACCGACCTTGGAATCATAATCCCCCAGAATCGAGTTCATACCGAGAATCAAAACCGAGGCTACTATCGAATAGTCGAATCCATAGTCTCGGCCACAAGGACAACAAGCAGAATCGAATTCATATTGGAACCAAAATCAAGGCTGGAATCAGAATCAGGGTCAACAAAACAATCAGAATCAGCAAGTGAGCCAGCCATCTTTGAGAAGTAATAATTCTGGCACCTATCAGCATCCAAACGCTCATCTGCCCCAGAATAATCAAAGCAATCAGCAACCAAACAATTCTGGTGTTCAGAAGATAGCCACTGAGATACTCCTGGAGAAATTAGACAGGAATGTTTCTGAGTTAAATAAGAATGCTATAGAGCAAAAAGTGGTCACACATTCTGCCATTCGGAACTTGGAGACCCAATTAGGACAAATAACCGACACTCTAAAGACAAATCTAAGTGGTGGACTCCCGAGTAACACTGAGAGGAACCCAAAGGATGTGAATGCTGTGTTCACACGAAGTTTTAAAGAGGTCGGGCTGAGTGGCAAAAAGAAAGAATTATGGGCTGAAGAAGCAGAAACTGAGAAAGCTGAGAAAGAGAAAGCAGTTGACTGTGAAGGAGCTATGTATGGTGAAGTCGAGATCGAAGATTTAGAGACTGGCAATATCAAGCAGAGAATGGAAGCAATGAGGAAAGAATTGGAAGCCACGAAAAAGGCTTTGGCTGAGGCAAATAAGAAAGCATTGGAAGGGGCAGCACCAAAGAAAGACTATGTGGTATTGGACATCAAAGAAGAAGAAGCCTCGCCGCCTAAAGAAAAAGGTAAGAAAAACAGAATTCCTCCTCCTCCCCCTGATTTTGATGTTAATACTTTACCCTATCCTCCTAAGGGAGCCAGAAAGGACATCCTGACCCAGGGTCAGGCAAAATTTCTGAATCTTTTAAGGAAGGTAGAGGTGAATATTCCCCTATTAGAGGCAATTTCGAGCATTCCCCCATACTTTAAGTTTCTAAAAGGAATGTTGTCGAGTAAGGAGAAGATGCAACAGATGGTGCATTTGAGTGAGGAATGTTCTGCAATCTTTGAGAATAAGATACCCCCCAAGTTGCAGGATAGAGGTAGTTTTACCATCCCAATTACCATTGGCGAAACTGTGTTAAAAATGTGCTATGTGATCTAGGGGCTTCTGTGAGCCTGATGCCTAGAGGAGTTTATGAGAAATTGGGATTGGGAGTGTTAGAGCCAACAGAATGACCTTACAAATGGCGATAGGTACGTTAGGAAACCTCAGGGGTAGTCGAAGATGTGTTGGTGCGGGTAGACAAGTTTGTTTTCCTGTTGACTTCGTAGTTTTAGATATGGATATGGATTCTAAAACCCCACTTTTGTTAGGTCGGCCTTTCTTGAACACAGGAGAGACCTTGATAGACGTTAAGAGGGGAGAGATTATACTACGAGTCGGGAAAGAGAGTGTAGCCATAAATGTGTATAAGGCAATGAAGCATCCTGATGATGAAAAGAGTGATTGTTTTTCTATTGATGCTATATATCCTTGTATTTTGGAGCACACTAACCTGCAGGGATACCAAGAACCAATGGAAGAATGCTTGATGAAGTCAAGCACCGCAGAGGATGACGATCCACAAATGAGAGTTCAGGTATATCATTTGGAGGCAACTCCTTTTGTTGACGCAAGCTGGAATAAGAAGCTAGAGCTCGGTTTGACTGGCAAGCTGCCAAAGCCGTCAATCGAGGAACCACCTACTGATCTGGAGTTGAAGCCACTTCCTAAGCATTTAAAGTATGTGTTTTTAGAACCTGATGAATTACTTCCTCTTATTGTTTCATCTGCACTAACCGTTTTGCAGGAAGCTAAGTTGATCCACGTTCTAAAAAAACACAAAAAGGCCTTCGGATGGAAGATCGTTGACATAAAAGGGATCAGTGCCGATATCTGCAAGCACAAGATCATTCTAGAAGAAGATGCCAAACCGGTCAGGCAGTTTCAGAGACGATTAAACCCACATATGCAAGAGGTGGTAAGAAAAGACGTGGTAAAGATGCTTGAGTTAGGGATAATCTACGCAATCTCCGACAGTGAATGGGTGAGCCCTACGCAAGTCGTGCCTAAGAAAGGAGGCATCACAGTTGAGCTTAATGAAAAAGGTGTGCCTATTCCTACTCGTTTAGTTACTGGTCACAGAGTTTGTATTGATTTTCACATGCTGAATGATAAGACTAGGAAAGATCATTTTCCCCTACCCTTTATTGATCAAATGCTAGAGCGTCTAAGTGGTCATGCATTTTACTGCTTTTTGGATGGTTTTAGTGGCTATTATCAAATTCACATCGATATACATGACCAGGATAAAACTACTTTCACATGTCCATATGGCACTTTTGCATTTAGAAGAATGCCGTTTGGGTTGTGTAATGCACCCGCGACGTTCCAGCGATGCATGATGGCTATCTTTGCCGATATGATAGATAATTTCATGGAAGTTTTTATGGATGACTTTAGCGTTTTTGGTAATACTTTTGATGAATGTTTGTCGAACATTGATAAGGTGCTTGCACGTTGTGAAGAGACAAACTTGGTTTTAAATTGGGAAAAGTGTCATTTCATGGTAACTAAGGGAATTGTTTTAGGACATAAGGTATCGGGGAAAGGAATAGAGGTCGATAGAGCAAAAATAGAGGTAATTTCTAAGCTTCCTATGCCTACGAATCTGAAGACTCTACGTTCATTCTTAGGACATGCAGGTTTTTATCGTAGATTCATTCCAGGTTTTTCCCACATAGCTAGACCTCTTACTCTTCAATTGATGAAGGGAGCCCCCTGTGTTTTTGATGCGGCATGCCTAGATGCTTTTCGAACCCTAAAGAAACTTCTTACTTCGGCTCCTATCTTAGTAGCACCTGATTGGTCTAAGGAGTTCGAAGTGATGTGTGATGCGAGTGATTATGCCGTAGGAGCTGTCCTAGGTCAGAAGGTTGACAAGTTGTTTCGCCCTATCTACTATGCGAGTCATACTTTGAACTCGGCTCAACAAAAGTATGCCACAACTGAAAAGGAACTTTTAGCTGTTGTTTTTGCTTTCGATAAGTTCCGGTCATACTTGGTTGGATCGAAAGTCATAGTTCACACTGACCATGCTGCGTTGAGATATCTATTTGCCAAGAAGGATGCAAAACCACGCTTGTTGAGGTGGATATTGCTTCTTCAAGAATTTGACGTAGAAATTAAGAATCGAAAGGGGTGTGAGAATGTAGTAGCTGACCACCTCAGTAGGATGGAACAGGGAGACAATAAACACTCTATTAGGGTTGAAATTGATGATCATTTTCGGGATGAGCAGTTGTTCATAGTGGATACGATGCTCCCGGTTAAGCGAGGAAATTTCCTGCAGAGAGGAAAGAATAAGAACCCTTGGTATGCACCTTTTGTTAATTATTACGAGTGTGGATTTGTAGATCCTGAGTTTGATGAAAACCAGAAAAAGAAGTTTTTTAGTGAGGTAAACCGATATGTGTGGGAAGATCCCTTAATTTTTAGGCTATGTGCTGATGGAATCCTGAGGAGATGTGTTGATGACAGTGAGATAGTGAGTATTCTCTCGTTTTGCCATGATAAAGAGGCCGGTGGCCACTTCTCGGGCGAGAGAACAGCGTTAAAGGTGTTACAAAGTGGGTTCTACTGGCCCACAATTTTCAAGGATGCATATGCTTATGTTAAGATGTGTGATGCCTGTCAACGCTCAGGAAGGATTTCCAGGAGAAATGATATGCCCCAGAAACCGATATTAGTGTGTGAAGTATTTGATATATGGGGATTAGACTTCATGGGACCATATCCGTCTTCTTTCGGGAATCTGTACATTCTTGTCGCCTGTGATTACGTTTCAAAATGGGTTGAGGAAATTGTTTCACCTACTAACGACAAACATGTAGTCATAAATTTTCTTAAGAAACATATTATATCCCGGTATGGAATACCTCGAGCAATAATCAGTGATAATGGAAGTCACTTTGCTAATAGAGATTTCAATAAGCTTTTAATGAAGTATGGGGTCACTCATAAGTTAGGTACTGCCTACCATCCCCAGACTAGTGGCCAAGTAGAGGTGTCCAATCGAGGAATTAAAAGAATCTTGGAGAAGACAGTAAATTCTAACCTTAAGGATTGGTCAAAGAAACTAGATGATGCGCTTTGGGCACACCGAACTGCGTTTAAGACACCAATAGGTATGTCACCCTACATGCTCATTTTTGGCAAGGCTTGCCATCTCCCCGTAGAGTTAGAACATAAGGCCTATTGGGCGATTAAGAATTTAAATATGGATGACGCATTAATTGGTGAAAGAAGGATGGCTCAGTTGAACGAGTTAGATGAGTTTCGCTTTCAAGCTTACGATTGTTTGGCGAAATATAAGGAAAAGACCAAATTGCTTCATGATAAGTTGATCAAACCTCGTATTTTCAGCGTAGGTGATGAGGTCCTTTTCTATAATACTCGCCTCCATTTATTTCAAGGCAAACTTAAGTCAAGGTGGTCAGGACCATATACGGTATTGAGAGTTTTCGACTCAGGAGCCATCGAGGTAACGCATCCGAAGCACGGAACGTTCATCACGAACGGCCTTCGTCTAAAAAAGTATAAGAAGTTACCATTCGATGAGGCTCTTGAAATTGTGCATTTGACCGATCCCGAGCCTCAATAAATCGCTTCGAGTCTCCGTCGAGCGAACGACGTTAAACAAAAGCGCTACCGGGAGGCAGCCCGATAATAATAATAATAAAGATAATTTGAATAAGCCTAGTCTTAATGAAATGTAGAATCTGTATGAAAGATGAACACAAAGCACAACCAAGTCTCGAGGATGAATGTTTGAATTTCATTAAGAGGGAATGATTAGGTGGTTATCCGAAAATCCCGATGGAAAAAAAAGATAAAAATTCAAATGTATCATTTCTTGGACTTAGGTTATTGAATCCTTGAGGATCTGGGTATAAAAGACTCAATACTCTTTCACACATTTCATTTTATGATCTAGTCTGTTTCAAATTTCTGGTCGTTGTAGTATAGTGGTGAGTATTCCCACCTTAATAAAACTGTGTGTAATAAAAATGAATATAGGAATAGCTGACTTGACTATGATATATGCTCATGTGATACGTATATGCTTAGATGTTCTGTGTTTTACCCGTGTGGGTTATTTTTCCATCTAAAGCTATATATATATTGCCTATCGAATTTTCTGACGTGACAGGGCCATTATCTCATTATTCCCATATCCCTGTTCAATATTTTGGCACGAGGACAATGTCCCGTGCTGGCTTTGTTTTGATTGTTTTGGTACAGGGATTTGGGACGTGCTTTCTCATGGATGTTACGGGATTCGATAGCATCTTTTTGCTTGGTTTATAAGCTAAGTCTTCCTCTCTATCTCATTTACACTCTGAGAATAATGCAAAATCGTAAGTGGGGGGTAGAGTCTGGTTGGTTAGAAATGGCAGTAAGTGTTTAAACCCTTAGTTTTTGATTTTTCGAACATTAATGAGTTGATTAAAATAATCTGAATAAGGCATTTATTTCATGGATTTTAAGATGTAATGATCAATTTGGATATGTATAACTAATTTGAACCGTAAGTGCATTTTAGCCTAAATTTATTTGTGTAACATGAATTCCTTCACGTAAGCCTTTGATATTGAAGCGAAAATTTTAAACTGTACCCATTCAGCATTCTAGTGATTTATCCTAGAAATAGCAGTAACTTAGTACCTAACTTCTGAACATGTACTGTGAATATCTGAATGTTTGAATGTGATAGAAAGAATGTCAAAATAAGATAAACTATATATATGTCGGTTGTAGCTACCAATGATTTGAGTGCGGTAGGGCGTTATCACGAAACGTCCTATACCACTATGAGGCTTAAAAGCTCCCGACTGCCTGATGATAGTAGTCCAGCTAGGGTGTTATCACGAAACATCCTATTGCTGGGAATGAGGGCATATGCTACACATGTGAAATTAAGTGAAAAGTTAGATATGTATTGATGTATCCGATCTCACTTTATGACGCTTGCAAGATAGTCGATTTTGGCAATGAGTTCGGATATGTTAGTGTCCTATGAAAAAAAAAAAAAAAAAAAAAAAACAACAACCTAGTTAACTTCTGACTATCCCCAGTATAAACTAAATGATATGCATTAGGGATTATCCTAATAAGTACACGGGAGGACGTTGTGTGGAATTGTTACTACCTATACCTAGGAAAGTTATTAGGACTATCTGAATGGATATTTGTGCGTTTGCTTGATTTATTCAAGAGAGGATAGTGGAAATTGAAAAGGCTTGTCACACACGCACTCTGTTATACATTTATATTAAGGTTAACGTGTAGTTATGATTCGAATGGTTTCATCATCTGGTTGTCCCTTACATCTTATATCTTCATGAATTTTTCCTCATTCATTTTATTTTATCGCTTATTTTGTTCGAGGACGACCAAAAGCTAAGTGGGGGGTTGTGATAACGGAAAAATTCACAGTTATTTTTATAACTTTTCACCCCGTTTCTGATATCATTTTGAGCAATTTTGTATCATTTCGAGTCTTTAATTCCTAAGTTTCATAAAAATATATAAGTAGTAACTATTATGTAAAATATCGTGTTTTTTATGTATTTTTATTAGTTTTTGTACCGGTTTAGTGACCGGAGTGTCGTGTCGGATTTACGTTTGGTATTTTGGTGGTTTATTGCAGAATTATAGGTTGACCAAAATCCTGAGTAACGACACGTTTTGAGGCCTAAAAGAGGTGTTTTTAGGGATAAAAGAGTGTGCCACTAACTTAAGTGGTCAAGTGGATCAGTGGTTAGTGGTACCACTAACGATTTATATCTTCGACGAACAAATGGCCCTTCAAAACGGCATTTTCTGAAGAAGTGGCCTTAATGAAAGTTATAGATCTTCAAATAATCTTTCCAACGCATTTTGAATCAAGTCAATCGGAATTCTACAACTCAAATGGTGGTCAAGTGGCTAATCGATTCGTATTAGTGAAAATCCCGAAAACGACACGTAATGGGAATGGCCCATCAAAAAGGCGTTTTCTAAAGAAGTGTCCTTCATGAAAGTTGTAGAGTTTTCCGAGAGCTTTCTAATGACGTTTAAATCATGATTTTTGGAGGTCTACAACTCAAGATATGAATTTTAGAAGTTTTATTTCAATAATTATAATTATAACCGAAGGATCGAGAATCAAGCTGAGGTGTTAAGCAATGATGAGTCCGGACCGATCCGGCTAACCTCCGGCCCGGGCCGGCCTTCAACCTCATTTCTATAAATAGAGGAGCATCAGAGATCAGAACGGATGTACCATTTATATATATACATAGCGTATATATATATCTATCTTCTCCTCATTTCTTTTTAATTTTTAGTTTATATAGAGGCTTTATGCCGAGATAATTGTAGAAATAATAGTATCGTTGTAATGCTCGGGAAATTATCGGAAGTTCGGTGTTGCTGAAGTCGTTGTAATATCCGGAAAAATACGATTTCTGAATCAGTAGCTATAATCGGGTAATTTTATATATATCTATATAGATCTCGTTTCTATATATTTTTTTTTCCATTTTCTTTTCATCTTGTTTGGGCCGTATATGTATATATATATATATAAGTATAAGTAGTAGTATCTATAAATATATATATATATAGAAATGAGTTCATATACATACCTATCTATATATATATATATATATATATATATATATATATATATATATATATATATATATATATATATATATATATATATATTTACTTTTACGCATTTTACTTACGTATTTTATTTACGCACTTATATATATATATATATATATATATATATATATATATATATATATATATATATATATATATATATTTAGTTTTACGCATTTACTTACGTATTTACTTTTACGCACTTATATATATATATATATATAGTATATTTACTTTTATGCACTTATATATATTATTAGCTATATAACTATATATCTATATATATAAATATATATATGTACTTATAAAAAAATGAATTCGCTTTTATTTTTCGTCGTTAATATAATTTCCGTTAATCATTCCGTTATTATCGCCAAAATGAATAGCTAAACGTACGTATAGTCGAATTATGTAAAAACGAGTGAAACGCCCTAAGGGGGATTAAACGGGAGTTGTGTAGTGCGTAATTTGATATTTTAATGATTAATCCATGTCCTAAAACTTAATATAAACATCTTTGAATTAAACTGATCATTTAGTTCACTGTCACACACATCGAACCTACAAATGTATTTTGCGGTGAGATGTGGGAAAAGGGGTTTTGGGATCGTTGCGTAGATTCGGCCTAGTTGTTAGGACCGTTTCCAATACAGAGGTTTGTCATCGTTGTTCGAGCGACTCTAAGAGCGTAATCATGTTGGGTTAATCGGTTTTCTAAAGGGAAAATTAATTAACTTCCATAGGGGTGTTGAGTGAGAGTTGTTCAGACCTTAACACCAGAATTAGGAGTTGGCACCCGTGGATGTCGTTAAATTACTGTGGAAAGGTAGGTTGGTCAAAACACGCTTCCTGTCAAGTCTTCCCTTAGGGGTAAAAATAACTCGTTGGATCATAATTCGGCTATACCTTTTAATAACTAGAACTACAACCGTTTGCTAATTTTTACTTTCGCACTAGTGTAATATCTCTCCACCGCAATCTTGACCTAAACCAAGTTCTACGTCGACTTTGGTACTTAAACGTTGTTCCCTGTGGATTCGACCTTGTTATCACTATACTACTGTTGACTCGATACTCTGTCGGTTAAAGTTAGCAGTTAGTTATTTTGCTATCAGACCTCACACTATAAATAGAGGACTTTGCACCAAAAAGAAAATATAGAATTATCAAGATCAACAAGCATTTTGTGCACCAATCTTAGTTATTCGAATTGCTATCATCTCTGCACTATAACAAGATCATATCAAGAATTTCTTCAAGTGTTCAAGCTACACAGAATTTATCCAGATTTAGACACTTTGAAGAACCACAAACAAGAATCAATTCATTGATTCTCTGCCCAACTTTGATTCTACAGCAAAGGTTTAGACTGTGAAGCAAACCGGGAAAGTTTTCCCAAGGACAGTTGTCACAGCAGTCGGGTAGACTGTGTGTTTGTGGTGGTAGCTGGTGAAGAGGCATACGTAACCCTTCAAGGACCAGTGTTCAAGCAATTGAAGAGCAGCCATTCTACCTGTTCTACAACTGTTTAGTTAGTGAAGCTAGGATTAGCCAAAGACTATTGTTCAGGACTTTTTGTAACAGCTTACCTCAAGAAGTTCTAGTGGAATTTTCCTCCGCATCACAGGGGAAGAGAGGATTGACAGGATTACACCACCTGGAACCTATATAATTCTTGTTTACTTACTTTATGCATTTATTTATATACTTTGCATTTATCTACAGCATTCTGAGATTTTATTGTTATACATCTCACAGCTCACAAACTGACATTCACCATAATTCAGTTTAGCACACTCAGCTTTCATATAGAATAACAAGATCATGAAAAAGGCTAGAATTTAATCCATTGCCAGTTGACTTAGTTTTGCTTAAATCAGTTTGAGTTAAACTCAGCTCAGTCAGCTTAACTCCACACAAGTTTTAACTGAACCTTAATTTGTTTTAAATCCAATTTTTGGTGACAAGTTTATTCACTCCCCCCCCCCCCCTCTAAACTTGTGTTAGCCTTTCCAAGGGACCAACAATTGGTATCGGAGCGGTGTTTCTTAGACAAGTCGTTGTCAAAATCTCATTTGCTCTAAATCACCTCTAGTTGTTCTTTTTAGAAAGATCAGTTTCTAAGCTTTCACATAATCAGTTTTCACTATCTCACTATGGATAACAATCAGTATGCCAGACAAATGTTGATTTGCAACATGGACAGATTTGATGAATATAGACGTCATTTACAGGCTTTTCTAGCGGCTTCTCATGATGAGATGATTGATGTACTCACTGATGGACCTATTCAGATCACTCACATGCAGACTGTTGATGGAAATCAAGTTAGAGTTCCCAAGCCTAAAGCTGAATGGACCAGAGATGATCGAAAGAGAAACAACCTAAACAATGTCGCCATGGATATCATACTCAGAACTCTTGATAGCAACATGTACCTGAAAGTCAAGGATTTCAATACTGCAAAAGAGATGTGGGAAAAACTTCAGTTAGTTTGCGAAGGAACTGATTCAATTAAAGAGAATAAAATCTCTGTAGCAAATCAGAAGTTTGAGAATTTCTAGATGAAGTCAGGCAAAAATATTGAACAGATGGAAACGAGATTCAGTGCTATCATGGATGAATTGGCTTTACTCAAAATTGAGTATACCAATAAAGAGATCAACACTAGAATCTTGAAGGCCTTACCAATGTGCTGGAAGATGAAGGTCACAGCTATGGAAGAATCAAGAAGACTTGACATACAAGATTCATTCAAAATCTTCTCAGATCTTAAAGCTTACGAATTCAGTGAAGATTTCACCATGACAACGGCCTTAATCAAAGCCATGGAGGAACCTAAAACAACAGCTCTTGCAGAAGCAGCATCAAATGACAATCAAGAAACCTCATCTAGCAATCTTTAGCAATTGGATGAGATGGAAGAACATATGGCACTAATGATGAACAAAATTTGAAGGATGAAGAGTGGACACCCAATCACTCAGAAGTTCATCAAAAGGACTCCTGAAAAGGTGAAAGACGATGAATATCTTTGCTTCAACTGTAAGAAGCCTGGACATTACAAAGCTGAATGTCCAGAACTGACAAAGAAGACACGGCAACGAAGAACTGCCAGAAGAGCACCCCTTGCCGGAGATGAGTCAGACTATGAAGCTGGTACTGAAAGATTATCAGATGACACAGCTTTAATGGCTCACATGGAAAGTCCAAATGAGGTATGTGAATCCAACTCTAAATACTCTTCAGCTCAGATTTCCATGCAAAATGCATGTTCTTCGACTGGTGACTCCAATCCAAAAAATCCAGAATTAGAAGAAACACTTGACGAATTGATGAATCAGCTAGTAACTATTCAAGCTGGTTATGAATCAATTAAAGTTGAGAAAGAGATTCTAATTCTTGAAGTTGAAAGATTGAATTCTGAACTTAATATGATGAAACTGGCTAGAACTGATAACGAAAAGAATCAGTATCATCCTACCGCATCAGCAGCAGCAAGTGAATCATTTGCTCAATCAAGTTCAGCTACTGGATTCAAATCAGGAAATCCATATGGGGACAAAACAGGCTTAGGATTTGATACACAGCAATCTTCTAAAGATAGAACTAGCAAAGCTGCTGAACCTAGTATGAAAACTGGTATTAAGTTTGTAGCTGAGCAACTTCCACAAACTGAGAAAATTGTTGAACCAGTAAAATCAGTATCACACAGGATAAATCAGTTTTCTAAGAAGACAACTGTATCTACCAACAAAGGTAAACCAAATGGTAGATCAACTGTATCTCAAGGAAACCGAAATGGTAAATCAACTGCCAGATCCACAAAAAACTGATCATGTCAAGAACCAAAAAATTACAATCAGGGTAAATCCAAGAATGTCAACCATTCAAAGATTCACACATCCAGGGGGAAAGGAAGACTATATCCCACTGATGATGATTTGAATTTTACTGTATCTACTAATAAACTGATAAGAACAATCATTCCAGACAGAAAACTTATCACAAGTTTCCGTCCAAAACTCAGCAGAGAGCTAACCTCAGTTCTCAGCAAAAGTCCCAGTACCAAGGTTAGTCCAGACCTCAGTACTGAAGGAATGATTTCAACTTTTAATAATAGAAAACATTTTTGAAATCAGAGTGAACCAGAAGACCTGAGAAATCATATACACAAGGCACAATCCAGAAAAAGATATTATGGAAGTGTGGCTTATATATATGAAAACAAGTGCAACAATTTCCAGAGAAGACCCTATGGAAATATACCCAGAGTTGTACTAACAACTGAACACTATGGACCCAAACAGAGTTGGGTACCTAAAACATTTTAATTTGTTTTACAGGATATATGGTACTTTGATAGTGGTTGCTCAAGGCACATGACAAAGAGCAAGGACGGTCTAAGTGATTTTATTGCCAAAGATGGACCAAAAGTTAATTTTGGAAGTAAAGACAAACCTGGATTCACCAAAGGTTATGGCACCCTCATCAGAAATGGTCTCACAATCAAGAATGTATCTTATGTAGAAAGATTGCATTACAATCTACTCAGCACCAGTCAATTCTGTGATATGGGATATAAAGTTACTTTTGACAAAGATTTTTGCTTTGTCGTCAGTGAAACAGCATTTCAAGTTGTCTTAGCCTGAAGAAGAAGAGAGAATATGTATGTTGTAGATTGGACCACACCTGTTGCAGAAACCTGTTTACTTGTGCATACCAAATCAGAAATCAGTTGGTTGTGGCACAAGAAACTGAGTCATCTAAACATTGATGACATAAATATCCTCGTCAAGAAACAGTTAGTCCTTGGACTGCCTGAAATCTCATATAAGAAGGATAGCCTATGTGATGCTTGTCAACAAAGAAAGCAAACAAAAGCAAGTTTCAAGACTAAGTCTCAGCATTCAACAACCAGAGTTCTGGAGCTACTACATATGGACTTATTTGGACCTATTACACCAATTAGTATCAGTGGAAAGAAGTATACATTGGTGGTAGTAGACGATTTTTCAAGATACACTTGTGTTATCTTCTTAACCAAGCAAAGACTTACTGAACTACTGAAGAGACTTCAGAATCAGAAAGGTGTATTAGTTGTGAAGATAAGATCAGATAAAGGGACTGAATTTCTCAACAATGTGATTATTGAATATTGTGAAGAAAATGGTGTTTTACACCAACTTGTTGCGCAGCAACACCTCAACAGAATGGTGTAGCTGAAAGGAGAAATTGAACACTCAAAGAAGCAGGAAGGACTATGATTTGTGAAGCAAAACTACCTGAAAGATACTGGGCAGAAGCAGTTAACACAACTTCCTATACACAGAACAGAGCTCTCATGAATAAAAGGCATGAGAAGACTCCTTATAAAATTTGGAATGGAAGAAAACTAAATGTTTCTTACTTTCATGCTTTTGGAAGCAAATGCTTCATACACAATAATGGGAAAGATCAACTTCATGTTTTTCAGCCCAAAGCTGATGAAGGAATATTCCTAGGATATTCTAGTGTCGGCAAAGCATTCAGAGTGCTAAATAAAAGGACACTCAAGCATGAGGAATCAATACATGTGGTGTTTGATGAACCAAACTTCCCTGGTGAAACAACTGAAGACAGTCCAGAACCAGTTTCTCAGTCTCAGTTACCAGTCTTGCCAGAATATATTTTTGTTGACATTGGAAGACTACAGATTTTAGATCAAGATCAGTCTCAGTTTCCAACTAATCAACAACCCATTCCGGAACAACATGATTCTGACTCAGTTGAAGAAATTCAAGAACCATCTCATGAAGAACCAGTCGAACAAAATGTAGATCCCTTGATGCAAGCACCCGTTTATCAATGGATGAGAGATCACCCTGAAGAACAAGTTATTGGTTATACTCAAGCCGGAGTTCGAACAAGACATCAACTAGATGCAATGATTGCATGTTTTCTATCTCAATCTGAACCTAAGGAGATAGAAGAAGCTTTGAAAGATCCAGACTGGATACTAGCTATGCAAGAAGAACTGAATGAATTCGAAAGAAATCAAGTATGGGAATTGGTAGAAAGACCAGTTCATGTGAATATCTTTGGAACCAAATGGGTTTTCAGAAACAACTTGATGAAGATGGGAATATCATCAGAAACAAAGCTAGACTCGTAGCTAAAGGGTATTCTCAAGCAGAAGGCATAGACTTTGATGAAACTTATGCACCAGTTGCAAGATTGGAAGCAATCAGGCTATTTCTTGCCTTTACAGCTCACAAAAAGTTCAAAGTATACCAGATGGATGTTCAAAGCGCATTTTTAAATGGAATACTTGAAGAAGAAGTTTATGTTCAACAACCACCTGGATTCGAGATCAAAGATCAAGCTGATAAAGTTTTCAGACTAAGGAAAGCTCTTTATGGACTTAAACAAGCACCAAGAGCTTGGTTTGAAACTCTATCTCAGTTTCTAGTGGATAATGGATTTATCAAAGGAACTATCGACAAAAATTTATTCAAAATGAAAAATGAAGAGAGCACTCTACTTGTTCAGATCTATGTTGATGGCATTATTTTTGGATCAGAAAATGAACAGTTATATGAGAAATTTGCAAGTTTAATGAAGAGAAAATTTTAGATGAGTATGATGGGAGAATTGAATTACTTTCTTGGATTACAAGTTAAACAATTAGATGATGGAATTTTCATTCACCAAACCAAGTAAACAAGAGAACTTATCAAAAAGTTTGGTATGGAAAAATCAGCTGGAATTTCTACACCAATGGGGACCAACATCAGACTAGACGAAGACAAAGAAGGCAAAGATGTTGATCAAACACTTTACAGAAGAATGATTGGAAGCTTACTCTATCTCACAGCAAGTAGGCCAGACATATCTTTTACTATTGGCATGTGTGCAAGATTTCAGTCGAAACCAAAAGAAAGTCATCTCACAGTTGAAAAAAGAACCTTGTAGTATCTGAAAGATACAGATGGAGTTGGAATTTGGTATTCAAGAGAAGGAGAATTCAAGCTGATATCTTACTCAGACTCAGATTATACAGGATGCAAAGTGGACAGAAAGAGCACCTCAGGCACATGTCAGTTGCTAGGAAATAGACTTGTGTTTTGGTTTAGCAAAAAGCAAAACTTTATCTCAACTTCAACAGCTGAAGCAGAGTATATAGCAACTAGAAGTTGTTGTGCTCAAGTTCTATGGATTAGACAGTAATTAAGAGATTATGGGATAGAAGAAGGAACGATTCCCATAATTACCGACAATCTAGTTTTGCACTCAAGGACAAAACATATTGATGTGCGTCATCACTTCATACGAGATCATGTAGAGAAAAAGGATATTACAGTTCTCTATGTACCTACTAAAGATCAGTCGGCCGATATCTTTACAAAACCATTGGACAGAGAAAGATTTGCCAAATTGAGAACTGAATTGGGGATAATTAAAGTCAGTTGAGTCAGCTAAGTCAGTTAAGCCAGAGATTCGTCAAGGGGATTAATCTTTGTTATGCTGGGTGCGCTCACTTAACAGATTAGTCATTGACATCAACAATCTCAAACTGAACATGTAATTGGAACTGAAAGATATTTTGGAATTAAAAGTTTACTCTAGAAATGACCTCAGCACCAGTCTTTATAAGAGTCAACTTAAGTCAAAGGTTGATAAGATAAAACCGACAGCAGTTATATTGCATTTAATTACCGCAGTTTCTGTCAGAATATATTGCGTGTACACCCCATTACTGTCAGAACAGTACATGTCTTGGTTACACAAACCATCATGGAATTTGAAAAGTTGTACTAATCAACCGCCAGTACATAATCCCTATTTATCCAACCTCCGTTCACACTCTCCTTAATCAGACGTCTCAAAATTCTTTCAAACTCAATCTTTTTCACAAAAATGGCCACCTCAAAGAAATCTCAAGAAGAAAGATTGATCACAGATTTAGATGTGTATACATTCGAAATTTATGAAACTATGTGCAATAACACTCTGTTAGCAAGTTATATCTGCGAGAAAATCCAGAAACGACCAGGATTAAAAAGCATTCTGGAAGTCACTTTCAACGAAAAACGTGATGTGGGAGGAATATTGCAGTTCTGGGAGAATATGTGTTTGGTAAGAGACTCCCTATTCACTACAGTTTGTGGAGATCGTATCATTATCAATGAACGAGTCATGAAGTCACTATTTGGTTTCAAGAATTCATCTGAGACATCAATAGACTTGACTCGTCTACCATTGAAAAGAGATGCCTTTCTTAGGTAAATTACATTATCTAAAGAACTAGTAGAAGTTGGCATTCATATTGATAAAATCAAGCCAGAATTTGGACTCCTTAGTAGATGGCTCAGCAGACATGTTATTGGAAAATCCAAAGGAATCAACACATTATCCGATGACAATGTTTATCTGATGAACATAATTTGGGACGAACTAGAATTCAATTGGGCCGGTTATGTCGTCAATCAGATAAAGAAGCAACACTTAGCTGAATTGGAAAGTGTACAGAAAACTCAAGCTGAAGGACAAGCAACTGTTGGGATATTCCGACTGAAGAAAACACTCAGTGGAATCATACAATTTTATTTGGAGAAACTCAAGACAGGGAAGAAAGCAAGACAAACTACAGCCACAACTACTGATACAGAGGGAATTGCAGCTGTCACAGGAACAACTTCCCAACTTGAAGCCAGACAGGAAACTGTGTCTGAGCAGGAAGCTGAACAAAAAGGAGTCAAGCGGAAAGCTGACTCAGCATAAGAAAAATCGGTTGTCAAATGTTTATACCCAGGTACTTCGAGTCAGCAAGCACCAACTAAGGGGGAACTACAACAACTGGCACCTAAAATCACGCGGAAAGGTATTTCTGCTGATCATACTTCTCAGTTACAACCCCATTCAGATCAGCAACAAGCTCCTAGTTTTGAAGCTGATAGAATTATCAAACTATTGGAGATGAAACTCAAACCAGAAGATTCTCGTGATGCTATCTTACAATCTGAAGAAAAGTTACTCTTGAAGGAATTGGAAATTAGAGACCTATACACTATGTTTCCTATGTCAGAGTTTCTTACAAATTAGTTCAATTGATTCACTGAACTAGCTCAACGCAGAGAATCAACCACATCATCTATTCCCGAAGATATTTCAAAGAAGAAGGATGATGATGAAGATGATTATTCAAGGAAATAAGCTGATATGACTAGTTTTGCAGAAAGATACTCAACCTCAACTCCAAGCTGCACAAACTGTAACTCAACAAGAATATTTTCCAGTTGGAAATCAGACAGCTGATGGACTTAATAATCAACAACTTATGATCATTGAAGATATCACTCAGTCTAAAGTTCAAACAGAAGCAGCATATGATCCTTCTGATATCCTGACAAAGGAAGAATTGGGCAAAGTTCATGAGAACTTGAAAATTGTGCTCAGCCAAAAGGATGCATACAATGGCCTTCTGTCAAACATCTCTGGATATCTAGATTATAGAACTAAAACAGATATCTCATTTCATGTAAGACTAGAAATGACCATAAGTCAAGTTCAAGTTCTGCCTCAAAAGTTTTGCTACTTAAAC
The DNA here is from genome assembly GCA_036785695.1 of Gentiana straminea. Lineage (NCBI taxonomy): Eukaryota > Viridiplantae > Streptophyta > Magnoliopsida > Gentianales > Gentianaceae > Gentiana > Gentiana straminea. The sequence goes on from JAVUPR010000398.1 coordinate 6,993,490, forward strand.
AGAAACTTGAAGACTCAACCGCAGTAGATTGGGAAACACATGCTCATGCTCACTGGCATATGAATCAGCACATCTACGGGTTAAAGAATCAGCTCAAAGAAGTACTTGCTTCTCAGCAACGTATCTCAGCCGATCAAAAGGCAACCCATGCTTTGGTAGATCAATTGTATGATGCCAAAAGGGGGAAGTTGAAGAAGAAAAGCTGATGTTACTCAAAGAAAAGATGCAACTTGAGACGAATTGGAAAAATATAAATCAGATCCAAAGTTCTTAAGGAACGAATTAACTGACGAGCAGCTCATTAAGAAATACAGTCAACCTGAAGATCGGAGAGCTACACTTTCAAAGGATCTGTGGTTAAAGTTTGTCAAAGATCATAATCCTATCAAAGCCAAGTACAAGGATAAGACTATTGAAGAATCCTTGAACTACTTCTTATCTGACGTATATCACAATCAGAAGATGGCACAATATAAGAAGATCAAGAAAATTGAAGACAACTGAAGATAAAAGACAAAGTTGAACAAATGAAAGCTGTTGTAGCAGAATTTAAAAAATACTACTTGGATGAATCAGCTTTACCAAAGTTAATTTTATGGAGAAAATGGAAAGAAGGAAGTCATGTAGACTATAACAAGACCTTTTCTAAGGAAGACTCTAAGCCGGAACATGATTATCGTCTACATGACCAAGAGATGAAGTATATTACAGTTACACAAAAAGCACAGAAATGAGCTTAGTCTCTAGTTAATCTTATTTGAACAAAGTGTAACTATTCCAGTTTTTGCGTATTATTGTTTTACATTGTTTTGATCTTTAAGCTTTTCTTTTAGGGAGAGTTTTGGCATCATCAAAAAGGGGGAAATTGTTGGAAATAAAATTTATGTTTTGATGATAATTCATCATAATTACTCAGAATATTATCTTAACCTCATTGATGAAGTGCTGAAGCTAGTTGTTATAGTGAAAAGCTAAAAGATGTCTAGAACTGAATGTATATGTCTTACTAGAGTCTGATATTTGTATAGGTTACATCAGACAAGCACTGTAATAGTTAGTGTGTCGTAAAACTGAAAACTGGAAGTCATTTAGAAAACTTGAAATCGTCAAGATAAACAAACTGACTCAGACTACACCATTATGAAACTGAAGAAAGTAAGTTCACTGAGGGTCACAAATTCAGTTGGTTTATCTAGAATACATAAGAACTGAGGGATCAAACTCAGTTGACGAAGAGCTGAGGGTCACAAACTTAGTTATTGAATATTGAAGAACTGAGGGTTCAAACTCAGTTATGAAGATCACAAGTCGAGACTATAAATTTAGACTTCAGGCAAGATTATGGTGACCTAAACTGACTTTATGGATCTTTTAAGAAGACCTAAGAATCATAAGGACAATGAATTGTTTATGTTGTACTCTGATTAAGTCAACTATAATCAGATGAATACTGGAGTGCTGATATTTGAAGAAAAGTAAAATCTCAGTTAATCCTCCAAGTCAGTCAAGAAACTGACAACTGATAAACACAGTATAAAACTGATCAGGGAACTCAGTTTTATATGTCAGTCATCCAACAAACTAATAGTACAGTCGAACGTTAAAAGGAAGTAATTCTATTGGATGAAATACTGACACATCAGAACGGTCACAAAATATAGCCGTTACAAGATAGACGTTGATACAATTCGAATTTAAATAAGATGAACGTTGGACCTCACACTATAAATAGAGGACTTTGCACCAAAAAGAAAATATAGAATTATCAAGATCAACAACCATTTTGTGCACCAGTCTTAGTTATTCGAATTGCTATCATCTCTGCGCTATAACAAGATCATATCAAGAATTTCTTCAAATGTTCAAGCTACACAGAATTTATCTAGATTCAGACACTTTGAAGAACCACAAACAAGAATTAATTCATTGATTCTCAGCCCAACTTTGATTCAACATCAAAGGTTTAGACTGTGAAGCAAACCGGGAAGGTTTTGCCAAGAACAGTTGTCACAGCAGTCGGGTAGACTGTGTTTGTGGTGGTAGCTAGTGAAGAGGCATACGTAACCCTTCAAGGACCAGTGTTCAAGCAATTGAAGAGCAGCAATTCTACCTGTTCTACAACTGTTTAGATAGTGAATCTAGGATTAGCCAAGGACTATTGTTTAGGACTTTTTGTAACCGCTTACCTCAAGAAGTTCTAGTGGAATTTTCCTCTGCACCACAGGGGAAGAGAGGATTGACAAGATTACACCACCTAGAACCTTTATAATTCTTGTTTACTTACTTTATGCATTTATTTATTTACTTAGCATTTATCTACAGCATTCTGAGATTTTATTGTTATACATCTCACAGCTCACAGACTGTGTTTGTGGTGGTAGCTAGTGAAGCTGCCGGTTGACTTAGTTTTGCTTAAATCAGTTTGACTTAAACTCATCTCAGTCAACTTAACTCCACACAAGTTTCAACTGAACCTTAATTTGTTTTAAATCTAGTTTTTGGTGACAAGTTTATTCACCCCCCCTCTAAACTTGTGTTAGCCTTTCCAAGGGACCAACAATTCCAATGTTCAATCTAATGCAGTCAATGTTTGAAGATCTACTAAAGAAAAGAAGACACCATTCTTCCTAAATCAGTACATATTCAATCAGATATCTCAAACCCCACCTTATCCTTTGGAATTTGCCATCAGTTTACATCAGATTTCTGACAAATACAGATCCTATGTCATGGCAGTAGACAAAATTCAAGAACCAACAACCTATAATCAGGTTGTTCAAAAGAAAGAATTGCATGAATCCATGCAGAAAGAGATTTATGCATTGGTTAGCACCAACACTTGGAAAATAGTAGACCTACCACCAGATATAAAACCCATTGGCTGCAAATAGGTATACAAGGTCAAATATAAGGTTAATGGATCTGTTGAAAGATATAAGGCTAGGTTAGTTGTGAAGTGATATACCCAAACCTATGGCATAGACTATGAGGAAACCTTCTCCCTAGTTGCAAAAATGAATACAGTCGGAGTTTTACTAGCATTAGTAGCTGCAAAAGGCTATCATTTACATCAACATAATGTAAACAATGCATTTTTACATGGTGATCTGACAAAAGAAGTGTATATGAGGTTGCCACTGGGTTTTGAAGCTCAAAAAAGGAAGCTTTGCAAACTCATCACGTCCCTATATGGCCTAAAACAAGAAAGTAGGCAGTGGAACTGTAAATTGATATAAGCGTTTCACAATTTGGGGTATCAGCAAAACAAGCATGATTACAGTCTTTTTACAAAAAAGAATCCAACCTCTTTCATTACTGCACTTGTCTATGTGGATGACATAGTTTAGCTAGTAATGATACGGACCTCATTACTAAATTAAATTCCTACCTGTATGATCTGTTCCAAATAAAAGACCTAGGGGAGCTCAAGTATTTCTTAGGTCTAAAAGTTGCTAGATCTAACAAAGGCATATATGATTGTCAAAGGACGTATGCACTCATTTACTATAGGAAAATGGATTCTAAGGTTGCAACCCTGCCAAGACTTCAATCCAAAGCAAAGTCCATTTGCAGAACGGTGACTCTGATCTTCTACCTGACAACACTATGTGTTGAAGCTTAATTGGAAAACTTCTATACTTAACCATTTCTAGACCAGATCTTTCTTTTGTTGTACATCAATTAAGCCAATTTTTGGCTGCCCCTACAATCAATCACTTACAAGCTGCCAATAGATTACTTAGATACATCGAATTGCCTCAAGCACATGATATTTTCTTTCAACGCAAAATAATCTAAAGCTCACATCATTTACTGATTCAGATTGGGGTGGTTGTCATAACACAGGAAGATCCATAACAGGTGATTGTATGTTATTAGGCCCAGCCTTGGTCTCATGGAAATCCAAAAAATTGCCTAATGTTAGCAGAAGTTCAGCAGAAGCTGAATACAGAGCCATGGCGTTGGGTGTTTGAGAGTTACAATGGCTTCTTTACATCTTACAAGATCTACAAGTATCGGTTTCCACTCATATTCCCATGTTCTGTGACAGTCATAGTGCAATGCACATTGCCCACAACCCATTTTTTCATGAGAGAACAAAAATTATAGAGATTGATTGCCATGTAGTGAGGGAAAAAATGCAATCTGGCCTAGTTAAGCTTCTATCTGTGACAACTCATAACAAACTAGCAGATATCCTCACTAAGGCATTGCATGACCCTGTATACCATCATATTCTGTCCAAGTTATCAGTTTCTACCACCTTTTCTAACCTTAGTCCGGCTTGAGGGGGTGAAATGAATGCTGCGTCACCAGAGTGAAGCATCAGCAGTGATGATGCTGAATAATGCAACACCGATAAATCTGGGTCACGTGTAATCTAAGGATGAGCTGTAAAGGAATCGAACGGCTGTAACTGTGTAAAAGATGGTGTTTTTGGTGTTTTATGGCTGAGTCCAAGAATGTATCTTGGATTGCCTACGTATCCTGTGTAATGTCCAGGAATCAAGCCTTACGTAGTTCCTGGAATGATGTATTTATAGGCACATGTCCTTCTTCTGCCTTAAGTTTAGGGCGGTTAGGTCTATTGACATAAATACCCTTAAATGGGCCTTGCCCTCCCGCCCAAGTAACCTGCTGGGCGGCGGGCCCGAGTGTCTGAACTGGGAGTCTTGGCATCGACTCGAGGCATACCGACATGGGTGATCGAGGTGGGACACTCGCACAATCTGCCTATCATTGCGGTCTTCACTGGTATGCATAGCATTCGATCCGATGTAGGTCATCAGCGTAGACTTTTCCACACACCAGCTGGACCAATCAGATTATTCCACGAGGAGGGGTGAAATCCCGTATCGTCATAAGCCCCCCAGATCGGAGGGAAGCTCATCTCGAATGCTGAGGTCGGATCTGAAAATTTGAATAATCTTTTCGACATTCGATCTTCCTTAGGCGGGAATACAGCTGTCCTTTCTACCCGATGTAGGCTGTAGTAGGATGACGTCACACTGTACTAGCATTAATGAGTGCGAGAAACAAAGCGTTTTATCAGCCCACTACCCTTGATTCTCGCGTTACACACCTTATAACTGCTCCCAAATCGCCCTTTCAAATCATTTAGATGATTTCACAAGCATAAAAGGAGCCCCAGACTCTGCATTCTCTCATTTGCCATTATCTGTCTCTGCTTTATCAGAAAAACACAAGTAAGCCCCAATTCGCTCCAACTCCTCTCAGATTTTTTCTTTTTGCATTTATTTCTTGCATCTTTTCTTAGTTCCATGTCTAGTAGTGAGAGCGATTCTCAAAATAGGGAAGAGATTGCTGCGATAGAAGAAGAATCGGCGGAGGAGACGGTTTCTGAAGTTCCAACTGCTCCTGGTGAAAAAGTCGCCGGAGAAGAAGAAGAAGAGAGGGGAGAAGAAGAGTCGTCCTCTCGACCCGCTGCTAAGCGTCAAACTAGGATGAAAGGCCAAGGGCCATACGGTTGCATATCCAGTCTTTCTCAAGAAAAGGCTAAAACCATTTGTTCTCGAAATGGCATTCCCTACTCATCTGAGCATGTCAAAGTCTCACACGGTCAACACCAGTTCGCCTGTGACCCCCCTGGGTTCTGCGCCATTTACGAGGCGCAGTTGAAGGAGGGACTTCGGTTTCCTTTCGATCCGTCCCTCATTGCAGTCCTCCAACACTACCAGATCTGTGTTACCCAACTTGCTACCAATGGGGTTAGAAGCGTAATGGGCTTTGTGCTGGCGTGTCGAATCGCCAAAATTGAGTTCTCGGTTTGGCTGTTCCGGCAATATTACGCAATTGAAGGCCTACAAGACGCCGGATGGTACACATTCCGGAGGCGCCCTTTGGTATCGGAGTTCGTAAGGAAGGTAACCTCGTCTCAGGGCGAGTGGAAACCGCATTACTTTTTTATCCGACATGGGTTGGTGGATATTGACATCCATACTTGGTATAAAAGGCCGCGGAAATGGCATGATAGGATTGACTCGGACGTCCCCCGTGGGTGTGGGATTATCGAGGGCGTTCATCCCGACATAGCGACTCGAAATCTGCATTCCCTGTATCCATTTGCTGACATCGAAACGGCAGGACCGGGCGCCTATCTGGAACTCGATGAGGACGTTCGAGTTTTGTGTAGGATACTTTTTCGTTCTGTCGAACCGTTATACTTGCATTTTCCTTTTTCAAGATCAACCTATGTTTTTAATGATGTACTAATGCTGATTTATCTCTGTTTGCAGTGGAACACTTTTCAAAGCTGGAGGCTATAGGTAAGATGCCCGATCCTAAAAAGACGGATACCAAGAAAATTCATGAACTGGCCGGTATCAGGTCGAAAAAGCCGGCGTCTGGTGCCACATCTGGGGGTCAGAGGGGGTCGGCCCGATCTTCTACGCTTGTATCGACATCTGATATTTTAAGAGGTCAACCCGACGAGGCTAGGGTGACAGGACAGACTGAAGGAGACCTTGTATCGAGGAAGCGCCAGAAAACAACTGAGGTGCGACATGGGGTCGGGAAGGAGACCCGTAACCTTGCCCCGCCAAACTCCACCGATCCGATCCCTGAGATGAGCATGGCAGAGATGGAGGCCATGACTCTGGAGGAGCTACACGACTTCATTATGAAGGGTCATCGAGCTGTGAGTCTTCTTTTACTTTCCACGTAGTTTCGTGATTTTTTGTCTGTTTTTGACATTAAGTGTGTTCTCCTTTGCAGACTCGACTCGCTACTAAAGTAGCTTTGAATAGAATCGAGTCTCCCTCGGCAGCTCTGGAGGAGCAGAAAGAGACCATTGCTAAACTGACCTCCGACCTCGAGAAGCTGAAGGCCAAGGCCAACAAGTTGGATGATCGGCGCATAAAACTGGAGTCCGATCTATCTAAAGTGCAGAAAGACATATTCGATAGGGAAACCGAGCTAGCGGCGGTGAAGTCGGAGTTGGACCAAACTAGAGCCGAGCTGGCCGCATCTACTAAGGCTCGAGACGATCTTCAACTTGAGGTTGATAGCTTCACGACTCGCTTAGAAGCGGCTAAAAAGGACTTCTTGACGTCGGAGGAGTTCGATAATGACTTGGCGCTACTGATGACTCAGGCCATGAAGGGGGATTTTCGAACGCGCTGGATCAAGTCAAGATGGTCATCCCTGACTTTGAGGTTAAAAGCATTGAGAAGGCATACTTGTATGACCCAGAGGCCATCCCCCGATATGGTCGATATATCACCGACTTCAAGGCTGGCGTGTCTCTTTATGACAAGTATGTGGTCCCTGCTCTGGAGGGAGATGGAGCGGAGAACGACGAGTTGGAAGAACAGGCCGATCCCAACGCCTCCACCTCAAATCAGCCAGCTACTTGATGATTCTCTCTTTGCTGCAAAAAAATTTATTGATCTGTTTTTGAACTCTTTAATTCGATTTGGTTGTATAACTTTGACTTTTTAATTGTCTTGACGTGTATTTCTCCGATTCGACCTCATAGACTTGCATTTTGCGATTTTTCAATTTAAATCTATGCTTTTCCATTGAATGTCTTTTGTCTTTTATTGATCGTTTGTCTAGGGTGTAGTCCTTTTGAACTTAATTCCCTTGCAAATGTTGCCTTGTGGGGTGTAGTCCTTTGGACTTAATTCCCCTGTGGCCCCTCGAAGTGTAGTATGAGTTCATGACTCATGGTACACTTGGATACGAGTCGATCTAGCACTGTACTGCCTCATTGGCTTGACTTGGCTGGTCGGAGCTCGATTCGACTATCTTGCCTCGTCAGGCTTATAAGGACATCGAATTATGAAATCCTTACTCTACTCTCGCACATCGTGGTGCTTATGATCTGGTCGAGCTAGGTATCCATCGTGGGATCTTCCGACCGCCTCGCATCGGGGCTTATTTGAAGGTCGGGAGTGATTTAAGCTCTGTCAGTGACTTGGCTTTATTCACCATTTTGTTCTAACTCCATCGTGTCGATGGGTCGTAGCTCGAAAGTGATATAAGCATTGTCAGTGACTTGGCTTTATTCACTATTTTGTCGAATTCTAGTGTCGATGTCGAATTTTACGCTTTTTCTTCTGCTCCCCTTTTCTTTTTGACATAAGCTTGTAAATTCAGCATTAAAAAAAAAGAAAATTTTCTTGAATATAAAACGTTGAAATCAAATGTCATATCGACTTGTTACAAACAATTAAGAAAGCAAAGTTGCAAATGCCGTAAAGTGAATGCGATTTAAACATAGTATTTTCTCAGGTTGGTGGCGTGCCAAGTTCGAGGTACCGTGCTTCCATCCGACCTACCCAATTGGTACGATCCTTTAGGAAGCACCTTCAGAATTTTATATGGACCATCCCAATTCGGCTCGAGCTTGCCTATTGGGTCCTGTCTGCTGGCCTCATTCTTTCTCAGCACGAGATCCCCCACTTGGAAGTACTTGTACTTCACCCTCGCGTTATAATATTGTGAGATCTTTCTTTTATAATTGGCCATTCGATATGCTGCAACCTCTCTCTTTTCTTCGATATTATCCTTCTCTTGAAGCAGATTATTGGCATTCGTCTCAACGTTATATGCCAAAACTCGAGGTGAGGATAGTCCGATCTCTGCAGGTATCACTGCTTCGCACCCATAAGCCATGGCAAAGGGAGTTTCTTGTGTGGCTGAGTTGGGTGCTATTCGATATGACCATAGAATACTTGGCAACTGAGCTGCCCAATCCCGACCTTCATCTTCTAGTCGCTTTTTCAAACCGAACATGATCTGCCTGTTAGTCTGCTCGACCTGACCATTGGACTGAGGTCGGGCCACTGATGTGGTTCGATGTTCGATCTTAAACTCCTTGAGCCAATCCTGCACTCGGTCATCTAGAAATTGAGTCCCATTATCTGATATCATATACTTTGGAATTCCATACCTGCACAAAATATTCTCCCATAGAAAATTTTTGATGGTCTGGGCCCTGATGTCGGTAAGGGCTTTGGCTTCGACCCACTTTGTGAAATAATCGACCGTGACCACAACATACTTGAAATTACCCGGAGCTCGAGGTACTGGTCCGACTATATCGACCCCCCATTCATCAAACGGTCATACCGATTCGATGGCATTCATCTCCTGTGCCTGTTGGTGTGTTACCACATCATGCACCTGGCAAGCCCTGCATCTCATCACCAATTGGTTGGCGTCCTTTTGCATTGAAGGCCAAAAATAGCCTGCTAGTTTACATTTCCTCGCCAACATTCAAGCTCCGCAATGGTTACCACAAACCCCTCGATGTATCTCTTCAAGTAGGTAAGCCCCCTCATCTTCCGATGCGCATCGCATCCAAGGTGTTACAAATGATTTTCGATAAAGGACATAGTCGAATAGGGCATACCTGAAGGCTTGTAGCCGGATCTTTCTGGCTTGAGACTTGTCAGACGGGAGAATTCCATCCTTCAAGTACAGAGCTATCGGGTCCATCCACGTCGATCCCTGAACCACTGGTTGCACATCGACTTCATTGTAACTCCGCTATACCAACATCTCCCAGAACCTTCTTTTTCAATTTGAAATTCGACGCGAGTTTAGACAACGCGTCGGCCCTCTTGTTCTCGCTGCGTGGTACCTACTCGATGCGAACTATTTTGAATTTCGACATTAACCCCTGAACAACTTTCAGATAACTCTTTATTGATTCTTCCATAGCCTCATACTCACCTCGTATATGGTTTACCACAAGCTGAGAGTTGCTGTATACCAAAAGATTCTCGACCCCCAACTTCGATGCTAGCTTCAAACCCGTGATCATGGCCTCATACTCAGCTTCGTTGTTCGTGGCTTTGAACTCGAATCAAAGTGCGTATGGGAACTCTTCCCCTTTCGGGCTAACCAGCAATAAACCAGCTCCAGCTCCTTCTTTACTCGAGGCACCATCGACGTGGATGGTTGATGAGAGAAAAATACACCCATTAAAATATTGGTCCCCGGCAACGGCGCCAATTTTTTTGATGAGCGAAAAATTCACCCACTAAAAATACATTTATAAAGACTCGCAAAACCGTGGGTAAACTAACTCTCTAACTGGCGAGGATAGCTACAGGAGTACAGGAGTACGAGGTCGTCCCAAGAGAAATGTGGTTGTGAGTACCAAAGCGAACGTGATTCTTAGTCTAGGCGATCAAAGTTTTAAGTGGAGTGTTTATACTAATGCGAAAAATAAATTTTAGCTAACGAGATTAACTAGGTGATTAAAAAGCATAGCCGAGCCATGATCCAACAAAGTTATCTCCCCACGGGAAAAACTTGATAAGGAGTGTGTTTTATCGATTCGGTTCATATGATATTCACGGGAGTCAACTCTTTATTCTTGCGTTAAGATGCGAACTCTCACTTAACCCCCACACTAGGTTTATTAACCCTCCCTTTAGAGAGCTAACTCGCCTAACATGGTTGACCGGAATAAAAAGCCGTTGAAAAACCTCACAAAAACATAATTTTAACGTATCACTTAAGTTGCCAATCTAACGATTAAGACTATGGTTTAGTGATTTTAAAACATGTTTCGCACATATCGTAAAAATAAGAATCTCACTTAGGCATAGTCCGGATCGTCACTTAGATTGTCAATCTAACAATCAGGACTATGATTAGTGATATCCATATCTCACATCTCACCGCAAAATACATTTATAAGCTCGATGTAACCGTGAACAAAGTTGTCAATTTTATTCAAAGCTACTAAAATGATCAAAACGGGTTTTAAAACATGAGTTTATCATACGAACGTTTAATTACGCGCACACAACTCCCATCTCGTCTCCCGAGGGTCAATTTTACCCGTTTTCACATAATTCGGCTATGTTTAGTTTAACTACTCATATTAACGAAAATAACAACGAAAATAACAAAACGAAAGAAAACAAAACGAAAAAGATAACTACAACTATATAGATATACGTATAGATATATATATATATATAGATATATATATAGATATAGATATATATATAATATGCGTATATATATATATATTTATACTAATTGCATAAAATAAAAGAAAGCAATAAAAAGCGGAAACGAAATTATATTAAAACTATAACTAGTCGGGTTATTACACCGACATTATAACGACATATATATTACATATAGGCCCCTCCATAACATAAATAAAAGAAAGAAGAAGGAGAAGAAGAGAAATGGGAGAAGAGAGGGGCATCGTTCTTGATCCTGAAGGCTCTGTATATATAGGCAAAGTTTGAGGCCGGACCGGGCCGGGAAAGAGCCGGACCAGGCCGGGTATCATCATCACAGATGACTCACCATGATTACGGATCCTTCGATTGTGTATTTATTTGTAATAAAACTTCTAAAATTCATATCTTGAGTTGTAGACCTCCAAAAATTATGATTCAAACGTCAAAATTAAGCTCTCGGAAAATTCTTCAACTTTCATGAAGGACACTTCTTCAGAAAACGCCTTTTTGATGGGCCATTCCCATTACGTGTCGTTTTCGGGATTTTCACTGATACGAATCGATTAGCCACTTGACCACCATTTGAGTTGTAGAAGTCCGATTGACTTGATTCAAAATCCATTGGAAAGCTTTCTTGAAGATATACAACTTTTATTAAGGAAACTTCTTCAGAAAATGTCGTTTTGATGAGCCATTCGTATTACGAAGATATTTCGGGATTTTTACTAATCCGAATCGGTTAGTCACTTGACTACTATTTGAGTTGTAGACCTCCAATTGACGTGATTCAAAGTGCGTTGGAAACCTTATGTGAAGATCTACAACTTTCATTAAGAAGTCATCCCCTGAAAATGCCTATAAGCTGGGTCAAATCTCCGTCGAAACAGGTTTTGGTTTTAAGTATGTAAGATAATTTGATCCATTTGAACTCGTAAGCTTGTGGCATCTTCTTCTAATCCTCTAAACACATCTTTTAGACTCAAAACATGTCGTTACGTGGAATCTTGGTCAATGTATAATCCTGCAATGAACCACCAAAATACCAAACGTAAATCCGACACGACACTCCGGTTACTAAACCGGTACAAAAACTAGTAAAAACACGATAAAAATACGATATTTTATATAATAACTACTACTAACATATTTAGATGAAACATAGGAATTAATGAATCGAACTGATATAAAAATACTCAAAATGATATCAGAAACGGGTTGAAAAGTTATAAAAATAACGGTGAATTTTTCCGTTATCAATGGTCCATTGTTCTTCTGTTGACTGATTTTCTTGCTCCAATTGAATCGATAACCCTTCGGCTAGGAAGTCTACTAGAGCTTGTCCTGTGAATCCAAATAGAGGGGTAGATAATGGCACTATATCTTCATCTTTCAATCTCATGGCTTTGAAGGCCGAGTAATAAAGGATGTTAACGGCGCTCCCACTGTCGACGCAGACTCTCTTCACCCGACCTCGACTTATTACCGCTTCTATTACCAACCCTTCGCTATGACTGTGCGAACTCGGGATGTCATCCTTGGGTCCATAACCCACTTCCGTTGTGAACCTCAATTTCTTCGACTCTCTCGATCGGTCCGAAGACTGTCGACTCGACCTAGATCGATCAGACCCATGCTCTGCCACAATTGTGTTGACGTCGTATCCGATGCGGTTATCCCCGTGAGGGTCCCGATTCAAATCTTCCCGACGATCATCCCGTCGGTTATCCCTGTAGGTCGGCTCAGTTGATCTATCCCGTCGCCTCTGATTGTCTCGACGCGGCGATCGATCCTTCTTCCCGTTATAACTCTTTCTTTTATACTCACGACGACCCTTGGGTTCGTCCTTTTCCGATCTGTCGATCACTTCATCCAATCGACCCTCTTGGATACAGGCATCGATATCTATTTTCAAATCAAAACATTCCTCTGTGTCATGCCCCACATCCCTGTGATAATCACAATACTTGTGGGTATTCTTTCTCTTCTCAGGGTCCTTGGACATTGGCTTGGGTGTTCGAGTTATATTCTTCTTAATCATAATAGCCAGCACTTCTCCACGTGATCGGTTCAGAGGGATAAAATCACGCTCTTTTAGATTCCCTTTCTTCCCGAGACGATCTGTGATTGGAGCTGTTAATCGATCAAACACGTTAGATTTCCCATCATCGTTTCGACCCTTTGGCTGTCCCTTGGACTGGCCTCGGGTGTCATTCCTTGAATTAAGGCCAAGTGAAATGGTGTGCAGACGCACTGCCTCTTCACCTTGGCAGAACTTATGAACTATGTTTACACATTCGTCCATATCATTTGGCATCTTCTTGGAGAGCTTGTCGTACAGTTTCATATAACGCAGACCTCCAACAAAGGCATTAACCTGCAGCGCATCGCTGGCGTTATGCACTTTCATGGCCTCGAGGTTGAAACGCCTTATAAAATCAATGGTCGACTCCCCTTTCTCTTGCTTGATATTCATGAGGTGGGTGGCACTGAGATGGAACTTCTTGTTTCCAATGAAGGCATCTCGAAATTTCTGGCCTAACTGTAAAAAACTTGAGATCGACCCGGGACGCAGTTTGTGGAACCACTCTCGAGCTCGACCTGTGAGCAACGTGTCGAAGGCACGACACTTCATGGCATCGTTTGCGTTTCTCAACCTCATCAATGATATGTATCGGTACAAATGATCCTCCGGGTCTGTGGTTCCGTCATAGGGTTCCATTTTCGGTGGCTTAAACGACTCTGGCATCGTATATATCATGATTTCTGGGCTAAAAGGTGACTCGAGCCATTCTGTCATCGGCTCTTTCCCTACGATACGGTTGAACTCGTTTCGGATGCTCTCTTCGACCTGTTGCTGCTGCTTTTCATTTTCTGGGCGCTTCCTGGTTATGCTGACTTCCACTTCATCCTCATGCTCCTTTCGAGGATTCACTGGCCTCTTTCCTCTGGCATTCTCACGCTCCTTTCGACCTGGTGGGTCTAACGGGAGTTCGTCTGGGGCATTACAAATTCCCTTACCTATGAATGCCGACGCCACCACTCTTTTCAGGGCGTCTTCATCTAAAGACGCCAAGTGGTCCGCCATGTCCTGTAACTGCGGTGGAAGTGGAGGTCTTGATTGCTCTGCAACTACAGGTACAGATCCGGTGGGTACTTCTTGGACTTGGACCCCCATGGGATCAATATCTGTGTGTTCTTCGATCTGCGGATTCTTACTACTCGTCGGTTTCTTTCTTGCTGCTGGAGCCATTGCGATAACTTTTCCAACTCACCCGTAGAAGGCCCTCCTTCTAGCGCCAATTGATGATGCTGAATAATGCAACACCGATAAATCTGGGCCACGTGTAATCTAAGGATGAGCTGTAAAGGAATCGAACGGCTGTAACTGTGTAAAAGATGGTGTTTTTGGTGTTTTATGGCTGAGTCCAAGAATGTATCTTGGATTGCCTACGTATCCTATGTAATGTCCAGGAATCAAGCCTTACGTAGTTCCTGGAATGATGTATTTATAGGCACATGTCCTTCTTCTGCCCTAAGTTTAGGGCGGTTGGGTCTATTGACATAAATACCCTTAAATGGGCCTTGCCCTCCCACCCAAGTAACCTGCTGGGCGGCGGTCCCCAGTGTCTGAACTGGGAGTCTTGGCATCGACTCGAGGCATACCGACATGGGTGATCGAGGTGGGACACTCGCACAATCTGCCTGTCATTGCGGTCTTCACTGGTATGCATAGCATTCGATCCGATGTGGGTCATCAGCGTAGACTTTTCCACACGCCAGCTGGACCAATCAGATTATTCCACGAGGAGGGGTGAAATTCCGTATCGTCAAGCAGCTTGAAGTATCAGCAGCAACACAAAGCAAATATAGTTTCAATGGGGCATTTTCACAAACACCTTCAACCGAAAACGATTGAAGGTAGTTATTTTAATTTAAGTTAGTTGTAACTGTTTCTTTTAGGAATTAGCTCGATCATTCTACTATATATAAGTGTAATCGAAGCTCTGTAAACTTAATTTTAGTTTTATGAATAAAATCAACACTTCCCGTTTTTCTTCTTTTTTAATTTCTTGTTGCTTATTCTTCAAGTTCATAGGTGATGAACTTGTAAATTCTTCACAATTAGTTAAATTAGTGAAATTTTCACTCTCATATAAATCTAAGACATAAATAT
Organism: Gentiana straminea; assembly: GCA_036785695.1. Lineage (NCBI taxonomy): Eukaryota > Viridiplantae > Streptophyta > Magnoliopsida > Gentianales > Gentianaceae > Gentiana > Gentiana straminea. The sequence goes on from JAVUPR010000398.1 coordinate 7,008,622, forward strand.
CTTATCAGCTCGGGTTAGCCGGTGGCAGATCTACATACAACTAAGAGGGGCCCCCTTGATCTGAACAAATATATGTAGTATGCATTTACCCCCACCCCCCCCCCCCCCCCCCCCTCTCTTATTTTCCTTTAGAAATTTTATTCCCCTTCCCCCCTTTACCCGAGATTCTACTTCCACCATTTAGCGCCTTTAGAATTTTTACTGCCCTCCCTTAATTACCTTTACCCGAGATCTTACGTCCGACACTTAACCCTTTTAGGTCAAGATGATGATGGTCTAAGCAGTTAACCGGATTTTTTATAACTTAATTAGAGCTATTAAAATAAGTTTGGGGCAGTACAAATTTGTATTCAGAGCCGACTACGAGACAGGAGCAAGTGCCACACCGTGAGAGACGGTAGGATCCACCTCTCAAATCCTCTTGTATAGGGATGAGTATGGGAACAGACCTGGCCAAGTCTTGTGGTGAGATTTGTTGTTTTGTGAATTGTTGTCTTGTGAAAGAAGAAATTTCAGATCATGTTCCAGGAAGTTATCAGGAAAGCCAAAATAAATTGACTCAAAAGGCTTATATATACACCACACAATTTCCAATCAATCAAATTCTCCAAGTCTTTGATATATATATGCTTCTTCATCCCACCTTCTGCAAACCCTTTTTTCCTATGTCTGACTCTAATTTCCTTCCACGAGGCCTTAATAATCTTAATCACTCTGTAAACCCTAAAAATTATGATCTGAACCACATAATGAACAACTGTTCCAATCATTTTACCAGTTTTGAACTTTGTGAGTGCATTTCTGCTTTGGAAGCTCAGCGTTTTAATGAATCCTCAAATTCTAGCCTCACATCATCAGCTACAGCTAGCTCCAAAACTAGGATGCAAGTAAATAATAATAAGTTAGTCAGCCATATTAATAGATATTTCTTTTCTTTCAATATTTGTAGCATCAGCAGCAATTTTAATAAAGCTCTTTGTAGCATTAGTCAGCCTATTTGTTTATTTTTATTTTTATTTTTAATTTTCTACTTTTGGTATATGTTTTTAATAGCAGATGCAAGACAGGAATCAAGAAAACTATGAAAGCAGATGGGCATAGTATTGCTTTGAGGACAAGAACACATCTGGATAATTTGGACGACGGATTCAAATGGAGAAAGTACGGGAAGAAGCCAGTGAAAACTAATCCAAACCCTAGGTAAATAATGTACTTATTACATGTTACCTTAATTTAATGTATTGTTTGTTAATATTGTGTGCAATTTATAGGATGTGCTTTTGACAAGTTTAATAAATGGCATGGTGACATGCTTGCTGTTCATGAACTGAAAGTGAATCTTCAATAGCATATCTTTTCATCATCTATTGTGTATTCTATAATCCTAGTGTAACATCCAATTAAAATGTTAACCAACCACAACCAATTACACAACATGAATCTAAACCAATGATTATTATATTATGTACATTATATATTGAATGATCTACCTCTGATCACTAGAATCAATAGTGTAAATTAATGTAAATTGTGATTAGATGTGCCAAATAAGTTGGGGTTATAGCATTAATTGCACAAATTCCTTAGAGAATCCCAACTCATACATGATGTGTAGCAATTAAGTTTAGGGATGTAATATTCGATTTTACTTAGTGGATTTTCACCATACCCTAATCGTTACGCTATGATGTATTAATATTAGGTATGGATTTGATTTATGAAAGCCCGACTTAGGTATGATAGGATATGGATATCAATTTTCCACTCATTCTATACCCGCCGACCCACTATATATTACCTATATAAAAAGAACACACCCATATGGCCTTCCTTCTCAAGATGATAAAGAGAATAAAAAAAACACAAAAATGGACATTTAGTCAAATAAATAAAATATTTTACTAAACTCATTAACTATAGCAATCAAAGGAAGACGAGCAAACATTTGAATAGTTGTTCAAAATGTAAAGATAATGATGCTGGTGGCCAGAGAATTTCATCATGTTTATTAGTTGTAAAAATATGAAGTGAACTTCATTTTAGTTAGAGGTAGAGCAATATTTGAATGATGATGTTTTTCCACTATCTCTTAATTTTGGTATTCTTGAATGATTAAAATCAAATGAAATCAAGTCACATCACTACAGCTTTAGTTATGTTCATAACTTCTATGGCTTCGAACCAACTTTTAGATTGAAAGGTGTGTAGAATATTTATTGCGGTGGTAACTGATTTGGCTAGAAGATTGTTTTCATGTCCTATATTTTATGATTTAAAATTGTCTTACGATTCGATTTTATTTAAAGGGCCCTGTTGACAACATAAAAATATTTTGAGCACCACTCACACAAAGAAATTTTATATGATTTGTTTTCAAGAGAAAAAATGCCCCTCATACGGGTAATTTTGACACCGGTGATGTTAATTTATATAATGAACATCAATTAGTGTCAGTGGCGGACGCAGTATTTCGGGTAAGGGATGCAATAATATTTTTAAAGGTAAATAAGAAAATTAGGAAGTCGGGGCAAACTAAATTGATACTACATATATTACTTTATTTTTTTCGGATCGGACGAGGGGATTCCCCTCTTAGTTGTCTGTGATTGGTGTGATGTTTTTGCTACCAAGAAAACTTTTTTTGTGTTTGCATGATCATGTAGTAAAAAAAAAGATAATAATAATCAAATTAAACGGCGTAAGAAGCATATTTTTAGGGTCAACACAACACATTTCTTTTTGGGATCCTTTAAAGGTATCGTAATAAATTTCCCATTGCTCTTAAGGCACCCCGTATATGCATATTTTTAACCCTTGTTGTGTTGCTTTAGGTAGAATCAGTGTGGTGCCTTAAAAGACTCCCTTCTTCATTGCATGCAATTTAATACTTCATTGTGTATGGAAAATTAAAAAAAAAATCATGGATATCCAATGATACGTAAATATATCCACATTTAAAGGATAAGAATTATTTTTCGATAAAGATAATAGGTAAGGTATTGATGGAAGAAAATTTATAATCAGGAGGGTATTAATATTGACAATACCCATACCCATTGTCATCTCATCTTGAATAAAACCACATCCTGCAAAATACTGCATCCGTTTCAAGATACAAGTCTTTTTGAGTGTTTTCATATGGGTTAGAAAATTGGTTGAATCCTAAATTTTAAGAAGAAATTATAAAAATATCATCTCACTATTATCAATGCAATAGTTACAAAATAATAAAAATAGTTGAATGGTTGATAAATTATAGGTAAGATACATTAAAAGAACAATAAATTTTTCATTGATAATCTAAAATGATGATTTATATTCTAGGTAAAAAGAAAAGAGTTTAGTAATTTATGTTCTGGGATGAAAAAAATATATTTTATATGTTGTTGTTAGTGGACCCAATGAGGCGTTAAATGCATTGTGACATTAGTCCCTTGGAAACTAGATTTGCAATCAAGTGTTGTGGACATATTTTGAGTGTTGTCGGTTTTTGTCACATTGTTATCAAATGGTCATGAAAGAATGATAGAATGGACCCAAGGAATCCACTGATAATGTATTATGTAAGATTTCTATATCTTACTGTAAAATATTTATTCAACAACAAAATAATCAAAATAAATATATTAATTGATGAGGTAATAAGTGAGGATGAACTTTATGGATCTCTATTTGTAAAAATATATATTATTCTATATTTTATGTTTTTTTTAATCATATATTTTATGTGAAAGATGCTTAAATAATCAAAATTATTAATCATTAATTTTGAATTACTAATCAATTAGGTTATGCATCAATTTTTCTCTAAAAAAAGGTTATGCATCCGTTAATGACTAAATCATTTGGATGCGAGAATACACGAAAAAAATATGGTCCAAAAAAATTGATAATAATTTTAGTGGGACTGGCAAATAGTGTGTGGTTTCGAGTATATATTTTTTTTTGGAAGTTCTTGCGTCGTTACTCCCTAATGTGGAGTAACATATGGACTCAATATGGACCACACAGTTTCATTCTGCACTAAAACTGTGTTGTCCAAATTGAGTCACATACGTTACTCCACGTTAGGTTAGGGAGTAACCATGTAAGAATTTCACGGTGGGGGGAGGGGTGGTTCATAGCATGCGTAATCCATTGCAGAATCATATTTTTTGGACTAGTGAAGAAGAACACTATATTCCAGTGAACATTTTCCTGAAGCAATTACATCATAGTAGCCGCGGGACTAGTCGTAGCATATATTCTAGGCACCTGTCTTGATGATACATCCGATTCTAGTCAAAATGATACTGAACATAAGTTTGTTACATGGACTACAATGACATGACACCAATAACGAACTAGTGTCATTCGCTCACTGACACTTGTCATTCTCTAATTGGTTGTTAGTTATATCTATATTATCCCCCTCAAACATGGTGTCAATCCGTAAAGATGTACAGCACTAGGAGAGGAAATATGAGATATTTAACTCGCACAATCATGTGTCTAGATTCTTCTAAACTAGATGAATTCTTTGTCTGGGAAACGAAGAGTGCCATGATTATGTAATGGTTGATAAATTTTATGGAATCAGACATAGATCATGCATATCTCTTTTGTTCTACTGCTAAAGAGATATGGGAAGGAGGGGCATCAACTTATTTAAATCTGGGCAACCTTGCTCAGGCCTTTGTTGTCAGATCTAAGCTCATAAACATCAAACATGGGGCTAAGGATGTAACTAAGTATACCAATCATCTAAAGTCACTATGGCAGGAACTTGACCAGCTTAAAACAATTAACTGGAACTGCTCTACTGATGGAGCCAAATACAAATAGGCTCTGGATGAAGACAGAGTATATGAGTTTCTTGGGGATTTAAACCCTGAATATGATCCTGCAAGAGAGATGATTCTATCCCAAAGTCCTTTTTCCCAATATAATGGAAGCATTTGGTTATATCAAAAATGAAGTGAGCAGGAGAACAACACTGAATCACACATTTGCTGCTCCTGTCAACAATCATATTGCTCTTGTTGCTGGACTCAATCCTATAAATGAGGCTGCCATGATTGAAAAGGTCAATCAATATATTTTGCAACTACACAATAGGAAAGGGCACACCAAAGACAAGTGTAGGAATTTGCATGAGAGACCCTCCAAATTTCCTGATCAGAATCAAAAGAGAAGTGGATCAAAACAGACGTGATATTGATCATGAACACTCTTCAAAGTTGGAAGTAGACAACTCTATTTCAATGGAATAACTGAATCTTCTAAGACATCTGCTGGGAAATTATAGTAAAAAAATCGATTTCAACTAGTTTTTTGAAGTTCATAAATGCAGATAAAGCATCGGATTTCACTATAAGTGGATATACACAAGTATATCTTGAATGGTCATCAACAAAATGTATATAGTAAAGATAACCTTCAACTGATGTCATGGGAGAAGGGCCATAGAGATAAGTATGAATAAGGTCAAGACATTTAGATGCATTAAATTCAGATGTATTATAGGGTAAAAAGCGACTATTCCCAAATTGACCTGATTCACAAAAAATTAAACTTGTTTTTGTGGACACCTTACAATGACTCGGATTTTAACTCAACACATGTTTGGCTGGGTGGCCTAACCTCATGTGCCATGCACTAGGATCTTTGTCAAACATTAACATAATCTAAAATAGACTTATTCAATGACTCGTCCTTAGACTTAACAACATTCAGACTGGATTAACCATCATTAGACTTGATTTAAGACTGGATTGATGGAAGACTTGGAGTGAAGGGAGGTCCGGCTGTCTTGATTTATATGGTCAGATGGAGTAGGATCTCTCAATGAGGTGACATGTTAAAAGGGTGTTCCTTGCAGTTTTGTCCTTCGTAAGACATGTTGAAGAGTAAAAAACAACAATGACTGAGTTATATTGGGTTAATTTAGAAATATTAATCAAATTATTTGTCATTAGAGGAACATGTTGCATTGATAAAAGATATAGAGGAGATGATTGAAATGGAAAACTAAATGAACCTATGTGCAAAATATTTAACTAATCATTATTGCCTACTGTTAAAAACTCGTTACTAGTGTATCCTGAGCTCAGAGGCATATTGTTTACATTAGAAGTAATGTGATCATTGTCTCCACTAACCAAGTACCAATAAAGATATCCACTGACCGTCGTGAGGCAGTGTATGAAAGGATCTCTCTTGATGAGGATGAATCTACAAGAGTAAAACCCCTTTCAAATCTAAGCCAACAAACACCAGATGTGTGTCCCGACTTGCAACATAGTATACACGCTATTCTGTTTCACATATTTGCCCTACCACATCTTTCTCTTGCACCTATTTCTTTGAAGTTTCCATTTTCACCACCCCTGTCAACGTTGATTGTTTGAAGCTGACTAGTGTTATTTCCTTGAGGTCTAGGAATTGACTTATCAATTTGAGCCACGTGGTTCAACCTTGCAAGAAGTCTATCGTATGTGATCAATTGGGACTGGACTTATTGACAAGAAAGGCTTTCAATTATGGCAATTATGCTTCATATTCCTTGTCAAGACCTTTCAGGGTGGCCAAAATCAGCTCAGAGTAAGTGATTGGATATCCAACAACCATCATATTGTCAAAGTATCATTTCATTAGGGATAAATAATCAACCATACACTTAAAACATTTCTCGGCTTTGGTTGGATCTCCCATGTACTCAAGCATTCTTGCTTCAGAGTGACTATTGAACAGAGCTCCAAGATTCCTCCATATCTCTTGTGTTGTGGTACTTCCAACCATTTCAACAATAGCCTGCTGAGTCATCGAACCTAACATACATCTCATCAAGAATAAATCCATTGTCTGTCATTCTTCCTAATCAGGGTTACTTTGGGAAGAAGAGTGCACAAATTCCGAGGGTTTAGGTTTGGTGCCAAACAAGTGATGATCCAACTTGTGTCCTATTATAGTAGGAAGAATGCTATATCGCCAAAGCAAGTATTTATGTCTAGAAAGTTTAAACATACATCTTTGAGCCAATGACCAGTAAAGGGTGCTATTGCAGAAGATGTAAACATGGAAGATTCTAATTGGAGTGTTTTAATTTGTTTGAGTCAGAAATGGAGCATTGGTAGTGAGAGTTGGCAGAAAAAGTCATGTGAGATCCAAACATAAATGAGGGAAAGGGTGGCAGCTCAAATATGTTGAGAATTGGAGAAGAAAACATTGCATGTGATGTCTCAAGGCTCATGGTTGCTGCATTTGCAGCTGAAAGTTCATGTGGCTAAGATTGAGCAGCCATTGCAGCTCCGATATATGTTGCTTGAATTCCGTACTTCAACACCGGCTGAAATTATGATGGCATGGCATTTCCTTCTCCGGTCATGCCAGATGACGTTCCAGGATCACTCGTGATGTTGATCTTAACAATCTCTTATACCAAGTTATAGATTCATATTTTTGGTCTACTGAAGAAGGACACGTACTATAATGGAAAGAACATTTTCCTGAATACTATGCAATTACATCACATTAGCAGTAGCAGTAGCATTTATTCTAGGCACCTATCTTGATGATACAACCGAGTCTACTCCATCCTGCACGCGTATTCCATATTCGATATGTATCGGATACCGATACTCGACGGATACACCAATGGATACGTATTTGGGGCGAATTGTAATTTTAAAATTTGGATACTTTACCAGATACACGTATCTTGACTACAGATACTTTTATCCGAAGAATATGATGCATAAAGAAAGAGCTTGAACCTTAATATGTGTGTATGTACATATATATATACATACATATACATATCTATAAATACTTACATACATATACATATATATATATATATATATATATATATATATATATATATATATATATATATATATATATATATATATATATATATACATATACATATATATATATATATATATATACATATATATATATACATACATATATATATATATATATATATTAACATACATATATATATTCATACATAGATATATATATATATATATATATATATATATATATATATATATATATATATATATATATTAACATACATATGTATATATTCATACATAGATATATATAATATATATATATATATATATATATATATATATATATATATATTCATATATAATCATACATAGATATATATAACATATATATATATATATATATATATATATATATATATATATATATATATATGTGTGTGTGTGTGTGTGTGTAATATCACTTTATTTTATTATTTACAATTTAGTTCTTATATTTTTATTATTTACAAATACACCCCGTATCCGTATCCTATATTTTCGTAAAATCATGTATTCACATATCTCGTATCCACGTATCCGTATCCGTGTATCCTAGTCTAAGGATAAGTTTGCTACAATAAGTACAATGGCATATATATATATAACACTAATAACAAACTAATACTACTCCCTCCGTCCCAATTTATTTGGGACTTATTCCTTTTATGGATGTCCCAAAATAAATCCCATAACTAATATATAGACTTAAAATTGCTTCTTAAATGTCAAAAATACCTACACATAAGCATTTACTGAAAAAATGTAAGAACAATATATAAGGGATGTAATTTTAAACTAGTCATGTATTAAATGAGTAGACAATGTAATAAATGATGTTTTCTTAAATTTTATGAGTTTCAAAAAGTCTCAAAGAAATTAGGACGGAGGGAGTATATCATTGACCCTTGTCATTCTCTTATTTTGTTGTTGGATATATCTCTATTAGAAGTTGATAAAGTATTATTTAAAGGGGTAATGAGGGAGAATGAGACAAACATTTCATCAATTAGGGAGAATGACAGATTTTTAAAACTTTTGCATAAATGACAAAACTATTTTTTTTATTTCATTATTTTTCAGGCGCCATTTCCCTAAAAAAAAAAACAAAAAAAAACCCAACACACTTTATCTCTCATCCATCTTTTTTAAATACTAATATCATTCAATCTACAACTCTATATTTGAAAATTCTTTCTCCAATTTTTTTATTTTTTCATGCTCTTTATTTTGATACAACATTCAACATATTCCGAAGTGGTTTCAGAAAATCCGCTATCGAGATTCACTATTGTACGACTGATTTTCAGGATTCACTGGGGGGATCCACTGCGTGAATTTCGACAGTGAACCAAATCTCAAAATGTAGAGCATCAAAAAATAAAAAATTCAGTGAAATTTTTATCGCGTTTGGATCTCTAGATCAAAAGATATTAGTGTTTCAAAATGAAGGAGGAAAGAGAAAAAAAAAAGAAAAAGAAAAAACTAGTACAGGGACGCGTCGGCGGATTTTATTTATTTATTTTTTTTGGTTTTTTCCTTCAGGCTATAAAAAAATATAAAATTTGTCATTCTCACTATAAAAAATGTATGTCTGTCCTGTTACTTAAAATATTTCAAAAGTTGTCATTATCTCTAATTCTCCATATTTAAAGCAGACATTACTACAAATGCTCAAGTGAAAGATGTCAAGTGAAGAAAACAGTGGAAAGGGATGGGGAAGATTCAAGTTGTTTGCTCATAACATATAAAGGAAGGCACAACCACAAAAGCCCTTGCATTACATATCATGAGAAGGAGCCACCATTTGACTTTTCCACTACAGCTACATTATTGCAACAGCCATCAAAGCTTTTGATGAAGTCCTCTAGCTTCTAGCAATTATATATGATAATTGACTGTTTTTTTTATAGTTAATCTAATTATGTAGAAAAATTGGAAATAATAGTTATGCATTTAATTGAACTGTGCGTAATAAGCGTTACACTGCTCGCTTTTTTGATTTAAAAAATTTTATTGGTTTTTTTTTTTTTGAGGGAAAAGAGAATTTTTTTATTGTTTCAAATCAGCAGAGCGTGCTAAAAGAACATTGGAAGGCGACCTCGTGTCCCATTGTTTGAGACCGATAAAAGATAAGTCTTCCTTAGCCAGAAGATGTGCTAGGAGGTTGCGCTCTCTATTGACAAAAGGAGGAACAAAAATTGACAAATGCAGGATTAAGAACTTTACAATTATGGATAATAGAGCATAAGTGAGATAAATCCTCCTCATGCGACAATAGTTTTTTTGTGGACCGTCCGCGAATCACTTTCAAATATGACATTGAAGTAACCCCATGTGATTGCAAGGATCATAGCTTGGTGAATGGTTAAGGCTTAAGCTATGACGACATCAAAACCTCCGACGAGTTTTTGAGAGAAGCCGCGGAGGATATTACCCGAGCTCTTTCTGACCAAGCCTCCAATTGCTACCTCAGACCGTTTCACTGCAGCATCCACATTGAATTTTACCGAATTTTCCCTTGGTGGCTCCCACAACTTCTTGACACTCGGCGGTTTAGGAATAGATGCCCTCATTGAGTGAATTTGTATGTGACTCCGTGCTTCAATATATTCGCATTAGAATCTTCGCCGAGTTAGGCTCACATTTCTCATAGATCAAAGCGCACCTACTTTTCTCGATCAACCAAAATGTATACATAAAAAGATAGATGAAGATGATTAAGATAATGTTTTCATTGATTACTAGAGGATCATGTCCTTACACCATATATACCAAAACATAGATAATAGGAATATAACAACCTTACTATCTAGATGACAAGTGTCCATTTAGGTGTCACACAATAACACACTAGACCCTCACACAAACATAAATATAAGATTAATCCTTATATTCTAATAGGTATTGATAAATTTGGCTCCCGATTCCTTAGGTTCCTTTTTCAGCAATAATTCAAGGAGATCAAGGTTAGAGTGGAAAGACAAATTAACTCCTCTAAAAGTGGCCATCCGGATATAAAGACCAAACCGATTTAGCTCTGTGACAATCAAAAAGCAATGCCGCGTCGTTTCTTGAGGTTTTTTTTTTATTTTTTATTTTGCAATCAAGGCAACTAAGCAATTGTATTGATTATTTGATCCAACTTCCTGCTGGTCCATTTTCAGTTTCCCAGACAAATAATTCATCTGGATTAGAAGAATCTAGACGCATGATTGTGCGAGTTAAATATCTGAATCTTCTAAGACTGCTGCTGGGAAATTGTAGTAAAAAATCATAAATGCAGATAAAGCATCATATTTCACTATAAGTGGATATACTCAAGTATATCTTGAATGCTCATCAAAAAAATGTATATAGTAAAGATACCTTCAACTGATGTCATGGGAGAAGGTCCATAGAGATAAGTATGAATAAGTTCAAGACATTTAGATGCATTACATTCAGAAGTATTATAGGGCAAAAAGCGACTATTCCCAAATTGACCTGATTCACAAAAAACTAAACTTGTTTTTGGGGACACCTTACAATGACTCAGATTTTAACTCAACACATGTTTGGCTGGGTGGCTTAACCTCATGTGCCATGCACTTGGATCTTTGTCAACATTAACATAATCACCATTGCCTACTGTTAAAGACTCGTTACTAGTGTATCCTGAGCTCAGAGGCATATTGTTTACATTAGAAGTAATGTGATCAGTGTCCCCACTATCCAAGTACCAAGAAAAATATCCACTGACCATGGTGAGGCAATGTATGAAAGGATCTCTCTTGATGAGGATGAATCTACAAGAGTAAAGCCCTGTGCAAATCTAAGCCAACAAACACCAAATGTGTGTCCCGACTTGCAACATAGTATACACGCTTCTGTTTCATATATTTTCCCTACCACATCTTCCTCTTGCACCTATTGCTTTGAAGTTTCCATTTTCACCACCCCAACCAATGTTGCAAAAGTCTCTCGTATGTGATCAATTGATACTGGACTTATTGCCAAGACAAGATTTCAATTATGGCAATTATGCTTCATATTCCTTGTCAAGACTTCTCAAGGTGGCAAAAATCAGCTCAGACTAAGTGATTGGATATCCAACAACCATCATATTGTCAAAGTATCCTTTCATTGAGGATAAATAGTCAACCATACACATAGAACATTTATCCACTTTGGTTGCATCTCCCATGTACTCAAGAATTCTTGCTTCAGAGTGACTATTGAACAGAGCTCCAAGATTCCTCCAGATCTCTTGTGTTGTGGTACTTCCAACCATTTCAGCAATAGCCCGCTGAGTCATCGAACCTAACATACATCTCATCAAGAATAAATCCAATGACTTCCATTCTTCCCAATCAGGGTTACATTGGGAAGAATAGTGCACAAATTCTGAGGGTTCAGGTTTGGTGCCAAACAAGTGATGATCCAACTTGTGTCCTCTTACAGTAGGAAGAATGCTATATCTCCAAAGCAAGTATTTATGTCTAGAAAGTTTGAACATACATCTTTGAGTATTGTTGGTCCCTTGGAAAGGCTAGCACAAGTTTAAAGGGAGGGGGTGAATAAACTTGTCACCAAAAACTAGATTATTTAACAATTAAGGTTCAGTTAAAACTTGTGTGGAGTTAAGTTGGCAAAGCTGAGTTTAAGTCGAAGCTGACTTATAACAAAACTGAGTCAACCGGCAGCGGATATAATTCTTGCCTTTTTCTGGATCTTGTTATTCTATATGAAAGCTGAGTGTGCTAAACTGAATTCTGGTGAATGTCAGTTTGTGAGCGGTGATTTTGTGTAACAATTTGTTCTGAGTATGCTGTAAAAACAATAATAAATGCTATAATAGTAAATAATGCGTAAAGTAAATAAGACAAGAGTTATAGAGGTTCCAGGTGGTGTAATCTTGTCAGTCGTCTCTTCCCCCGTGGTGTAGGAGGAAAATTTCACTAGAACTTCTTGAGGTGAGCTGTTACAAAAAGTTTTAAACAATAGTCATTGACTAATCCTAGCTTCACTATCTAAACAATCAAAGAACAGGTTGGATTGCTGCTCATCAAATGCTTGAGCCACTGGTCCTTGAAGGGTTACGTATGCCTCTTCACCAACTACCACCACAAACACAGTCTACCCGACTGCTGATACAACTGTCCTTGGAAAATCCTTCACCGGATTGCTTCATAGTCTTAACCTTTGATTAAGAATCAAAGTTGGGCTGAGAATCAATAAATTGATTCTTGTTTGTGGTTCTTCAAAGTGCCTGATTCTTGATAAATTTTGTGTAGTTTGAACACTTGAAGAAATTCTTGATTGATCTTGTAGGGCGCAGATAATAGCAATTCGAATGAACTAGACTTTTGCACAAAAATGCTTGCAATCTCGTTAATTCTTGTGTTTGATCATTGGTGCAAAGTCCTCTATTTATAGTGTAAGGTCCAACGTTCATATTGCTTGAATTCGAATTGTATCAACGTCTAACTTGTAACGGCTATATTTAGAGACCGTTCTGTCTTGTCAGTATTTCATCCAATTGGGTTGCTTCATTGCCAACGTTCGAATGTACTATCGGTTTATTGGATGACTGACTGGGAAACTGAGTATCCTGATCAGTTTCATGCTGAGTTTGTCAGTTATCAGTTTCTTAACCGACTTAGAGCATTAATTGAGATTTTACTCTTCTTAATAAATCAGTACTCTAATTTTTCATCTGATTCTAATTGACTTAACCAGAGTACACCATAAGCATAGATCATCTAAGAGTTCATTGACCTTATGACTCTTAGGTCTTCATACAAGATCCATAAAGTCAGTTTAGGTCACCACAAACTTGCCTGAATTCTAACTTTACAGTCTCGGCTTACATAACTGAGTTTGAGCCCTCAATTCTTCAATCTTCCTTAACTGAGTCTGTGACCCTCAGTTCTTCAAATACTGAGTTTGTTCCCTCAGCCTTCAGTTCTAGATAAGTCAACCAATTCTGTGTCCCTCAAAGCAAACTTACCTTCTTCAGTTCTGAGTGAGCTTTAGTTCTAGGTGTAAATCTTCAGTCTTATGTTAAGTTCCGGTTCTTTAGATGATTTCCAGTCTCAATTTTACGACACTTCTATCTATTACAGTGCTTGTCTGATAAAACTTATACAATTATCAGACTCTAGTAAAACCTATACATTCAGTTCTATACATCTTTTAGCTTTCCACTATAACAATTTGTTGCAGCACTTCATCAATAGGCTGTAAACAAACCTGTTCTTGAATAAGATTAATCATCTTCAAAACTAAATTTTATTCCCAACAGAGCCAATGACAAGTAAAGGGTGCTATTGCAGAAGATGTAAACATGGAAGATTCTAATTGGGGTGTTTTAATTTGTTTGAGTCAGAAATGGAGCATTGGTAATGAGAGTTGGCAGAAAAAGTCATGTGAGATCCAAACATCAATGAGGGAAAGAGTGGCAGCTCAAATCTTATTCTCTTTAACAGAGTCAGTTCCTTCACAAACTAACTGAAGTTTCTCCCACATTTCTTTTGCTGTGTTGCAATCCTTGACCCTCAGATACATGTTGCTATCAAGAGTTCTGAGGATAAAGTCCATTGCAACGTTGTTTAGATTATTTCCCTTGCGATCATCACTGGTCCAATCAGACTTGGGATTTGGAACTTGAACTTGATTTTCATTAACAGTTTGCATGTAAGTGAACGGATTGGTCCATCAGTGAATACGTCCATCATCTCGTCATGAGTAGCTGTCAGAAAAGCTTGTATTCGACGTTTATATTCGTCAAATCTATTCATGTTGCACGTCAGCATTTGTCATGCATACTGATTGTTATCAATTGTGAGTGAGTGAAATATATAAAAACTGAAAACTGAGCTTTCTAATGAGAACAACTAGAGGAGATATAAAGCAAATGAGGTTTTAACAATGATTTTTTAAAGAAACACTTCTCCGATACCAATTGTTGGTCCCATGGAAAGGCTAACACAAGTTTAGAGGGGGGAATAAACTTGTCACCAAAAACTAGATTATTTAACAATTTAGGTTTTGTTAAAACTTGTGTGGAGTTAAGCTGATAAAGCTCAGTTTAAGTCAAAGCTGACTTATAACAAAACTGAGTCAACGGGCAGCGGAAATAATTCTAGCCTTTTTCTGGATCTTGTTATTCTAAATGAAAGCTGAGTGTGCTAAACTGAATTTTGGTGAATGTCAATTTGTGAGCTGTGAGTTTGTGTAACAATCAGTTCTCAGTATGCTGTAAAATCAATAATAAATGCTGTAACAGTAAATAATACGTAAAGTAAATAAGACAAGAGTTATAGAGGTTCCAGGTAGTGTAATCATGTCAGTCCTCTCTTCCCCTGTGGTGTAGGAGGAAAATTTCACTAGAACTTCTTGAGGTGAGCTGTTACAAAAAGTCCTAAATAATAGTCCTTGCCTAATCCTAGCTTCACTATCTAAACAATCAAAGAACAGGTTGGATTGCTGCTCTTCAAATGCTTGAGCCAATGGTCCTTGAAGGGTTACGTATGCCTCTTCACCAGCTACCACCACAAACACAGTCTACCCGACTGCTGATACAACTGTCCTTGACAAACCCTTCACCGGATTGCTTCACAGTCTTAACCTTTGATAAAGAATCAAAGTTGGGCTGAGAATCAATAAATTGATTCTTGTTTGTGGTTCTTCAAAATGTCTGATTCTTGATAAATTCTATGTAGTTTGAACACTTGAAGAAATTCTTGATTGATCTTATAGTGTGCAGATAATAGCAATTCAAATGGACTAGACTTTTGCACAAAAATGCTTGCAATCACGTTAATTCTTGTGTTTGATCCTTAGTGCAAAGTCCTCTATTTATAGTGTAAGGTCCAACGTTCATATTGCTTGAATTCGAATTGTATCAACGTCTATATTGTAACGGCTATTTTTAGTGACCATTCTGTCTTGTCAGTATTTCATCCAATTGTGTTGCTTCATTTACAATGTTCGAATGTACTATCAGTTTATTGGATGACTGACTGGGAAACTGAGTATCCTGATCAGTTTCATGCCGAGTTTGTCAGTTATCAGTTTCTTAACTGACTTAGAGCATTAACTGAGATTTTACTCTTCTTAATAAATCAGTACTCTAATTTTTCATCTGATTCTAATTGACTTAACCTGAGTACACCATAAGCATATGTCATCTAAGAGTTCATTGACCTTATGACTCTTAGGTCTTCATACAAGATCCATAAAGTCAGTTCAGTTCACCACAAACTTGCCTGAATTCTAACTTTACAGTCTCGACTTACATAACTGAGTTTGAGCCCTCGGTTCTTCAATCTTCCTTAACTGAGTCTATGACCCTCAGTTCTTCAAATACTGAGTTTGTTCCCTCAGCCTTCAATTCTAGATAAGTCAACCGAGTCTGTGTCCCTCAGCGAACTTACCTTCTTCAGTTCTGAGTGAGCTTCAGTTCTAGGTGTACATCTTCAGTCTTATGTTAAGTGCCAGTTCTTTAAATGATTTCCAGTTTCAATTTTATGACACTTCTATCTATTATAGTGCTTGTCTGATAAAACTTATACAATTATCAGACTCTAGTAAAACCTATACATTCAGTTCTAGACATCTTTTAGCTTTCCACTATAACAGTTAGTTCCAGCACTTCATCAATAGGGTGTAAACAAACATGTTCTTGAATAAGATTAATCATCTTCAAAACTACATTTTATTCCCAACAGAGCCAATGACAAGTAAATGATGCTATTGTAGAAGATGTAAACATGGAAGATTCTAATTGGGGTGTTTTAATTTCTTTGAGTCAGAAATAGAGCATTGGTAGTGAGAGTTGGCAAAAAAAAGTCATGTGAGATCCAAACATCAATAAGGGAAAGAGTGGCAGCTCAAATCTTATTCTCTTTAACAGAGTCAGTTCCTTCACAAACTAACTCAAGTTTCTCCCACATTTCTTTTGCTGTGTTGCAATCCTTGACCTTCCGATACATGTTGCTATCAAGAGTTCTGAGGATAAAGTCCATTGCAACGTTGTTGAGATTATTTTGCTTGCGATCATCACTGGTCAATTCAGACTTGGGCTTTGGAACTCAAACTTGATTTTCACCAACGGTTGCATGTAAGTGATCGGATTGGTCCATCAGTGAGTACGTCCATCATCTCGTCATGAGTAGCTGTCAGAAAAGCCTGCATTCGACGAATATATTCGTAAAATCTATCCATGTTGCACATCAGCATTTGTCTTGCATACCGATTGTTATCCATTGTGAGTGAGTGAAATATATAAAAAGCGAAAGCGAGCTTTCTAATGAGAACAACTAGAGGAGATATAGAGCAAATGAGTTTTTAACAATGACTTGTTAAAGAAACAACGATCCGATACCAATTGTTGGTCCCTTGGAAAGGCTAACACAAGTTTAGAGGTGGGAATAAACTTGTCACCAAAAACTAGATTATTTAACAATTAAGGTTCGTTAAAACTTGTGTGGAGTTAAGTCGACAAACCCGAGTTTAAGTCGAGCCGACTTATAACAAACCGAGTCAAGCGCGGCGGATATAATTCTAACCTTTTTACGGATCTTGTTATTCTATATGAAAGTGAGTGTGCTAAAGCGAATTTTGGTGAATGTCGGTTTGTGAGTGTGAGTTTGTGTAACAATCGGTTCTCGCATATTTGTAAAAACAATAATAAATCGTAACGATAAATAAGGCGTAAAGTAAATAAGACAAGAGTTATAGAGGTTCTAGGTGGTGTAATCCTGTCAGTCCTCTCTTCCCCTGTGGTGTAGGATGAAAATTTCACTAGAACTTTTTAAGGTGAGCTGTTACAAAAAGTCCTAAACAATAGTCCTTGACTAATTCTAGCTTCACTATCTAAACAATCAAAGAATGGGTTGGATTGCTGCTCTTCAAATGCTTGAGCCACTGGTCCTTGAAGAGTTACGTCTGCCTCTTCACCAGCTACCACCACAAACACAGTCTACCCGACTACTGATACAACTGTCCTTGGCAAATCCTTCACCGGATTGCTTCACAGTCTTAACATTTGATAAAGAATCAAAGTTGGGCTGAGAATCAATAAATTTATTGTTGTTTGTGGTTCTTCAAAATGTCTGATTCTTGATAAATTCTTTGTAGTTTGAACACTTGAAGAAATTCTTGATTGATCTTGTAGAGCGCAGATAATAGGAATTCGAATGAACTAGACTTTTGCACAAAAATGCTTGCAATCTCGTTAATTCTTGTGTTTGATCCTTGGTGCAAAGTCCTCTATTTATAGTGTAAGGTCCCAAAACGTTCGTATTGCTTGAATTCGAATTGTATCAACGGCTATATTTAGTGACCGTTCTGTCTTGTCAGTATTTCATCCAATAAGGTTGCTTCCTTTACAACGTTCGAATGTACTATCAGTTTATTGGATGAATGACTGGGAAACTGAGTATCCTGATCAGTTTCATGCTGAGTTTGTCAGTTATCAGTTTCTTAACTGACTTTGAGTATTAACTGAGATTTTACTCTTCTTCAAAAATCAGTACTCTAATTTTTCATCTGATTCTAATTGACTTAACCAGAGTACACCATAAGCATATATCATCTAAGAGTTCATTGACCTTATGACTCTTAGATCTTCATACAAGATCCATAAAGTCAGTTCACGTCACCACAAACTTACCTGAATTCTAACTTTACAGGCTCGGCTTATATAACTGAGTTTGAGCCCTCAGTTCTTCAATCTTCCTTAACTGAGTCTGTGACCCTTAGTTTTTCAAATACTGAGTTTGTTCCCTCAGCCTTCAATTTTAGATAAGTCAACCGATTCTGTGTCCCTCAGCGAACTTACCTTCTTCAGTTCTGAGTGAGCTTCTGTTCTAGGTGTACATCTTCAGTCTTATGTTAAGTTCCAGTTCTCTAGATGATTTCCAGTTTCAATTTTACGACACTTCTATCTATTACAGTGCTTGTCTAATAAAACATATACAATTATCAGAATCTAGTAAAACCTATACATTCAGTTCTAGACATCTTTTAGCTTTCCACTATAACAGTTAGTTCCAGCACTTCATCAATAGGGTGTAAAACAAACATGTTCTTGAATAAGATGAATCATCAACAAAACTAAATTTTATTCCCAACAGAGCCAATGACAAGTAAAGGGTGCTATTGTAGAAGATATAAACATGAAAGATTCTAATTGGGGTGTTTTAATTTGTTTGAGTCAGAAATGGAGCATTGGTAGTGATAGTTGGCAGAAAAAGTCATGTGAGATCCAAACATCAACGAGGGAAATTGTGGCATCTCAAATATGTTGATATTTGGAGAAGAAAACATTGCATGTGATGTCTCAAGGCTCATGGTTGCTGCATTTGCAGCTGATAGTTCATGTGGCTGAGATTGAGCGACCATTGCGGCTCCGATATATGTTTCTTTAATTTGGTACTTCAACACCGGCCGAAATTCGATGGCATGGCATTTCCTCCTACGGTCATGCCCGATGACCATCCAAGATCACTCATGATGTTGATCTTAAAAAGCTCTTATACCAAGTTATAGATTCAAATTTTGGACTACTGAAGAAGGACACATACTATAATGCAAAGAACATTTTCCTGAATACTAAGCAATTACATCACATTAGCAGTAGCAGTAGGATATATTCTAGGCATCTATCTTGATGATACATCCGAGTCTACTCCATCCTGCAAGCGTATTCCATATCCAATACGCATCGGATACCGATACTCGACGGATACTCCGGATACTCCATTGGATACGTATTTGGGGCGAATTGTAATTTTAAAATTTGGATACTTTACCAGATACACGTATCTTGACTACATATACATTTATCTGAAGAACATGACGCCTAAAGAAAGAGCTTGAACCTTAATATGTGTGCATGTACATATATATATATATATATATATATATATATATATATATATATATATATATATATATATATATATATATATATATATATATATATATATATATATATATATATATATATACATATGTATACATATATATAAATACTTACATATATACATACATACATATATATATATATATATATATATATATATATATATATACATATATATATATATATATATATATATATATATATATACATATATATACATGTATGTGTATGTATATATAACACTAATAACAAACTAATACTACTCCCTCCGTCCCAATTTGTTTGGGATTTATTCCTTTTATGGATGTCCCAAAATAAGTCTCATAACTAATATATAGACTTAAAATTGCTTCTTAAATGTCTAAAATACCCACACATAAGCATTTATTGAAAAATGTAAGAATAATATATAAGAATGTACTTGTAAATTAGTCATGTATTTAATGAGTAGACAATGTAATAAATGATGTTTTCTTAAGTTTTATGAGTTCTAAAAAGTCTCAAACAAATTAGGACGGAGGGAGTATATCATTGACCCTTGTCATTCTCTTATTTTGTTTTTGGATATATCTCTATTAGAAGTTGATAATGTATTATTTAAAAGGGTAATGAGGGAGAATGACACAAATATTTCATCAATCAGGGAGAATGATAGCTTTTTGAAACTTTTGTATAAATGACAATACTATTTTTTTTATTTTTTTATTTTTCTAGCACCATTCCCCCCCCCCCCCCCCCCCCCCAAAAAAAACTCAGCACTTTCTCTCTAATCCATCTTTTTTAAACATTCATATCATTCAATCTACAACTCTAAATTTGAAAATTCTTTCACCAATTTTTTAATTTTTTCATGCTCTTTATTTTGATACAACATTCAACATATTCCGAAGTGCTTTCAGAAAACCTGCTGTCGAGATTCACTATTGTACGACTGATTTTCAAGATTCACTGGGAGATCCACTAAGCGAATTTTGACACTGAATCTCATGAAAAATGGTATAATTATATCGAACCAAGTCTCAAAACGAAGAGCATCAAAAAATAAAAAATTCAGTGAAATTTTTATCGCGTTTGGATCTCTAGATCAAAAGATATGAGCGTTTCAAAATGAAGGAGGAAAGAGAAAAAAAAAAAAAAAAAAAAAAAAAACGCTGGAACAGGGACGGGTCGGCGGATATTTCTTTTTTTTTTTTTTTTTGGCTTTGTCCTTCAGGCTATAAAAAATATAAAAGTTGTCCTTCTCCCTATAAAAAATGTATGTCTGTTCTGTTATTTAAAAATATTCCAAAAGATGTCATTATCCCTAAATTTCCATATTTAAAGTAGGCATTACTACAAATGCTCAAGTGAAAGATGTCAAGTCAAGAAAACAGTGGAAAGGGATGGGGAAGATTCAAGTTGTTTGCTCATAACATATAAAGGAAGGCACAACCACAAAAGCCCTTGCATTACATATCATGAGAAGGAGCCGCCATTTGACTTTTCCACTATAGCTACATTATTGCAGCAGCCATCAAAGCTTTTGATGAAGTCCTCTAGCTTCTAGCAATTATATATATGTTAATTGACTGTTTTTTATAGTTAATCTAATTATGCAGAAAAATTGGAAAAAATAGTTATGCATTTATTTGAACTGTGCGTAAAGCGTTACACTGCTCGCTTTTCTAATCGAGAAAATTGTATTGGTTATTTATTTATTTATTTATTTTTTGAGGGAAAAAAGAATTTTTTATTGTTTCAAATCAGCAGAGCGTGCTAAAAGAACATTGGAAGGCGGCCTTGTGTCCCATTGTTTAAGACCGACAAGAGATAAGTCTTTCTTAGCCAGAAGATGTGCTAGGAGGTTGCGCTCTTTATTGACAAAATGAGGAACAAAAATTGACAAAAGCAGGATTAAGAATGATGTTGTAAGAATATTACTATCGGGTAATTGGGTAATTCTAATTAGGAAAATAATGTAAGAAAAATAAGATTTGAGTATAATTTTGGACTGAACTCCTCGAGAGAGCTGCCTACATATCCAATTTAAATAATAAACTAGAATCAAGTCTCCCTCGTAGTTCAGGGTGTTCCTTATATAGTTTTAGATCGTGATTCTCTTCCTTGCATGATGGGAAGTTATCGCCAGTTATCTCTGTACGTTGCCGATCGTGGAGTCTCCCCACGTCCATAAGCGGTTGAGCTGATGCTGACTCGGTCTTCGTTGCGCTCAACCGAATATTCTGTCTAGAAATACTTCTCCGCAGCCAATCGTATTTTAGAGATACACCTCTGCGCAGCGTATGATGGAGTCCTGCTCCACTGACTATTCTGGTCAGCACTTATGGTCTTGCCGTGCCAATCCATTATCTTGACTGTCTAAATTTGGGCCTGGCCCAATTAAGGATAACCCGGCCCAATGGGCCCACCTATCATCATAAGTCCCCCCAGACTAGGGTGGACTGCTTCATTATTATATCATGAAACGAGGCCAGGTCACGCCTGGTCACCATTATAACTGTGAATTGAACCATTGCGTCATATCCACTTCTTATCATATAATCACCCCTCTTGTCAAACGCCACTTTTATATCCGACTTTTGGAATAGCATTTCAGTAGTTACAAGTAAGCCCCTCTCTGTTTGTTCTTTTACTTTTTTGCATATTTATTTCGTTCATGAGTCTTAGAGCCAATACCGCCTCTAGTGGTTCTGTAGAAAAGTTGTTTGAATCACCAAAAAAAATCTCGATTGCCTTAGATAGTGAGGAACTGAGTTCTTCCAACCCCATTCCTCACTCTGAAACTGCAAATCCGGCCGATCATCCGTCCTCTCATATTGATTTAAGAAATACCTCTACCTTTAAGGATAACCCTCTGTGTCTTCTGCCTTCTCATCTTCTTCCTCCTGGGATTTTTACTCCTATTTCCATTGTCCATCAATATCCAGAAGATCACACTGCCTTCTTGAACACTTTAAAGAGATAAATCACTCGATTTGACAAGACCAAAGCAATAATGGCTTGTCACGGTGTTGCTAGCAAGATGACCAAAACTGAAATGGCCAGTCTATTGAAGACCTACAAGATTCGCACTGAACCCTTTGAAGTTCTGCTCCTTAAGTCCACTGAGTATGCTTACAATCCTCCAGCTGGTTTCTGCACAATATATGCTGACCAGCTTCATAGTGGTCCGAGATTTCCTCTTCCACCTGGGTACGTCGAAGTGATGAAGTATTATAAATTGGGGATTGGTCAAATACACCCAAATAGCGTCAAATTTCTTATAGGTTTCATGATCTGGTGTCGTCTGAACACCACTCCCTTCACCGTAACGTTATTTAGGAATTTCTACCAATGCAAATTAACATAAGGTAGTGGGGGGTGGTATCATTTCTGCCGTAGGTCCAGTGCTCCGATTATCCATATAACTGGCAAAGATAAGACCAAGAAGAAGTGGCAAGAACACTTCTTCTTTGAGAAGCATAATTCAGATGCCACTTTGGAGCGGTGGAATACCTCTTCCATGAAAGACAAGTTGGAAGACTTCATTGATGCTACGCTGTCCCAATATCTCGTTAGAAATAAAATTTCCCTTAGCTTAGACTTCATAATTTCTGCCCTGATAAATGCTGCTCAGCTTCAGACTGCAGGGCCTGTTGGCTACGTGGAGTTCTCCAAAAAACAGTATAGAAAATGTACGTTTGTATCTGCTTTGTTTTCGAATATGTTTTGATTATTCTTCATCCTCGTAGTGGCCAATGTAGACGATTTGTTAACATTGACATTGACGATGAGGAGGAGACAAAACAGATGGCAGAAGATTCTGAACGGACCTTGTCCGTTATTCCAGAAGGTGGTGAAGTTTCTGGTCAGCAAGAGGATGCAGAGATAGGCACTGGCTCTGGTGCTGCTGCGCAGAAACGATCCCCAATGCTAATCCTTCTGACCAGAACATTCTGAGCACAGTTAACCCTGTGGA
Source organism: Gentiana straminea (assembly GCA_036785695.1). Lineage (NCBI taxonomy): Eukaryota > Viridiplantae > Streptophyta > Magnoliopsida > Gentianales > Gentianaceae > Gentiana > Gentiana straminea. The sequence goes on from JAVUPR010000398.1 coordinate 7,032,317, forward strand.
TCTGACTATTGAAGAAGATCTCCCCAGTGGTCAAACTACTGGTTTGAATGCATTTCCCCTCAGGACCGTTTCCCAAAGACAGAAAAAGAGGCACAGGTCCACCTCCTCTGGTAGTTCTGCAAGTGATTCTTCCTTCAACTTTGAGGACATGTCTGCGGATGACTTTGCTGATTCTGTAAGTAGTTTTTTATAAAGCTTTCATTCTTCCTTTAATTTCTGTTTTCTAAGATTTTTTCTTTCGTAGTGCTACCTCCTTGGTAAAGCGTTGCATAAGAAGACCGCTAGCATGGCCAAGGACATTTCTGCCCTACAACACAAAGTGGTTCACTTGGACGAGGCCAATGCTAAGGTGGCCAGTTTGGAAGAATCCAACCTTACTGCTCGTTTGGAGATTGAGAAATTGAAATCTTATCTTGCCAAAGCTGAGGGTTTGATATTCACCCAGGAGGATCAGTTGAAATTGAGAGATCAGCGGCTGGAGAAAATGACTGATGAGCATCTGCAACATCTTGCCACAGTAAAGAAGATGAAGGCCGACTTTGACAAAACTCTAAGGCAGATGGAGGAAATTCCTGCTCAGAACGTTGTCCAGAAAGTTGTTGCCGGGTATAAGTCTTCTCCTCAAACTTATGAGGAAATTCAGATTATTCTAGCTCCGGCGCTGTGCAGAGGATACACACTTGGTGTTGATGAGGCCAAACCTGCTGACTTGGTGATTAACACTCTGCCTAACCACATGTTGTATGATAAGAAAGCGGGCAAAATCTTCACGAAGCGATATGACGAGTATAAGAGTGGGGAAGACATAATTAGCAAGTATGCTAAAAAGAAATCTGCTCAGCCCTCAGAGAAATCTACTCAGCCCTCAGAGAAGTCTGCTCAGCCCTCAGAGAAATCTACTCAGCCCTCAGCTCCCCCTGGCTCTTAATTTACATGTTTTCTTGAAAACTTTGAATTTTATTGCACTGTGCAGCTTTTGATGTAATAACTTTGTCTCTTATTTGTTGTTTACGATACTTTGATCATTTAAACCTTTGGAGTTGTACTTTTGAATATATGCCTTTGAATTTGATATTCTCTGGGTTCAGCTTTACCTTCTTATTGCGCTGCAAAGAAGTTAGGATTTTTTATCCTTAGCTTCTTAATTATTATCTTCTGCACAGAATTCAATTAATGCATAGACCATTATTGTTTTCTGCCCAGAACATTCTTTCTCTGCAATTTCGATTTTAGCATTCTTTAAGTGTGTGCTCTGCATAGGATTTTCTTGCGTGCAAGTTTAACACTTTTGTGTTTTTTATTTGGGTCCTCTGCCCATAATGCTCCCGCACTGCAAGTTTGGCGTTCATATATGTTAATTATGTGCTCTGCACAGAATTTTCTTGTGCTGCAAGTTTAACACTTTTGTGTTTTATGTGGGTCCTCTGCCCAGAATGCCCTCGCACTGCAAGTTTGGCATTTTTATATTTTAATTGTGTGCTCTGCACTGAATTTTCTTGCACTGCAAGTTTAACACTTGTGTGTTTTTATTTGGGTCCTCTGCCCAGAATCACTTTGTCTTTGCGGGTTTACTGATAATTAAAACATCTGGTCTTTAATTCCTTGTCCAGCACAAATTAAAGTATTCACATGCATAATTACAAATTTAAAGCTAAAAAGAAAAAAGGATAATATTTCAATGTAACTATCTTAAGGAAGATATTTCCTTAAATGAATAGCATTCCAGCTTCTAGGAATTGTTTTTTCAGAAGCATTAGCTAGTTGATAAGATCCTTTTCCATGTACTTTGATAACTTTATAAGGACCTTCCCAATTTGGGTCTAGCTTTCCAGTGGGACCTTGCTTGCTAGCATCATTTCGTCTCAGAACTAAATCGCCTTCTTTAAAATACGTACCTCTAACTTTGGAGTTGTAGTATTGGGCAATCCTCTGCTTGTACTTGGCCATCCGTATCAGTGCAATATCGCGTTTGTGTTCCAGCTCGTCCTTGACATGCAACATGTCTACCTCCTGTGTTTCTGGACAGTATAATTCTGTCCTAGGAGACTTGTGTCCAATCTCTGCTGGTATTACTGCCTCACATCCATATGCTAAGGAGTATGGAGTTTCCTGTGTAGCAGCATTTGGGGTAGTTCTATATGCCCACCAAATGTTTGGAAGATGGTCTACCCAATGAGGTCCCTCTTGTTCCAACCTTTTCTTCAATCCCCGCTTTATCCGCATGTTGGTCTCGCTTTCTACTTGCCCATTGGCTTGGGGATAGGCCACCGATGTAAATTGTTGGGAGATTCCTAGGTTTGTGCACCGGTTTGCACCCCTTGATCCTCAAACTGTGTGCCATTATCAGAGATGAGTATTTTTGGAATTCCATATCTGCACAGAATGTTTCTCCACAGGAATTTCTGTATTTGGTTGGCTGTGATGGTGGTTAAAGGTTGAGCTTCCACCCATTTGGTGAAATAATCCACTGCCACCACTAAAAACTTGAAATTTCCCGGTGCTCGGGGTAGTGGACCCACTAAGTCTACTCCACATTGATCAAAAGGCCATGGAGACACAATTGGTATCATCTCCTGTACAGGATTATATGATAAGTTACTATGCACATGTCCTGCAAGTCCTGACCAGATTCTCTGCATCAATTTGCATTTCTGGCCAATAATAACCATAAAGCCTACATTTCCTGGCCAGATCTCTTGCTCCCAAATGATTTCCGAAAATTCCGAGATGGATTTCTCTTAATACATAATCTCCCTCATCTGGAGTAATGCATCTCAACCACGCTGCTGCGTAAGATTTTCTGTACAGAACATCGTTGAACAGAGCATACCTGGCAAAGAGTCTTATCAGTCTTCCGGCTCGTACTTTATCTTCAGGAAGTCTCCCATCCCTCAGATACATTACAATTGGATCCATCCAGGTTTCTGCCTGTGTTATTGGTTGTACATCACTTTCATCACAACTCTTCTGCTTCAACTGCTCGACCAACACCTTTTTGTTTGATAAGAAATTTGATCCTAGCTTTGATAAAGCGTCTGCTCTAGTATTTTGGGCTCGAGTTATTTGTTCCACTTCTATCATTAAGAAATTTTGCAACTTCCTTTGTTCCACTGCAAGGTACTTTTTCATGGGGCCTTCTTTTGCTTCGTACTCTCCTTTGATATGGTTTGTTAACAGTTGTGAGTCTGTGTAGACTTTCAAATTTTGCACACCTAATTTCTGTGCTAGGTTTAATCCAGTTATCAAAGCTTCATACTCTGCCTCATTGTTAGTGGCTTGAAAGTCAAAATAAAGAGCATATGGGAATTCTTCACCTTTTGGGCTAATGAGTAGGAGTCCTGCTCCTGCTCCTTCTTTGTTTGAGGTTCCGTCCACATAAAGCTGCCACTGCTCAGTGTTATTCTTTTCAGACCTGTTCTGCTCAGCCTTTTGCTCCATAGCCAAAGCTTTTTCTTCTGCCAAGAAATCAGCTAATGCTTGGGCTTTAATTGCTGTTCTCGGTTTGTATTCGATATCAAACCCTGCCAATTCAACTACCCATTTTGCTAATCTTCCAGACTTGTCTGGTTTGTCCAAGATTTGCTTCAGAGGTTGATTTGTCAACACAATCACCGGATGGCTTTGGAAGTATGGTCTTAACTTCCTTGTAGCATGTACTAGGGCTAAGACCAATTTTTCCACCTCAGAATATCTAATCTCAGGTCCTTGCAGTGCTTTGCTTACAAAATATACTGGCCTTTGTATCATGCCATGTTGTTTTACCAACACCGCACTTACTCCTTCATTGCAAAAAGACAAGTAAAGAAACAGTATTTCACCTTCCTGAGGTGGAGTTAGAGTTGGCAAGTGGCTGATATGATCTTTTAACTCCTGAAAAGCCTGTTTACATTCTTCATTCCACTCAAATGGACTAGCCTTTCTGAGAATTTTGAAGAATGGCAATGATTTCTGTGTAGATTTGGACAAGAAACGGTTTAGCGCTGCTAATCTTCATGTCAATCGCTGAACTTCTTTGATATTCTTCGATTCAGGCATGGTCTTTAAAGCCTATAATTTATCAGGGTTGGCCCTGATACCTTCTTTAGATATCATATAACCCAGAAATTTACCGGATCTTACCCCAAAAGTACACTTTTTTGGATTCAATTTCATTCCTGTTTGTCTTAAAACTTGACAAACCTCTGCTACATCTTTCAAATATTGGTCAAGAGTCCTGCTCTTGATCAATAAATCATCCACATATACTTCCATTGATTTGCCAATCTGTTGTTTGAAAATTGTATTGACTGCCCTTTGTCTTAAAAGCAGTTTTTACAGCATCTATAGGGTCCATCATAATCTGATGATATCCCGTATAAGCATCTAAGAAAGCAAAGATTTCATAACCAACTGTAGAGTCTACTAGCCTGTCAATTCTACGGGAAGTATAACTATCTTTAGGACATGCTTTGTTCAGATCTGTAAAATCAACACACATTCTCCAACTGCCATCTGGCTTCTTGACTAGCATCGGATTCGCTAGCCACTCTGGGTAGATAACTTCTTTAATCATGTTGGCCTGCAACAACTTTTCCACTTCTTGCTGGATAGCCTATATCCTTTCTAGTGCAAACGATCTTTTCTTTTGCTTTACTGGTTTTCTGGTTGGGTCAATGTTGAGTTTATGGACAGCCAACTCTGTTGACAGCCCAGGCATGTCACTTGCTTTCCATGCAAACACATCTTTGTAGTCTTTCAAGATTTTGACCAGCATCTATTTCTGTTCAGCTGGGATCCATGATCCTATGCTGACTGTGGATTCAGGGTCCGATTCGTTTAGCATTATTGACTCCACAAGATCGTTGGATTGCCAGCTCTTTTCTTCATCTGGAACAAGATCTTCCATTGTCACCTGTTGCACCTTCATTTTTCCACTGATTGTGGCTGTATAGCAATTTTTTGCAGCGTCCACATCCCCTTTAACGGTAGCTTCTCCTTCAAAAGTGGGGAATTTCATACTGTTATGTGCCGGTGAAACCACTGCCCTTAGATCAATCAATGCTGGTCTTCCAAAAATCATATTATAAGCTGATTGAGCTTTTACCACCACATAACTGACCATCAGAGTCCTGCTCTGTGGTCCTTTGCCAAAAGTTGTCAATAGCTTTAACATACCTACAGAGTGGATGGGCGGCCCGGTAAATCCAAAAAGAGGAGCCGACACAGGAGTCAGCTCCGAATCTGTTAACTTTATCGCCCGAAATGCACCGTAATACAAAGACGTTCTATCGCGTTGCCCGTGTCACACGATCCGTCCGACCGCATTTTTCTGGAACGGCTTCTATCACCAGCCCTTCGTTGCTCACAGTGGCTGGTAGTGCATCTCTTGGACCGTACTGAACGGTTCCCATTACCTTCTGTTTTTTCGCTTCTCCGTCCTTTTCTGCGCTGCCACTTTTCTCTTGCTGGGCAGCCTTATTAACTCCTCCTGGTCCACCCACAATCGTGTTCACAGTGTTGATTGGGGCATTTTCTCTATGCCCATCTGCATCAGGAGACAGATCTCTATGTCTCCTTTGATTGTACCTGTCATGCCCGCTGTGTTGATTTTTAAATTCTCTCCTTCCTCTGGGGTTATCTCCCTGTGCTCGATCGATGCATTCATCGATCTTTCCATTCATTGCTACTGCGTCTATATCTCTGATCAGGTCCCTACACTGTTCAGAGACATGTCCGATATCTTTATGGTACTTGCACCACTTGGTTTGGTCTCTCTTCTCCCTTGGACCCCTCAATGGAGGAGGAGTCTTGGAAATTCCTTTCTTTTCCATAATCGCCAGAACTTGGTCACGAGTTCTGTTCAGAGGAATAAGGTATATGTCCTGCAAAGCACCTTTTTTCCCTAACCGTTCGAAATGGGAGCGGTTACCCTATCCCAAACGATTTCCTTTTCTTATCGATCTATCCTCACTCTTTCCTTTTTTGGAATCCCTATGGGATTCCTCTCTTTGGCTCGTTAGCCTCCTCTCCCCGACAATGTCCGTATGCGATTTCCGGACATTCTTCCATTGTATTTGGATTTTTGTCGCTCGCTTTGCATGCAACCGTCCTTCTCTCGAGGCCCGCCACGAAGGATGCTACCAAAAACTTATCATCCAGATCCGCTATCTGGGATGATTCACCGTTGAATCTCTTGATAAACTGCAACACTGTTTCATCACTTTTTTGCCTAATGGTCAGCAAATATGTACGGTTCCTCTGAAAAGGCCTTGCTGCAATGAATGCATGCATGAACTCTCTGGTCAGGGTTGGGAAATCTGGTATGGACCTGGGGTTCAAATTGTTGAACCAATCTCTTGCTTTCCCTGTCAGAAGAGTTGCAAATGCCCTACATTTCATCTCTTCTGAGGCCTGCCACGAAGGACGCTACCAAAAACTTATCATCCAGATCCGCTATCTGGGATGATTCACCGTTGAATCTCTTGATAAACTGCAACACTGTTTCATCACTTTTTTGCCTAATGGTCATCAAATATGTACGGTTCCTCTGAAAAGGCCTTGCTGCAATGAATGCATGCATGAACTTTCTGGTTAGGGTTGGGAAATCTGGTATGGACCTGGGGTTCAATTTGTTGAACCAATCTCTTGCTTTCCCGGTCAGAAGAGTTGCAAATGCCCTGCATTTCATCTCTTCTGGAGCGTTTTATAAATTCATGTGCTGGATGTACTGATGCATATGGTCATATGGATCCTTAGTTCCATCATATGCTTGAATCTTTGGGATTTTAAATCCTGGAGGACACGGAAACGCGTCAATGTCTTCAGTGAAAGGAGACACCATCCTAAATTCATCTTGCTTAGGCTTAAGCATGGCTTCTAATTCTGCTCTGGCGTTATCACCACCTGGGTGAGTAACTACCACCTATATGCTAGATTCTGCTTCCTGCTTTTCCTTTTTAGCAGTTTGAAGCGGAGTATGTGATATTTCAATTTGAACTCACATAAGTAGATATTTTGCATTACCAAAAAATGTATCTAACACTAAGTAATGAATTACGAAAACAACAATGAAAAAAATAGATTGAACAAACAACAATAAAAATTAGTAATAGTTCAAATTTTATGTTCTCCCGTGCTATTCGGAAAAATTGTAATAGTTCCGCATACTGCGGTTCATGACAATGTCTTACCTTCAGTTGCCTGAAAGTAAACACCTTCCTTCAATTTCAAGCAAAAATACAACAAAGTAACCATAAGCATCAAAATATTCACGAACAAATCTATAATGATATTTCAAGATAAGTTTTGTAGTCATATCCAATGATCCCCGGTGTCAGATTCTCCATCACCGCCAAAGCAACTAACTAGCAAAATTTAGTTACATGAATAGTTTAGCCTTAGTAAATTACCCTAAATTTGCTAAAAATAGCATAAGGTATAAAAAACACCAGAGTCGTGCTAAAAACAAATTCTCAACTATTTGGTAAGTATCGGAAGAAACCCAATCAAAAAAAGGATCCATGCCATAAGCGTCAATTCCTCGCCGATGGACACCGAGCACCGCCTCTGTGACTTTCTCCATGAATTCCAACATTTCTGCATAGGTGCTGCCCTTCTCAGCAGAATTTTCCATTGGTGATACCGGAGCACCAAAAAGTTCAGCACCTTGCAAAAAAAAAAGGGAAAATGAGGGTTAGATAAAATCTTTAGAGTGAAACCGTCCTTTGTAAAACCTAAAAACATAGGACACATCAACAACATCAATGTTGAATAACATATAAGTTCTCTTTCATTTTTCCAATCATCAAAAGTATATATAAATACATCTAAACCCGTACTTGATTCGTCTTTAATTTCTTCCAATCATCGAAAATAAGAGAACTTTCTGCAGCCTTGAAATGGAATTGATTTTCCCCGATCTTGAATGAAACAGATTTATTGTAACATCCCGACTTTTCATAAAAGGGTAAAATAGTAATTGGGTTTAATCACGACGACCTAATTGTTATTTATCCTATTTATTTAATTAAGAATGATTTAATTAAAAGGATTTAGTTATTATTTAAAATGGATTTAATTAATAACTATAAAAAGGAAATTATCCCAAAATATCTTATTTTGGTTCACACGCTGATTTCTGAAGAAAAAAAAAAGAAGAGGAACGGCGGCACACAGAGGCATCAGACGCAAGAGATGCCAGAAAAATGGAGAACGTAAACTTCAACCGTGTGACCAATCCGTTCATCTTTTCAAGATGCCGCAGGAGAGAAAAGTGATCAGCGCGAGGAGACGCAACTTTGGAAAATAACATCTCTCAATTTCGTAAGTTTTCAATTTAGCCCTAGTTTTTTGTAACCGTTGAGTTCAATTCTTCAGAAATTCGTATCTTTCAATCCGTAGCTATGTTTTTCAGCCATGAGTAGTCGAAACGATCGACTTGGAGCGTAGATCAATCTAAAAATAGTTTTGCAGCATTTAATTCAGGTAATCTTCAGTTTTGATCACTTTTCAGTTTCGGTTTTCTGCAAAAAAAAAATAGGATTTTAGGGGTTCTCGTTGATTAAATAGGTTTTGGGGTTGAGGATCAACAGTTGTTGCAGTTGCTTGACGTTTTGCTTTCGGTTTTTCTGGAAATTAAGGTAAGAGGCTCTTCCTAATGAGTAATTTATAGTTTTATAATGATTGGTTGGGTTTGGGTGAGTTTTGGTGTTGTTTGGTGATAGAATTCATGCTAAGTTGTAATTAATGAGATGTGATATGTTTTGGTATATTTGTGTTGAGTTTTAAATTTCTATTTTTTTGGTTCAATAACATTAATTAAATATGAACAAGCTTCGATTGAACTTCTGATTCGTTCAGTTAAAACACCGAATGTACTCTTAAAGGGAGTTGAAGTTCGGATCCGTCAGAAGGGCATGAAAGAGCTTGTGATTTGATGAACTAGAGTTCATCAATGTCTGTGTATTTGCTAGGACTTGTCCGTGTCTAGTGGTCTAGGAAAGAGAGTAGTGTATGTGAGGGAACTTACCTGAAAACACTTAGGTGGCTAGTTAATTCACAAGTAATAATTACATACGTGTAGTAAAAGATAAAACGTCAATTATTCTCGGTTAGGCACTCTTTCATATCGGCGATGTGATACGTTCATAAAAGGTGAACAACGCTGCTGGCCTATAAACGGCTAAATGGTAGTGGAGGAAATTCATCGGACGTATACGCATACCGGGGAGACCCCGGAGCTAATCGGTGCTAATCACCATTAGTTAGCAAGTATATCTTCAGGCTGATGAACGCCATGCGTAGTGTCCTTGAGTGATGACGTAACCAAGATAAGCTAAGCTAGAAATGTTTAGTCATGACATGTCGATGGGCATGGATTGAACCTTAAATTGAGTCGGTCTCATAAAGATAATTTAATAATCATAATAATAACCTTTCGTTGTATAACTTAGTTATTCATTAGCTTCTCACTTTTAATAAGTACTTTGTACTTACCTCCTTTGCATTTTCTTTTGTATGCATTGTGGGGTGAGAAGACGAACAGGTTGATCAAGTGTAGATGACGACCTTTTGAAGACTTTGAAGTCTTGACAAAGCTCTTAGTTTATTTCTTTGTAAAGGTTGTACTAGACTAGTTGTATTTATTTTCTTAGACTTGTTGTACTTCTACTTTTAAGATATCGTATTGTATAAGTCTTTGGGTTTTTCGTCATTGTAATTTAACTATCCATCTTTAGCATGGTTACTTTCTATTCATAGTAGCATTTATATTTTTACCCGAGTCTTTTTAGCTTCCGTTTGCTTTTATTTGATACGACGACGTAGAGGCTTACGTATAATGTTAGATTTATTTAATGCTATACGTGCCGAACGTTTCTCTTCCGGATAAGGGCTCGGTATCCAGGAGCGGGGCGTTACAGTTGGTATCAGAGACGAAGCGTCCTTTCTTTCCTATGCTTCTTCCCTCTAAGATTGGATTTCTTTAGACCTTTTAGAACCTTTCTGATCTCTCTTGATCTTGGTGGTAAATTCTCGTAGGATTAGGAATCCTTAGAACGTGGTTAAGTTGCACTAGGACCAAGTGAAAAGTCTCCTTAGGTGAAGGTTGAGTTTTAAGCTCATGTCTCTTATGTGATCCTCTTAAGTTTTGTTCCTTTCAAGAACCCTTACTAGGATCCCTCTTTCCTTTTGGAATCTTCGAATCTTTCTCTATTTTTCTTTCTTTTTGAGGTTTTAATGCTTTCGTAATGCTACATTTGGTTCAAATCACTTCCTTGTAACTTGGTGTTATGCAAAATGAGTAAACAATTTTGTTCACGTTTCTACATATCATGTTATATCATTTTTTTTTGTTCTAAGAATTCTGTAAATTTTCAGCCACATAGAATGTTTTCTTATCAACAATTTCTCTCTTTACATCAATTTAGTTTTCAATATGGATTGTTCACAAATTGTTTAACAAGAAGGGGGTACTCTGTTCAGAAAATTCTGCAGCGGTACTCTTACTTATCATTCTGTTTTGAATAAGCTAAACACCTCCAAATGACTTGGATTTTTGATATGTTGTAGAAAAATCCTGTAATATAATTTTTGTTTTTGGACCAAGTGCAAATTCGTTTTTGTTTGAGCACAATCTGCAACACACGACAGTTGATGAAGTCCTGAAAATTTTCGATGACTTATAGCAAGTAGATGAAAAGAATTATTTTGACCGAACTATGGCTTCCCAAAAATTTTGATTTTTGAGCATCATATGTGAAACTTATATACTCATAGATTTTCTCTTTGCCTCATGTTCAAAATCAGTTCGGTTTGTTTTGTGCAAATCAATTATTTTGTGGCTTATGTATGCACCCGAATTTCTCAAAACCATTTAAGTCCTCTGGTCAAGGAAGGATAGATGTCTTTCTTTCACCCTATAGGTTATAGTGTAGTAGGTTATAGGAGATGAGAATACTTTGATTTATCTAGTTTCCTACTTGGTTATCCCGATTTCAATGTTTCCCCATCCATACTAATTGTAACTCATGCTCTGGTTAAATCCTCCATTTGAAACTTCTGAAACTCGGTAAAAGTCTCTTATTACGCAGTTTTGTTTTCCAAGTGTGTACATTCATTTGATGTGCCATATTTTTTTAAAGATGTTTTCATCGTGTCAAATGCTTGATTTAAGAAAAAATAAGTTTCTCATCCTTCGAACTATTTGAACTGACAATTGCATATCCTTCCAACTATATCTTGTTTAGCTATTTTGGGGCAACACACTTTTGCATCCTAGTGATTACCCTTAAAGCATCACCTACAAGATGTTTTAGTACATACAATTTTTTTTAAGACTCGACTCTACAAAGCCTCCGTTTTCTCTCTTTGCTATCGCTTGGTTTATGTTTACAAAAATTCTTTGACCTTTGCTTTGCTTGAGATGGTTCTACAAGAACTCCATGTGTAATTCTATTCTTTCCAAGTACTCCTCAGTCGTTTCAACTAATAGTGTTAAAGGTCTCTTACTTTGGCACATACTTTTCATCATCCTCGTGTTTGGCTTTACCCAACATGAGTGAATGATTTTGTTTCCGTGTTTTCCCTTTAGGTTAAACAACTTACCGTGTTCCAAAAATTCTGAAAATTTTCAGCATAGTAGATTACTATCTTATGTACAATTTCTCTTTTTACATCAACTCGATAATCATTATGGATTGTTCAGAAAATGCATGTTTATGCCGGACACTCTGTCCAGAAAATCTGCAGCAGCACTTTCACTTCATCTTCCGTTTTGAACAGGTTAAACACCTTCAATTGATCTGAATTTTTGATATGTTGCAGAAAAAACTTTTATCTACAATTTTCTTTTTGAAATTAAGCTCAGATTCGTTTTCGTTTGATCTCGATTTGCAATTCAACTCAGTGTTTATGAATCTGGAAATTCTGACAGCTTGTGCAATCGTCAGAAATAATTGTTTTTGACCGACTCCCTCTCATCCAAAAATTCTAATATTTTTATGTCACATAGGAAACTCCAGTATCTAAATCTTTTCTCTTTGGATCGTGCTCAAATTCCTTTTTGATTTGGTTGTACAAATTGATAATGTCAGATCCGGAGTAAATATCATACACAACAACCTGAAAGGGATTTTCACCTCTTTGACTTGGGGTTTGGGCTAAGAGTGTAGCAAGTTACGAGTGTTATGTCTTAGAGGGTTTCCGAAGTGATCTTTCCCTAGGATATGTCTCATGGTAGAAAGTTTGTAAAGTTAACATTGTTGTTTCTTTTGCAGTTATAGACAAGAACAAAGATATCATCCTCCAGCATGCCATGTTTGATGTTCAGACCATTTTCATACCCTCTTGTAATTATACCTTTTCTGGTAATGTATTTCTCATGTAATCCCTCATTTGAGATCTTCAAGCTCAACAAATCCTCTTCAATTGTTGTCATGAAGTACCTAAGATACATATCTCCATAGGCCTTTCTTTTGAACAAATCCATGCTTCCTTACTTGTCAAATCAAGGAACAAGTTCCCTCTAACTCTGCATTGTTGCACCCCCATTCTTCTTTTCAAGTAGAAATTTGAGTGAACCTTTTAATGTCAGAACATTCTTTTTACTTGTGTTTATTTTCAGCTTCCCTCATAAGGGTAGTGTTGATTTTGTAATCTTTCCATCTAATGCTACTTGTTCTTTCAAGGTATGCATCTCATCTTCTTACCAGTTGGATCTTTAATCCTACCTTGACATCCATCTTCAGTTACCTATCTTTAACCTTCTAGCAAATTATGCTAAACCAGTTTCAAGCAAAAGGTAGTCGTTGCCAATGTTCCTTCTGAACCTATTTAGCCAATCAACGTTGGAATTCCTAAACTTCTGATTTCCAATTCAGATTAATGTACCTTGTACCCTTAAGTTTTAACTCTCTTTCAGGCCATTTAGAGCCATGAACCGCCAGAGACAACTTTTGATATTCCATCTTCTATCTTGGTGTTTCTATTACAATTTTGTCATACTGGTTGAAAGTTTATTTTGATTTAACCTTTTCTTTCCCACACGAGGGATAATCTTAAGCCATTATTCCTCGGCAGTGTGCTATTCCTTTCTAGTGGTGCAACTTTGAAACTTTGAATTGGATCTTCAATGATCTTTCACACTTCATTTGAAATTTTGAATTAATTCTTGGAAATCAAACCTTATCCAACAATTCTTAAGTGTCGTTTCCTCTTCACTTAAAAATCTTGCTTACCGCTTACTTATTCAAACTTTTGACATTCCCTTACAATTCCTTGAGGGAATTTCTATTTCTATTAAATCTTGAGATAACCTCTCTTTGACTACGCAAACTTGGACACTTCTTGAGAAGTGTTTATTTTATTATAAGATCTTTTGGTGTACTCGTTTTGTCTCCATGGCTCCTTCATGTTGAGATTCTTGCTCTCTTTTGATTTCTATCTTTTTAGTCCTTCTGGTGCTCGACCTTGCACCTTTACCTTGATTTCTGTTGTGTGATGTTACCTTTAACGTCTCCACTTTCTCAAGGCTTATATGAAAGCTTATTACCATCCTTTCAAGTTACCTATGAAGTCTTTGTAGACCACCGTATCTTGCAAAATTCCTCTCTCTCAAAAGTAAAGAAAATCATCTACAAGGTGTCCTTTTGTGGCTATCCCTTGTATTATGATACAATGTCTCATTCTTCAGTTTGGAACCACCTTCAACTTTTCCCCAACACGAAATCATCTTGTTTTTCTTGTAACCCAAGCAACCTTTCTTATTTCAAGTGCATTGTATCATAACTTGGCTTACCTAGTTGACATGCCACCCTGGTACCCAACTTGTCACTTTTCAATTTTATTTATTCTCCAAGCTAACTATTTTTGGCATAAGAATTGGATCAGACCGTCAGAGAGAAAGTAGGACAATGCATGTTCCCCACCCACAGGGAGTCTCAGAAGTCCTTGGTGGGGTCCTTGCGTTCTTCATCAAGCTTGTGGTGCCATGATGGAAGTTGGGATCGAAAGATGTCAAGTGTGCCTGTAGTGTGGTTTCGGCTAGGAAGATTCAGCTTTCCGGGTATAGGGCAGCAGGAGCAAGCAAAGAGTGTTGAAACGATGATTTCAAGATTCGAGGCAGTTGATGAGTTCGTGAAAGAAGCAAGACGAAGACCCAGTTGTCTCCGATTACAAGTGAGTGGCTGGAGCCCAACCAGCCATTGGTCACGAGTTAGATGAAGATAGCAACCGTTGGCATCGGAATCAGATTTGGGTTCCGAATGCGGAAGATTGTGAAGGAAAATGAAGAATGAAAACCTCGAGATGACAATTGCATTTTATCTCGGAGCGACCAAGAGGTACAAGAGTTGGAACAGTACTGCTGATGATCTTTCTTTAAGATAGAGATAGAAGAACGTGAGTTTCTGGGATGAAGTGGAGCGGCAGCAGAATACGAGACCAAAGTTGATACATCAAGACGACGTGAAGATTGAAGTGGATCGTCGCAACCTCGAGTTGGCTTAAGACAAGAAAAAGAGTTGGGAAGATGGAAGAAAAAGAAGACTGTAAGAGTTAGAAGACGAAACGCTTTGCAAAGTCCAGATTTCAAGTACAACCAGTTACATTCGAGTTTCGAGGATGAAACTCCTCTTAAGGGGGAAGGAATGTAACATCCCGACTTTTTATAAAAGGGTAAAATAGTAATTGGGTTTAATCACGACGACCTAATTGTTATTTATCCTATTTATTTAATTAAGAAGGATTTAATTAAAAGGATTTAGTTATTATTTAAAATGGATTTAATTAATAACTATAAAAAGGAAATTATCCCAAAATATCTTATTTTGGTTCACACGCTGATTTCTGAAAGAAAAAAAAAGAGGAGGAACGGCGGCACACAGAGGCATCAGACGCAGGAGATGCCAGAAAAAGGGAGAACGTAAACTTCAACCGTGTCACAAATCCGTTCATCTTTTCAAGATGCCGCAGGAGAGAAAAGTGATCAGCGCGAGGAGACGCAACTTTGGAAAATAAAATCTCTCAATTTCGTAAGTTTTCAATTTAGCCCTAGTTTTTTGTAACCGTTGAGTTCAATTCTTCAAAAATTCGTATGTTTCAATCCGTAGCTCTGTTTTTCAGCCATGAGTAGTCGAAACGATTGTCTTAGAGCGTAGATCAATCTAAAAATAGTTTCGCAGCATTTAATTCAGGTAATCTTCAGTTTTGATCACTTTTCAGTTTCGGTTTTCTGCAAAGAAATAGGATTTTAGGGTTTCTCGTTGATCAAATAGGTTTTGGGGTTGAGGATCAACAGTTGTTGCAGTTTCTTGACGTTTAGCTTTCGGTTTTTCTGGAAATTAAGGTAAGAGGCTCTTCCTAATGAGTAATTTATAGTTTTATAATGATTGGTTGGGTTTGGGTGAGTTTTGATGTTGTTTGGTGATAGAATTCATGCTAAGTTGTAATTAATGAGATATGATATGTTTTGGTATATTTGTGTTGAGTTTTAAATTTCTATTTTTTTGGTTCAATAACATTAATTAAATATGAACAAGCTTCGATTGAACTTCTGATTCGTTCAGTTAAAACACCGAATGTACTCTTAAAGGGAGTTGAAGTTCGGATCCGTCAGAAGGGCATGAAAGGGCTTGCGCTTTGATGAACTAGAGTTCATCAATGTCTGTGTATTTGCTAGGACTTGTCCGTGTCTAGTGGTCTAGGAAAGAGAGTAGTGTATGTGAGGGAACTTACCTGAAAACACTTAGGTGGCTAGTTAATTCACAGTAATAATTACATACGTGTAGTAAAAGATAAAACGTCACTTATTCTCGGTTAGGCACTCTTTCATATCGGCGATGTGATACGTTCATAAAAGGTGAACAACGCTGCTGGCCTATAAACGGCTGAATGGTAGTGGAGGAAATTCATCGGACGTATATGCATACCGGGGAGACCCCGGAGCTAATCGGTGCAAATCACCGTTAGTTAGCAAGTATATCTTCAGGCTGATGAACGCCATGCGTAGTGTCTTTGAGTGATGACGTAACCAAGATAAGCTAAGCTAGAAACGTTTAGTCATGACATGTCGATGGGCATGGATTGAACCTTAAATTGAGTCGGTCTCATAAAGATAATTTAATAATCATAATAATAACCTTTCGTTGTATAACTTAGTTATTCATTAGCTTCTCACTTTTACTAAGTACTTTGTACTTACCTCCTTTGCATTTTCTTTTGTATGCATTGTGGGGTGAGAAGACGAACAGATTGATCAAGTGTAGATGACGACCTTTGAAGACTTTGAAGTCTTGACAAAGATCTTAGTTTATTTCTTTGTAAAGGTTGTACTAGACTAGTTGTATTTCTTTTCTTAGACTTGTTGTACTTCTACTTTTAAGATATCGTATTATATAAGTCTTTGGGTTATTCGTCGTTTTCATTTAACTATCCATCTTTAGCATGGTTACTTTCTATTCATAATAGCATTTATGTTTTTACCCGAGTCTTTTTAGCTTCCGTTTGCTTTTATTTGATACGACGACGTAGAACCTTGCGTATAATGTTAGATTTATTTAATGCTATACGCGCCGAACGTTTCTCTTCCGGATAAGGGCTCAGTATCCGGGAGCGGGACGTTACATTTATCTCTTGTTTTAAAATTAAAACGATTATTCCCCTAGAATATCCCATTAACACAATTGATACTCTAAAAGAACCTTCAAAAAACATAAAGAAAACAATTCATAGGTAAATCGAAATGGTTGGATGGAGATACAGACTTGCTTCAATCCATCATCTGCCACATTTTTCCCACCAACATCCATCAAATCATCATCCTCCCACTCTGAAATAGTGTCTCTGAATCATATGTTTCCTGATACAATTAGGGTTGCCCAGATTAGGAGAATGAAAAAAATTGAAAAAAAAATATGGGAAGTAAATACAATGTTAGCGTGAAACTTTGAAAAAAAAAATGGTATTGAAGATCGAAATAAGAGTAAGGGGATTGAAACGTGGGAAGTTTTGATTTTTTAACTAAGTGGTTAAAAACTGATAATCATAATCATCAACTTATTTCTAAAGGTTGTAGCCAGATTCTTATTCATAAGAAGAACATTTCTTACTCAAAAACATAAAATGTAAGTAATCATAGAAACGTGTTAACGGTGATTTTTACGGTTTATACGACTTTATTTCGTAGCAATTTCCTTTGTGTTTTATTACTTTTTATAGAAAATTAAGTGTTTAAATGATTTATTGAAAGAATGCGTATGGAAATGATTTAAATGCAAAGTTGAGTTAATTTCGTGATTTTATTGGTAATTATCTATGGTTTTACACTTTGCGTGTTTTTATGGTTTTGTAGGTACGCGAACATGCCATAAAAGGAGATCTAAACGGAAGGAAGAAGATGCAAGTCAAACTTGGAATGGAGAAATGGAGATGGACGAGCGTCTGAAGTCCCGTCCAGATGGACGGACGTCGAGGGATGGACGGGCGTCCGGGGAAGAAATAGTGGATTCGAGTATTGAGATTTTTGTTGAACGAGCGTCCAAATTTACATAGGACGGGCGTCTGACATGACTCGGCCCGACTCGAAGATTTTATGCAGAATGGACGGGCGTTCAAGACTCTGGACGGGCGTTCATACGCCGACCTAGCAGAAACCGACTTGAAACTCTATAAATAGTCGCGTTTTCTGAACCCTAAAGGATATAATTCCACCCCTGGCCGCCCCAGGCCCCTTGGGGGCGACTTTGATGTTTCCTCTTGCTACCATAAACATAGTTTTATCTACTTTTTTTATTTTCTGCATACCAACGATGAATAGAGGCTAGGCGATTTGAACGAGCTTTGTGAAGCCATCTCTGCAACAACTTGATTTCAATCTTTGGATGTTCTGTGAGTTTTAAATAAAGTTTGTTTCTTTATTATGTTCATATTGTTATGCAATTTAAATCGAGAGATGGTTGCGATTTGATGTTTAACGTTTGATGAGAATTGTTGTTAGACTTAGATCACCGTAGTAAAGATTAGATTTTTAACCTAAAAATAACGAGAGTTGTTAGGTTAATTTCTGGGTTGCTAGATTGAGAAATCTTACACCTTTGTTATGAAAGCGTTAATCTTTAAGATCGAGAGATGAGAGATTAATAGGCGAATTATCTAAGAGATTAGAAATTCATACTTTTGATAGGTGAACCACAATCTTCATTAAATCTTCACTAAACAATCTAGAGAGGAAGTTGAGGGTTGTGAGATCGGTGGATCATTGCTTGTTCGTTTTCAATTTATTTGTTATCATCTTAGTAATTTTATTATCGTTTAGAATAGAATTATTTTCATTAGTTTGGATCGTAACTATCTTTCCGGCTTTGGATTCTAGATCCTCTCGTCAGATTATTGTTTTCGTTTTTTTAGTTCTGTTTTGTTTTATTTTTCGTGACAACTTTAGAGAAATTAAGAACTAGACCAACCTCGATTCCCTGTGATTCGACTCCGGTTGTAACTACTATACTACGATCCCTACACTTGGGGTAAACCGGATTATTTTATTACTTGTTTATTTTTCATTAGATAAAATCCGAGACATGTTTTTGGCGCCGTTGCCGGGGAATCCGTACGGTTGTCTAGTTTTATTAATTTTTCTATTTTTCTGTTACTAACTTTTCGTAGGTAGTTTTCTTTTTCTGTTTCCGTAGCTTTTTCTGTTTATTTATCTTTCCAAAAAAAAATAAAAATATATATATATATATATATATATATATATATATATATATATATATATATATATATATATATATATATATGTCATCAACTAGGAGTGTGCAAGATCAGATCGCCATGCTGCAACAGCAGGTGGCAGCCCTTCAAATGTCGCGCAATCCTATGAATCAGACCCCGTCGTTTCCTCAGAACTCTCAAGTTCTGTTCTGTGGAAGTTGTTGTCAACTTGGCCATATGATTGGCCAGTGTCATCTTCTTCTTCCCACTCCTGCATATCAAGTTAATGCTGTCCAGAATCAGGGACAGTACAGTCCAGTCATATGCCAGCTATGTGACAATGTGGGACATACTTCTCGTTTCTGTCCTATGGGTGGACAGAGCGTTTTCAGTGGCCAGCAATATCAGAGGTTTAACAATCAGTTCTCTGGCCACAACAATTTTCAGAATCAGGGTTTCAATCAGACTTGGAATTTCTATCAAAACCCGAACTTCAGTCAGGACCAAGATATCAATTTTTCCAATCAAAATCAAAGTTGGTCTGGCCAAACTTTTCCACACCACTTTCATAGCTCTCAAGACCCCTCTCACTATAGTAATCTTGAAGCTAAATTGGAGGAGCAGAACATTACTATCCAACTCCTTTTTGGTAGGCTTGCGGATATTGGGAGACGGATCGAGCAAATGGCTCAAGACCAAGGCATTGACCTAACTCCCGCACTCCCCTATGATGGAGAAGATACTTACAATTATGGTGCAAGTTATGAGAATCAAGTCCAGTATAGCCCCAACTATGCACCAGCATACAATGGTGGGAGTAGTAACTATCCTTGTTCTCCGTTGGGTCAAGAGCAAAGCAATTGGCAACAAGGGACGATTGAAGAGCTGGAGCCTGATATGGATCGGCTTAAGTTACGAAGGTAAGAAACTTCCTTCCCTCCTGCATGGTGTGATGATGAAGATGGTTGTCCTATGATGGATCCGACATCAGAGATGGTTGAAGATGTTAATCACCAAGAAGGTGAAGAAATACACCCGGTGTTGGAGAACATAGAGGACGATGTGCCTAAATTGGAGATAAGTCACCCCGAGGAAGTCGCATTTGAGGAGCCGTTGAGGCCAATAAGTGTTGAGGTGATTGTGGACGAGCGAGTGAGCGTAAAGGAAGTGATCTTCCCACTTGATCACTATGTCATGAATTGGGAGGTGGAACCCCCTAATCCCGTTCTTCTTTTATTGGGAAGATACTTCATAAAGGTCCTTCGAGCCATGGTTCCATTAATTTCCTATGAAGGTGAGTTGGATGGCTCGTATGCTGAATATTCATTGAAGAACCATGCGAGAAGGACGTATCCGTTTGATAATGGATAGTGAGCTAAGTGTGTCTAGCCAAAGACACTAAAGAGAGGCGCTTGTTGGGAGGCAACCCAATATTAAGAAAAGTTTTTGCTATTATTATTATAGTTTTGTTTGTGTTGAATAAATAACGAAATATAGTTTTCTTCTCGTTGTAGTAGTTTTGTTTTGTTTTGTCTTGGGTTTTGGTGTCGGTTTCTGTGGTTAGGTGACTTGCATTTTCGTAACTTGAAAAATCAATGTGTTTCCTTCCTCCTGCCGATGTTACATTTGTTCACTACTTTTCACATAGATTCGGTTATTATCAATTTTTTTTGCATTGCTTATGCTTTGTTCCATGATATTGCCTTGTCTATCATATTTTGTGCCCCTATCCCCGAGGTACGTTTTGTTTTGTTTTTCAAGTGTGCAGGATATTTTCGATAGCAATTGTGAGCTTTTAAACGATGTCAGTTTACCGGTGGATGGTCCACAGTCTACCGATTTCTTCAAGCGTTTCTGGATCTGACTCGCGACCACTTCCTGAACTGCCAAATTCGAACTACAATCAGCTAAGTTTTTCTTATTCTGCACAACATGAGGACATGTTGTTATTTAAGTGTGGGGGAGTAAGGGATTGGTTGGTTGTACCTACAAAATGTGCTTAATTTAGTATGCTTATTATGCTTACCACCAATTATGCTTATTATGCTTACCACCATTCTTCAAAAATTCAAATTTAAAAAAAAAAACATCCGTCCCGAGCATGAGTTTATTTTGGCTTACTTACTTGTTATATTCCCATACTTGTGCTCAATTGACTAGTATTTTAGCATAGACCTTTGATAAATAAGCCTTTACTCGAATTCTTTTCACGTAAGCCTCTTCGATGACGAGCTGAACTTAGGAAACTGTACCCATTTAAACCGATGATGTTTGATTCTGGTTATCAGACCGTTCGCTTAGTGCTAATGTCATGGAAATTGTAATATGTGCGTAGTTGGAATTGAAGTAGGAAGTATCGTGAATATACCGAAGCCTGAATGTGATAAGTGAAACCTAACTACTGTGCTTTGGAAAAGTTGTTTTAAAAATTGAAATTGGGTGTGTCGGAAGCTGGTTGATGATTGGAGTGAGGTAGGGCGTATCTCGAATGTCCTATACCACTATGATGACCAAAAGCTCACGGCGGTCAGAAGAAGCTGTCTTATGATTTGAGTAAGGTAAGGTATATCCCGAATGTCCTATTCTGCTATGACGGGCAAGAGCTCATTCTGATGTGCGTTTATATGTGAAGGATAATTAAATCAACTTACATAAGGAATTTGGTATGAATAAGTGAAAGACTTAGTTATCGCCTACCTTATCCCCAAGTATAGGCCAAGGTATATGTTGTAGGGAATATCCTCTCGGGTACAACCGAAAAGATTTCGAAAACACATGTATTACTCTAGTCATGACGTGAGTAGTTTTGTAGGGCGTATGTATAGTCGGGGTAATTCATTATCCGTCTTGAATGGGTATTTGTTGGTTAGCTTGAATTTAATTGTCAAGTGTGGAATCGGTGGAAATTGAAGAAGGCTTTGCACACACTACACATTTGAGTAGTCGTTTATTACATGGGATGTATGTTTTTGATGCTAGTCGACCGGTTGTGATTTGATGATATATGGGACTTTATGTGGTTCATTGCATGAGTAAGCCTATGTTTTCTTGTTTTGTCTTGCTCGGGACGAGCAAGAGATAAGTGTGGGGGAGTTGTTAACGGTGATTTTTACGGTTTATAAGACTTTATTTCGTAGCAATTTCCTTTGTGTTTTATTACTTTTTATAGAAAATTAAGTGTTTAAATGATTTATTGAAAGAATGCATATGGAAATGATTTAAATGCAAAGTTGAGTTAATTTCGTGATTTTATTGGTAATTATCTATGGTTTTACACTTTGCGTGTTTTTATGGTTTTGTAGGTACGCGAACATGTCATAAAAGGAGATCTAAACGGAAGGAAGAAGATGCAAGTCAAACTTGGAATGGAGAAATGGAGATGGACGAGCGTCTGAAGTCCCGTCCAGATGGACGGACGTCTGAGGGGATGGACGGGCGTCCAGGAAGAAATAGTGGATTCAGAGTATTGAGATTTTTGCTGAACGAGCGTCCAAATTTACATAGGGCGGGCGTCTGACATGACTCGGCCCGACTCGAAGATTTTATGTAGAATGGACGGGCGTTCAAGACTCTGGACGGGCGTCCATACGCCGACCTAGCAGAAACCGACTTGAAACACTATAAATAGTCACGTTTTCTGAACCCTAAAGGATATAATTCCACCCCTGGCCGCCCCAGGCCCCTTGGGGGCGACTTTGATGTTTCCTCTTGCTACCATAAACATAGTTTTATCTACTTTTTTTATTTTCTGCATACCAACGATGAGTAGAGGCTAGGCGATTTGAACGAGCTTTGTGAAGCCATCTCTGCAACAACTTGATTTCAATCATTGGATGTTCAGTTTGAAATAAAGTTTTTTCTTTATTATGTTCATATTGTTATGCAATTTAAATCGAGAGATGGTTGCGATTTGATGTTTAACGTTTGATGAGAATCGTTGTTAGACTTAGATCACCGTAGTAAAGATTAGATTTTTAACCTAAAAATAACGAGAGTTGTTAGGTTAATTTCTGGGTTGCTAGATTGAGAAATCTTACACCTTTGTTATGAAAGCGTTAATCTTTAAGATCGAGAGATGAGAGATTAATAGGCGAATTATCTAAGAGATTAAAAATTCATACTTTTGATAGGTGAACCACAATCTTCATTAAATCTTCACTAAACAATCTAGAGAGGAAGTTGAGGGTTGTGAGATCGGTGGATCATTGCTTGTTCGTTTTCAATTTATTTGTTATCATCTTAGTAATTTTATTACCTGTTTAGAATAGAATTATTTTCATTAGTTTGGCTCGTAACTATCTTTCCTGGCTTTGGATTCTAGATCCTCTGTCCAGTATATTGTTTTCGTTTTTTAGTTCTGTTTTGTTTTATTTTTCGTGACAACTTTAGAGAAATTAAGAACTAGACCAACCTCGATTCCCTGTGATTCGACTCCGGTTGTAACTACTATACTACGATCCCTGCACTTGGGGTAAACCGGATTATTTTATTACTTGTTTATTTTTCATTAGATAAAATCCGAGACAAAATGCCCAACTATGACCTAATTCTTTCGGTCGGATACACCCAAAAATAAGGAATCACACAGCAAATTATCCATATTAATCTCATTCATTCATCTTCAATATTGTTTCTCTGTTCGAAATGGCTCGTACTAATCAAACTGCAAGGAAATCCACCGGAGGAAAAGCCTCAAGGAAGCAACTCGCAACCAAGGCAACTCACAAATCAACTCTGGCGACCGGCGGTGTGAAGAAGCCACACAGATTCCGTCTTGGCATGGTTGCACTCCGTGAGATCCGCAAGTACCATAAAAGCACCGAGCTTCTCACTCCCATTCCAGAGGCTAGTTCGAGAGATCGCCCAGGACTTCAAGACGTACCGATCTTCGTTTCCGAGCACTACCGTGGCGGCGCGCGCAAGAGGCCGCCGAAGCTTATCCGGTGGGTCCGTTTGAAGACATCTCTGTGCAATTCATGCCAAAAGGGTCACGATTCAGCCTAAAGATATCCAGCTAGTTGTAAGGAAATCTACGCGGGAACGCAGCGGAATTAAAAATTTTGATTTCCTTTTACCCAAGATCGACTTCGTTTAAACAATAAACAAATAAACTAGTAGACGGTGGTTACCTTGGTTGATCTAAAAGATCGACGCTTTGACCGTCTAAGGGGAGTAGTTCTGCATAGAGCCGCCCAAGTGTTCGGCCTCTACCGCTAGTCAACACGAACAGCCCGCCGGAATCCCTTCATGGATTGCTATTGGAAAACTCCGGTTGCTAGACCGGCCCTTTTCCCCTCTCTCCAACTCTCTATAGGATGCTCTCTGTTTTACACAAAAACTATTAGCTCTTGGAATTATGATGTGTAAAATATCTTGACACCGACTTCCTATTTATAGGTAAAGTGGCGCCCCAGACTAGAGTGGAGGAGAATAAAACATTTTCCCAATAAAATAAGAAAAATATAATTGATTGATTAATCTCATTTATTATAATATCTTATATTAAATAAATCTAGGATATTGTCAATATCTTATATTGAATATTTCCAAGATATTGTCAGTATCTAATATTGACTATATTTATCTTATTTTCATAAATCAATTTACACATGTGTATATATCACAAATATATATTACACATATAAATCTATACATAAATATTTTGGAAACAATCATGCACATGCATATCCAATATGCATCACACGCTGGGAGCAAAAAAAAATATTAATATTAATATCTAATATTAATATATGGTAATACCATTAATTAAATTGCACAATCCAAGTGTATCACTTATACATATGTGGCGCCACTTATCAATATAAGTGTATTTAATTAATCAACTTAATTAATATCTTGTATTTAATTTATTCATAATAAATAAATACCACCATATTAATTTACCACTATAACCTTTATAGTACGAGATAAATTCTTTCCTTATTTGGTTATCAACTATAACCACATTTTAATCCGGCTAGATGTTCTTATGTTTGTGACCCGATAGGCTTCCGAATATGTTGGCCGTAGACACAAAGTGCAAATTACGAAAATGCCCTTCATGCCTAACGATCACGGGATAGCGTCTAGCAACACACCGTGACCCCTAATCATCGGAAGAGTCAAATGCATGACTACTACCTTTCATGTGAAACAGTTACCGTGTAACTTACAATCATATCGCTATAATAATATCCATACAGTCGTTAGTCGAGTGTCAAAACATCAACGACCGTATCTCATAATCTGGATATCATGCTCTCTCGAAGTAACTCATTTACTCCCACTTTGCAAAGATTCACGAGAGCTAGATTTTCCTTATAAGAAGGCCATTTCGGATATTCGATCCCAATCATAGGATACGCGATTCCCGGACGACGAATCATGTATACTCCGCATGCTTCAGTATCACACCCAATCACTACCGCATGATCGCCCCGTGGCTAGGGGAAACCTCAATTGTGTCAAAGCATGACAATCTACACCATGATGCCATGAAGACTCAGGTCTTAAGGATAATTACACAACCGTCACATAGTGTGACACTTATCCATGTAAGTGGGTCAGTCTAACGTACGCATTCTCTAATACACGTCCACGTACAGTCCAAGTGTCCCTACACTTCGATAGACGAGATCTATCCCTGCCCTTAAAGACGAAGACATCTAATACGTGCTAGCCTTGTTCATACTATCAATGCCATGTTTAATAGTACATCAGGCTAAAGACAGTTAAGTATCAAACTTAATAAAATGATTAGAGATCTCATCAAGTGTAATCGCCTATCATAGTTTCTCTGTCACAGTTTAATACTAAGGACGTTATCATATAACAATTCATAATTGGTTCTTTAAAAGAATAGATATATGACAACATAAATGCCATTTAATAAATGTATAAACATAAAGAAATAGTAGAAATGATCCGACCCGGTCGGATCCGGTCCAACCCGATTGGGTTTAGGACACTATTCCAACAATCTCCCACTTGGCCTAAAAAGAATTACTTGCACACACAAGACCAAGTTGAAACACAAGAATCTCATGCAATACTCGCAACCAGCCCTAGCCGTGAACGGATCACTATCCGTGGGGACTCAGACTATCTTCATATCATGTTCCAAATGACCAAGTCAAAGGAACCGCCTCAACACACACACGAATCTCTGACGAGACCCTGGTCCTTGTTTCAAGCAATGAATCCACTTACTATATCAGCTATATAGAAAAGGTGAAAGAACCGTATAAGGTTCTAGAATGAACCTCATAGACTCATGTACTGCTCCCGCTGCGACTCTAAGGCACTACTGTGTTTTGGACCGGTTGTAGAGTTTACAGTGACCCATAGGCTAAGAACATTTCCAGCTCACTGTATCACTTAATCATAGTGACTGCAAACCCAGACTATAGCTCACACTCGCCTTCATAAGACTCAGGATATACGTCTGTATATCTACGTTTATTTAATTCCATGTTTCAATAAACTAAGAAACTTTCCTTAACTTGTTTAAGGATATTCTCGACATCTGCTAGAATCACTTTCATACTTGCTCATGACTCTTCATGAAGTGTGAACCTCTAGCATAACTCTTATGATGGATCTTATTGCAGTAGCAAAGGGAACCTTCCATAAGTATCATCTTTCACCTTATCTTTAGGACTAACGTCCTAAGATAGATAGATCTTGAGAACACCCCGTACCCTTCAGCCGTCACTATAGCCTTATGGTAATCATATTACTATCCATGTCATCCTTTCAGGGACATCCCCCTTAGGTAAGACAGACTAGGTTCACGACCTGGTTGTCACTGATGGAATCTAATTCAGATATTATGGCTCCTGGCCATATCTCTCAATCTTGCCTTTCAAACATTCTTTCATAAGTTGTGAGATATTCATTCATCAAGATAAACATACCAGTAGCCTTTTCAGGCTTGAGGTTATCCACAGACTTACAAAACTTTTGTGTGCACTGAGCAGTGTTCTACACCTCATCGCTATGCGGCGTCTGCTCATGTTCAATGGTTGAATATATCTTTGTGGTTCTCAAACTCTTTTGAGATCTTAATTTACTCCCACTATTTCTTTTGGAAGAAACATTTCCTCTAGAAGACAACATGTTTGGAGACAAATATTTTGCTCCGTGGACAAGTAAATAATATCTAGCGTGCTAGCTAAGACATTCCACAAAGTTGCATATGTCGTATTCGGCTCCAAGCCTTTCTGACTCTGCCTATGACTACTTCAAATCATAGGTTAAGATAGATTCGACATTATCCTCTTCCATATATAATATGCAATTTATTCAACATTTTTTCTTTGGAACTCGATTAAGTATAAGGGCACTATCCCGAAACGGGTAAGGGATACTTCGTATGGCTTGCGTCACCCCTTTATCATATAAAGTGTTGTTCCCCTTTTGGGAACACAATCTAATTCCGTATCCCAAAAATGGTATCCTTCAAGGTAGAATCTGATTCTATTTCAGACATCTTCTGAAACACCCTTCAGGTATTAATTGCTTCAATCCAATTGAAGATTAATTCCTGAGTAGCCCATCATTCTCATATTCATACTAGCTCAAACTTTTCGGGCTTTCCGAATCGTAGTACTTCAATAAATACATTCAACTATTTCTAAAAATAGTCATAGAGATTTTTTTTTATTTTTTTTTTTTAAAAACTTGCAATTTTATTAATAAAAGCATTACAAGTTTTTGCCATCCATGGCCTCCTCCCTACAAAAGATGTCTTCAATGTGCTACCCCACCTCCTTAAAACCCTGGTCTGAAAAACCCGGTGTGGGAAAAATCGGGTGCCAGGGAAAGAGCATGGGCCTCACACATTGGCAAAAATGCAGCCCAACCAAGGAAATTATAACGTAAAACAACAAAGAAACAAGCAAAAAAATCCTATTTCTATGCCTTAGGGGAGCACTACCACAACTGCTAAAACAAAAAGACCAAACTTCCAAGTAAATCTTCATGCAAAGACAAACTCCCTCCACCGCTGCAAATCCAAGACATGATCAAAAGACAGCCAAACCTCCAGTATATCTTCATGGTCCAGCAACTCCAAGCAATAATCCAAAGCAGTCTTGGTGCCTCATAGCCCTCGGGTTGGCCAGTAAAAAAGAAAAGACAGCAACAACCACAGTCAAGTACAAGCACACATGAACTGTTCATATAAAAAGGAAGCATAGCACTGAAAAGTATGAGAAAGGGATAGACACAACCTGGTTTGCACCTTTCAGGAAATGAAAACTGAAAGGTGCTTCCAAGGGGGATAAGCAATTGTGAGAACATCTCCATCAGTGATATCTAATATGAGCCATCTGCATCTTATCCTCTTGAAGAATATCCCTCAGCTTACTATCTGCACCTCCCCTCCTTATAACATTAGAATGCTGAGTTGTACTAGCCAATTTAGCTAGATAATCTGCAGCCATATTGCCTTCCCTATAGATATGTGTCACCTGATAATGCTCATTTTTAATCTTATCAGTCATCAGAGAGATATCAGCAATATGTTTCCAAGGAGCTTGAACAGAACCATGTATCATATCAACAATCTGTTTTGAATCACATTCAATGTAAACATTATGCAGCTTCATATCAATGCATTGATCAATACCAGCTTTAAGAGCACCCAACTCAGCTTCAAAGTTGGTAGCTATACCATAAGCCTGCATGCCAGCAATTATCATATCACCATGCTCATCCCTAATAATATACCCTCCCCCAGCAAGTCCTGGATTATGGAGAGAAGAGCCATCAGTATTAACCTTATAGAAAGAATGAGGAGGGGCCTGCCACATAACAGCAATGGCAGTCTTATTAGGTTTAGGTGCCAGCTGTTTAAGAAGACCTGAAGTAATGAGAATTTGATCATCCTTATGTTTCAGATTAAGCTTCATATGCTGACATATGTTCTGCAAATCTGCTATAACACCCTTAAGAACTTGATTAGACCCCATATCCCCTTCATGGAGAGCACTGCATCGACCTTTCCATATGCCCCAAAGAATAATAATAGGCAACATTCGAATAACCTTACCAAGTGCCCCCTTGATGGGTGTATTCCACCAAGCAGCTAAAATATCTTGCAGAGAGCCTGCAGTAGGACAAACAAAGTGCCTGTTTAAAGAAATCCCAAACGGACCTAGCTCTATAACACTCATAGAATGCATGATGAATGGTGTCTTCATGATCACAGAAAGGACATTTGAAGGGTCCATAGATTCCCATTTTTTCCAACTGATCAGCAAAAGGTAACAGCCTGTTGAGGAGCTTCCAATTGAAGATAGATATCCTTAGAGGGATATGTGGCTTCCAAATTTCACCAAGTTCATATAGTGATTCTCTTCTGTTTCTAAGCTCATCATAAGCTGAGGAGACTGAGAAGCATCCAGTGGCATTAATTGTCATATAGAGATTAATAAACATTTGTGGCATTAATTGTCATATAGAGATTAATAAACATTTGTGGCATTAATTGTCATAAGCCAACAAACATCAATATGTTTAGGCTTTAGACAATTTTTCTAGATTTTATAACCTTTTCATAGAAGGTTATTTTAGTCATCTTTAGATAAGATACGTATCACCCACATGATTCATAATCACATGGTTCAGACATCATCTAAATGACATTGATTATACATTTCTCTTCCAAAGAGTCGACATCTAGAACAACTACAAATATCAAGTATAACAGCCATAAAAATATTTAGTCGAGATCTAATCACATATATCAACTATATAGTGACATCAATCTAGTATGTTAGATTTAGTGACCTTCCAATTTTATCAGAATAACTTTTATTCTTTACAATTGAATATGTCTACTAAATCCTAACAAATAACTGAAAGTATGTTCTTCATAAGAACCGGAACATAATAACATTTATTTACTTCCCTTATTAGTTTACTAGTTCCAGAATATGGTAAGTGTCACAACGTTTGCTTCACCTTCCATATCTGCATTTAATCTTTCTAATTTAATCACACTCGTAAGATATCATATATCTTAGAGTCGAATTTGAACTTAGATAGATTTATCAGAACTCACTTGCCTACAATAGAAACATCAATAAGTTCTCTATTTAAGCACATGCCCAAACTTTCCTTTTTAATCCTTCAAGCACTTGTAAATATTTCTTGGTGCAGTCTTCATAAGACTTAAGAAAGATCACAAGAGCTATGTCTTTGATTTCCTTTCATAAAGAAAATCTAAAGTTTATTAAATAGTTTATTTAACCTTTTAAATCATATTTAAAACATTAATTATTTAATTAACCTTTAAGCAATGGTAGAATTAAGTCGATACTTAAATCATATAATTTTGAAAACAACCTTTCCAAAATTAGATGTGGTCATTCTTATCCAACGTTTGAATTAATTGTCATCATATGACTGAATGATCATATTGGATCGTATCCAATGTCATGAGCTTCCGCCTTTCATTAATAATTAAAGTCTTGGATTACTGCATCAAATATGTAGTCTCCTTGTCTCTAACTACTACAACGGGATTGCTCATGTCATTGCTTATTTTAAAAGGATTAATATTACTTAACCATATTTGAGAACGTTTCTCAAAAGGTAACAGTCATAATTTGGTTTTATTAATCGAGAATAAAACATAAATATAAAGTTTGCTAAAACTACAACATAAAAAAAATGAAAATAAAAGAGTGTTGTTGTTTATGCACGCAAAATCAAAAATGGTCTTTTGATTTATGATTTTGCTCCCACTAGTCAACTACTCCCAATTGACTTTCAAGAATCTTTCTGTTAGGAACATTTTATTATGTTTTTATGATGGCCATACTAGCTGTTATAGCAAGCCTGAAATAAGTTAGAACTCTCTGTATAAGTCTTTACTTAGAGTCTGACATGTTGTATAAGTTGAGTCAGACAAGTATTGTACTAGTTGGTAGGACGGCAAAGCAAAAAAAAAACAAATATTCGGCAAAGTGAAGCCAGCAAAGCACCAGCAGAGAAGTATGAAGACATTATGGTCTGACCTATAACCAAGGAAGTCTGTGATGACCTTGGATAAGTCTAAGTTATGTTTTAAGTGATGAAACTCAATGTTCAAATATGGTGTACACCGGTCTCACCCAAATCAAGGATCAGTGAAGTACAAAGACTCTCCAAAAACTAGAACAAAGAAGGAAACAGTGAATCGGCTGAGTAAAATGACTTTCGGCAAAGAGAAAACAAAACAGCAAAGAAAGAACTAACGGCTAAGTCAGAAGGCTCACTCGACCGTTCTAAAAACGGCGAAGAGACATTTACAAGATCGATTTGATATACGATGAAGATTCAGAGATCATGCATTAAATGCACAAATCATTAAAGGATCAATCAAGGACGGATTTTCTGCTATACGTTTGAAGAAAGAATCCGATCACTGAAATCAAGGAGAATACAATTAAGGGGGAATCAAGAATAAAATCAAGAGTTATTCCCTCATTAATATAGCCAACGGACGGAATTTCAAAAACCAAGGTTATTCAAGGCTATAAATAGAAGGCATTGACAGGAAAAGAAAATAACGATCAAGAAAGAAAAATCAAGCGAAACACTGTCAATTTGAAAAGCCTTCTCTCTGAACTTACAAAGACATATCTAGTGATCAACTCAAGTATCAGAACTACAAAGTCATACTCAGAATTGAGATTGATGAAGCAAGTGTGTGAATCACATTCACACCAAACTGAAGCAACTGAATCAGAGGCAATCTGAGAAGGAGTTGAATCTGTGATAGCTGTTGAAGGATCTTAATCTTAAGGAACAGCAAAAGGAAGACTGAATCACTGAAGCTGTTGCAGTCAAGGAGTGATAGTCTTGTAGATTGTGAAGCTTGGGAAGCCAAGGACAATCATACTATTGTATCTGTGAAAACAATAGTGAATTCCTCCAATCATCACAGGAGAAGAGTGGATTAAGGGATTACACCACCCTGAACCACTATAAGCCTTGTGTCAATTTAAATTCTGCAATTTACTTTACAGCATTTATTTAATTACCCTACATCATAACTTATATCTGTGACTGTCTACACTGATTTGAAAACAACATAGTAAGAAGGGACTTATCCGCTGCCTAAAAGGTTTTAAATAGAAGAAAAGTTTTTGAAACTCCACTATAGTCATTCACCCCCCCCCCCCCCCCCCTCTGACTATAGTTTCACCCTTCTCTGGGACCAACAATTGGTATCGGAGCGGTGTTCCTAGTATCGAACCTCGTTCGAGATCTAATTTCGGTAACAAGGAGATCACATATTTACAAAGCGAGTTTTCAAATCCGAGTTTTCCATTCACCGTCATTTATATATTCAATTATACTGATGGATTCCTCAAACTTCTTTTCAAAAGTACCTGTTTTTAATGTTAACAATTTTGATGAATATAAAATAAGAATGCTGTCTCATCTTGCAGCAACTCATGAAGAGATGTTGGATGTAATCAATGATGGACCGATCACAATCACTACGGTGGTAGGCACAGGAGCACATCAAGGAAAGGAAATTGACAAACCTAAAAAGGATTGGACCAAAGATGACAGGAGAAGAGAAAATCTGGACTTTGTTGCAAAAGACATGATCTTGAAGACCCTAGACAGCAACAAGTTCATGAGAATTAAAGGCGCAAAACAAAGAAAGGAGATGTGGGACAAGCTATCATTAATAAATGAAGGATCTGAAGCAGTTAAAGAAAACAAATTATCTGTTGCAAAACAGAAGTTTGAGAACTTTAAAATGAAGGCTGGTAATCCATTGATCAAATGGACAATAGATTCTCAAGCATCATCAGTGAATTACAACAGCTTGGACACATATATCCCCAAAAAGAAGTATGCTTGAAAATCTTGAGAGGACTACCTGAAAGATGGAAGATCATAACATCGGTAATCAGAGGAACAACAAATCTTGCAAGCACTGACACTCTGACACTGATGTCCCAGTTAAAAGCTCATGAATTCGAATTGAACGGCGAAGATGGTGCTCCGGCAGAGACACACAAAATCACTGCATTAGCTGCACCCCAGCAAAGTAACTTTGCCGAATGCATCAGCAAAGAGACACAAGAATTAAAAGAACAGTAGCTTTATTAGTTAAACGTTTTGACAAAGTTTAAAAAGAAGCCATTCAAAGGAAATTCGTCATCAAAGAAAAAGTCAAGCTCAAACAGAGACATGAAGAAGAAAGATGATGAATACAGATGCTTCAACTGCAACAAGAAAGGTCACTTCAAGGCTGATTGTCCTGAAGAAAATGACAAAGATGATGAAAAGAAGAAATACAGAGCATCTGAAAAGAGAAAGAGCAAGAAGGCACTTAAGGCAGAATCCAGCAGTGAAAAGCATGAAGAATCATCTGACAATGACTCAGATAATAGTGATGAAGAAGACAGCTCAGAAAATGAAAAAGCATGCCTATGCCTCATGACCAAAGAATTGGATGAAGATAAAAGTGCTCAGACACTGAGGAAACAAGCCTATGTTTAATGGCTAAAGAATCAGATGAAACTGAGGTAACATCTAGTTCCTGTTCTTCATCTAATGCATCCACATCTAACACTGCACAATCCTCTAGTCTC
Source organism: Gentiana straminea (assembly GCA_036785695.1). Taxonomy (NCBI): domain Eukaryota; kingdom Viridiplantae; phylum Streptophyta; class Magnoliopsida; order Gentianales; family Gentianaceae; genus Gentiana; species Gentiana straminea. The sequence goes on from JAVUPR010000398.1 coordinate 7,065,607, forward strand.
CTATTAGATACAGCAGACCTAGTCCAAAATCTCATGACTAAATTTGATGAAATTGAAAAGAATCATGAAATTCTGGAAAAGGAATGCAAGGATCTAAGAAAAGAGAATAAGAGGTTAAAGAAAGAACTGGATGAAGCAAAAGTCGAATTAACTAGTAAGGAGACCTACTTAAATGATCAACAAAAAGCGAGATGATCATACATCCGTTACTAAAAGATCGCTTAAGAAAATCTCCTCACCAGTGAAGGTATCCACTGCACCACTAAAAGCACCAGCTTACAAACCCTCAAAAAGGTTTGGATCCAGATCTGGTCTTGGCTACAACAGTCAGGATGAAAGTAGGAACAATGATCAACACCATTCTAAATTCAGGACCACTAGTGGACCAAAATTTAGAAAGGGACAGACCATGGTTCCAACAGATCATCCTGTTCCGGTGAAGTCAAGACCCAGTGTAGTGAAACAGCAAACTAAATCCTCCTTCCAGTCAATCAAGAACCACAGCCATCTGAAAGGAAAAGGCAGACTTTACCCTTCAGAGGATGATTGGAATGTTGCACCTCCAAAATACAAGAGGAAACCATTCCACAAAATGCATCATGTGTTTAAGAAAAACCAAACTGTTCCTAGACACATGAAGCAAGAAAGGTTTCCTACTGCATACTGGAAAGTAAAGAAGGATGCAAATGCACCAAAAGGTGGAGAAAAGTATCAGAATACCTTCAGTAAAAATACTAGAAGCTATTCTGCCATGCCTTATACATATGAAGTTGATGACTTCAATTATCCAAAAAGAAGACCTTTTGGATACACCCTTGGTATGGGAGGCATGATTGCTAACAAACATGGACCCAAACAAAGTGTTGGGTACCTAAACTTAATTAATCTGTTTTGTAGGATGTCCGTACATAGGACGGTGGATGTTCCGGACACATGACAGAAACAAGAAATGGCTCACCGACTTCAAAGCTTTTGATGGACCCAAAGTCACATTTGGAGGTAAAGAAAACTCGGCAAGATTAAGGGGAAGGCATAATACTCAAGAACAATCTAAAGATTCAAAATGTGGCATATGTCAAGGGACTTAACTTCAATCTGATGAGCATCAGTCAATTCTGTGACAAAGGCTACAATGTGTACTTCAACAAAGAAGGATGCAAAGTGATTCACAGTCAAACCAACACGGTAGTTCTTGCGGGTAGAAGACAACACAACATGTATGTGGTGGATCGGAAAACAACTAAGGCGAGAAACATGCCTACTTGTCAAGAATAAACAATCAACAAGTGGATTTGGCACGAGAAGATTAAATCACACGAATTTCAAGACCATCAACAAACTATCAAGGAGCAAGCTAGTTGAAGGCCTCGCCGAGAGATCACATTCAAGAAAGAGAGTCTATGTGATGCTTGTCAAAAAGGAAAACAAATAAAAAGTTCATTCAAGTCAAAGCCTTATCAATCTACAACAAGAGTTCTACATCCGCCGCACATGGACTTGTTTGGACCCGTCACACCAAGTAAGTGTGAGTGGTAAGAAATACACTCTTGTAGTGGTGGATGACTTCTCAAAGTACACATGGACCATTTTCATGAACAAGAAGAAAGAAACACTCAAGAAGCTGCCAGATTTGTTGAGAAGACTCCAGAATGAGAAAGAGCTAAAGATTATCAAGATCAGATAGATAGAGACACTGAATTCCTAAATGAAATTATCAGAACCTATTGTGAAGAAAATGGAGTATTACATCAACTATCTGCAGCAGGAACTCCATAACAAAATGGTGTTGTAGAAAGAAGAAACAGAACCATCAAGGAAGCAGTCAGGACAATGATAGCAGAAGCATGTTTACCAAAGAGATTTTGGGCTGAAGCAGCAAACACAGCATGCCATACACAAAACAGATCAATCATCAACAAACATCATGGAAAGACTCCATATGAATATGGAATGGTAGAAAACCTAATATCTCATATTTTCATATGTTTGGATCAAAATGTTTTGTCTTAAACAGGAATCAGCTGCATACCTTTGATGAGAAGGTCGATGAAGCAATCTTCATGGGATACTCGGACACCGCAAAGCATTTAGAGTACTCAATAAAAGAACCTTGGTGATTGAAGAATCAATACATGTAGTTTTTTATGAACCAAATACAAATGGTGAAGATCTTCAAGATCAAGAAGAGAAAGCAAGACAAAGGGAAATCTATACAAATGCAACCATACCAAACCTACCATCCTAAATCATCATTTTGAAAACCAAGAAGAACCACTTACCAATACACCGGATGAAGCACCCGAAGTTGAAGTTCTTGCTCAAGCATGAAGGTATGGAAGCACCAAGTGAAGATCAACTTCAACCAGACCTAAATTGGCTAAGAGACCATCCTGAAGAACAAGTCATTGGAGATATTCACACAGAGTCGAACCGAGAAGACAAACTGGAGCACATGCTAACTTGCTTTCTATCACAAGTGGAACCCAAGACCATAGATGATGCAATCCAAGATGCAGATTGGATTACAGCCATGCAAGAAGAACTAAATGAATTTGAAAGAAATGAAGTCTGGGAACTAGTTGACAGACCTGAAATGGCCAACATCATTGGTGCAAAATGGGTATTCAAGAACAAGATGGATGAGCAAGGAACTGTTGTCAGAAACAAAGCAAGGCTAGTTGCAAAAGGCTATTCCCAAGCTGAAGGAATAGATTATGATGAAACATTTGCACCAAAAAGTAGCAAGATTGGAAGCAATCGACTCTTTCTAGCATTTGTCGCACACAAAGACTTCAAAGTCTATCAAATGGATGTAAAGAGTGCATTCCTAAATGGACTTTTGGAAGAAGAAGTTTATGTAGAACAACCTCCTGGATTTCAAATTAAAGGAAAAGAAGACAAAGTATACAAACTCAAGAAGGCCCTCTATGGCCTCAAACAGGCACCTAGAGCCTGGTATGAAACACTATCACAATTTCTGATCAAGAATGGATTCAACAAAGGAACTATTGACAAGACTCTATTCAAACTAGAGGAAGGAGCAAGCACTTTGCTATACAAATCTATGTTGATGATATAATCTTTGGATCCGAAGATGAAAAGCTATGTGAGAAATTTGCAAACCTGATGAAGAGCAAATTTCAGATGAGCATGATGGGAGAATTAAACTACTTTCTTGGCCTTCAAGTAAAGCAAATGAAGGATGGCATCTTCATTAGTCAAGCAAAGTATACAAGAGATTTGATACACAAGTATGGGATGGATACAAGTGGCACAGTAGACACACCAATGTGTGCCAGAGTCACACTTGGAAAAGATGATGGAGGAAAAGATGTAGATCAGAAAATGTATAGAGGAATTATTGGATCATTATTATACTTAACTGCAAGCAGACCTGACATAGCATTTGCGTAGGAGTGTGTGCAAGATTTCAAGCTCAACCAAAAGAATCACATCTTCTAGCAAAGCTAAAAGGATAATCAAATACTTGAAAAACACTATAAATGTTGGTATTTGGTATCCAAAAGATGGAGGATTTACATTGATATCATATTCAGACTCTGACTATGCTGGATGCAAAATAGATATAAAGAGCACCTCTGGAACTTGCCAAATGCTAGGAACCAGACTAGTCTCTTGGTTCAGTAAAAAGCAAAACTCCATATCTACATCAACAGCTGAAGCAGAATATATAGCAGCAGGTAGCTGTTGTGCACAAGTACTGTGGATAAGACAACAGCTAAGGGACTATGGAGTAGAAGGGAAAACAATTCCAATCATGTGTGATAACACAAGTGCAATATCTATTACAGAAAATCCAGTATTGCACTCAAGAACAAAGCATATTGATGTAAGACATCATTTTATCAGAGACCATGTTGAAAAGGGGGATGTCATCCTAAAACACATACCCACTGAAGATCAATTGGCTGACATCTTCACTAAACCACTCAGTTATGAAAGATTCAGTAAGCTAAGAACTGAGTTAGGAATGATTGAAATTGAATAAGTATCTAACAGCGGCTAACTGGAGTAATCGGCTAAGTGACTTCATTAACTAGTACGACCTTTGCCGTTACAGGAGATGCTGGTATCCAGCGAAGGTAACTTAACTGATTGTTAGGAACAGTCAAATGGCGCAGCTAAGTGAAGAACCTATTGGGACGGCTAAGTGACCAGCGAAGGCACTTCACCGAAATAAAGACTTGGACAAATTAAAAGTGTGAACAAAATCAATTCTGATTACACGTGGAGAATAAGGAAATTATGGAGGATTATTCTGTACACACGTCAACTTATGATCATGGAGGTAATTATATTATTTTTCGAATTATAAACTCCTCGATTCACGGGCTCTATCATTACTTGCCTCAAACCACACCCCCATTCCACTCGAATATCTCGATTTTCATACACAAAATCACACCATTATGCCATAAAATCCTTCCATATTCAAACCACGTTCACACTACCCAAATCACACTATATAAACAAGACTTAGAAATTTTCAGAAATCTTTACGCTTTCTTGGCAATTACAAACCCTACTCTTGTTACTTTCTATTACAAACTCAAGTTCATTTTCAAACCTTAGTAAAAATGGCATCATCCTCCTCAAACACCCAAGCTAGATATGAAAAATCGATTGCCACGGGATCTTTCTTTCAAGAAGAACACTACTTGAAACTGTGCGGAAATGACGAAGATGCCAAACGATTGGCAGCAGGTTGCAAAATCCTAAATCTATCAACGTTTCTCAATCCGCCCATAACCGAGGTCTGCTATGAAAGTCTGATTTCCTTCTAGAAATCTACACAATACGTGCCTGGGCTCCCTGCTGAAGAAGGTGACGAGTGGGAAGAAGACAAGATTGTAGCATCTCGTCAACGGAAAAGAAGTGGCGATTACAGAAAAGGTAATTCACAAACATCTTAAACTTTCAAATAAAGGCCAAGAAAAAGTGACATCTGTATCACAAAACTTGGATGATTTCTGGGCAACCATTGCCAAAACGGCAAACCCAGGATCTACAAAGGTCAATTGTTTGAGATCCGCTTTAAAGAAACCATTCAATGAGTTCAGTGCCCTAATTGGCAAGACCATTGAAGGAAAATTGGGAGCAAATAATGCAATGATAGAAATCAGAATGAGGCTAATGGGAATCATCTACAACAATCTGCAATTCAACTGGGCAAAATACTTCTTTCTAAGACTCAAAGAGCAAATCCAAGGTGAAGTAAAAGCAGCAAACAAGGGGACAAAAGAAGGAAAGACTAAGAAAGGACAATTCTGGGTGAAAAAGTCATATGGCATTCAGTTACACTACTTGTTGCAATGTCTTAAAGTCCCCACAAGTACAACTCCACAAACCGCATGAATCCAAAGTCATGTTTACTTATGTTAAACAACAACAGAAGGTAGGAGAAGGGAAGAGGAAGAAATCCACACGCAGCACCACCGGTCAAAGAAAGAAACAAAAGATTCAGCGAAGTCTGGAAACGACAGACTTTGGATAATTGATTGATAAAGAAGAAGAGGAAGAAGGTTCTGACACTGAAGCAGAACAACAAGAAGAAGAAATCAGTAGGGATGAACAGCACCCTAACAACGAAAACACTGGAGAGGATGAGGAATCATCTCCAGAAGAAGCTGTACAATTATCTGCAAACGATATAGATGATCGAATTGCAGAATATCTTGAGTGGAAGGAAGGCGATTCCAAACAACAGCTTCAAGACTCAGATCACATGCTTGCTGAAGAAGCATGGCTATTTGATTTTCTGGGAATCACAACTCTGGTAGGTGTACTTGATGAATCACCTCTATGGGAAATGGTTGATGCAGCCAAGGCAAAAGCGCCCCGCATCTCCGGGAGACAAAGTGATGACTCGAAGATGATGGAGATGATCATGATCGGGATGATGGTGATGATCATGATGACAATGATGATAATGATCATGATCAAGATGATGATGATGATCTTGGTCAAAATAAAGAAGAGAACTCTCCGCACCGTAGATGCAATTGATGACACTACTCTTCTCCGTACATTTTTGAAACCACAAGCCTCCGGCAAGCCTACAACTCCAGCAAAGACATCCACTCAACCGTTGTCTGTCAACGTTCCAGCTAACAACAGTAACATTATGGACACTGGCTCAGCTGCCGCCACTCCAGTCAAGACAACCCCCGGCATGTAGATAGGGGGAACGGCAAGCTCAAGCCACACCAAAGATATACATCTACCCAAATTCTTGAAGATCAAGATGTAAATGCAGATGTCACTCAACATCAAGACAAGGGACAAGCAAACGGATCCGTAAACAAATTGAAACAAGGCACGGACTCTCTCACCGAACACCGGCATTACAAATGAAACTTTTGAGAAAGCGGCGGACTTGCTTTGGTGAAGAATTGGAACGACAAGCAATATATCTCGATCCATGACTTCACTTTTAATGACAAAAGCTCCTCCATTGAAAACAAGTTTCAGGCCATTGCGTAATACATTGATGCACAAAATATTGTTGTTCAACAACAAGGAAATCGATGAAGCAACTCAACATCAATATCACTAACAGTCTTGCAGGCCTCGGGCAACACATTTCCCAAGAAAACGAATCACTGGCAGTAGCTTTTGGCACTAGACTTAGGAGTGTCAATGAGAAATTGAATGATCATAACAAAAGATTCACATCTATTGAATCAAAACTTGATTCTCTGATTGGAACGACAGAGGCCACCAATAGCATCCTACTCCAGCAAAGGGATGATGCTGCCAAAAAGGGGGAAAACCTGGATAAGCCTGAAGGATCAACAATCATACCTCCAAATTTCACTGAGGAACAACTGAGAGCAAGAGACAGAGAAATAAGAATCAGAAATGAAGCAGAAGAACAGCAAAGAAGGGTCAGAGAAGAAAGGGAAAAGGCCCTAAAAGAACCCTGCATTGGATTTCCTCACCCTATGCAAAGAAGAGATGATGATAGAGACAGGTCCGGCAGACAGCAAAGGCCTGGATCTAGTCAGCAAAGAGGATATGTCAGTCAACACAGACTCAACACCAGAGGAAACACCAGCAGAGGTAGCAGCAGCTCCAAATATACTGGTGAGCACAGAACTTACACTGGTCACCAAAGCAAAGCAGAATACGATGCAGATGTACTGGACCATGTAAGAGAATTTTTCAGAGTACAGGAAGGACTTTATCCTCACTCCTCACAAGATGAAGCTTGGGCTGATTGGCTAAGCTATCAGGATGAAAGGATGAGAACTGATATGGCCAAACTCTACAATGAAGTCAAAAGAGAATTTGCACTTCTCAAACAAACCAACAACAAACCAAGCTCAGCCATACCACTATCTGCAAAAGGACCAGAAGACTTGCCAGCTGAACAACAAGAAGATTTCAAATACATGGCAAAATTCTTCAATCCTATGGGGAGAATGGAGAAACAGGAACAGTGGAGTCTCTACAAAAGTCTCAAGTTTGCAGACTCACATATTGCTGAGGCTAAGGAAAGACTTGAAAAATATTTTGGAGAACCTAAGGCAAATGAGACCATGCCTGATTTCAACAGACTCTTTGCCAAAAGAGTTTTCCAGGGTGTATCTGAATACACAGCTTTGGCTTACTGGAAGTGGAAGTTTCTAGAAATTGACTGGAAAGACATGGAAGAGGTTCAGACTACAAAATTCAAGAGGTACAAGGCTGAATTGAGCAAAATGTAGTTTGTAACACTTGAATAAAGTCTTAGAACTTATTACCCTATGATGGATGAATAAAATGGTTGAACTTTTAATCTGTTGTTTATTATGAAAAATTTTGATTACTTATGTTCAGGCTTATGAGGGTTTTGGCATCATCAAAAAGGGGGAAATTGTTAGGAACATTTTATTATGTTTTGATGATGGTCATACTAGCTGTTATAGCAAGCCTGAAATAAGTTAGAAATCTCTGTATAAGTCTTTACTTAGAGTCTGACATGTTGTATAAGTTGAGTCAGACAAGTATTGTACTAGTTGGTAGGACGGCAAAGCAAAAAAAAAAAACAGATATTCGGCAAAGTGAAGCCAGCAAAGCACCAGCAGAGAAGTATGAAGACAGTATGGTCTGACCTATAACCAAGGAAGTCTGTGATGACCTTGGATAAGTCTAAGTTATGTTTTAAGTGATGAAACTCAATGTTCAAATATGGTGTACACTGGTCTCACCCAAATTAAGGGTCAGTGAAGTACAAAGACTCTCCAAAAACTAGAACAAAGAAGGAAACAGTGAATCGGCTGAGTAAACTGACTTTCGGCAAAGAGAAAACAAAACAGCAAAGAAAGAACTAACGGCTAAGTCAGAAGGCTCACTCGACCGTTCTAAAAACGGCGAAGAGACATTTACAAGATCAAATTTGATATACGATGAAGATTCAGAAGATCATGCATTAATGCACAAATCATTAAAGGATCAATCAAGGACGGATTTTCTGCTATACGTTTGAAGAAAGAATCCGATCACTGAAATCAAGGAGAATACAATTAAGGGGGAATCAAGAATAAAATCAAGAGTTATTCCCTCATTAATATAGCCAACGGACGGAATTTCAAAAACCAAGGTTATTCAAGGCTATAAATAGAAGGCATTGACAGGAAAAGAAAATAACGATCAAGAAAGAAAAATCAAGCAGAAACTCTGTCAATTTGAAAAGCCTTCTCTCTGAACTTACAAAGACATATCTAGTGATCAACTCAAGTATCAGAACTACAAAGTCATACTCAGAATTGAGATTGATCAAGCAAGTGTGTGAATCACATTCACATCAAACTGAAGCAACTGAATCAGAGGCAATCTGAGAATGAGTTGAATCTGTGATAGCTGTTGAAGGATCTTAATCTTAAGGAACAGCAAAAGGAAGACTGAATCACTGAAGCTGTTGCAGTCAAGGAGTGATAGTCTTGTAGATTGTGAAGCTTGGGAAGCCAAGGACAATCATACTATTGTATCTGTGAAAACAATAGTGAATTCCTCTAATCATCACAGGAGAAGAGTGGATTAAGGGATTACACCACCCTGAACCACTATAAGTCTTGTGTCAATTAAAATTCTGCAATTTACATTACATCATTTATTTAATTAGCCTACATCATAACTTATATATGTGACTATCTACACTGATTTGAAAACATCATAGTAAGAAAGGACTTATCCGCTGCCTAAAAGCTTTTAAATAGAAGAAAAGTTTTTGAAACTCCACTATAGTCATTCACCCCCCCCCCCTCTGACTATAGTTTCACCCTTCTCTGGGACCAACACTTTCAAAATTCTTTAGTGGCCAAGATCCCATGTGGTTACCCCGATTCCCAACGAGGGTGGATCAACCGGAATAATTCGAAAGGTATGTAACACTTACCAATCACATCTCTATGTGACTCTTGGTGGTTGACTAGTCAACTCTTTGACAATACACATCTTTATGTGGTAGTCAACCCCTTGCCTCTAGAATAAGACGGTCCGGACGAGGGCCAATCACCGCAATACTCTAGTCAAGTCATAACCCAATATTCGTGAGATCTCATACGATCATATCTCAATAACGATGATATACCCGTGGTAGGTCAACTCCCGACGAGGGCCGATCAGTTGAATCCGAACAAATGCTCTTCACCGTCGCTATAACATTGGGAGACAATATTTCGATTTGATTTTTGTTGTGGAAGTATTTACGTAAATTAATTCACTTAATTAATTTTAATTACGGTCTCATCAAATATATCTATCTCTATAAACATACAACCTACACATTTATCTAGATCATGCCTAGTCATGCATCTATTGTATCATATAAAATAAATACAAGCACAAAATAAATAAATGCGTAAAGTAACCGGTATGATCATGGACTTTTCCTAGGTGCGGTTTCGAATACAAACTAACGAAAGCATGTCACAATTTAAGGTAGCTGTAACCGTCAATAGGATCTTCAATGCTCCATTTTCCAATGGGATCCTTATTCTTCTTTCTTTGGTCTCCGTCTTCTTCTCCATTCTTGTTACATTTAATTCTATCTAATAAAATAAATACACCCGCCGCACACGGGGGGGAGCCAACGAGAATGGGATAAATGCAGAAAATAAACTAGGTCACGTTCTTCATAACGGCCTAGGACAATTTTTAAACCAACAGAAAAATTAAATCATTCAGATCTATCCTATTGGTCGAGTCCATGATAAATCGAGGTCCATATAATCATATTATATCTACTATATCTAATCCATACAGTAACATGTTATGAAAAAGATAAAATTAAAATTTCACTGCTTGCGTCTTAATTAATCAATTAACATTTAATCTATTAAATAATTTTATCCAATCAATTAACTAATTAACATTTAATTAATTAAATGATTTTAATCGAAATAAAATTAACGATTAATTTTAAACGATTTTAATTTTAATTTTAATTAATTAGAACTATTCTAAAAAATAAATCAAAATTAAAATTAGTCTATTTTGTTTCTTTCCTTTTGATTCTTAATCAATCCTATACCAAATCTGGTTTAGGCATGGCCACTTTCCAAAATCATAATTTTGGAAGTGGCCTAGGCCTATGCCATTTACAAATCAAATATTTGAAAAGGGCCTAGGCCTATTACAAATCAAATATTTAGAAAGACCAAATAATTTTTGTTTAGGCCTGTCCACTCTCCAAGATCAAAATTTTGGAAGTGGCCTAGGCCTTGGCCTTTTACAAATTAAATATTTGAAAAGGGCCCAGACCTATTCCAAATCAAAGTTTGGAAAGACCAATATTATTTTAATGCCATGTGGCATCCCAATGGCCCAAACTATTTGAACCATTGGTTAGCCACATGACACAACTAAACAAAGAGATATCAATCACAACTATGAACCATATTGAATCACAAATACACAAAACAAAAACCGGGGACCACCGCATCACACCAGCAGCCGCCGCCGCCACCGGCGATCACACAGTGGTGGTGCCGCCGCCGATCGGCCGAGCACCACCATTGCCGCCCCTTTTTTTTCGTGTATCAATTTTGCAAATCAAAAATCTTTCATCTTTTAATTACGTGATTTAAACGATAAAATTAACTTCGCCAAATAACATGCTTATTGCTTAAGCTCGAAGCTCGCTCTGCTACTACTGTTAGGAAATCTACGCGGGAACGCAGCGGAATTCAAAATTTTGATTTCCTTTTACCCAAGATCAACTTCGTTTAAGCAATAAACAAATAAACTAGTAGACGGTGGTTACCTTGGTTGATCTAAAAGATCGACGCTTTGACCGTCTAAGGAGAGTAGTTCTGCATAGAGCCACCCTAGTGTTCGGCCTCTACGGCTAGTCCACACGAATAGCCCGCCGGAATCCCATCATGGATTGCTATTGGAAAACTCCGGTTGCTAGACTGGCCCTTTTCCCCTCTCTCCAACTCTCTATAGGATGCTCTCTATTTTACACAAGAACTATTAGCTCTTGGAATTATGATGTGTAAAAGAGCTTGACACCCACTTCCTATTTATAGGTAAAGTGGCGCCCCAGACTAGAGTGGAGGAGAAGAAAACGTTTTCCCAATAAAATAAGGAAAATATAATTGATTGATTTATCTCATTTATTATAACCTCTTATATTAAATAAATCTAGGATATTGACAATATCTTATATTGAATATTTCCAAGATATTGTCAATATCTAATATTGACTATATTTATTTTATTACCATAAATCAATTTACACATGTGTGTATATCACAAATATATATTACACATATAAATCTATACATAAATATTTTGGAAACAATCATGCACATGCATATCCAATATCCATCACACGCTAGGGGCAAAAAAAAATATAAATATTAATATCTAATATTAATATATGGTAATACCATTAATTAAATTGCACAATCCAAGTGTATCTCTTATACACATATGTGGCGCCACTTATCAATATAAGTGTATTTAATTAATCAACTTAATTATTATATTGTATTTAACTTATTCATAATAAATAAATACCACCATATTAATTTTCCACTATAACATTTATAGTACAAGATAAATTCTTTCCTTATTTGGTTATCAACTACAACCACATTTTAATCCGGCTAGATGTTCTTATGTGTGTGACTCGATAGGCTTCCGAATATGTTGGCCATAGACACAAAGTGCAAATTACGAAAATGCCTTTCATGCCTAACGATCACGGGATAGCGTCTAGCAACACACCGTGACCCCCAATCATCGGAAGAGTCAAATGCAATGACTACTACCTTTTATGTGAAAAGTTACCGTGTAACTTACAATCCTATCGCTGTAATAATATCCATACAGTCGTTAGTCGAGTGTCAAAACATCAATGACCGTATCTCATAATCTGGATATCATGCTCTCTCGAAGTAACTCATTTACTCCCACTTTGCAAAGATTCACGTGAGCTAGACATTCCTTATAAGAAGGCCATTTCGGATATTCGATCCCAATCATAGGATATGCGATTCTCGGACGACGAATCATATATACACCGCATGCTTCAGTATCACACCTAATCACTACCGCATGATTGCCCTGTGGCTAGGGGAAACCTCAATAGTGTCAAAGCACGACAATCCACACCGTGATGCCATGAAGACTCCGGTCAACCGTCACATAGTGTGACACTTATCCGTGTAAGTGGGTCAGTCTAACGTACGCATTCTCTAATACACGTCCACGTACAGTCAAAATGTCTCTACACTTCGATAGACGAGATCTATCCCTGCCTTTAAAGACAGAAGACATCTAATACGTGCTAGCCTGTTCATACTATCAATGCCCTGTTTAATAGTACATCAGCCTAGAGACATTTAAGTATCAAACTTATTAAAATGATTAGAGATCTCATCAACTATAATCGCCTTTCATAGTTTCTCTATCACAGTTTAATACTAAGGATGTTATCATATAACAATTCATAATTGGTTCTTTAAAAGAACATATATATGACAAAGTAAAAGCCATTTAATATATGTATAAACATAAAGAAATAGTAGAAATGATCCGACCCGGTCGGATCTGGTCCAACCTGATTGGGTTTAGGACACTATTCCAACACTAGCTAGGAGGATTAGAGGTGAAAGTGCTTAGATTTGTAAGGAATTGTGGGAATTTTAGTTTCTGGGTAGAGTATTTATGCTTCTGGGTGTATTGAGAGGGAATATTGAAATTTATCATGGAGGAGTAGGTTATGTAGCAGTGATTTTTCTTCTAAAAGAAATAGAGACTGTTGGACGTGGGATGGGATAAAGGGATATGTCAATTGGACGATATTCTTCCGGCGAAGGAAAAAGTGGGAGGTTAGGGATAGTGGTGGAGTTTGTGCAGATAATGATTGTTTTTCTTTTTCTTTTTTCTTTCTCTTTAAGAGATCGCGGGTTTTTTATATGGTGGAAACTAGGTTTGGGTCAGGTCAATTGGTCAGGTACGGGTTAATTGATGGTTTTTACTCGTAAATATAATATAAGATATATTACACAACACATTTTAGATTTTCGATGTTAACGGGATCTATTAATTTATATATATTATTTCTATATTCATGCTAGTATAGGTTGTTGCAAATAAATTATATTTAAATATGAATGATGACGAAGCTGGATATGGTCGAGTGTATAATCCGGGTCTTAATACTCTGAAATGACTTACCAAGAACAGTTAACAATGGGATGAGATTGTAATGAGATTTAGACTGAGCCTGAGAGTTAGTTTCTCTCAGGTTGCCTACGTATCCAATCAATTTAATTGGAATCAAGTCCTTCGTAGTTCCTTAGGGTTGTTTATATACGAAGGCGTCTCGCCCCCCTTTTCTTGTTGGACAAGTATAGGAATCTTAAACCCTAAGGATTATTTTGTGTAAATATTTTATTAAGAGATAATTATGACTGTGTTTGAATTATACGATTCGTATCCTATATTTACGGGATTAATCCCTTCTTTATCTGATTAAATAGACACGTGCTCGAATTACCCTTATCGGGTAAGACTCCGATGTTCTGCATCAGGCTTCTCAGGTCGTCTCGACCAGGCCTTCCCGACCATCTCGACCGAGCCACCCTGTGTTGGTCTGGTCTGGCAGGATGAGAACAGACCTCCATCCTGGGGTGGTCAATCTGACGTGGAGATCCTACCCCTGACCTTTCGGTGTACTTACTACGAGGCCACTCTTTGAATGACACGTGGCAGGCCCTGTTCCGATCATCATCATAAGCCCCCCAGGTCTGTCCTGACTTCGCTGGAGCCAGGAAGACCTAAAGTAGGAGAAAGTAGCCCGATCGCTCCAGGGTAGGCTTGACACGTGTCCCCGTTACCGTTATCACTCTGTGATGACGGACTCAGGAAATGAAG